>CM057342.1:739455082-741855082 GCA_030015575.1 Agapanthus africanus | reverse complement strand
ATACATTAGAAGAAATATGTATTAGTACAACTTTATAAGCAGAATAATAATAGTACGATGTTATGGTTTTCATCCATAATGACAAGTTTTCTTGAGCACAAACAATACATATGTAAAATTAAACGTAAATTATTAAAGAAAACGATACAAAAGAGTTAAACGAACAATATATGAACACATATGCTACATATTCTTATTTTTCAAACATATTTGCTATGTAGAAGCCTCATGCTCGTTCAATTTTGCTCAGCCCCACCATACAAGGCTGAGTGCTGAGCTGAGTGTTCAATACATGTCGGAGAGAGACACGACAAGTAAACAAAAGTGTCCATGTAACCTAGAAAAATATTTTTGAAAAGTTCAATAAAACAGAATTTATGATTTTCAAGGACTAAGCATGCGAAACGTTGATAAACTCGAGAAGACGAAAAATTAAGCAATATTCATGAGCTATAGAAATTTAAAAAACTAGAGAAAACTCAAAATTCGTAATTTCGTGGCTATTTAGCATGCGAGCTATTTAGCATGCAAAATATCGTAAAACTCAAGAAAACCGAAACTTAACAATTTGGTGAGCTATAACATCCAAAATTTTAAGAACTTGAGGAAATTCGAAATTCATGATTATCCTAAATTTAATATTCGAAACATTGAAAACTAGAGAAAACTGAAAATTCATAATTTTCGTAACATGCGAAATATTGAATACTTGAGAAAACAGAATATTACTCGTTTGTATGCAAAATATTGACAAAGTCGAGAAAACTAGAAGTTAAATTTCAAGGGATTTACCATGTGAAATGGTAAAACAACTCAATAGAACTGAAAAATCAAGATTTCCTTAGGCTTTTAATATGCAAAGTATTGAAAAACTCGAACAAACTGAAAATTTACAATATTTGTAAGCTATATGCGAAATATTGAAAAACTCGAGAAAACGAAAAATTGGGCCATTTTCATTTTCACTAGTTATAGCAACAAAAGTATTGAGAAACATGAGAATATTGAAAATTCACAGTCTTCACTAGTTTAATTCTAAATGTTGAAAGATTCATAGGCTATATAGCATTCAAAATAATGAGAAAACAAAAGGTTAAAGCGCTTATCTTGAGATATAAAATGCGAAATATTGAAAAACTCAAGAAACCTGAAAATAAGTAATTTTTTTAGGACATAACAAGCGAATTATTGTAAAACTCGAGAAAACAGAAATTTTACGATTTTCATGGGAATTGCATGTGGAATATTGAAAAACTCAGGGAAATTGAAAATTTGCAATTTTTGTAGCATAAGAAATATTAATTAATTCGAGAAAACGGAAAATTAGGAAGTTTTCACGAGCTATAGCACAACAAATATTGAAAAAATCGAGATAACTCAAAATTCATAATTTTCATAGGCTATATATATAGCATAGGAAATATTGAAAAACCGAATAATACTAAAAAATAACAATTTTCATCGGCTAGCTTGCCAAATATTGAAAAAAAATGAAGAAAACTGAAAATTCACTATTTTTCGCAGTCTATAACCTGCGAAATATTGAAAACTTGAGAAAACAAAAAATTACATAGTTTTCTAGGACAATAACTAGCGAATTATTGAAGAACTCGAGAAAATAAAAAAATTGCAATATTCATGAGCTTTAGCATACAAAATATTGAAAAACTCAAGAAAACTAAAATTTCGTGATTTTCGAGTATTGTAGCATATAAAATATTAAAAACTCGAGAAAACAAATATCCCGCGATTTTTCGTGTGCTGTGAAATATTGAAAAACTCAAGAAAACTATAAATTCGCGATTTTCATGGGTAGTATGTGAAATACTAAGAAACTCAAGAAAACTTGACATTCGCAAATTTCGTAACATGCCAAATATTGAAAAACTCAAGAAAACTAAAAATCTGAGATTTTCATTTGATATAGGATATTATGAAAAACTCGAGAAAATAGAAAATCCACGATATTTAATAGACATGCGAAATATTGAAAAATGCGACAAAACTTAAAACCCATGATTTTCATGGGTTATATCATGCGAAATATCGAAAAACTTCAGCTAAAAATTCAAGATTATTATGGGCCGTAGCATGTGAACGATTAAAAACTCGAGAAAATAGAAAGTTAAGTGATCATGAGCTATATAACATGCAAAATATTGAAAAATTTTAAAAATTGAAATTTCACAATTTTCTTAGGCGAAATATTGTAAAGCTCTAAAAAACTAGAAATTCAATATTTTTGTTTAGGAAAAATGTTCAGAAACTCAAGAAAACTGAAAATGTACAATTTTTATAGGTTTTAAACTCGGAAAAACAAAATATTGTGCGATTTTTATGGGTTATAGAACCAAATAGTACTGAAAAACTTGAGAAAAATTAAAATTCACAATTTTGTGGATTATTATAGCATGCAAAATATTGAAAACTCGAAACAAATGAAAGTTCCTAATTTTCATAAGATATAGCATGCAAAAAAATGAAAAAATTGGGAAAACTGAAAATTTGCTATTTTCGTAGGTATAACTTTCGATTATTGAAAAACTAAAGGATAGATAAAATTACATGTTTTTGTGAGCTCCTGTGAAATATTGAAAACATTGTGAAATTAAAATTGCAATTTTCATGGAATATAGAATGCGAAATATTGAAAACGGAGAAAATAAAGAGTTAAGTGATTATCATGAGCTATAACATGAAATGATTGAAAAACTCGTGATAACTAAGAATTCGGAATTTTCATAGGACACATAGCTTGCAAAATTTAAAAAATCCAAGAAAACTGAAATTTACAATTTTCCTTGGCTAGCATTTGAAATATTTATAAACTAGAGAAAATGGAAAATTAAGCAATTTTCAAAAGTTATATAGCACAAGAAATATTGAAAACACAATAAAAATCAAAATTTGTAATTTTCGTAGGCTTAAAGCATGCAAAATATTGAAAACCTCGATAAAACTGAAAATTCCATATTTTTCATGAGCACATGAGATGTATTGAAAACCTCAAGAAAACTGAAAATTCGTGGATTGGGCTTATAACATGCGGAATTCTGAGAAAATCGAGAAAACAAAAGTTTAAGCAATTATAATGAAGACAAAACATGAGAAATATTTAGAACTCAAAATAAATGAATATTCATAATTTTTCGTGGGATTTATGCATGCAAAATATTGAGAAAGTTAAGAAATCGAAAATTTGCATTTTTTACTGGATATAACACAAGAAATATTGAGAAACTAGAGATAGTTGAAAATTATGCAATTTTTGTCAGCTATAAAGTTTGTGAAATGTTGAAAAACTCTAGAAAACATAGAATTTTGCGATTTTCACAAGCTATTATAGCATGTAAATTATTTTTAAAACTGGAGAAAATTCAAAATTTTCGTAGATAATATATAGCATGCGATATATTAAAAACTCGAGAAAATATAAGAACCCTTATTTTCTTAGAATATAGAATGTGAAATTTGAAAAACTCAAGAATACAGAAAATTCCACGATTTTCGTGGGCTATAGCAAAACTATTGAGAAACTAGAGGAAAAATTCCACGATTTTCGTGGGCTATCTATAACATGCAAAATATTGAAAACTGAACAGAATATAAAATTACACGATCTTCATGAGCTACATCCGAAATATTGAAAAACTTGAGAAAAATGAAAATCCGCGATTTTAGAAACGCTTACACCTTGCGAAATAATGAAAAACTATCGAAAACTGAAATTTCAAATTTTTTTTTGTATTTTATAGCATAAACAATATGAAAAGCCTCGAGAAAATAAAAAAATTAAAGGACTTTCATGGACCATGTCATGTGAATTAATGAGAAATTCCAGAAAACTAAAAATTACAAGATTTTTGTGGGCTGTGGCATATATTGAAAAACTTGAGAAAAGTGAAAATTCATAATTTTCGTAAGCTATAGCATACCGATTACAGAATATTGAAAAACTCGAGAAAAACTGAAAAACCTCGTAGGATTATTGCTTGACTACCAGCATTATGATGGCAATCATATATATGGAAGCTGGGTGGTCCATAAGTACATCCTTAAATATTCCTAGTCGAGAGATTATCGAGACTGGGCATCAATACTCCGGAGTAGATTAGTGTATACTTTTCGAGACCCCGACGAGAGACGGTGGTGTAACAAGCCTAAACTTTTTGTACAAATTTTTTTCAAAGTACAGAAAGGAATACCTAAGCCCAAGCACAAGTTATAAATTAAATTTGCTTTTGAACAACAAGAATTAACTTGTAGCTCACTGGTAAAGCCTTGCACTGCTGAGACATAACACCTGTGTTAAAATCCCATCAGCCATATTATTTTTTGTTGATTTTTCTTTAAACTTTTAGAAGCTCAAAGGTTTGCACGTGCACTGCATGTAAATGAAAAGTCACAATAAAAAAAAACATATGGAAATTAGTATTCATACAACCTAGGACACGTGACCCCAATCCAAGCCCCATCCCCTCCAAGATGACCGGTGAGATCTTGATTTGGGTCGGTGCCGCTGGTCCAGACCGTACCAAATGGTCCCAAAACTTAACCCTAGCACCCCTTCGCCTTCCCCACTAACCCTATATTGTTTGTTTACTCTGAAAACATCCAGAGAGTGATAGTTCCTCTCTTTATTTCAATTTTAATGCAAATTTTAATTCTCCAACTAAATACCCTAAACCCTAATTTTCCCTATAAATACCACACCACATTCACCTCTCCTCATTCAGAATTTCATTACTAAAACTATCTAAAATTTCCAAGTCCCAAGTTGTACAAGTGGAGTTAGCAAGAGACGAAGTTCCAACAACGTTTCGGGGAGTTCCGGCGACGAAACGACGCCCCGACGGTTCCGAAAGCTTGCTCCTTCTCTTTTCTTTCTTAATAATCAGTAAGTCCTCTCATCCCCTCTCTTTTACCATTCAAAAACTTTTCATTTTCAAAACCCGTCGGAAACGGAGTTAGTCCGGCTTCCGATTCGCTTTTCTTTAAAACCCATTCTTTTCTTAATAACAAATCTACAAATTTTAATGTATTGTTTTATAACCATTACCAAACACACTAGAACAAGTTTCACCTCAAATTAATAATCATAGCAATTTCTATTTCAGTTTTACAGTAAAATACTCTCATGTTTACTTTCGACATTACTTATTCCTTTTAACCCTATTACCTTTAAAAAACTCATGAGGTAATGACCTACCTCATCACAACACAAATTCTTGACATAGCATGATAACATTTGGGACATTAGATTGTGGGAAAATACACACTTCAATTAAATAGCTTAAACTATAACAAAACCGTTTTCTTTGAAAGTGTAATATTTAATTCCATACGATTAAATCCTTACAACCCATTCGTGGGGAATCCGATTTGGTTGGTGCAGATTATTGCACATCCATCGGACTAGTAGGGCAAGACTTAGATCTCTGCAAGGAGCATTCGGTCTCGATAGAATATTATTACCATTTTAAGAAAAACGAGATTTCTAGAATAAATAAAATTATATTTTTATATAAATAATAACATATGTAAATATTATCAAAATACCTATTTTAATGTATAAAATATTCCATGTTTCCAAAATCAAAAGAGAAGTTATCACCAATTACATGAAACTACCATTACAACTTCCATATTACATTAAAATACCATGGATAAATATCACTGGGTTTATATCAACTAGAAAATACTTCATATTTAAAAATTACATCTATGAAAACCCTAAAGACGATAATTAAATACTTAAGGATTATTTTGAAAATATATCAAAACTATTTTTACATAAACCCCCTCTCAAGTTATATCAATTTACAATAAGGACCCCAGTAAATATATGTTTAAGCAGGACCATCTCTCTTGAGTCTCGAGGAGCCGGAGAAAGTGGGTACTTGCCTATTTAAGGTAGATAACTAAACCGGAGTTATCAATACGGTAATTGTCTTGGAAAAAGACACAAATCCTGCCGTCCATGTGCAGCAGTTACCGATAACTCCAAAATAATCAGGACTCCAATTCTGTTTAAAAGTCTGACTCAGTTCGAGTGATGGTCTACTCTGAATGCAATTTGACTTGAATTCAATTCAAGTATACTTATAATACAACATGAATTCATGAACTCCAGAATACAATTTATATAACATGACCGAACCGAACCATGGATATACTCTGTTACAAGACTATCTATTTATATCTATTCCGTTTATTGATATCATGGTTTCAGCAAGTCTTCCATATACAATTTACTACAATACAATACAATATAATACAATCAATACAATAAACATTACGGGGTTTATAAAGGGGTAGACTGGTACGGAATGTGTTAGAAGTGGCACGAGACGGTCACTTTAATACACCTAACCTGCATATCCATTGTTATTGTACCATGGCTTAACGGTTCCTTATGCTCTGTATACCTTTTTCTCCGGAATAGTGGACTCCTCTCGTATACACTGGCATATTCTGTACCAAGCTATAAACAACTGCGTTAAGATAACAGTATACCAAATATAATATTTTTCTGTCTATTCTACTTCTCTCTTTTTTTGGGACTTACCGAGCGATTGTTCGCTGACGACATTTCTTCTCTTCTTTCTTTGGAATGTTGTCAGGTGGATCGGACCCACTAGAGATCGAGCCCAGCACCGAAGACTTGGAGCAGTTTAAAGAAGCCTCAGAGCTGTAGGCACTTGTTTATACTTTTCATTTTAGTTATGCCATTGTTTAGGCATTGCTTTCATTTCCTGTATTTACATTTCAATTGTACTTGTAAAAAGAATGTTTAATAAATAAAGTTGCTGTTCATTTACATTCATGACTCTTGTGTACATTTTACTTTATATTTTTTAGATACACTTAGCGTGTTTAATTCTGAGTAAATACGTAGCGGGCCCAGCCGCGTCCCCTTCACCGTACACCGGGAAGCGGGGAATGACAGGTTTTGTTGGTGTCCCATGCAGGTCAGTTCTGCATGGACATACAGGTCAGTTCTGCATGGACATACAGGTCAATTTTGCATGAAGTCCTAAGCAATATAACATAAGAATCAGCAACTAAAAACATTCTTTACATTTCATATTCCTTGAATCTTACAATTTCATATTCTTTGAATCTATCCTAATCCAAATTTTCTTTCAAGGTTATGGATTCACCAAACAATACCAGCACCAACGTCAACAACACATTTCCACCTTTACTGCTTACACCTACCGTAGCTGCTCCAATCAACGAGCAGACGGTCTTACTTGAGATAATCTGAAGCCTCCTGGAGGGACAGCAGCAGCAGACTGCTATCCTGATGAACCGCCCAGAAGCGGAAGCACCCGGGGTAAAACAATTCCGGGCTTTGCACCCAAAGCAATATTCTAGGAAAGAGAGCCCCTTGGAAGCTGAAGAATAGGCTCAGAGTGTTGAAAATGATCTAGCAGCAGCACAAGTGCCAGAGATTGCCTGGGTTAGAGTTGCAAAACTGCAACTCACAGATAACGCCAGAGTTTGGTGGAAGGCGAAAGAAAGTAGTCGTGATCAGCCGATTGAATGGTGGATTTTTCGCGAGATGTTTGACATGAAATATTTTCCCGAAACTGCTTGATTCGATATGGAGCAACAATTCATCCACTTATAACAAGGCTCTATATGGAGTAAATCGGTGGATGAGTATGATGCTGAGTTCAACATGTTGAGTAGATTCACGGCACACTTGATTCCGACTGCTAAGATCAGGGCCAGACGATTTCAGCAAGGGTTAGATCCGGAGATCCAAGCTACTCTAGCTATAAGGGATTTCCCAACCTATGACTTAGCCCTGAAGGCTGCCTGTAGATATGAGGCGGTGGTGAAGAAGTGCAGATCTTAATTTGCCGGTGTGAAGCGCTCTGCCACCCAGATGGTAGGAGGAGCCCCTCCTATAAAAACTCTTGCACCCATGAGACAGGAAGAAATAATTGACCGGTAAAGTCCAGACTTTTGTTTCTACGGCAAGAGGGATGGACACCTGTGGAAGGACTGTAGGTGCATAAAAGGCCCGTGCTTAGTTATGGTGCATACAATCATGGAATTGGAACATGTCTTTATAGACGCAACCCAGTTTCAACACACACCAACTATCTGCAGCAGCTAGCTATCCAGGCTCCTGCACCTCGTCATGCTCTCCCAGCTCCACCTCTCCGTGGACTTCCTGCACAGCCAAACCGCCAATTCCAACAGACACTGAGGAACATGCCTCGAGGGCAGGGGAATGTGCCTCCAGTTAGGAGGAATGTACCCCGGCGTCAGGCTTTCACTTTAGTGGCCGTAGAAGCCGAGACGGTAGACCAAGGTAACCCTGGTAATTCCCTCACATCTTTTCAATCTTTTCAAACCTTTTGCATTCTTTCGTTATTCAAAATATTTCCATGCATTATCACTAGTTCTATCTATAGGGTGTTTTTCGTCACTCTATTGAGATGGGAATACGTGTCGCTTGTCATGGTACTACAGATTTCACCTGCCTAGGGCAGGCCGGGGTTTATTGATTGTGGGGATCCGAATCTTCGGCAGCCGCGGACTAAGCTACCGTTAATTACCCCTCGTCTTTGGAGCGAGAGAACCTCCGATTAACGGGTCAAACTGGTCATGCGAACTCAATGTGCAGTGTGCGTGTATTTTGTTTTGGAGGGGGATTGGATATATCGGGAGCCACACAGAGTTTATGGGGGTCCTGCTATCCGGATAGCGGGTTGGGGGTCAAGGGGGCTAGCAGCCCCCTTGCGGGGTGCGAGACAGCGTCCCGTTAGAAATTTTTTTCTAAGGGGGATAGTGTTGTGAGTGTAGAGTGCATAGAAAAATGAGGCGAGAGGAGTGTCTTAAAGACGCATGCATGGCACGTGGGCGCTGGTGCCCGCGGGTCACATGCCTAGCGCGTGAGCGCTTGGTGCCCACAGGTCACATGCCTGGCGCGTGGGCGCTGGGCGCCAGTGGGTCACGTGCGCAGCACGCGACTGCTGGGCGCTGAGCGCCCATGGGTCGCGTGAGACGCACGTGGGCGCTTAGCGCCCGCGGGTCACGTGCGCAGCACGTGACCACTGGGCGCCAGCGGGTCACGTGCGCTGCACGCGACCGCTGGGCGCTGAGTGCCCGTGGGTCGCGTGAGGCGCACGTGGACGCCTAGCGCCCGCGGGTCACGTGCCCTGTACGCGACCGTTGGACGCCCGCGGGTCACGTGCGTGGCACGCGACCGCTGGAAACACCAGCGGAAAAGGGGCTTAGCCCCTGGGTTAAGAGTTAAACTCCCAAGGAGAATTTGGAGTTGAACTCCTAAAAAGGGGTTTGATTTATGGGGTTAAACCCTAACAGATCTTAAATGGAGTTAAACTCCTAGAGATCTTTGGATCTTCTTTTGAGCCTTGGATCCTTCTGGAATGGGATTTTTGGAGATGGGTCTCCCTCTTCCTCCTCTTCGTTGACTGGATCTTGAAGGAAAAGGGGGGGTGAGATTCATAGTCTCCTCTTTTAGAGATTTGATGGGAGATTTGAGCTCCTCTTCAAGAGTTTTATGGTGAAAAGTTATTTATTTTTGGAAAAGGAAGAGTTAAACTCTTGATTTAATTCAAAATAAAAGAAGAAGGTTTAGAACCTTGAGGAAGGAGGAGAAGGTACAAACCCTAGTTTTTTAGGAGAATGAATTGTATATTTCATTTCTTTATCATATTGCCTTATATAGGATTACAAATTCACATATAGTTCCTTGGGCTTTACAAAATGATATTTTGCCTATCCCATGCTTCATGTGCTTATTTCTTTTGCACATAAACCATGGGCTTTACAAAAATTTGGCTTTATGCCCATTTTCTTTACATTTATAACAATTACATCAAAATTGTTTATTACATAATTTTGGCATGGGGGAGGTCGTCCGCTTCATGGTCGGGCTTGACTCGAGCATGGGCCCACTTGGCCTGGGCATGGGCCCAATTGGCTTGGGGTTGACTTTGACTTTGACTTGGTCAACCGGGGTATAATTTTTGACCCCAACAAAGTGCCCCCCATCAATAAATGCACACCGCATATATGGGTCATGTGCATGAAATTGATGGATCTTCTTTCACGTAGAAACGACTTGATTTGGTTCCCGCTTTTTGGAAAGCTGGCACTGCCCTTTTAATGACGTGGACGGTCGATGCTGCCTTTTTAGCGACGTGGTCAGTCGGTGCAGCCCCTTTAGCGACGTGGACGGTCGGTGCAGCCCTTTTAGCGACGTGGACGGTCGGTGCTGCCCTTTTAGCGACTTGAACGGTCGTTGCTGCCCTTTTAGCGACTTGGACGGTCGGTGCTGCCCTTTTAGAGACTTGGACGGTCGGTGCTGCCCTTTTAGCGACGTAGATTGTCGGTGCTGCCCTTTTAGCGACGTGGACGGTCGATACTTCCTTTTTAGCGACATGGACGGTCGATGCTGCCCTTTTAGCAATGTGGACGGTCGATGCTGCCCTTTTAGCGACGTGGACGGTCGATGCTGCCCTTTTAACGACGTGGACGGTCGATGCTGCCCTTTTAACGACGTGGACGGTCGATGCTGCCCTTTTAGCGACGTGGACGGTCGATGCTGCCCTTTTAGCGACATGGACGGTCGATGCTGCCCTTTTAGCGACGTGGACGGTTGATGCTGCCCTTTTAATGACATGGACTGTCGATATTGCCCTTTTAGCGACGTGGACGGTTGGTGCTTGATTTGACATGCTCCGCTTCATGCGGTGTCGAGATTGGATTTGTTTCCGAGGTGGAGCTTGATTCCGCCAGGGAAGTTGTTGGTTGTCTTGCTGATTGTGATTTAGGTTGACATCAGTATCACTACACTGGAATATGGTACCAGGAGTGAATCATCATTTGCTTTGAGAGGATTTGGAGATTTTGGTTTTGGTTTGGCATCAGCACCGCTTACACTGGAATATGGTACCAGGAGCGAATCATCATTTGCCATGAAGGGATTTCCCTCATTCCCAGTTTAACGACTTAGGGGTCATCTGTTCCCAGTTTAACGACCTAGAGGTCATCTGTTCCCAATTTAAAGACTTAGGGGTCTATTGGATTGGAGTTTGGAATTTTGGGGTTAAGGTAGGCATCAGCGTTGCTAACACTGAAGCATATATGCCAGGAGCAGCCCATCATTTGCCCAAGGAGGATTTGGGAATTGGTTTTTGGGTCGGCATCTGCATTGCTGCACTGGAATAATGCCAGAAGCAACTTATCATTTGCCCTTACCTATTGGGAAGCGATGGCTTAAGAGACAGGTTTAGACCCCTATCACCTAAGGATTTTCAATTTTATGGGCCGTAAGGGTCCCATAAAATCATTTTCTCCCTATGAGTCGAAAAGATCCCATAGGTGTATTTTCTCCTTAGGAGTCGTGAGGACTCCCAAGTGTGTTTTCCCTTGTGAGTCATAAGGATCCCACAAAGGTGTTTTCTCACGAGTCGTAAGGATCTCGCAAGTTTTGTTCTCCTCATGCATCATGAGGACACATGAGTGGGTCTTTCCAGATGGAGTATAATTCTAAGGACGGAGACCGGCCACTGGACTGGTGATTATGGTGGGGCATGAGTGTGATGAGAATTATTTGAGCCCGTGGATTGTATACGGTAGTCAATTTGGGGACTAACCGCAGGGCTGGAAGAATTTTGGGAAATTGGATTTTGGTTGACGTTTGCATCGCTACACTGGAATATGGTACCAGGAGCGACTCATCATTCGCCGTTTGAGAATTTGGATTTTGGTCGGCGTCTGCATCGTTACACTGGAATATGGTACCAGGAGCGACTCATCATTCGCCGTTAGGACATTCAGAATTTGGTTGGCGTCTGCATCGCTGCACTGGAATATGGTACCAGGAGCGACTCATCATTCGCTATTTTTTTACCGCGATTGCTCTATCATTTCAGCTTTTCTTATCGCGAAGGTCGCGATTGCCCTATCATTTCGGCTGTTTATTCGCGGTTGCCACATCGTTTCGGCTTTATTTTCATCTTTATTTTTACTTGCTGATTTTTATTGCGAGTTGCCCTATCGCTTTTTATTTATTTATTTTTTATTTTGTTTTATTTACACATTTTTACATCCCCAGTTTAACGACTTAGAGGTCGACTGTTTCCAGTTTAATGACGTGGTGGTCAACTGTTTTGTATGAAATTGGCGGTCGCAACTTAACTGTTTGTTAACACGCCTTTAGACAGTTCTATCTCTCCTATCTTGTATTGTTTTTTGACCCAATCTTTGAAGACGAAGTAGTCCTCAATAGCATGACTTATCACTCTGTGATAGGGGCAATATTTGGGGTCGTCAGTCATATTCGCTTCTTATGGTCTTTTTGATTCTGGCAATTGTAGACCGTTTCTTAGGGCATCCTTGAATATTTTACGGACTTTGTCTCTTCTGAAGGAATAGACCTTATCCAGCCTCTCTTTCAGAAGAGATTCTCCTCCTTCTCCGAACACTGGCTTCCGAGGTTGGTTGGCATTAGGCCCGCTCATCCTTTGCTTATTTCAGTTAGTCGAAGTGTTAAAAGATTCAGGATCATCAGAATTTCCGCCTTTCTGATTTTCGTCCTTTCGGTTTCTCCAGGACCTATTGTTATTTTGGGAGTCAGAGGAAGATTTTTGCTTTGAGCGTTCCAACATCTGAACTTTCCTGGTCAGCTCTTGGAATGTTTTGAGACCTGCGGTATATAGAAACGGGGCCATCCAATTGTTGAGATTTCCGATGAGGAGGCTGACAGATTGGTCCTGCTCTATCGGCGGTTCACATTTGATGGAGAGATTGCGCCATCGGGTTATAAAATCCGTGTTGCTTTCGTTGTTCTTTGGCTTGATCCTTACTAGGTCGAAAATGGTGATCTTATCGCTAACACTCATGAACCTCTGCCGAAACAGAGATTCCATTTGGACGAAAGTTGTGACGGAGCCATCCGGTATGCTCGCGTACCAGTCGAAAGCAACATCGGTCAAGCTATTAATGAACTGGCGGAGGAGAAGCGCATCATTGCCCCTAGTATTCCCGCATGCGACTTTAAAGTGGGTGATGTGCTGATTCGCATTTCCCGTCCCATTGAATCTTTCGAATTTAGAGATGACATAGCCGCTAGAAAACTCTACCAGATCATACTGAGCGAGATATGGTCTCCCATTACTGCTGATATCTTCTTGCGTTTTGGCTTTAGCTACCAAGGTTTTGACTTTGTTGGCAACCAAATCCATGATTTGATCTTGAGTTAGCGGGCTGCTGTCATCGGTAGCCAAGACATTTGCCAAGACAGGATGCGAATGACTTTCATACGGTATGCTCATCTTTGGATTTGAGGGAGCAGGCACTGATTACCTCGGGACAGCGTTTCCTGGTTCATGAGCAGAGTCCTGCGCTTGATTGGGCGGCTGAGAGGTAAGTTGGGCTGTGAGCTGTAAGATGACGTTTGTTAAGTCGTCAATTTTTTAGTAGAGCTTGGCCATCTCCTTGTCTTTGTTTCTGAGCTGCTTTCGAAGCTCCTGGAGAAGTTGCTGCTCTGCGGTCTTAGGATGGAAAGTTGGCTCATCTTTGCTTTCCGAGCCTGACTCTTCATGAACCGAGGGCTCTCTCTGCTTATCAGCTTCACTGGAAAGGTCTTCGTTACCTTCCAGAGGATGCTGGTCTTAGGAAGTAGTAGCCACATTCATACCAGATTGGATTTGAGATGTGGTGGTCCCGTCCTTGCTCTTGCTGCGCGTTCCACCATGTAGACAGTGTGGACCACATATCCAGCCATCTCTTTATCTTTGGCGGGGTAACCCCGTTCTTGGGGCCTCATGAAGTTCAGCCTAGCATGAGCCCTGGCCCTTTTGTAGACTCTGTATCTGAGCCTTTTCTGCCTTAGCTTCTCGATTTTGAGGGCTTGACGGGCATCCGTCATCCAGGAAGCCATCGTGAGTCAATTAACGGGGAGCTTAGAGAAGATACCCAATCGAACAGTTGTCGAGGGTACCGCTGGGGCTTGCCCGAGATGCCTCGTTGCTTTGTTGGTGTTGATGGCCTTGCCCCCAGCTGGAGAAATGGAGAGTCGTTCGGAAACAGATTTGGGCTTGGGCTGAGGTGCCCTCGCGACCATGACATTTGGCCTTTTCCCTTTTGAGGCTGGTTTATCCATCACCGGGGCTTGAAGAAAAGGGACGACGTTAGCTGGCACGAACAGAATATAGCCAAATGGTAGCGGCGGCTCTTCCCACTGTCGCCCGAGACTGGCCGGAAGGACAGTCCTGACGTCCATCTTCATCGTGTAGGAGATGGCAGCTGTTTCAAGAGCTGAGCTGGTCCTTAGAAACATGGTTGAGGCTTGATCGCTTGAAGTCCTGCATGAAAGAGTATTATTTTAGTATAAATATCGATATGTATATTGATTGAGTTCACATGAACGTTTAACCCGAAATATGGGAGGAAAGATCAGTCCCACCGGGCATGCCAGAATCTGTAGGGTTTTTTTCGTCACCCCATTGAGATGGGAACACGCGTCGCTTGTCAGGCGTACTACAGGTTTTCCCTGCCTAGGACAAGCCGGGGTTTATTGATTGTGGGATCCGAATCTCCGGCAGCCGCGGACTAAGCTACCATTAATTACCCCTCACCTTTGGAGCGAGGGAACCTCCGATTAACGGGTTAAACTGGTCATGCGAACTCAATGTGCAGTGTGCATGTATTTTGTTTTGGAGGGGGCTTGGATATATCGGGAGCCACACAGAGTTTATGGGGGTCTCGCTACCTGGATAGCGGGCTGGGGGTCAAGGGGGCTGGCAGCCCCCTTGTGGGGAGCGGGGCAGCGCCCCGTTAGAAATTTTTTAAGGGGGACAGTGTTGTGAGTGTGGAGTGCATGGAAAAATGAGGCGAAAGGAGTGTCTTAAAGACGCATGCATGGCACGTAGGCGCCGGCGCCCGTGGGTTACGTGCCTGGCGCGCGAGCGTTTGGCGCCCACGGGTCACGTGCTTGGCACGCGGGCGCTGGGCGCCAGCGGGTCACGTGAGCAGCACGCGACCGCTGGGCGCTGAGTGCCCATGGGTCTCGTGAGGCGCACGTGGGCGCTTAGCGCCCGTGGGTCACGTGCGCAGCATGCGACCACGGGGCGCTAGCGGGTCACGTGCGCTGCACGCGACCGTTGGGCGCTAAGCGCCTATGGGTCGCGTGAGGCGCACGTGGGCACTTAGCACCTGCGGGTCACGTGCGCAGCACGCGACCGCTGGACGCTGAGAGCCCGTGGGTCGCATGAGGCGCATGTGGGCGCTTAGCGCCCGCGAGTCACGTGCCCTGCACGCGACCGCTGGGTGCTGAGCGCCCGTGGGTCCCGTGAGGCACACGTGGAAGCTTAGCACCCGCGGGTCACGTGCCCTGCACGCGACCGCTGGGCGTCCGCGGGTCACGTGTGCGACACGCGACCGCTGGAAATACCAGCAGAAAAGGAGCTTAGCCCCTGGGTTAGGAGTTAAACTCCCAAGGAGGCTTTGGAGTTGAACTCCTAAAAAGGGGTTTGATTTATGTGGTTAAACCCCAACAGATCTTGAATGGAGTTAAACTCCTAGAGATTTTTGGATTTTGTTTTGAGCCTTGGATCCTTCTGGAATGGGATTTTTGGAGATGGGTCTCCTTCTTCCTCCTCTTCGTTGGCTGGATCTTGAAGGAAATGGGGGGGGAGGGGGTGAGATTCAAAGTTTCCCCTTTTAGAGATCTGATGGAAGATCCGAGCTTCCTTTCAAGAGTTTTATGGTGAAAAGTTATTTATTTTTGGAAAAGGAAGAGTTAAACTCTTGATTTAATTCAAATAAAAGAAGAAGGTTTAGAACCTTGAGGAAGGAGGAGAAGGTACAAACCCTAGTTTTTGGGGAGAATGAATTGTATATTTCATTTCTTTATCATATTGCCTTATATAGGCTTACAAATTCACATAAAGCCTCTTGGGCTTTACAAAATGACATTTTGTCTATCCCATGCTTCACGTGCTCATTTCTTTTGCACATAAGCCATGAGCTTTACAAAAATTTGGCTTTATGCCCATTTTTTTTACATTTATAACAATTACATCAAAATTGTTTATTACATAATTTTGGCATGGGGGAGGCCGGCCACTTCATGATCGGGCTTGACTCGGGCATGGGCCCACTTGACCTAGGCTTGGGCCCAATTGGCTTGGGGTTGACTTTGACTTGGTCAACCGGGGTGTAATTTTCAAAAAGTGAAAGTCATAATAAGAGCAAAAGGGGGGAAATCAGGAACTTACCATGGAAAATCCAAAAATATTGCAAATGGAGAAAAAGAATTTTGTTGAAATACTTTCCCCTTTTTAGCTTCCCCTTTCCCACTTTCCCTTTTAGAACTTCTATTTCTTTTGGGGTTGATGCGAACCTGACGCGAGGTCGCCGGGTGAGATTGATGGTCGATGCAGTTTCGACGCGGGGTCGACGCGGTTTCGACGCTGTTTGGACACGTGGTGGACGCTGTTTGGACACGGACTCAACGCGGTATGTACGCAGTATCAACACGGTTTTGGCGCGGGATCGACACGTTTTGGACGCGGTGTCGACACGGTCTGGACGCGGGATCGACTCGTTTTGGACGCGGTGTCGACACGGTCTGGACGCGGGATCAATGCGGTTTCGACTCTGTTTCGACTCGGTTTGGACGCGGTATGGATGCGGTTTCGACGCGGTATGGACGCGTTTTCGACGCGGCGTAGACGCGCAGTAAGTTCACGCGGGGTCAACGCGTAAACAACGCGGGTCTGACATGGATCTGAAGCCGAGTCCGGGGTCGAGAAACCGCGTCTCCTCCGCCCTCAACCTCACACAGAATCAATCGAACAACAACAAGAAGAAGTTCGCGAATCCATGGGGGATCTCCGTCGCCGACGCCGCGCATTTTATCGCTGCAACCCATGGCGAAACTTAAAAGAAGAAGTTAATTTCGCCCTCCTCCTTTTTCCTCAATTTTTTTTTTTTGGGTTTTTTGAGAAAACTATTATGGCACTCGCATTGTTTCTGGTGAGAGTCCCACCTGAGAAGAATAGTTTTTTTTTTTAATCTTTTTAATAATTGCACGGTAAGTGTTTGCTTTGTGGTCTCAATGAAATGGTTCAACCCTAGCTTAGTCCACTCCTTGCTATGGCTTGCAAATCATACTTGAAGAAACTAATAATAATGAAATATGATTTGTTCTATATATAATTTGGATGCTGATAGTTTGGTTCTTTTTTTTTAATGCCCATAGATGTAGACGTAGTAATACATATTCTGAGACATACACAGTTCGAAATTATGATGAAATGGTTTTTTTCCTTTTTCTATGTAGATTTACATTAATGCTACTATTATCTAGATCTATTCAAGACTAATTCTCAAGTATGTGCAGAAGCACGGTTTTGTCATATTATATCTGCACTGCATGTATGTATATATGCGAGTCTAGACTCGATACAATACGAGTTATAAACGATAGATAATGCATGAGTCAATCATCACCTGAAGAGACGAGACCGGTATCTAATCTTGTGCAGATCTACAAGGCAAATAGTCCCAGAAAGGTAGACCTCAAGCTTTAAAGCCAATATAAAGAACATATCGAGAGATGTAGATATTAGTGCAAACATATGTCAGAACATTGAGGCTACGGAGCTTCACAAAATGAAACTATAGGAAAAAGAAAAATGAGAAAGATCGGGTATTTACGTAAACCTGAGCTGAGTTTGCCATGATCCGTGGGGCACAGGACACGATCCAAAATAATCACGCCGTTAGAATGCATCCTCGAATTGTGCAGCCAGTTTGAGACGGGTGATGGTGATCGGTTGCCAATCATCTGGTACAATGTTGATCATTATTTCTGAACGTTGTAGTTTACTGCATTTTTGTAGCTCCAATGTTGATTTCGTAGTGAACTACCAAACTACGGACAATGAGATCCAAAATCCGGCCGCCGCTGTCTTTCAAATTCAAAGAATAGAGAGATGGGAGTAGGGAAAGACCCGATGAGACTTTGGGTATCGGTCTATATCTAGTTTCTTCATAGACAATCTCTGATTACAAGATCATCCAGTGAAGAGAGCTTGTCGCCTTCGTGATATTGATCCTGACTATTTAGTGTAGGCACTCTCTTGAGTTGTAGCTTCTGAATATATGGCAGTAGCTCTATAAGTGAAAATTTGCCAATGTCATCACAGTTTTTCAGATATATCGATATCCATAATGGCGATGTGTACCCACTAAAGGAAACAACCTTCAGTTTTCTGATCTTGCCAATGGCCTCGTGAATCTTCAGTCCATTGTAATTCCGTCATTCGAAGGTGTTCTTTATTCTGCAACCTAGGCTCTCCCGTCCGGCATTGCTGATAGACTCAACACTCGAGATGATGAGATTCCCATGAGCTTATACCACATCAGGCATCCGTGCTTACCACAAATCTAAACTGCGTCTTTAAAGGATATATGTTCCCTATTCCCCCGGCATGGATCTTAGATGTGCCTACGAACCGTGACAGGTATTCCGCTTTATATCTTAAAGATTTATCTATGCTATTAGCTGATGACAGGATCAATTTATATAAACACTTGTGTTCGTTTTAATCAAAAAAAAATTATATAAACACAATTCACAAAAAAAAAAGTAAATAAATAAAATATTTCTAATTCAAAGGTATTCGGATAATGAAGCATAGCTTACTACTCGGAAAACAAGATGGAAAAAATAAGAATGTTCTTCACGGTTACGGCTAAATTAAGCATCGTAAATAAAAAAAATTATTTTCTCGAGTTTTTTCAATATTTTGCATGCTATATATCACATGAGAATCGCGGATTTTTTTTGTTTTCTCGAGTTTTTCAGAAATTTGTTTGCATAGCCTACGAATATTATGAATTTTCACTCTTCTCAAGCCTTTCAATATTTCGCATGCTAGCTCATGAAAATCGCTTGAGTTTCTATTTTCACGAGTTTTTCGGTATTTCGCATGCTATAGCTCACGAAAATCCAGCAACTTTTTTGTTTTCTCGAGTTTTCAATATTTCGCATGCTGCAAACTAAGAAAATTATGAATTTTCAGCTTTCTCAAGTGTTTCAATTTCTCGCGGCCGACGAAAATCATGAATTTTTGGTTTCTGGAGCTTTCAAAATTTCACATGTTACAGCCCACAAAAATCATGCAATTTCTATTTTCTCACATCTTTCAATATTTCACATATTATTAGCTCACAAAAATCACTTGTTTTTAGTTTTCTCAAATTTTTCAATATTTTTTGCATGCTCTATATCACACGAAAATCTATCATGGATTTCAATGTTCTCGAGTTTTTCAATATTTCGCACAGACATGCGAAAAATTGCGGATTTCATGCTCTCTCGAATTTTTCAATATTTCGCAAGCACACGAAAAGCACGGATTTTCAGTTTTCTCGAATTTTTCAATATTTCGCATGCTATATATAGTACACCAAAATCATGGATTTTAGTTTTCTCGAGTTTTTTCAACATTTTGACTGTTTTAGCATGCGAAAATTACGGATTTTCAATTTTCTCAAGTTTCGATATTTTCACATGTTATATAGCTCATGAAAATCGCGTAATTATCTACTTTCTCGAAATTTTCCAATGTCTCACATGTTGCACATGAAGATTACGAATTTTCTATTTTCTTTATTTTTTCAATATTTCAAATCACGACGTTTTATTTTTCTCTGGTTTTTTAGTATAATGCATCCAATAGCCCACAAAAATAGCATAATTTTATGTTTTATCGAGTATTTCAATATTTTTATGCTATAGCCAACGTATATTACAAATTTTCAGTTTTCACGAGTTTTTAATATTTCTTATGTTATAGCTTATGAAAATCGCCTGATATTTGTTTTCTTAATACTATAGCCAACAAAAATTGAAAATTTTCAATTTTCTCCAGCATTTTAATAATTCGCATGCTGCCCATGAAAATCGTGAATTTTCAGTCGTATTACAATATTTCACAGGACATAGCGGATGATAATTACTTTATATTTTCCAATATTTCGAATGTTATATATAACTCAAGAAATCACGAATTTTCATTTTTTCGAGTTTTAAAATATTTTTCATGCTATATAGCCTACCAAAATTGCCGATTTTTAGTTTTCTTGAGTCTTTAAAAGTATTTTGCATGTTATTGTCTACTAAAATCGCAAGTTTTCAAATTTCTCAAGTTTCTTCAGTATTTCTTGAGGTTTTCAATATTTTGTATCTTATATAGCCCAAGAAAATCGTAAATTTTCAGTTTTCTCGAGTATTACAATATTTCTTATGAGAAAGTCAAGAAAACTAAAAATATGCATTTTTTGTACGCTATGTAACATGCCGAATATTAAGAAAATCGAGAAATCTAAAAATCCATCATTTTTGCGGGCTATAACATGCGAAATATTGAAATCTAGAAAACAGAAAATATGCAGTCTTTGTGGGCTATATAGCAGTGAAATATTGAAAAACTCGAGAAAATTGTAAATCTGCTATTTTCGGAATTTCTCTGTTTTCTTAGCCTATATTAGGCAAAATATTGAAAACTTGTGAAAACTGAATTTCAGAATTTTCGTTAGACGCATAAGAAATATTGTAAAACTGAGGAAAACTGAAAAACTATGATTTTTGTAAGCTATATGGCCAGCAAAATATAAGAAAGCTAAAAACTCGTAATTTTCTTAGGCTAAATTTGAGAAAACAGGAAATTACGCAATTTTCATGGTAACACGCGAATATTGAAAATCTCAAGAAAACTAAAAATCCGCGATTTTCATGTTCGTATGGGAAATATTGAAAACTTGAGAAAATAGAATATTAGACGATTTTCATGAGTTGTAAAGAATACATTTGTTGAGCTACTAAGGAAGTAATAATATATCATGCGAAGTATTGCAAAACTTAAAAACATTGAAAATCCTCGATATTCATAGTATAGGAAATATTGAAAAACTATACAAAATAAAAACAAACTCAAGAAAGAGTAAGTCCCCGATTTATCATGGGATATATATATATATATATATATATATATATATATATATAATACGAGAAAAACTAAAAATCCGGAATTTTCGTGGACAATACATGAAATTGAAAAACTCGAGAAACTGAAAGGCCGCGATTTTCATGGGATATATAGCATGAGAAAACCGGAAACTCAAGAAAATAAAATATTCGGGATTTTGGTGGGCTATATAAAATGAGAAATATTGAAAAATTAAAGAAAATAGAAAATTCACGATTTTCGTGTGTATCATGCAAAATATTAAAACTAGTGAAAATGTGGGATCTTCATGGGCTATATAGTATGCGAAATATTTGATAAAATTTAGAAAACAAAAGGTTATGTGATCATCATGGGATATAACATGTGAAATATTAAAAAACTCAAGAAAACTGAAAATTCGCAATTAAATTTTTATAAGTCATGTGAAATATTGTAAGGTTGAGAAAACTGAAAATTCTCGATTTTTATTATAGTTAACATGTGAAATATTCAAAAAATGAGAAAACAGAAAATTTGCAAATTTTGTAGGCTGAAAAGCAAGTGAGATATTGATTAAAAAACTTGAGAAAACTCAAAAATCACAATTTTCTTAGGCTACATAGCATGCAAAATATTGAAAATTCTTATATTTGTAGGATATATAACATGCAAAATATTGAAAATCCCGAGAAAACTGAAAATTTGTTATTTTTGTATGCTATAGCATGCAAAATTAATTATAAAAAAAAAAAAAGAAAATTAGGCAATTTTTGTAACTGGAATGTGAAATACTGAAAATCTTGGAAAACTAAAATATACATGTGAAATACTGCAAATTTGAGTAAACAAAAAATTACGAAATTTTCGTGAACGGGATAGTATAAGAAATATTGAAAATATCTAGAAAACTAAAAGTTCGCGATTTTCATTGGTTTTAGCATGCGAAATATTAAAACTCGAGAAAACTAAAAATTCACAATTTTTGAGTGCTATATAGCATGCGAAATAGTGAAAATATGAGAAGAATAAAAACGTATAATTTCCATGTGATACAGCATACAAAATATTGAAAAACTCGAGAAACGACTTAAAGTTTGCAAATTTCATAGCATGCCAAAATTTGGAAAACATAAATAAACAGAAAATCAGCAATTTAGTAGGTTATATAGTATGTGAAATATTGAAAAACTCCAGAAAATAAAAAATTCGCGATTTCCTTAGACGTATGAAATATTAAAAACTTGAGAAAACTGAAAATCCGTAACTTTTTAAGGTTATAGCGTTCGAACTATTGAAAAATTCAAGAATACTAAAAGTTTGCAAATTTAGTAGTATGCCAAATATTGGAAAACATGAGAAACAGAAAATCCGCAATTTAGTAGGTTATATAGTATGCAAAATATTTAAAACTCGAGAAATCTAAAAATTCATGATTTTCATAGGCTATAGAATGCGACATATTAAAAAACTCAAAAAAAACCAAAAAAATCGTTATTTCTGTAGACTTGCGAAATATTAAAAACTAGAGAAAACTGAAAATCCGTAACTTTCATTAGCTTTATCATGCGAAATAATGAAAAACCAAAGAAAGCTGAAAGTTAATCGATTATCATGATCTATACAACATGTTGAAATATAGAGAAACTCACAAAAACTAAAAGTTTGTAATTTTCGTAGAATAGCATGCGAAATATTGTAAAACACGAGAAAACTGAAAATTCATTATTTTCAGGTGCTTTATCCCGCAAGATATTAAAAACACGAGAAAACAGAAAAGCCATATTTCAGGGGTATATAACACGCGAAATAGTGATAAACACAAGACAAAAAAAATAGGCGATTTTCATGAGCTATAGGACAAAAAATACTGAGAAACTTGAGAAATATGAAAATTTAAAATTTTCGAAGGCTACATGCAAAATATTGAAAAACTCTGGAAAATATAAAGTCGCATGATTTTCATGGGCTATTATAACCTGCAAAATATTGAAAAATCGAGAAAACTGAAAATTCTTGATTTTCGTGGGGCATGCAAAATACTAAAAACTCGAGAAAGCTGAAAATCTGCTATGTTCGTAGGGTATAGCATTCGAAATATTAAAAAACTCGAAAAATATAAAAAATTCCAAGATTTTCGTGGTCTATATAGAATGCAAAATAGTGATAGACTCGAAAAAACTGAAAATCCACGAGTATCGTTAACTTTAGCTTACGAAATATTGAAAATCCCCAAAAAAAGAAAGTTCAGCGATTATCATGAACCACAGCGTGCAAAATATTGAAAAACTCAATAAAACTGAAAATTCATAATTTTTGTAGAATACAGTATATGAAATATTGCAAGACTTGAGAAACTTAAAATTCACTATTTTCGTGTGATTTAGCATTGAAAATTTTGGAAAAACAAGAAAACTAAAAATTTGCAAATTTTGTAAGCTAGCATACGAAATATCAATAAACTTGAGAAAATAAAAAATTAAACCATTTTTATTCCCTGTAGCATAAGAAATTTTTTAAAACCCACGAAAACTCAAAATTCGTAATTTTCATAGGCTATGCGAAATATTGACAAACTCGAAAAAACTGAAAATTCGCAAATTTCATGGGCTATATCATTAGAAATGATGAGAGGCTCAAAAAATTGAAAATTCTATTTTCTCATTTGGAATATTGAAAAACTCAAGAAAACATAAAATTACGCGATATTTGTGGCTATTATAACTTGCAAAATATTGAGAAAGTTAAGAAAACTAAAAATTCATGATTTTCGTGGGCTGCAAAATATTAAAACTTCGAAAAAACTGAAAATCCGCTATTTTCATAGGTTATGCGAAATATTGATGTGGACACAAAAAAAAAGAGAAAGAAAGAGGAGGGGTTGGGCGCCCCTTATCAGGTGGCTCCATCCGACTGAGCCTAAGCGGGCTCGGCTGCCCTCATGAGTGGCACCCGGCCATGCTGGTGGGGGAGTTAAGAAGGTAAGGAATTGATGAAAGCCGTCGTCTTCTTCAAGTCTTCTTTTCTCCCGATAAACAAAGTCAACGAACATAAACACATCAAGCGTTCTTCTAAGTTTGGAACAAATAACACTCTTTGGTCTCTACAAATTTGGAAAATAGAGGAAACCCTATTCTTCCACATACATAAGAACGTAGAAACTAAAATTCCATATTTATTCATAAACAAAACCTAAAAATATAAGGGGATACTCTGCCCAAATTTTCAAAACAGATTTTCGGGTCAAGTATGCCTCCTTCATCACATCTAAGCAAAACGATCATAACTCTCACTTGAGAGCCTCAAATCGCGATCCGTTCGAAGCATAGAAAAGCTAATTCATTAAGCTTTGAAACAAGACCATACATGAATATGAATGGTTCTAAAATAATAAACTTTTGGATATCTCAAAGAAAAGGTATCTGTATCAAACCGATTTCGGGTTAAATCTGCCAGCTCCGACACATCTAAATAAAATAGTCATAACTCTCTTTCTAGAACACTAAATCGCAATCCGTTCGAAGTATATGAATGCTAACTCGTTAAGTTCGAAACAAGACCATGCATGGATATAAAATAATAAAATTTATGCTCTAGAAACAAACTTTAAATATAGAGTAATATTCTATAATCTTTTTAAAATAAAGTTGGACATTTTAAAATGAGGTGTTCCCCGCTTATCAAACAAGGGGAGAGACCCTCAACAGAGTGTCGGGGACCCATCCGAATAAGGGAGGCACCTGATAGTCAGGTCCCTTACCCGATGGTGGAGGCTCCTAATAAGACCCCCACCCGATGGTGGGGCATCCGATACAACACCCACCCGAAGGTCAGGTCCCCATCGTCTCTACCCGATGATGGGGACCTCATCCAAATCATGAAAGCTATTTTGACACTCTTTCTTTGTCCCATCTATCAAACGATCTCTTGTAATTTTTTTTGTATGAATTTAGAGATTGTAAAAATATATTAATATTCAAAATTGTATAACAAATGATATGAATGAAATCTCATGCTGATGTTTCCTTTATATTTCTTCTTGTAAGTACATATGATTGTGTTCTTTTCCTAAATAATGTATGTAACACCCTAGTGTATTTATACCATATTTTATTTGGGTATTTTTCAAATCTTGCGACAGTTTCTTGTTTATTATTGATTTTGGGTGCGAATAGTGCATTTGATATCTGTGGTTAGTATCTGACCTGACCCGCATGCTTGAAACCCATCATGGTTCAAGATTACGATATATCCTTGCTAGTACAAAGGATCCATGCACATATAGATTCTATATACTCACATGAAATATTTGTTATCTGCATATCTTTTAAATAATACAAATTATAACCAAATAATATATTTTAATATCTAGCATGGCATGTTATCAAACCCCAAATCACATGGTTGCATCCATACATCGTGTTCATGTCCAGATTGTTAAAACAGACCCGTTTGGATCGCTACGTGTATTTACGTGTATTCGTTCTTGGGAGTATGCATTTTTATTAACCGGATAACGCATCATGGTTTTGGCTTGTACGTATATTATCCATATTTTAAAACTAGATTTTAGAAGAGACCCGGGTATTTTTTGGAGTATTTTGGTATTAGCTATATAATCCTAGAGAATATATTATAATATTTTTATGTATTATCGGTTAATAATATATATATATATATACAATATATTTTAAACTAAATTATCCCCCTCTCTGTCTCTTTCTCTCTCTCCTCCCGCACTCTCTCTACTTTCTCTCTCTCTCTCTCTTCTAAGATATATATATATATATATATATATATATATATATATATATATATATATATATATATAACACCTCACCTCTCTCTTTCCTTCTTCTCTTTCTTGATTTCTTGCTTTTCCGGTCACCTCGCCAGAGTTGCACGTGTCGCCGACGATCCGGACGACCCAGTCATCATCGTCGTCCAGCGTAGACGTCACGTTACGTTATTGATCAGCCAGGTCCAGTCCTGCGTGTAGCTGCATTGTGACGTTTATTCAACATCAAATGTAGCATCCGCATTCCGTCCGTGAGATCCGATCAGGCAAGTTTAACTTGCAACATGCTATGTTAATATATCTATTTATAGATGGAAAAATAGTACATGTGTTTCATTATACAACAAATATTATAGTTTTTAGCGTTGTACAGTATCCGTACTGATAATAACATATTTAATTGAATGCCGGAATATCATGATATCATTATACCTGTCACGCCCCGCTTCCCAGTGTACGGGTAAGGAGACGTGGCAAGACCGCGATGTATTTACTCAGAAGTAAACACGTTAAGCGTAAATAAGCAATATAAATGTAAAGCACAAGAATGACAAGAGATGTAATAACACAACTTTTTATTTATTTTCATCCTTTACATACAACTTAAAAGTAAAGTACAATGATGGAAAGCGAAACCTAAACAATGGCAATATGAACTGAAAGAAAAGTAAGTACAAGTAGGATAGAACTCTGTCTTCTCAGTGAACTGCTCCAAATCGTCCTAGCTGGGCTTGATCTCCTGAGAGTCGGGTCCTCCTGAAAACATTCCAAAAAAAGAACAGATAAGAATGTCGTCAGCAAACTAAAGCTCGGTAAATCCCAAGAGATAGAATAGAAATAGACAGGTAAAGAGAATAGAATAGGTAAAGTATGCGTTTGTTAAGCTAACGTAGTTGTTTGTAGCTTGGTACAGAATGTGCCAGTGTATACGAGAGGAGTCCAACTTGCTCCGTGGACTAAGGTAACATGTAAATACAAGGCCCCGTCAAAACCCACCGGATAACGGCACATGATGTTCATGTTGGTGTCTTTTAGTGACCATCATCATGCCACTTTTAACACATTCCGTACCAGTCTACCCCTTTAAAAACCCCGTAGTGTATATTGTATTGATTATATTGATTTGTAGTTACCAGACTTGCCGAGGCCATGGTATAAGTTGTTTATGTAAACTGATTCAGGATATAAACGGTAGTCATGTAGTCAAGTTCAAGATATATCCATGGTTCGGTCAAGTCAAGTCATGTTGATATTGTTCTGGTGTTCATGTTCAAGTTCAAGTGATCATGTTTGATATATTGGATTCATGTTGAATTAGAGTTATAGTTGGATTACTATTTAGATTGTATTCAGATTAGACTGAGACTCAAATTAAGTCAGACACTTAAACAGATTTGAATCCTGATTAGGCTTAGGAGTTATCGGTAACTGATGCACATGGACGACAGGATTTGTGTCTTTTTCCAAGACAATTACCATTGATAACCACGTTTTAGTTTTCTACCTTAAATAGGCAAGCACCCACTTTCTCCGGCTCCATGAGGCTTGTAAAAACCCTAAACGTTCTGTACAACTTTCTGTACAATTTTTTTAAAAAAAATACATAAATGAGTACTTTTGCCTGAGCACAAGTTATAAGTTTGTTTTGCTTTTTAATAGCAAGAAAGAGCTTGTAGCTCATTGGTAAGACCGTGCACTGCTGAACCAAAGCACCAGAGTTCAAATCCCATTACCCACATTATTTTTTATATTGATTTCTTTTTTAATTTTTAGAAGTCCAAATGTCTACACGTGCATAACTCGTAAAAACCCCACGTCACATATAAAACAAACTGGACCAGGGGGTAGATGACCCAACATTGGACACGTGGCGACGGAGACCCAGCCCGACTTGGGCCGGCGGCGCGGCCGACTCGGCCGGCGCTGCCGGCCGGACCGAGTCGGATCGCTGATCTTCCTTCATAAGAGTTGTGCCTTTTTGTATTCCCTAAACTCCTGTATACTTTAAATTTTCTGCACATTAACAGAACTCTTTAAAACTCCATTAAACCATTTTTTAATACAATTTATTACATTTTTCTTCTCACCTTTTCACCTACCCTGACCCTAGTTTTACCCTATAAATACCACTCCTAAACACACACCCCTCACTCACAAATTCTGTCCAAACTCTCAAGAAAACTCTCTAGAAATTTTGTGTGCAAGTGGAGTTAGCGAAGGGCGAAACTCCGACGATTTTCTGACGGCGACCCTATGAGCTCCCGGCGACGAAACGACGCACCGGAACCTACTTCCACTCCCCCTTCCTCTTTTCTAAGCTCTAAGCCAGTAAGTGTCACCTCCCTCTTCTCTATTCTATTCTAAAAATTTGTAAAACTAAAACCCGACGGAAGCGGAGTTAATCCGACTTCCGATTTGTTTTTTCTTAAAAACTCCATCTTTTCTTAAATACAACATATCAAACTCTTACATCTTGACTATTAATCATTAACAAAACATGTTGAACAAGTTTCATAGCAAAATATTTCATTTTGTAACTTTTACCGCTCTTTTTCAGTAAAATACCATGTACTTTAGTTTCGACATTAAAACATCATATTTCTTGCTATACCTTTAGATAGATCACAAGGTAATGACCTACATCTTCACAACACTCATATGCAATATAGCACGGTACCTTTTGGGAAATATAGATTCGGGAAAATACCGTTTTACACAAAACTACCATTAACTTATAAAAATCATTTTCACAAGATTATGTATTTTAAACAAGTCTTTGCAAAGCGCCGCTACAACCCATTTGGGGAACCCGTTCGGAATGGTGCGGATTATCGCACATCCTTGGACTTAGTAGTGCGAGATGCAGACCCCCGCAATGGGCATTCGGTCTCGAAAGATTTAAAATACAAATATCTTTAGAAAATGTGATTTTTAGATAAATAATAAATTTAATTATTTTATAAATATTTATATATGTATTATCAAAACATCTATTTTTGATATATTATAAATATTCCAACTTCTCTAAATCACAAGAATCGCTTTACATGAAAATACCATGCAATTCCATACAAGTTCAACACTTTACAATTAAATACCGTGTATTATGAAAAATAGGTTTATTCGCTAGAAATGTCACAATGATAAAATCTATATCTATGAAAACTTTAAAGGCGATAATAAAATACTTGAGATGTATTTTGAAAATTATACAAAATTATATTTACATAAAACCCCTCAAGTTTTATAAATTACAATAAGGACCCTAGTAAATATAGGTTTATGCGGGACCAGTCTCTTGAGCCTCACGGAGCCGGAGATATGGGTGCTTGCCTATTTAAGGTAGACAACTTAACAAACGGTGTTATCAACACGGTAATCGTCTTTGAAAAAGACACAAATCCTGCCGCCCATGTGCAGCGGTTACCGATAATACCAAAACCTAATTCAGGACTTCAATTTCTTTTCTAATTGTTCTGACTCAGACTGAGTCTCATTATAAATAATATGACTTGAATATGATTCAAGTACAAACTACAATTCAATCTGTATTGACTGAACCAAACCATGGATATACTTCCATGAATACATATATTCAATATGAATTCAATATGAATCCATGAATACATATATTCAAACTATTCAATCTGTATTGACTGAACCAAACCATGGATATACTTCCATTTACATGATTCTCCAGTCACATCCATGATTCTCCAGTTACATCCATTTACTGATATCATGGTTTCGACAAGTCATCCATCTATACAAGACAATACAATTTACAATATAACACAAACAATACAATCAAGATATCGTGGGGTTTAAGGGGTAGATTGGTACGGAAGGTGTTAGAAATGGCACGAGACTGCAACCATTAAGACACCTAACCTGAATTCAATCGCCGTTGTTCCGGGATTTCCAACGGAGCCTTGTACTCCACTTGCCTTTAGTCTCTAGTATATAAAGACTTCTCTCGTATACACTGGCGTCTTCTATACCAAGCAACAAACAACATCGTTAACACTAAATACAACAGTATAAAATATAATACAACTTTAAAAGCTACTCTCGCTCCGTCTATTCTACTTCTCCCTTATCTTTGGGACTTACCGAGCGATTGTTCGCTGACGACATTCCTTCTCTTTTTTCTTTGGAATGTTGTCAGGTGATTCGGACCTTCAGGAGATCGAGCCTACCACCGAAGACTTGGACCAGCTAGATTAAGACCCAGAGCTTTAGATTCATTATACACATTTCATTTCAGTACTTTTCATTTCTGTTATGCCACCGTTTAGGCATTGCTTTCATTCAGATATATTTACTTTTCCATGTATTGTACAAAAGAATGTTAATAAATAAAGTTGTTGTTCATTACATTTGTCTCTTTAGCATTTCTTTTATATTGCTTAGTTACGCTTAGCGTATTTGCTTCTAAGTAAGTACGTAGCGGCCTCGTCGCGTCCTCTGCCCGTATACTAGGAAGCGGGGCGTGACAGGTTTTGTTGGTGGCCCATGCAGGTCAGAGCTGTATGGAACACTACCATGGAGTTCTGTTCTGCGTGAACAACCTAAGCAATATAAAACACGAGAACCGGCAACTAAAAACATTCTTTACAATCCATACTCTTTGAATCTTATCATTTCATATTCTTTGAATCATATACTTTGAATCTGTCCTAACCTAAATTTTTCATTCAAGGTTATGGATTCCCCGAACAACACCAGCACCAATATCAACAACACTCCATCACCACTACCACTCACACCTGTCGTCCCTGCTCCGATCAACGAGCAGACGGTTCTGCTTGAGGCGATCCGCAGCCTTCTGGAAGGACAGTAGCAGCAGACTGCTATTCTCTTGAACCAACGAGAAGCGGAAGCACCCGGAGTGAAGCAATTTCGGGCACCGCACCCCAAGAACTTTTCGGGAAAATAGAGCCCACTGGAAGCTGAGGAATGGGCTCAGAGCATTGAAGATGATTTGGCAGCAGCACAAGTGCCAGAGATAGCTTGGGTTCATGTTGCGAAACTACAGCTCATGGACAATGCACGTGTTTGGTGGAAGGCGAAAGAAAGCCGTCTTGATCAACCCATCGAATGGAAGACTTTCCGAGACATGTTAGACGCAAAGTACTTCCCTGAGACTGCCCGCTTTGATATGGAGCAGCAGTTCAACTATCTGCAACAAGGTTCAATGTGAACCAAATCAGTAGATGAGTATGACGCTGAGTTCACCATGCTCAGTCGGTAAGATATGTCTCAATGTTCAATTTTATATCACATACTACACAGCTAACACAAGACCGTAACAGGTTCGCGGCCCATCTCATACCGACTGCTGAGATCAGGACTAGAAGATTTCAGAAAGGGTTGGACTCGGAAATCCAAGCTCCTCTAGCTACAGGGGATTTCCCAACCCATGATTTGGCTTTGAAGGCTGCCCGAAGATATGAGGCAGTAGTAAAGAGGAAGGGCAGAGCTCAATCTGCCGGTTTGAAATGCCCTGCCACTCAAATGGCAGGAAGAGTCTCTTCCAGGCCATCGTTTGAACCCAGGAGAACTGAAGAACCCAATAACCAGCCAAGACCAGATTTCTGTTTACATTGCAAGAGAGATAGACATTTGATAAAGGACTGTAGGCGCGTAAAAGGCATGTGCCTAGTTTGTGGCGTGTCTAATAACAGAATTGAGACCTGTCCATATAGATACAACTCAGCTCACACACCCACCAACTACCCGCAGCGGCCAGCTATCCAGGCTCCTGCAACTCGTCCTGCACTCCCAGCACCACCTCCACGTGGATCTCCTGCACAGCCAAATCGCCAATTCCATCAGGCACTGAGGAACATGCCTCGAGGACAGAGGAATGTGCCTCCAGCTAGGAGGAATGTACCACGGCGTCAGACTTTCACATTAGCAGCCATAGAAGCTGAGGCTGTAGGTCAGGGTAATACTGGTAATTCTCTTTCACATTCTAAAATCCTTGTATCACTTTGTTATTCTTCATACACTACCAAACTTTTCTTAAATCCGTTACACTTTCCTTTTTCAAATTTCGATGACGAAATTTTTTAAGGAGGGTAGAATGTAACAACCTTAAACTTTCTATACAATTTTTTAAAAAAAATACAGAAAGGGGTATTTTTGCCTGAGCACAAGTTATAAGTTTGTTTTGCTTTTTAATATCAAGAATGAGCTTGTAGCTCATTGGTAAGACCTTGCACTGCTGAACCAAAGCACCAGAGTTCAAATCCCATCACCCATATTACTTTTTATATTGATTTCTTTTTTAATTTTTAGAAGTCCAAGGGTCTACACGTGCATAACTCGTAAAAACCCCACGTCACATATAAAACAAACTGGACCAGGGGGTAGACGACTCAACATTGGACACATGGCGACGGCGATCTGGCCCGACTCGGGCCGACGGCGCGGCCGACTCGGCCGGCGCCGCCGGCCGGACCGAGTCGGATCGCCGATCTTTCTTCATAAGAGTTGTGTCTTTTTGTATTCTCTAAACCCCTACATACTTTAAATTTTCTGCACACTAACAGAACTCTTTAAAACTCCATTAAACCATTTTTTAATACAATTTAATACATTTTTCTTCTCACCCTTTCACCTACCCTAACCCTAGTTTTACCCTATAAATACCACCCCTAAACACACACCCCTCACTCAAAAATTCTGTCCAAACTCTCAAGAAAACTCTATAGAAATTTTGTGTGCAAGTGGAGTTAGCGAAGGGCGAAACTCCAACGATTTTCCGACGACGACCCTAGGAGCTCCCGGTGACGAAACGACGCACCGGAACCTACTTCCACTCGCCCTTCCTCTTTTCTAAGCTCTAAACCAGTAAGTCCCACCTCCCTCTTCTCTATTCTATTCTAAAAATTTGTAAAACTAAAACCCGACGGAAGCGGAGTTAATCCGACTTTCGATTCGGTTTTTCTTAAAAACTCCATCTTTTCTTAGATACAACATATCAAACTCTTACATCTTGACTATTAATCATTAACAAAATATGTTGAACAAGTTTCATAGCAAGATTTTCATTTTGTAACTTTTACCGCTCTTTTTCAGTAAAATACCATGTAGTTTAGTTGCGACATTAAAACATCATATTTCTTGCTATACCTTTAGATAGATCATGAGGTAATGACCTACCTCTTCACAACACTCATATGCAACATAGCACTGTCCTTTTGGGAAATATAGATTCGGGAAAATATTGTTTTACACAAAACTACTTTTAACTTATAAAAACCATTTTCACAAGATTATGTATTTTAAACAAGTTTTTGCAAAGCGCCGCTACAACCCATTTGGGGAACCCGTTCGAGATGGTGTGACTTATCGCACATTCTCGGGCTTAGTAGTGCGAGATGCAGACGCCCGCAAGGGGCATTCGGTCTCGAAAGATTTAAAATATAAATATTTTTAGAAAATGTGATTTTTAGATAAATAATAAATTTAATTATTTTATAAATATTTATATATGTATTATCAAAACATCTATTTTTGATATATTATAAATATTCTAACTTTTCTAAATCACAAGAATCGCTTTACATGAAAATACCATGCAATTCTATACAAGTTCAATACTTTACAATTAAATACCATGTATTATGAAAAATAGGTTTATTCGCTAGAAATGTCACATATATAAAATCTACATCTATGAAATCTCTAAAGACGATAATTAAATACTTGAGGTGTATTTTGAAAATTATACAAAATTATTTTTACATAAAACCCCCTCAAGTTTTATAAATTACAATAAGGACCCTAGTAAATATAGGTTTAAGCGGGACCAGTCTCTTGAGCCTCAGGGAGCCGGAGATATGGGTGCTTGCCTATTTAAGGTAGAAAACTTAACAAACGATGTTATCAACACGGTAATCGTCTTTGAAAAAGACACAAATCCTGCCGCCCATGTGCAGCGGTTACCGATAACACCAAAACCTAATTCAGGACTTCAATTTCTATCTAATTGTTCTGACTCAGACTGAGTCTCATTATAATAATCTGACTTGAATATGATTCAAGTACAAACTACAATTCAATTTGAATCCATGAATCCATATACTCAATATATTCAACCTGTACACTAGTAAAATAGGGGGTTGCCTCTACGGATATTGAAATCTATAGGGGCAGATTTAAGTAGGCCCTACGGATTAATCCGTAGGGCTAAAAGGTTTCCCTTACGGGCCCAGACGTCCAAGAATAAAAATATTAATTCTTAATTTAGTGTTTGCCCCTACGGAGCCGCAAACCAAGGACCTACGGACAAATCCGTAGGGGCAACTAAATATCGATTTAATAAAGGCACAGATCGATCGCCTACGCTCACTTTCTTCCTCTCTCGATCGCGCGCGAAAGAAAATCCCCAAATCGCCACCGCCGTTCTCGTCATCGCCACCGCCGTTCTCCTCGTCGCCACCCCCGTTCTCGTCGCCACCGCCGTTTTCCTCGTCGCCACCGCCGTTCAGGTCGTCGCTACCGCCATTCAGGTGAGTAAATCTTCATGTAAATTAAAGAATTTTTTGATTATTTAGGGCTAGGGTTCATGGCTGGGTCTGGGGTTGCGCGCGCGAGTTGGGGTTCGGCAGGAGTCGCGGTCGGGGTCGGGGTTAGGGTCGGGGTTGGGGTTCGGCTGCGGCTGGGGCTGGGGCTGGGGTTAGGGTTTGGCTTAGGGTTAGGGTTGGGGTTTAGCTGGCCGCGCTGGGGTTAGGGTTAGGTTGGGGCGGGGCTGGGCTGGGGCTGGGGCTGGGGCTAGGGTTAGGTTTGGGTTGGGGTTGGGGCTGGGGCTAGGGTGGGCATGGCTAGTTTTCGTGTGTGTGCGGTTTAATGGTGGTTGGTCAACTAATATCCAACTTGGAGAGAGTTTTAATGGGTTAGTTGAGGATATGTAAATGTTATGAGCATGGCTAGTTTTCGTGTGTGGGCGGTGTGATTGGTTTTGACGGTTGTACTCATCGCGACCTATACTAGTATAATTGATTTGATGGGAGAAAAACGTTTGACAGCAGGGTATGATTTAGAGAGAGATCCATCTGATTGTCGACTAACGGTTGTCGTAGGAATGATTAGTGGTGCAAGATTGATTATACGTGAACAGTGTTGGTTAAATTCCCGTGTTGCTTGATCATTGCTATCAACTTTTAATCAATGACGGGTTTTTAGGAAGATAAATATGATTAAATGATTTGAATTTGTTTATCGGCTTAACTCATGCCTAACAACATATTTCGTAACTCGGCCATTTATAATGCTGCTTACAAAGAGAACAAAAAGCACGGATAGGCTTTATTTTCATCCTACTCGTTACTTTTTTGGGAATTTGGAGTTGGTATTTACATTTTTTTAATGATGTTGGTTCGTTCTTTTAAAATGATGGTTGGAGTTGAATTTGATTAGACAAAAACTCCATTAAGATTAATTTATCTAGTGTTGTCACATGACTTGATGATATCCTAATCCCTTGTTGGAAAATTATATATATATATATATATATATATATATATATATATATATATATATATATATATATAATGAAGGAGGGAATTTTCTCTTATGGCGTCGAAAAAATACATCCTTACTTATTTTTTCCGACGATCGACATACATCATATTCTTCGTTATCATCTAAGATGTGGGTACAACAAATTTCATGTGATTTCACAACTTTTCACCGTTGATTTAGTGGGTTCAAAATTAAGGGCAATAAATTTTTTTACATTGCTAAATCAACGATGAAAAAGTTATAGAATCACATGAAATTTGATGTATCCACATCTTAGATGATAACGAAGAAAATGATGAATACCGATCAATGTTGCGTATAACGCTTTATGATATCAGTATTCTACATTTGTAGTTTTAATTGTTGATTGTTATAGATGAATACCATTGCAATAATAGTTTTTGGTTGATGAATGCTATTGCAATGTAGGATGATCAGTTCTATCAATTTTGATCTCAATGGTTTAAAATCATGTTACACATACAACACGAATGCACAACAAATGCATAATTAGAGAGCGATTCGAGATATTCAGGTTAAAACCAATATATGATACTCGATGATAATATGAAAGCTTCATATTCCCATCGATACTCATATATGAAACTAAAAGCGCCACTTAGTCCCCGTCTATCGGTTAACATACGTGCGATGCTCGTCGTGACCTAGAACTATACGAAAGTTGTCAAATATCGGACAGTATAGCTCGATACTAACAACCGTCATATAGTCTACGCGACGAGAAAATTCAATCGTATGGTAACCCATAGATTTGTCCCGTGTGGACAAGTTAAGAATGTATAAAGCAAACGCCTTCATTCACTTGTGTTTTCATCCGTTTCGAGATATTTCGTCGGTACCTTTCCGCTGGTTCTCCGTGTACAAAGATAGATTAGATGTTCATTTCAATGTTGTTTCACAGCTTTGAAATGATTATCTATTCTATTACAGTGTATTCGGAGAACAGCGGGGAGGTGCTGCCGAAATTTACTCGAAACGGTTGAAAGCACAAGTGATGGGCGTTCGCTCTATACATTCTTAATGGGATAGAAGCCTACCCCCGACAGCTGGAACATACACATACAACAAGAATACACAACAAACGCATAATTAGAGAGCGATTCGAGATATTCGGGTTAAAACCAATATATGATACTCGATGATAATATGAAACCTTCATATTCCCATCGATACTCATATATGAAACTAAAAGCGTCACTTAGTCCCCGTCTATCGGTTAACATACGTGCGATGCTCGTCGTGACCTAGAACTATACGAAGGTTGTTAAATATCGGACAGTATAGCTCGATACTAACAACCGTCGTATAGTCTACGCGACGAGAAAATTCAATCGTATGGTAACCCATAGATTTGTCCCGTGTGGACAAGTTAAGAATGTATAAAGCAAACGCCTTCATTCACTTGTGTTTTCATCCGTTTCGAGATATTTCGTCGGTACCTTTCCGCTGGTTCTCCATGTACAAAGATAGATTAGATATTCATTTCAACGTTGTTTCACAGCTTTGAAATGATTATCTATTCTATTCAGTGTACTCGGAGAACAGCGGGGAGGTGCTGCCGAAATTTGCTCGAAACGGTTGAAAGCACAAGTGATGGGCGTTCGCTCTATACATTCTTAATGGGATAGAAGCCTACCCCCGACAGCCGGAACACACACATACAACAAGAATACACAACAAACGCATAATTAGAGAGCGATTCGAGATGTTCGGGTTAAAACCAATATATGATAATATGAAACCTTCATATTCCCATCGATACTCATATATGAAACTAAAAGCGCTACTTAGTCCCCGTCTATCGGTTAACATACGTGCGATAATTTATTCTTTTCAACGACAAACGCACACACAAAGCATATACACGGATTTTCTCCTTTGTCAGTAACTATCCTGTTCTTATATTTCTCAATATAGTCAGCATAACCTACAATTTATATGTTATACAGTCTAACATGGCCCATGAGTACGTCAGAGTTAAGGACTGGATGTATGTGGATTGGAAACAACGTATGCAACCTAAGTTTGTCGCAGGAGTTGCTGCTTTCCTTGAATTTGCACGCGCACATAATAAGATCATAATAGAGAAGATTCTCTGTCTGTGCGATAGATGTGGCAATAAGTACTGGCAGAAGGTAGAATTGGCAGAGCTTCATATTGTAAAACATGGGTTTACTAGACTTTATACAACTTGGAAATATCACGGGGAAGGAGAAGAATGCAGTACTGCGGTAGAAGAAGAAGGAGAACACGATAATGCGGCAGGAGGAGAAGAAGAATTCGGTAATGCGGCAGGAGACGGAAATTTATTTCCATCAGAAGAAATGGAGGATATGGTAGAGGCTGCCCTAGGTGAATCTATTCGTACCGAAGATGACATTCCTTCCGGTCAAGGACCGCGTGCGGATAAATATGAAAATTTCATGAATGATGCTAGGAAACCAATTTATGAGAATGCGAAGTATTCCACCCTCTCATGGTTCGTCCAACTTTTCCAGATTAAGTGCCTAAATGGATGGAGCAACAGTCATTCACAATGCTTCTTTCGTTCTTGAAAGATTCTATGCCTCCGGGAAATAATGTGCCCGAAAGCTGGTACGAAGCCCAGAAGATGATGTCTGATTTGGGTCTAAAGTGCGAGAAGATTCAAGTATGTCCTAAAAATTGCGTGTTGTACCGGAAAGAGAATTCAGATTTGAAAGAGTGTCCAACATTCGGAGAGGCCAGGTATAAGCCGAAAGATTCTGATAAGAAGCCTGATATACCTGTGAAGATAGCACGATACTTTCCCATAACACAGAGGCTACAGAGGCTATTCAGGTGCAAGAAAACAGCCGAGGCAATGATTTGGCATCACCGTGCTCCTCCAAGCGAAAATGGAAAAATGAGCCATCCAAGAGATTCACCGGCATGGAAGGATTTCGATAGGAGGCACGCAATATTCAGTAGCAATCCTCGCAATGTCCGGCTCGGACTGGCTACCGATGGCTTCTGCCCATTCAACTATATGGCTGGAAGTCACAGTACATGGCCCGTTGTAATGATAATTTATAATCTGTCGTCTTAGTTGGCTATGGACCAATCATACTTTATGATGCCTCTTCTTATCGACGGACCAAACTCACCGGGGAACAATATCGACGTCTATCTCCGACCTCTGATCGAGGAGCTGAAAACTTTGTTCATTGATGGTGTAGAGACATATGATTCAAACACAAATACAACCTTCATACTGCGTGCGGTTTTAATGTGGACAATTAATGACTTTTCTGCGTATGGAATGCTATCAGGTTGGTCCGTACATGGTCACAAAGCATGTCCTCATTGCCATGAACACACAACATCAAAATTTTTGAATTTTAACAGGAAGGTTCGTTATTGCGGCCATCGACGTTTTCTGCCTCCAGACCACCCCTGGGTTAGACACGGTTCACTTTGATGGTCATCAAGAGCTTCTTGGACCTCCATCCCCATTGTCCGGAGAGGACGTGACTGCTAAATGGGATGGTTACAATAACGTGACCTTCGGGATGGATCCGACGAAACAGGTCAAACCACAATATTGGAACAAGTTAAGCATTTTCTTCGAGCTTCCGTACTGATCTACAAATCAGTGCGTCATTGTCTGGACATCATGCATATAGAGAAGGGAGTATCAGAGCACATACTTAACTTGCTTCTGTGTAAAGACGGGAAATCGAAAGACAACATGAATGCTCGGATGGATCTACAAGAGTGGGGAATAAGAAGTGAATTGCACCCTAGACCGGTAGCGGGTAAACCGGGCAAGTTTGTACTTCCCAATGTCGCTTATCATATGTCACAACCGGAGAAGAAAAGATTCCTGCAGGTGTTGCATGATTTGAAAGTCCCCACAGGTTTCTCAGGATCATTCAGCAAGAAAATAAAAATTGTGAAGGACAAGATCGATGGGCTGAAAAGTCATGATCACCATGTTATCGTGGAGCACCTTCTTCCATTAGCCCTCAGGACTTCTCTCCCCGACTCGGTTGGTCTAGTAATCAACGACCTATGTTATTTTTTCAGGGAGTTGTGTACTAAAACACTGGAGGTTGCGACGCTGGATAAACTAGAAAATTCTATTGCGTTGATACTTTGCAAGTTTGAGTGTATTTTCCCACCGTCATTCTTCGATATCATAATACACTTGACGGTTCATCTTGCAACTGAGGCGAAGTTAGCCGAACCGGTACAATATCGATGGATGTATCCCGTCGAGAGGTACGTGTAATTTTTCGTTTCGCGCAATTTATAAATTTATTGTTGTCCTGTATGCCCGTATTTATTTATTCAACATATTCTCATTAGGTACCTCTACACTCTTAAGAAGTATATACGCAATAAAAATCGACCAGAGGGTTCTATCATGCAAGATTATCTTCTTGATGAAGCAACCACATTTTGTTCCCGCTATCTGGACGAGAACATTGAGACAAGGCTTAACCGACCACGAAGAATTCAAGACGGGCCATATGGTAAAGCCGAGTATAAGAGGGTAGACACTATGTTTATCAACAAGATATACCGGTTTATCTTGCTTAATTGCGCATGTCTTAAACAAATTAGAGAGTAAGTTCTTTTGGATTAATTGTTATATCTGTGTTTGTGTGTGTATGAAATGACATAATATTAATGTCATAATTATTTGTCGAAAACAGAACTCATTTTAACGAGGTACGTGAGGGGCATCCTGATTGGAACGAAGAACGTTTGGAAAAATACCATCAGGATAATTTTTGTGATTGGGTCACAGATCATGTAAGTTATTCGAATAACATTTTATTGCTATCAGTTTTAATCTAAACTTGTATCGTTATGTATTTGTCGTAAAATTTGTTTTGTTAGATCCACGATCCGAACTTGTCTGCATCATTTGAGAGTGATTCAAGATGTTTAGCTCAATTTCCTAGTATGGAGGTTGCATATTACAAAGGATTTGGTGTCCTTGGATTCAAATTCGAAGTTAAGGACATAGAAACATCTAGAACCACTCAGAATAGTTGGATTGCGACGGTAGGATCGGACGGTGTGATTTACTATGGGTACTTAAATTGTATACTCGGCATCCACTATCCCGGACGATCAGAACCCTTTTATATATTCCAGTGTACTTGGTACGATCCGCGAACCGATACGGATAGGTGGAGAAGCAGTCTTGGGACTTGGAAAGATGAATATGGATTGACCAGTGTGAACACACTTCGATTTTACGGTCAGGACGATCCGTTTATCTTTCCGAACCAAGCGTTCCAAGTATACTACTCACGGTGTTTGAAGCATCCGGGGTGGAGTGTTGTATGCCGATGGAAACCCAGAGATGTCTACGATGTCCCAGAATACGAGGACAGCGATGAGGACGAAGAAGAGAGAAGGCTTAAAGTGCTCCGACCGTTTGTTTCGAAGGACGGGTTGTTTTCGACCGATCATGAAGTTACGTGGGTTAGAAATGACATCGACGATGAAATCCAAGTAGATATGTATGATGCGCCCACGAAACGAAAAAGGTTATCAGTAATGTTATATTATTACTTCACATTTTACGCTCTATACATATATAGTCAATACTTTTAATGATTGTCTAATGCGTCCACGAACCGTTTATCTAGATTTGATGACGATGTCGGGAGCAGCGAGGGGCGGCAGGAGCTCCAGCCGCGGCAGAGGCAGAGGCAGAGCGGTTCTGCCGCCCGGAGAGCTCCGTAGGGAGCTTCAGAGGGCCGGTCTTGCACCTAGATCGGAGAACCTTTCGGATGCCTCCTTCCGTGTGGATTTTGCCACACCTCCAGGTATACTGCACGCATATCCATTTTGAATATAATATTACAGATATTCATGCCTGTTTATGTCAAAATTACTTATACTGTCAATGTTTGATTGTCTAGTTGTTGGTGATGCGTCCACATCTGGGACAGAGGCCACCCCCGCTCCTCCAGGTATGTTTATATATCATATAGTGTATGTATATTGATTTAGAATGCTATATCATAAATACACACATTCCTTTTGCTCTTACTTAGCAATTTTTATTATTGTCTAGCTGTAGGTGGTGACACCACCGCACCTGCGGGTATGTTTATATATCCTATAGTGCATGCATATTGATTTAGAACGTTATATTATTGATCTACACATTCTTTTTGCAATTACTTATATAATCTATTTTTAATTGTCTAATTATAGGTGGTGCGTCCACATCTTCCGCAGGGGCCACTCCTGCCGCTTCCATACCCTCCGCATCGTCTGCAGGTTAGTATGAATAAATTTAAAATATTTATTCATTTTACATATGCTCTATAGAATAAATATGAACTTCATGGAAATTTAGCGTCGATGTTTATTTTCTAGTTGGAGTGGATGCGTTCGTATCCGGGACCCCGGTTGTTCCTCACCGGAGGAACTATCGTCCCGCTCGTGCTGCTGCCCGGGCCCAGGCTCGTGCGATAGTCACCGGAGGTATATATCACACTTGAATTTTCGTTTAACCTTGATTTCTTAATACAACTTTGTCTTATTATTGATTGTCTTGATATTTCGTGCAGATGCAGGGCCTCCCCATCCCCAGAGGGGGACTCGAGGCCCGAATCAGTCCCATAGGCTGAGGCCTGACAGAGCTAGGGGGGAGGCAGCATTCCCCCTTTTTTTTATCCTTGACTATCGCTATACCGGTCCTCATGCCGAGAGGTTCGGCCGGTATTTGGGGGACGAGAGCCGGCTCGTGAAGAACTATCCACTTCACGTTGAGTGGGGCGAGCAGCACCAGCGCTCATTCGCCCTCTTCTTTGATCAGGCTCGGGTATGTATTAATATATATTTTCATTTGATCTATCCAATATATTTATTATTAACATTTGCAATCTAATAACAATGTTTTTTTGTATTTTCAGTTGGATTACGATTTTCAGCCTGTAGCCGACCCTGATCACCCGGGAAGGGTGCTCGACCTTCATGCTCTGTACAATGGCCTGATGAAGAACATGCAGGCCAAGGTCCGATACAACAGGAATGAGCTGAAGGCCGACTGCTACTCCCTGTGGATGGCGACCCCCGAGGCAGAGAGAGCGGCCCTCCTATCTACTCCGGCGTTTGCGAGAGTCGACGTAGAGACATGGCCTCTATTGTGCGCTTATTTCGACTCCCAACGCAAACAGGTATGTATTTTTAATGTAATTCATTATTTATGATATAATTTATTTCTTTGTGTTTCTTAATTAGAAAACTAAATGTTAATGCGTTGTGCAGAAACAGGCCGCTCAGAATACAGAGAACAGGAAGTCGGCGAAGAGGGGTCGCCCCACTTACACAGGTGGCTCGAGGAACATTACTCGAGCCATGGAGTTATCGGTAAATTACAATAGACCGACCTTTGTGATATTCTGCAATATTAAGAGTTATTTTCTAATATTTCTAATATTAAGAGTTACTTTCTAATATTGCAGACATCTCGGACCGTGGCGTCAGGTGGTACACCGAGCGTGCTGTCCGCATATCTTGCCGTCCACGGCACCTCGACAGATCCCGCCACGGGCGAGCTTCGATATCCCGACGTCGCTACCCAGGAGTACTGCGTAAGTGTTAAATATTTTTTCTACCAAAATTTGAAATTTTAGTTTTGGAAGGTTCAAGTTTAAATTTTATACTTATACTTTACTGCTTAATGTGGATGTAGGAGCGGGTGGTTGAGCAGGCCCAGGCCTCGGGGATCGATTTTACCGGACAGAGCGATCCGAGGCTGCTGACCCCAGTTCTGGACGCCGCACACGGAGGGCACCACGGAGGTTGGGAGAGAGGCCGGGGACTGGGCCCTAGCAGGGCCCATATGAGGTTGGACTCCACCCCGGTGGTTACTTCCTCCGTCTCCAGTGACCGACGTGTCCATCAGGAACTGGAGAGCCTGAGGGCCACCGTTCAGGAGTTGAAGAAGATGCTGGTATGTATACCGCTTTATAGTAAAATATCATGTCATATTATATAGATATCAACATATCCATAATTAGTACGTAGCTTGAGCTTATTTGGTTTTAGACTTAAGTTTGATTAATCATACATACAGATGTAATTAAAATAAACAACAAACTAGATATCCAAACGGGGTTTCGAAATAACTTAATAATGATACGAATTCGAATAATACACAGTTCTTACACGCTTATTACACATGTTAGGTCCAGACGCGACAGGGTACATCGGCCGAGCCTCCACATGCATCTCCTTCGGCTGCGGCTCCGCAAGCCACTACATCGGCTGCGGTTCCGCAGACAGCTCCTGTAGCTCCACCGCCCACTCAGACTCCCGCAGCCGCGGCTCCGCAAGCGACTACCTCGACGGCGGCTATGCAGACCACATCGCCAGCTCCACATGCCGCTCAGACTCCCGCTCGCGACGAATTGCAGAGTTTATTGACCGAGGAGCAGGCGCGCGTTATTCTATCGTTATTCAGAAGTGGAGCTGGACCGAACTAGGGTAGCTTTTTGGTTCTTATTTTTTGAAACATGTATTTATTTATATCATACACATTGTACTACATTTTGAAACTATATTGATATTGGTTTATATTTATATCATATTCAGTTTTTGGGTTTCTTTTGTATATTATATATATGCGTGAGATGTGATTATGAATACTGCAATATATGTTGTGTGATGATTAATTTTATATTTGATTGATGTATATATTATTGTGCACAGGGCGGGAAAAAATCAAGCAGCCCATTTTTAAAAGAAAAAATACAGATAATATGTATCTACGGATTAATCCGTAGGTACACATGTTGCCCCTACGGTTATATCCGTAGGGGCACAATATCAGCAGTAACTGATATTTCCCCTACCAGGGGGTTGGGAGTGCCCCTACGGACATATCCGTAGGGGCCACTGCCTCTCCCCTACGGCGTTATCCGTAGGGGCAACATATCAGGATTCCTGATATTTTGCCCCTACGGATAGGTACCTATGTATATATCCGTAGGGGGTAGTATATGGACCTACGGTTATGTCCGTAGGTACATGTAATATATTAAAAAAACCGTAAATAATATAAAATTTTATACCCTACGGATTACTCCGTAGGGGCAACAGGACCTACACATAAATCCGTAGGGACAAGAATTTGCCCGTAGGGGCAAGTTCAGGGCCTCAACTTGCACCTGCGGCCTTTGCACCTACGGGGTATTTTTTCGCCCCTACGCATATATCCGTAGGGGCAACCCTTATTTGTAGTAGTGGTATTGACTGAACCGAACCATGGATATACTTCCATTTACATGATTCTCCAGTCACATCCATGATTCTCGAGTTACATCCGTTTACTGATATCATGGTTTTGGCAAGTCATCCATCTATACAAGACAACACAATTTACAATACAACACAAACAATACAATCAAGACATCGCGGGGTTTAAGGGGTAGATTGGTACGGAAGATGTTAGAAGTGGCACGAGACTGCAATCATTAAGACACCTAACCTGAATTCAATCTCCGTTGTTCCGGGCTTTCCAACGGAGCCTTGTACTCCACTTGCCTTTAGTCTCTAGCATATAGAGACTACTCTCGTATACACTGGCCTCTTCTGTACCAAGATACAAACAATATCGTTACACTAAATACAACAGTATACAATATAATACAACTTTAAAAGTTACTCTCTCTCTGTCTATTCTACTTCTCCCTTATCTTTGGGACTTACCGAGCGATTGTTCGCTGACGACATTCCTTTTCTTTCTTCTTTGGAATATTGTCAGGTGATTCGGACCTTAAGGAGATCGAGCCCACCACCGAAGACTTGGACCAGCTAGATTACGACCCAGAGCTTTAGATTCATTGTACACATTTCATTTCAATACTTTTCATTTTTGTTATGCCACTGTTTAGGCATTGCTTTCATTCAGATATATTTACTTTTCCATGCATTGTACAAAAGAATATTAATAAATAAAGTTGTTGTTCATTACATTTGTCTCTTATGCATTTCTTTTATATTGCTTAGTTACGATTAGCGTATTTGCTTCTGAGTAAGTACGTAGCGGGCTCGTCGCATCCTCTGCCCGTATACTGGGAAGCGGGGCGTGACAAGGCTCAAGAGAATTGGTCCCGCTTAAACCTATATTTACTAGGGTCCTTAATGTAATTTTATACAACTTGAGGGGTTTTATGAAAAATATTTTAAATATACTTTCAAAATAAACCTCAAGTATTTATTTATCGTATTTAAAGTTTTCATGGATATAACTTTTAAAAAGTGAGTTATTCTAGTGAATATATACCTAGCTTGAATAGTTCAAGGTATTTTAGTGTAAAGTTTGATTTGTATTGATTTTTGATGGTATTTTCATAAAACTTGTAATTCTTTTATTTTGTTTTAGAAAACGTGGAATTTAATAATATCTTAAAAATATGTGGTTTGATATAATATTTATATAATTAAAATTTTATTTTTATTATTAAATAGAAATTCTCGTTTTTTCCTTTAAAATTGTATTAAAAATTCCATCGAGATCGTATGCTCCGTGAAGAGGTCTGCATCTCACTCTACTAGTCCTGAGGACATGCGATAATCCGCACCATCCTGATCGGGTTCTCAAAATGGGTTGTAGAGGCATAATCGCAAGGAATTGAAATAACACAATTTTAAAAAATCCGGTTTTTAATAGCTTAAGGTATTTTGATGAAAAATCGTATTTTTCCACAAAAATGTTGTTCAAAAGAATCGTGCCATGTCAAAATGTATGTTTGTGAGAGGTAGGTCATTACCTCGTGAGAATTTCTAAAGGTATGCTAAAAAAAAGTATATAAATATGTCGTATGTAAACTTCAAGGTATTTAAACGTAAAAACTTAATAAAAGTTGTATTACATGGAGTTTTAAAATGAAACTTATTTCTAAATATTAGTTAATGTTTAACAAGCAAGGTATAATGATATGGATAAGTGGTTCTTAGGAAAAGTTTTAGTTTTAAAGAGTATAGAATTAAAGGTCGGTATAACTCCACTTACCGACGTGATTTGAAAAGAGATCATTTTAAGGTAAGAAGAGAAGAAGAGAGGTGGGACTTACAAGTTGTGTTGGTTAAGAATAGAGGGAGGACGGGATTGAGATCGTCGTGGTGTCACGGAGTCGCCGGGAACGTCTCGAATCCTCGCCGGAAAGTGAACTTGAGCTAACTCCGCTTGTACTCTTCTTTGACTTGGAAATTATTTTGAGAATTTTTAACAAGAGATTTCAGAATGAAGAGGGCTAGAGTATGGGGTTGTATTTATAGAGTAAAATTAGGGTTTTGGGGATTGAAGAAAGAATTTAAATGCATTAAAATTTGGATTAAAAGGTGAATTAACACTCTCTGGATAAATGCAGGAAAATTAAACAGTACTGGGTAGTGGGGGTAGTCCAAGGGGTTAGTGGGCAAAGCACGGGGGACTATCCCTTACGGCTGGCCGGCGTCGCCGGCCCCAGAAGAGATCTCGCCAGTCCAACAGAAGAGTTGGGAGTGGGATTTGTGCCACGTATTCTCGGTTGTATTAATACAATCTTGCACATGTTCGATTTTCTGTGACATTTTACGTGTATTGTACATGTAAACTTTTGGGCTTCCAAAAAGTTTAAAATAAAAATTCAGAAAAATAATATGTGGCTGATGGGATTCGAACACCGGGGCTATGTCACAGCAATGCAAGGGCTTTACCAGTGAGCTATAAGTTGTTTTTTGCTGTTCTTAAACAAATTAATTTTATAACTTGTACTCAGATTAGCAAACTCTATTATGTACATTAATTGTAAAAAATTTCGTACAGCGAAATTAGAGTCGTTACATTCTACCATCCTTACAAAAATTTCGTCCTCGAAATTTACATTTACATAAGGACTAATTTATAAATAAGAAAGGGTATCTTGCATGCATGGCGTCCTCACATTCCCACGTTGATTCTCCTGGTGAATCTTTTCTCCACATCACTCGGACCAAGTTTACTTTCTTGTTCCGAAGTGAATTTACCTTTCTGTCCAGGATTTCAAAGGGTTGCTACTCACAAGATAGGTTTGTCTGTACAATGATCTCGGAGTGATCAAGGATGTGGCTGGGGTCGCTCACATATCTTCGAAGCTGGGATATGTGGAATACGTTGTGCACTCCTTCCAAGGAGGGTGGAAGTGTCAAATGGTATGCCACTTCTCCGACTCGTTCGAGTATCTCTAACGGTCCAATATATCTCGGACTGAGCTTACCCCTCTTGACAAAGAGAATCGCTCCACGGTTTAGAGAGATCTTCAAGAACACATGATCTGCCGATTGGAACTCCAGATGTCGGCTCTTTGCATCTGCCCAGTGCTTCTGTCTGTCTTGGGCTATGCGCATTCTTTCCCTGATCGTGCGAACTACGTCCACAGTTGCCACAATCATCTCTGGTCCAAGGAGTTCCTTATCTCCGATGTCGTCCCAACTTAATGGTGAACGACACTTCCTTCCATAGAGAGCTGCAAAGGATTCCATTCCAATACTCGCTTAGTAGCAGTTGTTGTATGAAAACTCCACAAGATGTAGGTGATCTTCCCACGATCCTCCAAATTCTAACATACACGCTCTTAGCATATCTTCAAGGATCTGAATCGTTCGCTCAGACTGTCCATCTGTTTGTGGATGGTAAGCTGTGAAGAAGTTCAGACTAGTTCCCAAGCTAGCTTGCAGACTCTGCCAAAACTGCGATCAGAATCTGGTATCACAATCGGAGACAATGTAAACTGGTACTCCATGTAATCTCATAATCTCCTACATGAGTTCATGGGTATTAGAAATAGCACACTATGAAGAGTTAAATCTTACTTAGGTTCAGACTTACTTCCATGTACTTCTTTACTAGTGTCTTGGTAGATTGGCCAACTCGAAATGGGATGAAGTGAGCTGACTTTGTGAGTCGATCCACAATAACGCATACCGCATCGTTACCTTTCGTGCTGTGAGGAAGTGCAGTCACGAAATCCATGGTGATGTGTTGCCATTTCCATTCTGGAATAGGTAACGGTTGAAGTAAACCAGCAGTCCTGTGATGTTCAGCTTTTACTTGCCGACACACCAAGCATTTGGCTACGCTTATGGCTACTTCACACTTCATTCCATACCACCAGTAATGTTGCCATAGATCTGTGTACATCTTTGTACCACCAGGGTGTACTGAGTATGGAAAGCTATGAGATTTTTTCATCAAATCTTCCCGAACAGGACCTTGTGATACACACAATCTGCTTCCGTATCTCAGAGATCCATCTTCATGGATGATGAAGTCTGTTCGAAATCCACTTTCTACTTGTTCTCGGATCTTTTGCAACTTAACATCACTTGCTTGAGCTGCTTTGATCTGATTGACAATAGTAGACTGAACTTGTAAGTTCATCAACTTTGAAGTATTACCTGACATAACCACTTCTATCTCTATCTTGTGCAATTCCTGTTGAAACTTCTATTGTGCAGTGAGATTCATTGATAATGGCTGGCGACTAAGTGCATCAGAAACTACATTCACCTTCCCTAGATGATATTGTAAGTTGATGTCGAAATCAGTCATAAGTTCTAGCCATCTTCTCTGCCGCATGTTCAAGTCCTTCTGAGTAAACACATACTTCAGACTCTTATGGCCAGTGTATATATCCACTCGTTCTCCAAGAAGATAGTGGCGCCAAATCTTAAGTGCAAAGCTAACGGCCGCCAACTTCAAATCATGTGTCGGATAATTACGCTCATGAATTTTCAGCTGTCTTAATGCATAAGCTATAAATTTTCCATGCTGGTGTAGAACACATCATAATCCCTTACTAGATGCATCGCAGTGCACAATGAAACCTCCAGATTAGTCCGGTATTACAAGGATAGGAGTTGATGTCAATCTTAACTTGAGTTCTACAAAGCTTGTTCACATGCTTCTGACCACATGAATGCTTCATCTTTACGTGTGAACTTGGTAAGGGGCGTTGCAATCTTCGAAAAGCCTTCTATGAATTTTCGGTAGTATCCTGCTAAACCCAAGAAACTTCAAATGTCCTTCACTGTCTTTGGTGTCGGCCATTCGCTTACTGCTGATACTTTAGCTGGATCTACGGAAATTCCTTCACTTGAAACGATGTGCCCGAGAAATCCGACTTGATCTAGACAGAATTCGCACTTTCTATACTTGGCTTAGAGTTGATGATGTCGCAAAGTCTCTAGGACAATTCGTAAATGTTCAGCGTACTCTTTCCGACTCTTTGAATACATCAGGATGTCGTCAATGAAAATAACAATAAACCTATCTAGGTACTCTCAGAAAACTTGGTTCATCATATTCATAAAAATAGCTGGTGCATTGGTCACTCTAAATGGCATCATGAGAAATTCATAATGACCATAAAGAGTCCTGAATGCCGTTTTAAGAATATCAGACTCTTTGACCTTCACCTGATGATAACCCGAACGAAAATCTAACTTTGAGAAAACACAAGACCCACTTAACTGATCGAACAGATTGTCGATGCGCGGTAGTGGATACTTGTTCTTTATCGTCACTTCGTTCAAAGCTCGATAGTCTATGCACATTCTGTATGAACCTTCCTTCTTCCTCACAAGCAAAACTGGAGATCCCCAACTTGAAGTACTAAGACGAATCCATCCTTTCTTCAAAAGTTCGTCCAGCTGAGTACGAATCTCCTTCAATCCTTCAGGACCTAAGCGATATGGTACTTTTATCACCGTTTGTACATCAGGTACTAAGTCAATACTGAATTCAAGAGCTCGATCGGGAGGCAAACCTGAGATGTCTTCAGGAAATACATCTTCGAACTCTCGAACTACCTCTGGCATGTCTTTTTCTGCCTGTAATGTTGCTACCACTGCCTTCTTCAGTTTAGCTTTGTAAGTACTAGGTTCCAGGGTATGGTCTCCACTCTTGAAATAAAAGACCAGATAATCTGGAATCTCGAACACTACCCTCCTTTGACAACAGTCGATAGTAGCGTAGAAAGTTCCTAACCAGTCCATACCCAAGACTACATCAAAATTCGATGTGTCTAGCACCTTGAAGTCCGCATAAAATTCTCTGCTACAGACGACCACTGGACATAGGTCGTATCCCAGAGTTGCCTTTAGAACGCCGTTCCCTGAACTGACATTCCAGCTAGATATGAGCGGTTTAACTGGAATCGCATGAGTTCGGACGAACCGTTGCGACATAAAGCAATGTGATGCTCCAGTATCAAAGAGTGCCAAGGCAGGTAGTGAGACTACTAAGATTGTACCGAAGTTTGTGTGGAATATTTTTAGGTATAGGAAAAGATATATATTGAGGTACGCAAAGATTGAAAAGGTTTTGAAAGAGTGGGAGTTACCAGTGATGACTTGGCCAGTGGCTTCAGCTTCTTCCACAGTCATTGTGAAAGCCTGACGCCTATGTACATTCCTCTTTGCTGAGGGAGCATTCCTCTGTCCGTTCCTCTATCTTTGAGGTAGGTTCCTTTGAGCTTGATGAAACTGACGAGCAGACTGTGCAGGAGGTCCACGAGGAGGTGGAGCTGGTAGGGCAAGACGAGGTGGAGGAGCTTGAATAGCTGACCGCTGCGGGTAGGTGATCGCTGGTCGAGATGTAGGAGCTGGGGTGAGACGATGTGGGCAATCTCCAATGGCGTGAGTGGATGGGCCACAAACTAAGCATAGGCGGTTAGCACACCTGCAATCCTTCGCCAGATGTCCATTCCTCTTGCAATAGAAACAAAACTCTGGACTGGGTCAGTTAAATGGTACTCTCGGTCTCCTGGGTACAAACGGTGGCCTGGAAGAGGCTCCTCTTGCTATCTGAGTAGCAGGGTGCTTCACACCGGCAGATTAAGGTCTGCCCTTCTTCTTTACAACTGTCTCATATCTTCGGGCAGCCTTCAGCGCAAGGTCATGAGTTTGGAAATCCGCTGTAGCTAAAGCAGCTTGGATCTCCGGGTCCAACCCTTACTGAAATCGTCGGGCTCTGATCTTAGTAGTCGATATGAGATGTGCCGCGAACCTATTACGATCTCATGTTAGCAGTGTAGTATATGATATTAGGAAATTGAATATTTGAGACATATTTTACCTGCTAAGCATGGCGAACTCAGCATCATACTCATCCACAGATTTGGTCCACATCGAACCTTATTGCAGGTGGATGAATTGCTGCTCCATGTCAAAACGGGCAATCTCGGGAAAATATTTTGTGTCGAACATGTCGCGAAAAGTCTTCCATTCAATCGGCTGGTTAAGACGGCTTTCTTCCGCCTTCCACCATACTCTGGCGTTATCCATGAGTTGCAGCTTCGCAACTCTTGCCCAAGCAATCTCTGGCATTTGTGCTGCTGCCAGGTCATCTTCAATTGACTAAGCCCATTCCTCTGCCTCCAAAGAGCTCTCTTTCCCAGAGAATTGTTTAGGGTGCAGTGCCCAGAATTGCTTCACTCCGGGTGCCTCAGCTTCTGGACAGTGTAGGAGGATGGCGGTCTGCTGCTGCTGTCCCTCCAAGAGACTCTTAATTGCCTCAAGCAATATCGTCTGCTCTTTGATAGGAGCTGCTACGATAGGTGGTGGTGGTAGAGTAGGAGGTGGAGTGTTTCCATTCACGTTGGTGCCGGTATTGTTTGGAGAATGTATAGTTGTTGATTATTATAATTCTTATGATATATTGCTCAGGATTCCATGCAGAACTGACCCTGCATTGTTGTGTAGGTTTCCATGCAGAACTGTCCTGCATGAGCTGCCAACAAAACCTGTCACGCCCTGCTTCCCAATATACGGGTAAGGAGACGTGGCGAGGCCGCGAGTATTTACTCAGAAATAAACACGTTAAGCGTAAATAAGTAATATAAATATAAAGCACAAGAGTAACAAGAGTTGTAATAACACAACAGTTTTTTATTTATATTCATTCTTTACATACAACTGAAAAGTAAAGTACAATGATGGAAACCGATGCCTAAACAATGGCAATATGAACTGAAAGAAAAGTAAGTATAAGTAGGAACTAGAACTCTGGCTCCTCAGTGAACTGCTCCAAATCGTCCTGGCTGGGCTCGATCTCCTGAGAGTCGGGTCCTCCTGACAACATTCCAAAGAAAAAAGAGATAGAAATGTCGTCAGCGAACTAGCGCTCGGTAAGTCCCAAGAGATAGAATAAAAATAAACAGGTAAAGAGGATAGAATAGGTAAAGTATGTATTTGTTAAGCTAACGTAATTGTTTGTAGCTTGGTACAGAATGTGCCAGTGTATACGAGAGGAGTCCAACTTGCTCCGTGGAATAAGGTAACATGTAAATACAAGGCCCCGTCAAAACCCACGGGACAACGGCACATGATGTTCATGTAGGTGTCTTTTAGTGACCGTCATCGTGCCACTTTTAACACATTCCGTATCAGTCTACCCCTTTAAAAACCCCGTAGTGTATATTGTATTGATTGTATTGATTTGTAGTTACCAGACTTGCCGAGACCATGGTATAAGTTGTTTATGTAAATTGATTCAGGATATAAACGGTAGTCTTGTAGTCAAGTTCAAGATATATCCATGGTTCGGTCAAGTCAAGTCATGTTGATATTGTTCTGGTGTTCATGTTCAAGTTCAAGTGTTCATGTTTGATATATTGGATTCATGTTGAATTGGAGTTATAGTTGGATTCATATTTGGATTGTATTCAGATTAGACTGAGACTCAGATTGAGTCAGATATTTAAATAGATTTGAATCCTGATTAGGTTTAGGAGTTATCGGTAACCGATGCACATGGACGGTAGGATTTGTGTCTTTTTCCAAGACAATTACTATTGATAACCCCGTTTTAGTTTTCTACTTTAAATAGGCAAGCACCCACTTTCTCCGGCTCCTTGAGGCTTAAGAGAATTTGTCCCGCTTAAACCTATATTTACTAGGATTCTTAATGTAATTTTATACAACTTGAGGGGTTTTATGAAAATATTTTAAATATACTTTCAAAATAAACCTCAAGTATTTATTTATCGTATTTATAGTTTTCATGGATGTAACTTTTAAAAAGTGAGGTATTCTAGTGAATATATACCTACCTTGAATAGTTCAAGATATTTTAGTGTAAAGTTTGACTTGTATTGATTCTTGATAGTATTTTCATGAAACTTGTAATTCTTTTATTTTGTTTAAGAAAACGTGGAATTTAATAATATCTTTAAAATATGTGGTTTGATATAATATTTATATAATTAAAATTTTATTTTTATTATTAAATAGAAATTCTCATTTTTTTCTTAAAAATTGTATCAAAAATTCCATCGAGATCGTATGCTCCGTGAGGAGGTCTGCATCTCGCTCTACTAGTCCCGAGGACGTGCGATAATCCGCACGATCCCGATTGGGTTCCCCAAAATGGGTTGTAGAGGCATAATCGCAAAGAATTGAAATAACATAATTTTAAAAAATCCGGTTTTTAATAGTTTAAGGTATTTTGATGAAAAGTCGTATTTTGCCACAAAAATGTTGTTCAAGAGAATCGTGCCATGTCAAGATGTGTGTTTGTAAGAGGTAGGTCATTTCCTCATGAGATTTTCTAAAGGTATGCTGAAAAAAGTATATAAAGATGTCGTATGTAAATTTCAAGGTATTTAAACGTAAAAACTTAATAAAAGTTGTTTTACATGAAGTTTTAAAATGAAACTTGTTTCTAAATATTAGTTAATATTTAACAAGCATGGTATAATGATATGGATAAGTGGTTCTTAAGAAAAATTATAGTTTTAAAGAGTATATAATTAAAGGTCGGTATAACTCCACTTACCGACATGATTTGAAAAGAGATCATTTTAAAGTAAGAGGAGGAGAAGAAAGGTGGGAATTACAAGTTGTGTGGGTTAAGAATAGAGGGAGGAAAGGATTGAGATCGTCGTGGTACCGCGGAGTCGCCGGGAACGTCTCGAATCCTCGCCGGAAAGTGAACTTGAGCTAACTCCACTTGTACTCTTCTTTGACTTGGAAATTTTTGAGAATTTTTAACAAGAGATTTCAGAAAGAAGAAAGCTAGGGTATGGGGTTGTATTTATAGGGTAAAATTAGAGTTTTTGGGATTGAAAAAAGAATTTAAATGCATTAAAATTTGGATTAAAAGATGAATTAACACTCTTTAGATAAATACAGGAAAATCAAACAGTACTGTGGTAGTGGGGGTAGGCCAAGGGGTTAGTGGGCAAAGCACGGGGGATTGTCCCCTACGGATGGCCGGCATCGCCGGCCCCAGAGGAGATCTCGCCGGTCTAACAGAGGAGTTGGGGGTGGGATTTGTGCCACGTGTTCTCGGCTGTATTAATACAATTTTGCACATGTTTAATTTTCTATGACTTTTCATTTTACGTGTATTGCACGTGTAAACTTTTGGGCTTATAAAATGTTTAAAATAAAAATTCAGAAAAATAATATATGGCTAATGGGATTCGAACACCGGGACTATGTCACAGCAGTGCAAAGGCTTTACGAGTGAGCTACAAGTTGTTTCTTACTGTTCTTAAACAAATTAAATTTATAACTTGTACTCAGATTAGCAAACTCTATTCTGTGCATTAATTATAAAAATTTTCGTACAGTGAAATTAGAGTCGTTACAATCCTATTATATTAGTACACCATGTTATCTATTTTGCATCCTAAGTAGTCATGGACGTAGAAAAGGTTATTACAGATAGACACATATGCATCCTGATATCAGTTTGGTTACGGTGTTCCGATATTCGTACAGTTTCATATTTAGGTATCTATTTAATGCATATACATCACATGATATGTTCACGCCACACTACTAGACCTGTTACTTGGATCTTGTTACTAATGCCAACGATATTGACGTATTGTCCTGACAGATGTAACTTGTTGTCTGCATAGACGAGAACTGTACCTGCTTGATCTTGTGTTGGAATTAGATCTATATTGGCAATACCTGACTTGAACACAAACCTGGGGGTAAAGGGGAAATCAAGAATGTAACCGAAACGTAACTCAAAAGGCTATTATTACATGTTTGTTGTTTTTCTGAACGTTATGGAATAATTAGATGTTTGCTGTTTTTTCGGGTGTTACGGAATAATTACATTTTTGCCGTTTTTATGGGCGTTGCGGAATAATTAATTGTTTGCTATTTTTCCGGACGGTACGGAATAAATCCTGTTACCATGGTCTCGTGGGGAATGAACGGGACATAGACTGTTGGGTTACGATGAAGATTATATTAATTGATTTCAAAGAGTTTTAGAACAGATAACCTAAAAGCACAGTTTTAGGTTACACATCACACATTACATACATACACATACCCTTCTGTTTCATATCTGTATTATTTATTTATATTCATGTTTAGTTACATCGTTATATTTTGGTTATCACTGTTATTTGGTATTATGACGCACTGACGTCTGGGTTTTGCATGGCCCAGTTTCTCTATCTTTATCGCAGGCTGAACAGGAGTACTTTAACAATCAAGCCGAGCGATGAGGAATTGAACATGTGTTATTTAGAGATGTTTAGTTTAGTTTAGTTTAGTTTTCCATAGTTTTATTTTCTTGATGTGAGCCCATATTGGGACAAGTTTCAGTTGTTGTTCATTGGATTTAATTTGTTTCCGCTTATGCATTTTCTTGACTCTATTTACTGTGACAAATGGACATGTACTAGCTAGTTTTCATATTTTACTGTTCTTGATATCGTATAGACAGCCGTAATATAATTGTGGAGGGATGTTTCTTAGCCACAGGTAGCATGGTTGGCTCTATCATGTGTAGTAGTTTGCGCACTCTGGAAAGCGGGCGTAACAGGGTTTGTTTAGTATCAAAACCATAGGATTTAAGTTAATCGGGTTTAGTTCTTTCGTAGTTGGATATTGAACCCAATACACTAACCATAAAACCCGGAATTAGGAACATGTCCTGCCACATTACTATCTTGCCAGCCTTGAATCTATAGCTATCTTGTTTATTGAATTCTGTTTACCGTTGCTAATCCTCTTCAGTGTCTTGGCTTCAGAATCATAGCGAATAGTGATTTGCGATCGTACCAGAGCCGTGTTGATGACGCCGCTTTGCTTGGAGTTATACGTGGTATGCTGGAAAACCAGAAGCGGCAAACCGAGCTTAATCAGCGGCAGGCTGAGACTTTCCAAGAGGGCATGTGGACAGTCCAGCAGTCCGTGGTTGCAGTTGCACCCAGGCGATCACAGCGTGAGGGCACCGTGGCGGACTTTAGAAGGCTCGGTCCGTCCACATTTACAGGATTGGAGGAGCCATTAGCAGCGGAGCAATGGATAGTTGACACGAAGAATCTGCTCGTCGTCGCACAGATTCCAGATGAGAAAAAGGTGGATGTAGTATGCATCCAGTTAGTAGATTATGCTCGCGTGTGGTGGCTCATTGAGGAGACCCGTCTGTCCAAACCGATCAACTGGGCAGCGTTTTCACAAAGTTTCTTAGAGAAGTTCCTCCCGCAATCTTCTCGAGATGAAATAAAAGAGAAGTTAATTAACCTAAAGCAAAATGGCGGATCCGTTGATGCGCATGCGGCTGAGTGGACTCGGCTGAATCGATTTGCGGGGCCTTTGGATGCCAACGATGCAGATAGGGCACGAAGGTTTATGCGTAGCCTGGATGTGGAGATTCAGAGTGTCATGCCCCGCTTCCCAGAGTACGCTAAGATAGGCACGTGACAGAGCCAACCATGCTACCTGTGGATAGGAAATATCCCTCCACGGTCACATTACGGCTGTAGAGATATCAAGAACAATAATAAACAACTATCTAATACATGTCCATGAGCCAGAATAACGAGTCAAGAATAAAATAATGCGGAAGAAAAAGATCCAATAAACAAAACACCTGGAAAGTAAAACTGGATACCGACTGATTCCTCACTGCACGGCCTAACGGCGGAAGTACTCCTGATCAGCCTGCGACAAAGGTAGAGGATCTGGGCCATGCAAAACCCAGACGTCAGTGCGTCATAACATCAAGCAATAATATAATCAGGGGGTAACAAGACATGCAGGCACGAGTATGACGGTAATAAAAGTTATAACAGTAACATAGATAAGGACAGTGAAGGGTAAGGCATAAGTGATGTGCAGTGAGTAACCTAGACTGGTCTACTGGGTTAACTACTCTCAAGTCTTTGAAATCAATTTGATGAATCATCGATGTAACTCAATAGTATCCCGTGCGTGCCCGGGACAACGGTCAAGATTCTCGGGCTGAATCCGAGACGTGCCGCTAGGCAGTAAAAGGTAGTATGTAACGATGAATGATGTCAGCCGCATCATCCCGGGGCTGGCTTAGCCCGTAAAACTGATCAGTAAAGGTATCGAACTGTCGAGTTACAAGTCGGTTTTCATCATTGATTTCCCCATACCCCCAAATTATGTGTTCAAGTCAAGTATTGATAAATTTGGAGCTAATGCCAACACAGGATCAAGCGAGTACAGGTTTGTCTGGATAGACAACAGGAAATGTCCGTAGGGACAACAGGTCAAGATTGTCGGCATTAGTAACAAGATAAGGTAACAGGTCAAGCTGTGGTACATCAGGTCAAGTCAGGTAGTGTATATGGATCCAATCATGTCAAGTAGTGCATATGTATCGAGTCGTGTCAAGTAGTAGTGTATCAAGTCATGTCAGGGGTGCACAAGTATCACGTGGGTGCTCATAATCAAACTATAATAAGCATGGGTACACAAAACAAGTATAGGATACCAATATAACAATAAAATGGAATAATGTGATGTGGTATGCAAATAGGTATAAATTCAAGGATACGGATGCATAATTATCGATTAGGGTTACAGTTATAGTTCTAACACCAATTAGGATGCACTTTATTAAACATGGAATGTTAATATCACAGTATTATGCATTAATATTATCTATGGATGCAATTATATATATATTAGACGAGATGGATGCAAACGGGTGTCCGAAAGTTATAAACTATAAAATGGTACTATGGGATGTACAAATAAGCACTATGTGATATAAATATTGATATGGGTGCAGTATATTGTAATCTAGTATGCAACAAGATTAGTTTTCATGACCTAGATCTAAAATGATATAAACGGATGCAAACGGAACATCGAAACGTTATAAAATGAAACATGGAATACAAGATTTAAACTACAGGATATATATTTGAATAGGTATATAATGATTTAAATAGCATGTAGCAAGATTAACTTGCCTCGATGAATCGCGATACGGATACGCACGGCAATGCCCAATGTCGGTAAAAGTCTCGATTCACGCTCGTGCGTACGGAACAGGACCAGGCAATGCAAGAGAGTGACCATGCTGGTTAGGAACGCCCACAGGGTTGCTCGGATCGTCGGCAGCGGCACGGGTCCGGCGATCATCAGGAAAATACGAATCAAGAAAGAAAAGAGAAAGATAAAGAAGAAGAAAGAAGAAGAAGAAGAAGGCTGGAAAAGAGCTGGGGCTGAGTTCAGGATCCAGAGGCGAGGCAATGGTTGCGACGACGGCGATGGGCCGTTGATGGTGAGATCCACGGCGATGATAGTGAGGTTTTCATGATTGTCGAGGATCGGGGTGTGTAGGGTTTTTGGTACACAGGTGAGGGTCATAGGTGGTGAGGGAAAGGAAGAGGAGGCGAGGTCATGGAGACGACGGCGAGGTCGGAGCTCCGGCGACGAGGGCAGCGAGGGTCACAAATGTGCAGGGATGGGTGCTCGGTTCTGTTTTCTGGGTTTCTTGGTGCAGGAGAGAGGAGAAGGGGTGGTGAGAGCTGACAGAGGATAGGTTGACGATGAGGTTTCACCGGCGGCGAGGTGCAGGAGCGAGGTAAGGTGAAGATCGGGTTCTTGGGGCTCGGATGGGTTCTAGGGTTCGGTTCTCATGCAGGTTGTAGGTTTGCATGGGTTTGGGTGAAGAGAGAGATGAGCAGGGAGAGGGAGGAGGTGAGGGAGGTCGTCGGCGGTGGTTTCGACGTCGACGAGGCGGGTGCGACGCGCGGGCATGGGTTTCGTTCACGAGGAGGCGGGAAGAAAGGAAAAATAAGGAAGAGGAAGAAGAGTGAGAAAAGACGTGGGTAAAATATAAGGTAAAAGAATAATTAAATATAAAATATAAATATATATATTTATGCAGAGGAGAGAGAGACGCGAGATTGGAAAGAGAGAGGGGGGACTGTTGAGATCTCAGAAGGTTAGATTAGTTAAAAGAATATAATTTAGTTATAAAAATTAATATGTATAATAGTTTAATAGTTTAGTTAAGGAATATAATATTCGTCCGTTTTGAGATTTTGGCAAATACAAACTTGCTCCAAAACACGCTCGGGTCGGGTCTAAAAATCCGGTTTTAAAATATGAAAAATATATGCGACTTCCAAATTTCAAAATGAATGCTCAAGTAACGAAAATGCATACCCCCAAGAACGGATGCACGTACGTGCGCGTAGCCATCCAAACACGTCCGTTTCACTGAACGGGACGAGAACAAGATGCGCGGATGCTACCACGGGGTTAGGGGTATCATGCAAGCCATGAAATGTATTTTAAAAAAAAATTGTGACTTAAAATGTTATACGGTAAAAGATGCAATGCCAGATAAAATGCAAGTATGCAGTAAACATGAAAATGCACCAGTCTACGTAACAAATCAGGATAATCCACAAATATAAATCAAACAAGCTCAAGCAAGCAGGTCGGGTCGAATGCAGAGTAAAATGTAAAATACCATTCGCACCCAAACACGATAAACCAAGAAAATACCACAAATAAGTAAATACGAGAATTGGAATTGGTATAAATGAACTAGGTTGTTACATTATACCTAACTACAAAAAGAATTTCGTCCTCGAAATTCCAAGAACAAGAAAAGATAAACAAACAGGAAACTACAAGAATAAATGTGGAAACTTTTGTCGGATTTCATCTTCTCGTTCCCAAGTTGATTCTCCATACGAGCGATTTCCCCAAGAAACAAGTACGAGATGGATAACCTTGTTCTTAAGAATCTTTTCCCTTTGATCCATAATCGACATCGGTCGCTCATCAAAAGTCAAATCTTCTCGTACAGTCAGCTCTGAATGATCCAGCACGTGTGTTTCATCTCGAACATACTTACGGAGTTGAGATACATGAAGGACGTCATGAACATTCGCCAAAGATTGCGGTAACGCCAATCGATACGCCACTTCTCCAATACGTTCCAAAATCTCGAAAGGCCCAACGAATCGAGGACTAAGCTTTCCTCGACTCCCAAAACGAATCACTCCTCTAGTCGGTGATATCTTCAAGAATACCAGATCACCAACAGCGAACTCTAGAGGTCTTCTCGATGTATCGGCCCAACTCTTCTGTCAGTCTTGTGCTGCTTTCATATGATTCCGGATAGTGTTAACCTTCTCAACTGTTTGCACAATCAGATCTGGTCCCAATAATCTTTTTTCTCCAACATCGTCCTAACAAACATGTGAGCGAAACTTGCGACCATATAAAGCTTCGAATGGAGCCATCTGAATAGTCGCCTAAAAACTGTTGTTGTACGGAAACTCCACCAAGTGTAGATGATCCTCCTATGAACCTTTGAAGTCTAACATGCAAGCTCTCAACATGTCTTCAAGAGTTTGGATCGTTCTCTCCGACTGGCCATCTGTCTGGGGATGATAAGCTGTGCTAAACTTCAATCGAGTCCCCAAACTTTCCTGTAAGCTTCTCCAGAAGTGTGATAAGAAACGGGTGGCACGGTCGGACACAATGCTCATCGGTACTCCATGCAATCTTACGATCTCCTGCATGTACCGTTCCGCCAAAGCTTCCGTTGATTGACCAACTCGAAATGGTATGAAATGAGCTGCCTTGGTCAATCGATCAACAATCACCCAAACTGCATTGTTGCCCTTTGGACTCCACGGTAAAGCCGTCACGAAATCCATGGTTATATATTCCCACTTCCATTGAGGAATTGGAAGTGGTTGCAATAAACCAGCAACCCTTTGATGTTCAGCCTTAACTTGCTGACACACCAAGCGCTTTGCTACAAAGCGGGCAATCTCCCATTTTATGCCTTCCTACCAGAAATGCTGTCGTATATCTCAGTACATCTTCGTGCCTCCTGGATGTACGGAATATGCGGAATTGTGTGCCTTCTTCATAACTTCTTCGCGAATATCTTCTTTTGGCACACCCAAACTGCTACCATATCGCAACGAACCATCTTCATGAATCAACAAGTCTGTTCGAAGTCCAGCTTCAACCTGTTCTCGAAACTTCTGCAATCTTGGGTTCTGCGACTGCGCTGCTTTAATATTCTCGATCAATGACGACTGTACTTGCAGCTGCATCAACTATCTCGAAGAATGCGGTAGCACAATCTCCAAATCAAATCTTCGAAAGTCTTCAATAAGTTCCTTCTGTGCAGTCAACATCTGAATTGCTGGCAACCGACGAAGCGCATCCGGCACTACATTAACTTTTCCCGGATGGTATTTGAGATCAAGACCATAGTCAACCATCAGCTCCAACCAGCTACGCTGCCTCATGTTAAGCTCTTTCTGTATGAACACACACTTTAGGCTTTTGTGCTCGGTGAATACTTCGATCTTTTCGCCCAATAAGTAGTGTCTCAATTTTCAAAGCGAAAATCACAGCTGCTAGCTCCAAATCATGAGTTGGGTAATTCTTCTCATGGGTCTTCAACTGTCTCGATGCGTAAGCTATAACCTTCTCATGCTGCAACAAAACACATCCCAATCCTTTCCCAGATGCGTCGCTTTGAATCACCAATCCTCCGGAACTGTCTGGCACGGTTAACATAAGAGCGGTTATCAATCTCTGCTTCAACGCCTCAAAAACTGACGCACACTTATCCGTCCACACAAATGGCACTTCCTTGCGTGTAAGCTTGGTCAAAAGCTCAGCCAAACGAGAAAAATTCTCCATGAACCTTCTGTAATACCCGGTAAGTCCAAGAAAACTTCTGATCTCTGCTACGTTCTTCGGAATCGGCCAATCTTGAACTGCTGCAATCTTCTCAGGATCAACGGCGATTCCATCTCCGGATACGACATGCCCCAAAAAACTTCACTTCTTCAAGACAAAACTCGCACTTGCTCATCTTAGCATACAATCTTTCTTACTTCAATGTCTACAGTGCGATCTTCAAGTGTTCTGCATGCTCTTCAATACTCTTTGAGTAGACCAGAATATCATCAATGAACACCGCTATAAACTGGTCCAAGAATGGTGAAAAGATTCGGTTCGTCAAGCCCATAAATATTGCCGGTGCATTCGTTACTCCGAAAGGCATCATTAAATACTCGTAATATCCCTACCAAGTTCGGAACGCCGTCTTGCAAATATCTTCTGATTTAACTTGGACCTGATGATATCCGGATCGCAAATCCAGCTTCGAGAATACCCTCGTACCACTAAACTGCTCGAACAATTCGCCAATGCGAGGGATCAGGTACTTGTTCTTAATAGTCACCCGGTTTAATTCTCGATAATTGATGCACATCCTCCTTGTGCCATCTTTCTTCTTTACTAGAAGAACTGGAGCTCCCCAAGGTGAGTTACTACTGCGAATCCAACCCTTCTCAAGTAATTCAGCAACCTGCTTCTTGACTTCTTCCAACTCCACTGGTGCCATTGGATAGTACGCCTTAGATATTGGCGCTGCACCAGGAACAAGATCGATCGCGAACTCCACATCTCATTTTGGCAGTAAACCCGAGATGTCCTCGAACGCGTCCATGAACTCTCGAACTACCGCTGGCGCTTCTTCCTTATCAACTTCCATCGACGAAAGAACATTATTTGTCGGCCTAGCCTTAAACTCGACTGGCCCGACAGAACTGCTTCCTCCAGCAAAGATAAACTCTGGATGTCCGGAAATTTGGAAAATCACCTTCTTTGCCCTACAATCAATGTGAGCATGGAAAGTGCCGAGAAAATCCATTCGTAAGACAACAACAAACAAAGGGATGCACCAGAATTGAATAATTCTAATGCGGGAAAGACATGAACAAGTAGGTTACCTGAAACGATTTCACCTAAAGCCAAACACTAAAGAAGATAAGCACAGTAAACAGAATTCAAGCTTGCGATAAAACATGAACTAGAAAGCAAGAGAAGCAAGGCAATATAACGACCATGGAGCAAGGAAATGAATCAAGACCAGGACTCCAAGTTACTTAAAGAGAGTACCGCATTGTAACCATGCTGCAGTTCAAAGTTACAATCACATAACTCCACTCAAGTCGCCCAAATCCTAGAATCAGAATCAAGGAACATGGAAAAACAATAGGGAACCAAAAAGGTTTCAAGCCGAGATGCAAAGTCGTTTGCATATCGTCAAGACAAGGATCAAGAGAAAGATATGATTCAAGAATCACAATAACAAGGTGGCAGGACATGTTCCTAATCACGGATTTTACGATTCGTGTATTGGGTCCAATACCCAACTACAAAAGAATCAAACCCGATTAACCTAAACCCTATGGCTCTGATACCAAACAAACCCTGTCACGCCCCGCTTCCCAGAGTACGCTAAGATAGGCACGTGACAGAGCCAACCATGCTACCTGTGGATAGGAAATATCCCTCCACAGTCACATTACGGCTGTAGAGATATCAAGAACAATAATAAACAACTATCTAATACATGTCCATGAGCCAGAATAACGAGTCAAGAATAAAATAATGCGGAAGAAAAAGATCCAATAAACAAAACACCTGGAAAGTAAAACTGGATACCAACTGATTCCTCACTGCACGGCCTAACGGCGGAAGTACTCCTGATCAGCCTGCGACAAAGGTAGAGGATCTGGGCCATGCAAAACCCAGACGTCAGTGCGTCATAACATCAAGCAATAATATAATCAGGGGGTAACAAGACATGTAGGCACGAGTATGACGGTAATAAAAGGTATAACAGTAACATAGATAAGGACAGTGAAGGGTAAGGCATAAGTGATGTGCAGTGAGTAATCTAGACTGGTCTACTGGGTTAACTACTCTCAAGTCTTTGAAATCAATTTGATGAATCATCGATGTAACTCAATAGTATCCCGTGCGTGCCCGGGACAACGGTCAAGATTCTGGCTGAATCCGAGACGTGCCGCTAGGCAGTAAAAGGTAGTATGTAACGATGAATGATGTCAGCCGCATCATCCCGGGGCTGGCTTAGCCCGTAAAACTGATCAGTAAAGGTATCGAACTGTCGAGTTACAAGTCGGTTTTCATCATTGATTTCCCCATACCCCCAAATTATGTGTTCAAGTCAGGTATTGATAAATTTGGAGCTAATGCCAACACAGGATCAAGCGAGTACAGGTTTGTCTGGATAGACAACAGGAAATGTCCGTAGGGACAACAGGTCAAGATTGTCGGCATTAGTAACAAGATAAGGTAACAGGTCAAGCTGTGGTACATCAGGTCAAGTCAGGTAGTGTATATGGATCCAATCATGTTAAGTAGTGCACATGTATCAAGTCGTGTCAAGTAGTGGTGTATCAAGTCATGTCAGGGGTGCACAAGTATCACGTGGGTGCTCATAATCAAACTATAATAAGCATGGGTACACAAAACAAGTATGGGATACCAATATAACAATAAAATGGAATAATGTGATGTGGTATGCAAATAGGTATAAATTCAAGGATACGGATGCACAATTATCGATTAGGGTTACAGTTATAGTTCCAACACCAATTAGGATGCACTTTATTAAACATGGAATGTTAATATCACAGTATTATGCATTAATATTATCTATGGATGCAATTATATATATATTAGACGAGATGGATGCAAACGGGTGTCCGAAAGGTTATAAACTATAAAATGGTACTATGGGATGTACAAATAAGCACTATGTGATATAAATATTGATATGGGTGCAGTATATTGTAATCTAGTATGCAACAAGATTAGTGTTCATGACCTAAATCTAAAATGATATAAACGGATGCAAATGGAACATCGAAACGTTATAAAATGAAACATGGAATACAAGATTTAAACTACAGGTATGATATACATTTGAATAGGTATATAATGATTTAAATAGCATGTAGCAAGATTAACTTGCCTCGATGAATCGTGATACGGATACGCACGGCAATGCCCAATGTCGGTAAAAGTCTCGATCCACGCTCGCGCGTACGGAACAGGACCAGGCAATGCAAGAGAGTGACCATGCTGGTTAGGAACGCCCACAGGGTTGCTCGGATCGTCGACAGCGGCACGGGTCCGGCGATCATCGGGAAAATACGGATCAAGAAAGAGAAGAGAAGAGAAAGAAAAAGAAGAAGAAAGAAGAAGAAGAAGAAGAAGAAGGCTGGAAAAGAGCTGGGGCTGAGTTCATGATCCAGAGGCGAGGCAATGGTTACGACGACGACGTTGGGCCGTCGACGGCGAGATCCATGGCGATGATAGTGGGGTTTTCATGATTGTAGGGGATCGGGGTGTGTATGGTTTTTGGTACACAGGTGAAGGTCAGAGGTGGTGAGGGAAAGGAAGAGGAGGCGAGGTCATGGAGACGACGGCGAGGTCGGAGCTCCGGCGACGAGGGCAGCGAGGGTCACAGATGTGCAGGGATGGGTGCTCGGTTCTGTTTTCTGGGTTTCTTGGTGCAGGAGAGAGGAGAAGGGGTGGTGAGAGCTGACAGAGGATAGGTTGACGATGAGGTTTCACCGGCGGCGAGGTGCAGGAGCGAGGTAAGGTGAAGATCGGGTTCTTGGGGCTCGGATGGGTTCTAGGGTTCGGGTCTCATGCAGGTTGTAGGTTTGCATGGGTTTGGGTGAAGAGAGAGATGAGCAGGGAGAGGGAGGAGGTGAAGGAGGTCGTCGGCGGTGGTTTCGACGTCGACTAGGCGGGTGCGACGCGCGGGCATGGGTTTCGTTCGCGAGGAGGCGGGAAGAAAGGAAAAATAAAGAAGAGGAAGAAGAGTGAGAAAGGACGTGGGTAAAATATAAGGTAAAAGAATAATTAAATATAAAATATAAATATATATATTTATGCAGAGGAGAGAGAGACGCGAGATTGGAAAGAGAGAGAGGGGGACTGTTGAGATCTGAGAAGGTTAGATTAGTTAAAAGAATATAATTTAGTTATAAAAATTAATATGTATAATAGTTTAATAGTTTAGTTAAGGAATATAATATTCGTCCGTTTTGAGATTTTGTCAAATACAAACTTACTCCAAAACACGCCCGGGTCGGGTCTAAAAATCCGGTTTTAAAATATGAAAAATATATGCGACTTCCAAATTTCAAAATGAATGCTCAGGTAACGAAAATGCATACCCCCAAGAACGGATGCACGTACGTGCGCGTAGACATCCAAACACGTCCGTTTCACTGAACGGGACGAGAACAAGATGCGCGGATGCTACCACGGGGTTAGGGATATCATGCAAGCCATGAAATGTATTTTAAAAATTTTTCTGTGACTTAAAATGTTATACGGTAAAAGATGCAATGTCAGATAAAATGCAAGTATGCAGTAAATATGAAAATGCACCAGTCTATGTAACAAATCAGGATAATCCATAAATATAAATCAAACAAGCTCAAGTAAGCGGGTTGGGTCGAATGCAGAGTAAAATATAAAATACCATTCGCACCCAAACACGATAAACCAAGAAAATACCACAAATAAGTAAATACGAGAATTGGAATTGGTATAAATGAACTAGGTTGTTATACAGAGACATATTATATCTCTGGAATTGACCACTTTCTCCCAAGTTCTCAACGCAGCCAGGGAGCAACAGAGTTTATCAATGAAAGTGAAGAGTACGCAACAGCAAGCAGTTATGGTGCGGAAGATGGCGTTTGCGCCAAACCGAGCTCCTGTACGCAGAGGCATTTCGGTGAATCGGCGAGGTATTGTACCTATGAAGAAGCCCGTCTTGCCCGATCAGAAAAGGAGTGTGTTTTGTGATTACTGCCAACGAACATGACATTTCCGGAGAGAATGTCGAAGGAGGCTTGGACTCTGTCTTGTTTGCGGATCAACTGACCATACCATCGATGCTTGCCCTTCAAAGCTACGATTGAGGGGCGATATTCAGAAGCCACCGCAGAAGCAGATTCATGCGTAGAAGCAGATTACTCAGGGGCCTAATCAAGCACGGGCCTTTACTTTGACGGCCGAGTAAGCCAAAGCTTCATACGAAATTGTTTCAGGTATCCTTGTTGGGGTCAAAAGTTTCACCCCAATCGACCAAGTCAAAACCAAGGTCAACCCCAAGTCAAGTAGGCTTGAGCCCAAGCTAAGTGGGCCCGAGCCCAAGTCAATACCAAGCATGGAAGGGGCCAACTCCAAGCCAAAAAGGAGGCAATAAATTAGTCTAAATGTAATTTTTAGAAATAAATGTATGCAAACTGGGCAGAAAGCCAAAATTTTGTAAACCCCATAGCTTATTGCAAAAATAAATAAGCACATAAGGCATGGGGTGGCACAAGTGCCATTTGGCAAAGCCCAAGAGGCTATATGTAAAGTGTGTAGCCTATAAAGGCAACATGATAAAAAAAATCAAAGAGGAACTTTTTCTCTCTCTCAAGAAATTAGGGTTTTTTTGCCTCCTTCTCCTTCCCCAAGGTTTTAAACCTTCTTCTTCTTTTGAATTAAATCAAGTGTTTAACTCTTCTTTTTCCAAAAAGAAACAGTTTTTCACCATAAAACCCTTGAAGGGGAGCTCGGATCTCCTATCAAATCCACAAAATGGGTGATTTTTAAGTCTCATCCATTTTTTCTCTAAGATCCAGCGAACAGAGAGGAGGAGGAAGGAGACCCATCTCCAAAAACCCCCCTTTTGGGAAGATTCAAGGCTCAAGAGAAGATTTAGGCCTCAAGGGAGAAGAAAGGGGTCCGTTTCCATCATCTCCGAAAATCTCTAGGGAGTTTTACTCCGAACAAAAAAAAGAGAAAGAAAAAAGTCTTTCTTTTTAGGAGTTTAACTCTAAAAGTCAATTGGGAGTACAACTCCTAATGCAGGGGCTAAGCCCTCTTTGTCCTTTTTTTTAGGAGTTTAACTCCAAAAGTAAATTGGGAGTACAACTCCCAGTATAGGGAGCTAAGCCCCTTTTCCTGCGAACGTCCAGCGCCCATGTGCCGGGCACGTGAAGCGCTGGCGCCCGGTGCCCACATCGGGTGCGTGAGGCGCTGGCGCCCAGTGCCCGCGTGCCAAGCACGTGAGGCGCTGGCGCCCACGCATCCTTTGGACGCTACTTTCCTTTTTTTTTTTATATATACACACACTTTACAACACTGTCCCCGTTAGAAAAAATTTCTAACGGGGCGCTGCCCCATACTCCTCAAGGGGTTTGCTAGCCCCCTTGATCTCAAGCCCGCTATCCGGGTAGCGGGACCCCTATAAACTCTGTGAGGCCCCCGATATACTCAAGACCCCTCAAAACACAACGCACGCACATAGTACATTGAGTTCGCATGACCGGTTGGCCCGTCAATTGGAGGTTCTCTCGCTTCAAAGGTGAGGGGTAATTAACGGAAGTTTAGTCAGCGGCTGCCGGAGATTCGGATCCCCGCCATCAATAAACCCCAGCCTACCCTAGGCGGGAGGAATTTGTAATGCACCTGACAAGCGATGTGTATTCCCATCTCAATGGGGTGACGAAAAACACCCTACAGATTCTGGCACGCCCAGTGGGACTCTTCTCTCCTCCCATATCCGGGCCAAGTGTTCATACGAACTCATTTGACATATATACCGATATTTTTATTGAAATAATGCTTTTCCATGCAGCATTCAACTTTCAACGACGATGTCTCCTAAGATGAATTCAGCTTCCGACGCAACCCCGATCTCGTACGTAGTCAAGATCAATGCTCGCGTGATTCTCCCCGCAAGTCTCAGCCGGCAATGGGAGGAGCCACCCCGTCAATTTGGTTCTGTTATCATCTACCCTGCCAAAAGCGCTCATCTGGCGGAGGTCACGGCAAACCAAGCGGCCAAACTCCAATGAAGAGATCTCTATAGTAACCTACTACGCCATCCATCTTGGAAGCGACTCTGAGGAGGAGCTCTATTTTCCCGAAGAGGGCGAGGAGCTCACCACAAAGGCCAACCAAATCCCGCTCAGAAGTGCCAAAGCTCTACCGCCAAATCAGGGCAACGCCCTAAAAGGAAAGGAAAAATAGGTGGCTAATGAAGAAGATGGAAGAGAGCCGGCTCAAGAAAACTCAAGTCCTTCCTCAGTGGACTACGATGTCTTGGATCATCTCCGGAAGCTTCCATCTTTTCTGAGCATCTACGATGCCTTGGTCCTATCTAAACAGCTTAGAGATGTTCTCGTTCATGCTCTACAAAACCCCGAGCGGACTAGGCTCGCTTTGCAGAAATTAATATGAAAGAAGCCCAGTACCCTCTGCATAACGCCGCAGTCACGTTTAAAGACGAAGACATGCTATTGGGAATAGTTAAGCATAACCGGCCGCTGTACGTGACCGGTGTAGGGTGTTTTTCATCACCCCATTGAGATGGGAATACGCGCGCGCTTGTCTGGCCCATTACAGATTCCCCCTGCCTAGGGTAGGCTGGGGTTTATTGATTGTGGGGATCCGAATCTCTAGCAGCCGCGGACTAAGCTGCCGTTAATTACCCCTCGCCTTTGGAGCGAGGGAACCTCTGATTGACGGGTTAAACTGGTCATGCGAACTCAATGTGCAGTGTATGTGTATTTTGTTTTGGAGGGGGCTTGGATATATCGGGAGCCACGCAGAGTTTTTACGGACAGTGTTGTAGAGTATGTGTGTGTGTATGTATGTATATACATATATAAAAGGGGGGAAAGCGCATAAAGGACGCGTTGGGCCAGCGCCTCACGTGCCTAGCACGCGAGCGCTGGGCGCTTGAGTGCTGTGCGCTTAGGCGCTGTGCGCTTAAGCGCTAGCGCGCCACGTGTCCGACATGTGGACGCTGGGCGCTTGAGCACTGGGCGCTTAGGCGCTGTGCGCTTGAGAGCTATGCGCTTGAGCGCTAGTGCACCACGTGTCCGTCACGTGGGCGCTGGGCGCTTGAGCGCTAGGCGCTTGAGCGCTCGCGCACCATGTGCCTGACACGTGGGCGCTGGGCGCTTGAGCGCTTGGGGCGCTAGGCGCCGGCGAGGAAAAGGGGTTTTTAGCGCCAGGAATGGGATTTAAACTCCCGAAGGAGAAATTAGAGGGGAGTTAAACTCCTAAGATGTCTTTGGAGATGCTGAAATGGGTATCTCCCTTGAGCTCTGGATCTTCCCAAAGTGGGATTTTCGGGAGATGGGTCTCCTTCTTCCTCCTCTTTTGGCCGGATCTTGAAGATCAAGAAGTATGAGATTTTAAAAATCTCTCCTTTCTGAGATCTGATGGAAGATCTGAGTTCCCCTTTATGGGTTTGGTGGTGAAAAACTATTTAGTTTTATAAAAGGAAGAGTAAACCTCTTGATTAATTCAAAAGAAAGAAGAAGGTTTTATAACTTTGAGGAAGGAGAAGATCACAGATCTTGATTCTTTTTGGAGAGAGAAAAAGTCGTTGGGATATTTTCATTATCCTTGCCTTTATAAGCTATACACTTTACATATAGCCCCTTGGGCTTTTCAAAATATCATTTTGCCTATCACATGGCTCGTGTGCCATTTCTTTTTGCACATAAGCCATGGGCTTTACAAAAATGGCTTTATGCCCATTTTCTTACATTTATTCATAAAATAAAAAAATACAACAAAATTATTTATTAAAAAAAATTTATTTTGGCATGAGGGGAGGCCGGCCGCTTCATGTTCGGGCTCGACCCGGGCATTGGCCTACTTGACCTGGGCTTGGGCTCACCTGGCTTGGGGTTGACTTTGATTTTGACTTGGTCAACCGGGGTGCAAATCTTGACCCCAACAACCGGGTACAGCGACGGAGATCAGATTAATCGCATATTGATTGATTCGGGATCCTTAGTGAATATCATGAACTTGTGGACTCTGAATAGTTTGTAAATAGACGTTCGACACCTGTCAAGGGAAAGGATTGTCATTCAAGACTTCAATCAAAATTGCCAGCAAGTTTTAGGATTCATAGCTCTGCCGATCAGGTTTAGGGACCTACAAACCGAAGCCAAAATATACGTGATCGACACCGACACGTCTTATAAAATTCTTTTAGGACGGCCGTGGCTCCACAATTACGGCATTGTTCCGTCAACTCTCTATCAATGCATGAAGTATACCAAAAATGGCGAAGAAAGACGCATTGACGGGGACATCCTGCCGTTCGATGTGCATGAAGTCCGATACGTAGATTCTCGGTACTTTGTGAACCTCCAAAGCGCTGAGCCACAGCTGACCAAAGACAGAATGGCTCTGAAACTCAAAAGCAAATTTGAGCCGACTGTCACTTTCAAAAGAAAGAACCCCCATGTGCGTCCGCGTTTCGGCAGTGACACTGATGAGTCCGACACTGGAAGTCCGTCCTTCCATAAAACTCGCTCTTTTTTCGGTAGAGATACGGACGAGTCTGATATTGAAGGCTCATCCGGCAGCAAAATTCGCCCTCGTTTAGGCAGTGACACTGAAGAATCAGAAGAAGAGGATCCGTCTTGCAACAGCTGTGCAAATCGGGCTCTCGTGCAAAAAGCGAAGCTAAGAGAGACATTCGAAGTTACGGAAGGGCCCCTAGCCGTCACAAGGGTGCCGGAGCTGATGTGCAAAGAGCTTGATGCATTGTCAGTCTCCACCGTGGACCAGCTGAAGACCTTCTACATTCCCGGAAGAAAGAGTGGACAGAAAGGCATCCTGTTTTATGGGTCAAATCATGTCGTGCACCCGGACGATTTGTCTGTCACGTGCCTTCCTTATGAAAGAGGCATAAGAGCCGTCCTAAACCCTAGATATTATGCGTCCGAGATGCGAGAATATTTTAAAAAGTACGGATGTCGGTTATATCAAATGGACTCTGAAGCAAAGTTTTATGAAGGCTTGTAGCACCCGTCTCAAGTCCGAGCACCCATCGATGGACGAATCCCAGATAGACGGGGCATAGGTTTCATTCAATCTGACGTCAAGGCATTCTACATGATCTATATTGGTGAAGCTAACGAAGAGTCAAATGATGAAAACAAGCTAGCCGAGCCATAAGAAGCCCCTCAAGAGTTCGAAGATGGCGGACAAGCAACCTTCGACGAGCTAACCGAGGTTGATTTGGGAACGCCCGATAATCCAAGGCCGACCTACATCAGCTCACTCTTGTCAGAGGAAATGAAAGAGCAGATAGCCTCCCTGCCGCATGAGATCACCGACTGCTTCACGTGGACGTACAAAGAAATGCCTGGCCTTTCCCCTGAAGTGGCCGTGCATAAGCTGGCTATATCTCCTGATGCCAAGCCAGTCAAACAAGCTCCTCGAAGAATGAGAAGAGAACTGGAAGAAAAGGTCATCGAGGAAACCAAGAAACTCATTGATGCTGGTTTCATCAGAGAAGAGAAATATGCAGACTGGATCGTATGCATCGTCCCAGTGAAAAAGAAGAATGGGCAGATCCGAGTCTGCGTCAATTTCAGACACCTTAACAAGGCATGCCCTAAAGATGATTTTCCGCTACCAGTCATGGAAATGATGGTCCACGATACCTCAAATTACGAGCTGTTCACCTTCATGGATGGCTCGTCTAGATATAATCAGATCAAGATGTCGTCCGAGGATGAGAAACACACAGCGTTTCGAACCCCGATCGGGATATACTGCTACAAGGTGATGTCGCTTGGACTGAAGAATGTGGGCACCACATATCAAAGGGCAATGACCAAAATCTTTGATGACTTAATCCATTATGTCGATGATTTGGTCGTCAAGACAAAATCCAAAGCTGGCCACATCCGAGATCTCGGGACTATTTTCACCCGACTGAGGGAATACGATCTGAAGATGAACCCTCTGAAGTGTGCTTTTGGCGTGTCGTCAGAAAAATTCTTGGGCTTCATAGTCCGACATCGGGGGATCAAAGTTGACCCATCAAAGTTAAAGGCCATCATGGAGATGCCTCCTCCGAAGAATCTGACGCAACTAAGATACTTTCAAAGCAAACTCGCTTACATACGAAAGTTCATCTCGAACCTATCAGGGAGATGTCGCCTTTTCTCAAAGCTCACGAAGAAGGGAGCTCCCTTTGTCTGGGATGTCGAATGTAAAGAAGCATTCAAAAGTATTAAACAGTACCTGTTGCACCCTCCAATGCTTGCTTCTCCAATTCCAAATAAACCATTGATCCTCTATACTGCCTCACTAGATGAGTCACTCGGTGCACTCCTCACCCAGAATAATGCGGAGGGAAAAGAGAATGCCCTCTACTACCTCAGTCAAACGTTAGTCAGGGAGGAACATAACTATTCCCCGATCGAAAAGCAGTGCCTGGCCCTGATATTTGCCGTGAAAAAGCTAAGACACTATCTTCTCGCTCATCGGGTTATGCTGATCTCCAAGGTCGACCCGCTCAAACACTTAATGACTAAAGCAAGTATAGTCGATAGAATAGCAAGATGGGCTATCATGCTGCTTGAATTTGACATAATCTATACTCCTCAGAAAGTAGTAAAGGGCAAGCCCTCGCCGACTTCCTTGCTGCTCATCCCATACCAGAAGGGTCACCGCTCAATTGCGAGTTACCCGACGAACAAGTGCTGCACCTCGAGGATGACGAGCCATGTTGGGAGCTTTACTTCGATAGAGCCTCATCAATTAGGACCTCTAGCAAATCAAGCGTCCCACAGATAAAAGCAGGGATGGGATTGGTGTTCATCACGCCATCGATGGGAACCCTACGAAATTATTTTGCTCTCACCGAGCCTCGCACAAATAACGAGGCTTAGTACGAGGCTCTGATATCTGGTCTGTAGCTCGCCATAGAAATGGTAATCTTTCGGCTACGAGTCTACGGTGATTCCCAGCTTGTCGTCAACCAAGTAAGCGGCGACTATAAAATATACAAACCCGAGTTAGCTCGGTACAGAAACTGGGTGGTGGAGCTTATGAAACAGTTCACCCACATTGAACTGATGAGAGTTCCTTGAGCGTTGAATGGAAAAGCTGACGTACTCGCTCGCTTAGCCAAGGAGCTGGCTGATCCCGATATGGATGAAATTTTGATAACAGTCAGAAGCCGGCAAATTCTACCTCCGATCTCTTTGTATGAAGAAGAAAGCGTAGAACAAGAGAACAATCCTGCCGAAGAAGCTCTGATCATCCAAGATGAGCCCGATTAGAGAGAACCCTTCATAGAGTACCTCTGATATGATAAGTTTTCCGAAGGAAAATCTGCGAGGAGTTGGCTGAAGAAGAGAGCTCTTTAATACGTGTTTGTAAATAATACGCTGTACCGCAGATCATATGACCAACTCTGGCTCAGATGTCTGTCATCGGCCGAAGCCCAAAAAGTCATGAAAGAAGTTCACTCAGGCGTCTGCGGAGCTCACCAATCCGGCCCCTAAATGCGGCTTCAAATCAAACGGCTTAGATATTACTGGCCTACTATGATAAGGGATTGTGAAGAGCATGCAAAGAAGTGTCATCTCTGCCAAATTCACGGTTACTTCATTCACAAGCATCCCAATCTGCTGCATCCTACGGTGGTGTCATGGCCTTTCGAAGTTTAGGGCACCACATAGTTGGTCCAATTGATCCTCCATCGTCTAAAGGACACCGGTTCATATTGGTCGCAACCGACTACTTCTCCAGGTGGGATGAAGCTATACCGCTAAAAGAAGTCAAGATAGAAGATATTCTGACGTTCTTCCGACATAATATTCTATACCGCTTCGGTACACCGAGAAGAATCATATCTGACAACGGGCATTCTTTCAAGAGCTTCAAAATCTCAAGATTCGCTACTCAGCACAAGATAGACTGGAGATATTCCTCCATCTATAATCCAAGAGACAATGGGCTAGCCGAAACCTTCAATAAAAATCTATGAAAGCTCCTGAGGAAAAATGCTTCAGCCAACAAGAGAGACTGGAATCTCAAGCTCCACGAGACGTTGTGGGAGTATCGTATCACGCACCGCACTCCAACTCAGTCTACTCTATACTCACTACTCTTTGGAGCGGAAGCAATCCTCCCACTCAAACTCAAAATTCCAAGCCTAAAAATGGTCGTCCAGCACGAGTTGACGGAGGAGGAAAACGTCCTCCTTCGGCTCGAAGAGCTCGACCCCTTCGAAGAAAAGAGGCTTGCAATACAACAAAATCGGGAGCTGTACTGAGCCCAAATGTCACGGGCCTATGATAAGATGACTCGTCTCCACGCGTTTAAGAAAGGTGAATTGGTGTTGGTCCTCAAAAGACCGATCATCCCCAATCGACATGCAAAGGGAAAATTCGAGCCAAACTAGAAAGGACCATACATCACCGAGAAAGTGTTTGATGGAGAATCCTACCAGCTAATAAATGCCGAGGGAGAAAGACCTATGCCACCCATCAATGACCGATATCTCAAGAAATACTACGCGTGAATGCTCCAAGTCACAGGCGAATTGAGCACACCGGCCCTACGGTCTGGATCATACATCCTGTAAAACCATATACAATCCATGGGCGTAAGTGGACCCTATCTCTCCCAAAGTCCTACCGGCGAGACTACATTTAAAGTCCTACCGGCGATGAAGCTAAAAAACGGTATGTCCACAAGCAAAAGGGGCATGGATGAAAACCCGAAAGGGCTCCGTGAGTAAGAACAGCAGGACTGCCGGCACGTTTGTGAAAACCCGAAAGGGCGCAAACTCGTGAAAAGAGATAAAATACACTCATAAAGTCCTCTCGACCTTGTGAGGAGAAAATCCCCACGTGAGATCTTTACGACTCACAAAGGAGCAACACACTTAGGAATCCTCACGATTCCTAGGGAGAAAATACACCTGCAAGATCCTCTCGACTTGTGGGGAGAAAATACTTTTATGAGACCCTTACGGCTCATAAAATTGAAAAGCCTTTGGTGATAAGGATCTAAACCTGTCTCCTGAGCTATCGTTCCACAACGGGCAACGGCAAATGATGAGTCGCTCCTGGCATTATGCTTCAGTGTTAGCGGTGTTGATGCTGACCCAAAACCTACATCCTAAGTTTTCCCAATGGCAAATGATGAGTCGCTCCTGGTATTACGCTTCAGTGTTAGCGGTGCTGATTCTGACCCAAAACATAAATCTCAAGTTTTCTGAACGGCAAATGATGACTCGCTCATGGCATTACGCTTCAGTGTTAGCGGTACTGATGCCGACCCAAAAACCAAATCCCAAGTGCTCCCGGGGCAAATGATGAGTTGCTCCTGACATTATTCCGGTGCAGCAATGCTGATGCCAAACAAAATCCAAATTCCAAGTTCCTCTCAAATTCAAAAGTCCCGCCAAACAAGGCATAAATCGAACAGATCAAATTAATGTCCCACCCGGAAGCGCTTCCAAGCTCAAAAGTCCCGCTGGACGGGTAGGGAACTCCCAAGATAAATCAACTCAAACAAATCAACCCTGACACTGCAAAAAGCGGAGCAAGTCAACTTCAACCCCGACACCGCAAGAAGTGGAGCAAGTCACCGACCATCCAAGTCACAAAAAGGGCAGCACCGACCTTCCACGTCGCAAAAAAGACATCACCGACCGTCCACGTCACAAAAAGGGCTGCACCGACCGTCCAAGTCGCTAAAAGAGAAGCACCGACCGTCCAAGTCGCTAAAAGGGCAGCACTAACCGTCCACGTCGCAAAAAGGGCAGCACCGACCGTCCAAGTCGCTAAAAGGGCAGCACCGACCGTCCACGTCACAAAAAGGGCAGCACCGACCGTCCAAGTCGCTAAAAGGGCAGCACCGACCGTCCACGTCACAAAAAGGGCAGCACCGACCGTCCAAGTCACTAAAAAGGCAGTACCGACCATCAACGTCGCAAAAAGGGCAGCACCGACCGTCCACGTAGCGAAAAGGGCAGCATCGACCTCTACATCGTCAAAATGGGAACCAAGTCAAGTTAACCTCCACGCGAAAGAAGATCCATCAATTTCATGCACATGACCCATATATGTGGTGTGCATGTATTGATGGGGGGCACTTTGTTGGGGTCAAAAGTTTTACCCCGATCGACCAAGTCAAAACCAAGGTCAACCCCAAATTAAGTGGGTCCAAGCTCAAGTCAAGACCAAGCATAGAAGGGGCCGACTCCATGCCAAAAAGTAGGCAATAAATTATTCTAAATGTAATTTTTAGAAAATAAATGTATGTAAAATGGGCTGAAAGCAAAAATTTTGTAAACCCCATGGCTTATGTGCAAAAAGAAATAAGTACATAGGATATGGGGTGGCACAAGTGCCATTTGGCAAAGCCCAAAGGGCTATATGTAAAGTGTGTAGCCTATAAAGGCAACATGATAAAAATTCAAAGAGGGACTTTTTCTCTCTCAAGAAAATTAAGGTTTTTGTGCCTCCTTCTCCTTCCCCAAGGTTCTAAACATTTTTCTTTTTTTGAATTAAATCAAGAGTTTAACTCTTCTTTTTCCAAAAAGAAACAGTTTTTCACCATAAAACCCTTGAAGGGGAGCTCGGATCTCCCATCAAATCCCAAAAAGGATGATTTTTAAGTCCCACCCCCTTTTTCTCCAAGATCCAGCCAACAGAGAGAAGGAAGAAGGAGACTCATCTCCAAAAACCCCACTTTGGGAAGATCCAAGGCTCAAGAGAAGATTTAGGCCTCAAGGGAGAAGAAAGGGGTCCCCTTTCATCATCCCCGAAAATCTCTTAGGAGTTTTACTCCAAACAAAAAAAAAGAGAAAGAAAAAAAGTCTTTCTTTTTAGGAGTTTAACTCCAAAAGTCAATTGGGAGTACAACTCCCAGTGCAGGGGCTAAGCCCCATTTGTCCTTTTTTAGGATTTTAACTCCAAAAATCAATTCGGAGTACAACTCCCAGTATAGGGAGCTAAGCCCCCTTTCTTGCGAGCGCCCAGTGCCCGCGTGCCAAGCGCGTGAGGCGCTGGAGCCCATACGTATTTTGGACGCTACTTCCCTTTTTTTTATATACACACACACCACAACACTGTCCCCGTTGGAAAAAAGTTTTAACGGGACGCTGCTCTGCACCCCGCAAGGGGGCTGCTAGCCCCCTTGACCCCCAACCCGCTATCTGGATAGCAGGATCCCCGTAAACTCTGCGAGGCCCCCGATTTACCTAAGACCCCTCAAATCACAACACACGCACACTGTACATTGAGTTCGCATAACTAGTTGGTCCGTCAATCGGAGGTTCCCTAGCTTCAAAAACGAGGGGTAATTAACGGCAGCTTAGTCCGCGGCTGCCGGAGATTCCGATCCCCGCCATAAAAAAACCCCAACCAATCTTAGGCAGAGGAAATCTGTAATGCCCTGACAAGCGACGCTTATTCCCATCTCAATAGGGTGATGAAAAACACCCTACTATCCTACTCGTTCATAATTTTCCCGCATTGGTATTATTCGATTCAGGTGCATCTCACTGCTTTATGTCGTCCAAGTTTATTAGTGCACACTCGATTCCATACACGGCCCTGTCTAGTTGCTGGGACATACACACTGGGAATGGGAAGATTATATCTAGTAATGAGTGCAAGGATTGTTCGATTGTTATTTGCGAACGAGAGTTATTCGCGGATTTCTTGGTGATTGATACTGGCAGCTATGATGTCTTGGGAATGGATTTTCTCGGCACTTTCCATGCTCACATCGATTGTAGGGAAAAGAAAGTGATTTTCCAGATTCCCGGACATCCGGAGTTTATATTTTTAGGAGGTAGCAGATCTGTCGGGCTAGTCGAATTTAGGGCTAGGCCGACAAGTGTCGTTCTTTCGTCGATGGAACTAGATAAGGAGGAAGCGCTAGCAGTAGTGCGAGAGTTTATGGATGTGTTCGAGAACATCTCGGATTTACCGCCAAAAAGAGATGTGGAGTTCACGATTGATCTTAATCCTGGAGCAGCGCCAATTTCAAAAGCCTATTATCCAATGGCACCGGTGGAACTAAAAGAGGTAAAGAAACAAGTTGTCGAATTACTAGAGAAGGGTTGGATTCGCAACAGCAATTTACCTTGGGAAGCTCCAGTTCTTCTAGTCAAGAAGAAAGATAGCACGCGGAGGATGTGTATCGATTATCGAGAACTAAACCGGGTGACTATTAAGAACAAGTACCCAATCCCTTGCATCGGCGAATTATTCGATCAACTCAGTGGCGCGAGGGTATTCTCGAAGCTGGATTTGCGATCCAGATATCATCAAGTTCGGGCGAAATGAGAAGATATTTGCAAGACAGTGTTTCGAACTCGATATGGGCATTACGAGTACTTAGTGATACCATTTGGAGTTACTAACGCACCGGCAATATTTATGGACTTGATGAACCGAATCTTTTCACCGTACCTGGACCAGTTCGTAGTAGTGTTTATTGATGACATTATGGTTTATTCCAGGAGCAAAGAAGAGCATGCAGAACACTTGAAGATCACACTGCAAACATTGAGGCAAGAAAGGTTGTATGCTCAGATGAGCAAGTGCGAGTTTTGGCCCGAAGAAGTGAAGTTCTTGGGTCATGTTATATCCGGAGATAGAATCGCCGTTGACCCTGAAAAGATTGCAGTAGTTCATGATTGGCCAATTCCAAAGAACGTGTGGGAGATCAGAAGTTTTCTTGGGCTTGCCGGATATTGTAGAAGGTTTGTGGAGAACTTCGCTCGAATAGCTGAACCGTTGACCAAGCTAACACGAAAGGAGGTACCATTTATATGGACGGAAAGATGTGCATCAGCTTTTGAAGCGTTGAAGCAAAGATTGACCACTGCTCCTATCTTGACAGTGCCAGACAGTTCTGGAGGGTTAGTTATTCACAGCGACGCATCTGGGAAAGGGTTGGGATGTGTTCTAATGCAGAATAGGAAGGTTATAGCCTATGCGTCAAGACAATTGAAGACTCATGAGAAGAACTACCCAACTCATGATTTGGAGCTAGCAGCAGTGATTTTTGCTTTAAAGATTTAGAGACACTACTTATTGGGCGAAAGCGTAGAAGTATTTACTGATCACAAGAGCCTAAAGTATGTGTTCATGCAGAAAGGGCTCAACATAAGGCGGCATAGGTGGCTGAAGCTGATGGATGACTATGATCTTGATCTAAATTACCATCCAGGGAAAGTTAATGTTGTGTTGGATGCTCTAAATCAGTTGCCAGCAATACGGATGTTGACTGCACAGAAGGAGATTATGACTGATATTCAGAGATTCGAGTTGGATATTGTACTAACGCATTCTTCGGGATAGTTGATGCAATTGCAAGTACAGTCGGCCTTGATCGATAACATTAAAGAAGCGCAGTCGTACGATCCAAGGTTGCAAAAGTTTCGAGAACAAGTTGAAGCGGGACTTCGAACGGACTTATTAATTCATGAAGGCTGTTCGTTGCGATATGGTAGTCGTCTATGCATGCCTAAAGGAGATGTTCGTGAAAAAGTCATGAAGGAGGCTCATAGTTCCGCATATTCCGTACATCCAGGAGGCACAATGATGTACCTGGATGTACGGAGATCTACGACAACATTTCTGGTGGGAAGGCATGAAAAGAGAGATTGCTCGCTATGTATCGAAGTATTTGGTATGTCAGCAAGTCAAGGCTGAACATCAAAGGGTAGTTGGTTTATTGCAACCATTTCTGATTCCTCAATGGAAGTGGGAACATATAACCATGGATTTCGTGACAGATTTACCGCGGAGTCCAAAGGGCAATAATGCAGTTTGGGTGATTGTTGATCGATTGAGTAAGACAGCTCATTTTATACCATTTCGGGTTGGTCAGTCAGTGGAAACTTTAGCAGAGCGGTACATGCAGGAGATTGTGAGATTGTATGGAGTACCCGTGAGCATCATTTGCGATCGTGATACCTGATTTTTATCGCACTTTTGGAGGAGTCTACAGGAAAGTTTGGGGACTCGATTGAAGTTTAGCACCGCCTATCATCCTCAGACAGATGGCCAGTCTGAAAGAACAATCCAAACTCTTAAAGATATATTGAGAGCATGTGTGTTTGACTTCAAGGGTTCATGGGAGGATCATTTGCACTTGGTGGAGTTTTCTTATAATAACAGTTTCCAGGAGACTATACAGATGACTCCATTCAAAGCATTATATAGATATAAGTGCCGCTTGCCCATCTGTTGGGACGGTGTAGGAGAAAGAAACTTGTTGGGATCAGATATTATTGTGCAAACTGTAGAGAAAGTCAACGTGATCCGAAGTCATATGAAGGCTGTACAAGATCGACAAAAAAGTTGGACCGATACCGGTAGAAGACCTCTGGAGTTCGCAGTTGGTGATCTTGTATTCTTGAAGATATCACCGACCAGAGGAGTGATTTGATTTGGTAGTCGAGGCAAGTTTAGTTCTTGATTCGTGGGGCCTTTCGGTATTATCGAGCACGTTGGAGAAGTAGCTTATCGATTGGCTTTACCGCCATCCTTGGCGAGTGTTCATGACGTGTTTCATGTATCTCAACTCCGCAAGTATGTTAGAGATGAGACGCACATTCTAGATCATTCAGAGCTGACAATACGGGAGGACTTAACATATGAAGAACGACCGATGGCGATTGTGGATCGACGAGACAAGATCCTCAAGAACAAGGTTATCCCTCTAGTACTTGTTTCATGGGGGAACCGTTCGCACGGAGAATCTACTTGGGAACAAGAAGACGAGATTTGACAAAAGTTTCCTCACCTCTTTTCTTAGATTCATGTTTTCTTGTATTTTCTTGTTCCGGGAATTTCAAGGACGAATTTTTATTGTAGTTGGGTATAATGTAACACCCTAGTGCATTTATACCATATTTTATTTGGGTATTTTTCAAATCTTGCGACAGTTTCTTGTTTATTATTGATTTTGGGTGCGGATAGTGCATTTGGTATCTGTGGTTAGTATCCGACCCGACCCGCATGCTTGAAACTCATCATGGTTCAAGATTACGACATATCCTTGCTAGTACAGAGGATCCATGCACACCTAGATTCTATACACTCACATGAAATATTTGTTATCTGCATATCTTTTAAATAATACAAATTATAACCAAATAATATATTTTAACATCTAGCATGGCATGTTATCATACCCCAAATCACATGGTTGTATCCATACATCTTGTTCATGTACAGATTGTTAAAACAGACTCATTTGGATCGCTAGGTGTATTTACGTGCATCCGTTCTTGGGGGTATGCATTTTTATTTACCGGACATCGCATCAAGGTTTTGGCTTGTACGTATATTATTCATATTTTAAAACAAGATTTTAGAAGAGACCCGGGTATTTTTCAGAGTATTTTGGTATTAGCTATATAATCCTAGAAAATATATTATAATATTTTTATATATTATCAGGTCATAATATATATATATATATATATATAATATTTTAAACTAAATTATCCAACTCTCTGTCTCTCTCTCTCTCCTCCTGCACTCTCTCTCTCTCTTTACTTTCTTTATCTCTCTCTCTCTCCTCTCTCTCCTCCTGCACTCTCTCTCTCTCTCTCTCTCTTTACTTTCTTTATCTCTCTCTCTTCTAATATATATATATATATATATATATATATATAATATTTTAAACTAAATTATCCAACTCTCTGTCTCTCTCTCCTCCTGCACACTCTCTCTCTTCTAATTTATATATATATATATATATATATATATAATAACCTAATTACTGTAACACCTCACCTCTCTCTTTCTTCTTCTCCCTGCCCGCGACGAAACCCAAACCCTAGCCTAGCCCTTCACCTCGCCACCGACCTCCCAACATCACCACCACATCCTTACAACCTCCACCACCTCATCTCCCTCTCCTCCTTTTCCCCTGACCAGGACCCTGCACCCGACGACCCCCTGCAAACTCCCTGACACGACCCAACCCAAGTACCCACGACGCCGCCTGAAATCCCTCACCGCCGATCACCACCGACCTCACCATCGTCTCCTCACCCCTCTCTCCTCTCCCCGGCACCACAAACCACCACCACCATCCTCACCACCTTCCCCGACCCCAACACCAACTCAAAAAAACCCACTGTAACAACCCAGAATTTTCTGTAAAAAATTTTCCTTCTTAAAGTACAGAAAGGAGTTTTCAAGCCTGAGCACAATTTAAATGTTATTCTTGTTTAAGAACAGCAAGAAATAGCTTATAGCTCATTAGTAAAGTCTTGCCCTGCTGTGACGTGGCCCATGTGTTCGAATCCCATCAGCCATATATTATTTTACTGATTTTTCTTTTAAACTTTTTGGAAGCCCAAAAGTTTACACGTGCAATACACGTAAAAATGAAAAATCAGAAAAATCTAACATGTGCAAAATTTTGTATGAACTGAGATGGACACGTGGCTTCAATCCGACGGTCCCTCGACACCAAATGGACCGGCGAGATGGCGTTTTTGGCCGGCGACAGCGGGTGTCCGTAGGGAAAAAGCCCTCATGTTTTGCACACAAAACCCTTTGACCTACCCCATTACCTCCATACTATTTGTTTTCTCTGCAAATTAACAGAGACTTCAATTTCATCCATTAATCCAATTTTTAATGCATTTTAATTCATTCTTTTAATTCCAAAACCCTAATTCCACACTATAAATACAACCCCATACCCTAACCCCTCCTCATTCTGAAAATTCAAGTCAAAAATATCAAAATTTTCCAAGTACAAGTGGAGTTGAGGTAGAGTTAGCCCAAGAACGACTTCCGGCGCGAATCTACAAAAGTTCCGGTGACCCCACGATACCACGAAGGCTACCACCCTTTTATTATACCTCCCCTCCATCCTTCTAGCTTGTAAGTCACACCCCTTTCTTCTCTTTATACTTAAAAAAATTCTCTTTTCATAAAACATGTCGGTAAGTGGAGTTATACCGATATTTGTTTCTAAAACCCTTGAAACTATATCTTTTATTAAGCATTACTCATTCATAATCTATACCTTGAATTGTTAAACATGAAACTAATAATTAGAAACAACTTTCACCCTAAATCATCATGCTAGATAATTTTAAATTGAGTTTTACTTTTAAATACTATGAACTTTGTATTTACCATATTTTATTAATTGGCTTAATCTTACCTTTAGAAAACATCACGGGGTAATGACCTACCCCTCACATACACACATATTGACATAGCACGATTCTCTTTGAAACATATTTTCATGGTAAATACAATATTTCACTTAAATACCATGAACTATAAAAAAAACGTTTTTTCTTTGAATTGTATTGTCAAACTCTTTGCGATTATGTCTCTACAACCCATTTTGGGGAACCCGCTATTGGATGGTGCGGATTATCGCACATCCTCGGGCTAGTAAAGCGAGATGCAGACCTCCTCACGGAGCATCCGGTCTCGAAAGAATTTTAATACGATTTTTAAGAAAAACAAGATTTTTCTATTTAATAATAAAATTAATTTTTATAAATATATAAATATTATCAAAACACATATTTTCAAGATTAATAAATTTCCATGTTTTCTAAAAAAATAAAAAATGACAAGTTTCACCAAAATACCATCAAGTATCAATACAAGATAAGTTTTACACTTAAATACCATGAACTATTCAAGCTAAGTTTACATCCACTAAAATCCCTCAAATCTTAAAAGTTATATCCATGAAAACCCTAAATACGATAAATAATTATTCGAGATTTATTTTGAAAGTATATAAAATATTTTTTCATAAAACCCCCTCGAGTTATATAAAATTACATTTAAGGACTTTAGTAAATATGGGTTTAAGCGGGATCAATTCTCTTGAGCCTTAGAGAGCCAAAGAAAGTGAGTGCTTGCCTATTGAAGATAGAAAAACTTGATGGAGTTATCAATGGTAATTGTCTTGGAAAAAGACACAAATCCTGCCGTCCATGTGCAGCAGTTACCGATAACACCTAAACCTAATTCAGGATCCAAATCAGTTTTAAGTGTCTGACTCAAGTCTGAGTCCAAATCAATCTGAGTCCAATCCAAATATGAATCCAATTCAACATGAATCCACTATACCAAACATGACTACTTGAACTTGAACCTGAATACTAGAACAGTATCAACATGCAAACAAGACTTGACTTGACCGAACCATGGATATATCTTGAATTGATTACATGCCTACTTGATACATCCTGAAACTGTTACATGAACAACTTATATCCATGGTCTCGGCAAGTCTGATAACTACAATTTATACAATATACATTACGGGGTTTAACAGGGTAGACTGGTATGGAATGTATTAAAAGTGGCACGATGATGAACACTAAAAGACGTAGATAAACATCCATTGTCGTTGTCCCGTGGGTATTGATTGGGCCTTGTACTTTCCTGTTCCCAAGTCCACGGGATAGTTGGATTCCTCTTGTAAACACTGATACATTATGTACCAAGCTACAAACAACTACGTTAGTATAACAGACATATATACTTGTACCGATTACCAGTTCTATTCTCTTTACTTGTCTATTTCATTCTTTCTTTGGGACTTACCGAGCGCTAGTTCGCTGACGACATTCATGTTTCTTCTTTCTCTGGAATGTTCGTCAGGAGGACCCGACTCTCAGGAGATCGAGCCCATCCAGGAGTACTTGGAGCAGATTGAGACCTAGATAGACTTCTAGATTACTTGTACTTTTTTCCATTTTATATGCCACTGTTTAGGCATTACTTTCAGCATTGTATTTTCCTTTTCAAAAGCAGTTGTAATGTAAAATTGAATGTTAATAAAAGTTGATGTTCATATTACATCTCTTATCATTCTTGTGTTTTTATTTATATATTGCTTATTTACGCTTAACGTGTTTATTTCTGAATAGACACGTCGTGGCCTCGCCACGTGCCCTTCCTCATACACCGAGAAGCGGGGCGTGACACCCACTGCCGATGTAACCACCTCACCATCGACGACAGCCCATCGTCGCCCTCGTCTTCTCCTCTGTCCCAGATACCAGAGCTGAGCCACACACCCATTCTCTCTTCCTCTTCTGCTTTCTTTCCTTCTTCTCTTTCTTGATTTCTTGGTTTTTTCTGGCCACCTCGCCGAAGGTGCACGTGTCACCGACGATCCGGACGATCCAGTCATCATCGTCGTCCAGCGTAAACATCACGTCACGTTATTGATCAGCCAGGTCCAAACCTGCGCGTAGCTGTATCGTGACGTTTATTCGACATCGGACGTAGCATCCACATTCCGTCCGTGAGATCCGATCAGGCAAGTTTAACTTGCAACATGCTATGTTAATATATCTATTTATATATGAATAAAAATAGTACATGTGTTTCATTATACATCAAATATTATAGTTTTTACCGTTTTACAGTATCCGTTCGTATTCGTACTGATAATAACATATTTAATTGCATGCCGGAACATCATGATATTATTATACTATTATATTAGTACAACATGTTATCTAGATTGCATTCTACGTAGTCATGGACGTAGAAAAGGTTATTACAGATAGACACATATGCATCGTGATATCAGTTTGGTTACCGTGTTCCGATATTCGTACAGTTTCATATTTGGATATCTATTTGATGCATATACATCACATGACATGTTCACGACACACTACCAGACCTGTTACTTGGATCATGTTGCTAATGCCAACGATATTGACATGTTGTCCTGACGGACGTAACTTATTGTCTGCATAGACGAGAAATATACCTGCTTAATCCTGTGTTGGCATTAGATCTATATTGGCAATACCTGACTTGAACACAAACTTGGGGGGTAAAGGGAAAATCAAGAATGTAATCAAAACGTAACTCAAAAGGCTATTATTACATGTTTGTCGTTTTTTCGAGCGTTCCGAGATAATTACCTGTTTGTCGTTTTTCCGGGCATTACGGAATAATTGTATGTTTGCCGTTTTTCCGGGCGTTGCGGAATAAATCCTGTTACCGTGGTCCCATGGGGAATGAACGGGACATAGACTATTGGGTTACGATGAGGATTACATTAATTGATTTCAAAGATTTTTAGAATAAATAACCTAGAAGCACGGTTTTAGGTTACACATCATATACATACACATACCCCACTGTTTCATATCTGTATTATTTATTTATGTTCATGTTTAGTTATATCGTTATATCCTGGTTATCACTGTTATTTGGTATTATGACGCACTAACATCTGGGTTTTGTATGGCCCAGTTTCTCTATCTTTATCGCAGGCTGAACATGAGTATTTTAACAATCAAGCCGAGCGATGAAGAATTGAACATGTGTTATTTAGAGATGTTTAGTTTAGTTTATTTTTCCGCAGTTTTATTTCCTTGATGTGAGCCCATATTGGGACAAGTTTCAGATGTTGTTCATTGGATTTAATTCGTTTCCGCTTATGCATTTTCTTGACTCTATTTACTGTGATAAATGGGCATGTACTAGTTAGTTTTCATGTTTTACTGTTCTTGATATCCTATAGACAGTCGTAATGTAGAAAGATGTTCCCTAGCCACAGGTAGTATGGTTGGCTCTGTCGCGTGTCGTAGTTTGCGCACTCTAGAAAGCGGGGCGTGACAATGTGATTTAGAATGATCTAACAAGGTAACTCGTCTATGTATTCCTAAAACAATAACGTGTAATTAAGAGTAAGTGCTTACGCTTATCGGAAGTCTTGAACCTCATAACCGTCTGGTCAAACTCCCCTCAGTTTTGTTCTGTTTAAACTCTACATTTATCTTAACGATTCGATCGTTAGAGGTCCTAATGAGGGTAAACATTTGAAAATTTCGATAATACAAAAAATTACACGATTTTCGTTAGTTATAGCATAAGTACTATTGAAAAACTCAAGAAAAAAATCCATTATTTTTGTGGGCTACATAGCATATGAAATCTCTACTATTATAACCACAAAACTTGGGTCCTCAATTTTAAATTCCGATTGACTAAAAAACACCCATTGAGTGACATGACCGTTGAGAGGCTTGTGTTATTCTTATAATTAAAAAGAAATCAAGTAAAATAGGAAAGAAAAACAAAAATTACATAAAAGATATAAAATTAATTTAATATAATAACTGTTTACCTAATAAAAACTGCTTTTGGATCATGAATTAAAACTAACTTTAGACGATGGTCTAAAAGTTAAAACCACCTCCATTAAACTACTACATAAACAAATAACCGTTTAAACACATTTTAACAAGGAAGAAAAAAATGAAGAATGAGGGAAAAGGACAGGCAATGAAGGCAACCAAATGCTTCTAATATTTATTTTCCTTTTTCTTACTATTGATGAGATTTTTTGTTTAATTGATTTTTTTTTACCTTTCATGATTTTATTTTTAGATGATGAATTAGATCTCAATTCTAATTTTTATTCTTTTTTCAGACTCTTTATTTGATTAATCATATAACATAATAAGACAGTACACACATTATTCTCAAAATTTGATATATATCTACATTGGCCATGGTATGTTTTGCTTAAATTTTTTTTACAATACAAATTATATATAAATGTACATCGCACATGTAATACACCAGGATTGAAAAACTCAAGAAAATAGAAAAATTCACGATTTTCTTGAGTCATCATGCGAAATATTAAAAGACCAGAAAAAATGATAATCCGCGAGTTTTGTAGGCTATATAGCATGCGAAATATAGAAAAAATTCAATAAAACAGAAAAATTTAGGATTTTCATCCGTTATAGCATACGGAATATTTTTAAAATCCGAGAAAACGGAAAAATACAGGATCTTCATGGCCTATAGCATGTGAGTTATTAAAAAACTTGATAAGACGGAAAATTATAGGTTTTCGTGGATTATAGCATATATTAAAATTTTGAGAAAAGTGAAGATATGCAATGTCCGCAAGATATTATTGCATAAGAAATACTGAAAACTCGAGAAAACTGAAAATTCGTTATTTTTATGGGATACATCATGTAATATTGAGAAACTTAAGAAAACTGAAAATTTGCGATTTTCGTGGGCTATTTATTTAACATACACAATATTGAGAATCTCGAGAAACTAAAAATTCGCTATTTTCATGGGATATTGCCATATGAAATAATGAAAATCTCAGAAAAACCTGAAAATCCACGATGTTCGTTGGCTATTATAGCCTGCGAAATATAGAGAAAATTCAAGAAAATTGAAAATTTGCATTTGTCGAAGTCTAAATTTGAGAAAAAAGAAAATTATGCGAGATATTGAAAAACTTGAGAAAATAAAAAATTTGAATTTCATAGCTTTATAAAATGCGAAAAAATAAAAGGCTTGAAAAATAATAATTCGCAATTTTCATATGCAAGCATGCGAAATATTGAGAAACTTGAGAGAGAATTTCATAGGAAATAGAATGCGAAATATTGAAAAACTCGGTAAAACTGAAATTTTGAGTTTTCATGGCTTATAGAATTCGAAATAGTTAGAAACTCAAAAAACTAAAAATTCGCGATTTTCGTGGTCTATATGTGAAATATTGAAAAAATCGACAAAATTTGATAATTCGCTAATTTCGGAGGGATATATAGCGAAATATTGAGAAATTCGAGTAAACAGATAATTCACGATTTTCATGGGCTGTGTATGTGAAATTTTAAAAACTCGTGAAAACTAAAAATTCACAATTTTCATGGATTATTGGATTAGAAATATTGAAAAACTCGAGAAAACAGAAAATTAAGTGACTGCCATAACCAAATAGCATGCAGAATATTGAAAAACATGCGAAACTGAAAATTAGGAATTTTTGTAGTATAGTAAAACTCGAGAAAACTGAAAATATTCGGATTTCCATGGACTAAAATAAAAATTCACAATTTCCACGAGAAATATTAAAAATCCCGAGAAAATTAAAAATTTGCAACGTGCCAAATACTAAAAAACTCGAGAAAACGGAAAACGCGATTTTTGTGAGTTATAGCATAAGAAATATTTTTAAACCCGAAAAGACTGAAAATTTAAGATTTTCATGGGCACAATATGAGAAATGGTGAAAAACTCCAGATAACTAAAAATTCACGATTTTATAGGCTAAAAGTGTGAGAAAAATTGAAATGGATGAGAAATTTGAAAATTCATGATTTCCCTGGGCTATATAATATGAGAAATATTGAGAAACTTGATCAAATTGAAAATTCGCAAAAACTTGTGAAAACCAAAAATCTGTGATTTTCGTGAGCCATAGGATGCAGAATATTGTAAAACTCGAGAAAACGGAAATTCACGATCTTTGTGAGTTATAACATTCGAAATATTGAAAGACTCGAAAAACAGAAAATTGCTTAATTTTCTTTGGCTATATATCATGCGAAATATTTAAAAACTCAATAAAACTGAAAATCTATGATTTATAAGTATGCGAAATATTGAAAAATTCTATAAAAAAAAAATTATGCGATGTGAAATATTAAAAACTCTAGAAATCTGAAAATCAGCGTTTCGTAGACCATAGCATGTAAAATAATGGAAAACTCGAGAAAATTGAAAATTCATAAATTTTGTAGAGCTTGCGAAATATGAAAAATGCGACAAAAAATTGCGGAATTTTCATGGGAAATATTGAAAAACTCGAGAACAAAAAATTAAGCAGTTTTAGCGAGCTAGGAAATGCGAAATATTGATAAATTTGAGAAAACAAAAAATGCTCGATTTTCGTGGGCCATAACAAAAATTTGTTTTTGAGATGAATTACTAATATTGTACTGTTTGTGCAAAAAATGGTCACTCCAGAGATGATTGTAAGAAAGATCAAAAGATAAATCAATTTAATGTGCAGGATCAAGAGGCAGTCCATTCTGATCCACCACCGAAACAATCAAGCATCCTAAAAATTAAGAAGATGAATGCGTGGAAACCCACTGGAAACTTGATAGAAAAGTCTCAATTTCCTGTTGCTCCTGCATCTTAAGCTTAAGCTTAATATATCAATCAGTCCAAATCATTCAAATGTTGTTGAGGACATTATGCCCGCTCACAATAATGTATCTGATATGCCGGTCACTACCATGGAATGGGTCCTAAAATTTCATACCGACACAGTAATAACTTCTCCATTTGTAAGTCATTCTCCTAAATCACCCACTGTGAAAGCAATTTTAGAGCATTGTGATGTATTCGCTTTTAACTTTGCTATCAGTAACAAAGTTTCTGATACGCATATCTCTGATACCAAAATCTAAACTTGTGGTCCTCCTGATTCTAAAATCAACAATCAAACGGCCAATACTGTTAATCCATAGGCCAATTCTCCACTTTCTAAAGAGGAAAATGGTAAATCTGTATTAGCACACTCGGCATCTAAACTTGATTACTTTAATGATTCAGCTGTGCAAAGTTTTTTTCCCGAATGAGTTGAACTTGGAAGAAGATCCTTTGATCCCTCCCGGTTTCAAACCACCTCACATCACGAAAACGGCCCATAAGAGAAAATTAATTACTAATACTTCTTTGAGTAAACATTTTTTCTGGCACGCGGATCCTCCTCTTCGCTCAAACATGTTAAGTAAAAATCAGGTTTGAAACGCTCTACTGAAACTTGCTCTACCAAATCACTTGATGATTATGATTATGATGCCATTATGGATATTGCTACTTCTTGCGGCATTATTATTGATGGAAATACTAATCGTATTCATCTATTAGATAAGAACGAAAGTAAAGAATGAGCTTGATCAGCCGTCGATATTTGATATAAATAATAGTAGCATTTTCTTTAGCGTTTGTAATATTTATATGATGCATCGAGGATTTTCTTATTGTGTGATGTAAAACTTATACCTTGTGGTTGCATTTGTGTGAATGATAATGAATATATTGTCATTCCATAAATAAAATCATAATATGTTAGTTCAAACACTTATGGTTTATCTCGATACACACATATTTTGTCTTGTAAATATTTTATTTTAAAATTTATTTTATTGAGTAGGATGTCTTGCCCTGCTTTCTTCCTTCATGGGCCATAACATGCGAAATATTGAAAAATTCAAGTGAACAGAATATCCGCGATTTTCGTGGGCAAATGCAAAATATTGAAAATATCTAGAAATCTAAAATTCCATGATTTTCATTATCTATAGCATGCAAAATATTGACAAACTCATAAAAACTAAACAAGCCATAGGCTATCCTGCGAAATATCGAAAAATTAAAGAAAACTGAAAATTCTAATTCTCTTACTCTATATAGCATGCAAAGTATTGAAAACTTCAGATACATACTACTCGATTTTCATAGGTCGTAACATGCAAAATATTAAAAATTCAAGAACACTGTTTCGATTTACATGGGCTATATAATATTCTAAATATTGAAAAACTTAGAAAACATGCAATTTTCGTTAGTTATAGCATGAGAAACTATGAAGCACGGACGCCGACATGAATACGGGATACAGCAAATTTGTAAAATGAGGACACAAGGACAAGACTTTTTTGTTTTTATATAAATTTAAGCATATATATCAAATAAAATATAATACAATAGGGAGAAGAAATATTTATTACTATTACTTTATTAGCAGAATAGTTATATTACAATGTTATAGCTGTCATCCATAACGAAAAGTTTTCTTGAACACAAACAAAACCAAACAAAATCGAATACATATGTAAAATTAAAAGTAAAATACACAAGAATACAACACATAAGAATTAAAATAAACAAAATTTTAACCCACATACTACACATTTTTCAACTACATTTGCTATGTAGAAACGTCGGACACGTCCGATTTGGACTGATACGGCAAAAGTGTGTAGGTAGAGTGTCGGACGGAATGTCCGATATGTGTCGAACACAGACACGACGCAAAAATAGAAGTGTCTGTGCTTCTTGACACGAAATATAGAAAACTCGATAAAAACGAAAATTTGCAATTTTTGTGAGTTATACTATGCGAACTATAAAATTAAAAAATTGCCATTTTCAAGGGCTAAGTATACTATAAAATTAAAAAATTGCCATTTTCAAGGGCTTAGTATACGAAATTTTGAAAAACTCGAGAAAATAGAAAATTCATGTTTCTGATATCATGCGAAACATTGAGAAACTCAAGCAAATTGAAAACTCACGATTTTTTAGGGTGATAAGAAGTGGAATATTGTAAAATTCGATACAACTGAAAACTGCGATTTTCGTATTCTACATGAAATATTGGAAAATTCGAGCAAACTAAAAATCCATAATTTTCATAAACTATACAATGTGAAATATTGAAAAACTCGAGAATACGGAAAATTACACAATTTTCGTGGAATACAACAAGCGAAATATTGAAAAACTCGAGAAAACTAAAAATCCGCGATTTTCGTGAGCGTATACGAAATATTGAAGACTTGAGAATATAGAAAATCATGTGATTTTCGTGAGCTACATCATGCAAAATACTGAAAAACACCAGAAAACTTGAAATTCGTTATCTTTGTATTCTATAACATGCGAAATATTGAAAAACTCGAGAAAAAAGAAAATTATGGGATTTTCAAGGGCTACATATAGCATTCAAATTATTGAAAAAAATTGAGAAAACAAAATATTACGCGATTTTCGTGGGCTATAGCATATATGGAAAACTTGAGAGAAGAAATTTGTATATTTCGTAAGCTATGCAATATTGAAAAACTCGAGAAAACTGAATATACGCTATTTTTGTGGGTTAAGCATGCGAAATATTGAAAAACTTAAGAAAACCGAAAATCTGCGATTTTCGTAGGTTATAACGTGCGAAATATTTTAAAACTTGAGAAAATAAAAATTTTGGATTTTCATCGGCTATGAATGTGAAATATTAGAAACTCAAGAAAAATAAAAATTTGTGATTTTGGTATGCAAGTATGTGAGTATTGAAAATCTCAAGAAAACAAAAAACGCAATTTTCTTAGGCAACGATTAAATGATGACAAAATTATCAAAAATTGCCATCCCTTGTTTCGATTCAACAATGTACCATTAATTCCTTGATGCTGGGTAACTGGCGGAATCTTCGCTTTGGAAGAAATGATTTCTATTGGTGCGATCTAATCCAATATCGGGAATCAATCCTAAACCCGTCGTATCATACATTTTTCCGGTATATGAAATAGTAACTTGACTAAGTCAATTCTAAATCAATCAGATCATTTGCTCTTAGCATAAGAAATATTGAAAAACTTTAATAAAAAAAATGAAATTCGTGATTTTCAAGGGACATAACATGTGAAAATATTGAAAACTCGAGAAAATTGTAAATTCACGATTTTTGTGGGCTATATATTATGCGAAATATTTTTAAAACTCAAAAATATAGAAAATTCGCAATTTTCGTGGACTATATAGTGAAATGTTGAGAAACTCGAGCAAACTGATAATACGTGATTGCCATGGACTATAGTATGTGAAATATTAAGAACTCGTGAGAACCGAAAATCCGCGATTTCATGGTTTGGATGCAAATATTGAAAAACTTGGAAGAATTTTTTTTTAAGCGATTATCATGAGCTATAACATGAAAAGTATTGGAGAAACTCACGAAAACTGAAAATTCAGAATTTTTGTAGGATAAACCATGCGAAAAATTTTAGAACTCGAGAAAACGGTAAATTCACGATTTTTGTATGCTATAGTATACCAAATATTTAAAAACTCTAGAAAACCGAAAATCCGCGATTTTTGTAACTATAGCTTGCAAAATATTGGAAACTCAAGAAAACTGAAAATTCGCAATTTTCGCGGTCTAAAACATACAAAATACTGAAAACTTGAGAAAACAGAAATTTACGTGGTTTTCATGGGTTATGTAGTATAGAAATATTGAAAACTTGATAAAACTAGAACTCGTGAATTTCATAGGTTTTTAGTATGCAAAATATTGAAAAACTCGAAAAAACTGAAAATCCATGATATTTTAGTGTCATAGCATGTGAAATATTGAAAACTCAAGATAATGATAATTAGCAATTTTCGTCGGTTTTAGCATGCGAAGGTTGAAAACTCACGAAAACTGAAAGTTCACAATTTTCATAGGCTATGCATGAGACATATTGTAAAACTCGAGAAAATTGAAAATTTACTACTTTCATGAGCTTTAGCATGCAAACTATTGATAAACTCCAGAAAATAAAAAATTATGGAATTTTCTTAGGCTAATGAAACGCAAAATATTGAAACTCGATAAAACTAAAAATTCATGATTTTCGTTGGCTCTATAGAGCATCCCAGATATTGAAAAACTCATGAATACAGAAAATTGCACGATTTTCATGGGTTGTACTATATCATGCGAAATATTGAAAAACTCGCAAAAACTAAAATTTGTGGTTATTTTAAGGTATAGCATGCAAAATATTGAAAAACTCGATAAAACTAAAAATTCACAATTTTCGTAGGCTATCATACAGTGTGAATTATTGAAAATTTCAAGAAAACAAAAAAATCCGTGATTTTCATAAGCTATATAGCATGTGAAATATTGAAAAACATGAGAATTTTCAAAATTCTTGATATTTTTTATTTTCTTCTGTTTTTTATATTTTATAGCATAAGAAAATCGCAAAATTTTCAAAATCCTCAAAATTTACTGTCTTCTGCCATTTCCAATATTATGCATAGCACATGAAATTTTCAAAAATCTCAAATTAGTCGTTTCTTTCAGAATTTTATTATTTTACAAGTTATAGCACATGAAAATAAAGAATTTTTTTAAAAAAATGTCGAAGTTTCCAATTCTCTTTGGTTTTTCAAAATTTGTTTTGCAATACCGAATGAAAATCGCGAAATTTTTAACTGCGAATTATTTCTTCGATTTTTCAATATTTGGCATTCTAGTACACAATAATTGTGCAATTTTTCTATATTTTCCTTGTAAAACCCAAGTAGTGAGAAAATAAAAAGAGAGCTTTAAAAAAAGGACCGATCAGAATTTTTCTATCATATAAGTCTAACTATACGGGATAAAAGAGTGATAAATGGAGAGCCAACCAAAAATTCTCCAAGATCCAAATATAGTAAAAGAATTAAATAGGGGCCAGTTAACAATTTTTCACTAAAGTCCAAGCTAAATGTTCCCTCGTGTAGCTTTCTTATATAAAATACAGAAAAAAAGATCTGTTGACTACATATCTTCTCTTCTTTTTTACCAAGTTCACCATGTTTCACTTTGATCGGTTTTTTTTGGTAAATTGTCAAAAAAAACCAAGCATTTTTTTCCGTTGTCAAAAACCCTTTGGCCTCAAAGTGGGAGTCAAAACTACCATGGAAATTTTTCCAGCAGTATCTACATAGCAGTCTGCTATATCTCACCAATTCATACAAACTATTTAGATGTCGCAGGCAACAGTTTATGTATAACAGGAAACTGCATAGATAACGTTGGCTGCCGCTTAGATATCGCAGGCAACTAGCAGGCATCGCATGTAAAGGGTTTCTTGACAACCAAAACCTTTTTTACGGGGGTTTTGACAACAGGTGCTTGGTTTTTTTTGACAATTTACCCTTTTTTTTAAATAATTACAATTATGAAGTGAACATAATCATGATAGTACGATTAATAAGAAATATCTCAACTGCTCCTCTAGGAAAGAACAACTAAATTTACACTTCCATGAATCTTGCTTTGATACTGACATTGAAATACAGTTAGAAACCTGATCCATGAACCTTTAATCATTCAAAACATCAAATGTCATTTTAAAAAAAAATTAAAATGATGATAAATACAACATATTATTATATTATTATATGATGATTGAAACATGGAGCAGTATCCTACCGATGTGAAAAGGGAGCAGGCTGTAAACATTCACAGTAAAGACAGTAGAGGCATGAACCTGTAGGACAAAACAAGGATAAATAAGCACATTGAACAAACAAAATTAGTACATTAAAAATAAAGGGTTAATTGCACAAAATACCGCTGTAGTTTATCCCGCATAGCGCTTATACCCCTTTCGACTGATTAAAAAGCATAAATATCCCCTATGCTCATCGACCAAACCCATAAAAACACTCAAATCCAACTCCAAACGACTCAAATTATCTAGGGAAATTTCACCAAAAACCCCCTGTAATGTACCATATATTCCCAAAACCATCCTTGAGATTTTTTCGTGTACAGAAACCCCCTAAACTTTCTTCCGTTAAACGCGACCCCCCTCGAGACCACCTGCAGTTAATAGCCTGCTATATAGTGGACTCTTAAAAGAGGAATGAAAGTGCATTTTTGGGAGAAAAATGTAAAATTTTAACTTAAAGGTTTAAATTTTAACGGCAGGAGGGTTGAAGGGGGGTTACGTGTAACAGAGAAAAGTTCGGGGAGTTTCTGTGCACAAAAAAATCTCCAGGATGGTTTTGGGAACGTATGTTTTAGTACATAGTGGTTTTGATGAAATTTCCCAATTATTCATCTAATTTAACTCTAGAAATTTTTGTTGTTTATAATGGAATTTGGGTATTTTTGAGAGTTTTAGTCGATGATGCCGTTTGCAGTAAGAAATTACTCGAGGGGATACAGGTTATATATAGAGTAAGCCATATGGGTTTTTTTTGTGCAATTAATCCTTAAATAAATCAAAACGTCTCGAACTTACTTATGTTCCCAAATACTCCATCAAAGCATCATCGTCGATAAAGTAATCATCAATATCAGGTATCGAACCAATAGGACTTGCAATACTGATGAAATCAAAGGACAGCCCATCGAGAGAACTCTCAAATTGATTACCCACAAATTTGGTTGAATTGCCTTGGAACGGTTCCTTTACTAATTGTTGCACGTTTCGATCAATTGCAGCTGCGCTTCCATCCATGCGCATTTGATTCCCATAAATATGATCGCCAACAGCAATAACACTCTCTGGGATATGCAGAGGAACCTGCTCCTTATTGCGAGAAATCCCGTATCCCATCGACAAGGAGAAAACCCCAAACGAATTTTGAGAGTGCATCGTGTTATGTAGACCACCCGAATAAAGCAAAGGTTGGCCATCAACATACATGCTTTGCGCAGAAGTATTAAGAGTAGGAATGCTTGATATGTTGTTTACCCCGATCTCAGGCCCAATACATTCATTTTCATTGAAATTTGCATGAGTAATAATAGAAGCATTTATACAATTATCCAGGTTGGTATTCATGTCAGGGATATAATTTCTCGACTCCTCTTGTATATGATTATTCTGAGATCCTGTTGGTTCCTCATCAACAATTGTAGAACTAACTCGTGCTCTTTTTCTCTTTGGCTTTCTACTTGCTTTGCTCTGGCTTTGAGAAACTTGAATCGGACCTTCAGTTTGGGAATTTCCTCCAGCTGCCGAAACCGAATCACGAGCATCATCAACACCATCAACATCATAATCGTTATTACTACTATTAGTATCCTCATGTGGATTCACACTCTCAATGCTAGGTGGCCGAGAGAACATTTCCTCACTATTTAACACTCCTAACCAAATAGAACTCTCTTTAGCGGTCATCTTATCTTGCAAGCACTTTGATTTCCGTACAAGGGTTCTAATCTTCTCAAAATTGGGGGACATATGCTTAATGACTCCGGTCAACACTCCAACTTTCCAAACCTTCTTTAGATCATGCGGCTTTCTATAAGAAGGAATTTGACCCTTTGCCAAACCTAAATTTATCCACCACTCTTCGTTTCCCGAAGGCCACCAAGGAGGCGGGATCCCCTTTTCCAATGGGTACTTCCGTTGCGGGGGTTCACAATGTTGCATCAATGACGACAACAAAGATCCCAGTGTAGCATCTTGGAGATCCATAAGGCTATAGCAATAATTATTTTTTGCATTCTCAGCAGCTAAATTCTCCGCCTCATATTTTTCTATTGCGGCCAGGCCATTCTTATCAAACTTAACCTTCTCCTTCCACCAAGCCCTAATGTTATCCGAAGCACCACTCATCGGTTTCCCCTTCTCAGGTATTATTCCGTAGACAAATCCACGGGCATTGCACACCTTCATCAACTTCAGCATGTACTTGAGAATCCCGTCTTGGGCTCTTGCCATTTTTTTCCTCCGAGCTTGCTCGGATATTTTTTTAGGCACGGGCTTCTCACCTGAACTTTGGGCAGCGAGCTTTTGCCGCTCTTTAAGTCTCTTGAGCTTAATATTGTCCTTCCACATTCGTCGTGCCAAATCCTCTGCTTCTATTTCTTCATCGCTGACGTCATTCTCAGCTAGGTTTTCACACCTCACTTCATCGGCCTCAAAATCCGAGATATCGCCACCAAGCCCGTTTTCAACCATTATGAGGTGTTCCATGCCAATAGATTTTGACAATTGATCAACCTTTTTATTCCCTCGGTCAATAATCATGATGCCTTCTTCCTACTGATCATTCTCAGAGGTCCTGATTATTAGTTATGTCAGGACCACCATAAAATTTCTCCTGACGAAACCCAATTGCTTCTCAACATTCTAATAAATAGTACTGTTTATGAGGAAAAACAATTCAAGATTCAAACTTTTTTTAGCGCGTCGCATATCTGAATCCATATCTATATGTCTAAATTTATACAAGAAGGAAAATTTCTCAACAAAATCATTTTTTTCCAACGTAACCAAAGTTGTATCATTAGCAACATAAATAATCATCTAAAATTGGTAAATTTAAAATAAGGGCAATCATAAATACGATCTATTTCATTAAAAGAAAGAAAGAAACTGAGAGACTAACCTCGATCAAAACTTGTTTCTTGATCCAATTTGGATCAAATTAGCACCCGTAACAGCTGAAGATACACTAGGAGAAACCCTAATTCCATAGGAGAAGGAGGAATTGAAAAGCCCCAAATCGACGATTGCGTTAGGGTTTCGATTAAAGAGAGGAGAAAGGTAATAAAAAGGAATCTGGGATGAAACCCGATTGCGTTTCATGGAATCGACGGCTAGGATTTACTTGGGATAAATCGACGGTGTATATAGGTTGACTAGGATCTTGTGGAGGGGGCCACATGAAAAGGGATCGATTTCATTAAAATACCGTGAACTTTCTAAGCTGGAGGTTCATATAGCGGCAAGATACACTCAAAATGCTAACTTAATGTGGATAGGTTAGCGCTCACGGGCCCAGTGCAAAAGAAAAAATTATCTTGTTTGCCATGGTTTTCCGAGAGAGGATAGAGCGGCTAGGAAATGGTAAGGCCCTCCAATGGGGGAGCACCAGAGGACCTAGTGTAACATTTCAGAAAATAAAATATTATTTTTGAAATTTAAATAATAAAAATAATAAATTTTATGAATATTATAAAGATGTAGAAATTGGTTTTAATGAAGCGGTATGGTTATATACTTAGTTTGGAAAAATTATATAAATTATTGATTTTGAAAGTGTTTAGTTGATTTGGACATTTTATAAATTATTATACAATTAATTGTATGCAACTTAATGCTAAACATGATTAACATTTCACTAATTATGTATTAATCTTATTTATGTATATCACATGCAACAAAACATGTTGCAAAACCTTGTTATATTTTTGTGAACCATGGTTTCATTTAGATTTGTTTGTTGCCATTTGTTTGGTTTTTAAAAAAATGAAAATGAAAAGATAAAAAGAAAAGATAAATGAAAAAGAAAAATAAACAGATGATGGGGACAAGGAGGCATGGGCCAGTGAGAGGGAGAGAGAGAAAGAGGGAGAAGTTTCTGCACACCATGGCTCATATCTTCCCTCCTTCATTTCTCTTCTTCATTCTCCTTCATCCTCCATCACCTCCTCACTACCACTCATGGCCATCCCAAAAACTTAGCCAAAACCTCACACTCCTTTCACTAAAAATGACCAAAACCTTGTCACAAACCCCATGGATGAACCAAGTTGGGACTTTGAGCACTTTGGGCAACCCTAGAATTTTCTTTAGTTGCTACATGAAGTATATTCTTACACCTTTAGTTAAGTTTTTAGCTTTCCTTATATCCTATAGTATTTTAGAGTTAAACTAAGGTGGTTTAGTGATGTGGGAAAATTCCAAGATGAGATTTTATGAATTGAAAAGGTGTAATTGAGGTGTAATTAGTGACCACAACCCCTGAAGTGTTAGAATTATGGACTAAACCTGAGACTAAAATCCCAAACCATGAACTTGGAAATATACGATATCGGTTTTTGTGAGAATTAGTGATGATATTCTAGGATCTGCTATAACCAGTGAGCTCTGAAAGATAATTAGCGATCACAGTGAGATAAGCAGGTGATTATGAGCTTACCCTAGAGACCCGAGACCCCAACTCAAGATTCTTGCCGCAGATTTAACCTAGATGGCTGCAAATTGCGGCCTGGGCATGTTGTGTAGGGTTCGTGTTTGGTCCATGGCTCTTTTATCTGTTAAATTGACCTATCATATATGCAAAATATCCTGATTCAACCGAGGGAAAAATCTGGGAGTGTTTTTTTGAGTTTCTGTTTTCATTCACGACTTTTAATGACTTGAGTTTTTGTATTTGAGTTTTGACTCGGTCGATTGACATTTGTACGTCGACGTCGAGAGTTGTTAGTTATTCTTGCATGCGTAGGCCGTATGTTCTAACCTATGTGCACTCCACGTGCCGTATCAGTTTTCGTGTTGGATTCTTATTTACGATACGCGAGCTTGAACTGTAGGTACCTTCGCGTGGACCTCGGGAAGATAAGGGAGAGCAAGGCGTCATCAACTTCGGCTAAAGCGAGGATCGTAGGTGAGTAGATGTATATCTACGGGAGAAGTCGGGTGGATGGCGTATAGCATCCCTGCAACCGTAGAATAGGATACTTATTTATATTATGTATACATAGCAATGCGAGATATGGATACTTAGCAAATAGGGTTCTAGGAGACCGTAGGATTAGAATAAGAGTACTCGTAGGAAGGTATACCCTTAGCCTTATTTATCTTAGTCGCAAACCTTTAGGATATATGTTGTCACACACACTTGGTATGATATGTGTGTATATGTATATTGCTGGGTTCCTTAGCACTCTCACTGGGTTTTATAAGGCATCAGATATGCAATTTAAAAAAATCTAGAGAGCAAAGCAACCCAAACCAAGGATCTAACTAGATAATTAGGGTTTAACTAAGCAAGTAAACAACTTTACTCTAAGTGAATAAGGAATACAACCTTTGTAGATCGGTCTTTCACTTCTAAAGCTCCGTGTAGTAGTCCCTTAGCTCCAAGTGGTGGTCTCCTGGACTCTTGTTAGGCTCCACTAGGCGAAAGGAACAAGCTTGCTCAAGGATCTTCGAGACCGAAGATGATCTACGTCGAAAAATCTATAACTCAAGCTATCTCTGCACTAACTGAGAATTAGTGAAGCAAACAAGCTATACTAAATGGCTAGTTTGGTATAGATTGGTGAAGTAGGGATTTTGCTCACTTTAGAAATGTTTTTCTCTCTTTTATTTTTCACCTCACTCAAAGCTAGAGAGCAAGAAGGAGATGAAGAAGAAGCTCTCAAGTGATCAAGTGCTGAACCATGGATGAGAAAATATCTCATATCAACTCATGTAGAGACTAAACCATAACTAAAGATAATGGTTAGGTTAATAAATATCTAGAGTAAGATAAAATTAGTGGATTTAACTCAAAACTTCTCCATGCTTCCACAAGCATCTTAGCCATGCTAATTTCCACCTAATTTTGATTTTTCCCTAAATATTTAAACACCCAAATTATCTTAAGTTAGGTATGAGTCTCATACACCCAAGTCCAATGTATTATCTAGCATGACACATAATAAATACATTAATATATATCACATATATATTTGTATGTATTTTGAGAAAAATATTTTCTTAAGTGAGCTGATATTAGTTAATGTATATTAATATATCAAATATATATAATTATACATTAAATTATTAAATCAACACTTGATTTAATAACCCGGCTGTATCGTATACAACCGACTAATATCATTTATATGCATATCACATATACATATAACATATCATTGAATTAACACTTGATTCAACAATCCGGTTATATATGCAGGGTTCCCTAGGCAACCGCTGGGTTTCGGGAGGCATTGACCATGCCGTTTTCAAAAAAAATTGGCGCGCTAAAGAACCCTAACGCTAGAATCTAAACTAGAGAATTAGACGAACAAGCATGTAAATATCTTTATATCTAAGTGAACGAGGAATGCAACCTTTGTAGACCAGTCCTTCACTTCAATAGCTCCGTGTAGTAGTCCCTTCGCTCCAAATAGTGATCTCCCGGACTCTAATGAGGCTCCACAAGGTGAAATGAACAAACTTGCTTGAAGTTTTCGAGGCCGAAGATGATCTACGTCGAGGAGACACTAACTCAAGCTAGCTCTTCACTAAGTGATGAACTTGGTGAAGAAACAACCCAATTTAAATGGCTAGTAGAGAAGAGGTTGATAAAGTAGGATTTTTTCTCACTTTAGAAATTATTTTCTCACTATTTTTCTTCATCTCCCATAAACCTAGAGAGCTAAGCTCTTGATGAAGAAGAAGATGAAGAGAGAAGAGAATGAAAACTCATGAGGTGAGAATAACAACCATTGATAAGTTAGTATCATACACTAACTCATGTAGAGAATAAACCATGACTAACAATAATAGTTAGATTAATAAATATCTACAAGTAAAACAAAATTAGTGGACTTGGTCAATGGTTCCATAAGCTTCTACAAGCTTCAACGATGTGACTAATTTCCAACTAATTTGATTTACTTTAAATAAATAAAACCCATCATTATTATAAGCATGGTGTGAGTCTCATACACCCATGTTGCATGTGGCATCTAACATGACACAAAAGATGTACATTAATATATATCACATATATACTAAGTGTACACAGGTGAGAAAAAGAAAACTTAAGTGATCTAATATTAGTTAATGTAAGATAATATATCAAATATATAATTATACATTAAATTATTAAATCAACACTTGATTTAATAATCCGGCTATATCACATAAAACCAACTAATATCAAATGTATCAACTTGTCGAATCAACACTTGATTCGACGGCTCGGTTATATCACATATAACCGACCGATATCACATATCGCGAGAATAGAATACGGTATCACATATGCGTATTAATCTCGGTCCCGCACATATCACATATATGCTCCTACCTCGTTTCACTTTAGCCAGGAAACCTCTGTGTAGGACTTTAAAGAATCGTCAATACGCCGGCAGTAGGTGGTGATCATATCAGTCACCCACAAGCCGCAAGCGGTCTGCTAAACGTAACGGCAACCCGGATATTGAGCGATCAGAAGATCAACAAGCAAGCATGCTCATACTTCTGCGAATCTAATCAGTAACACTATCGTATAGTCCGGTCGTTTCGTTAGATATGTCGCATATCACAGCCTGGGGGGTATAACGTTAGACCCTAATAGCCTGATAAGTCATGCCGATGAAAGGTCCATAACGGTTCGAGAAACTATTAATAACACTTACCAGTAGAGCTCAGCAACCTTGGCCAGGGATTTCCTGTTATGGCCAATCGAGCATAGCGCAATATCAACCCCCAATACCAGGAGAGACGAATCCCCTCCTATCGCTCATTGCCTCCATGTGACTCGGGACTGTACCCAAAAACCACCATTTTGCACGATCTCTTGAATGTGTTAAGGTGGAAATCAAAGCACGGTACGAATCACACAAGACTCTATGACGATCTCGGGTCGACAGACTAACCTGTACCAGTGTCACCAGAGAACTGGTATCTGACGATAGGTATAATACCATATAAGAGTTCTCGGAGAGTCCGTTCAGTGTACCAGTCTCTACTGAGCACCCGTATACCATCTCTGATGTCAAACACCAATGGATATGGGATCATCCATCGCCCATCATATGGGTCGAGAAGCGTATACACTAGTCTACTCTGAAATATTGATGCCCCGTCTCGATACTCCCACGACTAGGAACAATTGAAGGATGTACTTGCCGACTACCTCTGCCCCACTAGTATGATCTGCATCATAATCCTGGTAGTCAAGTACTTATCCTAAGGGCTTTATCAACATGTAATAGAGAGACAATAAGTGTACATGTTAAAATAAAGTGCAACCAGATAGCATACTATCATGTCGAGCAAGAAAGTCCTCCCTATATATGTCCAAGCATCTACTATAATATACATCACATGTATAATAATGGCCTCTAGGGCATACATATAACTAACAATCTCCCAATTGCACTAAGGCCATTTGTTGTAGTATCTCATACTCAACGCCCCCATAAAAGTCTCTCTAGGGAAAGGCCTCTGTGAGTGGATCCGCCGTGTTATCCTTCGCTTCAACTCTCCTTACTTCGATCCCTTGGAGATCAACCATCTCCCTAATCAGGTGATACTGTCCTCGAAATATATCTGGAACGCTGATGGGACCTGCGTTCCTAGGCCAAAACCACAACTCCATTGTTATCACAATAACAATTATTGGACGCTCAATGGTAGGAACCATGTTCATCTCATAAACAAGAATTATCCAGACATCCACTTTGGTAGCATCGTTGGTAGCGATGTATTCAGCCTTTATCGTCTAGATTGCCACGGTATCTAGCTTGGAACTCTTCCAATATATCGTTCCTCCACTGAGGGTAAAAACAAAGCCCGAGACTGACTTTCAGTCGACCTTATCACTCTGGGAGCTGGAATTGGTAAAGGACTCCTACTGGAGTTCACCGTTACCAAAAACCAAGAACATTTCTTTAGTGCTTCTCAAGTACTTAAGAATGTCCTACACGGCTTTCCAGTGATTTTCCTAAGATCCGATTGATTCCTGATCACTACACCTAGTGAGTTAGCTACACCTGGTTTGGTACATAACATCGCATACATGACAGAGCTTACTGCCAAAGCATAGGGTATCTCTAGCACACGAGATCTCTCTAAATCAGTCTTGGAAGACATCTTTTTGAAGAGAGTGATTCCTGAGTTAGTGGGCGAACCACCACCCTTAGAATCATCCATACTAAACCCCTTTAGAATGGTGTTAATGTACCTGGATTTGGGACATTCCCAATATCCACTTAGATCTATCACCATAGATCATAATCACAAGATGTAGTAGGTATCATCCAGATCTTCCTTGGAGAATCCTTGTGATAAGAGGAGCTTGACCGATTGTAGCATAGGGAACCCTTTCCTATCAAGAGTATGTCATCTACGTACAATACGTGTAAGACAACCTCACTCTCTACAACCTTTTTGTATATACAAGGTTCATCTACTATTTTGATGAAGTCAAACTCTTTGACTGCCACATCAAAACAGATGTTCCAACTCCGCGATGCTTGCTTTAATCCTGATGGACATAAGCATAGCTTTGAAAGTCACAACTTTTCCATCTTCACCAAGAATCTTCTCAAGATCCATTTGCTCCTGATGGGTTTTACCCCTTTAGGTGCAACATTCAAAGTCATACTTTGTTGGTGTACATGAATTCCATCTTTGATTGCATAGCATCCAGCCAATTCACAAAGTCTCTACTTGTGATGGCCTGCCTGAACCTAGTTGGGGCATCATCTATATGATGCAATCATCGCTCCCACTGTCACCGAGAAGACCGTAGTATCTCTCAAGTGGATGAGGAACCCTACTAGATTCGCGGAGAGGCTGAGATTCGTTGGAGACTATTGAATCCTTTGGTTTCACCAAATCATCGGCTGTTAGTTTTTCTAACTGGAACTTCTTCCAGTTCTACCTCATGACCACAAATTTCTTTACAAGAAATTTATTTTCTAAAAAGGTGGCATGCTGAAAAACACCTTTTTCTCCTCAGTGTGGTAGAAGATATACCCTCGCTAATGTTCGGGATATCCAACAAACTTATACAGAACTGACCTTGTCTCGAGCTTGTCCGGATTTTGCTTTTTAACATAGGTCGGACAACCCATATCTTAACTCGTTTAAGACATGGTCTCTTTCCATTACATATCTCATATAGAGTAGTAGGCAGTGATTTGGATGGAACCCTATTCAATAGGTATGCAACTTCTCAAGTGCATAACTCCATAAGGAAACAAGCATTTCAGCAGTACTCATCATGGAGCACACCATATCTCATAGGGTGCGATACCTCCGCCCCGATACACCGTTGTGGTGTACTCGAAGGAGTAAGCTGAGAGAGAATCCCATTCTCCGTTTAGAAAATCCAGGAACTCCATGCCCAAGTATTCGCCTTCTCGATCTCATCGAAGGACTTAATACTTCTACCCATCTGGTTCTTAACTTCAAGCTTATATTGCTTGAATTTCTTAAAAGTTTCAGACTCGTGTTTCAACAGGAACACATGTCCGAATCTTGAGAGATGATCAATGAATATAATGAAGTACGAAGAACCAACCTTGGCATTTGTAGACATAGGACCGTATACATCATCATGTATCCGTCTTAAGAGTTCAGTAACTCTTTTTCTGTTTCCAGTAAACGGAGTATTGGTCATTTTACCTTTGAGATAAGACTGGCAAGTATCATAGGATGAAAATTCGAACAGATTCTTATATTCATCCTTATGTAACTTAGCTGGTCGTGTCTCATTGATATGACCTAGTCTACAATGCCATAAAAAGGATTCGTTCATTTCTGAACTACTCCTCTTGTGTGTGTTCTGTATACTTTGAACTGTGTTTTGATTTAGAACGTATATGCTATTTCATAACGTGCCTGATCCAATCAACTCTTGATCAAGGAAAATGTTCACAACATTATCCATCAATACAAAATTATATCCTTCTTTAACTTATTAAAGAAACCGATGTAATGTTGTATATCAGGTTCGGTATGTAATAACATTCGTTCAGAATCAATGTTTTTACCATTTGGCAATACAAGGTGATATCTGTCAACTAATTTGGCTGCAACAATTGCACCATTCTCTAACACTTAGAGATATATCACCCTATCCCAGTTCTCTACCTTTCTGTAGCCCATGTAACAGATTACATATGTGGGATCCTAATCCGGTATCTCATACCTAGGACGTAGAGGACACTAAGAAATAGTTCTTGGTAATGAACACACCCGAAGAATATGCATCAGCATACTTATTCCTCATTTGGGTGGCATGGAAATCTGGATATTCCCCTATTTCCTACTCGGACTTATAACAATTATAAGATAGAGCGGAACTAACGTTCCCCAGCTCCGTATAATAAGCAGGTCCGGTCAAAACATCCATATTATTATCTTGATTAAGGCGTGACATGGTCGCTACCAGGAGAGAGAGAGAGAAGAAAACACTCAGCGTATGCTCTTGCAAGATCGGATTGGTTATTATTTTATCTAATCAGGATGGCTCCCACTGTTTTTATCAAATCTTCCTTCAAACTCTAAAAGGTAAGACTAGCCGGGATTAATTACACTCTACAAGTTCGCCAATCTTTCGGCCAAGCCAGTGTCGATACTTTGAGGGAGGTTTCCCGTACTTTCGTACGGACCTAATTAAAATAAACATCGTTTTCCCAGGGGCGTAACCCTGTTAACACCTTTCTAGACACCTACTTGATCGGCTAATTGTAATGTGCAAAACTCTTTCAGGAGTAACTTTTACTCGCAGTGGGTATCAGGATCCAACTATCTCATAGAAGGTATGCAATCTCATTGCAAATTTCAACACTTGAAATTCCCGATAATATTTTACCCTTAATGACTTATGACCTTAACTATGGTCAACAAATCATAAGCACTAGTCAAGTTTTACCCGTCATTTCCTGATTAATTAGACCCACCCATATGACCCTTAACTATGGTCAACAAAGTCATATGACTGTCCTAATTAATCGCATCATATGCTGTGTAGGAAGACATCACTTAGCTACCGCACACTACGCCTTAATTATGGTCAACAAACGTAGCATGGATACTAAGTATTCTACTTCCTAAAATGATGGAGGGTTACTACAGGTTTGTAAGAAAACCTTTTGCGTAATGAATTTGATATCATTGCAGAAACGAGTGATTTGAAAAGGAGTGTTTTTAGGCTTTTGCTAGTTTTGCTAAAGAGGTCACTCCCGGGGAAGGGATCTCGGCTCTTTCCTCATCGAATAAGGTGCTAGATAGTTCACAAATACCACTATGCAAAGCATGAACTAAAAAAGCAATCAAAAGACAAAACCGAGTGGGTTGTAGCATCTGCCAGTTTCACTAAAGAGGTCACTTCCGGTGAAGAGATCTCGGCTCTTTCCTTATCTGGATATTCTACAAGGAATACCGCTATGCAAAGTAAGAACTAGAGCTACCAGTTTTCGAAACAAGATTCCACAACATCTTTAGGTTTCTTTTATTTCATTAATCTCATTAATGAAGTCCCATCAATTATGCTTCCTAAGTATCACAGAAGAAACGAAAGCAGCAATATTTATTATATATCATATATATAATATAAGCATTCGTCTCAGAATATTAAGTGATCACATCATAGAATATCAGCAGCAGAAGAACACATATGAAATATTGGATATACTAGGAATTCCGTGTTTTAAATTAAGCCAGTAAAAAATGGGGATTCCATGGTCGTGATGAATAGCCAAACCTACATCCCTAGACCTCTACAAAAGCGGCAAGCTGTTGGAGATAGTGCCCTCAGAGTCAATTATTAGGTCACAGGTACGTGATTGTAATGATTGATGGAGGACCTATCCCGGTAGGACAGTCTTACTCGAGATGATAGTATGCTATCTGGTTTACCTTTATCATCGTGTACTGCTTTAGGTGACTTGACATGTCGCTATTGCACGTTGATAGAGCCCCTAGGATTCTTGCTTGACCACCAGCAGTATGAGGGCGATCATATAAGTGGGAGCTGGGGGTCTACAAGCATATCCTTAAAAGGTCCCTAGTCGTGGGAGTTTCGAGACCGGGCATCGATACTCCATTAGTAGACTAGTGTATACAGTCGAGACCCCGACGAGGGGCGGTGGCCGGTCTCACAAGCCACTGGTGTCAGTTGGATCACCTAAGATGTATACAGGTGCTCATTGGGTTATGAGTACACCGGACAGGACTCGCCGGGAACATGCTAGTTGGTCATATACCAGACGTCAGATGGCAGTTCCCTGGTGACATGTGTGCAGGTTAGTTCATCGACCTGGGGATCGTCATTTGTCTCGTGTGAGTTCCCACTGTACTTTGATTACTACCCTACCACGGCTCAAAGGAGTCGTGCAAACAGGTTTTAGTTGGGTGCAGTCCCGAGCCACATGGAGGCAGTGAGCGTATCTTCAGGGGTTCGTCTCTCCCGGTATTGGGGGTGAGGTCGTGCTGTGTCTAGGAGAGCCATTACACAAAGTCCTTGGCCAAGGCAAGGAGATTTACTGGTAGGTATTCCAGTAGTATCTCAGGGTGTTCTGGGCTACACTCCGACACGACTTGTACCGCTTTTGGGGGTCTGACTTTTACCAACCCCCTAGGCCCGCCATGCGATGCTCATAGACGAACGGACCGGACTGCACGGATATTGTCACTGACAGGCTCAGTAGGGTGTCAGGATGAGTTCGCTCATCGACGTCCCTTTTAGTCAATAGCTGGTGGCCCGTTACGTATTGGCTTATACCTCTGACGTGCTAGTGGTTAAATCCACAGCCATAGTATTGACGAGTCTTTAGAGTCCACCACACTTTCAGTTACTCAGCTTTCGGGCGAAACGCTGTAGAGGCCGTATGGAGATATGGCAGGGTTCGATCAGATACGTGCGGTATTGCACGGATGGTGATCGGACGGTTTTTACTAGCCGGCTTTGGCTTAAGCCGGATCCTGGTATTTGATAGTGTAGTTTTGTCTCTTTACATTTGTATTTCGGTCGAAATACAAATGCGGGTGTGTATGCACAGTATCGGGGTTTTCCTGTAATTTATTATGGGACCAGTTTTCTGGGGTTGCCAGTTTGCATTCCGTTCCGGCCGGTTTTCTCTTTTTCCTTCCCGGTCGGACTTTTCGTTGGAGGGTGTTAAATGCAAGTTTGCAATTAATATATATAATGTTGCATTGAGCTTAAAAGGTGGGGGGCTGATGGGTGATTTGGCCGAGCTCTATATAGTGCATACTCCTTTTTCCAGCAAGGTTGAATTTTTTGAGGGCTAGGGCTGATTGTTTTTCACAGAGCACAAAATGGGGTGCAGGGGCTGAGTTTTCTGGCCGAGCTCATTTTTAGAGTGCATGCTCAATTTCTCTTAGCATCCATCCATGAAAAATCCTTGTACAAAATTCCTCCATCATGGCAACTACATAAAACCCCAAAGAGACAATGATTCTACTTTATTCTACAGCAAATCTTGGGCGCGTCGGCTAGCCAACTTCGTGCCCGAGTTGCCTCGGTATTGAGGTGGGAGCCCGTAAAAGATACAGGCGATGTGGTGCCCTTCCGGCCAGGAGATGGAGACCGGACATTCCGCAGGAGATCGGGACGACGACGAGAAGACCGGAGGACTCGGATCTGTCGGTATATCTCTTCCCTTTCTTATTAGTAGCGTAGACTTGTTAATGGTTACGATCCGGAGTTTAGTGCGCGGTGGTGCCGGTTTGCAAAGTCCGCAAAAATTTAAGTTTATCACCGTTTCCGCATTCCGGCGTCGGATTGACGGCCGGGGCGCCGCCGTGCACTTACAGTGGTATCAGAGCCAGGCCATTAACTTAGTCTAGCTTTGTGAAATGTGTTTGCATTTCCGATCGATCAAAAAGTCCAAAAACCCGTATTTTTGCACATCAGTTTCTGTCGAATTTTTTTGAGTCCAAAAATTTTTCAGGTTGTCTCAGAGTGATGTGCAGGGAATTTTAAGGTCACTGTAAAAATTTGGTTCCACGAACTTACCATACCGCCGCGGAAGGGCGGCCAAACCCCTGTTTTGGCGGCGCTTCCGCCGCGGAGTTAACTGTTCACCCCCTCGAATTTTTGCAGTGTGTTCCTGAATAAAAAATGTGGTTTCTGGAACATTAAAATTGGGCCCATATTTTCTGTGGTTGCTACAGTTTTCTTTGGGGCCCACTTGTTAATTGTTTGATCAATCGGAAAATTTTAAAACACATTTTTCACAGTATTTACATTATATCTGCGACCGTGAATGTCACTCGATCGGTAAATCCGGTCTAACTGCTATAGCCCGGTTAGACGGATTTGCGAACGTGACTTTCACGTTGATGTTCGATGTATTTGCTGTGATGTTGCGGATCGGTCGTGGGGATAGCCTGGATGCAATGCTAGTACTGTGTTGTTGTATTATGTACATTTGATATTGCGGGGCGAGCGTCCGACATGTGGACTGCCGTCACTGCCTGTTTGTATTATTCTTTTGGGGCACGACCTAGTTGCGGTCGATGTACCCGTTGTATGTATATTTTACTTTCTGTACTAGGGTTACCCCGCGGAGGGGTGCACGGATAGCCGGGTTCTAGAAGGCAACAAGCCCGCATCTCATGGCATTGAGACGGAGGGGGCTTCACTCTAGGATTGGCGGGCTATTCGCCGCACTCGTAGGGGGTACAGGTTGACCCAGGAGGGGTGCCCAAGTTGCCGGATTCCGTGAAGTGCTGGGTGGTCCATTCACGGCGCTGAAGGGGGCTGCCTCGCTTCAGGTTTTGGCGGGTGACTTGCCGCGCCCGTAGGGGTCTAGGATTTCATTGCACAGGCTATCCACACGACCAGGGGAACGTCGGGTTTCAGTAGTGGCTCTGTGAAACCCGGGGATCCCAGATATCTGTATTGTTCTGTGATGCTGTACATTTCTGTGATGTTGCATTTTATTCACGCCTTGAGCGAAATACTATATATTGGTATATATATTAGTAGATGTTGTATATGTTTTTCATCCGCGCTAGTCCAGTCCCCGCTCTGCCGTTAGTTAGCTAACCTAACGGGTGATAACGGGACCCAGTGGCGAATGCGAATGGCATATACGTACGTCAGTATATTTTCGTTCTTTGTGGTGTGATCAATGATGGGACTGCATTGATTCGGATCAATGCAAGTTAAACAAACCTAATCTGTTGTTGTTGGAACACTTTTTCAAAAGCTGTTATTGCAAGGACGTTTACTTTTGTTTTGCATCGTGGTATTCATTGGAATATCCTGCTCCTCAGTCGACGAGGCAAGGGCCGAGATCCCTTCACCGGGAGTGACCCCTTGGACAGAAGTTTGCGTCAGGGCATTAACTTCACTATAGCCGATTACTTTTGCTTTGCATCGTGGTATTCAGTTGGAATATCCTGCACCTCATTCTACGGGGAAAGAGCCGAGATCCCTTCACCGGGAGTGACCTCTTTAGTAAAGGTTTTCGTCACTATATTTTCTAAAAAGCTATCCGTTCCTTCAACGATATCAAGTTCTTTACGTTAAAGGTTTTCGCCAGAAACCATTCGTAGCCCTCCGTCGTTTCATATGGGTGGTCAATAGTATTCAAGCTGTGTATGTTGGCCAAAGTCAAGGCACAGTGATTGGTAGCTATTGGGGTATTCATATGCAGCATAGATAGATGCGTTGGTTTGGGACAGTCGTGCTGCCATTTTGGCCAAAGTCAAGGGTATGTACGGGTGGATTCAAATTAACCTGGAGAATGACGGGTAGAACTTGACATGTGACTTATGATATGTTGGCCAAAGTCAAGGTCATAAGAGCATGGGGCAGAAATTACATCGGGAGTTTCAAAAGTACTGAAACTTGCCAGATATGCGCATACCTTCTGGAGTGTGATACCGTGAGCGGATTCCGTCACGTTGTCATGCGATGAGAGTTGGATCCCGATTCCCACTGATGAGTTAGTTTACTCCTCGGGTAACCCCGACTAATTCTTCTTTCAGGTTTGGAGGAGAATTTGAGGTACAGTGGGAGGATTCCAGATTAGATAAATTGGTAACCATTCTGATCTAGGTTAGAGTGCACGCTGAGTGTTTCTTTTCTCTCTCTCTTTGGCAGCGACCATTGACCCGACCCTAAGACTTTGACTCAGTGACCAAGTTGACCGAACCTTCTTAAACACCGGCTTTTGGATTGTCAGAGTTGCAGACCTCATTGCCACTCCTACTTTTACCCTTTTCTCCAGGACACCCCGTATTGCTACGAACGTCCACTTCCATTGGACAAAACCATCGTATGGTTAGATACGAACTCGAAGGAATTTATTCGAGGATGGTTTCCGGTTCTGGAGAAAACGGATAGGATTATTCAGTTGTCTTTTCCTTTTACCCTCTCTCAGGTTACGAGTACTCCTTGGTTTAGGGGTAGTACACCTATTACGCAAATTGGATTGTCTTCTTCCAAACCTTAGGCTGGTGCCGACCGGTAGGGAATGAAGAAAACCAATTAGCATAACGATGGTGTGCAGAAGGTATTAAGTTCAGACAAAGCAAGGGATTAGTAAGAGGGCAAAGTAAATTGCAACAGATATTCACGACCAAACCAAATATTTCGTTACCACTCCCACATCACCTTTGTATTTCTCCAGGACACTCCGTATCACTACGAAGATCCACAGTTTATTTGGATACTCCATCGTATGGTTATATACGAACTCGAATGGAACTTGTTCCAGTTCGGGGATGGATTCTGGTTCAGGAGAAATAGGAATAAGGTTTATTCGGTTGTCTTTTATCTTCACCCTCTCTCATTGCGAGTGATCCTAGGATTGGGACAGTACACCCCTTATGCTTATTGGATAGTCTTCTTCCAAACCATAGGCTGGTGCCGAACGGTAGGGAAGGAAGAAAACCATTTGGCCTAAAAGGGTGTGCAGAAGGTAAAGACTAAAGACATATGAAGGGATTTGGAGAGGTGGCAAAGAATTATACGGTTATAGTTGTGAATTTGGATAATGGAAGAGGCATTACTAAGAATACCGCGATACCCCACCGAAACATTTCAATGTTTCAGTTTCACTGTGTACTGTTAAAAGAAAACTGATTTCCCGATTAGATACTTACTCCAGGGTATGTATTTACCAGGTATGATTCTCACATCTGTATGGTTTTACAGATGATGAGAGGGAGTAAGTTATTGGGAATTGGATGATTATCCTCATTATATCGGGATTCGTTGCAATTAGTGATATTTGAGGAAGTCACCTGGGTTGTTTGCCGGTCGGCAAATATTTGGTTTTGAATATCCGCTGTTATGCACCAATTTCAAATTGATATATCTGTACGTCTATTTTCATAGAGTGAGATATACCTTTCTGAAATTATGTCTACGACATTTACCTATATCAGTGGATGGTTAGGTAAGGAGCATTAAACAGCGGTGTAATTCTTCTTAACCATAAGTACAGTTTTCAACCTACGACACACAGTGAATGAGTTATCAGACTCAAGGGACTTATACAGAGTATTGTATGTTGTCCAGGGTCCATCAGGACAGAGGGGATGGTCCTCGTACTATATTCGGTTTACTTATGACTTCTCTAGTTTTTAGACAAGTGTTTCGTGGAAACACAGGATCTAAGTTTTGAGGAGTTATAGGTATTTGAATAGAGTAGAGAACCAGGTATAGCAAGTATCGGGATTCTTCAAAGAGATCGAAGATGTAGATACTTGTGTGTGGTATTCAGTTGATAGTAATGATAAAGAGATCTTGCTTCTCTTTCAGGTTACTCATAATTGGAAGTATTCCTAAGTTGAGTAACGCTGATCGGCCTCCTTCCATTTAGTTGACATGCACTGGAGACAGCTGCATGATTTGAATCTGGTTCAATTAAATCAGTGCCTCTGTTTCTATATTGGATATAGAACAGTTCATATCTTAACGATGTTAAGGTACGGGGAGTTGTCCGGTTTATGCTTAAAACCAGACACTGGACAACTCAAGGCACGTTTCTGTAATGGCTGTTTGTGGGTTGACCCAGGCTATGACGCGGGTTGACTTTCTACCATCTGGAAGATCAATAGCAATATTGTTCTTGACTCGCCACAGTTTTATTAAAAATGGATTTTTCAGAAAACAGTAGTGGGAGTATGGTAGAACTGGAAGTGATTCCAGAACCACAAACGATTACTGAAGATTTGATAAGGAACCTAAAGATTCAATCTGGTTTGACATTCCATTGGCCACTCCGCAGATACGGTGGGTAACCTCAGGCACCCGAGAGGTACTCTGGTAGCCTCAAGGACGGTGGCAGGGAAGTTCTTGTTCACCCACACTTGCCATTGCTGTTGTTCCAGGCTGCGAGACCCGGTGGGAGGATGAGTATAGCGTCGTTCTAAACTAGCTTTAGAAGTGCACGTCTATATGACTCTGCCAGAGAGTTGTCGTAGTCAGTGGGAGCAGCGGAAGCATTAGTGGACATCAGGCTTATGTCTATTTATAGACTAAAGCAGATGCAGCGGAGATAGATCATCTATTTTCTGATGTGACAGTCATGGGTTTGACGTCATCAGAATAGGGGATGGATCTGTTGAGAAGGTAGTAGGGTGTAATGTCATGGTATTTGGATGACATACACAGAGTAGGAAAGGAAATTCCTATACTACGATCGGTTATATTTTGGTCGTCACACAGTGGTTTCTCCACAAGGGACTTGGACATTATATCAGACATACTGGTTACTAGATCTATGGTTTTAGATCTAGATTTGGGTGGTTTCCCAATCTGGGTACTTTGACAGCATTCTAAGAGTTTTTAGAATGGACGACTCCTGGCATGGTAGTGTACCTGCAGGTAATGGAGTCACCCTCTCTAAAGGTGTCTTATAGACTAAAGTAGAGAGGGATGGGCATGATTGGCAGATCATTTGCTCAGGCAATTGAGTCAATCGTGAGATGTCAAGTACCACACCAGATGTTGTTCTTGCACTGGATGCAATAAGTTGACATTAATCCAATCCTGGAAAAACAGTCGGAAGCAGTTTTAGAACATAAGTGGATGTTCTAGGGAGATGATAACGACAGTCTCATTCAGGAGACAGTTATCATTCCAGGCTTCCAAGGTGACATGGACGACAAGGAGGTTGTCAGAGTTATAGTTTTCCTTCTGATGAGGGGCAGTATTTTGGACAGGTGGTCCAAGGCAATACTGAGGGAGGCATGGCGCGCAGGATACTGATTAAGTTCAGTTGACGATACAGTCTAAGAAGTTTGGATTTGGAGTTCATTTATGAGCTAGGTCCCATCAGACATCCAGACATATTCTGAGACAGGTATTGCTCATTTCGGGAGATGGTTTTCTCCGCGAACTTGAGATATAGAGAGACATAGAAAGAAACAACAAAGCGGATCCACTCACTGAGGCTATTCCTCGAACGCAATAGTTTCGCAAACGAGCTTTGTGAGACTGACTAGTAGAGGAGTTGGGTGTTCGGTATCACACGGGCTGTGAGTATGCGACATCGCAATAATTAGCTTTGAGTGCAAGTGGGAGATTGTTGGAGATAGTGCCCTCAGAGTCAATTATTAGGTCACAGGTACGTGATTGTAATGATTGATGGAGGACCTATCCCGGTAGGACAGTCTTACTCGAGATGATAGTATGCTATCTGGTTTACCTTTATCATCGTGTACTGCTTTAGGTGACTTGACATGTCGCTATTGCACGTTGATAGAGCCCCTAGGATTCTTGCTTGACCACCAGCAGTATGAGGGCGATCATATAAGTGGGAGCTGGGGGTCTACAAGCATATCCTTAAAAGGTCCCTAGTCGTGGGAGTTTCGAGACCGGGCATCGATACTCCATTAGTAGACTAGTGTATACAGTCGAGACCCCGACGAGGGGCGGTGGCCGGTCTCACAAGCCACTGGTGTCAGTTGGATCACCTAAGATGTATACAGGTGCTCATTGGGTTATGAGTACACCGGACAGGACTCGCCGGGAACATGCTAGTTGGTCATATACCAGACGTCAGATGGCAGTTCCCTGGTGACATGTGTGCAGGTTAGTTCATCGACCTGGGGATCGTCATTTGTCTCGTGTGAGTTCCCACTGTACTTTGATTACTACCCTACCACGGCTCAAAGGAGTCGTGCAAACAGGTTTTAGTTGGGTGCAGTCCCGAGCCACATGGAGGCAGTGAGCGTATCTTCAGGGGTTCGTCTCTCCCGGTATTGGGGGTGAGGTCGTGCTGTGTCTAGGAGAGCCATTACACAAAGTCCTTGGCCAAGGCAAGGAGATTTACTGGTAGGTATTCCAGTAGTATCTCAGGGTGTTCTGGGCTACACTCCGACACGACTTGTACCGCTTTTGGGGGTCTGACTTTTACCAACCCCCTAGGCCCGCCATGCGATGCTCATAGACGAACGGACCGGACTGCACGGATATTGTCACTGACAGGCTCAGTAGGGTGTCAGGATGAGTTCGCTCATCGACGTCCCTTTTAGTCAATAGCTGGTGGCCCGTTACGTATTGGCTTATACCTCTGACGTGCTAGTGGTTAAATCCACAGCCATAGTATTGACGAGTCTTTAGAGTCCACCACACTTTCAGTTACTCAGCTTTCGGGCGAAACGCTGTAGAGGCCGTATGGAGATATGGCAGGGTTCGATCAGATACGTGCGGTATTGCACGGATGGTGATCGGACGGTTTTTACTAGCCGGCTTTGGCTTAAGCCGGATCCTGGTATTTGATAGTGTAGTTTTGTCTCTTTACATTTGTATTTCGGTCGAAATACAAATGCGGGTGTGTATGCACAGTATCGGGGTTTTCCTGTAATTTATTATGGGACCAGTTTTCTGGGGTTGCCAGTTTGCATTCCGTTCCGGCCGGTTTTCTCTTTTTCCTTCCCGGTCGGACTTTTCGTTGGAGGGTGTTAAATGCAAGTTTGCAATTAATATATATAATGTTGCATTGAGCTTAAAAGGTGGGGGGCTGATGGGTGATTTGGCCGAGCTCTATATAGTGCATACTCCTTTTTCCAGCAAGGTTGAATTTTTGAGGGCTAGGGCTGATTGTTTTTCACAGAGCACAAAATGGGGTGCAGGGGCTGAGTTTTCTGGCCGAGCTCATTTTTAGAGTGCATGCTCAATTTCTCTTAGCATCCATCCATGAAAAATCCTTGTACAAAATTCCTCCATCATGGCAACTACATAAAACCCCAAAGAGACAATGATTCTACTTTATTCTACAGCAAATCTTGGGCGCGTCGGCTAGCCAACTTCGTGCCCGAGTTGCCTCGGTATTGAGGTGGGAGCCCGTAAAAGATACAGGCGATGTGGTGCCCTTCCGGCCAGGAGATGGAGACCGGACATTCCGCAGGAGATCGGGACGACGACGAGAAGACCGGAGGACTCGGATCTGTCGGTATATCTCTTCCCTTTCTTATTAGTAGCGTAGACTTGTTAATGGTTACGATCCGGAGTTTAGTGCGCGGTGGTGCCGGTTTGCAAAGTCCGCAAAAATTTAAGTTTATCACCGTTTCCGCATTCCGGCGTCGGATTGACGGCCGGGGCGCCGCCGTGCACTTACACAAGCAACCCTACCAATTCTAGAGTTAAGAGACCCGGTCTCAACTCCTCGAGATGGTCTCCTACCGGACTCTAGAACCCGGTTAATTGTGCTCTCCTCCTTGGGTCTATCCTAATGCGGAAAAGTAAATAACATATATCAATGGTGACATCATCCTCAACCAGGAAGTGCCCCAATAAAACAATATTACATACAAGTTCTTACATGAATGAAAATGAAAAACTCTAATCTCACATAAAAAAAAACCGGCTATTCAAAATATGACGATCCAATATAACATATCACAGCAAAACATAACATCACATGTCATCAACGTAAGTAAATATGCGTATCCCAATTGTCGTTGACATATAGTAACGAAACCGGCGATACACCACAAATTACACTTACGGTCGCAGAAAAGAAAGTGAAAAACTACAACAATTAGAATCCGCAACCACCATAGACATCATAAACCCAATGTATCATATACATTGGATTTCATGCCCAACCAAATGAATTCCTTAGATATCGGATGCCTAACAATTATAAACCCCGCATTTTAGTCTCGACATTGAAAACACTTTTCAATAACCATTCGGGTAATTCAACAAGATTCCCGACAACCTGATCGAATACTCGTTGGAAACTTTAGTAGACGGCCGCACCCCCGATGCCGTCGACGAAGTGCACTTAGGCGGAACACCGTGGCCGCGAGCACCCGAACGGATGCTTTTGGCGATAGGGTTTACCTATAGTCACTTGGTCGGGGCTTTGGGGCGTGGCTATCTAGTAAGGTTACCCAGCGAGTATCCGCGTACACTACGTAATTGCGACGGACTTTTGATCCACATCAAAATCCTGTGGCAACCGATCAAATGAGACTGAACTGCTAGATTTATAAAATTCAAACTAGTTATCACATAACTAATTATTGTGGATTCCAAGTACTGTATCACAATCACAGATAACTAGACGATGTTAAACTTTTCGATCGAATAAACAAACACCCAAAATTTTCCAAAAAGCTTAACACTTGAGCGGAGTTTAAAAAATACCTAGAACATGCCACAACACCTATGGACCAACCGTAGAAGGGTCAACCCTTGCCTCACCTATGGCGTCGTGAAACTACCACAAACCCTAGGGTTTGGTGGTAGTTCCGACGGTCACAGAATTGAGTTAGGGTTTTGTTCTTCTAGAGGGTCCATAGAAAACACCTGCACGATTTTCTGAAGATTTTAAACTTTGGAAAAAATATAACTCTTGGAAAATTTCCAGCGAGGGAAAAAATGGGTTATTGATATTCGTTCGAACATTTTAATGTCGTCTAAATAACCCGAAATGATGTTAGAATTACAATTACGAAACACTCCGAATTTCCTTTACAGAAAGTTAACATCTCATGCAATTTCAGCAAAAACAAGCAACATATGAAACACCAAAACCCAAAGACTGGAACACCCTAAAAAATTGAACCCAGAACTAACTTCCAAAACCGGCCAGGACGGACTTTCAGGCTATGTGGTCGGCCATTTTCCGGCGAGAGGGGCTCAATTTTCTACTGTGTTCATGTTATATCTCAAACAACATTCTGCAACTGCTTAAAAAAAATTTAGACTCTGAAAATTTCGACAGAAACTGGGTTTATATTTCGAGTGTTTCGGAGTTGTTTCGGTTTCGTAATACTACAATATCGTCTAATTCTCTAGCATAGCTCTAATACCACTGCAGAGTTCCCTAGGCGGCCGCTGGGTTTCAGGAGGTATCAACCATGTCATTTTAAAAAAAAAATTGGCGCGCTAAAGAACCCTAACGCTAGAATCTAAACTAGAGAATTAGACTAACAAGCATGTAAACATATTTACATCTAAGTGAACGAGGAATACAACCTTTGTAGACCGGCCCTTCACTTCAATAGCTCCGTGTAGTAGCCCCTTCGCTCTAAGTAGTGATCTCCCAGACTCTAGTGAGGCTGCACAAGGTGAAATGAATAAGCTTGCTTGAGTCTTCGAAGCCGAAGATGATCTATATCGAGAAGACACTAACTCAAGTTACCTCTTCACTAAGTGATGAACTTGGTGAAGAAACAACCCAATCTAAATGGCTAGTAGAGAAGAGGTTGATGAAGTAGGAATTTTGCTCACTTTAGAAATTATTTTCTCACTATTTTTCTTTATCTCCCATAAACCTAGAGAGCTAAGCTCTTGATGAAGAAGAAGATGAAGAGAAAAAAGAATGAAAACTCATGAGGTGAGAATAGCAACCATGGGTGAGTTAATATCATACACTAACTCATGTAGAGAATAAACCATAGCTAATAATAATGGTTAGGTTAATAAATATCTATAAGTAAAACAAAATTAGTGGACTTGGTCAATGGTTCCACAAGCTTCTACAAGCTTCAACCATGTGACTAATTTCCAACTAATTTGATTTACTTTAAATAAATAAAACCCATCATTATTATAAGCATGGTGTGAGTCTCATACATCCATATTGCATGTGGCATCTAACATGATACAAAAGATGTACATTAATATATATCACATATATACTAAGTGTACACAAGTGAGAAAAAGAAAACTTAAGTGAGCTAATATTAGTTAATGTAATATAATATATCAAATATATAATTATACATTAAATTATTAAATCAACACTTGATTTAATAATCCGGCTATATCATATACAACCGACTAATATCGAATGTATTAACTTGTCGAATCAACACTTGATTCGACAACTCGGTTATATCACATATAACCGACCGATATCACATATTGCGAGAATAGAATACGGTATCACATACGCGTATTAATCTCGGTCCCGCACATATCACATATGTTCTCCTACTTCGTTTCGCTTTAGCGAGAAAAGCTCTGTGTAGGACTCTAAAAACTCGTCAATACGCCGGCAGTAGGCGGTGATCATATCAGTCACCCACTAGCCGCAAGCGGTCTGCTAAACGTAACGGCCACCCGGGTATTGAGCGATCAGAAGATCAACAAGCAAGCCTGCTCATACTCCTGTGAATCCAATTAGTAACACTACCGTACAGTCCGGTCTCTTCATCAGATATGCCACATATCACAGCCTGGGGTGGTATAACGTCAGACCCCAATAGCCTGATAAGTCATGCCGATGCAAGGTCCATAACGGTTCGAGAAACTACTGATAACACTTACTAGTAGATCTCAGCAACCCTGGCCAGGGATTTCCTGTTATGGCCATTCAAGCATAGCGCAATATCAACCCCTAATACCGGGAGAGACGAATCCCCTCCTATCGCTCATTGCCTGCATGTGACTCGGGACTGTACCCAAAAACTACCGTTTTGCATGATCTCTTGAATGTGGTAAGGTGGAAATCAAAGCACAGTGGGAATCACACAAGACTCTATGACGATCTCGGGTCGACAGACTAACCTGTACCAGTATCACCAGAGAACTGCTATCCTACGATAGGTATAATACCATGTAAGAGTTCTCGGAGAGTCCGTCCAGTGTACCCAGTCTCCACTGAGCACCCGTATACCATCTCTGATGTCAAACACCAATGGATATGGGATCATCCATCGCCCATCATATGGGTCGAGAAGCGTATACGCTAGTCTACTCTGGAATATTGATGCCCCGTCTCGATACTCCTACGACTAGGAACAATTGAAGGATGTACTTGCCGACTACCTCTGCCCCACTAGTATGATCTGCATCATAATCCTGGTAGTCAAGTATTCATCCTAAGGGCTTTATCAACATGTAATAGAGAGACAATAAGTGTACATGTTAAGATAAAGTGCAACTAGATAGCATACTATCATGTCGAGCAAGAAAGTCCTCCCTATAGATGTCCAAGCATCCACTATAATATACATCACATGTATAATAATGGCCTCTAGAGTATACATATAACTAACAATATCACATATAACATATATCGCGAGATTGGAATACGGTATCACATACACGTATTAATCTCGGTCCCGCACATATCACATATGTGCCCTACTTCGTTTCGCATGAGCTAGAAAACCTCTGTGTAGGACTCTAATGACTCGTCAATACGCCGGCGGTAGCTGATGATCATATCAGTCACCCACAAGCCGTCAGCGGTACTTGCTGGACGTAACTGTAAGCCCGCGGGGGCGCCCCGGCCGTCGATCCGACGCCGGAAACGCGGAAAACAAAAACTTTGCGAACTTTGCAAAACGGCACCACCGCGGACTTTTTACCCGGATCGGGCCATTAACCTAGCAACTAGCAAAATAGAAAAGAGTAGAGATGCTATACCAAGCGATCCGTGTCCTTCGGTCTTCGTCTCCACTCCGATCTCCCGCGGAATCTCCGTCACCTCCTCGCTCGTCGGAAAGGGCACCACGTAGCCGGAATCTTTTACGGGCTCCCGCCTCTTGACCGAGGCAACTCGGGCGCGAAGTTGGCTAGCCGACGCGTCCAAGACTTGCTATAGAATAGTGTAGTAAACTTGTCTCTTTGGGGTTTAAGAGGTTGCCATGTTGGAAGAATTTTACATAGGAATTTTCCATGGATGCTTGCAAGAAAAATCAATGGAGCATGCAAGAAATGAGCTCGGCCAAAAGCAAGATTTGTGCTCTGTGGAATTATGTGTGTAGAAGTGCACTCAAAAAACAAAAAACATGCAAAGGAAATTTCCTTTACAGCACACACACACACATCTAAGAGGGGGCCCACGAAATTAAGAACATGCATGAAGGAATTTCCCACACCAATTAACCTCACCCCCTCAACAACAGTGGCCGGCCCCACTCAAGTATTGGGTGGAAAAAATTGGAATCTCAAGTATGAAAAAGAAATGATAAACAAAAAGAAAATGATCAAATCAATTCCCATCCTTTTCTAATCTCATAATGGCAATGGAATGACCATAAAAGAATCTCATGATGATGGTCAAATCATAATCCACACTCATGCAAAGAAACCCCTCACAAAAATGTTAATTGCAAACTTGCAATTAACACCCTCCAACGAAAAGTCCGACCGGGAAGGAAAAAGAGAAAACCGGCCGGAACGGAATGCAAACTGGCAACCCCAGAAAACCGATCCCATAATAAATTACAGGAAAAACCCCGCTACTGCAAATACATGCCCGCATTTGTATTCTCACTGAACACAAATGCAAGAAGACAAAACTACACTATCTTATACTAGGATCCGGCTTAAGCCAAAGCCGGCTAGTAAAAACTGTCCGATCGCGATCCGTGCAATACCGCACGTATCTGATCGAACCCTGCCATATCTCCATACGGCCTCTACAGCGTTTCGCCCGAAACTTGAGTAACTGTCTGTGTGGTGGACTCTAAAGACTCGTCAATACTATGGCTGTGGATTTAACCACTAGCACGTCAGAGGTATTAGCCATACGTGACGGGCCACCAGCTATCGACCAAAAGGGACATCGATGAGCGAACTCATCCTGACACCCTACTGAGCCTGTCAGTGACAATATCCGTACAGTCCGGTCCGTTCGTCTATGAGCATCGCATGGCGGGCCTAGGGGGTTGGTAAAAGTCAGACCCCCAAAAGCGGTACAAGTCGTGTCGGAGTGTAGCCCAGAACACCCTGAGATACTACTGGAATACCTACCAGCAAATCTCCTGCCTTGGCCAAGGACTTTTCATGTTCTGGCTCTCCTAGACACAGCACGACCTCACCCCCAATACCGGGAGAGACGAACCCCTGCAGATCCGCTCACTGCCTCCATGTGGCTCGGGACTGTACCCAACTAAAACCTGTTTGCACGACTCCTTTGAGCCGTGGTAGGGTAGTAATCAAAGTACAGTGGGAACTCACACGAGACAAATGACGATCCCAGGTCGATGAACTAACCTGTACACATGTCACCTGGGAACTGCTATCTGACGTCTGGTATATCCCAACTAGCAGGTTCCCGGCGAGTCCTGTCCGGTGTACTCATAACCCAATGAGCACCTGTATACATCTTAGGTGAACCAACTGACACCAGTGGCTTGTGAGACCGGCCACCGCCCCTCGTCGGGGTCTCGACTGTATACACTAGTCTACTCTGGAGAAACGATGCCCTGTCTCGAATCTCCCACGACTAGGGACCTTTTAAGGATATGCTTGTAGACCCCCAGCTCCCACTTATATGATCGCCCTCATACTGCTGGTGGTCAAGCAAGAATCCAAGGGGCTTTATCAACGTGTAATAGCGACTCGAAAGGTCACCTAAAGCAGTACACGATGATAAAGATAAACCAGATAGCATACTATCATCTCGAGTAAGACTGTCCTACCGGGATAGGTCCTCCCCTCAATCATTGCAATCACGTGCCTGTGACCTAATAATTGACTCTGAGGGCACTATCTCCAACAATCTCCCACTTGCACTCAAGGCTAATTATTGCGATGTCGCATACTCACAGCCCGTGTGATACCGAACACCCAACTCCTCTACTAGTCAGTCTCACAAAGCTCGTTTGCGAAACTATTGCGTTCGAGGAATAGCCTCAGTGAGTGGATCCGCTTTGATGTTTCTTTCTATGTCTCTCTATATCTCATGTTCGCAGAGAAAACTATCTCCCGAAATGAGCAATACCTGTCTTAGAATGTGTCTGGATGTCTGATGGGACCTAGCTCATAAGTGAACTCCAAATCCAAACTTCTTAGACTGTATCGACAACTGAACTTATTCAGTATCCTGCGCCATGCCTTCCCTCAGTTTCCACCTGGACCACCTGTCCAAAATACTGCCCCTCATCAGAGGGAAAAACTATAACTCTGACAGCCACTCTGCCATCCATGTCACCTTGGAAGCCTGGAATGATAACCGTCTCCTAAAGGAGGCTGTCGTTATCAATTCCTTAGAACATCAACTTGTGTTCTAAAACTGCTTCCGATTGTTTCTCCAGGATTGGATCAATATCAACTTATTGCACCTACTGCAAGAACAACATCTGGTGTGGTACTTGACATCTCATGATTGACTCAATTGCCTAAGCAAGTGATCTGTCAATCATGCGTATCCCTCTCCCCTTTAGTCTGTAAGACACCTTTAGAGAGGGTGACTCCATTATCTGCAGGTACACTACCGTGCCAGGAGTCGTCCATTCTAAATACTCATAGAATGCGGTCAAAGTACCCAGATTGGGAAACCACCCAAATCTAGATCTAAAACCATAGATCTAGTAACCAGAATGTCTGATATTATATCCAAGTCCTATGTGGAGAAACCACTGTGTGACGACCAAAGTATAACCTATCGTAGTATAGGAATATCACTTCCTACTCTGTGTATGTCATCAAATACCAGGACATCACACCCTACTACCTTCTTAACAGATCCATCCCCTATTCTGATGAAGTCAAACCTATGACTGTCACATCAGAAATAGATGATCTATCTCCGCTATATCTGCTTTAGTCTATAAACAGACATAAGCCACATGTCCACCAATGCTTCCGCTGCTCCCACTGACTATGACAACCCTCTGGCAGAGTCATATACACGTACACTTCTAAAGCAAGTTTAGAACGACGCTATACTCATCCTCCCGCCGGGTCTCGCAGCCTGGAACAACAGCAATGGCAAGTGTGGGTAAACAAGAACCTCCCTGCCACCGTCCTTGAGCATACCGAAGTACCTCTCGAGTGCCTGAGGTTACCCACCGTATCTGCGGAGTGGCCAGTGGAATGTCAAACCAGATTGAATCTTTAGGTTCCTTATCAAATCTTCAGTAATCGTTTGCGGTTCTGGAATCACTTCCAGTTCTACCATACTCCCACTACTGTTTTCTGAAAAAAAATCCACTTTTAATAAAACTGTGGCGAGTCTAGAACAATATCACTATTGATCTTCCAGATGGTAGAAAGTCAACCCTCGTCATAGCCCGGGTCAACCCACAAACAGCCATTACAGAAATGTGCCTTGAGTTGTCCAGAGTCTGGTTTTAAGCATAAGCCGGACAACTCCCCGTATCTTAACAATGTCAAGATATGAACTGTTCTATATCCAAGAAACAGAGGCACTGATTTAATTGAACCAGATTCAAAACATGCAGCTGTCTCCAGTGCATGTCAACTAAATGGAAGAGAGGCCGATCAGCGTTACTCAACTTAGGAGTACTTCCAATTATGAGTAACCTGAAAGAGAAGCTAGTTCTCTTAATCATTACTATCAACTGAATACCATTCACAAATATCTACTCTTCGATCACCTTGAAGAATCCCGATACTTGCAATACTTGGTTCTCTACTTTACTCTTATACCTATAACTCCTCAAAACTTAGACCCTGTGTTTCTACGAAACACATGTCTAAGAACTAGAGAAGTTAAAAGTAAACAGAATATAGTACGAGGACCTACCCCTCTGTCCTAATGGACACTGGACAATATACAATACTCTGTATAAGTCCCCTGAGTCTAGTGACTCATTCACTGTGTGTCGTGGGTTGAAAACTGTACTTTTGGTTAAGAAGAATTACACCGCTGTTCAATGCTCCTTACCTAACCATCCACTGGTATAGGTAAATGTCATAGACATAATTTCAAAAAGATATGTCTCACTCTATAAAAATAGACGTACAGATATATCAATTTGAAATTGGTGCACAACAACGGATATTCAAAACCAAATATTTGCCGACCGGCAAACAACCCAGGTGGCTTCCTCAAATATCACCAATTCCAACGAATCCCGATATAATGAGGATAGCCACCTAATTCCCAATAACTTACTCCCCTTCATCATCTGTAAAACCATACAGATGTGAGACTCATACCTGGTAAATACATACCCTGGAGCAAGTGCCTAATTGGGAAATCAGTTTTCATTTAACAGTCACAGTGAAACTGAAACATTGAGATGTTTCGATGGGGTATCCTGGTATTCTTAGTAATGCCTTTTCCATTATCCAGATTCACAACTATAACTGTATAATTCTTTGCCACCTCTCCAAATCCCTTTATATGTCTTTAGTCATTACCTTCTGTACACCCCTTTAGGCCAAATGGTTTTCTTCCTTCCCTACCGTTCGGCACCAGCCTTGGTTTGGAAGAAGACTATCCAATAAGCATAATGGGTGTACTGTCCTAGTCCTAGGAGCACTCGCAATGCGAGAGAAGGTGAGGATAAAAGACAACCGAATGAACTTAATTCATAAGTGATTTAGGATTGACAAAGAAGTACATGGTTTGGTCGTGAATAGCAGTCGCAATTTACTTTGCCCTCTTACTAATCCCTTGCTTTTGTCTGAACTTAATACCTTCTGTACACCGTTTAGGCTAATTGGCTTTCTTCATTCCCTACCGTTCGGCACCAGCCTAAGGTTTGGAAGAAGACTATCCAATTTGCGTAATAGGTGTACTATCTCCTAAACCAAGGAGTACTCGCAACCTGAGAGAAGGTAAAAGGTAAAGACAACTGAATAGTCCTATTCGTTTTCTCCAGAACCGGAAACCATCATCGAAGTCCTTCGAGTTCGTATATAACCATACGATGGTTTTGTCCAATGGAAGTGGACGTTCGTAGTAATACGGGGTGTCCCGGAGAAAAGAGTAAAAGTAGGAGTGGTAAAGAGGTATGCAACTCTGACAATCCAAAAGCCAGTGTTAAGAAGATTCGGTCAATTTGGTCACTGAGTCATAGTCGAGGGTCGGGTCAATGGTCGCTGCCAAAGAGAGAGAGAAAAGAAACACTCAGCGTGCACTCTAACCTAGATCAGAATGGTTATCACTTTATCTAATCTGGAAACCTCCCACTGTAACGTCAAATTCTTCCCCAAACCTGAAAGAAGAATTAGCCGGGATAACCCGAGGAGTAAACCAACTCATCAGTGGGAATCGGGATCCAACTCTCATCGCATGATAACGTGACGGAATCCGCTCACGTTATCACACTCCAGAAGGTATGCGCATATCTGGCAAGTTTCAGTACTTTTGAAACTCCCGATGTGGATTTTTACCCCATGCTCTTATGACCTTGACTTTGGCCAACATATCATAAGTCACATGTCAAGTTCTACCCGTCGTTCTCCTGGTTAATTTGAACCCACCCGTACTTACCCTTGACTTTGGCCAAAATGGCAGTACGACTGTCCCAAACCAACGCATCTATCTATGCTGCATATGAATACCCAACAGCTACCAAACACTGTGCCTTGACTTTGGCCAACATACACAGCTTGAATACTATTGACCATCCATATGAAACGACGGAGGGCTACGAATGGTTTCTGGCGAAAACCTTTAACGTAATGAACTTGATATCGTTGAAGGAACTGATAGCTTTTAAAAATATAGTTACGAAAACCTTTGCTAAAGAGGTCACTCCCGGTGAAGGGATCTCGGCTCTTTCCCCGTAGAATGAGGTGCAGGATATTCCAACTGAATACCACGATGCAAAGCAAAAGTAATCGGCTATAGTGAAGTTATTGCCCTGAAGCAAACTTTTGTCCAAGGGGTCACTCCCGGTGAAGGGATCTCGGCCCTTGCCTCGTCGACTGAGGAGCAGGATATTCCAACTGAATACCACGGTGCAAAACAAAAGTGAACGTCCTTGCAATAACAGCTTTTTGAAAAATGTTCCAACAACATCAGAATAGGTTTGTTTAACTTGCATTGATCCGAATCAATGCAGTCCCATCAATTGATCACACCACAAAGAACGAAAATATACTGACGTACGTATATGCCATCCGCATTCGCCACTGGGTCCCGTCATCACCCGTTAGGTTAGCTAACTAACGACAGAGCGGGGACTGGACTAGCGCGGATGCAAAACATATACAACGTCTACTAATATATATATAATATATAATTTTCGCTCAAGGCGTGATAAAAATGCAGCAACACAGAAATGTATAGCAACACAGATCAATACAGATATCTGGGATCCCCGGGTTTCACAGAGCCGCTACTGAAACCCGACGTTCCTCTGGTCGTGTGGATAGCCTGTGCAATGAAAATCCTAGAACCCTACGGGCGCGGCAAGTCACCCGCCAAAACCTGAAGTGAGGCAGCCCCCTTCAGCAACGTGAATGGACCACCCAGCACTTCACAGAATCCGGTAACTTGGGCACCCCTCCTGGGTCAACCTGTACCCCCTACGAGTGCGGCGAATAGCCCGCCAATTCTAGAGTGAAGCCCCCTCCGTCTCAACGCCATGAGATGCGGGCTTGTTGCCCTCCAGAATCCGGCTACCCGTGCACCCCTCCGCGGGGTAATCCTAGTACAGAAAGTAAAATATACATACAACGGGTACATCGACCGCAACCTGGTCATGCCCCAAAATAATAATACAAACAGGCAGTGACGGCAGTCCACATGTCGGACGCTCGCCCCGCAATATCAAATGTACATAATATAACAAAACTGTACTACCACTGCAACCAGGCTATCCCCCACGACCGATCCGCAACAACACAGTACAATCACAGAACATCAACGTGAAAGTCACGTTCGCAAATCCGTCTAACCGGGCTATAGCAGTTAGACGGGATTTACCGATCAAGTGACATTCACGGTCGCAAATATAATGTAAAAACAGTGAACTGGCATGTTTAAAATATCCGATCGAACAAATTTTATCAAGTGGGCCCCATACACTACTGTAGCACTTACAGAAAATCTGGGCCTAAAATTAATATCCCAAAACCCTTATTTCCAAGTATAAGACTTACTGGGAAATTTTAGTGCAATGTTCACATATTCCCACCGCGGAACCGCGGCTAAACCAGGGGTTTGGCCGCGTTTCCGCGGCCGTACTAAGAGATCGTTGCACCAAATTTTACCAGATGTCTTAGAATTTCATGCTTGTGTTTCTGCAGTGACCTGAAAAATTTTTGGAGCTTGAAAAAATTTCGACAGAAACATAAGCATGGAAAATACGGATTTTGGGGATTTTGTTCGATCGGGTTTTAAACACACTAGACCATGCTAGGCTAAGTTAATGGCGTGGCTCTGATACCAATGTAAGCCCGCGGGGGCGCCCCGGCCGTCGATCCGACGCCGGAAACGCGGAAAACAAAAACTTTGCGAACTTTGCAAAACGGCACCACCGCGGACTTTTTACCCGGATCGGGCCATTAACCTAGCAACTAGCAAAATAGAAAAGAGTAGAGATGCTATACCAAGCGATCCGTGTCCTTCGGTCTTCGTCTCCACTCCGATCTCCCGCGGAATCTCCGTCACCTCCTCGCTCGTCGGAAAGGGCACCACGTAGCCGGAATCTTTTACGGGCTCCCGCCTCTTGACCGAGGCAACTCGGGCGCGAAGTTGGCTAGCCGACGCGTCCAAGACTTGCTATAGAATAGTGTAGTAAACTTGTCTCTTTGGGGTTTAAGAGGTTGCCATGTTGGAAGAATTTTACATAGGAATTTTCCATGGATGCTTGCAAGAAAAATCAATGGAGCATGCAAGAAATGAGCTCGGCCAAAAGCAAGATTTGTGCTCTGTGGAATTATGTGTGTAGAAGTGCACTCAAAAAACAAAAAACATGCAAAGGAAATTTCCTTTACAGCACACACACACACATCTAAGAGGGGGCCCACGAAATTAAGAACATGCATGAAGGAATTTCCCACACCAATTAACCTCACCCCCTCAACAACAGTGGCCGGCCCCACTCAAGTATTGGGTGGAAAAAATTGGAATCTCAAGTATGAAAAAGAAATGATAAACAAAAAGAAAATGATCAAATCAATTCCCATCCTTTTCTAATCTCATAATGGCAATGGAATGACCATAAAAGAATCTCATGATGATGGTCAAATCATAATCCACACTCATGCAAAGAAACCCCTCACAAAAATGTTAATTGCAAACTTGCAATTAACACCCTCCAACGAAAAGTCCGACCGGGAAGGAAAAAGAGAAAACCGGCCGGAACGGAATGCAAACTGGCAACCCCAGAAAACCGATCCCATAATAAATTACAGGAAAAACCCCGCTACTGCAAATACATGCCCGCATTTGTATTCTCACTGAACACAAATGCAAGGAGACAAAACTACACTATCTTATACTAGGATCCGGCTTAAGCCAAAACCGGCTAGTAAAAACTGTCCGATCGCGATCCGTGCAATACCGCACGTATCTGATCGAACCCTGCCATATCTCCATACGGCCTCTACAGCGTTTCGCCCGAAACTTGAGTAACTGTCTGTGTGGTGGACTCTAAAGACTCGTCAATACTATGGCTGTGGATTTAACCACTAGCACGTCAGAGGTATTAGCCATACGTGACGGGCCACCAGCTATCGACCAAAAGGGACGTCGATGAGCGAACTCATCCTGACACCCTACTGAGCCTGTCAGTGACAATATCCGTACAGTCCGGTCCGTTCGTCTATGAGCATCGCATGGCGGGCCTAGGGGGTTGGTAAAAGTCAGACCCCCAAAAACGGTACAAGTCGTGTCGGAGTGTAGCCCAGAACACCCTGAGATACTACTGGAATACCTACCAGCAAATCTCCTGCCTTGGCCAAGGACTTTTCATGTTCTGGCTCTCCTAGACACAGCACGACCTCACCCCCAATACCGGGAGAGACGAACCCCTGCAGATCCGCTCACTGCCTCCATGTGGCTCGGGACTGTACCCAACTAAAACCTGTTTGCACGACTCCTTTGAGCCGTGGTAGGGTAGTAATCAAAGTACAGTGGGAACTCACACGAGACAAATGACGATCCCAGGTCGATGAACTAACCTGTACACATGTCACCTGGGAACTGCTATCTGACGTCTGGTATATCCCAACTAGCAGGTTCCCGGCGAGTCCTGTCCGGTGTACTCATAACCCAATGAGCACCTGTATACATCTTAGGTGAACCAACTGACACCAGTGGCTTGTGAGACCGGCCACCGCCCCTCGTCGGGGTCTCGACTGTATACACTAGTCTACTCTGGAGAAACGATGCCCTGTCTCGAATCTCCCACGACTAGGGACCTTTTAAGGATGTGCTTGTAGACCCCCAGCTCCCACTTATATGATCGCCCTCATACTGCTGGTGGTCAAGCAAGAATCCAAGGGGCTTTATCAACGTGTAATAGCGACTCGAAAGGTCACCTAAAGCAGTACACGATGATAAAGATAAACCAGATAGCATACTATCATCTCGAGTAAGACTGTCCTACCGGGATAGGTCCTCCCCTCAATCATTGCAATCACTTGCCTGTGACCTAATAATTGACTCTGAGGGCACTATCTCCAACAGTAACGGCTATCCGGGTATTGAGTGATCGGAAGATCTACAAGAAAGCTTGTCCATACTCCCGTGAATCCAATAAGTAACACTACCGTACAGTCCGGTCTCTTCGTCTGATATGTCGTGTATCGAGTCTGGGAGTGGTAAACGTCAGTCCCCAATAACTTGATAATTCATGCCGATGTGAGACTCATAATGGGTCGAGAAACTACTGATAACACTTACCAGTAAATCTCAGTATCAGCCCTGGCTAGGGATTTCCTGTTATAGCCAATCGAGCACAGCTCAACATCAACTCCCAATACCGGGAGAGACAAAATCCCTCCTATCGCTCATTGCCTCCATGTGACTCGGGACTGTACCCAAAAACCACTGTTTTGCACGCTCTCTTGAACGTGGTAAGGTGGAAATCAAAGCATAATGGGAATCATACAAGACTCTATGACGATCTTGGGTCTACAGACTAACCTGTACCAGTGTCACCAGAGAACTGCTATCTGACGTTAGGTATAATTCCATTTAGGAGTGCTCGACGAGTCCTGTTCAGTGTACCCAGTCTCCACTGAGCACCCATATGCCAACTTTGATGTCAAACACCAATGAATATGGGATCATCCATCACCCATCAAATGGGTAAAGAAGCGTATACGCTAGTCTACTCTGGAATATCGATGCCCCGTCTCGATACACCCTCGCCTTGGAACAATTAAAGGATGGACTTATGGACTACCCTGGCCCCACTAGTATGATCTCCATCATAGTCCTGGTTGTCAAGTCCACATCCTCAGGGCTTTATCAACATGTAACAGAGAGACAATACAAGTATACATGTTAAGATAAAGAGTAATCAGATAGCATACTATCATGTTGAGCAAGAAAGTCCTCCCTATATATGTCCAAGCATCCACTATAATATACAATCATGTACAATAATGGTCTCTAGGGCATACATACAACTAACATATATATGTATATATATATGGATATGTTATAATATATATATATATACACACATACACACACACATATATATACGTATATGGTGAGGATATGATATGTTAAGCGGATATGAGTCGATATGATCTGACCAGATGTCAAGAGATTATGATATATGTTTGAGTTGAAACATCGTATATGATACGATATACTAAAGGATCGTTGGGCGATATATACATAACATGTGATTTAATGAGATAATAGAATGTACGTGACTTTAGATCCATACCCTTGATTATGATATCGTACGACGGATGATACCGTACGAATTATGATATATATGATATTTGACCCGTACCCTCGATTTGAGGATGTTATACGATGGATTTTACCGTACCAGATATATATGATGATTGATCCGCACTTTTGACTCGAGAATGCCGTACGATGGACTATACCGTACGTGATGCTATGAGGCTGGATCGCCGACTGTTAGATATATCGACTCGGAATGCTATAGATTTTCTAATCACTTTCAACTTGGGATTAGTTTAGCATTTTAATCTTTTAATTACTTAAGTAGATGTTAGAGTATAACTAGAGCCATACATATTTTCAAAACTAATGAATCGTATGCATTTTCTAAAGACAAAACCCGAGGGGACACTACGGAATTTCAAAAAGTATCTCTTTTTCTCAAAAACCACCGTAGCCCTTATTTTTCTAAAAACAACGATTCGTACTATTTTAAATACGATAACTGTATGGCTCTTATATATATATATATATATATATATATCTTATTGTTGCTTTTACTGTTCACTTTTTCCGCTATGCTCATATTGTTCTCACTGCGGTATATATATATATACATGTTTTTTTCATTAACTGTTATGATCTCGTCTGCTATGACACATGCACCATTACCGATGATGCGTATGTTGCACGTACACTTGTTTGCCGGCTCACACACATTATCATCGGTAATTGTCATGTCACGTACACATTAGAAACTGTTACTCCACTCGTATAACCTGATAACTTGTAGTTTAATTGTATTGTTTAGTATTTATTATCTCACATGCTAGTTTAGATATTGCATTTTTTACTTAGATGTCACATGCATTTATGTATATACATTCTAGTTATGCACTGTAGATTGTCTTTATTGCCGGTATTCATTGTTTTATTATTGACTCATGATTATGAGATTTCGGTTTTCATGAGATTTCTGGATTTGGGGAAACCGCATGTGAATTTTATAAACTTATGATTATTTCAAAAAGTAAAATGTGGTTTCTCGTGATATGATGTGTGGCGTCCACCGTGAGATTTCTCGGTTCTTGAATCATATGTATATCCGATTCGAGGAGAGAGGAGGCACCGTCTGCGGGTACATGGTGGACCCGGTGCGGTACCCCGGGCCAAGAAGATCGTAGAGAGAGACGTTGAGCCCGGCAGGGGAGCACTACCGACTGGTGATAGTTTGGTGTTCATATCATAATATTGCATTTTATATTCCCCATTCTTATGCGTTTTATAAATAAACAGGTGTTTTTGACGCATGTCTGCTACATATTACAGGTTACAGGTTCTTGGAGCGAAAACGGTGAAAAAGACAAAAGATGATACAAAAGCGGGACTTTTGACCAACAAGTAGAAGAATCCTAGTCAAGCCTAGACGTAGAACAATTCAAAAAGGTGCAGGGCAATGCAAAGTCCAAAATATTAAAGTGAACGGTTAAAAGATCATTACAAGATCTGGAGAAGACCCAGAAGTCAAATGGAGAAAATAACTACACAAATAAAAAGACCAAACAGAAGAAAAGCAGCCCACAAAATTTGAGCAGTCGATCCGACCAATGGGCCGCGGAACCGCGTCCCTACCCCCACTCATGTCGCGGTTCCGCGGCCGTCCATTGCGCACGTCGGTGCAAAAAGTTGGTGGCGGTGCGTCGGTGACTTTGTTGGGATTTTTCGGGGGTATATCTGTAATAGTACATGCGCGAGAAATTGTAACCCTAATTTTCCTATTTCCTATAAGTATGTATTCTAAAGATTGTATTAAGGATGCCTCTTTTCAATAAATAAAAATTCAGATTCTTTTGAGAATTAAAGAGCATCATTTCTGTAAGTTCTTCTTTTAATTCCTGCCTTAGTTTATAATTAAATTCTTTCCTTAGATTAATTAATCTTTTGCCTTAGTTAATTCTAGTGTAGAATCTCTTAAAACTGCAGTAGGAAATTAATCCAATAGATCTAAAAATGCAAAATCTCAAAATGATGTTTTTAACAAATCCCCTAATGAGCGAGTAATTTTCTCGCTTGTTAGGGTTAGGAATAAGGGAGGGAATGAGAGATGAAGATCTCTCATCTCTTTCGTGCCCAATTATTTTTAATAACTAGAACTTCATGCATGTATGCATGATCCGCTCCCTACGGCACCCTACCCATGAGGTAACGGTGAAACCGTAGTATAAAGGACCGGACATGCATGTCTTCCATGAAGGTTAGAGCAAATATTAGGAAAGGACGGATAAGGATCTAGAGGAAGAAACTTCGTTTCTTCCCAATCATCCCAATCTCTTTTTCTAATAGTTGCTATAACTTCTAAAAGATTTCATTTAGGGCATTGAAAGAGGTGTGACATTCAATCTTATCAAACTCCACCTTAAACCTAATCCTAGCAAGTTTCTTAACCATCGTACAACTTAGTTTTTTAGATTATATTAGAAGACCAAACACCCATTGGAATCAGCTCGTAAGAACACTTAGGAAAATTACACATCCCTGTGGACCGACCCGTATTCACCGGCTAGCTTCATGCGATGCCGTTCTTGATTGCGGTAAATATTTTTGATCGTTAAAAACCTACACTAATCAAATGGCGCCGTTGCCGGAGATGGCGTAAAATTTCTTTTGTGTAATTTCGGGTTGATATAAATTTTAAAAATCATAAAAATCTGAAAATAGAAAAAGTACAAAAAAAATTTATCATATTTTTTTATTGTTTGAAGGCTTTATTGTTTGAATCTTGCAGGAACAGCGAAGAATCTCGGCTCTGGAAATTTACAGAAGGAGAAACAGAAAAGGGTACATCACAACAGAGGGTAAATTCGACAGCAGAACAGTGTACTTTTTCCAGAGGCGAGATCGTTCCACCCAACCGCGGAACCGCGGCTCAGGGGCGCCCCAAACCGCGGAACCGCGGCGCTATTGCCACGTCAGCGCCTCAAATTTTGTCGGTTTGTTTTCTTTACCCCCCTCTGCCAACCTCCATATATCTTTTTGCAAAATTTTCTGCAGGATTTCTTTGCGCTAAAAATCTTCTTCCCCCTTCTCAATAACAGATTTTCTGCAGGTTTCTTTGCGCCGCGCTAAAAATAATTGATTGCAAGTGAATTTACTGTTTTTGCATATTTTAATCGGACTTTAAGGGGCTATTGACCAAACTCAGATTGGGTGGGGATTTCATTACCCTTCCCAGGACCCCAGAAATCGCTTTAAAGCATTTGCATTGACCACTCTTAAATTAAAAAATACTAGACTCAGCCCTAAGGACATCGAGCTCAATAGGACAAAGGACTAGTCATATGCGTCGACCGTTTATCCTAACCTGACTTTGCGGTGTCTAGGCAAGTGTGTCAAGGCAAGTGGTTACTTAATTAGGACCGCTACTTGTAGCGGGGAGCCTCCTACTTACTTGGCACTTCCCTGGCTGCAATTGGCGGTGAAGAGGCGGTTTGAGGTCCTATTTCTAATCCTAGTTAGGAGCTGTCTAACTGACCTAGGTGACCCTACATCTAGGCCTGATTGTGCATGTGTGGTTGATCGCATTTGTGTTATAAGTCCCTTTTCAAAAAAATCTTTTTGCAAAAACTTCACATAAAAATAAAAGAAAGAAAAAAAATCTTTTCAAAACTTGCAACTTGTCGCTAAAGAAATCTTGCACCTCATTTACCTCACTTCCTCTCATTGACGTTATCTTACCTCCACATTCTGTCTTTCATTTTTCTGACTACACTACCCCTTTAGTGTATGTCATTTTGGACTAGGGACACTAACGCCCGATTAGTCCGTGTTTCGTTGGTACCGACCGACAAACCTTTCGACACCGAAGTCGAAATTCCGTCCACTTTCTTACCTCCACCTTCAACTTCTTCTTCCGAAGGAATGTCGGGATTCAACCCTAACAATACCTTACCGACGGGAATGATTCCGCCTCCGTTAGGTGCGAATAACCCGAATCAACCGCCTGTTGAAGCGCCCACACGAGTTGCGCTCCAGGATCTCTTCTACCCTGTCCGCACTTCTTTACCTACCTGTCTTTCACCCCCACCGGCAAATGGGGACAATTTTGAAATAAAACCACATTTCATTAATATGCTGCCAAAATTTCATGGTTTGGAATCTGAAGATGCTTATATCTTTATCAATAAATTCCAAAACGTTTGTGCTATGATGAAAACAACCCAATTAAGTGATGACGCTATAAGGCTAAGGGTCATACCTTTCACCTTATATGACTTAGCCGAGAAGTGGCTATACAGCACATCATCACATTCCATTAGAAATTGGGACGAGTTTGTCAAAGTTTTTCTTAAAAAGTTCTATCCTCATCACAAAACTGCTAGAATCCGTAATGAGATTATACAATTTTCACAGCTTCCTTCCGAACCATTTTGGAAGTGTTTTGAGAGATTTAAAGACCTACTCGTTCAATGCCCTCATCATGGGATCGAAAATTGGCAACTTTGCTAAATATTATACGAGGGATTGAATTCGGCAACGAAGCAGTTGGTAGAAACCATCTGTCAAGGTCACTTTCTCTCCAAATCTAGTGAGGAAGCGTGGCAGTTTCTTGAGGACCTTAGTGAACAAACAATTCAGTGGGAGAGCATCAAGACCACACCATCTTCTTCTAGTGGTCAATTTAGGGCAGGCATACATCAAGTAGAGATGTCGATTGCCATGAAGGCCGAGATGGCTGCTCTTACGAAAAAGCTAGAAGCGATTGAGACCAAAATCTCATCGCCTTCTTCTGCCCTTGTTGTGCCTCCACGAACTGTTTGTGCCTGTTGTGCGGATCCATCACATCTCACCGAAGAGTGTCCTTACAATACAGCTACTCAAGGACAGGATCAAGTCAATACTGCCTTTCAGCAACGACAAAGAAACGATCCATATTCTTCGACATACAATCCGGCTTGGAGGAGTCACCCAAATTTCGCTTGGAACCAAAATCAACAATTCCAAGGAAATAACAATTTTCAAAGGCCTCCTCCTCCACAACAACAAGCACCTCCACAAACTCAATTTCAACAACCTTTACAACAGCAACCTTACCCTAATCAAGTGAACAATTTTGTGCCTAACACTTCTTACCCGCCAAACAATTTTGTTCAACCTAATAATAACAAGGTTACTTCGCTCGAAAGAAGTCTAGATGCGTTCCTAAAGCAATCTACACAATCTACAGCAAGATTAGAGACTTCTATTCAATCTTTGGTGCAAAACAGTGCCTCACACGATCAAAGTATCAAATCTATTGAGGCACAAATTGCACAACTCAATGCAGCATTGAGCGAGCGAGAAAAAGGAAAGCTCCCATCTCAACCACTGCCCAATCCCGGCCACGCACATGCTGCATATCAACAGCAGAATCATAACGTAAATGCTGTGACCACATTGAGATCGGGAAAAGTGTTGCAAAACAATGTAGGTATTAATAATGACACCCCTGCCGATGGCTCTTCTTCATCTTCTTCACCTTCTTCTTCTACTTCTTCTTCGTTAGAGCCTATTCTCTATCCTTCACACGGCTCTACTTCTTCTAGCTCGAACGGACCCACTTCTCACAACACGAACACATCTATACGGGGTTCCGTTCCAACTCAACAATCTGATCCGCAAAAATTGGACTCAACAACTTTTCAAAACATTCCTTTTCCAAACCGGTTGAGATCCAATAAACCAACTCCACAAATGGAGAAGATTGTTGAGTTGTTCAAACAGGTTAGCATAAATATCCCTCTTTTGGATGCAATCCAACAAGTTCTTTCATATGCAAAAATCTTAAAGGACTTATGCACCAAAAAGAGGAAGTCACAAGTACCGAAGAAAGTTTTCGTGGCTAGTGTTGTTAGTGATGCTATTGTAAATTCTTTACCCCCAAAGCAAAAGGACCCCGGTTGTCCTACTATTTCGATAACAATTGGAGACAAGAACATCAATAGAGCACTATTAGATCTTGGTGCTAGTGTCAATTTGCTACCTTATTCTGTGTACGAGCAATTAGGCGTTGGAGAGCTTAAGCCCACTCACTGTACTCTCCAAATGGCCGACCGATCAATTACCCATCCTAGGGGAGAGTTGGAGGATGTGTTAATTAGAGTTGGGGATTTCATTTTCCTCGTAGACTTTATTGTTATAGATACACAACCTGTCGCTAACCCCCGGAGTCAAATTCCGGTGATACTTGGTCGACCATTCCTGGCGACTTCTAACGCAGTGATAAATTGTCGTAATGGTTCAATGAATCTATCTTTTGGCAATATGACAATTGAACTCAATATCTTTAAGTTGGGAAATCAGCCAGCCGAGCCTAATGCTAGCGTACTTGATGTTTGCTCGATCAATGAGATCGCGGAGGAGGACTGTGAATTCGAAAAAAAATTGTTCGATCACAGAAATGTTAACGCCACTAGTACGTTCCTCCTAGAATCCGACACAGCTTTCACGGCGGATAACGATTATGAGTGTTTTACCTTTGTAGACGATTTTGAAGACTCTCCATCCGAGTTGGAGTCTTTTGCTTTTTCGGATGAGTTAGTTGAACCATCCGACTCGGTTGCGTACACCCGATTTGAACCTTTGATGGAATCCTTCGAGTTTGAAACAGTTACTCCATTGTTACCATCTATTGTTTCACCTCCTAAACTCGAATTAAAGCTTTTGCCGTCGCACCTAAAATATGCTTATCTATGTGATAATGAGACCTTACCTGTTATCATATCGGCCTCTCTAGCTCTTGAGCAAGAGAAGGCCCTTTTAATGGTCTTAGAAAATAATCGGCAAGCTTTTGGCTGGTCTATGGCGGACATCAAGGGGATTAGTCCCCTCATAGTCGAACATAATATACACTTGATGGATGATGCCAAGCCGGCAAGGGATCCACAAAGACGCCTCAACCCCATTATGAAAGAGGCTGTTAAGAAGGAGATTGTTAAATATCTTGATAGTGGTATCATTTATCCTATCTCGGATAGCCAATGGGTTAGCCCCATTCATGTTGTGCTAAAAAAATCGGGCATCACGGTCATTACCAATGAGGCAAATGAGTTAATTCCCACTCGCACCCAAACTGGGTGGCGAGTTTGCATCGACTATAGAAAACTCAATGCCGCGATAAGAAAGGACCACTTTCCTTTACCTTTCATTGACCAAATGCTAGAACGATTGGCGGGGCACGAGTTCTACTGCTTTTTAGATGGCTATTTCGGTTATAACCAAGTCCCCATAGCCAAAGAGGATCAAGACAAGACCACATTTACTTGTCCCTTTGGCACCTTTGCTTATCGTCGCATGCCCTTTGGGTTATGCAATGCACCCGCTAGATTTCAGCGGTGTATGATGGGGATCTTTTCAGACATGGTTGAAAAGTTCTTGGAGATCTTTATGGATGATTTCTCCATTTTTGGTGACTCCTTCGACGAGTGTTTACGACATCTTGACGCTGTTCTTACCCGCTGTAGGGATAAGAACCTAACTTTGAATTGGGAGAAGTGCCATTTTATGGTACGAGAGGGTATTGTCTTAGGATATGTCATCTCACAAACGGCATAGAGGTTGATAGAGCCAAACTTGAAGTCATCTCTAATCTTCCTCCTCCTAAATGCGTCAAAGAAATCCGAGCTTTCTTTGGCCACGCCGGATTTTATAGACGGTTCATCAAGGATTTTAGCAAGATTGCTAGACCCTTGACTCTCTTATTGGCCAAGGACACAACATTTGAATTCGACTCAACTTGCATGGAAGCATTCGAGTCTTTGAAACACTCTCTCATTTCTGCGCCCATTCTTTCATCTCCAGACTGGACGCATCCTTTCGAAATCATGTGCGACGCATCAGATTTTTCCATTGGTGCTGTTCTTGGACAGCACATTAACAAGATGCCGCACGTGATTTATTACGCTAGCCGTACATTAAATGAGGCCCAACTAAACTACACAACAACAGAAAAAGAGTTTTTAGCAGTTGTGTTTGCACTTGAAAATTTTCGGCCTTATTTAATCGGCTCTCCAGTCATTATGTATACTAATCATTCAGCTCTTCACCACCTTTTTGCGAAGAAGGATGCTAAGTCGAGGTTAATACGTTGGATCCTCCTGCTACAAGAGTTTGACCTTGTCATAAAGGACAAAAAAGGATATGAAAACGTAGTGGCCGATCACTTTTCACGACTTCCTTCTCTGCCTACGCTAGAACTTCCAATCAACGATGTTTTTCCCGATGAGTAACTCTTGACCGTTTCTTGCGAACTATGGTTCGCTGATATAATAAATTACTTAGCCACCGGCTTGATACCTAAAGATTGGTCGAAACAGGATAAACTTCGATTCTTGTCCTAAGCAAAGCATTTTTACTGGGATGAACCTTATCTTTTTAAATACTGTTCCGACCAAATCATTCGTCGGTGTGTACCGGAAAATGAGGTTAAGAGTGTGCTGTCTTTTTGCCACGATCAAGCATGTGGCGGGCACTTTGGCCCAAAGAAGACGGCCGAAAAAATCTTGCAGTGTGGTTTCTATTGGCCACGACTCTTTAAGGATGCATATGAATACTGCAAGACATGCTCCCGGTGCCAACACATGGGCCGGATATCGCGAAGAAACGAAATGCCGCTCCAACCAATTTTGGTTGTCGATGTTTTTGATATTTGGGGTATAGACTTCATGGGACCATTTCCCAATTCTTTTGGGAATGTTTATATTCTGTTGGCTGTTGACTACGTTTCAAAGTGGGTCGAGGCTGTGCCTAGCCGAATGAATGACAATAAGGTTGTCGTTCGATTTCTTAAAGAACACATCTTTTCTCGATTTGGGCACCCTCGAGCGATCATACGTGATAATGGTTCTCATTTTTGCAATAAGACTTTTGAGTCCTTAATGCGCAAATATTCTATTACCCACAAGTTATCAACGCCATACCATCCCCAAACATGTGGGCAAGCCGAGCTTTCAAATCTGCAAATCAAGCAAATCTTGGAGAAAACGGTGTCTAAAAACCGTAAAGATTGGTCTCTCAAACTGATCGATACACTATGGGCTTTCCGTACTGCATACAAGACCGATCTTGGTATGTCTCCATACCGGCTTGTTTACGGGAAGGCTTGCCACCTCCCGGTAGAAATTGAGCACAAGGCATTTTGGGCTATCAAAGAGTTGAATTTATCTTTAGGAGATGCGGGCAGCAATCGAAAGCTGCAGTTAAATGAACTAGAAGAGCCGCGGGATGAGGCATATGATAATGCCGTAAAATTGTTAAAAACCGAACTAAGGTGTTCCACGATAAACACCTTTTGCGAAAAACTTTTGAACCTGGTCAACAGGTTTTACTCTATGACACTCGGTTACATTATCACCCCGGCAAGCTCCGTTCTAGATGGAAAGGGCCATATGTAGTTCGCACCATTTATCCGCACGGTGCGGTCGATCTTGAAAATTCTGAGAACGGTACTTTATTCAAAGTTAATGGACATCGATTGAAACCGTTCCTCACAGCGGATCATTCGGAGGAGCTCCTGTTCTTGCAGGAGCCGATTTACACTGATTGATTTTCCTCCACTTTCACCCCCGAATTTCCAATCAATTTTCCAAAACTTTATTTCAAATAAGTTTGGGGGAGTGTATCATTTGTAAATATGTTAATAAGCAGGACATTGCCGACATTATCGACCCTCTTAGTGCAGCATGACAGTGAGGACACTGTCCAGTTTAAGTTTGGGGGTATGCTCGGTATGTCTTCTTCCTTCGCATTCATATGTATATTTTTGCATTTGCATACTTATTTGAAAACGCATAAAAAATTGAAAATTATAAAAATTACTGTATTCAATTTTGGCCATATTTAACTTGAGTTTGACAAATAGGTTAACTGGCTACGAACAACTAGATCTTAGAGTTAGTAAATTAAAAACCCTAAAAATAACCTTCTTTAAAAATTAACGGTAGAAAGTATATGTCTTTGTAGTTTATTTAGAAATAGGCAAATTTTGAGTTCACTTTTTGGGCTAAGTTGAAATAAAGGAAAAATATTGATATTCTTATTAGAGTATAAGTTTGAAAAATAATTCCTAGCTTAAGTCTAGATTCTGAAAATGTATACCCTACAAATTGCACAATCACGCACCTTGAAATTTGGAATAGTAGAAGAGACCTTGAAATACTCTTGTCTAAAGTCCTTAGTACGAAGAAAATAAAAAAAATGTGAATAAAGAAAAAAATGAACACTGGTCTTTGTGATTACTTAAGGCTGCAAAAATAGAAAAAATATTTAGTGAGGGTGTTTCATCACCTAGTGTCTTAGACCAACTGGTTTGGGAGTCACTGCTAAAAGCCTTGGGTGTTGCAAAACTAGAAATTACGTTTTAAACTACAAACATATCTTGTAATCGGTTGTTGGTACCTCAAGAAGTATTAACAGTCACATGAAGGATGTGTAAGCAAAAATTCATTAAGAATTCACCAGTTAATTAGTGCTTTGGACAACGGACAAGGGTATGATTGCTTGATTTGAATTTCCAAGTGTAGGGGTGATTATACACACACGTGGGGATATATGATTGGAGTTGAGATAAAAGAAAGGAATGAAGAATAGAACTTATATTTTTAGTAGAGTTGATAGAAAAATTCCTAAGTGGAGATGGAACCTTAGAAGGAAAACTTAGGAAATGCTGAAAGCTAAGTATGGCTATAGGAAATATATATTCTTAAGTTAAATAATGCGGAAGTGTGAAAAATATGGATGGATAATTTACGAGTCAATAATAATAGAATTCCTTGTTAGAAAACCTAATTGGAGAATTGAAGCCGAAAAGCCAAATTGATAGGATTTTGTTGGTGTAATCCGCTGAAAAACCTCAGGAGACAACACTCCTCCTACTATGGACACCTAGAGGTTTAACGGCTTGTTGCACGTGCTCAGTGCAATCGCGTTTCCCTGCGAAAGTGCGGTTAGGTTTCATCGAGAATAAAATAATAAGTTTGCTCGAGGACGACCAAAAGATAAGTTTGGGGGTATTTGTTCATATCATAATATTGCATTTTATATTCCCCATTCTTATGCGTTTTATAAATAAACAGGTGCTTTTGACGCATGTCTGCTACATATTACAGCTTACAGGTTCTTGGAGCGAAAACAGTGAGAAAGACAAAAGATGATACAAAGGCAGGACTTTTGACCAACAAGTAGAAGGATCCTAGTCAAGCCTAGACGTAGAACAATTCACAAAGGCACAGGGCAATGCAAGGTCCAAAATATCAAAGTGAACGGTTAAAAGATCATTACAAGATCTGGGGAAGATCCAGAAGTCAAATGGAGAAAATAACTACACAAATAAAAAGACCAAACAGAAGAGAAGCAGCCCACAAAATTTAAGCAGTCGATCCGACCAATGGGCCGCGGAACCGCGTCCCTACCCCCACTCATGCCGCGGTTCCGCGGCCGTCCATTGCGCACGTCGGTGCAAAAATTTGGTGGCGGTGCGTCGGTGACTTTGTTGGGATTTTTCGGGGGTATATCTATAATAGCACATGCGCGAGAAATTGTAACCCTAATTTTCCTATTTCCTATAAGTATGTATTCTAAAGATTGTATTAAGGATGCCTCTTTTCAATAAATAAAAATTCAGATTCTTTTGAGGATTAAAGAGCATCATTTCTGTAAGTTCTTTTTTTAATTCCTGCCTTAGTTTATAATTAAATTCTTGCCTTAAATTAATTAATCTTTTGCCTTAGTTAATTCTAGTGTAGAATCTCTTAAAACTGCAGTAGGAAATTAATCCAATAGATCTAAAAATGCAAAATCTCAAAATGATGTTTTTAACAAATCCCCTAATGAGCGAGTAATTTTCTCGCTTGTTAGGGTTAGGAATAAGGGAAGGAATGAGAGATGAAGATCTCTCATCTCTTTCGTGCCTAATTATTTTTAATAACTAGAACTTCATGCATGCATGCATGATCCGGTCCCTATGGCACCCTACCCACGAGGTAACGGTGAAACCGTAGTATAAAGGACCGGACATGCATGTCTTCCATGAAAGTTAGAGCAAATATTAGGAAAGGACGAACAAGGATCTAGAAGAAGAAACTTCGTTTCTTCCCAATTATCCTAATCCCTTTTTCTAATAGTTGCTATAACTTCTAAAAGATTTCATTTAGGGCATTGAAAGAGGTGTGGCATTCAATCTTATCTAACTCCACCTTAGACCTAATCCTAGCAAGTTTCTTAATCATCGTACAACTTAGTTTTTTAGATTAAATTAGAAGACCAAACACCCATTGGAATCAGCTCGTAAGAACACTTAGGAAAATTATACATCCCTGTGGACCGATCCGTATTCACCGGCTAGCTTCATACGACGCCGTTCTTGATTGCGGTAAATATTTTTGATCGTTAAAAACCTACACTAATCATTTGGCGCGACGGATATCCGGAGGATACCGACCATAGTCATGAGATCAGATGATATGGGGCCGATCTGGACAGACGGAGTCCGAGATCTGAGGATTATGTGTCGCTGCTGGACACGGTTTTCATGATGTTTTCGAGTGTCAATTCTGGGCACTCAAGTTTTATCATGATTTTGTGTGTCATTGCTGCATACTCGTTGGATGATGCATTTATACATGATACACATGACATGTCACCACTTTATGACATGGACACGAGTATACTGGTATTATACTTATGCTTATATTGTTACCCTTGTTATCACTCGATGTCACTATATTATTATATTATTGTATGACCTAGGAGATCGTCATACATTCGATTTCTACTCGGTGATAATTTCTACTCACGAGTTAGCAACTCACCCATGTTATGCCATAGTTTTCTTGTAGGTTGACCGCACAGGTTCCGTTGCGGCTTGCTGGCACATCGCTTTTCTTTCGGATGATTGCTTTGGTAGGTGGAGTACACTTGAATCGTGACCACCAGTTGTATTTGTACTATTATCCAGTTGTATCTAGTTAAAAACTCTATCAACCAGACTTTTTATATTTAGTAGACTTAGAAAACTCGACTTGTATTTTCTTTCGGATTTAGAGTCACGTTCATGTATTTATTCTTTATGCTGGTTTTTCTTAGATGATGTTTTGTTTTCTTACTTTCTTTTTGTATTTGATATTCGCCTTAGAGCGTCGTATATTTATATGTTTGTGTGGTTGTTTCCACCAATTGGCGAAGAGCTAGCTCCCGTTTGGGCATGCCTATTATTATTATTATTGCTCGTATTTTTTTCGGGTTAAAATTTACCAAGGAGGTGCTGCCCAAATTTCGAAAACGAAAATGTTTTCAAGATAGGTACAAACATTACATTTTCATACGTATTTACTTGTACTTTTGGAAGAATAACTTGATTTTATTATACCGTTATTTCAAAACTTCACCTCTACTATTTTCCCTAAAAGGTTTAGATTTATGGATTTTTGGCTTACTTAAATTAGATGAGGCCCTATGATTCAAGTGCTAGTCACGTGCTTTTCCGGATCGTACCTAGTGGTAGACAATGTTTTAGTAACAGGATGCCGACGCTGATAGACCTTACGAGAGTAAATCAATCGTCTGTTCTTGAGAATTGACACAATTTTCTCGTCCCTACCATTTGATGTACTTGAGATGCATTTACTCAAGCTTCAAAAAAGAACATCATATGAATTGAATATTATTTATTTCTTGTCTCAATTGCATTTATATAAACTCGATCTTTCTTCACTATACGTATTTAGAAAGAGAAATGTGGGTATCCTTGACATTGGAAAAAGTTTCTCCTCTGTAACAGTCAAACAATCAAATCTCCACTGCTTTTTTATTTTATTTTACCCTGGACATTGTTTATCTTATTCTTCATGGTTTAAAACATGTATACCACTTTTCATGTGATTTCAACACTATTTGATCATTGGTTATAAAAAATATCTATTATCGGTAAATTGTTGAACTTGAGACTCTCCGAGGCAAGTGTAAAAAGCATCAAAATCACATAATTTGTTGTATATGCATATCTTAAAATATGATGTTCAAGATGAATGATGGATAATCATCATAAAAGTTGCTAGAATGTTGATTTTTTTTAGTGACTGCCAAGGGTCTCTCTTAAGACTTTGACCCACACATTTCTTGCAAATATATACAATGAACTTAGTAGGTTACAAACAAATATAAATACGATTTGGTGTTATGCTTTGTAAGTGATTGCATCATTAAGAAAATAATGTATGGTGTAAAATTGAAACACCCTGACATTTAGCGGTTATGGTAGAATCGTTGTTTGATGCAAAAAATTAAAAGCGGGTTCTCCACTGTACATAAATTCTTATATAGGGATTTTTGTTTGAGCGCTATTGAAATTTATTTATCTAGATTTTCCTTTAGTTTGATATAGTCCGTTAATTAAATATTCTTTTGCTCAATTAGAATGTAGGTATGAAACTCCACGAACCAAATTTGTGACTTGCACGACATAAAGAAAAGAATATATCTTACAAGTAGACAAGATCGGTATCTTGCAACGATAGCCGACCAATTCAGGCCGAAAAACTTCCGATGCGGAAACGGATGGGCTGACCCGAAGAGGAATGCAGGTGGAAAGGGATGAGCGTGCACGATATATGCCACCAACATCAAAAGGAAACCGCCGAGCATTTATTCTCTGAATGCTCTTCATGCAAATTCTTCTTCAAAACGTCACGAAATATAAAAATGACGAACAAACCACTAACGGGATTTCGGAATTGGATGAGAACGGCATACATATGTACGTACCCTATTGCAATTTGGATATGGTGGAAACTTCATATCACACAAGGTTTCGGTGTAAAGTGGGCTCGGCCTAAAAGATGGAGGCCGTCAAGGCGGTGGCGCCAGAAGAGGCCAGAGATGGAAGCACCGAGCGAGGTTAACAGGATAGCGGGATTGGTGAGATGAAGTACAGGATGTATCAGAATCAAGTTTTCGGATTAGTTTTTTTTTCTTTTTTTTATGTGTAATTGTGTAGTGATGGAGGTCAGGATCTCCTTCAGATGTTGTCCTCCGTCGATCCATCGTGAGCGTTGATGGACGGCTGAGATTGATATTGAGGGTTGTCTCCCTGAGCGTGTGGATCTCAATGGGCTTGATTTGGAGTGAAGCCGAGCAACCTGCAAAGAAGTCCCGGGATAGTTGTACCACCATGGACCCTCCGACGATCAAGTTAGCCGAGATATTTGGACAGAGTAGCGGCATGTTGGAGTAAAATTGCCTTACCTGAGTCGTCTGGGAAAGAGGGTTTTATAGCGGTCTCCATGAGCTAGCTGGCGCGAGATCTTCGCCGGCCGTTACGCCCCTGGCGTTACGCCTGTATGAATGACGGGATCCCCCATTAATGACGAGATACGCTCGTTAATGAGGGGATACGGCGACGTGGAACGCGGGATCGTGGGGCGGCGGATATCTCGCGTCTGGTGAAATACGCGGAGCCGTGGCGGAGGCGTCTGTGATCTGCGTTCTAGGTTGCTCGGCAGAACCGGGAAGGCTTAGCTCGGCGGGAGCCCAAACCAGACGGGAGGCCGAGGAAGCTCGATTCTGTGATAGCTCATAAACGAGATGGGAAGGCTGAGGAAGCTCAGCGCGTAGAGGGGCTCAGAGACGAGCCCACGGTCATTTGTAAGGTGTGCATAAGAGCGTTCAGGGACCCATAGGAGGTCGGGGCAAATCTCGGGAAGATAGCCTGGAGTGAGTTTCCAACGCATAGTGCTTGCCCTGTTTGCGTAAGCCCCGGTACACGTCATCTGCCATGTGTCATGATCTGGAGAGTTCCCACTTATGAGCATCATCATTAGCCCCCCACTCTCGTCCCGACCTATTTATGGGTCGGGTTGAGAGTGGTCTGATCGGTCCCCCGGGCTCAGCTTGTAGTCAAGAACCTACCAGCACGGATCTCCGGGGCGGTTAGGCGTATATTCGATGATGTCAGCGGATCAGGGGGAGATCGTGCATTAAAGAGGGAGCGCCGATTCGCTTGTACGTCCGTTGAGGCGCAGGCCACGTGTCCGACGCAGATTGAAGGACATGACGGGCTGTCGCTTTCACCTACGCCCGAAGGGACGTCTCCAATGGTCGTTTGACACGTGGAACATCGACGGCTGGCAGGCACGAAGCTTCATTTAGGTGGGAAACGGTCTGAGCTATCAGATGCATCGCCCAAGCACTATAAATAGGGGTGGGATCCCCCCAGGGTTCACACTTTCGCCATCATTTGCCATTCGCTGCGAGAGATAGCTCGACGCCCATCTTTTAGATCGGACTTCTCGCGCTCTTTCCTCGGAGGACCCCTTCTTTGAATCAGGTTAGATGTCTTCCTCTGAGGAGTCTGTGGAAATTGTCGGGTGATGAGGTTCCAGTTGTTGGAGCCGAGTCCAGGGTGTCTTTTTCTGCTTCCTCCTCTGCCCCATCCAAGTCGGATTCCCCTCATAGAGTTAGGGCTACCCACGCCGTTCGTCGTCAGGCGACGGTAAGGGTCCCCAAAGCGTGCATCGAGAACGCTGGCGATGCACCCTCCTTCCTAAGGAAAGTGGACAAGCTCACCGCGATCCAGACTCGTTTCCACATTTCCCCTAGCTATTCGTTTCGTTTGGCTAGGGAGGAAGAAAGGGCGGATCAGGTGCAGAACAAGGAGATTGCCTTGTACTTGGATGCATTCTGGGCTGGAATGCATCTGTCCTTTCCCCCCCGAAGTATGCGAGGTACTACGTTGCTTCCAACTTGCCTCAAGCCAGCTAGTGTCGAACCTATGGAGAATTCTTCTCGGGTTCCTAGTCCGGTTGAGACTTGAAGAAATCCCTTTCAGCCTGACCTTTCTCACTTCCTTCCTTTATTATAAAAATCATGCCGGCACCCGTAAAGATGAGCCGAGCTGGGTGTACATTTCCTTCAAAAAACGCAACGGAGGGGCAGCCGGGTCGGGGGTAGTAGTAGTTCCTTCTTCCATTGACGAATGGAAGGAGAAGTTCGTATTCGTCGGGCCATCTGAGGGCGAGGATTGGCCTATGCCTGTACAGTAGCACAGAGCCGAATACCTGCGGGTGAAGCGGTCATCCTCTCCCGAGGCGAGGGCGGTGTCCATTTGGGAGTCGATCCAACGAGCCGACGTTTTTCTTTCCGAGCAAGCCCTTAGCTGGGCCGGGCTCAGCCCCGCTCGATTCGTGGGTAAGTTAGGAGCTTGGACGATCCGTCTAGACTTGAATATTTTTCTTTTGCCCCTTTCAGCGTCACTAACTCCCTTTGTGTATTTTCCTTTTTGCATAGCAAATGGATCGATCCAAATTCCTGGCTGCCATAGCCGCGAAGAAGGGGAGGAAGACCGGGGGCGCTAGCTCGTCCCGCCCCGGTTCGAGCTCGGCCCCGAAGGCATCCGCACCGGCTAAGCCCTCCTCCATGGCCCGAGCTTCAGAAACCAGCTACGGGGAGAGCCATAAGCACGCTTGGGGACCGAAGCCCCGGGCGAGGGAGGTGGGGGATGAGGCCGACCCTCCCAGGTCCCCCTCAAGAGGTACAAGAGGACAGTATCCCGATCTCCGGCCTCCCCGATCCTCGTGCAGGAGGGGATGTCTGTTTCAAGGTGCCCTCAGGGCTTTCTGTTGCCGATAGCCTGCTTTCGGAGTTGGAACGATCGGCCGGGGGAAAAATTATCCGGGGGACCCTCAAGGCCCAAGTTGCCGCCATCGCTCAGGAGGCCGTACAGGTCAGTATCTGCTTTCCGTTGAGGTTTTCGTCAAGCTTTTTTTCCTCGGATCGGACGCTTTTTAACCCTTTCCTTTACTTTCCTCAGGTCCTCCAGCACTACGCCCTCATCGCCAACATGGAGCACGAGGAGATTGCTCCGGTGATGCGGAAGGCGGGCGAGTCGTACTCATAGGAGGAGGACCTATGCCCGGAGCTGCAGCAGGCGAAGGAGAAGATAACCGCCCTTGAGACTGGGTGGTCGCCGAGGAAGTGACGAACTCCAAATGCAAGGAGTCCATTCGACTTCTGAGTGAATCCAACAAGGTCGTCCAGACTAAATTGGAGAAGGCTAAGGTGCTTAATGCCACAATGAAGAAGTCGCGGGATGCCTGCAAGAAGGAAACCGAGGCGGTGAAGGAAGCGGTGAAGCTCGTCGACCTCCGGGCTATGAATTCGGTGGAGAGGTACAAGATGTTGGACCAATTTTACCCCGACCTTGCTGACGCCTCGGCCATCATTTGGCACCAGGCCCTCGACGCTGTCAAGGCGTTGATGCCGGGGTTTGCTGATGGCGAGCTTCGACTCCAGTATCCCCTCTTCGAGGATGAGCCAAGGGGGAGACCGCCGGGGGAGAGGACGCCAGTGGGAGTGCTGGAGATAAGGCTCCTGGTAGGAGTGCCAACCCAAAAGCAGTCACCTCGGCTCCCGGCGCCAAGGCTCCTGGTTGGAGCACCGACCCTAAAGCCGTCACCCCGGATCCCGACGCCGGCGCAGAGCAGGTCGAGATCTTCCCCGGTCCCAAGGCCTGAGTCTTCCTGCCTTCTTCTTTTTCTTTTTGAATTTTGTAAGCCTTCGGGCAATTTTTGGAAGGCTAAGGATCCTATAGTACCTTGTAAAGACTTTCAGATCGTGAATAAAGCTGTTTTTGATTTTTCTTCATGGCAATGTTTTCTTGTGCTTGTTAACGTGAACTTGTTAGTGTTTTCCTCGTCCCAAGAGTCAAGCCGTAGGTCGATGACCGGTCTCTTAGATGTCGATCGCCCATCGAGTGTAAGCCAGTTAATCGCTAAGTGCAAGAAGGTCGGTCCCCTCCCGCCCTCGGAGTCGAGGTGGTGATCGTTTGCTTAGAATACATCGGGAGATTCTTCAGTGTAAGTAGGCCGAGATTCGCACCCTCCTTTAAGTCGGACCGGCGACCACTTCCCTTAGCGTATGTTAAACAATAGCCAAGTTAGAATTGGTCGTCATTTGCCGAGTAGTGAAGTTTCTCGGTGGCCTATGGATGGGGGCTTTGGATCCTTAGTGGCCTCTTGATGAGGGCTTTGATCCTTAGCGTAGATGGGTAGGAAGTTACCTGCTAAGGATTGACCGAGCAGGGAAGCTGCTCGGTGGCCTCTTGATGAGGACTTCGATCCTTGCATGAATGGGTAGAAAGTTACCCGCTAAGGATTGACCGAGCAGGGATGCTGCTCGGTGGTCTCTTGGTGAGGGCTTTTGATCCTTGGCGTGGATGGGTAGGAGCTACCCGCCAAGGATTGACCGAGCAGGGAAGCTGCTCGGTGGCCTCTTGATGAGGGCTTCGATCCTTAGCGTGAATGGGTAGGAAGTTACCCGCTAAGGATTGTGTTGGGGTCAAAATTTGCACCCAAGTTGACCGGGTCAAAGTCAAGGTCAACCACAAGTAAGCGAGCCTAAGCCCAAGCATGTGGACCCATGCCCAAGTCGAGCCCCGCGGCCGGCCTCCCCATGCCGAAATAAAAAATCATGTAATAAATAATTTTGAAGTAAATTTTTATGCATGAATGTAAGAAAATGGGCATAAAGCAAGATTTCTGTAAAGCCCATGGCTTATGTGCAAAAGAAATGAGCACATGAGACATGGGATGGGAAAAATGCTATTTTGTAAAGCCCAAGGGGCTATATGTAAATGTGTAAGCCTATATAAGGAAACATGGTGATGAAATAAGGAAGAATCTTTTCATTCTCTCAAACTCTAGGGTTTTTGAGCCTCCTTCTCCTTCCTCAAGGTTCTAAACTTTCTTCCCATTTTCTGAATTAAATCAAGAGTTTTACTCTTCCTTTCCTAAAAATAAATAGTTTTTCACCACAAAACCCATAAAGGGAAGCTCAGATCTTCCATCCAATCTCCGAAAGGGGAGATTTTTTAAATCTCACCCCATTTCATCCAAGATCCAGCCAACAGAGGGGAAGAAGAAGGAGACCCATCTCGGAAAATCCCACTTTGAGGATGATCCAGGGCTCAAGAGAGAAACCCCTTTCATCAGCTCAAAAAATATCTTAGGAGTTTAACTTCTTACACACACACACAAAAAAAAATCTTTCTTTTTGGGAGTACAACTCCCAGTTCAGGGACTAAGCCCACTCTCTGTCAAGAGTTCAACTCCATAAGTCAAATCGGGAGCACAGCTCCCAGTGTAGGGACCAAGTCCCTTTTCCTGCTGACGCCCAGCGCCCGCGTACCATGCACATGGGGAGCTGGCGCCCGGCGCCTACGTACCATGCACGTGGGGCGCTAGCGTGCCAAGCACGCGTCCTTTGGACACTTTTTCCCATTCTTATATATATATATATATATATATATGTATGTATGTATGTATGTATGTAGATACACACACTCCACGACACTGTCCCTGTTAGAAAAAAATTTCTAACGGGACGTTGCTCCGCACCCCGCAAAGGGGCTGCTAGCCCCCTTGACCCCCAGCCCGCTATCCGGGTAGCGAGACCCCCGTAAAAACTCTGTGGGCCCCCCGATATATCCAATTCCCCTCCAAAACACAACACTGCACATTGAGTTCGCATGACCTGTTTGACCCATCAATCGGAGGTTCTCTCGCTCCAAAGGCGAGGGGTAATTAACGGCAACTTAGTCCGCGGCTGCCGGAGATTCAGATTCCCACAATCAATAAACCCCAGCCTACCCTAACCAGGGGGAATCTGTAATGCGTCTGACAAGTGCGTGCGTATTCCCATCTCAATGGGGTAAAAAAACGCCCTACAGATTGACCGAGGAGGGAAGCTGCTCAGTGGCCTCTTGGTGAGGGCTTTCGATCCTTGGCGTGGATGGGTAGGAGCTACCCCCAGGGATTGACCGGGCAGAGAAGCTGCTCGGTGGCCTCTTGGTGAGGGCTTTCGATCCTTGGCATGAATGTAACATCCCTAAACTTTCTGTACAAAATTTTTCCAAAATACAGAAGGAATACCTAAGGCTGAGCACAAGTTATAAATTTGATTTGCTTTTGAACTGCAAGAAAGCACTTGTAGCTCATTGGTAAAGCCTTGCACAGCTGTGACGTAGGCCCTATGATCGAATCCCCCCAGCCACATATATTTTTAATTAATTTTTCTTTTAATCTTTTTAGAAGCCCAAGGGTTTGCACGTGCACTACACGTAATATGTTAAGATATATATTAATCAAACACGTACACTAGGTTATACCAAGCGACAGGGACACGTGGCGAGCATCTGAGCCCCATCTCACCGGATTGGACCGGCGAGATTCGCTTGGGGGACCGGCACGACCGATTTAGACCGTTGGTACTGCTCTCAAATTTTAACCCTGGCAACCTTTCAGCAACCCCACTTCCCCCATATTGCTTGTTTACTATGAATTTATCCAGAGTGCAATAAAATACCCCTTTAATCCAATTTTAATGCAAATTTTAATGCATTCTTCATCACCTCTAAACCCTAATTTCCCCTATAAATACCACACCATATTTCACCCCTCCTCACTAGAATTTCATTACAAAAATTATACAAAATTCCCAAGTCTTAATTGTGTGCACGTGGAGTTAGCAAAGGGTGAAGTTCCGGCGACGATCCAAAGAGTTTCCGGCGACGAAACGATACACCGACGCTTCCCAATTCTTCCCTCTTCTCCCCTCTACCTTAAAAGCTAGTAAGTCCCCTCTCCCCCTCTCTTCTTCTTCTATAAAAACATTCATTTCTAAAACCCGACGGAAGCGGAGTTAATCTAACATCCGATTCGGTTTTTCTTTAAAACATTATTTTTCTTAATCAATCAAATTCTATACTCTCACATATTATTTAACAAACATAAAAAAAATCTATTAAAATAAGTTTCATCTCAAAATATTCTTTATTGTAATTTTTATCGTAGTTTTACAGTAAAATACCACAAACTTCATTCCCGACATAAAACAACACAAAACTTGTATTACCTTTAGATAACTCATGAGGTAATGACCTACCTCATCACAACACACATTTTTGACATAGCACGATGAAGTTTTGGGAATATATTCATGGGATAAAATGAATTTACAAATAAATACTTTCAACTTATAAAACCATTTCTATAAAAAGATGTATTAACCATTTCCATGCAATTGCGTCTCTACAACCTACTTTTGGGGACCCCGTTTGGAATGGTGTGGATTATCGCACATCCTCGGGCCTAGTAAAGCGAGATGCAGACCTCCGAAAGGAGCATTCGATCTCGATGGAATTTTTATGTATTTTTCTTTAGAAATGAGATTTCTACTAGAAAATAAATAAAATTACTTTCATTAAATATATATATATATATAATATCAAAATATATATTTTAATTATATTATATAAATATTCCAAGTTTTCAAAAGAATCACCATTACATGAAAATACCATCCAAATATAAAACAATTCCAATATTTCAAGAAAATACCATATACTATGAAAATTAGGTTCTACTCACTAGAAATTTCACATTTATAAAATATACATTTATGAAAAGTCTAAAGACGATAATTAAATACTTGAGGTGTATTTTGAAATTATACCAAAACTATTTTTACATAAAACCCCCTCAAGTTATGCTAAATTATAATAAGGACCCTAGTAAACAAAGGTTTAAGCGGGACCAGTCTCTTGAGCCTCAGGGAGATGAAGATATGGGTGCTTGCCTATCTAAGGTAGACAATCTAACAAACGGTGTTATCAACACGGTAATTGTATTGGAAAAAGACACAAATCCTGCCGTCCATGTGCAGCAATTACCGATAACATCAAAACTAATTCAGGATTTCAAGTTCTTTTTAAAGTGTCTGACTCAGACTGAGTCTCAATCTAATCAATCTGACTTGAATATGATTCAAGCATAAAACTACAATACAACATGAATTCATGAATCTGTCTATTCAATCTATATCAATCTATCTTGACTGAACCGAACCATGGATATACTCCGTCTACATAACTCTCCATTTACGTCCATTCAGTTTACTGATATCATGGTTGTTCACGCCAAAAATTTCTGCGCAGAAGAGTCCAAGGTATCAAATGGCAGCGATACGCTTAAGGAAATGCGAACCAGTATCTTCCGGCCTGTATTTTAATAAACTCCCGAATGAGGAACTATTGAATTCTGATGGTATTGTAAGCATCTCGAAAAACCCTTCGATTTGATATATTATGGGCTTCATAATTCATCCGGGATCAAAAGTTATGAACAAATATGTTATGCACCGTTCCCTGATTAAAAATCAGGAATTACCTCAATGAGGTGTTACGTGCTCACACGTGACCAATGGTCACGTGTTGACACGTGATAGTTAAAACAGAAATATAAAAAACAAACGGCTGAAGAAGGACCCAATTGGGGGTCACGTGCTCAAACGTGACCAATGGTCACGTGTTCACACGTGACCAATGGTCACGTGTGGACACGTGATAGTTAAAACAGAAATAAAAATAAATGGCTGAAGAAAATACCTCAATGAGGTATCACGTGCTCACACGTGACCAATGGTCACGTGTTAACACGTGATGGTTAAAACTGAAGCGTAAATAAACGCTGAGAAAAGGACTCAATTGGGGGTCACGTGCTCACACGTGACCAAGGGTCACGTGTCAGCACGTGACTGGTTTCGAAAGCCTTACAGTTTAATAGAATTAAATTCTAAAAGCTTCTAAATCTTTCCAAATGGAAAAGGATTATGGGGACTGTTGGATTAAAGATCCAAGGATGATTAAAAATCACCAATTAATGGAAAAAATCTTAGATAAGGAAAGATTTCCCCTAAATCTCACCGAAAATAACAAACAGAATATCTTTGGATTTAAAATCCAACGGTGAATAAAATTCATTGTGTGATCTAAACGATCGTATTAATTATGAAATCAATCAAATCTTTCAATGAAAGATTTATTAAACAAATTGATTCTTTTCTTTCTCCTATAAATAGGAGCCAAGAAGAGAAGAGAAGGGATCTACCTTGGAGAGAGAAGAACAGAGAGAGGAGAATTTAATTCTCAACAAAGAAAAACCCTAGGTGAGAAAAGAAAGGGGATCAAAACTTCAAACAGAGAATTTAATTCTCAAAATCTAAGAGTTTAACTCTTCTACAAAGAACTTAGTTCTTCTTCTGGTTGAAGATCTGCACAGAGCACATCTCCCCATAAGTTGAGAATTTAATTCTCATCGGGTCGAGATCCTGCTATGTAGATCCTAAACTTAGAAGGGAAATTGAGTTTTGAGAGTTTAATTCTCCTAAAACAAAACTAGGGTTTAACCCTATATGAGAATTTAATTCTCCTAAAACAGAACTAGGGTTTAACCCTCATTGAGAATTTAATTCTCTCAGATCAACAGGAATTTAATTCCTCCTAAAATGAAACTAGGGTTTAACCCTATATAAGAATTTAATTCTTTTACATATTTGGGAATTTAATTTCTTTAAAAAGAAATTAGGGTTTTACCCTAAATAAGAATTTAATTCTTAATCTTACAGAGAATTAAATTCTCAAAATAAAATGAAGAGACTTAAAAGATCTCCATGCATGCAAAAGACCAAGGTCACGTGTCCCCACGTGACCCCTGAAGAGATCCCCAAAAATGAGAAAGAAAGAGCTCAGAGGCAACGCCTCACGTGCTCCACGTGACCCCCGAAACACAGAAAGAAAAAGCAAAGGAAATGAAGGCTTTGGGCGCTCTCACGTGTCCCCACGTGACCCTTTAGCGAGTGCTTTAATGATCAGTGCATAAATCTCCATCACGTGTCAACACGTGATGCTCAAAAGATGAAGAAGTGTTTAACACTTAATTGCATAACGAAGAAAAGGGATCTGGTCCCACCTTTGGGCGCTCTCACGTATCCACACGTGACCCCTCTTTCTTTAGTGTTTAACACTAATTTGGGGATTATGTTTCCAGTGTTTAACACCGATTGTTTCTAGTGTTTAACACTAAATTGAAGATTATATTTCCAGTGTTTAACACTGATTGTCTTTTAGTGTTTAACATTAATTTGAGAGTTCTACCTCCAGTGTTTAACACTATTGTTCTCTAGTGTTTAACACTACTTTTAGCCAAATCGGCTAATTTTCCAGAGGCAAAAATCCCTCCTCCAAATGAATCTCAAAATTGAGGAAATCAAAGACAAAATGTTGTTAGAGCCCCCAAACCTCTGTTTAGCACTGCTGAATGATGAGGGGCTGAACCCAGACAAATGTCTAATGGCCCAAAGGGCCAATATTTCAAACATAATTAGACTTAGCCCAAACTGGCCATAAGTCCTCAAATCATCTTGAACTGAGCACATCTGCTCTTTCAACCAACTCATTGGTTCAAGGGTACATCTCTGAACTCCTCTGATATTTGTCGTTGTAATTCTTCAACGTCGTCAGAGAGGTGAAGGGTCCCGACAACCACACATTGCTACGGACTGTGGGGTCCTTAAACTCATAGGCTAATGCGTCCTTAAACCAATATTCGTCCCCAAAATGGGAATGTTGGACCACTATGTCCCTAAACTTGTAATATGGACTGTGGGGTCCTTAAACTCATGGACTAATGCGTCCTTAAACCAATATTCGTCCCCAAAATGGGAATGTTGGACCACCATGACCTTAAACTGGCAATGGACCACCATGTCCTTAAACTGGAAATCGAGCCTCCAAATGCTCTCTTGTCGGATCTAAACGATCCCGTTAAGTTGACCTTAGTCTCAAATTAGACTAACGTGTCCATAACGAACGTTTAAGTTGATCTTAGCCTCAAATATGGCTAACGTATCCTTAAACCAAAACCTCAAACCCAAATCTAAGAAAATAAGGATTTGGACTAATCTACGTTCTACGGGCGACAACATAAATTAGTCTCCGTATACAATCCACGGGCAACCACAAACAAAACAAACACCCACGACATGAAGTGACCATCTGGAGAAGGAGAAAGTTGTTACCGCGATGCGGTAGCGTAATTAACTGCAGGGGCTTGCGCCTGCAGGGAAGAGCGTCCCCACAATCAAAAACCCCTCAAACGAGGGGGAATCTGATGAAGTCTGCTACATCGGCCGTATCCGTTTAAACCTTCAATATACGGTGTCATAAATCAACTTGGCATCTTCGGAGAGGTGGACGGATAAAACCAAATAGCATCTGCCCCGAATCTCAGGCTAGACGTCCCTGTCTTGACCGCCATTCGGAGGGGAACAATGGTTTCAGTAAGTCTTCCAATTACTACAAGACAATACAATACAATCAATACAAACAGTATAAGCAATTCAATAATACACTACGGGGTTTATAAGGTGTAGACTGGTACGGAATATGTTAAAGGTGGCACGAGGTGGTCACTTAAGACGTAATTACATCCATGCAGTTGTTCCGTGGTATTTTCGACTGAGCCTTATACTACGGGTTATCAAAGTCCATGGCGTAAGTTGGACTCCTCTCGTATACACTGGTATCTTCTGTACCAAGCCACAAACAACTACGTTAACATTATAATTAAACATTACTAGATATACTCCCTTTTCTGTCTATTCTACTCATCTCCTTCTTTGGGACTTACCGAGCGATTGTTCGCTGACGACATTCCTTTTCTTCTTTCTTTGAAATATTGTCAGGTGGATCGGACGCACTAGAGATCGAGATCATCCAGGAGCATTTGGAGCAGTACACTGAAGACCCAGAGCATTAGACTTTACTTGTACCTATTTTCATTTCAGTTCATGCCATTGTTAGGCATTTCTTTCCATTTATGTATTTACATTTCATTTGTACATATAAAAGAATGTTTAATAAATAAAGTTGTTGTTCATTTACATTCATGCCTCTTGTGTACTTTTACTTTATATTGGTTAGATACGCTTAGCGTGTTTGCTTATGAGTAAATGCATCGCGTGACCCGTCGCGGCCTCTGCCTATACGCTGGGAAGCGGGGCGTGACAGTGGATGGGTAGGAGCTACCCGCCAGGGATTGACCGGGCAGGGAAGCTGCTCGGTGGCCTCTTAGTGAAGGCTTTCGATCCTTGGCGTGGATGGGTAGGAGGTACCCGCCAGGGATTGACCGGGCAAGGAAGCTGCTCGGTGGCCTCTTCGTGAGGGCTTTCTTAAACTTCTTCTTGCTTTTACGAGGCGTCGTTCAATCTACCTCGACTTGTGAGAAGAAAATCGGGAAGAGCGACCGTCGTGGGCGACACGTGGCTGAAACACACAGGGGAGGCGAGGTGCTCCAAGATCCGCGTCATTCCAAGTTCGGTTGACCGAGAGATACGGGATGGCCGCCACGCGGCAGCCCTGTATTGGGAAATATGAAAATAACCCAAGAATCGCGCCCATGCACGCATAAATTTCGGCCCCTGGGGATTCTATTGAGGCTATAAATAGAGAAGGTATATGGGTTTCTTTCAGCGTTGCTTTTCTGAAAATGGCTGGGTTCATCTACTCCATCGGAGAGATCATCTCCCGCGATGACATGTACCTCTATGATCAGGAGTGCACGGAGGAGACTTACCGGACTGTGGTCGAACGCATAGAGTACCACTTCGGCCGCCTACTTCCCCGGCGGTCGCCTTTTGTCCAATTGCTCATGTACGCCATTTGGAAGATGTCCCCGGGTTTGTTCAATGCCCTATCTCCGCAGCTGTAGGACGAGGCGCTCGATAAGCTATGCACGCTCTACATTCGTGGCCTCATCTCAAAGAATAGACATGATCGATCGGCGGCCCTTCTTTAGGAGTGTTTCCAAAAGAGGCAGATCGCGGACTCTTGCCCGGAGGGTGGGAGTTCGGGTGCTTCCGTGGCATCCCGGGTATGTGGGAAGCATCAGAGGGAGCGGGCTGAGGAGGCTAAGGCTCGTCTGGCAGAGATCTCCTCGGAGTACCATCAGCAGTGCTTTCCCGAGCCCCTTCCCCCTCTGTTGTAATTTTAATTTTTTTTTGTGTAAGACTGGGGAGCCCATAATACCTTTGATGAATAAAATCCCTCTTTTGCGACGTGATATTGTCTCATTTTTATCCTCTTTGCGTGTTTGAGTATGGTCATAAAATGAGATCAGCGATTTTTGAACCGAGAAAGAGGGAAATATATTGAAGAAGTTTCTTCTAATTTAGAAGACTTAAAAGAAAAATTTTACATCGCTTTGGCAAAGAAGAAATATATATTCACGGATAAAAATTTCGAATTCACTTGTACAATTCGAAATTTTCGGCGTTGTAAGGTCGCAAAAACTTACGACCCGCCGCGTCTTGCAAGCGATAGGCTCCGCCGGGCAATACCTCGGAGATGAGGAATGGGCCGTCCCACTTTGGAGAAAACTTATGCAGTTTTCCTTGGTCTACAAATTCGTTTCGCCTTAGGACCAAATCTCCAGTCTTGAAGGTGAGATACTTGACTCGTGCGTTATAGTAGCGGGCAGTTTGCTGTTGATAAGCGGCGGCTTTGATTTGTGCTCGGTCCTGCTTCTCTAGCAAGATGTCCAAATTAGTCCGGAGTGCCGAGGTGTTTGCTTCATCGTCGAAATGCTCGATTCTATAACTGGGCAGTCCAATCTCAGCTGGGACCATCGCCTCGGTGCCGTAGCAGATACTGAAGGGGGTCTCTCTAGTGGGGGTCTTCTTCGATGTGCGTAGGGCCCATAAAACTCGGGGCAATTTCTCGACCCAGCTGCCATGTCTTCCTTCCAAACGAGACTTCGAATGACGTCTCGGTTAGCGACCTCGGTCTTCCCGTTGCATTGAGGATGCGCTACCGCGGCAAACTTCATTAGTATGTGGTACTCATTGCAGAATCCTTTGACTTTGTCATTTTCAAAGTTCGTCCCATGGTCGGTAACAATACACCTCAGGATCCCGAACCGGGATATTATGTTGTTCTGTAGGAACTTGATGGTCGTGGTGGCGTCCGGTTTTCTGATGGGGACGGCATCGATCCACTTCGTAAAATAGTCTACCGCGACGAGGATGTACTTGTGCCCGCCCGTGCCAGTTGGGAGTTGGCTTACCATGTCCATTCTCCACTGGGCAAACGGCCAGGGGGGGTCAGGGCCATTAGCTCGGTAGCTGAAAGACGGGGTATGCTGCCAGTTTCCTGATTAGAAAATCAAGAATTACCTCAATGAGGTATCACGTGTTCACATGTGACCAATAGTCACGTGATGACACGTGATGGTTAAAATCTCACTAAACAGAAACGGAAAACAAAGGCTGAAAGATGATCCAATTCGGGGTCACGTGCTCCCCCGTGACCAATGGTCACGTGCCAGCACGTGACAGGCTTTGAAAGCCTCACAGTTTAATAGAATTTAATTCTAAAAATCAGAAAATACCTCAACGAGATATCACGTGCTCACACGTGACCAATAGTCACGTGTTGACACGTGATGGTTAAAACGACAACATAAACAAGCGGCTGTTAAAGGGCTCAATTGGGGGTCACGTGCCAGCACGTGACAGGCTTTGAAAGCGTTACATCTTAAAAGAATTTAATTCTAAAAATTAGGAAATACCTCAACGAGGGTCACGTGACCAAGGGTCACGTGACAGCTCGTGACAGGCTTCGAAAACCTTACAGTTTAATTGAATTAAAATTCTGAATTTCCCTAAAATCTTTCCAAATGGGAAAGGATTAAGGAGAACCGTTGGATTAAAAATCCAGGGATGATTAAATATCACCAATTTATGGAAAAATTTTAGACAAGAGAAGATTTCCCTAAATCTCACCAGAAATAACAAACAGAATATCTTTGGATTGAAAATCCAATGGTGAATAAAATTCACTTAATGATCTAAAGGCTCATATTAATTATGAAAACAAACAAAATCTTTCAATGAAAGATTTGCTAAACAAATTGATTCTTTTCCTTCTTATATAAATAGGAGCCAAGAGAAGAGAAGGGGGGATTTGGATATAGAGTTTCGGAATCTTGAAATTTCAGAGAGAAAAGAGAGGAGAATTTAATTCTCAACAAAGAAAAAACCCTAGGTGAGAAAAGAAAGGGGATCAAAATTTCAAACAGAGAATTTAATTCTCAAATCTAAGAGTTTAACTCTTCTGCACAAAAGAACTTAGTTCTTCCTCTGGTTGAAGATCTGCACAGAGCACATCTCTCCATAAGTTGATAATTTAATCTCATCGGGTTGAGATCCTGCCATGCAGATCCAAAACTTAGAGGGGGAATTGAGTTTAGAGAATTTAATTCTCCCAAAACAAAATTAGGGTTTAACCCTATATGAGAATTTAATTCTCCCAAACTCACAGGAATTTAATTCCTTCAAGATGAAACTAGAGTTTAACCCCATATGAGAATTTAATTCTCCCAAATTCACAGGAATTTAATTCCTCTTAAAAAATGAAATTAGGGTTTCACCCTATGCAGGAATTTAATTCTTCTACATATATAGGAATTTAATTCCTCTAAACCATGATCAGGGTTTAACCTTACAGAGAATTTAATTCTCAAAATAAAATAAAGAGACTAAACAGATCTCTGTGCATGAAAAGGACTAAGGTCACGTGTCCCCACGTGACCCCTGAAAAGATCCCCAAAAATGAGAAGGAAAAAGTTCTGAGGCAATGCCTCACGTGCTCCCACGTGACCTCCAAAACACAGAAAGAGAAAGCAAGGGAAATTTAAGCTTTGGGCGCTCTCACGTGTTATCACGTGACCCCTCAGCAAATGCTTTAACAATTAGCGCACAGATCTCCATCACGTGCCAACACGTGATCCTCAAAAATAAAAAAAAAGTGTTTAACACTTGTTTGCAGAACAAAATAAAGGGGATCTGGCCCCACGTTTTGAGGCCATCACGTGCTCCCACGTGACCCCTTCCTCTTCTAGTGTTTAACACTAATCTGACAATTTTGTTTCCAGTATTTGACACTGTTATCTTTTAGTGTTTAACACTAATTTGAGAATCACATTTTTAGTGTTTAACACTAATTTGATAATCTTATTTCCAGTGTTTAACACTGTTGTTCTCTAATATTTAACAATAGCTTTAGACAAATTGGCTAATTTTCTAGAGGCAAAGCCTCCCCTTCAATTGTATCTCAAAATTGAGTAGAAACTCAGAGGTATAATGTTTAATCCTCAGCTAAAGACCCAAATGTTATCAAAGCCCTCAAACTCTCGTTTAGCATTGCTAAATAATGTCGGCTTGAACCCAGACAAATGTCTAATGGTCCAACAGAGGGCCAATATTTCAAAAATAATTGGACTTAGCCCAAACTGGCCATAAGTCCTCAATTCAGATTTAACTGAGCCAATGTACTCATAATCTAATAAATTGATCTTAGTTCCAAATTGGACTACAGATCCCCAAATCCACTTTGGTTCGAGAGTACATCTCTTCACTCCTTTGATATTTGTCGTTGTAATCCTTCAACGTTTTCAAAGAAGTGACGGGTCCCGACAACCACACGTTTCACGGAATATGATGTCCTTAACCTTGATTGTGGGATCTTTAAACTCACGGACTATGATGTCCTTAATTTTGACTGTGAGGTCTTTAAACTCACGGACTATGATGTCCTTAACCTGGACCACTATGTCCTTAAACTGGTATTGGACCACTATGTCCTTAAACTGGTATTGGACCACCATGTTCTTAAACTGGCAATCGACCGCAATGTCCATAAACTAAACAATAGAGCCCAAATGCTCTTTTGTTGGATCTAAACGATCCCGTTAAGTTGATCTTAGTCTAGAATTAGACTAACGTATTCTTAACAAATGGTTAAGTTGACCTTAGTCTATAATTAGACTAACGTGTCCTTAACAAACTGTTAAGTTGATCTTAGTCTAAAATTAGACTAACGTATAATTAACAAACGTTTAAGTTGATCTTAGTCTCAAATGAGACTAACGTATCCTTAAACCCCCCCAAACCCAATCTAAGAAAGAATACGGATTTGGACTAGTCCACGCCCTATGGGCGACAACATAAATTAGTCTCCGTATACAATCCACGGGCAACCAAACACAAAACAAACACCCAGGACACGAAGTGACCATATGGAGAAGGAGAAAGTTGATACCGCGATGCGGTAGCGTAATTAATTGCAGGGGCTTGCGCCTGCAGGGAAGAGCGTCCCCACAATCAAAAACCACTCAGATGAGGAGAAATCTGACAAAGTCTGCTACATCGACCGCATCCGTTTAAACCTTCGATATATGGTGCCATAAATCAACTTGGCATCTTCGGAGAGGTGGACGGATAGCACCAATTAGTATCTGCCCCGAAATTCAGGCAAGATGTTCACCGCATCTCTTGCCGCGTCTTTCAGAGGGGAACAGATTCTGGCACGCCCGGTGGGACCTTTTCCTCTTTCCACTCCACACTTCGTGTGTCATGTTCGTGAACCAATCGTGGTTTGCTAATGGTTGCCCTTGGGTTTCGAGGTACTAAGATTTGACGTTTTGCTTGGTACAGAAAGTGAAGGATCAATGGCGTCCACTTGTGCAAAGTGTTCCAACTGCAACTGCAACTCGCGCTCTGCCTCATCTGGAGGCATAGCCTACGGGCCTCAAGCGGCCTCGCTGTTCACGATGCCGGTGGACCAAGTGACTCAGGCCACCACTGAACTGTTCTTTAGGACCATGCTCCCACCGATGAGCTTCAGCACTCCTGTACCAACACTAGAAGCTCCTAAGAAGTCGGTCTTTGATCGGCTTGCTACTACCGCGGCCTCTCTCAACGGGTCGTCTAGCTTCAGCGTCTCAGTCTTCGCCAGATTGGGCCAAAGTCCATGTGGGCCCATGATGAAACTTGCAATCCTAGAAAAGGTTGTTCCAAAGAGGATAGCCATCTCTGCTCCTGAAGTCGTCAAGACGGCTTCTCCTACCAAAGGGTCGGTCTTTGCAAGATTGACTGTTCCAGCTCCCGCTCTCACTCCCGCTCTTGCTCCAAGGTCTGTCTTTGACAGATTAAATCCTGCTACTCAAAAGACATCAGTTTTCAAGAGGCTGGCACCAGCGGCGCCTCATCCGGACAGGGTGCAAGACAAAGCCATCCACATCGCCGAACCAACACCGTCAGCTCGACACGCTTGACGTCGTCACTGGCGCCGAGTAAGGAAGGCCGGGGGAAACTCCCCCTCTGGGCTAACTTCACCAGCTCCAACGGTGGAAATTAATGCTGCTGTGCCAACCGGGAACAATTTTGAGCTGCTGAATAGGGTGCGCAAGAATTCTCCTACCGCCATACTGAAAAGATCTCCTCCTCCGGTAGAAAATGTTGCGGAAGCAAAACCAGAACAGTCCCCTCAACGGCTGTATTCCAAAATCTACAAAGTTTGGCGGCAGGCTCGGAACTCAGTAGTTGATCAGGATTACCCTCGCCGACGGAAAAGGGCGAAGGTTCAACAAGAAGAAAACCATCCTGCTAAACCACGAAAAGCTATCTGGGTGCCCGCTACGACGGCCCCCTCAACTTTGACCGCTCATAAGAAGAGAAGACCGGAGAAGATCCCCATGCCTGCGACAAATGTCAAAGGCACTGAGCCCAAACGCCCTAAGTCTGGGGGCATGGTGGTGCATACCGTCTATATGGCATCCGGGAAAGAGAATAGCCGCGCTTCTACGGGCCACCGACCACTCACCCGATCCCTCATAAGAGCTCAAGAACAGCAATAGCAGAAGCTTCAAGAGACGCTGACTGCAATGGCTGCACTTACCGGGCCAAAAGAAAGCCCAGAGGTATCATCAGAGCAGCGTTATGAACAAGAAACCGATGCTGACTTCCTTCGCAGAGTCCTCAAAAAGAAGGACAAAGAAGCCGCAGAGCAAGCTGCTAACATAAAACAAATGGCGCTTCTCTTCCAAGACATGGTAGGAATGATGTTACAGCCGGATCCTCCAGCTGAGGACCCTCCGGTCATTGTTGAAGACGATAGAGGAGAAACATCAAATCCCCTACCGGCCCTTTCAGCAGCCAAGAAAGAAACCATTTCTAAGGCCGTCCTGAATGATTATATTGCTCAACAAATACGAGTTCACCAGGCAAATGAAGCGGCCGGACAAATTGTTAAAACTGGACGACCCTATTCGGGTTGGTACGACCAAATAAAGTACCCGCCGGGATACATGATCCCCAAATTCCACGTATACAAGGCGACGGGAAATCCGCATCAGCACGTCGCTCAATTCAGAGCCTTATGCGGCAACACTGGAGGTGACGATAAGCTACTGCTCCGCCAGTTTGTTGGCAGTTTGTCGGAGACGGCATTCGAGTGGTATTCCGAACTCCCAAATGTCTCTGTCAAGACATTCGCAGAGATGGAGTTGCTATTTACCCAGCGTTTCGCAAGCGCTAGCGAACGCACCCCAATCACGGCATTGATCAATGCCAAGGTGAAGCCTGGAGAAACTTGGGTCCAGTATGCGATACGGTGGCGTAATTTATGGTCAAAGTGCAAGCAGCGCATCGAAGAAGCTCCTGCCGTGGGCATGTTCGTGGGTACTCTCGACCCTCAAGCGACCATCTCCCAATTCATGATGTTTTTCAAGCCGACCACCTTCCAGGCCTTGATTGACAAGCTGGCCCAAATGGACCAGATGGGCCATAGGCCTTCCTCTTCAAAGACAGAGCCTTGGAATGAAAAGGGCAAAGGGAAAGCAACCTTCGTTGCCAATACTCAACAACGGTCGAGCAACTTAAAACCGGTTGTTCGACAAAACAACGTGCGTCCACGCCCATCCCTCGAGGAGAGACTGGGACGTCCTTACTCGTTTCTAAAACAAGGAAACTGTTCGAGCTGGCAGTGCGCAACAAACTCATCAATCTGTCGGATCCAAAACGTCCGTTGCAGCCAGGCGATGTCAACAATCCTAATTACTACCCTTACCACCAAGCAGTAATCCATCCAATCGAAGATTGTTTCGTCTTCAAAGGCTGGATGGAGGACCAATACCAACAAGGCAAGTTCGCATTATCCGAAAATTGGAAGGTGAACCCACCACAACCTCACGCCCCTAAAAAGATGGACATGCCGGGGGCATCGTGCTCATTCATAAGGGAAGCCCCATGGGAGGACGTTCATTTAGCCAAGATGAAAAGAATGCTAAAGGATCTCCAAATATGCCCGGCGATCAGGTGGAAAAATCCACTGGAACCCGAGATCATCGAGGGAATGCTGAAATCGCGCCCAACTCCAAAAACTGGTGGTGATGGTCAGAGCGCTCACACCCAGCCGTCAAAGTCTTTGAAGAAGAAGAAGAAGACCAAAAAGCCTGTGAAGCCTGGTGACAAGAGCATGGACCTGCAAAAACAGATTGACGCATTAGAAGAATATAATCAGAAGGCGCGGACCCCAGTCACACTCCAAGAATTTCTCACCTACGTCCTTGTGGACAAAGATGATGACAATGGAGAAGACTCGTCGGATGAGTCTGAGGATTATGTGGCAAGCTGCCATGTGATCTCTCACTCGTTAATAAACGGTGAAGAATCTTTGGATGTAGAAAAACCAGGGGCAAATCCTGAGCCTAAACTTCTAGGACCATCAGACGAAATGATTGATGCATTCCTAAACGAAGCCCGTCAGGAAAGCAAAGCCAATCGAAAGCGTGAACTGGCTATATTTGAAAGTGCCAAACGCCGACGACTGGGGGAAAAGGTCGAGACACTCCGACTGGAGCAAAACATCCCTATCGCCAGCGAAAGCAAGTTTAAAGTAAGGAATCAATTCGCTAGGGCCATGGCAATAGGAATGAAGTTGCCCTCTCTCAAAGAAAATTCCCCTGGCAATATACGTCTTGATGAAGCAGACATGCATCTTAACTTCTGCCTATACCATCAGAGGATTGCACACCCCACCAAGGAGTGCATAGCCTTTAAAAAATGGTGGCAGGGATATGTTGCCCATCGACGACACGTTCAACGAGTGAAGCGCAAGGCTCGTCGGGAACAGAAAAGCACGACAGATGAGCATAAAAGAGCCGCTGGCAACTGTCACATAGCCGACACCAAGGGATCGCAAGTTATCACCTTTGGAAGCGACTCTGACGAAGAAATCGCCCTCAGCCCTCTCTTCAAGGAATCCACCTCCGGCACAAAACATGCGAAGATTTGCGGCAAAATCTAGCTGCGTAATCGTACGTTGACAAATGACCGAAACGTCGATAAACTACTCCCAACCCACGGCATCTTCAGGCTGATGTGGTAAAAAAAAAAAAACGGTACGTCCACAAGCGAGATGGGCACGGATGAAAACCCGAAAGGGCGCCGTGAGTAAAAACAGCAGGACTACCAGCGATGTTTGTGAAAACCCGAAAGGACGCCGTGAGTAAAAAAAATTAAAAATTAAAAAAAAAAAGGTACTTCCACAAGCGAGATGGGCACGGATGAAAACCCGAAAGGGCGCCGTGAGTAAAAACAGCAGGACTACCGGCGATATTTGTGAAAACCCGAAAGGGCGCAGACTCGTAAAAAAAAAAAAAAAACGGTATGTCCATAAGCAAAATGAGCACGGATGAAAACCCGAAAGGGCGCCGTGAGTAAAAACAGCAAAACTACCGGCGATGTTTGTGAAAACCCGAAAGGGCGCAGACTCGTAAAAAAAACGGTATGTCAATAAACAAAATGAGCACGGATGAAAACCAGAGAGGGCTCCGTGAGTAAAAACAGCAGGGCTACCGGTGAGTGTTTGTGAAAATCCAAAAGGGCGCAACCTCGTTAAAGGACACTTGCAAAGTCCTCTCGACCTTATGAGGAGAAACCACCCGTGTGAGATCCTTACGACTCACAAAGGAAGCAACACACTTAGGGATCCCCACGACTCCTAAGGAGAAATTACACTTGCGAGATCCTCACGACTCGTAATGAGAACCCTCTTATGAGACCCTCACGGCTCATAAGATTCAAAAGTCTTAAGTTACAGGGACATAAACCTATTCTTAAGCGCCCCCCAACAACCTCCAATACTGCCCTACAAGCGGCTCAATGCTGACCCTTGTATACAATCCATGGGCGCGAATAAACATTTCCCTAATGAAGTCCCATCCGTGACTTGGGATATGTCTACATGGTGAACAACCTTTGTAAGTCCTGTCAACTTACAAGGAGAAAACCCTCTTGTAAGATCCTTACGACTTATAGGAAAACACGCACTTAGGAATCCTCACGATTCCTAAGGAGAAAACGCACCTACGAGATCCTCACAACTCGCAGGGAGAAATACCTTTATGAGACCCTTACGGCTCATGAAGTCAAAAGCCTTAGTCGACAGAATCCTAACCCTGTCTACTAAGCCACCTTTGTTCAACATCGACGAAGGCAAATGATGATTCGCTCCTGGCAATATCCAAGTTGTAGCGGTGCTGATGCCGAAATCGGAGTCTAATTCCGAGCTTGCAGCGAAAAGCCAGCAAGCCACACATGCATACGAAATAGCTAAAATGATGGGGCAACTTGCAAACAAAATCAGCAAGTAAAAATATATGCATACGAAATAGCCGAAATGATTGGGCAACTCGCAATAAAAAACAGCGAGTAAAAATAAAACAAATAGCCGAAATGATTGGGCACCGCGAAAAATAGTCGAAATGATTGGGCAATCGCGACCTTCGCGATGTAAAAGCTGAAATGATAGAGCATCGCGGAAATAAAAAAAATGAATGAAAAAATGAAATTTTTGCCCTACAGGTGATATCACAGCAATCCCTGTATACAATCCAGGGGCGCAAACGAAGAGGGAGTCACATTCCTCCTCCCCAGTTTCATCAGAAGAAGAAGCCAAATCTTGACGGGCCACAGATAGCCTAGAGATCACCTCAACATTTGTCTCATTGCAGCAGACACAACATCAAGCAAAGCGGAATAGCGGCAACTCCCAGTTCTATGACTCGGCGGTGTACAGATGACCGAGAGTTAAATTCCGACTCCGTGAAATGCGGATAAAGTCAACCCTTCCTGGTTACGTGGAACGCGGATTATGTCACTCCTGACCCCGTGGAAAACGTCCAGAGCGGATCCTGGTACTCGCAGAGCACGGCAGTGAACCCATGTGAAGCATCCAGAGCGGAGCCTAGTCCTCGCCGAACACGGCAGTGAACCCGTAGGAAGCATCTAGAGCAAAATTCCTGGCTACGTGGAACGCGGATTATGTCACTTCTGACCCCGTGGAAAACGTCCAGAGCGGATCCTGGTCCTCGCAGAGCACGGCAGTGAACCCGTGTGAAGCATCCAGAGCGGAGCCTAGCCCTCGCCGAACACGGCAGTGAACCCGTGGGAAGCATCTAGAGCAAAATTCCTGGCTACGTGGAACACGGATTATATCACTTCTGACCCCGTGGAAAACGTCCAGAGTGGATCCTGGTCCTCGCAGAGCACGGCAGCGAACCCGTGTGAAGCATCCAGAGCGGAGCCTGGTCCTCGCAGAATACGGCAGTGAACCCGTGGGAAGCATCCAGAGCAAAATTCCTGGTTACGTGGAACGCGGATTATGTCACTTCTGACCCCGTGGAAAGCATCCAGAGCGGAGCCTGGTCCTCGCCGAATACGGCAGTGAACCCGTGGGAAGCATCCAGAGCAAACATCGGACTGTGGGGTCCTTAAATCCACGGACTATGATGTCCTTAACCTCGACCGTGATGTCTTAAAACTAACAATGGACAGTAATGTCCTTAAACTACTTTTACCTTGGTTCAAGGGCACATCACTTCACTCCTTTAGTATTTGTCGTTGTAATTCCTCAACGACTTCAAAGAGGTGACGGGTCCCGACAACCACACATTTCACGGACTGTGGGGTCCTTAAACCCATGGACTATGATGTCCTTAACCTCGACCGTGATGTCTTAAAACTAACATTGGACTGTGAGGTCCTTAAACTCGTGGACTATGATGTTCTTAACCTCGACCGTGATGTCTTAAAACTAACATCGGACTGTAGGGTCCTTAAACCCATGGACTATGATGTCCTTAACCTCGACCGTAATGTCTTAAAACTAATATCGGACCGTGGAGTCCTTAAATCCACGGATTATGATGTCCTTAACCTTGACCGTGATGTCTTAAAACTAATGTTTCCTGATTTAAAATCAGGAAAGCCTACGGAAGAAGTATCACGTGCTAGCACGTGACCAGCAGTCACGTGTTGGCACGTGACAATTAAAAAGCAGCGGCAAAGGCAGATTCGGTTCCCTGACTAAATCAAAGAAAAGCTCCAGAAAGGGTCACGTGCTCACACGTGACCAGGGGTCACGTGTTGGCACGTGACGGCTGAACAGCGGCTAGAAAACAAAGCGCAGAAAGCAGAAGAAAACTCGTTCCAAGGGGTCACGTGCCCACACGTGACCAGCTTTCAAAGCCTATCTATTTAACAGAATTAAATTCTGAACAGCGTTCAAATCTTTCTAAAGGAGAATGATTATTTGGAACCGATTGAATTAAAGATTTAAAGGTGATTAAATATCACGTATCTATGGAAAAATTTTGAACTTGGAAAGATTTCCCCTTAAAATCTAACCGAAATAACAAAGGAATATCTTTTCAAAATCCAATGGTGAATAAAATTCACCTAATAATCCAAAGGTCCAAATGATTGATGAATGCAAATCAAATCTCTAACGAATACAAATCAAATCCCTCAATGAATGATTCACTAAAACTGATTGATTCTGCTCCTTCTCCTATAAATAGGAGCCAAGAGATATGCAGAGGAGGAGAGACAGAGATATATATAGAGAGAGAAATAGAGCCTTGAGACTTTGGAGGAATTTGGATCTTCTGCAAAAGAAAACCTTAGGTAAGAAAGGAGAGGCTTTTAAAAAGAGAATTTAATTTTCAAAAGAGTTTAACTCTGATATTAAAAAGAAGAACTTAGTTCTCTCTTTAGCGGAGGATCTGCAAAGTGCACATCTCCCCATGAATTGAGAATTTAATTCTCATTGGGTTGAGATCCTGCCATGCAAATCCAAAGCATAGAGAGGGAATGGAAGTTTGAGAATTTAATTCTCATAGAATTGTAGGAATTTAATTCCTTTGAATTAAAATTAGGGTTTAACCCTATGTTATAGGAATTTAATTCCTTCAAAATGAACAAAACTAGGGTTTAGCCCTAACTGAGAACATAATTCTCTCAAACTCACAGGAATTTAATTCCTTTAAGAAAAGAAACTAGGGTTTAACCCTATCAAGAATATAATTCTTCAGAAGTTTAGGGTTTAACCCTATGAACAAAACTTTAATGCATACAGAGACCCGCCAAATAAAACTCTGAAGTAGGCACCTCACGTGTTACCACGTGACTCCTAAAAGAGAACTTTGAGGCAATGCCTTACGTGCCCCACGTGATCTCTAAAGCACACAAAAGAAAAAGAAACAGAAAAGAGCTTTAGGGCGCCCTCACGTGTCGACACGTGACCCCTAATGAACATTCTAACAGATCAAAGCGCAAGCCCCCATCACGTGCCCACACGTGATGGCTTTCAGAATTAAAAGTGTTAAACACTTATCTGTAGAACAAAATAAAGGAAAACAGGGCGCTATCACGTGCTACCACGTGACCCCTCTTGCCTTAGTGTTTAACACTAAAGTTGAAATCTCTATATCCAGTGTTCAACACTGATTTTCTTAGTGTTTAAACACTAATTTGGAAAGCTCTATTTACAGTGTTTAACACCGACTTTCTTAGTGTTGAACACCAACCTGGAAAACCCTGTTTCCAGTGTTTAACATTGATCTGCCTTAGTGTTAAACACTAATTTGAAATCTCCACTGCCAGTGTTTAACACTAATTTGTTTTAGTGTATAAACACTAATTTGAAAGCCCTGTTGCTGGTGTTTAACACTAACTATCTTTTAGTGTTAAACACTAACTTGTCAATCTCATTCTCAGTGTTCAACACTGATTGATCTTTAGTGTTTAACACTAACTTTAGCCCCACTGGTTAAGTGTCTAGATACAAAGCCTCTCCTCTAATGGACCAACAGAAGACCAATATCCTAAACATGATTGGACTTAGCCCAAGCTGGCCATAAGTCCTCAATTCAAATTCAACCGGGCTAATAGGCTCATAACATAATTAATTGGTCTTGGTCCTAAACTGGGTCAAAGACTGTTTAATTTACCTTGGTTCAAGGGTACATCTCTTCACTCCTTTGATACTTGGCGTTGTAATTCCTCAGCGTTTTCAAAGAGGTGGTGGGTCCCGATGACCATACATTGATACGGACTGTGGGGTCCTTAAACTCATGGACTATGAGGTCCTTAACCTTGACCGGGATGTCTTAAAACTAACGACGGACTGTGGGGTCCTTAAACTCATGGACTATGAGGTCCTTAACCTTGACCGTGATGTCTTAAAATTAACACACTGTGGAGTCCTTAAATCCATGGACTATGAGGTCCTTAACCTTGACCGTGATGTCTTAAAACTAATATTGGACTGTGGAGTCCTTAAATCCACGGACTACGATGTCCTTAACCTTGACCGCAACGTCTTAAAACTAACATTGGACCACAATGTCCTTAAACTACGTATTGACCGCAATGTCACTAAACTAAATAACAGGGCTCACTTAATTGCTCTATTGTTGGATCTAAATAATCCCGTTAAGTCGATCTTAGTCTAAAAACTAGGCTAACGTATCCTTAACAAACGTTTAAGTTGATCTTAGTCCTCAATGAGGCTAACGTATCCTTAAACCCAAACCCCCAAACCCAAATCTAAGATAATACGGATTTGGACTAGTCCACGCCCTACGGGCGACGACATAACTCAGTCTCCGTATACAATCAACGGGCAACTAAACACAAAATAAACACACACAACACGAAGTAACCATCTGGAGAAGGAAAAAGTTGTTACCGCGATGCGGTAGCGTAATTAACTGCAGGGGCTTGTGCCTGCAGGGAAGAGCGTCCCCACAATCAAAAACCCCTGAAGCGAGGGGGAATCTGACGAAGTCTGCTACATCGGCCGCATCCGTCTAAACCTCCGATACACGGTGCCATAAATCAACTTGGCATCTTCGGAGAGGTGGACGGATAAAACCAAATAGCATCTGCCCTGAATCTCAGGCAAGACATCCTCACGTCGTCGCCGTCTTTCGGAGGGGAACAACTAACATTGGACTGTGAGGTCCTTAAACTCACGGACTATGATGTCCTTAACCTCGACCGTGATGTCTTAAAACTAACATTGGACTGTGAGGTCCTTAAACTCACGGACTATGATATCCTTAACCTCGACCGTGATATCTTAAAACTAACATTGGATTGTGAGGTCCTTAAACTCACGGACTATGATGTCCTTAACCTTGACCGTGATGTCTTAAAACTAACAACATTGGACTGTGAGGTCCTTAAACTCACGGACTATGATGTCCTTAACCTTGACTGTGATGTCTTAAAACTAACAACATTGGACTGTGAGGTCCTTAAACTCACGGACTATGATGTCCTTAACCTCGACCGCGATGTCTTTAAACTACGGTATCCTGGAAAACGTCCAGAACGGAGCCTGGTCCTCGCAGAACGCGGCAATGAACCCGTAGGAAGCATCCAAAGCAACCCCTAACGCCGTGAAATGCGGATAAGGGCAACTTCACCCATCACTTGTGGGTCCTCACGACTCGTAAGGGAGTAAATTCTCTTGTGAGATCCTTACGACTTTTAAGAGAAAACAGGCACTTAGGAATCCTCACGATTCTTAAGGAGAAACCACACCTACGGGATCCTCTCAACCGGTAGGGAGAAAATTCTTTATGAGACCCTCATGGCTCATAAAGTTGAAAAGTCTTAGGAGGCAGACCTTAACCCTGGATCCTAAGCTATCATTGTCCTGCAGAGAGATCAAGATAGACTATCCGCAGAATACATTCAATAAAAAGGGACACACCATTGAGAAGAAAAATATGTCTTTTATTCATGAACCAAAATGGATACAAAGTACAATTCGTGAAAGAACAAAAATATACTCTTATTCAGGAATATGTACAAAAGAAGGAAAAAAAGATATACAAGTCTTTAGGTCGGCGGGCGATTTAGCAACTTGGTCAGCTCATCCCTCTTTCGCTGGACCTCACCTTCGTGATTCAAAATTGCCAAAAGACGGGCCTCCGCCTGAGCTTGTTGGGCCTGATATGAGGCGAGCCGGCCTTCGAGCTCTTTCTCGGTAGCTTTGTGAGCCTCAACCCTTTCGCGAGTGAACACGGCGGCCTTGTCGATAGCCACCACCTCCTTGATGGCCTCTTGAAGCACTCGCCAGAGTTCATACGCTTTGTTGTCCTTAGCTGTAAGGTTGGCTTGGAGCTCATTCAGCGCTTTCGAAGCCAGCTCCCTCTCCGAGAATTTGCGGCCGAGCCTCTTTTCGCACGACACTATGTTCGCCGCGCACCGCTCAATCAGACCCCGCAAGCCCGCTTTCACAGCCACAGCCTCCGAAGAAAGACGGGAACACTCATAAACAAGCCTCCATTCGATGGCAATACTCGATCTAGAACACGCACAAATCACCTGATATGGGAGGCAATAAGGAAAGTCTCCGATGCATATCCTACCGAGCATGCATTTACAACTATATGAATATTCGAAAGGAAATGATACCCAAAGCTCTGATGTGCATGCAACATAACGATAGTGCTCGCAATTAAAGAAAATTTCCGTGGAAAAATATGAAGCTCATTTACGCAAGCAAGACGCACATACGAGTACCCGGCAAACATGAAAATTCAACAGAAAAGCATACAACATCCAATGATAAAAAGTGTGCATCGATTTAAGCATACTACACTACCAGGAAAAGATCGCCAAACAAGGGATCAGTGGCACAAGGGTGAACAAAACAGTATTCAAAATTTTCTAACTCCCTCTCCGCCTTCTCCAGCACATCGAAACGACTATTTTCACAAGGAGTGGCTCCCCACCGATTGGCGCCATGTTCGTCCGCAAAAGCAGACATAATAGCCCGCCGCGCTCTTATTTGGCCCAACAGGTGAACCGAGCAATCTTTCAGAGCCTGAGTAATCAGGAACGCTTCATGAAAATACTCGAGCTTGTCTTCAGCCGCGTCAAGCATCGCCAGGGTCATCTCCGCTGGGTGAGGAGGGATGTTAGCAAGCACGGCAGCAAGAATCATCCGGAGCCAAAGGGATCCTATTGGAAGAGAGGACCCTCTATGGATCAAGAGTTCATATGTCTCCGAATCACATTCGTCGTCGGTGAGAAGGGGATCCACCAGTCGTGCAGCAAAACGAGGAATCATCTCCTCGATAGGTACCCCCTATGGTTGTCGACGAGCATGGGGGCGGTTGCAGGCCAGGGCACTCAGTTGTTTCCTCAAGATAAACCACACTAAATTGAGAATAGATTTCTCTGTGAAGAGAAAAAGAAGGCTATGGCCTCAGGTTATAAAGAGGAGCATTAAAGGCCGCGCACGGAGAATATTGCATGGTGGGACTATTTCCAAGGCCCAAAAAAGGGAAGGCATTGGAAATCAAGGAGATGGAACTATTTCCAATGCTTCTTTTCTGCATCTAATGTTGTGCACAGAAAATATGGCATAAAAAATTAAACAGCCCCATCAAAAGGGCCCCACGTGCAGAGCACGTGAGCACCAAACTTGATATGCATTAAAAAGTAAAATGGTGCCTCACACGCCAAACACGTCTGCAGCAATAATGACAATATGACAAAATCCCGCAAAGAAGGCATGCAAACACAGAAGGGAAGGAAAAACTTATCACTCATACTTTAAAAGTTCATACAAAAATAAGAAGAAACAATTACAATGGCAAGACCTCAGATTCGGGGCATGGATTGAGAAACTCAAAAGTGACTTTGTCCAAGATCTTCCAAGCATTTCGAACCATCCTAGTATGTTTTCTTTCGCGATCACAAGCATCGGGATCCTCACGGATGTCCTCCCCCCTCCGATAGGCAGCAAGTATGGCCGACTGCTGAAAAGCCTGATGCAAGAGATCAATAAGATTGTCTCGCCTTCTCTTCGAGATTAGGCTCATCAGCTACACCGAATGCACTTTATCCTCGGTGGCATCCAATGCCCTAAGCGGTACGCCAGTGCAAAATACAGGGAGCGCCTCCCAGATCGCCATCACGATGAGTTTCAAAAGAGAAGAGCGACGAGAGAGTAGCCGACCGTTGTACTCGTCGAAGTGGCTCATGATCTCAGTACATTGGGTGTTGGTGAACTCCTGGTTCCGGCTACGGCCCAATGCACGAATGTTTCCATAAGAAATGATTTCATCAAGATCATACAAATGAGCATCCATAATACCTGAAATAAAGATCATGAGAATTTAATGGATAAGCCAATCAAGAAGAATACTTGTCTAGATGAACAATGGATTTCAAGCAACTCTGTACATTCCCTAAGGAGAAAGCACCAATGCAAACCTCTTCTTCTTGGTTACAGAAAAACAACTCAGGGTAGGGAACCCAAGAAGTTCTGTGGGAAGAACTGAGTTCTTCGTAGGAATTAAATTCCTTTTGAAAAAAGGGAATTAAATTCCCAGAGACTTTTTTTCAGAGCCAAAAGTTTTTTTCTAGATGGAATTAAATTCCATGGAAAAGGGCAAAACATCATCATTGACCCCAGAAGGCCAGAGAAACCTTAGCAAGATCTATTGTTTAAGGATTGAAGGATTTTCTTTTTAAAGAACTTAAAAAAAATGGGTTCTTCTTTAAGGGAAAAACCCTTGATCTGAATTTAAAATCCCATGGTGATTTCTGTGAAAGTTCTTCGTTCGTTCAAGATCATTACTTGAAGAAAAGGAAATCTTCAACAGAGTTAAATTCTGGAAAATTTGCAAGACGGAGAATTAAGCTCTGAGGAACGAGAATTAAATTCTCAAAATAAAAGTTAGCCAAAAAAGGAAGATGAAAGAGTGGAGGCGCTTCTGAAGAGACCCCAGCATTTATAGCATGTGATGGAAACGCTTCATCTTCCCGATTCCCTAGATGAATCCAACGGTCAAAAAAGTGACAGCGTTGCACTCACGTGCAGACACGTGAGAGCAACGCTGTGGGGGCATTTGTTTCCTGATTAGAAAATCAGGAATTACCTCAATGAGCTATCACGTGTTCACACGTGACCAATGGTCACGTGATGACACGTGATGGTTAAAATCTCACTAAACAGAAAAGGAAAACAAAGGCTGAAAGATGACCCAATTCGTGGTCACGTGCTCACCCGTGACCAATGGTCACGTGCCATCACGTGACAGGCTTTGAAAGCCTCACAGTTTAATAGAATTTAATTCTAAAAATCAGAAAATACCTCAACGAGATATCACGTGCTCGCACGTGACCAATGGTCACGTGTTGACACGCGATGGTTAAAACGACAACATAAACAAGCGGCTGTTAAAGGGCTCAATTGGGGGTCACGTGCTCACACGTGACTAAGGGTCACGTGTCAGCACGTGACAGGCTTTGAAAGCCTTACAGCTTAAAAGAATTTAATTCTAAAAATTAGGAAATACCTCAACGAGGGTCGCGTGCTCACACGTGACCAAGGGTCACGTGCTAGCACGTGAAAGGCTTCGAAAACCTTACAGTTTAATTGAATTAAAATTCTGAATTTCTCTAAAATCTTTCCAAATGGGAAAGGATTAAGGAGAACCGTTGGATTAAAAATCCAGGGGTGATTAAATATCACCAATTTATGGAAAAATCTTAGACAAGGAAAGATTTCCCTAAATCTCACCAGAAATAACAAACAAAATATCTTTGGATTGAAAATCCAACGGTGAATAAAATTCACTTAATGATCTAAAGGCTCATATTAATTATGAAAACAAACAAAATATCTTTGGATTGAAAGATTTACTAAACAAATTGATTCTTTTCCTTCTCCTATAAATAGGAGCCAAGAGAAGAGAAGGGGGGAGAATTTGGATATAGAGTTTCGAAATCTTGAAATTTCAGAGAGAAAAGAGAGGAGAATTTAATTCTCAACAAAGAAAAAACCCTAGGTGAGAAAAGAAAGGGGATCAAAACTTCAAATAGAGAATTTAATTCTCAAATCTAAGAGTTTAACTCTTCTGCACAAAAGAACTTAGTTCTTCCTCTGGTTGAAGATCTGCACAGAGCACATCTCCCCATAAGTTGAGAATTTAATTCTCATCGGGTTGAGATCCTGCCATGCAGATACAAAACTTAGAGGGGGAATTGAGTTTAGAGAATGTAATTCTCCCAAAACAAAATTAAGGTTTAACCCTATATGAGAATTTAATTCTCCCAAACTCACAGGAATTTAATTCCTTCAAGATGAAACTTAGGTTTAACCCCATATGAGAATTTAATTCTCCCAAATTCACAGAAATTTAATTTCTCTTAAAAAATGAAATTAAGGTTTCACCCTATGCAAGAATTTAATTCTTCTACATATATAGGAATTTAATTCCTCCAAACCATGATCAGAGTTTAACACTACAGAGAATTTAATTCTCAAAATAAAATAAAAAGACTAAAGAGATTTCTGTGCATGAAAAGGACTAAGGTCACGTGTCCCCACGTGACCCCTGAAAAGATCTCCAAAATGAGAAGGAAAAAGTTCTGAGGCAATGCCTCACGTGCTCCCACGCGACCTCCAAAACACAGAAAGAGAAAGTAAGGGAAATCTAAGCTTTGGGCGCTCTCACGTGTTATCACGTGACCCCTCAGCAAATGCTTTAACAATTGGCGCACAGATCTCCATCACGTGCCAACACGTGATCCTCAAAAATAAAAATAAAAAGTATTTAACACTTGTTTGCAGAACAAAATAAAGGGGATCTGGCCCCACTTTTTGAGGCCATCACGTGCTCCCACATGACCCCTTCCTCTTCTAGTGTTTAACACTAATCTGACAATTTTGTTTCCAGTATTTAACACTGTTATCTTTTAGTGTTTAACACTAATTTGAGAATTACATTTCTAGCGTTTAACACTAATTTGATAATTTTATTTCCAGTATTTAACACTGTTGTTCTCTAGTGTTTAACACCAGCTTTAGACAAATTGGCTAATTTTCTAGAGGCAAAACCTCCCCTTCAATTGAATCTCAAAATTGAGTAGAAACTCAAAAGTATAATGTTTAATCCTCAGCCAAAGACCTAAATGTTATCAAAGCCCTCAAACTCTCGTTTAGCATTGCTAAATAATGTCGGTTTGAACCCAGACAAATGTCTAATGGTCCAACAGAGGGCCAATATTTCAAATATAATTGGACTTAGCCCAAACTGGCCATAAGTCATCAATTCAGATTTAATTGAGCCAATGTGCTCATAATCTAATAAATTGATCTTAGTTTCAAATTGGACTACAGATCCCCAAATCCACTTTGGTTCGAGAGTACATCTCTTCACTCCTTTCATATTTGTCGTTGTAATCCTTCAACGTCTTCAAAGAGATGACGGGTCCCGACAACCACACGTTTCACAGACTATGTTGTCCTTAACCTTGACTGTGGGGTCTTTAAACTCACGGACTATGATGTCCTTAACCTTGACTGTGAGGTCTTTAAACTCACGGACTATGATGTCCTTAATCTTGACTGTAAGGTCTTTAAACTCACGGACTATGATGTCCTTAATCTGGACCACTATGTCCTTAAACTGGTATTGGACCACCATGTCCTTAAACTGGCAATCGACCGCAATGTCCCTAAACTAAACAATAGAGCTCAAATGCTCTTTTGTTGGATCTAAACGATCCCGTTAAGTTGACCTTAGTCTAAAATTAGACTAACGTGTCCTTAACAAACTGTTAAGTTGATCTTAGTCTAAAATTAGACTAACGTATTCTTAATAAACGTTTAACTTGATCTTAGTCTCAAATGAGACTAACGTATCCTTAAACCCCCCCAAACCCAAATCTAAGAAAGAATACGGATTTGGACTAGTCCACGCCCTACGGGCGACAACATAACTTAGTCTCCGTAAACAGTCCACGAGCAACCAGACACAAAACAAACACCCACGACACGAAGTGACCATATGGAGAAGGAGAAAGTTGTTACCGCGATGCGGTAGCGTAATTAACTGCAGTGGCTTGCGCCTGCAGGGAATAGCGTCCCCACAATCAAAAACCCCTCAGATGAAGGGGAATCTGACGAAGTCTGCTATATCGGCCGCATCCGTTTAAACCTTCGATATATGGTGCCATAAATCAACTTGGCATCTTCGGAAAGGTGGACGGATAGCACCAATTAGTATCTGCCCCGAAATTCAGGCAAGACGTTCACCGCGTCTCTTGCCTCGTCTTTCAGAGGGGAACAGATTCTGGCATGCCCGGTGGGACCTTTTCCTCTTTCCATTCCACACTTCGTGTGTCGTGTTCGTGAACCAATCGTGGAGATCCAAAATCAATAAACCAATCGTCGTCTTTCAGAGGGGAACAGATTACCCCGTCTTAGGGTAGACTGGGTTTATTGATTGTGGAGATCCAAAATCTCCGACAGCCGCGGGCAAAACCGCCGTTAATTACCTCTCGCTTGTGGAGCGAAAAAATCTCTGATTAACGGGTCAAACGGATCATGTGAACTCAATGTGCGGTATGTGTTGTGTTTTGAAAACAATGCAAAATGCAAAACGACGTGTTCATTTCACTTTTTATTTTGTGAATATTTACAAGAAAGACTTTAAAAAAAATTTAGTAATTTTTTTTCTATTTTTCTATTTTTCTTTTTTTTAAAGTGTGGAAGTGAAGCACAAATTTTTCATGACCAGAAAGAAAAACTCAATGTACAGATTACCCCGGTCTATGATAGACGGGGGGTTTATTGATTGTGGAGATTCAAAATCTCCGGCAGCTGCGGACAAAACCGCCGTTAATTACCCCTCGCTTGTGGAGCGAAAAATCTCCGATTAACGGGTCAAACAGATTATGCGAACTCAATGTGCGATATGTGATGTGTGATGTGTGTGTTGTGTTTTGAAAATAATACAAAAAGGCGTGTTCATTTTATTTTTTATTTTGTGAATATTTACGTGAAAGATTTCAAAAAAAATTTAGTAAACAGTTTTCTATTTTTCTATTTTTCTATTTTTTTTAAAGTGTGGAAGTGATGGGCAAATTTTTCATGACCAGAAAGAAAAACTCTTATCTTATGGAACCAAGCCCATGCTTGTACAGTGACAAATTTATAAGTGCCAATATTTATTGAATTTAATTTAATATAATTTTTATGGTATATATGTCTTTTGTCCACTAATATAAATTGATGGGCAAATATTACCTAAAACATATGAAACTTTGCGTGTCTGTGTTTTACACCATGGAGAGCAAGTTGAACAGTACTGATCATTAAAATGCATGGTGTAAAGTCAAAATTTGATGCGACGCCTCATTTTTTAGAACGAGATGTTACCTCATAAACACTTTTCCCGTGTGTGTGTGTAGGTGATTCTATGAGGTCCTGCCTCATTTTTTATTTTGAGGTCCACTTTCAAACACACAACCCTGTGTTTTTCACCGATCCGTAACGGCCACCGTGATTTATATGTGTTAGATATGTTGTGTATTAAGTTTTACGAGATTTAAATATCTCTAACACATCCATCAAACATACTAAAAAATCAACAGTTTTACAATGCATGAAAAACAAGATCGCTTGATGGAAGTGTTAGAGGTCACCAAATCTCATAAAATTTGATACATAATCTAACACATATAGATCATGGTGGCGGATTAGTGAAAAATACAGGATAGCTTGTTTGAAAAATGGACCTCAAAATATAAATATAGATCGCCTCTCCCTCTCCCTTTCCCTCTCTATATATGAAGTTAATAATAAACCAAACAAAATAGGCTAAAATTCAAGGAAGCTCCCACAAATTCAAAAACCATCATGGGATTTGATCTAGGGTTTTGACATAGGGTTCTAATGTGGTTTAGATTACGAATTTGATATGGGTATTTTATATGGGTTTTAAGTTTGGATTTGAATTTCTATTTGTAAATTATAGATTTGATTTTGGTTAGGGTTTTTGCCTCAAAATCATCACGAGATTTTATCAAATTTTTTGGGTTTTGGACTATACAAGCATAGTGATCATCCGAGAGGATGATAAGGGTTCGCCGGAGATGACGGTTTTTCTCTCTCTTTTTTTTTCGTTAAGGGTATTTTGATCCAAAATATTATTTGGGATGGAAAGTTATAGAAAGTTATATCAGGAGGCAATGTGCATGTTTATTTTAAAGTGAGGAAGGTATTCTCTAAATTAATTACAATAAAAATATGCATGAAAATCCTCTAAATTAATTACTCCTTTTGTTCCAACTATTAGTCCCTTTTTCCCCATCAAACTATTTGTCCATTTAATATATCCAAAATCAAGTTTTACTTTATACTTCTATTATAATATTTTTTAAATTTTTTGTTTGGAACAGGCCCTAAAGTCCAAGCCATACATACATCACACCCACGGACACGGCATCAATTTACCTCAAAAGTTTTGAAGTGCAGCCATTTTCTGTCCTAGAAATCGAACCTTGCAATCTCCCCATGCAAGGAAGTGAGGATATCAACTAAGCTATTTGCACATTGGCCTATACTTCGGTTATCAATGCACTTGAATATAGAGTTTCAAATTTAACCATAAAAATGCAGTTAATTACAACATCTTAGAATTAAATTTGGGGTTTCATATGAATTTTTATATCTCGGAATAGCTAATCTTCTTAATAAATGTGTAAGAGAAAGAAAAAGACCAGTATTGTGACATGGGAAGAGATATTGTTATTGCATTTTTTCGTATGTATTTTTCTCCCTTTAGCAATTTATTTTCTATCATCCACTAGTGACGAAGAAACGTACTTTCTCTGTTTTTTGTTTTCCAGCAAACGAAAAAATTTGTTATTTATATTTCTTCACTCCTTTTTTTTCACTTCTACCCAGCTAACTACCAAATCCTTATGATTTTCCTATTTGTTGTGGAATTAACATTAGATGCAAATAATATTAGAATTCAAGTTTGGAAGTTCCATTTCTACTCCCAATTCACAATTGGTTTTTTTCCCTCTAAATACATATTTGTTTTACTTATTCGAAAAGATTGCCTACGCGATCTGGGCCACACAAAGTTGCCAAGGCCATGTTATTGGTTATGGACTCTTAAGTCCTAATAGGACAATTATCCTGATAAGACTTTTACTTGGACTTGAACTTGGACAATATTGTAGGACTTTTGTATAATATAGCATTATTCTTCTACTTAATTTTATGACATGCCATTATTCTTACAATAATATTATTTAAGATATATCCGTTAAGGCATCCTTTTAATTGAAGCTTTCCTTCCCTCTCCTAATTTTCACATACACTTAAAATTGACGTCACCACCTTAATTTAAATCAACAGTTCAATCGATGCAAAAATTACGACCTTTCTTGCTAAATTAAGCTAATCTAGCACAAACAGACCCATTTCTAAACCTAATGGATTTCATGGGTAGCTACATACAAGTGATTTCAGGGCACAAACATTCTTTTTCCATATCAAAAACCACTCCAAGAGTAGTGATTTCCAGCACAAATTACTAGCAGGAACAAGCAAAAATTACTAATTAACACAAAATTAAGCAAGATCAAGTAAGAGGATGAAGAGCTGACAGTCGTCAGAGCTCGTCTCTCCCTCAACAGACGAGTAATCAGAAGGAGACGAAGAGCTGCAGTAAGAGGGCAAGACTGAAGAGATGAGCTTGCCCGCGTCCGAAATCAAGCCCGACAGCCACCTAGGGCTTCCTGCTTGGGCCGCCGCTAGCGAGTTCTCCGGCCTCGCATACGGTGAGGGCGAGGGCGTCGCTGGGAGCGGGATGAGGGCCACGGGCGGCAAGTGTTGGTTCCTAGTGTTCTCGCCGCTAACCCGCGGCCAATGCGGCATCCTAAAACAAATATTTTGATGGCATTGGAAACTAACACCCAAGAATCTAATAAAACACATAAACTAGAAAAACAACAAGATAGAAATCACAACCTTTATAGTATTTTCATTTGCTCCAATTGGATTGTACTTTAGCATGCTCTAAAATTAGCTTGCTAATGTGCATGAGTTCCCCACGGTGGTACCAGAGCTATTAGACAGGGATGCTGATCTATGGAGGGTTCTCACTGTGATGACAGTAGCGGCGAAACGCATGCTTTTATCCTTAGGATACCCCCTGCGGTTATATGATTCGGCGGGTTGTAGTCTGTCACGAGGGTACTACTTAAAAAATAGCTGCCGAGGAATCCATGGGTGCCACGGTCAGTTTCCACTGCGTTGATTAACCCAACAGTGGTATCAGAGCCAGACTAAATGATAGGTGTAATTTATTACACATTTTTTAACCTATTTATTATGTTATTGTCATATATTATGCTGCTCCGGATATCTTTTGTGAATTATTACAGATAATAAGGTTTGGATGTAAAAAGACAAAAAAATTGTCCTAAAAGAAGGATTACGTGCGTGCAATGGAGACTTAGGGAAATTATTCAGAAAATCAAAAGACAATTTGCAAATTTGGAATAAATTTGGGAATATCATTACAGATCAACAAAGATTGCAACAAATAGAGGTAAATCAATCATCACAACAGAGAAACCAAACCAAATCAAAAGTAGCAAATCAACCTGCCTAATTATATGCCAAATTTGGGAACAATTCGGAGATCTACGCAACTACAGAGATACAACGAGATATTCAAGATTTTATGTACTCAAAAATCATCTAATTGACGATAAAACCACAGAAAAATCTGGAGCTACGAAACCAAAAAACAGTGGTGGATCAGCGGTCGATTTTAGGCCGTTCGATGAGATTTTTTATGAGTATGATCGTATTTCCACATAGATTAATATGAGATGTAGGGCTTCGTCTTTTAAAAAATCTGAAGGCACCCAACAGTATCCAACAGAGCAATTATATTAGATTATTATAGTTGTTAGCAAGTAGATTCTTTTATATTTTCTGGTACTTGTTTTCTAATCTTTCTTAGTCCTATATAAGCACTTGTATTGCTTTAGGGTTTCATCTCCCTCTCATAGCATTCAAATTAGGGTTTTGAAGGAGAAAAGAACGAGTCTATTATAAGTACTCCTGATTATGAATAAGATTTATTTTTCTTTTATAAACATGAGTAACTAATTCCTTTCTAGAGTTTTGTTTGTATTTATTTTATGATTGGGTAATCTTTTATCTCTTATTTTCTATGTTTTTATGATGAATGTCTTATGATTTAATTATTCTCTTTATAGTTTTTCATCTAATAAACTAATCTTATAATGAAAGTTGACGTCTAAAATAAGATTAGGGAAGAGTGATAACACTAATAATCTAATTAGATTAAGGAAAATTTGACAAACTAGAAACTTAATTAGGGAAGGTAAGAAAATAATTTAATCACAAGATATTCAACCTAGCTAGTTCAAAAGGATCTAGATTAATCGATAAAATATTAATTGTAGACTCATGACCTATATATTTTTATGGAAGATTAAAACCAGCTTACTTCTAATTAACTAAAACTAGGGTTTTGATATGATCTAGATGATATTATAATTTTGATACGCTATATTTATAATTTAAATATAAGATATGATTAGTTATAATTAATGGAAATATATTAGAACTAGATTAGAAAAGAAAATGAATCTTTTAAAACAATCATAGAAATAAAACAAATAAAAACCTTAGATTTGTCTCTCTCTTAAAAACCAACTTTTATTTTATTTTGCATTTAAATCTTTAGATTTTAAAAATAACTCATGTTTAACTTAATTTAAAAGTAGTTAACACACTTCTTTGTGGGAATGATTCTCAAGTACAACTGCGATAAACTGTATATTTGCGGTTAAAATTGGAGAACTAATAAAATCCACATCAAGTTTTTGGCGACGTTTCCGGAGAGGTGTAGTTTAATTACATTTAAATTTAAGTTTTAGATTTCAGTTGTATATTAAATTAGATTTTCTTTAGTGCATTTGATTCTGCAAAATTTCTATTTAAAATTTCAAGAATTGAGATAAATTTACTGGAAGAGAAAATCAAGACGAACTGAGGCAAATCTAGGTAAGATTCCGTTCTTCCCAAAATCTCGATTTGATTCTAACTAATAGATATTTGCAGGATTCTTTGCGCCATATAAAAAAATTAGTTTAGATTTTAGATCTTTGATCTTTTTAGATTGAATTGCATATTTAAGAAGATTCTAAGGTGCAACAACCCAAATCCAAATTAGGTGGGGATTTCATCACCCTTTCTAGGCTCCACAAATCACAACTGAGCATCCGCATTGACCTACAATAATTTTTAACAATAGCTAGACTTCCGGCCTTAAGGACATATCGCGCTCAATAGGACAAGAGAAGGTTGCAGATAATCTAACAGTTATCCGATTCAATCTTGAGGTGTCTAGTGACGTGTGACTAGTTGTAGTTATTTAATTAATGCCCGCTATTTCGGTGATTCGTTTAGAGGAACCCTCCCACTTAACTGGCACAGATCTGGCCTCAACATTGTTAAAGAGCTGTTAGAGGATCTATCCCGCAATTTGTCTCTTGGTAGTTAGGAGCGGGTCTAGTAACTTGACCTAGGTAACCCTATATCTAGGTTTGTTTGCGCACTGTGTTGGTGATTTGTTAGAATCTCTAAGCATCTTAGTTTTTGCATTAAAAATCAAAAAAAAAAACTTTTTACGTACAGTGTATGCACGTGTGGGGTCGAGACAAAACAAAACGTTTGACTCGTCTTGATTTTATAGATACTGTGGCTGAAATCGTCTCCTCTATACCTACCCTACATGATAAATGCTATCCTATCCGCACATCACTGCCATCTTATATAGTATTATCGTTAGCAGCCGGTGACTATGAAATTAAACCCGCTTTCATAAAGTCACTTCCTAAATTCCATGCTTTAGAATCGGAAGACGCCTATGTTTTTATAAGGGAATTTGAGGACTTATGCCAATTGTTCAAATTGAAGCAGTTAAATCAAGATACTGTAAAACTTAGACTAATACCATTTTCCATCACTGATAAAACTAAGCATTGGTTGTACAATGTGCCGGCTAACACAATTCACACATGGTAGGGGTTTACTAAAACTTTCCTTAAAAAATCTACCCGCATTTTAAAACCGCTAAATTCAGAAATGAAATTATGACATTTTCACAAAAACCGGAGGAATCTTTTTGGAAATATTTTGAACGCTTTAAAGACCTTTTAATTAAATGCCCACATCACAATATAACTAAGTGGGAATTATGCCAGATAGTGTATGATGGTATGGAATCTAAATTTATGGTAGAGTCTAAATTTATGGTAGAATCAATATGTCAAGGAGATTTTATGATGAAAAAGGAAGATGACGCATGGAACTTTCTAGAACAATTATCTGATAAAACCATCTAATGGGAGAGTACTAGTGAGAGAGGTTCGACCACATCTAGGAAAGGGTTACACACGGTTGAAACTACTATAGGGATGCAAGCCAAGCTAGCAGCAATAAGAAAATCAATAGAAAATCTATCAACTACAACCGTCCCCGTTCAAAAAATTAGTAAACCCTCTCCTTGCCTAAACTGTCAAGACTCGTTCCACCTTTCTGAAGAATGTCCCTTTCTAAACGGTCCTCAAGGGCAAGAGACCGCCAATACTGCATATCAAAAATAATAATAATAAACCTTATTCTCAAATTTATAATCAAAGATGGAGGAACCACTCTAATTTACAATGGAATTAAGGCAACACTAGCCAACAATTCCAAAATATAAGACAAGGCCCTCCACCTAACCCATCCTAACCCAACACACAACAAGGGTATGAGGACGAGAATACTAGACTTAATATGGTTGAAAAGTGGCTGGAAAATATTGAAAAGCAAATTGGCCAGTTATGATGAAACCTTTTCTCCAGTGGCTATGCTTAAGTCCATCCCGATCCTATTTGCCATCGCTGCATACCATGACTACGAAATCTGGAAAATGAATGTTAAGACCGCCTTTCTAAATGGTGATTTAGAAGAGGGCGTTTACATGACTCAGCCGGAGGGCTTTGTAGACAGTGGGAGCAGCGGAAAGGTGTGCAAGCTGCTTAAATCCATCTACGGGTTAAAACATACATCGCGGAGTTGGAACATCTGTTTTGATGAGGTAGTCAAAGAGTTTGACTTCATCAAAAACATAGATGAACCTTGTATATACAAGAAGGTCGCAGAGAGTAAGGTCGTCTTCCTCATATTGTACGTGGATGACATACTCTTGATAGGAAATGATGTTCCTATGCTGCACTCGGTCAAGCTCTTCTTATCACAAAGATTCTCAATGAAAGATCTAGGTGATGCCTCCTATATCTTGGGGATTAAGATCTATAAAGATAGATCTAAACGGATACTGGGATTGTCCCAATCTAGGTATATTGACACTGTACTAAAGAGATTTAGTATGGAAGATTCTAAGCGTGGGAATATACCCACGATCTCGGGACTCACTCTCTCCAAAGAGATGTCTCCCAAGACTGATTTGGAGAGAGCTCGCATGCAAGGGATACCCTATACTTCGGCAGTAGGCTCTATCATATACGCGATGTTATATACCAGACCCGATGTAGCGTACTCACTAAGTGTAGTGAGTAGGTATCAAGCAGATCCAGGAGAGAATCGCTGGACAGCTGTGAAGAACATTCTCAAGCACTTGAGAAGGACTAAAGAGATGTTCTTGGTGTACGGTAACAGTGAACTCCAAGTGGAGTCATTTGCCGACTCGAGCTTCCAGAGTGATAAGGACGATATTAAGTCAGTCTCGGGTTTTGTCTTTACCCTCAACGGAGGGGCGGTGTGTTGGAAGAGTTCCAAGCAAGACACCGTTGCAGACTCGACGATGGAGGCTGAATACATCGCTGCCAACGATACTGCCAAAGAAGCTGTCTGGATGAAGAAGTTCATTACTGAGCTTGGTGTGGTTCCATCCATTGAGCATCCAATACTTGTGTATTGTGATAACAATGGAGCGGTGGCTTTGGCCAAGGAACCCAGGTCCCATCAGAGATCCAGACATATTCTGAGATGGTATCACCTGATCCGGGAGATAGTTGATCGCCGTGAGATCAAGGTCAGGAGAGTTGACACGAAGGACAACGTAGCGGATCCACTCACAAAGGCCCTCTCCCAGACACAATTTGAGAGACTCTTTGGGATGTTGGGTATGAGATACTACAACACATGGCCTTAGTGTAAGTGGGAGATTGTTAGTTATATGTATGCCTTAGAGGCCATTATTGTACATATGATGTATATTATAGTGGATGCTTGGACATATATAGAGAGGACTTTCTTGCTCGACATGATAGTATGCTATCAGGTTGCCTTTGTCTTAACATGTAGACTTGTATTGTGATACTGTCTTGCTCTCACATGTTGATAAAGCCCTTAGGATATGTACTTGAATACCAGGACTATGATGGAGATCATACTAGTGGGGCCAGGGTAGTTCACAAGTACATCCTTTAATTGTTCCTGGTCGAGATAATATCGAACAGGGCATCGATATTCCAGAGTAGACTAGCATATACGCTTCTTGACCCATATGATGGGCGATGGATGATCCCACATCCATTGGTGTTTGACATCAAAGATGGTATACGGGTGCTCAGTGGAGACTGGGTACACTGAACAGGACTTGCCGAGGACTCCTATATGGTAGTATACCTATCGTCAGATAGCAGTCCTCTGGTGACACTGGTACAAGTTAGTCTGTAGACCCGAGATTGTCATAGAGTCTTATGTGTCTCCCCCTGTGCTTTGATTTCCTCCCTACCACGCTCAAAGAAGGCATGCAAACAGGTGGATTTTGGGTACAGTCCCGAGTCGTATGGAGGCAATGAGCGATAGGAGGGGTTTCGTCTCTCCCGGTATTAGGGGTTGATGTTGCGCTATGCTCGATTGAATATAACTGGAAGTCCCTAGCCAGGGCTGCTGTCGAGACTTACTGATAAGTGTTATCAGTAGTTTCTCGAACCGTTATAGGCCAGACATTGGCATGACTTATCACGTTACTGGGGTCTGACGATTTCCACCCCTAGATATGATATGCGACATATCAGACGAAAAGACCGGACTGTACGGTAGTGTTACTGATAGGCTTCATGGAGACTATGGATATGCTTGCTTGTTGATCTTCATATCGCTCAATACCCGGATAGCCATTACGTCCAGCTAGTACCGCTGACGGCTTATAGGTGATTGATGTGATCATCACTTGCTGCTGGCGTATTGACGAATCTTTAGAGTCCCACACAGAACTTTCCTGGTTCAAGCAAAACGAAATAGGACACATATGTGATATGTGTGTGGGCCTGATTAAATACAAGTATGTGATACCGTATTGTTATCTGGAAGTCATCTATTATCGGTTCGGTTATACGTGATATAACCAGTTTGTCGAATCAAGTATTGATTCGATAATGTGATATACAGATAAATGATATTAGTTGGTCATATATGATAAAACCGGATTATTAGATCAAGTGTTGATTTAATAATGTGATATAAATTATATGTGATATACTTATATATTAACTAATATCATTAGCTCACTAATTATTCTTCATTAAATATATATTAATATATATATATATATATATATAATGAAGCATGGCATTTAAATTTCTATTTTGTTAAATTAGAAATAAGGTGGAAAGTGGAAGCATGGTTGCAAGCATGGGATTAACTCTAGTTTATTCTTCTTGACTCACTATTCAAGCACGGTTGCAATTTTATATTGCATAATTCCATTCTTGAATGACTGAGGGGTCAAGAGTTGCCATTCATTCTATCTCATTCTCAACACTTAGCCAAAAATTGTTGAGTTTCTCCCATGGCTACTCTCTAGCTTCTTCTTCCTCCTCTTGTCATGGTTCAAGCTTCAACCCTCATGTGATGTGAATCATGAAGCTTGAAAACAAACTTGTGAGCTCCTTTCATCCCCTACTTCACTATCCTACACTTGACTAGCGATCAAGTGTAGCGTGTTTCTTATGCTAAAGTGTTTAGTATAATAGCTAGCTTGAATTGGAAGGACTTCGCGTGGATCATCTTCGGCACGAAGGTCATCGGAGGAAGCCTCTTCAAAGTCTCAAGAGAAGCCTTGTGGAGTCGTGGGAATACTACACGGAGCAAGTGAAGAGAAGGACCGTCTACAAAGGTTGTATTCTTGTTCTCTAGATGTAAAGTAGTTTACATTTGGTATTGTCTAAATCTCTAGTTAAAGATTCTAAGTTTAGGGTTCGTTAGCATGGCAATTTTTTGAAAATGGTATGGACGATGCCTTCCGAAACCTTGCTGTCGTGCTAGGGAACTTTACAATGGTATCAGAGCCAGGCTAAAGATTTAGACAATGTATGTTAGATTACGAAACCGAAACTGCTCCGAAATTTGAAACATTAAATCACAGTTTCTGTCGATTTTTAAAGCCGTCGAAAATTTTTTTAAACAACTGCAGAATGTTATATGAGATGTAACATGAACACTGGAGAAATACGAACTCATTTGGACGGTTTTTGGCCGAGCACATACCCTTGAAAACCGAGCAGGCCGGCCCAATGAAGAATTCCGGAGTTCGTATTTTTTTGGTGTTCTGGTCTTTGGGTTTTGGTGTTTCAGGTGTTGTTTGTTTTTGCTAAAATTTCATGAGATGTTAATTTTCTATAAAGTCAACTCGGAGTGTTTCGTAGTCGTAATTCTAACTATATTTCGGGTTATTTAGACGGTGTTAAAAAGTTCGAACGGATATCAAATACCCACTTTGACCCTTGTCGGAAAATTTTCCAAGAGTTGGATTTTTTCTAAGTTAAAGAGCATTCAAATATCGTGCAAGTGATTCAATGGACCCTCTAGAAGAACGAAACCTTAACTCGATTCTGTGACCATCAGAACCACCACTAAACCCTAGGGTTTGTGGTAGTTCAGTGGTGCCACAGGTGAGGCATTGGTTGGACCTTCTACGGCTGGTTCATTGGTACTGTGGCATGTAATAGATACTTTTAAACTACGCTCAAGTGTTGAGCATTTAAAGAAATTTGGGTGTTTGTTGATTCGATCGGAATGTTTAACATCGTCTAGCTATTTGTGACATATGATGTTATATGTTGCTTGGATATGTTATATTGGATCGTCGTGTTTTGAATAGCCGGGTTTTTTATGTGAGATGAGAGTTTCTTATTTTCATTCATGTAAAATTCATTGTATGCAATATTATTTTATTGGGGCACTTCCGAGTTGAGGATGATGCCACCATTGTTGTATATTATTTACTTTTCCGCATTAGGATAGACCCAAGGAGTGGAGCACAAGTAACCGGGTTCTAGAGTCCAGTGGGAGACCATCTCAAGAAGTCGAGTTCGGGTCTCCTAACTCTAGAATTGGTAGGGTTGCTTGCCGCTCTCATAGGGGTCTAGGGATGTGGGTTTGGCTATTCATCACGACCGTGGAATCCGTGTTTTATACTGGCTTGACTTAAAACACGGAATTCCTAGTATATCCAATATTTCATATGTTATCTTCTGCTGCTGATATTCTATGATGTGATCACTTTATATGTGTGAGACGAATACTTTATTATTGTATATATTATATATAATAAACGTTGCTTATATTTTGCACCCGCGCTAGTCCTGCCCCGCTATGTCGTTAGTTAAGTAACCTAACGGTGCATAACGGGACACTGTGGCGAATGCGGATGGTATAAGCGTATGTTGTATTTCGTTTCTTCTGTGATGCTTAGAAAGCTTAATTGATGGGACTTCATTAATGAGATTAATGAAAGAAAAGAAACCAAAATGATATTGTAGAATCAAATTTTCAAAAATGGTAGCTCTAGTTTTTGCTTTGCATAGCAGTATTCCTTGTAGAATATCCAGCACCATATTCAATAAGGAAAGAGCCGAGATCCCTGTTCCTCTCCGAATGGCGGCGCGACAGGGACATCTTGCCTGAGATTCGGGGTAAATGCTAATTGGTGCTATCCGTCCACCTCTCCGAAGATGCCAAATTGATTTATGACACCGTGTATCGAAGGTTTAAACGGATGCGTCCGATATAGCAGACTTCGTCAGATTCCCCCTCGCTTGAGGGGGTTTTGATCGTGGGGACGCTCTTCCCTGCAGGCGCAAGCCCCTACAGTTAATTACGCTACCGCATCGCGGTAACCACTTTCTCCTTCTCCAGATGGTCACTTCGTGTCGTGTGTGTTTATTTGTGTTTAGTTGCTCGTGGATTGTATACGGAGACTGAGTTATGTCGTCGTCCGTAGGGCGTGGACTAGTCCAAATCCGTATTATCTTAGATTTAGGTTTGAGGGTTTGGGTTTAAGGATACGTTAGCCTCATTGAGGACTAAGATCAACTTAAACGTTTATTAAGGATACGTTAGCCTAGTTTTTAGACTAAGATCAACTTAAACGTTTGTTAAGGATACGTTAGCCTAGTTTTTAGACTAAGATCAACTAAACGTTTGTTAAGAATACGTTAGCCTAGTTTTTAGACTAAGATCGACTTAACGGGATCGTTTAGATCCAACAATAGGGCAATTAAAGGAGCCCTATTGTTTAGTTTAGTGACATTGCGGTCAATAGGTAGTTTAAGGACATTGCGGTCCAATGTTAGTTTTAAGACGTTGCGGTCAAGGTTAAGGACATCATAGTCCGTGGTTAAGGACTCCACAGTCGGATATTAGTTTTAAGACATCCCGGTCAAGGTTAAGGACGTCATAGTCCGTTGTTAGTTTTAAGACATTCCGGTCAAGGTTAAGGACGTCATAGTCCATGGGTTTAAGGACCCCACAGTCCGATGTTAGTTTTAAGACATCACGGTCAAGGTTAAGGACGTCACAGTCCATGAGTTTAAGGACCCCACAGTCCGTATCAATGTGTGGTCATAGGGACCCGTCACCTCTTTGAAGACGTTGAGGAATTACAACGCCAAGTATCAAAGGAGTGAAGAGATGTACCCTGGAACCAAGGTAGATTAAACAGTCTTTGACCAGTTTAGGACCAAGACCAATTAATTATGTTATGAGCCCATTAGCCCAGTTGAATTTGAATTGAGGACTTATGGCCATTTTGGGCTGAGTCCAATCATGTTTAGCATATTGACTTTCTGTTGGTCCATTAGAGGAGAGGCTTTGCCTCTAGACACTTAGCCAATGGGGCTAAAGTTAGTGTTAAACACTAAAGACCAATCAGTGTTGAACACCGAGAATGAGATTGACAAGTTAATGTTTAACACTAAAAGATAGTTAGTGTTAAACACCGGCAACAGGGCTTTCAAATTAGTGTTTATACACTAACGCAAATCAGTGTTAAACACTGGCGGTGGAGATTTCAAATTAGTGTTTAACACTAAGGCAGATCAGTGTTAAACACTGGAAACAGGGTTTTCCAAGTTGGTGTTCAACACTAAGAAAGTCAGTGTTAAACACTGTAAATAGAGTTTTCCAAATTAGTGTTTAAACACTAAGAAAATCAGTGTTGAATACTGGATATAGAGGTTTCAACTTTAGTGTTACACACTAAGGCAAGAGGGGTCACGTGGTAGCACGTGAGAGCGCCCTCAATTCATTTTATTCTGCCAAAAGTATTGAATACTTTGGAGCATCACGTGCTGTCATGTGATGGACATTTAAATGTTTGTCTGTTAGAGCTTCTGCCAAGGGGTCACGTGGGGCACTTGAGGCATTGCCTCAAAGCCCTTCTCTGTGGAACTTTTCAGGGGTCACGTGGTAGCACGTGACCCTGCTTCTTTGCAAGTTTGTTTATCTTTTAGGAATTAAATCCTTCATAGGGTTAAACCCTAGTTATAACTTTAGAGGAATTAAATTCCCACTTTCTTTTTGAAGAATTATATTCTTAGATGGAGTTAAACCCCGGCTTTTCTTCTGTAAGAATTAAATTCCTGATGTATGTGAAGAACTGAATTCTATCATAGGGTTAAACCCTAATTTCTTATTTCTTAAGGGAATTAAATTCCTGTTATTTTGACAGAATTAAGTTCTTAACTAGGGTTAAACCCTGGTTCTGTTCATTTTGAAGGAATTGAATTCCTATAACATAGGGTTAAACCCTAATTTTATTTCAAAGGAATTAAATTCCTATAATTCTGTGAGAATTAAATTCTCAAACTTCCATTCCCTCTCTATGCTTTGGATCTGTATGGCAGGATCTCAACCCAATAAGAATTAAATTCTCAATTCATGGGGAGATGTGCACTCTGCAGATCCTCTACTAAAGAGAGAACTAAGTTCTTCTTTTTAATCTAAGAGTTAAACTCTTTGAGAATTAAATTCTCCTTTTAAAAGCCTCTTCTTTCTTACCTAAAGTTTTCTTTTGCAGAAGATCGAATTCCTCTAAAGTCTCAAGGCTCTATTTTTTTCTTTCTATGTCTCTCTCCCCCCTTTATATATTTTCCTGGCTCCTATTTATAGGAGAAGGAGCAGAATCATTTAGTTTTAGTGAATCTTTCATTGAGAGATTTGATTTGCATTCATCATTCATCTGGACCTTTGGATTATTAGGTGCATTTTATTCACAATTGGATTTCAAATCCAAACATATTCCTTTGTTATTTCGGTTAGATTTTAAGGGGAAATCTTTCCAAGTTCAAGATTTTTCCATAAATAGGTGATATTTAATCACCTTTAGATTTTTAATCCAATCGGTTCCAAATAATCATTTTCCTTTGGAAAGATTTGAATGCCTTTCAGAATTTAATTCTGTTAAATAGAGAGGCTTTGCAAGCCGGTCACGTGTGACCACGTGACCCTTGGTCACGTGCTGGAACGAGCTTTCTTCTCCTTTCTGCGCTCTGTTTTCTGGCAGCTGTTCAACCGTCACGTGCCAACATGTGACCCCTGGTCACGTGTGAGCACGTGACCTTTTCTGAAGCCTTTTCTTTGACTTGATCAGGGAACTGATATGCCCTTGCCGCTGCTTTTAAATGTCACGTACCAACACGTGACTGCTGGTCACGTGCTAGCACGTGATGTCTCCTCCGTAAGCTTTCCTGATTTTTAATCAGGAAACAAATGCCCCCACAGCGTTGTTCTCACGTGTCTACACGTGAGTGCAACGCTGTCACTTTTTGTGACCGTTGGATTCCTCTATGGATTTGGAGAGGTGAAGCGTCTCCATCATATCTTATAAATATAGGGGTCATTTCAGAAGCGCCTCCACTTTTGCTTATCTTCCTCATTGCAAACTTTTTCTGAGAATTTAATTCTCTTCTTCCAGAGCTTAGTTCTCTGCCTTGAAACATTTTCAGAGTTTAACTCTGTTCAAAAAGACTCTTTTCTTCAGGTAATGCTCTTGAATGAACGATGAACTCTCACATTCCTCTGGATTTTAAATCCAAAACAAAGGTTTTTACCCTTTTTGAATATGAACCCATTTTTTCTTCAAATTTTTCAACCAAAGTATGAAACCATTTATCCTTCAACAGTAGATCTTTTTAGGGTTCATATGATCTTTAGGGAGATAATGGTGGCGGTTAAAATTTATGGAATTTAATTCCATCCCAAAAAAAGTTTCTGGAAATTTAATTCCCCTTTTCTTAATAAGGAATTTAATTCCTATGAAGAACTCGGTTTCTTCACATGGAGGCTTCTTAGGGTCTCTTTGCCCTAGGTTGTCCTTCTGTAATTAATGAAGCAGAAATTTGCAATGATGTCTACTGTGGGAATTTAATTCCCTTGATCCTGTTTGATTTGTTGTAGAGTCCAAGGTAGATTTGTCTTTTAGGGGATGTGCAGGGCCACTTGAAACCCACTTCCTATTTAATGAGGATATCCCCTTTGTCTCATTACAACTGCTTGGTCTCATTATTAACGAGACGTCATCCTGATTCTGTGGGGCCCATGTGTTTTGTAGCCAATGGTCCCATAAAAAAAAGTCTGCTGTCGCTTTCTTCAACTGTCTTCATGCTCATGCAATGTATATATATTGCTGCTTTGCTTTTGACAGTTTTCTTTTATTCGATCTCAGGTGTAATGGCTTCTGTTCCGTGCTTCCCCTTCACTCGCTCGGAGGCCGCTTTTCCTCAATCACCATCTGACGAGGAAGCGATGGCGATGATCCGGGCTCATGACCCGAACTGCACCAACTTGTTTCTATAGGGAACTTGGTACAGTCATATCATCCAGGGTCGCCTGAGTTTCCTTTGTGCAGTACCGACAGAGCCTACTTTCCCGTTCTTGCCGATGGACCCTCCGAGGACGGTTTTCGCTGTGGAGATGCCAAACTGGACTCCAACGGGACGACTCGAGCCTTCAACAACCGGTATCCCGAACCACCCGATCCCTGCTATAGATATCCTGGGACGGCGCATTTATCAAGATGAGGCCCACCCATTGGGACAGATTTATAAGATAGGGCTCACTCCTCGACACCCCACGGGCTACCTCCTCTGGGCTCGCTATATCCTTGCCACCCATCGTGCGCGGCTGCAGAAGGTCGGACTCTACCAGGCGATATATGCGTCGCTCTTCCATTATCAGTCCCCGCATGTCTGGTGGGTTAAGGCGTTCTTGAATCAATGGAATCTCCCCACCAACACTTTTCTCCTGGGGGACAGAGAGGTTTCGATCTCGTTGGCAGAGTTTTATGAAATCTCGGGATTGCCAATCAGGGGTACACTGTATGAGGAGTTGCTGCCTCCTGACGAGTACGTCTTTGAGCCCGAGCCTGCACCGGTTGACGGCTTGTCTGCTGAGAATGCCGTCTGCCACAAGCGTCCCAGCTTGATCAAGGCGTTAGGTATCTTCGACCAATTGTTCACCGAATCTGAGGAACAGGGCGTTACTTTTAAGAGCTTCATTGCCTGCTTCCTTCGCGAGGACGTCGTATCGAAGACAGCTCCGAAGTTTGCCAACATCAAAGACCCCTTTGGGTTTGGTCCGAAGAAGCTGCCAACCACTGAATCGGATCTACCACAATACTATATCCCCATCATGCCGCCGATGTCTTTTGAGTCCATTGCAGCACCCGGTATGGATGAGGAAACGTTCTTCGTGGGGTTTGTCAATGTCTGGCTCAGTTGGTTTGTTATTCCCATGCATCGCCGCTTCATGAGAGCTTCGGTTATCTACCCGGCTCATTGTATCGCCGAGGGGACGCGGTTGGCTATCGGCATCCCGGCGCTGGCGCATCTTTACCACGGGTTGGGCGCTGCGGCTAACACTTCCAGCCTGGCGTAGACGTGGTGAATTTTTCGCTTCATTACTTCACATCTTGGATCGAGATGCAAGTGTTGGGGGTTTTCGCTATGCATCAGAGGCCCACATTTTATGATGCCTACCCCTTCCCGCGACTTATGCGATTAGTGGATGCTTCTGCGGCCGACCCGACCCAATTTAGGGCTATTCGGGTGCTGATTTCTCCTTACGCTGCCGCTGGGGGGATGGTTTTTAATGATCGGGTCTTTTCTACTCCCTCAGGTCCAGTTCAACAACTCTGGGACCGGTCAAAAGACAACGTATCTTCCTTGAAGCCCCGAGAGGCCGCGCACTTGTATACAATTAGACCGGGCTACTTGGTGTTTCGCCAGGACAGTGCAGCTCTTTTCATGCGGTACAACCCGCATCGATTCGCCCGACAGTTTGGATACGACCAGGGTGTTCCTTTCAAGGCTTTCATAGTCGCACCGATCCCTTCGCTCGATGCCGTTCGCGATGCCGCTCATCATTTCGTGAGGCTAAACACCGGCTCCCACTTCATGGTCCCTGAAGCCGAGTACATGCCCCGGTGCGTGGGCTCGTTTACGGGTTGGTATCTTCATCGGATCAACCCAATTATTCTTGAGGATAGAAGGGTGCTTCTTGGTCATGGTGCCCCTACTCAGGTTCCGGGAGCTAAGCTGCGACCGAGGGCTCCGGTCCGCTTCCCTCTAAGGGATACCGGCATTGCGCTCATCCCAGGGGAATCGGGGGTAGACCTTACTCCAACAGCTGGTATGCCTCTGGGTTCCCGATCGCGGGGTAGACGGGCCCCAGTAGCAGCATCACCGCCCCCCGTGGCATCAACAATGGCGGTGTCATCCTCGGTTGTGGCACCGAGCGAGAGTAATAGGGATGAGGGTGTCGAGGGCGACGTGGGTCGCCGTCGCCCTAAGGCTTCGCGGGGAAGGAAGCGGTTGTCCTCGGCGACCGGCTCTGGGTCCAAGCGGCGGAGGAAAGTGGCCACCAATTTGCTCGATTCTTTGGCGGAGTCTGAGCCTATTCTTGAAAACGAACCATTGGCCTTGCAAGAGTCAAACGCTGGACTTCTTTTCCCGAGTTCGGCCGATGAGGAAGCCGCACAGTTGGCCGAGGCCATACGGCGTTCCAAAGACGCGTCTCATAATGCCAGGGTTCCAAAGAAGCCTGTTCCCCTCCGAACGGCGGCCGGGACGTCGGGACGTCTGGGGCGTTAGGTTCGGGGCAGATGCTAATTGGTGCTATCCGTCCACCTCTCCGAAGATGCCAAGTTGATTTATGGCACCATATATCGAAGGTTTAAACGGATGCGACCGATGTAGCAGACTTCGTCAGATTCCCCCTCGTTTGAGGGGTTTTTTGATTGTGGGGACGCTCTTCCCTGCAGGCGCAAGCCCCTGCAGTTAATTACGCTACCGCATTGCGGTAACAACTTTCTCCTTCTCCAGATGGTCACTTCGTGTCGTGGGTGTTTGTTTTATTGCCCGTGGATTGTTTACGGAGACTGAGTTATGTCGTCGCCCGTAGGGCGTGGACTAGTCCAAATCCGCATTATCTTAAATTTGGGTTTGGGGGGGTTTGGTTTGAGGATACGTCAGCCCTACTCGAGGCTAAGATCAACTCAAACGTTTGTTAAGGATACGTTAGTCTAACTTTGTGACTAAGATCAACTTAACGGGATCGTTTAGATCCGACAAAAGAGTGTTTGGACTCTAATGTTCCAGTTTAGGGACATAGTGGTCCATCGTCTGTATGGCTGTCGGGACCCATCACCTCTCTGACGACGTTGAAGGATTACAACGACAGATGCCAGAGGAGTTCAGAGATGTACCCTTGAGCCGGAGTTAATTCGGGGGATTCGTAGTCCAGTATGTTTGAGGGTCTAAGGACGCGTTAACCATCTCCAAGGCTAAGATCAACTTAGACGGGGCCGTTTAGGTCCAACAAAAGAGCATAAGAAAGGGCTCTATTGTTCTAGTTTTAGGGACATCGCGGTCCGTGGGTAGTTTAAGGACATTGCGGTCCATGGGTAGTTTAAGGACATTGCGGTCCGTGGGTAGTTTAAGGACATTGCGGTCCGTGGGTAGTTTAAGGACATTGCGGTCCGTTGTTAGTTTTAAGACATCTCGGTCAAGGTTAAGGACGTCGTAGTCCATGGGTTTAAGGACCCCATAGTCCGGTATGTGCTCTGGATGCTTCACACGGGTTCACTGCCGTGCTTAGCGAGGACCAGGCTCCGCTCTGGATGCTTCACACGGGTTCACTGCCGTGCTCTGCGAGGACCAGGATCCGCTCTGGACGTTTTCCACGGGGTCAAAGAGTGACATTATCCGTATTCCACGTGACCAGGAATTTGTATGAGTTTAAGGACCCCACAGTCCATATCATGGGTGGTCGTCGGGACCCGTCACCTCTTTGAAGACATTGAGGGATTACAATGCCAAGTATCAAAGGAGTGAAGAGATGTACCCTAGAACCGGAGTGGCTTGAGCAGCCCCTGGCCCAATTTGAGGTCAGGACTGATTAATCATGTTATGAGCCCATTGGCCCAATTAGTCACGAATTGAGGACTTATGGCCAGCTTGGGCTAAGTCCCATCATGTCTGGAATATTGATTCCTTGTGAGTCCATCGAGGGAGAAGCTTTGCCTCCATCCCTCTAGCCAATTGGGCTATAGACTAGTGTTAAACACTTCAAAGCAATCAGTGTTGAACACTGGGAATGAGTTTGACAAGTTAGTGTTTAACACTAGAAGAATAATTGGTGTTAAACACCAGCAACAAGGCCTTGAAATGATCATAAGCACTAAAACAGCTCAGTGTTAAACACTGGCAATGGGGATCTTAAATTAGTGCCGAATATTAAAACAATTAATATTGAACACTACGAACAAAATTCTTTAATTAGTGTTGAACACTAAGGCCCGATAGCACTTCAATACTGGATTCGAGAGTTTTAACTTAGTGTCAAACACTACAGCAAGAACGGTCACGTGGCCCCACGTGAGAGTGCCTTCCCTTCAATGATTCTGCCGAAATTACTGTGTCTTTGATAGCGTCACGTGTTAGCACGTGACGGGCATTCAAATGCCTATGTGTTAAGGCTCCTGCTGAAAGTCACGTGTGTCACGTGGGGTGCTGCCTCAAAGGGGCTTTCTGTAGGGCTTTTGGGGGGGTCACGTGGTGACACGTGACCCTGCCTCAATGCTGTTTTTGGAGGATCTGTTGCTCCTCTTTCAGGAATTAAATTCCTCGAACTTTTAATTTCAGAGGAATTAAATTCCTATTTCCTTTTGAAGGCTTATATTCTGGAACAGAGTTTAAATCTGAGTTTTCTGTGGGAATTAAATTCCTTGTTTATGCGAAGAACCGAATAGGGTTAAACCCTAAAAGCTTTTAAGGAATTAAACTCCCCTTTTCTGAGGATTATGATTAAAGGAATTAAATTCCCACTGTTTCGACAAAACTATGTTCTTGATTAGGGTTCAACCCTGTTTCTTTTTGTTTTGAAGGAATTAAATTCCCATAATACAGGGTCGAACCCTAACTTTATTTTGGAGGAATTAAATTCCTATAGTTCTGTGAGAATTAAATTCTCATACTTGCATTCCTTCTCTATGTTTTGGATCTGCATGGCAGGATCTCGACCCATTGAGAATTAAATTCTCAACCTTAAGGGGAGATGTGCACTTTGCAGATCCTCTATCAAAGAGGGAGGAGATATGCTCTCTCGTTTTATGCCTCAGAGTTAAACTCTGTTGAGAATTAAATTCTTTTTCTTTCCAAAAGGCTTTCCCTTTCTTACCTAGGGTTTTTTGCAGAAGATCTGAGTCTTTTTCAAGTATCAAAGCTCTTCTCCTTTTCTCTTTTCTTCTCTCCGTATGTATATATTTCTCTGTGTCTTTTGGCTCCTATTTATAGGAGAAGCAGCCGAATCAATCAGTTTTTGACGAATCTTCATTGATATTTGATTTGCATTCATCATTCATTTTGGGCCGTTGGATGATTAGGTGAATTTTATTCACCATTGGATTTTAAATCCAGAGATTCTCCCTTGCTATTTTGGTTAGATTTAAAGGGGAAATCTTTCCAAACCCGAGATTTTCCATAGATAGATGATATTTAATCATCTCTGAATCTTTAATTTGATTGGTCCCAAATAATTACTTTCCTTTGGAAAGATTCGAATTTCCTTCAGAATTTAATTCTGTCGTTAAAAAAAATATGGGCTTTGAAAGCCGGTCACGTGTGACCACGTGATCCATGGTCACGTGTAGACACGTGACCCCCTTTGGAATGAGCCTTCTGCGCTGCGTCTTCTGATTGCTGCTTAAACATCACGTGCTACCACGTGACCCCCTGGTCACGTGTGAGCACGTGACCCTTGTTTGAACTCTCTTTCTTTGGTTCAACGGGAGAACGGGTCTGCTGTCTTGAACGTTACGTGTCAACACATGACTCTGGTCACGTGAGAGCACGTGACCTTTTCTGAAGCTCTTTTCCCTGACTTGATCAGGGAACCAATGTGCGCCTTTGCTGCTTGAATTTAAATGTCACGTGCCGACACGTGACCTTGATCACGTGGGAGCACGTGACCCTTCCTGAAGCCCCCTTTTCTTCGACTTAGTCAGGAGACTGAACTTGCTTGAATGATGCGTTCAGGTGTCACGTGCGAACACGTGACCGCTAGTCACGTGTAAGCACGTGACCCTCTTCTGAAGCTTTTCACAGAAGCTTCCTGATTTTAAATCAGGAAACAAAGCCCTATCCTGCTATAATCTTTTACGAAGACCCTTCGTGGATTCGGCGGCGGTTTATCGGTCCTTTGGAGGAATGGGGGGAAAGGGCCCTGAAGCAGGCCGCTTCAGAAGACGCAGTGGACGCACTTTCTTTGTGGACCGGCGGCCATGAGTCTACCCTTGAGCCCCGGCGAGCACGCCTCCTTGAGAAGGAGCAGCGGCTTGAAGAAGCCATATTGAAGGCTTCTTTGCGCATCGGTACGTTGTTGTTCTTTTTTTGTAGGTTTTCAGATTATTTACGTCTGTATATGTGTATCCTTATTCTTATTTGAATTGTGCAGAATCTTCGACGCTGGGGGAGCTCCTTACGGGCTCATTGAAGCTAAAGCCTGCCGAAATTCCCGATGAAGCATTGCTCGATGTGGAGGGGGCTGATGAGGCTGCTCCTCTTATGGTAGAGCCTCCAGTGGCGGTTCTTGATCGGGGAGTGCTTGCCCCTTTGGGGGAGGCTCCTTTGGCGGTTACCGTTCCAACGGCTCTTCCCGAAGGCGGCCCAGAGGCTGAGATGGAGGTAGTCGGGACTACCCTCCCTTTGTTAGATCCTGCGGTTCCGGCAGAGGCGGTCGAAGCCGCTATTCCCCCGACTCAGAACGGGAGGAGTGTTGAAGGTAACCCTCTGCATTTTAAATTAGCAACCCTTCCATGGTCTGAACTCTTTTGTCTTTCCCAGAATTGTGCGGTTTGGCGGCTTCTATCGCTGATTTGTCGCCTCGACAATCATTTCAGCGTTTATTGGAGATGGCAGCTCCGCAGGCGATCTCCCCTCAGCGCATTGTCCTTTCCTCTGGGCAAGGTTAGCGTCATTCGCCATTTTTTACCATAGCATTGTTGCCATTTTTGCGAAATGACGTTGATGTCTCTTATAGTTTTGGAAGCTGACGACGAGGTCGAGATCGTTGAAGGGCCAGGGGAACCTTCAGCTCCTACTTGCATGACTGTCGGTAAGCGACATTTTATTATAATCCCATTCGTTCTTCGCTTAAGAATTTTATTGACATCTTTCAAATTTGAACAGCCCTGCCAGTCTCCTCGGCGTTGGAATCGCGCATCGTGATGCCACCCGGCCCTTATGCTTTGTGGGCTTCAGAACGCTTGGCCCAATTAAGCCTTGTCTCCTTATCATCTTTGATTGAGGAGCTCCGTGCTGGCAGCGCGACCACAGCTGAAGCGTTTGCCGCCGAAGCTAACGGTTCTCTTCCTTTTCTTGCCACCTACCATAGCGAAGAAGTGGTGCGAGTCTGGGTGGAGTTCTGTCGGCAGGTGGAGGCTCGCTTGCACGCCCTTGAATGTTCTCGCCTTTCCTCGGAAGCCGTGGCTGCAAAAGCGGAGTTACGGGGTCTGATAGCCCGGTGCGCGGCAAATATAACGTCATGCGAGAAGAGGCTTGGCCGCAAATTCTCGGAGAGGGAGCTAGCTTCCAAGGCGCTGAGCGAGCTTCACGCTAATCTTACCGCCAAGGGCAACAAAGCATATAAACTCTGGCGGGTGCTTCAGGAGTCCGTCAAAGAGGTGGTGGCTCTTGATAAAGCTGCCACGTTCACTCGCGAAAGGGTCGAAGCCCATAAGGCCACCGAGAAAGAGCTTGAAGGTCGGCTTGCTTCGTATCAGGCCCAGCAGGCTCAGGCGGAGGCTCGTCTTCTGGAGATCTTGAATCATGAAGCCGTGACTCAGCAACAGAAAGATGAGCTGGTAAAATTGCTACATCACCCGCCGGCTTGAAGACTTGTATCTTTTCCTTTCTTTTCTGTTTTTGTACATACTCATGAATGAGAGTATCTTCTTTTTGTTCTTTCATGAATTGTACTTTGTATCCATTTTGGTTTATGAATAAAAGATATATTTTTCTTCTCAATGGTGTGTCTCTTTTCATTGAATGTGTTTTGCGGACAATTTATCTTGATCTCCTTGCAGGGCAGCGATGGCTTAGGATTCAGGGTTAAGGTCTGCTTCCTAAGACTTTTGCGCTTTATGAGCCATGAGGGTCTCATAAAGAGTTTTTCTCCCTACAGGTCGAGAGGATCCCATAGGTGTAAGTTCTTCTTAAGAATCGTAAGGATTCTTAAGCGGGTTTTCCCTTGGGAGTCGTAAGGATCTCACAAGAGTTTTCTTTCTTACAGGTCGTGAGGACCTGCAAGTGCTGGATGTGGTTGCCCTTATCCGTGTTTCACGGGGTCAGGGGTTGCTCCGAGTATCGTAGTTTAAAGACGTTGCGGTCAAGGTTAAGGACATCATAGTCCGTGGATTTAAGGACTCCACAGTCCGATATTAGTTTTAAGACATCACGGTCAAGGTTAAGGACGTCATAGTCCGTGGATTTAAGGACTCCACAGTCCGATGTTAGTTTTAAGACATCACGGTCAAGGTTAAGGACGTCATAGTCCGTGGATTTAAGGACTCCACGGTCTAATATTAGTTTTAAGACATCACGGTCAAGGTTAAGGACGTCATAGTCCATGGATTTAAGGACTCCACAGTCCGATGTGTGGTTGCGGGGACCCGTTACCTCTTTGAAGATGTTGAGGAATTACAATGCCAGGTATCAAAGGAGTGAAGAGATGTACCCCTAAACCAAGGTGGAATCAATATAGAATCAGGGTGGTTGATTGTTAGTTTTAAGACATTACGGTCGAGGTTAAGGACGTCATAGTCCGTGGATTTTAAGGACTCCACAGTCCGGTGTTTGCTCTGGATGCTTCACACGGGTTCACTGCCGTGCTTAGCGAGGACCAGGCTCCGCTCTGGGTGTTTTCTGCGGGGTCAAAGAGTGACATTATCCGCGTTCCATGTGACCAGGAATTTTGCACTAGATGCTTCACACGGGTTCACTGCCGTGTTTAGCGAAGACTAGGCTCCGCTCTGGATGTTTCACACGGGTTCACTGTCGTGCTCTGAGAGGACCAGGATCCGCTCTGGACGTTTTCCACGGGGTCAAAGAGTGACGTTATCCGCGTTCCACGTAACCAGGAATTTTGCACTAGATGCTTCACACGGGTTCACTGCCGTGTTCGGCGAGGACTAGGCTCCACTCTGGATGCTTCACACGGGTTCACTGCCGTGCTCTGTGAGGACCAGGATCCGCTCTGGATGTTTTCCATGGGGTCAAAGAGTGACGTTATCCGCGTTCCACGTAACCAGGAATTTTGCACTAGATGCTTCACACGGGTTCACTGCCGTGTTCGGCGAGGACTAGGCTCCGCTCTGGATGCTTCACACGGGTTCACTGTCGTGCTCTGCGAGGACCAGGATCTGCTCTGGACGTTTTCCACGGGGTCAAAGTGTGACGTTATCCGCGTTCCACGTAACCAGGAATTTTGCACTAGATGCTTCACACGGGTTCACTGCCGTGTTCGGCGAGGACTAGGCTCCGCTCTGGATGCTTCACGCGGGTTCACTGTCGTGCTCTGCGAGGTCCAGGATCCGCTCTGGACGTTTTCCACGGGGTCAAAGAGTGACGTTATCCGCGTTCCACGTAACCAGGAATTTTGCACTAGATGCTTCACACGGGTTCACTGCCGTGTTCGGCGAGGACTAGGCTCCGCTCTGGATGCTTCACACGGGTTCACTGCCGTGCTCTGCGAGGACCAGGATCCGCTCTGGACGTTTTCCACGGGGTCAAAGAGTGACGTTATCTGCGTTCCACGTAACCAGGAATTTTGCACTAGATGCTTCACATGGGTTCACTGCCGTTTTCGGGGAGGACTTGGCTCCGCTCTGGACGTTTTCCATGGGGTCAAAGAGTGACGTTATCCGCGTTCCACGTAACCAGGAATTTTGCTGATTGCATCCGCATTTCACAGAATGGAGGTTTGGCTGTTGGTGACATGTATATCGCCGAGCCATGGAACTAGGGGTTGCCGCTGCTCCGCTTTGTCTGAAGTTGTGTCCGTTGTTACGAGACGAGTGTTGGGATGATCTCTAGGTCACTTGCGACCCGTCGAGACTTAGCTTCTTTCTTTGATGAAACCTGGGGGGAAGTATGATCACTTCTTTGTTTACGCCCTTGGATTGTATAAAGGGTGTGATGGAACATCACCAGTAGGGCATAAATTAAAACCCTTTTTTTTATTTTATTTCTTTTTCCGCGATGCTTTATCATTTCAGCTTTTATATCGCGGAGGTCGCGATTGCCCTATCATTTCGGCTATTTTTCGCGGTGCCCAATCATTTCGGCTATTTATTTCATTTTTACTCGCTGCTTTTTATTGCGAGTTGCCCCATCATTTCGGCTATTTTGCGTGCATACATTTTTACTTGCTGCTTTTATTGCAAGTTGCCCCATCATTTCGGCTATCTCGTATGCACGTGCGGCCTACTGGCTTTTCGCCATAAACCTGAAATTAGACATCGATTTCGGCATCAGCACCGCTACAACTGGGATATAGCCAGGAGCGAATCATCATCTGCCTCTGTCGATGTTGAACAAAGGTAGCTTAGCAAACCAGGGTTAGGGTCCTGTCGATTAAGGTTTTTGACTTCATGAGCCGTAAGGGTCTCACAAAGGTATTTCTCCCTACAAGTCGTAAGGATCTTGTAGGTGTATTTTCTCCTTAGGAATCGTGAGGATTCCTAAGTGTATGTTCCTCTGTAAGTCGTAAGGATCCTACAAGAGGGCTTTCTCCTTATAAGTCGAGAGGACTTATAAGGGTTGTTCACCATAGGGACATACCCCTAGTCACGGGTGGGACTTTGCTGGGGAAATGTTTATTCGTGCCCGTGGATTGTATACAAGGGTCAGTATGAGCTGCTTGTAGGGCATTGTCGAAGGTTATGGGGGATTTTGCTTAAGCACAGGTTTAGGTCTCTGTGACTTAAGACTTTCAAGTCTTATGAGCCGTGAGGGTCCCATAAGAGAGTTCTTCTTGCGAGTCGTAAAGATCTCGCAAGTGTATTTTCTCCTTAGGCATCTTGAGGATCCCTAAGTGTGTTAATCCCTTGTGAGTCGTAAGGATCTCACGCGGGTGGTTTCTCTTTACAAGGTCGTGAGGACCCTGCAAGTGTCCTTTAACGAGGTTGCGCCCTTTCGGGTTTTCACAAACACTCGCCGGTAGTCCTGCTGTTTTTACTCATGGAGCCCTTTCGAGTTTTCATCCGTGCCCATTTTGCTTATGGATATACCGTTTTTTATTTATATATTTTTTTTCTCTTTCTTTTTACGAGATCGCGCCCTTTCGGGTTTTCATGAACACTCGCCGGTAGTCCTGCTGTTTTTACTCACGGAGCCCTTTCGGGTTTTCATCCGTGCCCTTTTTGCTTATGGACATGCCGTTTTTTTTAGTATTTTTTTATTATTTATTTTTTTTTATTCATCTCATCAGCCTAAGGATGCTGCGGTAGTAGTTTTAAGGACATTTCGGCCCGTCATTAGTTTAAGGACGTTTCGGTCCGTCTTTAGTTTAAGGACGTTTCGGTCCGACATTAGTTTAAGGACGTTTCGGTCCGTCGTTAGTTTAAGGACGTTTCGGTCCGTCATTGAGAGAGGGCCGGCTACTACTTATAGAGCTTTAGCCTAGGAAGATAGCGAGCGGACATAGTCGTCGTCATCTACCATTGACCTAGGCTGTGGCCCATTAAGCGTAGTATTTCTTGAGGAAGCGGCCGTTTATTGGCCTGAAAGGCCTTTCACCGTGCATATCCATGAGTAGATAGGCTCCACCCTGGTAGACCTTGTCTATGATGTACGGGCCTTCATAGTTCGGCTCGAATTTTCCCCGCTTGACGCGATTGGGGATCATAGGCCTTTTGACCACTGGCACGAGTTCGCCTTGGCGGAATGTCCTCGGCCTGGTCAATCTTTCATACGAGCGTGTCATTTTCGCTTTGTAAGCCTCCAGATTTTGTTGCGCTATGAGCCGGGTTTCATCAAGGACGTCAAGCTCCTCAAGCCGAAGGTGAGCATTTTCTTCGTTTGTCAACTCGCAGTAGACTGCCACTCGCAAAGAAGGTAGCTCTATCTCGAGGGGGAGTACTGCTTCCGTACCGAATACCAATGCGTATGGCGTCATGCTCATGGCCGTCTTGAACGTAGTTCGATATGCCCAGAGAGCTTCTTGCAGTCTCTCGTGCCAGTCCTTCTTATTTCGGGACACCGTCTTCTTTATGATCTTTGTCAAGGTCTTGTTGAAGGCTTCAGCTAGACCGTTAGCTCGTGGATTATAAACCGAGGAATATCTCCAGTCTATATTATACTGTTGCGCGAAGCGGCTGATCTTATGGCTTCTGTAAGCTGGCCCCTTATCGGAAATGATCTGTCGCGGAGTTCCAAACCGATAAATGGCGTGCGTCTTGAAAAAATGGAGGATATTCTCCGTCTTCACTTCCTTCAGTGGTACTGCTTCTGCCCATTTGGAGAAGTAATCAGTCGTCGCCAAGATGAAACAATGTCCCCTGGACGATGCCGGTTCGATGGGGCCAACTATGTCAGTTCCCCACATTTCGAATGGCTAGCTAGCCACCGTTGGATGTAGTGGATTCGGATGCTGATGGATGAAATCCTCATGGATTTGGCATGAGTGGCATTGCTTTGTATATTCAAGACAGTCTTGGATCATCGTGGGCCAGTAGTAACCCATCCGTTTAATTTTTAACTTCATCTTCGGGCCTGCTTGATGAGAACCACAGATTCCCTCATGAACTTCCTGAACGACTCTTTCTGCTTCGTCAGGTCCTAAACATCTCAGCCACAGAGAATCAAACGATCTCTTGTACAGAGTATCGTTGACGAAGGTGAAAGATAGAGCTCGTTTCATGAGCTGATGTCTTGAGGACGCTTCTTCGGGCATTCGGTGGGATTTAAAGTAGTCTATGAAGACTTCCCTCCAGTCCTCAGCCTTCTCACGGTCTTCTATTTGTAGGGTCGTCTGCTCAGTCGCTCCTTTTTCTTCGGATGATTCCGGAGATATTTCTGCTGGGGCGAGCACTCGACGGTTTTGTACCACGATTCTGACGTCATCGAGGTTCTCGTCAGCCGGTCCTTTAGCGGGCTTAGCTAACGCGTCCGCTTTGCTATTTTCCGCGCGTGGTATGCTTTCCAAAGTATAGGAGGGAATTTGGGTCAACAGTTGTTGCACCTTTTCACCGTACTTCACCAACTCCGGTTTGCACGTTTGGTAGTTGTCGTTTACTTGACTAACGACCAGTCGAGAATCCCCGTATATGAGGAGGTTTTCAATTCCCATGTCAATGGCGATCTCGAGGCCTGCTATCAAAGCTTCGTATTCAGCTTCGTTATTCGTCCTCGGCTCCGTTAAGGAGAAAGTGAAGCGCATTATCCCTCCCTGTGGAGTTACGAAGATGAGGCCTACCCCCGATTTGATCATTGGGGTACTTTGTTTGCGCTTCTTTACGGAGGACGCTCCATCGAAATAAAGTTCCCATCGGGTATCACCACCGTCGATCGCGTCAAACGCATGTTCGTCCGGCAAATCGCAATTTAGAGGAGAACCGGCAGGTACTGGATGCTCAGCAAGGAAGTTGGCGATGGCTTGGCCTTTCACTGCCTTAAGAGGCTGATAGGTTATTGAAAACTCCATCAAGAGCAGGGCCCATTTAGCGAGTCTCCCTGTCAATATGGCCTTTGACATTAGATATTTTAGGGGGTCCACCTTTGATATAAGACGGACTTCATGTGCCAATGCATAGTGCCGGAGTTTTGTTATCGCAAAGATTAACGCCAGGCAATGTTTTTCGATAGGGGAGTAATTGCTTTCTGCCCCCAGAAGAACTCGGCTTAAATAGTAGAGCGCTATCTCCTTCCCTTGGTCGTTTTCCTGTGCCCATAATGCGCCTAAGGAATCCTCAAGGGCTGTTGTATAAAGAATAAGGGGCTTTCCCTTGACTGGAGCAGCTAACACCGGCAGGTTCTGCAGGTACTGCTTGATCTCATCTAGCACGCTCTGGCATTTTTGGTCCCAGACGAACGGGGTTCCCTTCTTCATCAGGTGGCTGTAAAGACGGCACTTGCCTGACAGGTTGGCGATAAACCGCCGGACGTACGCGAGCTTCCCTTGGAGAGACCGCAACTGTTTGAGAGTTCTCGGCGGAGGCATTTCCATGATCGCCTTGATCTTAGATGGATCTATTTCGATACCTCGATGTCGGATGATGAATCCCAGGAATTTACCCGAGGAGACTCCGAAAGCGCATTTGAGGGAATTCATCTTCAAATTATATTGCCGAAGGCGTTGAAATATGGTCCTCAGATGCTCTAAATGCTCTTCATATGACATGCTCTTTACTACGAGGTCGTCGATATAGCACTCGACGATTTCATGTATGAGATCATCGAAGATTTTTGTCATGGCCCGGCATTCTTTAAACCGAAGGGCATAACTTTGTAGCAGAATATACCCAAAGGAGTCCGGAAAGCGGTGTGCTTCTGGTCGTCGGGATGTATCTTTATCTGATTGTACCCTGATGAACCGTCCATAAAGGAGAAAACCTCATGAGTGGACGTATTGTCTATCATCAGCTCGGTGACCGGTACTGGAAAATCGTCTTTCGGGCAGGCTTTATTGAGATCTCGAAAGTCCACACATATGCGTACTGTCCCATTTTTCTTCATCACCGGGACGATGTTGGCGACCCAGTCAGGATACTGTACTTCCTGGATAAACCCAGAATCGATCAGCTTCTTGACTTCAGCGTTAATGCTCATCTCAAGCTCGAGCCGCATCCTTCTTGGGGCCTGTTTGACCGGCTTGATATCCGGGGATATTGCTAATTTATGCACAGCAATCTCTGGATCTAATCCCGGCATTTCGGAATAGTTCCATGCAAAGCAGTCTCTGTGCTGTAGAAGCACGTCCTTTAACGCAGCCACCCTTTCTTCAGACAGCAGCTCGCTGACGAATGTCGGACGCGGATCGTTTGTCGACCCCAACTCAATCTCCTTGAGGTTATCTGCAGTAGTATGTATGCCATCTTCTAGTTCTTTCGGAGCTGGTGGAAATTCTGAGATCACCTCGTCATTGCTGTTCTCAAAGCACCAGGGAAGGTCATCCATGTTCTCGGGCTCTTCTTTTAATATTGTTATCATGTGACAAGTGCGAATCCGCTTCCAAGACCGATGTGGATCCGGTTCTGCTCTTGGGGCTTTGGGTTCGTGCTTTTGTGACGGCGTTACCTTCCAGCTGCTGGATAAAGCAAATCTGCCCCGCTGGTACTGGTCTTCGACCCAGTTCTTGAAGGTAAAACAGTCTTCGAGGGGGTGTCATATGGCTCGGTGATAAGAGCAATAGCCCGGATGAGAAACTTTGTTAGCTTGCTCAGGGTGCTTAGACTCCGGAAGTGCGATCATTTGATGTTTTATAGCGAGCTCGAGTAACTTCTTCGTCTTGTCTCGAGGGAAGGAATACGCTCGACTCATCTTCTTCATGAGGGACAAATCCGGACCGCGCAATGCCCGATCACATGACTCTCTAATCCTGCGTCGTTGTTGTTGACTCCTTTTTCCGCTTCTTGACTTACTTCTGCCTCTGCGTTGGGACTTTTGCACAACGGGTTGACAGGGAGGAGCATCTTCGTCTTTTGCAGTCTGTTGAAACAGACGTTGCATCCTGGCCATCTCGTAGATGGCCATCTCGCGATTATGGTCTTCCCGAGCTTTCTAACCCGCTTTCCTAATAAGCTTGTCCATTCGTTCTTCAAACGACGGACTCGACACTTCGCTCGCGGGATCCAGTTTTGACGAGGGGTTAGCATCCCTCGACAGGGCGTCCTCTTCCTCATCGAAGTTATATATGACGTAGCTACCGTGGACTCGTCCCCGTTCCCCGAATCTCGCATATCCAAGCCCGAGCGTTTCCATTCTCCCGTTGGGCAATTTGCGCTGAGTTCCAGGGACATCCCAAATCCTGTTGTAGAATCGAGCTTGTCGAACAGTCTGTTTTAAGGGTACCCCTTGGCACTTCAATAGCCTCTTTAGTCCGTTTGTGTAATATCTAGGCAAACGGATGGGTTGGAGCCTGTCGAGTGTAGAATCCGCACCATGCCAGATCTCTTTCTCTACTCTCGTTTCCGAGGATCGATAGAATAGGATCACCTTCTCACCCTTTTGCTTAGGAGGGACGTAAAACGTCTGCAGGTCCTGCACATTGTAAGCTTGAAGTGTGTCGAGATCCTTGTAGTGTTCCCGCGGCACTATGGTGATTTGCAAACTCTGATCATCGCCAGGGGATGCTTGTATTGACGGCCGACTGGAGAACACGGCATTAACCTCATCTTCCGAGTCACTTCCGAAGATCAACATAGGGGCGGACGGTCCCGGGTTGTTGCGTCGGGACGGACCAGCGTAAACTATCTCTTCTTCTTCTTCGGTATCGCTCCTGAAAACAGGGATGGTGGCGGCGGCTTTGTCCTCCGGCTTGCGACACCTTTCTGTATTCTCGAAATCTGGCAAAAAGTACTTTGCATCTTCGTACTTGCGGACTTCGTTCACGGAAAATGGGTTCATCTCACCTGTTACGGTATACTCGAAACCATCCTTAAAGTACTTCATACATTGATGCTGTGTAGAAAGGATGATGTTGTACTCCTGTAACCAAGGGCGACCGAGCAAGGCGTTGTAGCAGGTCTTGGCGTCCATGACGTGAAACTTGATGTCCATGACAAGCAGCCCAAAGCGTAGTGTTAATATCACAGATCTGAGAGTCCGCGACGACTGGGAGTCGAAACCGGAGATGGTAATTTTGTCACGAGCAAGGTGCCGCACGCTCATGCAGATTTCCTTCAACACCCGAATATTAAGGAGATTGACGGAGGATCCATTATCCACGAGGATCTTGCCTATCTTGATATCGTGGCAATATCCGGAAACGTATAGGGGACGGTTGTGGTTGCACGTCCCGAGGAGAAGGTCTTCGTCGCCAAAAGTGACATCGGCCGTGTGCACTTCCTCCAATTCATCTTTCATCTTTTCTTCAGCCAGGAAAGCTTGGAACTGCTTGGGTTCTTATAACGCCTTGATTAATGAATCTCGCGCTTCTTTTGATAATAGGAGGGCATCGAGAATGCTGAGCTGAGAAGGTAGCTTTCTTAGGTGCGCTAGGATGTTGTAGTCCACCTTACCCTTCCTGAGAGGGTCCTTGGCAGTCAACTCTTTCATGACTTGGTCATCTAAGGTGATATCCTCAGTGACCTTTTCCTTACCCTTATCTTTTCTATTCACGGGCCCAAGATTCTTTTCCGGGAGCGTGCGATTGCGCAGCTGAATGTTTTCGCAGGCCTCTGGTTCTTCTTTCCCTAAAAAGGATTCTTTAAAGAGAGGGCCCAGAGCCATTTCTTCATCAGAGTCATTCCCAAAGGTGAGAACTTGCGATCCTCCGGCGTCGACCATGTAACAATTGCCGGTAGTTCTTTTGTGCCTGTCGGTAGTACTTCTTTGTTCTCGGCGAGTTTTGCGTTTCATGCGCTTAAAATGTTGTCGGTGAGCAACATATCCCTGCCACCACATCTTAAAAGCGTCGCACTCTTCAGTGGGGTGCGAAATCTTCCGATGATATGCGCAATAATTAGGGTGCCTCTCCGCCCCATCGAACGTGTTTTCTTCCGAAGGTAGCAGCTTCATTCCCATCGACATGGCTTTGGCAAACCTTTTCCTCGTCTTGAATATATTTTTATCCACATCGGGTGTCTTTTGATCTGGCGGGAGTGCTTTGACTCTTTCGTTTAGCCGCTTGCATTTCGCTCCTTCCGATGCAGCCATCTCACGCTCCTGATCGGCTTTACTTTTCAAACGAATCTCGTCTAGAAAGGCGTCGACCATTTCATTTGTTGGCCATACAAGTCCTGGCTCAGGCTGTGCCCCCAGTTTCTCAGTGCCAGGAATTTTCTCATCGTCCGTAGGCGAGTGGGAAATCACATGACAACTCGCTACATATCCTTCGGACTCATCCGACGAGCTTTCTCCATCATCTTCCTCTTGAAAGACGTGGTCGAGGAAATCTTGCAGTGTGACGGGAGTCCGCGCCTTTTGATTGTACTCCTCCAGCGCGTCAATCTGTTTCTGCAAATCCGTGCGCTTGTCTCTAGGTTTCACGGGCTTTTTAGATTTCTTCTTCTTTTTCTTCGAAAATTTTGACGGTTGGGCGTGAGTACTTGGGCCATCACCACCGCTCTTTGTAGTTGGACGCGGCTTCAGCATCCCTCCGATAATTTGAGGTTCAAGCGGGTTCTTCCATTCGACCGCCGGACACGCATGAAGATCACTCAGCATCCTTTTGGTTTTAGCTGATAGCACGACCTCCTATGGAGCTTCTTCAATAAAGGAACAAGTTGCCCCCGGTGTATCTGCTTTCTTGGAAGTATGCGGCTGTGGCGGGTTCACCTTCCACTTTTCGGACAGCGCAAACTTTCCCTGGAGGTATTGATCCTCAATCCATCCTTTGAAGACGAAGCAATTCTCAATCGGATGGCTTACCGTTTGATGGTACGGGCAATAATTAGGGTTATTCACCTCAGTGGGTTGCGGCGGCCGCCTCGGGTTTGGCAAGTTGATAAGCTTGTTGCGTATTGCCAGCTCAAATAGGCTCTTTGTCTTATCCCGCGGGAATGAGTAGGGGCGCTTCATTTTCTCGTTGTAATACCGCCGTCTTTCTTCCAGCTGATCCGCCAGCTTTGGGGCACTGGGTTGCTGCTGTGCGTTCGCAACGAAGGTTGCCTTCCCTTTACCCTTGTCATTCTGAGGTTCTGGCTTCGGGGGAGGCGGTCTGTGACCCATCTGGTCTATCTGGGCCAACTTGTCGATCAGAGCCTGGAACGTGGTTGGTTTAAAGAACATCATGAACTGTGAGATGGTTGCATGAGGATCTAGTATACCCACGAACATGCCCACCGCGGGCGCTTCCTCAATGCGTTGTTCTCATTTCGACCACAAATTTCGCCAGCGTATAGCGTACTGAACCCACGTTTCGCCTGGTTTCACCCTGGCATTAATTAATGCTGTTATCGGAGTGCGTTCGCTGGCGCTTGCGAATCGCCGACTGAATAGCAATTCCATTTCAGCGAACGTCTTGATGGAATCGTTCGGGAGTTCTGAATACCATTCGAACGTCGTTTCTGATAAGCTGCCCACGAACTGGCGAAGCAACAGTTTATCGTCGCCACCAGTGTTGCCACAAAGCGCCCTGAACTGGGCCACATGCTGATGGGGATTGCCTGTCCCCTTATAGACATGGAATTTTGGTATTGTGTAGCCCGGCGGGTATTTGATCTGGTCATACCAGCTCGGATATGGTCTTCCTGTCCTGACAACTTGACCAGCTGCCTCAGCCGCCTGGTGAACGCATATCTGTTGGGCTATGTATTCGTCTAGGTCAGCCTTAGAGATTGTCTCCTCCTTAGCCGTTGACAGAGCGGGTTGGGGATTTGACGTTTCTCCTCTGTCGTCTTCAAGAATGATTGGAGGATCTTCAGTAGAGGGTTCTTGTTGGATCATCATACCCATCATGTCCTGAAACAGAAGGGCCATTCGTTTTATATTGGCTGCTTGTTCAGCAGCCTCTTTATCCTTCTTCTCCAGTATCCTACGAAGGAACTCAGCGTCAGTTTCTTCCTCCTGGCGTTGATCGGATGGCGCTTCGGGGCTTTCTTTCGGCCCAGTAAGTGCGGCCATTGCGATCATCATTTCCTGGAGCTTCTGCTGTTGCTCCTGAGCTTTGGTTACCGACCGTGTAAACGGTCTATGACCTGTAGACGCACGGCTGTCTTCCTTCCCCGACGCCATGTATACAGTGTGGACCATCTTGCCCCCAGTCTTAGGGCGTCTGGGCTCAGCGCTTTTAGCTCTCGTTATAAGCCTGGGGATCTTTTCCGGCTTCCTCTTTTTATGAGCAGTGGAAGTCGAGGGGGCCGTTGAGATGGGCACCCAGACAGCTTTTCGTGGCTTAGCCTGGTGACTGACTTCCTGTTGGATTTTCAGCTTCTTGTGTTGGCGGGCGAAATTTGAATCGATTATTGAGTCTCGGGTCTACCGCCAGACTTTATAGATTCGGGAGGACAACCGTTGAGGAGATTGGGGCTGTGCTGGCTTTACTTCTACAGCCTTTTTCAGCGGAGGGGGAGACCTCTTTAGCACCGCGGTAGGAGAATTCCTACGCACCTTATTTAGCATCTCAAAGCTGTTCCCAGTTGGAACAGCAGCATTAACTTCTGCCATCGGGGCTGGAGGAGTTAGCCCAGAAGAGGAGTTGCCTCCGGCCTTCCTCACTCGGCGCCAGTAACGACGTCGAGCGTGTCGTGCTGATGGCATCGACTCGGTGATGGCGATATCCTCGTCTTGCCTCCTGTGTAGGTAGGGGGTCGCTGCTGGTGTCAGCCTGTTGAATACTGATGTCCTTTGAGAAGCAGTATCCAATCGGTTGAAAACAGTCTTCTGAGCAGGGACAAGAACCGTAGCGGGAGCCAGAACCGTTAATCTTGTAAAGACTGACCCTTTGGTAGGAGAAGCCGCCTTGACGACTTCAGGAGCAGGGATGGTTATCCTCTTCGGAATAACCTTCTCTGGGATTGCAAGCTTCATTGTGGGCCCACAGGAATTTTGGCCCAGTCTGGCGAAGACCGAGGAGCTGGAGTTGGACGACCCGTTGAGAGGGGCCGCATTAGCTGTAAGCCGATCGAAGACCAACTTCTTAGGAGCTTCCGGTGTTGGCACAGGAGCGGTGAAGCTCGTTGGCGGGAGCATAGTCCCGAAAAACAATCATGTGGTGGCTTGAGTGACCTGTTCCACAGGCATTGTGAACAGCGAAGCAGCTTGGGGCCCATAGGCTATACCTCCTGGCGAGGCGGAGCGCCGGTTGCAGTTGCAGTTGGAGCATTTCGCACAAGTGGAAGCCATTGACTCTTTGCTTTCTGCAATAAGCAAAACGCCAAATCTTAATACCTTGAAACCGAAGGGCAACCATTAGCGAGCCGTGTTTAGTTCACGAATACAACACACGAAATGTGGAGTGGAAAGAGGAAAAGGTCCCACCGGGGCTTGCCAGAATCTGTTCCCCTCCGAATGGCGGCGCGACAGGGACGTCTTGCCTGAGATTCGGGGCATATGCTAATTGGTGCTATCCGTCCACCTCTCCGAAGATGCCAAAATGATTTATGACACCGTGTATCGAAGGTTTAAACGGATGCGTCCGATGTAGCAGACTTCGTCAGATTCCCCCTCGCTTGAGGGGTTTTTGATTGTGGGGACGCTCTTCCCTGCAGGCGCAAGCCCCTATAGTTAATTACGCTACCGCATCGCGGTAACCACTTTCTCCTTCTCCAGATGGTCACTTCGTGTCGTGTGTGTTTATTTTGTGTTTAGTTGCCCGTGGATTGTATACGGAGACTGAGTTATGTCGTCGCCCATAGGGCGTGGACTAGTCCAAATCCGTATTATCTTAGATTTGGGTTTGGGGGTTTGGGTTTAAGGATACGTTAGCCTCATTGAGGACTAAGATCAACTTAAACGTTTATTGGATACGTTAGCCTAGTTTTTAGACTAAGATCAACTTAAACGTTTGTTAAGGATACGTTAGCCTAGTTTTTAGACTAAGATCGACTTAACGGGATCGTTTAGATCCAACAATAGGGCAATTAAGGGAGCCCTGTTGTTTAGTTTAGTGACATTGCGGTCAATAGGTAGTTTAAGGATATTGCGGTCCAATGTTAGTTTTAAGACGTTGCGGTCAAGGTTAAGGACATCATAGTCCGTGGATTTAAGGACTCCACAGTCCGATATTAGTTTTAAGACATCCCGGTCAAGGTTAAGGACGTCATAGTCCGTTGTTAGTTTTAAGACATTCCGGTCAAGGTTAAGGACGTCATAGTCCATGGGTTTAAGGACCCCACAGTCCGATGTTGGTTTTAAGACATCACGGTCAAGGTTAAGGACGTCATAGTCCATGAGTTTAAGGACCCCACAGTCTATATCAATGTGTGGTCATAGGGACCCGTCACCTCTTTGAAGACGTTGAGGAATTACAACGCAAAGTATCAAAGGAGTGAAGAGATGTACCCTGGAACCAAGGTAGATTAAACAGTCTTTGACCCAGTTTAGGACCAAGACCAATTAATTATGTTATGAGCCCATTAGCCCAGTTGAATTTGAATTGAGGACTTATGGCCATTTTGGGCTGAGTCCAATCATGTTTAGCATATTGACTTTCTGTTGGTCCATTAGAGGAGAGGCTTTGCCTCTAGACACTTAGCCAATGGGGCTAAAGTTAGTGTTAAACACTAAAGACCAATCAGTGTTGAACACTGAGAATGAGATTGACAAGTTAATGTTTAACACTAAAAGATAGTTAGTGTTAAACACCGGCAACAGGGCTTTCAAATTAATGTTTATACACTAATGCAAATCAGTGTTAAACACTGGCAGTGGAGATTTCAAATTAGTGTTTAACACTAAGGCAGATCAGTGTTAAACACTGGAAACAGGGTTTTCCAAGTTGGTGTTCAACACTAAGAAAGTCAGTGTTAAACACTGTAAATAGAGTTTTCCAAATTAGTGTTTAAATACTAAGAAAATCAGTGTTGAACACTGGATATAGAGGTTTCAACTTTAGTGTTAAACACTAAGGCAAGAGGGGTCACGTGGTAGCACGTGAGAGCGCCTTCAATTCATTTTATTCTGCCAAAAGTATTGAATACTTTGGAGCATCACGTGATGTCACGTGATGGGCATTTAAATGTTTGTCTGTTAGAGCTTCTGCCAAGGGGTCACGTGGGGCACGTGAAGCATTGCCTCAAAGCCCTTCTCTGTGGAACTTTTCAGGGGTCACGTGGTAGCACGTGACCCTGCTTCTTTGCATGTTTGTTTATCTTTTAGGAATTAAATCCTTCATAGGGTTAAACCCTAGTTATAACTTTAGAGGAATTAAATTCCCACTTTCTTTTTGAAGAATTATATTCTTAGATGGAGTTAAACCCCGGCTTTTCTTCTGTAAGAATTAAATTCCTTATGTATGTGAAGAACTGAATTCTATCATAGGGTTAAACCCTAATTTCTTATTTCTTAAGGGAATTAAATTCCTGTTATTTTGACAGAATTAAGTCCTTAACTAGGGTTAAACCCTGGTTCTGTTCATTTTGAAGGAATTGAATTCCTATAACATAGGGTTAAACCCTAATTTTATTTCAAAGGAATTAAATTCCTATAATTCTGTGAGAATTAAATTCTCAAACTTCCATTCCCTCTCTATGCTTTGGATCTGCATGGCAGGATCTCAACCCAATGAGAATTAAATTCTCAATTCATGGGGAGATGTGCACTCTGCAGATCCTCTACTAAAGAGAGAACTAAGTTCTTTTTTTTAATATAAGAGTTAAACTCTTTGAGAATTAAATTCTCCTTTTAAAAGCCTCTCCTTTCTTACCTAAGGTTTTCTTTTGCAGAAGATCGAATTCCTCTAAAGTCTCAAGGCTCTATTTTTTTCTCTCTATGTCTCTCTCTCTCCCTTTATATATTTTCCTGGCTCCTATTTATAGGAGAAGGAGCAGAATCAATTAGTTTTAGTGAATCTTTCATTGAGAGATTTGATTTGCATTCATCATTCATCTGGACCTTTGGATTATTAGGTGAATTTTATTCACCATTGGATTTCAAATCCAAACATATTCCTTTTTTATTTCGGTTAGATTTTAAGGGGAAATCTTTCCAAGTTCAAGAATTTTCCATAAATAGATGATATTTAATCACCTTTAGATTTTTAATCCAATCGGTTCCAAATAATCATTTTCCTTTGGAAAGATTTGAATGCCTTTCAGAATTTAATTCTGTTAAATAGAGAGGCTTTGCAAGTCGGTCACGTGTGACCACGTGACCCTTGGTCACGTGTAGGCACGTGACCCTTGGTCACGTGTAGGCACGTGACCCCTGGAACGTGCTTTCTTCTCCTTTCTGCGCTCTGTTTTCTGGCAGCTGTTCAACCGTCACGTGCCAACACGTGACCCCTGGTCACGTGTGAGCACGTGACCTTTTCTGAAGCCTTTTCCTTGACTTGATCAGGGAACTGATGTGCCTTTGCCGCTGCTTTTAAATGTCGCGTGCCAACACGTGACTGCTGGTCACGTGCTAGCACGTGATGCCTCCTCCGTAAGCTTTCCTGATTTTAAATCAGGAAACAATCCCTTCACCGGGAGTGACCACTTTAGCGAAACTAGCAGATACTACAACCCACTCAGTTTTGTTTTTGATTGCTTTTTTAGTTCTTGCTTTGCATAGCGGTATTCATTGTAGAATATCCAGCACCTCATTCGATGAGGAAAGAGCCGAGATCCCTTCACCGGGAGTGACCTTTTTAGCGAAACTAGCAAAAACCTCAAAAACACTCCTTTTCAAAACCACTCGATTCTGCAACGATACCAAGTTCATTACGCTAAAGGTTTTCTTAAAAACCTGACGTGGCCCTCCGTCATTTCAGATAAGTGTTACTTAGTATTCGAGCTATGTTTGTTGACTATGTTAAGGCGTAGTATGCGGTAGCTAATTAGTGCTTATCTGCTAAAGTATGAGATGAGATTGGATTAGGGTAGTCGTGCGACTTTGTTGACTATGTTAAGGGTCGTACGGGTGGGTTTAATTCAATCAGGAAATGACGGGTTGAACTAGGCTAGCGCTTATGATTTGTTGACTATGTTAAGGTCATAAGTTGCTAGGGGCAAAAGCATTATCGGGAATTTCAAGTGTTAAAATTTGCAATGAGATTGCATAACTTCTATGAGATAATTGGATCCCGATAACCACTGCGAGTAAGAGTTACTCGTAGAAGAGTTTTACACATCACAATTAGCCAATCAAGTAGGTGTCTAGAAAGATGTTAACGGGGTCACGCCCCAGGGAAAACGAGGTTTATTTTAATTAGGTCCGTGCGAAAGCACGTGGAGCCTCCCTCAAAGTACCAGCATTGGCCTGGCTGAAAAATTGGCGAACTTGTAAGGTGTAATTAATCTCGGCTAGTCTTACCTTTTAGGGTTTGAAAGAAAATTTGATAAAAACAGTGGGAGATATATTGATTAGATAAGATAATAACCAATCTAATCTTGCAAAGAGTGCACGCTAACGCGTTTCCTTCTCTCTCTCTCTCCAGGCAGCAACCAATGTCACGCCTTAATCAAGATAATAATATGGATGTATTGACCGAACCCGCTTGTTATACTGAGCAGGGGAAAGTTGGTTCCACTCCAACTTATAAGTGTTATAAGTCCGAGCAGGAAATAGGAACATGTCCGAATTCCCACGCCACCCAAACGAAGAATAAGCATGTTGATGCATCTTCTTCGGGTGTGTTAGTTACAGAAAACTGTTTCTCAGTACACTCTACGTTCTGGGTATTAGATACCGGATCGGGATCCCACATATGCAATTTGTTGCATGGGCTAAGGAAAGGTAGAGAACTGGGAAAAGGTGATCATTCTCTAAAAGTAGGGAATGGTGCAAATGTTGCAGCCAAAGCAGTTGGTGAATATCACCTTGTATTGCCAACAGGGAATACATTGATCCTGAACGTCTGTTATTACGTACCCTCTATAATATGCAATCTAATATCAATTTTTTTATTAGATAAAGAAGGATATAACTTTGTAGTAGAGAATAATATTATGAATATTTACCTAAATCAAGTGTTGATTGGGTTTGGTGCGTTATGTAACGGATTATACATTCTGAATCAAAACACAGTTTTTAACGTACAGAACACACATAAGAGGAAAAGTTCAGAAATGAACGAATCCTTCTTATGGCATTGTAGACTAGGTCATATCAATGCGACACGACTAGCTAAGTTATATAAAGATGGATATTTGAATCCGTTCGAACTTTCATATTATGAAACTTGCCAGTCATGTCTCAAAGGCAAGATGACCAAAACTCCGTTTACAAGACACGGAGAAAGAGTTACGGAACTCTTGGGACTGATACATAGTGGTGTATGCGGTCCCATGTTTACACATGCCAGGAATGGTTTCTCGTACTTCATTACATTCACTGACGATCTCTCAAAATTCGGTCATGTGTTCCTGTTGAAACACAAGTCTAAACCTTTTGAGAAATTCAAAGAATATAAGCATGAAGTTGAGAACCAGACGGGTAGAAATATTAAAATCCTTCGATCTGATCGGGGAGGAGAATACTTGAGCACGGAATTCCGTGACTATCTAAAAGAGATTGGGATTCTCTCTCAGCTTACTCCTTCGTATACACCACAGCACAACGGTGTATCGGAGCGGAGGAATCGCACCCTATTGGATATGGTGTGCTCTATGATGAGCACCGCTGAGTTACCTATTTCCTTTTGGGGTCATGCGCTTGAGACAGCAGCATACCTATTGAATCAAGTTCCATCTAAATCAGTACCTACCACACCATATGAGATATGGAGTGGAAAGAGACCATATCTTAAACGAGTTAAGATATGGGATTGTCCGGCCTATGTCAAAACGCAAAATCCGGACAAACTCGAGACACGATCAGTTCTTTGCAAGTTTGTGGGATATCCAAAGAATTCACAAGGATATATCTTCTACCACGCTGAGGAACAAAAGGTGTTTGTTTCTCAATACGCCACCTTTTTGGAAAAGCAATTTCTTGTAAAAGAAATTAGTGGTAAAGAGGTAGAGCTGGAAGAAGTTCCAGCTACACAAACTACAACTGATAATTTATTGGAACCAGAGGATCCAGTAGTCTCCAATGAACCCCAGCCTCTCCGCAGATCTAGTAGGGTTCCTCATCCACCTGAGAGATACTACGGTTTTCTCATTGATGGTGGGAGCGACGATTGTATCATGGAAGATGATGACCCAACTAGCTTTGAGCAGGCTATCACGAGTGGGGACTCTGTGAAATGGCTGGATGCGATAAGATCTGAGATGGAATCCATGTACACCAACAAAGTATGGACTTTGGAAGTTGCTCCCGAAGGGGTAAAACCCATTGAGAGCAAATGGATATTTAAGAAGAAACTTGGTGTAAATGGAAAAGTTGAGATTTTCAAAGCTAGATTTGTTGCAAAAGGTTTCGTCAATGACCAGGTGTGGATTATGATGAAACCTTTTCTCCAGTGGCTATGCTTAAGTCCATCCGGATCCTACTTGCTATCGCTGCATACCATGACTACGAAATCTGGCAAATGGATGTTAATACCGCCTTTCTAAATGGTGATTTAGAAGAGAGCATATACATGACTCAGCCGGAGGGCTTCGTAGACAGTGGGAGCGGCGAAAAGGTATGCAAGCTGCTTAAATCCATCTACGGGTTAAAACAGGTATCGCGGAGTTGGAACATCTGTTTTGATGAGGTAGCCAAAAAGTTTGACTTCATCAAAAATATAGATGAACCTTGTATATACAAGAAGGTCGCAGAGAGTAAGGTCGTCTTCCTCGTATTGTACGTGGATGACATACTCTTGATAGGAAATGATGTTTCTATGCTACACTCGGTCAAGCTCTTCTTATCACAAAGATTCTCAATGAAAGATCTAGATGATGCCTCCTACATCTTGGGGATTAAGATCTATAGAGATAGATCTAAACGGATACTGTGATTGTCCCAATCCAGGTACATTGACAACGTACTAAAGAGGTTTAGTATGAAAGATTCCAAGCGTGGGAATATACCCACGATCTCAGGACGCATTCTCTCCAAAGAGATGCCTCCTAAGACTGATTTGGAGAGAGCTCACATGTAAGGGATAGCCTATATTTTGGCAGTAGGCTCTATCATGTACGCGATGTTATATACCAGATCCGATATAGCGTACTCACTAAGTGTAATGAGTAGGTATCAAGCAGATCCAGGAGAGAATCACTGGACAGCTGTGAAGAACATTCTCAAGTACTTGAGAAGGACTAAAGAAATGTTCTTGGTGTACGGTAACGGTGAACTCCAAGTGGAGCCATTTACCGACTCGAGCTTCCAGAGTGATAAGGACGACATTAAGTCAGTCTCGGGTTTTGTCTTTACCCTCAACGGAGGGGCGGTGTGTTAGAAGAGTTCCAAGCAAGACACCGTTGCAGACTTGACGATAGAGGCTGAATGCATCGCTGCCAACGATGCTGTCAAAGAGGATGTCCGGATGAAGAAGTTCATTGCTGAGCTTGGTGTGGTTCCATCCATTGAGCATCCAATACCTGTGTATTGTGATAACAATAGAGCGGTGGCTTTGGCCAAGGAACCCAGGTCCCATCAGAGATCCAGACATATTCTGAGACGGTATCACCTGATCTGAGAGATAGTTGATCGCCGGGAGATCGAGGTCGGGAGAGTTGACACGAAGGACAACGTAGCGGATCCACTCACAAAGGCCCTCCCCCAGACACAATTTGAGAGGCTCTTTGGGATGTTGGGTATGAGAGAGCGAGGAGATCTACTTCTTTGAAAGGAGAATTAAATTCTCGGTTTTGTGTAAAACTTATGGGGTCAATCCTCTTTTTGAGACTTAAAGTCTCGGGTTCTTTATATAGAGAAGGAAAGTTGTTAATTAGTTTTAAAAAATCTCTCATTTGAGAGATACCAATTAGCCTCAAAGATTATTTGGAGGATTTTATCCACTGTTGGATGATCCAGGGCATTTCTTTTTAACAGAATATATTTTCCTGTTTTTAACAAGATTAGGGAAATATTTTCCTATATACAGAATTTAATTCTGTCATAAGGTGATTTTTAATCACCATTGGATTTTTAATCCAAGAGTTCTCTGTTTAACAGAGCATATCTTTATTTGTTTAAAAAGATATAGAGAAATATTTTCCCATCTCATTGGATTTTTTGATCAACAGCTTTCTGTTTAACAGAAAATATCTTTCTCATTTAGAAAGACCAGGAAGATATTTTCCCCCAATAGAATTTAATTCTATATTTGATAATTTTTAATCACCATTGGATATTTGATCTGACGGTTCTCTATTTAAAGAATATCTTTCTCATTTTTCGAAAGATCAGGGGAAGTATTTTCCCCAAAAATAGAATTTAATTCTATATAAAATTTAATTCTATGCGAAGCTAAAAGTATGTTCTCACGTGTTTAACACGTGACCCTGGTGTAGGTTTTAACCTGTTTATATTTAACGCTCATATGTTTTGCATACGAGCACTCACGTGTTCAGTTTGGCCTTTAGGTTATTTATTCTCAGCGCTTATATGCTTTGCATATAAGCGCTCACGTGTTTAACACGTAAGGCCAGTTTGGCCTTTAGTTATTTGTTTCCAGCGCTTATATGCTTTGCATATAATCGCTCACGTCTTTAACATGTAAAGACCAAACTGTGGGAATTCATTTCTTCTTTCTTTTCTTCCTTTTTTTTTATAAGGGAACAAGTGGATTCCATCAAGTTATCACGCGATGATAGTTGGGTCCCGATTCCCACCGATGAGTAGGTATTACTCCTCGGGAAATTCACTTCACAACTAGCTAATCTATTAGGTGTCTAGAAAGTGTTAACGAGATTACTCCTCTGCGGAAACGAGGTTATTTAATTGAATCCGTGTGAAAGCACGGGAGACCTCCCTCGGAGTACCAATACTGGCCTAGGTGAACGGTTAGTGAACTTGTAAGGTGTATATAATCCCGACTAAATCTACTTTTAGGGTTTGAAGGAGAATTTGAGAAAATGGTGGGAGCCATCCAGATTAGACAAAATAATTAACCAATCTAATCGATTAGAGTGCACACTGAGTGTTTCTTTTCTTTCTCCGGTTTGCGACCATGACTTACTTTAAACTAAAACTCTTGAACCAAATTAACCGAACCTTCTTACACATTTTGGTTTTGGATTGTCACGATTCACGATAAACTCGCATATATCCTTGCCACTCCTACTTTCCCTTTGCGTTTCTCTAGAACACTCCGTATCACTACGAAAATCCATATTGTTTGGGTACGCCGTCGTATAGTTACATACGAACTCGAAGAAACTTGTTTTCAGTTCGAGAATGGATTCCGGTTCTGGAGAAATTGAATAGGATTATTCGGTTGTCTTTTCTTTTTACCTTCTCTCAGCTTGCAAGAGCTCCTAGTATTAGAAGAGTACACCTATTACGCTTATTGGATAGTCTTCTTCCAAATCTTAGGCAGGTGTCGAAAGGTATGGAAGAAGAAAACCAATTAGCCTAAGTATGATGTACAGAAGGTAAGAAATAAAGACATATAAAGGGATTGAAGTGAGAGCAAAGGAAATTTGCGACTACTGTCATGAATCTGGATAGTGGAAGAGACATTATTAGGAATACCCAGCTACCCCCTCAAAACATTTTCATGTTTCAGTTTTACTGTGCGGAGTTAATTGAAAACTGCTTTTCCAATTAGATTCTGACTCCAGGGTATGTATTTATCAGACTTGATTCTCACATCTGTATGGCGTTACAGATACTGAGTAGGAGTAGAATATTGGGAATTGGATGATTAAATTCTCAATATCAAAATTCTTTGTAATTGGAGAAATTTGAGAAAATCACCTGGATTTTGCCTACCGGCAAATATTTGGTTTTGAATATTCGTTATTATGCACCAATTTCAAACTGATATATCTATACATTTATTTTATAAAATGAGATATAACATTTTGAAATTATGTTTATGACATTTATCTATATCAGTTGATGATTAGGTAAGGTGCATTCAATAACAGTGTAATTCTTCTTAATCATAACACAGTTTTCAACCCACAATGCACAGAGTTTGAGTTATTAAACTCGAAGGACTTATATAAAGTATTGTGTGTTGTCAGATGTCCATTAGGACAAGGGGTTGGTACTCGTACTATATTCTGTTTACTTATGAATTCTCTGATTTCATACACGCATTTCGTTGAAATACAAGGTCTAAATTTTGAGAAGTTATAGGTATAAGAATAAAGTAGAGAACCATACGTTGCAAGTATCAGGATTCTTCGAGGTGATCGAAAATGTAAATACTTATTCTAGATATTTCGTTATAAGTAATATATTTGAGAACTTTTCTCTCTCAGGTTACTCATCCGTGGGTGCGCTCTTGATGAGTAATGCTGCCTGGCCTTCTTCCATTTAGTTGATATGCATTGAAAACAGTTGCATGATTTTTGAATCTGGTTCCAATTAAATTAGTGCTTTTGTTTCTATATTGGATATAGAATGGATTCATATTTTTACGATGTTAAGGTATATGGAGTTGGCTGGCTTATACTTAAAACCAGAATCCGGATAAACTCAAGACACGTTTCAGTAATGACAGTTTGTGGGTTATCCCGGGTTTTGACGAGAGTTAACATTCTACCATTTGCAGGATCAATATTTATATTGTTCTTGACTCACCATAATTTTAGTAAAATGAATTCTTTTCAGAAAATATTAGTGGGAGTATGGTTGAACTGTAAGTGATTCCAGAATCACAAACGGTTACTAAAAATTTGGTAGAACCTAAGGATTCAATTGGATTCGACAATTCATTAGCCACTCCGCAGATTTGGTGGGTAACCTCAACCACCCGAGAGCTACTTAAATCTCCTCAGATACGATGACAGGGAGGTTTCGATGACCCAAGCTTTCCACTACTACTGTCCTAAACTATGCGATCTGGAAGGTGGATGACTATAACGTCATTCTAAATCAGCTTTAGAAGTGCACGTATATATGATTCCGCCAGAAGGTTGTTGTAGTCATTGGGAGCAGCGGAAGCGTGGTGGGCCAGTATCTTATGTCTATTTATACACCAAACCAAGTATAGCGGAGATAGATCATCTATTTTTGATGTGACAGATATAGTGTTTGACTTCATCAGAATAACAGATGGACCTGGTAAGAAGGTAGTAGGGAGTGATGTCCTGGTATTTGGATGACATGCTCCTGATAGAAAGTGATGTTCCTATACTACAATCGGTTATACTATAGTTGTCACGTGTGTTTTTTCATATAGGATCTAGACAAAATATCAGGGATTCTGGTAACTAGATCTATGGTTTTAGATCTAGATTTGGAAAGTATCCCAATTCGGGTACTTTTACACTATTCTAAAGTGTTTTAGAATGGATGACTCCTGACGTGGTGGTGTACCCGCAGGTGATGGAGTCACCCTCTGTAAAGAGATGTCTTCTAGACTGATGAGGAGAGAGATTTGCATGATTGACATATTACTTGCTTAGGCAATTGAGTCAATCATGAGATGTCAAGTAGCACACCAGATATTGTTTTTGCACTAGCTGCAATAAGCAAATATTAATCCAATCATGGAGAAATATTGGGAAGCAGTTATGAATATAAGAGGATGTTCTTGGTATATGGTAATGGCAGCCTCCTTAAAAAGGCGGTTATCATTTCAGTCTTCCAAGGTGACCTGGATAACAGAATAGCTGTCAAGGTTGATAGTTTGCCCTCTTTTGAGGTGCAGTGTGTTGGATATGTTTCCAAATAGAATACTGAGGTGGTCATGGTGTTGAGTGCTGATTACATCAGCAAATGGATACAATCTAAGAATCTTTTTGGATTTGGTGTTCATGTTATGAACAAGGTCTTATCAGATATCCAGACAAATTCTAAGGCAAGTATCGCTCATTTTGGAAGATAGTCATTCTCCGCGATGTTGGGATATAGAGAGATAAAGACAGAAAAATTAGAGCGGATCCACTCACTGAAGTTAATTCTCGAACGCGGAAGTTTCGTAAAAGTGCTTTGCGAAACTGATTAGTAGAGAAGTTGGATGATCGGTAGCACGCGGGCTGTGAGTATGCGACACCGCAATAATTAGCCTTAAGTGAATGTGGGAGATTGTTGGCTATAGTACCCTAAAGGTAATTATCATAATCGCAGGCAGGCGATTATGATGATTGAAGGATAACCTATACGGGTAGAACAGTCTTACTAAGAGTAAAGTATGCTATCTGGTTTGACTTTATTATCATGTACATACATTATGTGGTATTACAGATCACTGTTACATGTTAATAAAGCCCATAAGATTCTTGCTTGAATACCAGCATTATGATAGCGATCGTATACATGGGAGCTGGGTGGTCTATAAGCACATCCTTAAATGTCCCTAGTCGAGCGAGTATCGAGACTGAGCATCGATACTCCAGAATAGACTAGTGTATACTTTTCGGGAACCCAACGAGGGGTGGTGGCCGGTCTCACAAGCGATTGGTGTCAGTTGGTCACCTAAGATAGTATACAGATGCTCACTGGAGATGAGTACACTGGACGGACTCGGAGAGAACATGCTATATGGTATTATACCTATTGTCAGATAACAGTTCTCAGGTGACATGAGTACATGTTAGTCTGTCGACCTGAGAAAATCATTTATCTCGTGTGAGTTCCCAGTGTGCGTTGATTACTACCCTACCATGACTTGAAGGAGTCATGCAGACAGGTTTTAGTTGGGTACAGTCGCGAGCCATCTAGAGGCAGTGAGCGGATCGTCGGGGATTCGTCTCTCATGGTATTGGAGGTAGATGCCGCGCTGTGCACCGGTGGCCATCACCAGAAATTCTTGGCCAAGGTGGATGAGAATTACTGATTTGGATCGATAGTTTCTCAGTGGGTGATGGGCTACACACTGACACGAAATATCGTGTTTTTAGGGGTCTGACTTTATCCACCCCCTAGACCCGGTATGAGATACTCTTAGACGAACAGACCGGACTGTACGGAGATTGTCACAGATAGGCTCAGTAGGGGTACGGATGAATTTGCTTGTCGGCCTTCCTTTCGTTCAATACCTGTAACAACTCCATTTTTAATGTACAAAGAATTGATTTAAATTCAAAGTATACTTGGAGTATTTAATGTTGTTGATATCTCTTTAAGTATTTATTTTACACCATAATTACAAGAAGGAGCTTGTAGCTCATTGGTAATACCTTGCAGTGCTGAACCAAGCCACCAGAGTTCAAATCCCATGCCCCACATTATTTTTCATATTGTTTTGTTTTAAATTCTTTAGAAGCCCAACAGTCAACACGTGTTTTCTCACAAAACCCCCACAACCCATGAAAAGTTAGAAGTACCAGTAGCTACCCTAGGCGACACCGCATCTCCCGCCACCTCGACTCGGCCGGGATCGGCCGAGTCGGTCGGGTACCCCGTGCACACTTTAATTTCTCAGATCATTTCCAGAGAACACAATAACTCTCATTCAATCCATTTTTAATACATTTTTCTTATTATTTTTACATTTTTTTAATTAAAACCCCAACAACTACCCTAACCCTAGCCTAACCCTATAAATACACCTCTACCTCCTACCCTCTAATCCCAAAATTCTGAGCCCACTCTCTCAAAATCTCAAGAAAATATTGTGTACTTTGAAAACGAGCGGAAGGCGAAGCTCCGACGAAGTCGACGGTGAAATTCCGGTGATCGTGCTAGGAACTCTCGGCGACGAATCGACACACCGGCGAACCCTCTACTTCCCTCTCCCTTTCTAGTGTTGTCCAAACCCGTAAGTCCCATTCTAACCTCTCTCTCTCTCTTTTTCTAAAATACGAAATTACAAAACCCGACGGAATCGGAACAAAACCGATTTCCGATTCGGTTTTCTATAAAATTTCACTTCTCACTAATTCAATCATGCTTAAACATCTCTATGTTGACTGTTAAATATTTAACAAATAATTTGAATAAGTTTCCTCACATGAAATGATAGCTTTTTTCAATATATCGTATTTTTCACTTAAATACCACAATATTTCGATTTCACATTTAATCCCCTTAACATTGCTATACCTTTAAGTAGAACACGAGGTAATGACATACCTCCACACACACGCATATACAACCCTAAAACGATATCATCAAAACTTAGAATACGATAAAACAATACTTTCATTTAAATACCCTATTCTTAATAAAACCATTTCTAAAAGTTTTAGTTTTGATACACTTTTAAAACAAATACCTTTTATTAGGAATAATACGATAAGTTGTGGACATCGGTCGTTTATCTAAACCTGACTTTGTGGTGTTTAGCCTAGGCAAGCGAGAAAGGTAATTTTAAAAGGCCCGTCTCACGATGATTCATGAGCGGATCCCTCCTTTCTTCACTTGTACTTATCTGGCCACAATTGGCGGTGAAGAGACGATTTGAGGCATCTAACAACTTGTTGTTTAGACCATTTAGAAATAGTCTAGCTGAATTAGAAAACCCTAAAATCTAAAAAACGGAAAATCGACTTTTTACAAATAAATACCATTTACTTAACAAAACCGTATTCTAAAGGATTAGTATTTATAAAATCTTTGTAAAGCGCCACTACAACCCATTTCGGGAAACCCGTTCGGGATAGTACGGTTTATCGTGCACCATCGGGCTTAGTAGTGCGAGATTCAGACCTCCGCAAGGAGCATTCGGTCTCGAAAGGTTTAAAATACGACATCTTAAGAAAATGAGATTTCTGGAATATAAAATATTTATTAAAATTATTTTTGTATAAATATATGTATATTTATCATTTAAATATCTATTTTATTATGATATAAATATTCCACCTTTTTCTAAAAATCACAAGAATAAATTTTACATTAAAATACCATGAACTTCAAATAAATCAATATTAAAGATAAATACCTTTATTTATAAAACTAGAATATTTTCACTAGAAATGTCACAATATAAAATCCACCCTCATTACAATTCTAAAGACGAATAATGAATACTTGAGGTGTATTTTAAAAAGTATATAAAAGTATTTTTACATAAAACCCCCTCAAGTTTTATAAATTGCCCTAAGGACCCTAGCAATTATAGGACTTCGATTTACATCTCTACTGTCTGACTCGGGTTTGAGTCTGATTATAATCCGACTTGAATATGATTCAAGTACCATATAAATCTGCAATATTACACTTTAACATGAACACACGAATTCATGAATCCAGTTATCAATCTATTCAACTTGACTGAACCAAACCATGGATATACTTTCCATTTACATGAATCCAGTTTACATCCATTACATCCGTTACTGATATCATGGTTTCGGTCAGTCATCCAATTATACAACTTATACAATACAATATAACAATACAATCAAAACACTACGGGGTTTAAGGGGTAGATTGGTACGGAAGGTGTTAAAAGTGGTACGAGACAGTAAGATTAAGACACCCAACATAAATCCTGTTGCTGTTGAACCGTGGCATAACGGTTCCTTGTACTTTCAGTTTGCCCTGGTCTCTAGCATATAGAGACCCCTCTCGTATACACTGGCATCCTTCTGTACCAAGCTACAAACAACGGCGTTAATACAATATTCCACAATATTATACAATTTTAAAAGATACATTCTTATTATGTCTTTTCTATTTCTCCCTTAACTTTGGGACTTACCGAGCGACCTGTTCGCTGACGACATTCTATTTCTTTCTTCTTTGAATGTCGTCAGGTGATCTGGACACAGCAGAGATCGAGCCCACCAGTGAAGACTTGGATCAATTTCTAGAAGACCCCGAGCTCTAGACATTGTACTTTTTCTATTCAGTATTTTCATTTCCTGTTATGCCATTGTTTAGGCATCGTTTCGTTTTTACTTCAGTTGTATTTCCTTTTCATGCATTGTACAAAAGAATGTTAATAAATAAAGTTGTTGTTATTTTTATATCTCTTGTCTCTTGTGATTACTTTTATATTTCTTAGATACGCTTAGCGTATTTACTTCATAGTAAATACGTAGCGGACCAGTCGCGTCCCCTGCGCCGTATACCGGGAAGCGGGGCGTGACAGGTTTTGTTGATGGCCCATGCAGGTCAGAGCTGTATAGAATCATACTATGCAGTTCTGTTCTGCGTGAACAAGCTAAGCAATATAACACAAGAACCAGCAACTAAAAACATTCTTTACAATTCATGTTCCTTGAATCTTATCATTTCATATTCATTGAATCTTATCATTTCAAATATTTTGAATCTGTCCTAACCCAAATTTTTCTTCAAGGTTATGGATTCCCCGAACAACACCAGCACCAATGTCAAAAACACACCTCCAGCCCTACCACTCACACATGTCGTCCCTGCTTCGATCAACGAGCAGACGGTTCTGCTTGAGGCAATCCGAAGCCTCCTAGAGGGACATCAGCACCAGACTGCTCTTTTAATGAACCGTCCCGAGGCAGATGCACCTGGGGTAAAGCAATTTAGGGCCTTACACCCCAAACAGTTCTCCGGAAAGGGAAGCCCACTTGAAGCTGAGGAATGGGCACAGAGCATAGAGGATGATTTGGCGGCAGCACAAGTGCCAGACATAGCTTGGGTTCGTGTGGCGAAGCTGCAGCTCACGAACAATGCTCGCAACTGGTGGAAGGCGGAAGAAAGCCGTCTTGAACAGCCTATCGAATGGAAGACTTTCCGCGACATGTTCGACGCTAAGTATTTCCCTGAGACTGCCAGGTTCGACATGGAACAGCAATTCATCCATCTGCAACAAGGTTCGATGTGGACCAAGTCAGTAGATGAGTATGACGCTGAGTTCACCATGCTCAGTCGGTAAGATATGTCTCAATAATTCGAAATTTTTATATCACATATTACACAGCTAACACAATATTTTTAACAGATTTGCGGCACACCTTATACCGACGGATGAGATCAGAGCCCGTCGCTTTCAACAAGGTTTAGATTCGGAAATCCAGGCTGTACTGGCCACAGGAGATTTTTCGACTCATGAATCGGCTCTGAAAGTTGCCCGCCGTTATGAGGCAGTGGTAAAGGCGAGGGGAAGACCTCAGTCTGCTGGATTTAAGCGTCCTGCCAACCAGATGGCAGTAGGAGCCTCGTCCAGGCCATCTTTTGTGCCAAGGCGACCCGGAGTACAGAACAACCGTCCTAGCCCAGCCTTTTGTACCTACTGCAAGAGAACTGGACATATGATGAAAGACTGCCGGCGAGCCAACCATCTTTGCTTGATCTACGGCTCAGCTGCTCATGATATTGGGTCTTGTCCCCAAAAGCAAAACCCAGTTGCTGCACCCAGGCCAGCAGTTACCTATCCGCAGCGACCAGCTCTTCAAGCACCTGCTCCAAGACTTGCACCACCTGCACCACCCAGAGGACCACAAGCTGCACCACCTCCTCGTTAGTTTCATCAAGCTCAAAGGAACATTCCGAGGAATGCTCCTCCGGCTAGGATGAATGTACCAAGGCACCAGGCATTCACTATGTCAGTGGAAGAAGCTGAGGCCACTGGCCAAGTCATCACTGGTAAACTTTTCTTCTCAAACATTTCTTTCTGTCTTGTTTATCTACATACTTTCCCTAAAACATACCGCACATACCTTAGGTACAATCTTAGTATTCTCAATCCCTGCTCTAGCACTGTTTGATACTGGAGTATCTCACTGCTTTATGTCGCAACGTTTTGCTCGAACCCATGCGATTCCAGTCTCACCGCTTGTATCCAGTTGGAATGTCAGTTCAGGAAATGGCGTTCTAAAGGCAACCATGGGATACCATTTGTGTCCAGTCGTCGTCTGCAGCAGAGAGTTTTATGCTGACTTCAAAGTGCTGGACATACCGAACTTTGATGTGGTTCTAGGAATGGATTGGCTTGGAACTTTTTATGCTACCATTGACTGTCGTCAAAGGAGGGTAGTATTCGAGATTCCAGACCATCCGGTCTTCTATTTCAAAAGCGGAGACCGTACACTGGAGCCAAGTACCTACAAAGCGAAGCCAAGAGAAGCAGTAGCTCAAGCGGAGGAAGAATCAAGACCAGATGTGGTTCGAGAGTTCGACGATGTATTTCCTGACGATATATCAGGTTTGCCTCCCGATCGAGCTTTTGAATTCAGTATTGATTTAGTACCAGGAGCACAACCGGTGATCAAAGCACCCTATCGTTTAAGTCCGGAAGGTTTGAAGGAAGTCCGAACACAGTTGGACGAATTACTGGCGAAAGGATGGATTCGTCCCAGCACTTTAAGTTGGGAATCACCTGTACTACTTGTGAAGAAGAAGGAAGGTTCATACAGAACGTGCATCGATTACAGAGCCTTGAACGAAGTCACTATAAAGAACAAGTATCCACTTCCGCGCATTGACGATTTATTCGATCAGCTAGGTGGATCTTGTGTTTTCTCTAAATTGGATCTTCGTTCAGCTTATCATCAAGTGAAGGTCAAGGAAACTGATATTCACAAAATAGCTTTCAGAACTCGCTATGGACATTACGAATTTCTAGTGATGCCATTTGGAGTGACTAATGCACCAGCAATATTCATGAACCTAATGAATCAAGTTTTCCGGGAGTACTTAGACAGGTTTGTTGTCATCTTCATCGACGACATTCTAGTGTATTCTAAGAGTCGGAAAGAGCATGCAGAACACCTACGAATTGTTCTGGAAACTCTTCGACAACACAAGCTCTATGCCAACTACAGCAAGTGCGAGTTTTGGCTAAAACAAGTTGGTTTTCTTGGACATATCGTATCAGGAGAAGGAATTTCTGTGGATCCAGCAAAAGTTTCAGCAGTTAGCGAATGGCCTACACCAAATTCAGTAAAAGAAATTCGGAGTTACTTGGGTTTAGCTGGATATTACAGAAGATTCATTGAAGGATTTTCGAAGATAGCAACACCCCTGACCAAGCTCACACGTAAAGATGAAGATTTTGTGTGGTCAGAAGCATGCGAACAAGTTTTAGTAGAACTCAAGTCAAGGTTGACATCTGCACCTATTCTCGTAATACCGAGGATTCAAAGTTCATTGTGATGCATCCGGTAAGGGATTAGGATGTGTTCTACATCAGCACGGTAAAGTTGTGGCTTATGCTTCAAGACAGCTGAAGATTCATGAGCGCAATTATCCGACACATGATTTGGAATTGGCAGCCGTCATTTTTGCTCTCAAGATTTGGCGCCATTATCTACTTGGTGAACGAGTAAATATCTACACAAATCATAAGAGCCTGAAGTACGTGTTTACTCAGAAAGAGTTGAATATGCGGCAGAGAAGATGATTAGAACTCATGGCGGACTTTGACATCAACTTGCAATATCACCCAGGGAAGGTGAATGTAATACCTGATGCACTTAGTCGCCAACCATTAGCAATGAATCTCACCACTCAGTGGAAGTTTCAACAAGACTTGCAACAGATGGAGATTGAAGTAGTCATGCCAGGTAATACTTCAAGTTTGATGAATTTACAAGTTCAATCAACCATTGTCAATCAGATCAAAGCAGCCCAAGCAAGTGATGCTAAGTTGCAAAAGATCAGAGAACAAGTGGAGAATGGACTCAGAACGGACTTCATCATCCATGAAAACGGATCTTTGAGATACGGCAGCAGATTGTGTGTACCAAAAGGTCATGTTCGGGAAGAGTTAATGAAAGAAGCTCACAGCTCTCCCTACTCAGTACACCATGGAGGTACCAAAATATACAAAGATCTACGCCAGAATTATTGGTGGTATGGAATGAAGCGTGAAGTAGCCAGAAGCGTCGCAAAGTGCTTGGTGTGTCAGCAAGTAAAGGCTGAACATCACAAGACTGCTGGATTACTTCAACCGTTACCAATCCCAGAATGGAAGTGGCAATACATCACGATAGATTTTGTGACTGCTCTTCCTCGCAGCACAAAGGGTAACGATGCCGTATGGGTCATTGTGGATCGACTCACAAAGTCGACTCACTTCATCCCATTTTGGGTTGGCCAATCAACTGAGACACTAGCAAAGAAGTACATGGAGGTAATAATCTATTTAAAGATTTAAACTCTTCATAATGTACTATCTCTAATACTCATGAACTCATACAGGAAATTGTGAGACTTTATGGAGTACCGGTCTGCATTGTCTCCGATCGTGACACCAGGTTTCGATCGCAATTTTGGCAAAGTCTGCAAGCGAGCTTGGGAACAAGTCTGAATTTCAGCACGGCTTATCATCCACAAACAGATGGTCAGTCGGAACGAACTATTCAGATCTTGGAGGATATGCTCAGAGCATGTATGTTAGACTTCAAAGGATCGTGGGAAGATCACCTGCATCTTGTGGAGTTTTCGTACAACAACAGCTACCAAGCAAGCATAGGAATGACACCTTTTGCAGTATTGTATGGAAGGAAGTGTCGATCGCCATTAAGTTGGGATGACATCGGAGATAAGGAACTTCTTGGACCAGAAATGATAGTAGCGACTGTTGATGTGGTTCGTACTATCAGGGAAAGGATGCGCATAGCCCAAGATCGACAGAAGCACTGGGCTGATGCAAAGAGACGTCATCTGGAGTTCCAGCCAGGAGATCATATGTTCTTGAAGATATCTCCGAACCGCGGAGTGATCCGATTTGGAAGACGGGGTAAGCTAAGTCCGAGATATATTGGACCGTTCGACATACTCGAACGAGTCGATGAAGTGGCATACCGTCTAGCGCTTCCACCTTCATTGGAAGGAGTGCATAACGTGTTCCACATATCCCAACTCAGAAAGTATGTGAGTGACCCCAGCCATGTTCTCGATCATTCCGAGCTCACTATACAGCCCGATTTGTCTTGTGAGCAACAGCCTGTGGAGATCCTGGACAGGAAAATGAAGACACTTCAGAACAAGGAAGTTAACTTGGTCCGAGTGATGTGGAGGAAAGACACTCCAGGAGAGTCCACTTGGGAAAGGGAGGATGAAATGCGTACTAGATATCCACATCTTTTTGTAAACTAGTTTTCAAATAAAAGTTGTAAATTTCGAGGACGAAATTTTTGTAAGGAGGGTAGACTATAACAACTCCAATTTTAATGTACAAAGAATTGATTTAAATTCAAAGTATACTTGGAGTATTTAATGTTGCTGATATCTCTTTAAGTATTTATTTCACACCATAATTACAAGAAGGAGCATGTAGCTCATTGGTAATACCTTGCACTGCTGAACCAAGCCACCAGAGTTCAAATCCCATGCCCCACATTATTTTTAATTGTCACGCCCCGCTTCCCAAAATACGGAATACGAGGGGTAGACAAGGCCAGCCATGCTCCTACGGTCAAGGAAATGTCCTGCCGTAGTCACACTTTGGCTTCTAGTTTATCATGGTAAACAGTAAACGATGCGCAGGTAATCAACGCAGCGGAACAGTAAATCAGTATAACGATATGTCACGTATGCCACACAGTATATAAGGAATAAAAATGCCAGTATCCCTATCAGTCTCTAAGTCTCACTGTACAGGTCACTAAGCCTATCGTCAGTCCAAGTGTGAGAGTCAACCACTCGTGAGTGTCCTCCACCCAAGGGTAGAACCCAAGGGCAAGGGACCACGGGCCTAACATGTAACAAGAATATCACGGTGTATATATCACGTACCCTGTAAATCTCCATATAACTCCCTAAATATATAAGCCGTCATGGGACTCCCGAGATTCTGTTGAACTCACACTTAAACTACCCCACACCCCGTGGTCTACATCATACGCTAACCATAACCCTAAATACTAATCGATCCGTGACAAGTCTGCGCGAGAACTGGAGGCAGGACCTCCATCAAGCACGTCCTGACTAATACCTAAGATAAATGGCAGTGTCGGATGCCTTATCTGTGACATCCGTGCAAGCGCTTCCATAAGTGTCCCATACCACTTATAGTCACACGTACACGCATCCCACAGACGTCGACAATGCAATAGAATAAAAGGGACACTGATTGTGCACAAGTACGTATCACTTTCACTTAATCACGGATACACGAACACTGTCGTACTTGCCACAATCACCACTAAAATCTAACACTGGGTAAATGCACGATGCCACTAGGTTATCAATACGATGATGTGGGTATGTTATGATGCGTGAACAAGTATATAAACGTGATGAGGATGTTATGAAACAGCATTCTTTCACTTGCACGATTTATCATGAAACATACGTATATAATTTGGCGAAATGATAAACAGGTTGTAATTAGTATGTTCCGTTGTCCATCCATAGAATTTAGTTTCAAGCCAATCGGGTTTCAGGATCATTAGTTATAACTGTTTCATTTTAAGCGCACGCGGCTGGAAATCCGGTTTCAGAATCAGAAGTCCGTTTCGCAACGCATTTTAATCCCAGTGGGGATCAGATTTTAGCGACGCTACAGTTGGATGAATTTTAGGGTTTTCAGTAAGGTTTTCAACGCAATGGACGGATCTTCGATCGCGTTTTTACGTTAGGAGATATACAATGTTTAACCCTAATATGTCGGTTCTGATTCTGCTGGGACTGTTATGCGTCCCGATCTTATAAATTACAGAATAAATAACAAATGGTAACGAAACAGTGTGAAATCAATTATGTTGTCTAGCTAACAAGTTTATCTACAATAATCAGTAGAGTTCCGCAATCTACGAGTTGAATAAATCCTGTGGTACCCATCACGGAACAGCAACCAATGACTGGAGTCGCTCTGGACTGCAGTCCATAGTTTCACTCCGATCAAATTTTCATCATGGTTTACGTACAGGAATGTCTGGAAACTAGTATAGGGTTAAAGCTCGTCGAGTTGGCTTCGATTTGAGCCCTCGAACGCACTATTCTAGGATGTATATGATTTATGGTGAATTTAACGGTTTTCAGGTGCAACAGAATTACAGTTTTACGGTTAAACTTGGGGGTAGTCGTTTTAATCTTTAACAGCCGTATTTTCAAATGAAATTTGCACACGTTAACCATCTCTACAAGGGCCAATGCAATATATCCAGTTCCGTCAAATTTGATAAAGATTTCCTAAGGGAACAATAATCGAACAGTTGTGTTGCAATATTTAACATAAGGCAAACATGGGATATATATACGATGTTGATTTGTAACATATATAAAATAGCATGAAAGCAAGTAAAAACTTGCCTGGGGACGTCTAGGGCTGTACGGAAGCAGCAGCGACGACCGAGACGGCAAGGATCGACGACGTACGGAAAGTGCTCGATGAACAGCCAAGGCTCGAATGTTTTGCGGTGATCACGACTCGGCTCGTGGGAACGAGGTGGTTGCTGGCGGGTTCCAGTGAGGTGTTCGGGATGTGGGTTCAAGAGAGGGAAAGTGATATAGGGAGAGAGAGAGTGTTAGAGAGAGAGAGAGGCAGTGAGGAGTCACAGAGAGAAAAGAGAATGAGAGCAGCAGAGAGAGAGATTTGAGATCGAGAGAGGGAGACAGAGAGAGATGAGATGCGAGGAGAAAGAGAGAGAGAGAGAGAGAAGATTTGCAGAGAGAAAGAGAGAGAGGGAGAGAGAGAAAGCTGGGAAAGAGAGAGAGAGAGAGAGAGGGAAGTGAGAGCAGAGTGAGAAAGAGAGAGAGACCTGAGATCGGAGTGAGAGTGGAGGCGACGACGATGATGTGGATGATGACGATGGGGTCGACGAGAAGCAATGGGCCGCCGTCGAGAGGTGGCAAGGTGGCCGGTGATGGGTGCAGGGGGTGCTCGTGATGGAGGGGGTGCTCGGGTGGTCGGTTGCTGGTGATCGAGGGAGGAGAATGGAGGTGAGATGAGGGCAGCGACGGTGGTATAAGGAGGTCGAGACGGCGCCGGCGGTTTCTGGTGAGAAGGAAGAAGGTGGGTTCCAGAACGAGAGAGGAGGAAAATGAGAACGGGGAAGTGAGCGAGCGAGGAAGAGGGTTGAGGAGAGAGGGTCGTGGGTAACGCTCGCGCGACGTGGGGTAACGGATCGCGACGAGGGCGTGGGCGACGGCGGAGGAGGCGGGTCGCGCGCGCTCGATGGGATTTAGCCGTTGGGGAAAATTTGAAGAGAAGATGCACAGGAGTCGGGTCGGGTCGGGTTAGGAGCGGGCCGAAGGAGAGAATGGGCTGGGCCTGCAAGGAAAATAGATTTTAGAAAAAAAAGGGAAGAGGAAGACACGGGCCGGGCCAAAGGGAAAAAAGAAAACAGAATGAATAAAATGAGGGGCCGGGCTGAGAAAGATTTGGGCTGAAAGAAAGAAGGAAAAAGAATTCAGAAGTATGGGCTGGGGTTATTAAAAGGCAAAGATTGTTCTAAGGAAATATAAGTTTGGGTTTGAATTTAAATAAAAGAAGTGGGTTGTGGTGCTTGGGATCTAATTGCTATGGGTTTTATTTTAATTGGTTGGGCTGAGTAAATAGTGATAAGAGAGAAGTAAAGATTTGGGTTTGGGTTTTTAGGGTTTAGTTTTAAATATATAAAGGAAATGGTTGAAAGGGAAAAATTTCCAATAAAATAAAAAGGGGACTTCAACAAAATAATTAATTATATAAGAGTAGATAAAATTACAAATAAAACCATTAAAATTTTAAATGAGAATAAATAGGGTTCTAGAGTAACAAAATGCAGACTTTGGTATAAAGGAACTGGGTATTACATCATACCACCCTTACAAAAATTTCGTCCTCGAAATTTAAATAAACTATAAGTTATAAAAACATAAGCGAAAGCTATTATAATTGCAACTAACATATAGGGATTTACTAGGAATCCGGGGACGAAGAAACTTGAAGGTATAAACATGTAAGAACAGTATACAGAAGATAAGTCTAAAATAGGCATAAGATAGGAATAACTATAAGAGCAATCTACAAGTACACGAGAATATGGATAACGGTGGTGAACAAAATAATCAAGGCGTATTCAATAAAAACGAAACCCAAACAGGTGTACATACAAGTATATTAAAGGTAACACGACAGAAAAATAAATATAAGGTACAATCATTTATAATAGTAACCCTAGGCACAAAACTCGAAAATAAAATAGCAAGAATAAAATAGTGGAAATCTAGTCGGTAGGTTAAAACATTTTAGGATAATGCATCGGTCAAATAGTTTCAAAATAGTTTAGAAACTCATATAGTGAAAATAAGAAACATGGAACAAAATGTGTGCGGTTTAAGGTTTCGCTACTAAGAGAATAATAATAATGCACTTAAAATACGTAAAACGGGGTAATCAATATCACGTACTCTTTGACAGATGCAAAATACTAAAACTACATTTTAAAATAATAGTGCCCCTAAATCTAGTTGGGGTAACACGGAAAGGCATAAGTGTGTCCAGGCTTAGGTAGGGTAGAGATTACAATGGGATGTGGCTGGTACCAAAAGGTCGAAGGATGACGGCTTTAGGCTGAAGATCAATGAAATTGGAATCGGGTCAGCACAGAAAATAAGGGTGAATGGCCAGTGACTACAAGAGAAGGAATATGGGCAGGATGACACTCGGTACAACACATAAGTCAAAATTTGAAGAGTTAGTGAACTCGGAAGTTTCACAAGAATTGCTCTCCTCCCAGAAGGATCTCAAACGGGGCGCAGACGAGGGATGAAGGGGCTCATTCCAAAGATCGGGGTGTGGTACCTTCTAATCGAAACGGGGGTGAAAACTATACAATGAGTAGGGGTGGACAGTCAGGGAACTCAGCAGAAAATGAATGGACATGGGTAATAAACAAGTATTAAGCGATACAATAATCAAAAGGTTTACAAACTCAGAAGATTTATTTCATTCAAGAAAATTTGAAACAAAACATTGTCCAAAACGAAAAGTGGCCCTAAACTATACACAATTTATTTGGCCAGAAAGACAACATCAAAAGAAATTCCGTCAGTCGCGGTTGTGGAGATTCAGTAGGTTGCGGTAGGCTCGCGCACTCAGGTAGGGGCGTCCATTTCTATAGCGTCTCGCAGGTACCTCTATTGGAAGTCCTTCCACCATAGGGTCTTGATCTTCTGATCCTTCTTCCTCGGATAGAGCTTCTTCATCGAGATCCGATTCCATGTGATTCTCTTCTTCTGGATTTTCTCCCACGGGGTTTTCCTCCGCTGGATTCTCTTCTATCGGTTCTTCCTCGGGGTCTTCCTCTATCGGGTCTTCCTCTAAAGGGTTCGCTTCAGGACCTCCTTCTTCTTCGTCAGAATCAACTATCATGTCAACCTCTGGGGCGTCTGCTCCTTCGTCCTCTGAATCATTGTTTTCGAAGTTGACCTGTGGACCATTGGCCTCATCATCGGAACTCGTCAGTGTGTGATCTAAGGAAACGCACGACTGTGCATCCTCGTCTAGATGCGGCGCTGCTCCAGGATGGGCCATGGCCTGAAAAGAGAAGTCATCATTAGACAGTGGAATACATCAAGGAAAGCTCAGGGTACGAAACATAGGAAAATATGCGGTTGCAGGAACTGAAAGATCAAAATGAAATACTGTGATAATGAATAGAATTTGACATAGAGAAAGCATGAGAATGATATATATATTATGATTCAAATTTTTATTTCATTCAACTAAAGTTCGACGGATACAAAGGTTCAAATGGAAGGAAATATTCATAAAAGATGACAACATTATTATTGAAATTGGAAATCATAGAATTCTTCTTCGATTGCCAGAACGCTGCATCATCGTTACGCGAGTTGAATCCTGCGTTAGATCCGCCTTATGGTCGAAGTTCAAACTACGCGATGATCCTCACTTGGTAGAAGTAGGGAGTGTGGACGAGTTTCCTCCTTGTAGTTCTTTCCTTTCTGGGCAACCGTTGATGAGGTGTTTGTTGGAACCGCATATCAGACATTTCCCTTGGGCACGGCGACAATCCCTCTGAAGGTGTCCTGGCCTCTTACAATATCCACAAGATGGGGTCTTCTGATGATTCTGTTGACGCTTCATCTTCTTCTCCTTCCTTCGTCCAATAGGGATCCCTTTATGATAGGAGACTCCCGCTGGTGCCTGATTCACCTGTCTTCTCAATCCTTCAGCTAATAAGTCGTTTGTCCGCTCCTGGGCTTCCCTTAAACCTTGCAGTACACTCAGAATCTCAACAGTCTGATTCTGGGGAGCGGATAAAGATGAAGAGTCGTTGGAAGACATGATCCTGAAACAACAATTTCGAGAATGATATGAGTCACACGCTAAATGAATCAAAATATGATATGGATGGGACAAGATTCAAGAATATCAGAGATGATGAATTTACTACAAGTGGGGAAATCAACTGCATGACTTTAAGTCACTTGAATAGAGTACGGTAGTGCAATCGCAACTACGTAACCTTGTCAAGTCACCCGAAACCATAGCGAATGGATAGCTGAACGCACAACGTGAATATGGATCAAGAATGACAAGTTTACAATCTAGACCGAGGAATGTCTTAGATTGCCAAACTGTACACGGAAAACTGCAATCCCAATCGATGCAAAACCTGGCTCTGATACCAACTAAACCATGTCACGCCCCGCTTCCCAAAATACGGAATACGAGGGGTAGACAAGGCCAGCCATGCTCCTACGGTCAAGGAAATATCCTGCCGTAGTCACACTTCGGCTTCTAGTTTATCATGGTAAACAGTAAACGATGCGCAGGTAATCAACGCAGCGGAACAGTAAATCAGTATAACGATATGTCACGTATGCCACACAGTATATAAGGAATAAAAATGCCAGTATCCCTATCAGTCTCTAAGTCTCACTGTACAGGTCACTAAGCCTATCGTCAGTCCAAGTGTGAGAGTCAACCACTCGTGAGTGTCCTCCACCCAAGGGTAGAACCCAAGGGCAAGGGACCACGGGCCCAACATGTAACAAGAATATCACGGTGTATATATCACGTACCCTATAAATCTCTATATAACTCCCTAAATATATAAGCCGGCATGGGACTCCCGAGATTCTGTTGAACTCACACTTAAACTACCCCACACCCCGTGGTCTACATCATACGCTAACCATAACCCTAAATACTAATCGATCCGTAATAAGTCTGCGCGAGAACTGGAGGCAGGACCTCCATCAAGCACGTCCTGACTAATACCTAAGATAAATGGCAGTGTCGGATGCCTTATCTGTGACATCCGTGCAAGCGCTCCAAAATACGGAATACGAGGGGTAGACAAGGCCAGCCATGCTCCTACGGTCAAGAAAATGTCCTGCCGTAGTCACACTTTGGCTTCTAGTTTATCATGGTAAACAGTAAACGATGCGCAGGTAATCAACGCAGCGGAACAGTAAATCAGTATAACGATATGTCACGTATGCCACACAGTATATAAGGAATAAAAATGCCAGTATCCCTATCAGTCTCTAAGTCTCACTGTACAGGTCACTAAGCCTATCGTCAGTCCAAGTGTGAGAGTCAACCACTCGTGAGTGTCCTCCACCCAAGGGTAGAACCCAAGGGCAAGGGACCACGGGCCTAACATGTAACAAGAATATCACGGTGTATATATCACGTACCCTGTAAATCTCCATATAACTCCCTAAATATATAAGCCGTCATGGGACTCCCGAGATTCTGTTGAACTCACACTTAAACTACCCCACACTCCGTGGTCTACATCATACGCTAACCATAACCCTAAATACTAATCGATCCGTGACAAGTCTGCGCGAGAACTGGAGGCAGGACCTCCATCAAGCACGTCCTGACTAATACCTAAGATAAATGGCAGTGTCGGATGCCTTATCTGTGACATCCGTGCAAGCGCTTCCATAAGTGTCCCATACCACTTATAGTCACACGTACACGCATCCCACAGACGTCGACAATGCAATAGAATAAAAGGGACACTGATTGTGCACAAGTACGTATCACTTTCACTTAATCACGGATACACGAACACTGTCGTACTTGCCACAATCACCACTAAAATCTAACACTGGGTAAATGCACGATGCCACTAGGTTATCAATACGATGATGTGGGTATGTTATGATGCGTGAACAAGTATATAAACGTGATGAGGATGTTATGAAACAGCATTCTTTCACTTGCACGATTTATCATGAAACATACGTATATAATTTGGCGAAATGATAAACAGGTTGTAATTAGTATGTTCCGTTGTCCATCCATAGAATTTAGTTTCAAGCCAATCGGGTTTCAGGATCATTAGTTATAACTGTTTCATTTTAAGCGCACGCGGCTGGAAATCCGGTTTCAGAATCAGAAGTCCGTTTCGCAACGCATTTTAATCCCAGTGGGGATCAGATTTTAGCGACGCTACAGTTGGATGAATTTTAGGGTTTTCAGTAAGGTTTTCAACGCAATGGACGGATCTTCGATCGCGTTTTTACGTTAGGAGATATACAATGTTTAACCCTAATATGTCGGTTCTGATTCTGCTGGGACTGTTATGCGTCCCGATCTTATAAATTACAGAATAAATAACAAATGGTAACGAAACAGTGTGAAATCAATTATGTTGTCTAGCTAACAAGTTTATCTACAATAATCAGTAGAGTTCCGCAATCTACGAGTTGAATAAATCCTGTGGTACCCATCACGGAACAGCAACCAATGACTGGAGTCGCTCTGGACTGCAGTCCATAGTTTCACTCCGATCAAATTTTCATCATGGTTTACGTACAGGAATGTCTGGAAACTAGTATAGGGTTAAAGCTCGTCGAGTTGGCTTCGATTTGAGCCCTCGAACGCACTATTCTAGGATGTATATGATTTATGGTGAATTTAACGGTTTTCAGGTGCAACAGAATTACAGTTTTACGGTTAAACTTGGGGGTAGTCGTTTTAATCTTTAACAGCCGTATTTTCAAATGAAATTTGCACACGTTAACCATCTCTACAAGGGCCAATGCAATATATCCAGTTCCGTCAAATTTGATAAAGATTTCCTAAGGGAACAATAATCGAACAGTTGTGTTGCAATATTTAACATAAGGCAAACATGGGATATATATACGATGTTGATTTGTAACATATATAAAATAGCATGAAAGCAAGTAAAAACTTGCCTGGGGACGTCTAGGGCTGTACGGAAGCAGCAGCGACGACCGAGACGGCAAGGATCGACGACGTACGGAAAGTGCTCGATGAACAGCCAAGGCTCGAATGTTTTGCGGTGATCACGACTCGGCTCGTGGGAACGAGGTGGTTGCTGGCGGGTTCCAGTGAGGTGTTCGGGATGTGGGTTCAAGAGAGGGAAAGTGATATAGGGAGAGAGAGAGTGTTAGAGAGAGAGAGAGAGGCAGTGAGGAGTCACAGAGAGAAAAGAGAATGAGAGCAGCAGAGAGAGAGATTTGAGATCGAGAGAGGGAGACAGAGAGAGATGAGATGCAAGGAGAAAGAGAGAGAGAGAGAAGATTTGCAGAGAGAAAGAGAGAGAGGGAGAGAGAGAAAGCTGGGAAAGAGAGAGAGAGAGAGGGAAGTGAGAGCAGAGTGAGAAAGAGAGAGAGACCTGAGATCGGAGTGAGAGTGGAGGCGACGACGATGATGTGGATGATGACGATGGGGTCGACGAGAAGCAATGGGCCGCCGTCGAGAGGTGGCAAGGTGGCCGGTGATGGGTGCAGGGGGTGCTCGTGATGGAGGGGGTGCTCGGGTGGTCGGTTGCTGGTGATCGAGGGAGGAGAATGGAGGTGAGATGAGGGCAGCAACGGTGGTATAAGGAGGTCGAGACGGCGCCGGCGGTTTCTGGTGAGAAGGAAGAAGGTGGGTTCCAGAACGAGAGAGGAGGAAAATGAGAACGGGGAAGTGAGCGAGCGAGGAAGAGGGTTGAGGAGAGAGGGTCGTGGGTAACGCTCGCGCGACGTGGGGTAACGGATCGCGACGAGGGCGTAGGCGACGGCGGAGGAGGCGGGTCGCGCGCGCTCGATGGGATTTAGCCGTTGGGGAAAATTTGAAGAGAAGATGCACAGGAGTCGGGTCGGGTCGGGTTAGGAGCGGGCCGAAGGAGAGAATGGGCTGGGCCTGCAAGGAAAATAGATTTTAGAAAAAAAAGGGAAGAGGAAGACACGGGCCGGGCCAAAGGGAAAAAAGAAAACAGAATGAATAAAATGAGGGGCCGGGCTGAGAAAGATTTGGGCTGAAAGAAAGAAGGAAAAAGAATTCAGAAGTATGGGCTGGGGTTATTAAAAGGCAAAGATTGTTCTAAGGAAATATAAGTTTGGGTTTGAATTTAAATAAAAGAAGTGGGCTGTGGTGCTTGGGATCTAATTGCTATGGGTTTTATTTTAATTGGTTGGGCTGAGTAAATAGTGATAAGAGAGAAGTAAAGATTTAGGTTTGGGTTTTTAGGGTTTAGTTTTAAATATATAAAGGAAATGGTTGAAAGGGAAAAATTTCCAATAAAATAAAAAGGGGACTTTAACAAAATAATTAATTATATAAGAGTAGATAAAATTACAAATAAAACCATTAAAATTTTAAATGAGAATAAATAGGGTTCTAGAGTAACAAAATGCAGACTTTGGTATAAAGGAACTGGGTATTACATTAATACTGTTTTGTTTTAAATTCTTTAGAAGCCCAACAGTCAACACGTGTTTTCTCACAAAAACCCCACTACCCATGAAAAGTTAGAAGTACCAGTAGCTACCCCAGTCGACCCCCCATCTCCCGCCACCTTGACTCGGCCGGGATCGGCCGAGTGGCGCCGCCGGCCAGACTCGGCCGGACTGCCGAGTCGTCAACTTAAAAAGTTGGCTTTTCATCTACCCTACCCCCTGCACACATTAATTTCTCAGATCGTTTCCAAAGAGCACAATAACTCTCATTCAATCCATTTTTAATACATTTTTCTTATTATTTTTACATTTTTTTAATTAAAAACCCTACACCTACCCTAACCCTAGCCTAACCCTATAAAGACACTCCTACCTCCTACCCTCTCATCCCAAAATTCTGATCCCACTCTCTCAAAATCTCAAGTAAATATTGTGTACTTTGAAAACGAGCGAAAGGTGAAGCTCCGACGAAGTCGACGGCGAAATTCCGGTGATCGTGCTAGGAACTCTCGGCGACGAATCGACGCACCGGCGAACCCTCTACTTCCCTCTCCCTTTCTAGTGTTGTCCAAACCCGTAAGTCTCATTCTAACCTCTCTCTCTCTCTTTCTAAAATACGAAATTACAAAACCCGACGGAATCGGAACAAAACCGATTTCCAATTCGGTTTTCTATAAAATTTCACTTCTCACTAATTCAATCATGCTTAAACATCTCTATGTTGACTATTAAACATTTAACAAATAATTTGAACAAGTTTCCTCACATGAAATGATAGCTTTTTTCAATATATCGTATTTTTCACTTAAATACCACAATATTTCGATTTCACATTTAATCCCCTTAACATTGCTATACCTTTAAGTAGAACATGAGGTAATGACCTACCTCCACACACACGCATATACAACCCTAAAACGATATCATCAAAATTTAGAATACGATAAAACAATACTTTCATTTAAATACCCTATTCTTAATAAAACCATTTTTAAAAGTTTTAGTTTTGATACACTTTTAAAACAAATACCTTTTACTAGGAATAATACGATAAGTTGTGGATATCGGTCGTTTATCTAAACCTGCCTTTGTGGTGTTTAGGCTAGGCAAGTGAGAAAGGTAATTTTAAAAGACCCGTCTCATGATGATTCGTGAGCGGATCCCTCCTTTCTTCACTTGTACTTACCTGACCACAATTGGCGGTGAAGAGACGATTTGAGGCATCTAACAACTTGTTGTTTAGACCATTTAGAAATAGTCTAGTTGAATTAGAAAACCCTAGAATCTAAAATACGAAAAATCGACTTTGTACAAATAAATACCATTTACTTAATAAAACCGTATTCTAAAGGATTAGTATTTATAAAATCTTTGCAAAGCGCCACTACAACCCATTTTAGGGAACCCGTTCGGGATAGTACGGTTTATCGTGCACCCTCGGGCTTAGTAGTGCGAGATTCAGACCTCCGCAAGGAGCATTTGATCTCGAAAGGTTTAAAATACGACATCTTAAGAAAATGAGATTTCTGGAATATAAAATATTTATTAAAATTATTTTTGTATAAATATATGTATATTTATCATTTAAATATCTATTTTATTATGATATAAATATTTCACCTTTTTCTAAAAATCACAAGAATAAATTTTACATTAAAATACCATGAACTTCAAATAAATCAATATTAAAGATAAATACCTTTATTTATAAAAACTAGGATATTTTCACTAGAAATGTCACAATATAAAATCCACTCTCATTACAATTCTAAAGACGAATAATGAATACTTGAGGTGTATTTTGAAAAGTATATAAAAGTATTTTTACATAAAACCCCCTCAAGTTTTATAAATTACCCTAAAGACCCTAGCAATTATAGGACTTCGATTTACATCTCTACTGTCTAACTCGGGTTTGAGTCTGATTATAATCCGACTTGAATATGATTCAAGTACCATATAAATCTACAATATTACACTTCAACAAGAACACACGAATTCATGAATCCAGTTATCAATCTATTCAACTTAACTGAACCAAACCATGAATAAACTTTCCATTTACATGAATCCAGTTTACATCCATTACATCCGTTACTGATATCATGGTTTCGGTCAGTCATCCAGCTATACAACTTATACAATACAATATAACAATACAATCAAAACACTACGGGGTTTAAGGGGTAGATTGGTACGGAAGGTGTTAAAAGTGGCACGAGACAGTAAGATTAAGACACCTAACATGAATCCTGTTGCTGTTGTACCGTGGCATAACGGTTCCTTGTAGTTTGAGTTTGCCCTGATCTTTAGCATATAGAGATCCCTCTCGTATACACTGGCTTCTTTCTGTAACAAGTTACAAACAACAGCGTTAATACAATATTCCACAATATTATACAATTTTAAAAGATACATTCTTATTCTGTCTTTTCTATTTTTCCCTTAACTTTGGGACTTACCGAGCGACCTGTTCGCTGACGACATTCTATTTCTTTCTTCTTTGAATGTCATCAGGTGATCTGGACACAGCAGAGATCGAGCCCACCAGTGAAGACTTGGATCAGTTTCTAGAAGACCCCGAGCTCTAGACATTGTACCTTTTCTATTCAGTATTTTCATTTCCTGTTATGCCATTGTTTAGGCATCGTTTCGTTTTTACTTCAGTTGTATTTCCTTTTCATGCATTGTACAAAAGAATATTAATAAATAAAGTTGCTGTTATTTTTATATCTCTTGTCTCTTGTGATTACTTTTATATTACTTAGATACGCTTAGCGTATTTATTTCATAGTAATTACGTAGCGGACCAGTCGCGTCCCCTTCGCCGTATACCGGGAAGCGGGGCGTGACAATACCTGGATAGCCGTTACGTACAGCTAGTGCCACTGACGTGCTTATGGTACCCACTGCCTGCGTATTGACGAGTTTTTAGAGTCCCATACAGAGGGTTTTTCTGGTTCAGGCGATATGATATAGATAGCGTATGTTGGTACATACGAGTGTCCGATTAAATATGCGTACAGGCTACACGGACTTTAATCGGACGGTTGATAATACTAACGGTTTAGGATTAAGCTGTGTGTGTGTATGTGTTCTCTAGTATTATTGTTCACTATTCATTTTCTCTCTTGGCTATTCATATTTTATACGGATACGCGTATATATATTTCGATACTTATACCGGGTTGTATTCCGTATTTATACGGAACTTGTTCTAGAAGATGAACACTTTATTTGTGAATATTCATAAAATGGGGTGGAGGGTGAGATGGCATTGAGCATGGTTGAAGATATGTAGAGAGGAATATGTTTCATTAGTTTATTACAAAATGTTGTGAGATTTATTATTTGTATGGTTGAAAAAAAAGAATGAAGCCATTCTATTTTTTCTACACACATTCATTTTCTCTCATGCTATTCCACACTTGCTCATGGTTAAGTTTCTTCACCTCTTTCTCCTTCTTCTTTACTTGCTCTCTTGAGCTTTAGATTTGAAAGAAAAATATAGTGGAAAATTCCTACATCCCCACTCTTCATTTCTAACGAGGTTGGAGTATCGGTTGCTTCACTCGGTGAAGTTGGAGGTTGGATCGGTTCTCTCGAATGGATCATCTTCAGCGAAGGAAGACCGGCCTGCAAACACAATCTGGAACTCTTGAGAGCGTGTTAGAGTCCAACTCAATTGGAGCAAATGAAGACGCTATAAAGGTTATGATTTCTATCTTGTTATTTTTCTAGTTTAGATGTTTGGTTAGATTCTTGGGTATTAGTTTCTAGTGTCATCCGCAAGGGCTTCGGGAAGTCGACAGGGTCAGGCAAGGCACCGGCGGGGAGGGGGACACAGAGGGGTAGGGTTAGGGGATTTGAGATAGTTGGGTGTTAGGATGAAAAGAAAGAGTCCAACCAATTTTGCTCTTTTTTCCTTGGATTTTTTTGGAAGAGGGTTTATATATTAGGGGTGAAAACTAAAGCTTTAAGAGTCCAACTCAAATCCATGTCCAAGAAATCGATAACACAAAAAAGATAAAGTCCAAATTCAAGTACAGAACCAATAACATAAAAAGATAAAGTTCACAAAAAAGTCTAAATCCAAATGAAAAGCCCCGAACCAATAACCCCTAAGGGGCTGTTTGGTTGCAAAACTCTAATTTATGGATTCACAAATACTTAGAAGTGCAAATCCATGGATTTAGCATTCTCTTGTTTATTTTGTACCCAATAGAATGTGACCATTTTTTGTTTGGTTGGACCAAAAGTGTCATTGGGTTTCAAAACTAGGATCTGAAGGAAACGTTAAGAAGATGAACAGAAACTTTTACCACCTCCAAATAAAACAAAATTTGATTATGTCATTGTCAAAGAGTTCTTCTCAAGAACACTTTGATCCCAAAAATAAAATAGGAAAAAAAGAAAAAATATTCCCCCATCCATCAAGAACAAGCTGTTGGGAATTTTGAGGTCAATATCCGTATAAAATTGCAGTTAATCGCAGAAATTATTGATACTCAAATAATTCGTTAGCTTCAGTAAATTTCAAAATTGTTAAAGTAAGTATCTTACTAGTTTGGAGTTTTACTTCAATATTCTTTATTAGATCGTCGGCCAGAGGGGATCGCCGGCGAGAAACGAGAGGAGATTGTTGGGATTCATCCATCTAGAAGAGCGGATAATGAAATGGGATGAAAAGATTTGGTGGGAGAGGGGATCATCGTCATGGGAGAAGGGCAAAGCAAAAAGAAAGAGAAAGAGAAAAGAGGCGAGAAATCAAAGGAGAAGGCTCTCCATGGCCATGGCCATGGCATGAGAGAGAAAAAGGAAGCGAGAGAATAGGCGAGTAACCCTAAACTTCTCTGTTACTTTCTTTATTAATAGAATCCTATGTGGAAACGGATTTGATCATGACCCGTGGTTTTTAGGCGGGGGCAGATGTGGTCTCCAAATCCAATCTATTCCCAACTCATCAACCAAACACAAAATTGCCTAATCCATATGGATTTGGTGTCCAAACTTCTCAACTCCACAGCAACCAAACAGCCGGAAGCAACACACACATACACAGCGGTGAGATGTGGAGCCTACACACTTAAATGTAGTTGCATAGCAACTTACGCAGAAAGTTCTTTTGATTAATAAAGATTGTCCTGAATCTCAACCGACAACAAAGCAAGATAACAGAATTGTCCCTGGATAAGAATAACATCTTTGTTTCAGCATACTTGTCTTTTTTCACTCTAATTATTAAGAACACGGCTTCTGTAAAATCTAAAATATCATTGTATGCGGAATTCCTAATGCAACTTCATGGAAAACATGACTACTAACAAAACCTTTATTAAAAATTTTCAAAAAGAAAATTTACTTAACGAGAGCACATTGATTTAAGAGGCATACAGTAAAAATAAGATGTATTGGAAAAGATAAACAATAAAATGGAAATATGAAACAGCGCGCCTTTTATAAGACGCTAAAGGACAACCAGCCCAAAAACCATAGGAAAATAACAAAAATATGGAAACCGATCAGTTACAAACTTAACCAGCATACCAGTAAACAGTAAAATTTCGGACAAAAATTTAGCATCACAGTATCAAAGAAACAACGCAAAACAACCAAATTAAGATCCAGCATGATAAAAAAAAAAGAAAGGTACTAGAAACATGAGAGCTTTAAACCGCTTTTACTTAATCGACTTCCTCCATCTTGCTGCCCTCGGCATCAGCATCGTCGAGAGGCGGCATATCCGTATCTGCATCACCCGAAGCTTCCTCATCGTCGATGCTCAACCCCAACTTCAGCATCCTGTGGATCCTATTCCCGAAAGTGTTGGGTTCATCAAGGCTGAACCCAGAGGTCAAGAGCGCTGTCTCAAACAGAAGCAGCACAAGATCCTTCACCGACTTGTCATTCTTGTCCGCCTCCGCCCTCTTCCTCAGCTCGTCCATGATGGCATTCTCTGGGTTGATCTCCAACGTCTTCTTGCTCGACATGTAACCGGCCATGCTCGAGTCCCTCAGCGCCTGCGCCTTCATTATCCTCTCCATGTTCGCCGTCCACCCGTACTCTCCTGTTACCAAACAGCAAGGGGAGTCCACCACACGATCTGACACCACCACCTTCTCCACCTTGTCGCCAAGCACCTCCTTGATGACCTTGCACAAACCCTCAAACTTCTCCTTTAATTCATCCTGCTTTTTCTTCTCGTCCTCACTCTCTTCAAGTTTTAATCCTTCTTTTGTTGCGGAAACCAATTTCTTGCCTTCAAATTCTTTGAGCTGGCCTACAGCGTACTCGTCTATGGCATCGACCATGTAAATGACCTCATAGCCCTTCTTCTTCAGCTTCTCGAGGAAGGGAGACTTCTCAACTGCCTTCTTGCTCTCACCGGTGATGTAGTAAATGTCGTTCTGGCCCTCCTTCATTCTCGTGACATAGTCCTTCAAGCTGGTCAGCTCGTCACCGCTCTTGGTGGAGTGATATCTCAAGAGCTCGGCAATCTTAGTCTTGTTCTGAGAGTCCTCATGGATTCCCAGCTTGAGGTTCTTGGAGAAGGCCTCGTAGAACTTGTTGTAGTCTTCCTTGTTCTCGGCAATCTCGAAGAAGAGCTCGATGCATTTTTTGACAAGGTTCTTGCGGATGACCTTGAGGATCTTGTTTTGCTGCAGCATCTCTCTGGAAATGTTAAGGGGAAGGTCCTCGGAGTCGACGATCCCTTTAACGAAGCTCAAGTACTCGGGGATGAGCTCCTCACAGTTGTCCATGATGAAGACTCGGCGGACATAGAGCTTGATATTGTTAGGCTTCTTCTTTGTGTCGAAGAGGTCGAATGGGGCTCTCTTGGGGACAAAGAGAACAGCCTTGAACTCAAGCTGACCCTCAACAGAGAAGTGTTTAACAGCAAGGTGCTCTTCCCAGTCATTTGTAAGGCTCTTGTAGAAGGCGGCATACTCTTCCTTGGTGATATCTTCAGGCTTCCTCATCCAGATTGGCTTTTGTTTGTTGACTAGGGCCCACTCGTGAGAGACCTCCTTGATCTTTTTCTTTTTCTTCTCTTTCTCTTCCTTCTCTTCATCAACATCTTCGACCTTGCCTTCCTCATCTTTCTTCTCTTCCTCTTCATCCTCGTCGTCAGAGATTTCCTTCTCAGTTGTTTTCTCGGTCCAAAGAGAGATAGGGTAGCTGATGAACTCGGAGTGCTTCTTGACAAGATCCTTGAGACGGCGCTCCTCGAGGTATTCCAACTGTGACCATGAAAACCAAAAATGCGTAAGCCCAAAATCTAAAGGACGCCATTAAGCATTATAAATCAGTATTGAAGGGTGGGCCAACCCAAATCACACATTTAGAAATGACTGAAGCAAAACGGGAGTTCTTCTAAAAGTAGAAGCTAAGGGAGTCGAGTCAGGATATATGAAAGCAGTAAAACAGTATGCAAGATAGTAAAGTGCAATGGAGATGTACCTTGAATCATAAAAAGTGTAGGGAGGAGGAATATAAGAGAACTCATTTTCAAAATTTATTCATTAAATACTAATGAAACCACAAACCTAAACTATATGAAACTAAAAACATGCTCATGTACTGGATATACGAAACATAAGTTTATTACAACATATATTGGTTGATATATCAATGGGATCTTGCTTAAAGTATTCTATGAAGAGCCGTTTCATATATTTTGGAGCTGCAAGCAAACACATCATGCATTATTCTTGATATCTCTAGCATTAGCATTTTGCTATTTCTACTGTCATTCACATTTTGCAGTGTCCATCAATGTTCACAGATCCATTTTATAAAGAGACACTTGAGCCCTTACTACTATCCATCCAAGTCAAATGAATTTACTACAATAATAGCAAGTGCCCCTCAAGGGTGGGAGGTGCAAAAGTTGAGCCGTTGCACATGATTAGCAACCTCAGAACCAGTTTAGTAACAACCCTTGAATTCTCAGAATAGGATACTAAGCAATCAAGAACCATAGGGAAAAAGAGCATTGTGATTCTCTTATTATTGCACAATCAATAGTTGTAACCATGAAGGAAAGCAGCTTGTGATTCTCTTATTATTGCACAATCAATAATTGCAAGTATTGAGCCTTGTAACAATTACATACAATAATTCATAGGATGCTTTTCTGAATAAATTAAAGACATAATAATCAAACTTGATCATCATAAACAACACGAGGCAATAAAACAACATTCTAAATATAAGAGGGAATAAAGTTTATACCTGATCCTCCTTGAGGAAAAGAGTGATCTTGGTTCCCCTTCCAAGAGGCTCCCCTGAGTCCCTAGTAACTGTAAAAGACCCGCCAGCTTGTGATTCCCAAATGTACTGTTCATCATCGTTATGCTTGGTAGTGACAACCACTCTCTCAGCCACAAGATATGCAGAGTAGAACCCAACACCAAACTGACCAATCATGCTAACATCGGCCCCAGCAGCCAAAGCCTCCATGAACTCTTTGGTTCCAGACCTGGCAATGGTGCCGAGGTTGTTGACCAAATCAGATTTGGTCATCCCGATACCACTGTCAATAATGGTAAGAGTGTTGGTGGCCTTGTCGGGCACAATGTGAATGAAGAGCTCCGGCTGGGCATCCATCTTGCTCTTGTCTGTGAGACTCTCAAATCGGATCTTGTCCAGAGCCTGGTAACAGACACGGAAGTTAGAGACAACTCAACAGAAAGCATACACATAGAATTGTCTTCAATGAATGAGCATTAGAGAAAATAATCATAGATTTAGAGAAATAACAATAAACCATCACCGACAGTACTCTGATAACAGGATAAATCAGAACACTCTAATGAAAAGTGCAAGATAAGCATGGAAAGAACTCTTTACCGAAGTTGAAGGGTAAACAAGAACTCTTTAATGACCAGCTTGAAAAAAAAAAGAACATGAGATTAACAGTCAAAAGAAATTAAGGGTTCTAATTTTCTTTTCTTTTTTTTCAATATGGATAGCTTCGTTTTTGTTTCATTATAAAGTTTATATATAAATTTAGCAAACCATGTAAATTAAAGTTACAAAATATAATATTCATGCTGCCATGGTTCTCCGTGACTAATAGAAATCTCCTTAGTAATCTTTTAGGTCGCCTTGTCTGACCATTATGCACCTCCAATCAATCTTGATCCAAGTGTTCAGAGCTTCAATAGTCAAACTCTGCACCTTAAATTCGCACATTTAATTCACATCTTTGCACTCATTTCCCCTCTTTTAGCTGCCTATTAATAATTGATTTGTATTTGCAAAAAATACTTGGAATGTAAGGCCCAAGAAAACACATGTTGGCATAACAAAGACTACAACAGTGTCATCGATGGGCATTATCAATTTCCCCAGTAATGAACCATATCAGCCATTCAATAATTACAGACTGACATAGTGATACATAAACTGGGTTTATAACAACCACCCAAGACGTTCATTTTACATGTTGGAAAGAAGCCTCGTCCGCATTCTGTTAATTATGAGATTTCACATTATGAATTTGTAAATACTCAATAAACAATAACAAACTCGAATCAATCAATTATCACCTAAGATACAATAACACAAAATTCTACAACTGAACTAATTTTCAAAACGTTTACAATCTAGAGCCTAGATGTAACACATGAAGACATCATAGTAAAGAGACAGGTGTTACCGATAGGCAGGGTTTATTTTCCAGTCATCTAACTGTAACAGCCATTGAATCATCGGCTGACACCTGACTATGGCAGGAATTTCTAATTCTTTTATAGAAAGGAAAAGGTTTATAGAAATCCAAAGTTCCCCAACGGCAGCACCCGCTAACAAAATCAATAATTGAGTCGAAAGATTTAAGTATTCAATTCTCAACAGTGACACACTTGAATCGATCAAGTATCCCTTGATAGATACAAAACACACAATTCAATCAAAGTGGAATGAATTTAAAAGGTTTAGGATGTAGAGCCTAGATGCAACACATAAAGTCATCAAAGTAAAGAGACAAGTGTTAACGATAGGCACGGTCTATTTTCCAGTCATGTAACTGTATCAGCTATTGAATTATCAGCAGATACCTGACTATGGCTGGATTTTCTATTTCTTATACTAAAATTATAGTTAAAAATCAACATAAATCCCACAGCCAGGGCATGAGTGCCTTCAGGTACAGGATCCACAACGGTGGCACCCGCTGACAATTAGGGTTGCGAAATTGAAGAGGCAAAATGAGAATTGCAAAAAAGACAAAAGAGAAGATGATGTATCGGATCTTGACAAGAGCGAGACTCGTTAACGATTGGAATCCGCTTGGTAGATGATCGACGGCACTTGATATCGCTGGTCTCAGGGAGCGATCGGTCACGGACATCTCGTCGCCTCATAACCAGCAAAAGTCTTCAAAATGTGGTGAAAATTAAGTCTTGGATAGGATTACGGTTAGGGTTTTTGAAAATGAAAAGAGAGTGGGTTAGAGTTTCCAAAATCCGATCTTTGTTTTGGCAAACATCTAAAATGCATGTAAAGATCGCAACTTTAACCACAACAGGCAACAAAAACACCAAAAACGGACCAAGGGTTTCGATACTCACATCGGAGGCGTTGCTGATGAGCTCGCGAAGGAAGATCTCCTTGTTAGAGTAGAAGGTGTTGATGATCAAGCTCAGCAGCTGGTTGATCTCTGCCTGGAACGCGAACGACTCCGTCTCCGCCGCCATTGACGAAGAAGGCGAGTGAGCTCGAGCGCTAGGGTTTTGGAGATGAGCGGGTCGTATAAGGAGCGGTTTGAGATCTAGGGCTTAGAAAGAGCGTGGGAATTTATAGGGGCAGGGGGCATTGGGGTTCTAGAGACTTCTATGAGGGAAGCTGCGGCCCATGCAGGTTATGGGCCATTGGCCATTTCATCTGCCCAATCAACCAAAACTGCTCTTTTTATTAATGTGTGTAATGTATAAACGGTCGACATTAAAAGTAAAATTAAAAACTTAAAGATATTTTTGCTAAATCTTAACTGCATGTTGAAAAATATCGAATGAGACTTCTATATGATTCAATAACGCATATAGGTCCATGAAAGCCAGAGCTCTTTTAATTGTTTTCTTTTTCTTTTGCCTTTTTTGGGCCCTGGTTTTATATATTAAAATAAAAGTTAGTTACAAAAGAATATTAAATATAAGCAACAGGATCAACGCTGCTATAAGACAGGTCAAACTTCTAGAATAGAAGGTAATGCATTTCAATTGCGAGCAGTTGATCCATTACCAAGATCCGCAGCATTAAAGAATGTAGCCATCCTGATTGAAGAATCCGAGATAACATCCTAAAGAACAATGTTTTCATGCCTGCATTGAGATCTAAAAATATAGATGTTTACAGCTCTCGGATCAAGCTTTGCTCTTATGAACTTGAATATCTGCCGCTGGGTATTATAAAAACGACGTTTCAGAATTTATTTATGTGGACCCCTATCCAATATGGGGCATAGGATTCACATGGCTGGTGATGAATCCGTACGGGTAAATTTTTTTGGTTCTTGGTTTTCTAGGCCATTAGGAACTCCAAAAATATTTGAATTTTGAGAAATATCTAAAGAGCAATATAGCGTTTATTGTAACAAAAGGAAAAAAGGCAAAAAATAGTGTCCGGAATAGCAGAGATATAAATGAAACGCATGGGGTATAGTTAGCTTAAAATATAGATTGATCATACATTGATACCACAAAAGCCGGGGAGGATTTCAAGATATTTTTTTTCTGACAATAAAGAAAATTAAAAAAATTGTCGTTTTCTTTTATTTTGAATTTTCCATCAAAGTACAAGAAGATGACAACCTAACACCCTTAGGTTTGAGCGTTTTTAGAAGAGAGACGTATCAGACAATGGTCCAAATTACCACATGTTTAATCGAAACCCAAAAATGTTCGATGGCCACATCTATTCCGGCCCAAACCCAAATCGGAACAGGCCGGGTTTCAGCCTCTCATTCACCTGGCCCATTAAACACCCTCTCTCTCTCTGAAATACCAAGAAACTCGCTCTGATTCTATCCATCAATCTTCAAAATAAAAAAAATAAAAACAATGGAGCTCGCCTGCTTCAGCTCCGCCTCCTCCATTTCCCGCCCTTTCCTCCCTCGATCACCAACGAACGAAACCCTAACTTTTTCGGAGAAGCTATCGTTCCCCCAATCTTCCTCCTCTTCCCGCCAACTCCACCGTATCCTCTCCCGCCAAAACCCCCACCCGTTTAGGGTTTCCACCGGCTCCGTGGCCGTCGACAAGAAACCGTAGACGGACGATTTCCCGGCCGAGGTTCGCATCACCGAGACGAAGCAGCCGAAATCAAGTGTGAGCTTAAATCATCAATTCTTGCTAGATCTAATCCTATATTTGATTGTTACTTGGGAAAAGTAAATAGAATCTAGAGCATATCGTTATCAAAGCTTGTGTTTTTATGCTTCAAAATGTCAAATCGAGCTATGTCTAGTTAGTGACCAATTAGGTGATGATATGGGGATTAAAATATCAAGTTTCATGTATTTATAGGTTAGGTTAAGCGTGGAAGTCCCGCCGGCTGTTTGCCAAGAATGCTACAAGAAAGTTTTAGAGGAATTTTCGAAGCAGGCGAAGGTATTACTGATTCATATTGGACTTGTTACATGATATTGCTTCTCATCTACAGTGTCGGGTGACATTCACTCAAGTTGCTGTGTTATAATTTTTCGCATTATGGCAGCTTTAAGATGCAGAGATTGGCATCTGTAGAGGCTATCGTTTTGATCTTGTTGATTCTTTGTGGAATATGTCTGACTCTCCTTCTTTCGTTTATAACAGGAATCAGTTCTTGCACTTTCGTGTTGGTTTCTACTTTACCCAACTTGTTTGGACATCCTGTTTTTGTTTCCTTCACGCCAAGTCTTCTGACTGCTGAGCCTATCTTCCTGTGCCATAAGTTGTTATAAAGGTTCTAAATTCTTCTGCCGATGCTGGTCATTTTTCCGCTCATTCATAAAACCTGACATTTACTACCTGCATCGGCATCCCCTACGTTTAATGCCCAGTTATCGATTCAAGCGTATTCACACTGATTACTGTGCGGTTTTACATACTCAAATTAAATAACTGATAGGATCTTTTGCTTAAGCTTCAAAAAAGTCCTTATAATTAATCTTGTCTTCCATTTCGATCATAAAACCTACCCTGCAGGCCATTACCAGGGGCGAGGGATAACTGCTAGATATTATGTTTACTTGACAATGTTAAAATGCTACTGTTTGAATTTTAGTCTGTATTATACAGGTCCCTGGATTTTGCTCTGGAAAGAGAATCCCAGAAAATATACTAGTAAACTATGCGGGCAACAAAATGTGCAGGGAGCAACAATAGAAGCAATATTGAAGAGAACCCTTCCCGACGCCATGTCTTCGGTATGTACTGGTTGTACCTATCTATCATTCCATCACTGTTGTCAACGAAGTTAATTTCTATATTGTTCGTTCGATAAGTGATCAAAAGTTTTGATGGTATGGGCAGGTTATTATAGCTATGCTCTTTTTGTTCACTCATGGTTTGTATACTTTGAGAAAAAGTTACTTTATTGTTTTTATGCCCATTTCCTCTTTGATATTTTTATATAGAATTATTGTAGATCTTGCATGGTATGTTCTTTCTTTCTCATAGAAATTGTGGTGATTTAGTCATTATTGTGTTCTCGGGAATCATCTGTCACGGAGTCTTGAACCCTTTCTAATAGAGTTGTCTGCAGATTATGGTTTTTGAATGTTTGTCTATTGAGTGATCTTATTTTACATTTTTCATCTATCATCATGCACAATAAATTTACAATAGATCTAAGATTAAAGCAGATGTATAATTTCATATGGAGTTTACTCCGTTTTGTTTTTTGATTAAATTTTTATCGATTATCCAATATGTGCCCATTAAGTCTTCTTATGGCACATTTCCATTTCTTGAGTGCCAAATATGCATGAGCAAATTGATAAAAATTAACAAATAATGGTTATAAACATGTATTTTACACAGTTGGTAACATATAATTACTGAATAATATTGTTTATTTAGGTAGAAAGAAGAGCCTTGAAGGATTCTGTTCGCATAGCGACCAAGTTTTCAGAGATGAGTGATGATTTTTCCCTGCAAGATATTCTCAGGTCTGTAAAACTTGCCTGTCATACATTTGTTTTTAAAATTTTTAAAATTCTGATACATTCCTTATTCTTTCTCTTCTGATGCAACATTCATTTTGTGTCCATGCCACCAATTTACCAAATTACTGAAACAAGACTCTTTCAGATCTTAAATCTATATTTTTCTTTAAGATAACTACTTTTTTTTTCCAACTGTACCCAGGAAAACATAGTTATACCCATTTAGCGGTTCATTGACGTATGTTTTACCTTTACCCTTCTCCCTGAATCTTGATCCAGCAAGCTTTCTATAGATTGATTTTTCTCTGTACACAGAGATGAATGTAATCATGAAGCAGCCAATGGAAGAAAGACTATGGCTTTCAACTATATTTATACACATATGAAGTGAAGTGAATGACATCTAGCTTTTTATGATAGATATTTCATGTAACTCTCGCGCAATCGAAGAAATTTATATATTTGAAACATATCTGAACCTTTATTGGTTTTTGTTAAAAGTGTTTTAGCATATCACACATCTTATTATCTAGAAACACTTATCATTTGGCAGCAAGGATATTTCTATATTGTAGAGGCTAATCCCATATATCAGTATTTTTAATAGAATTTCTTGTTATAAAATCATTGTATATTCTCTAGCAGAATTGTCTCGAGAAGAATATCAAATGCATGTTGCCTATGTTCCTTCTAGTTAATATGTATTGAATTTATCTACCTCTAGTAGATCTTTATTCTTCCCCCTTTTTTGACTTCCAGATATGATGTTATGGTTGATGTGGCTCCTGACATCAAATGGTTGACAGAAGATAAATACAAGAATTTGAAGATTGTTGTTGAGATAGACGATAGTATTAATGCTCAAAATGCAGCTGAAAAGGAGTTCAGGCGCTGTCATAAGGCTCTAGGATCACTGAGAATTATAGCTGATAGAGGCTTGTAGGTAATCTCTGACCTGTAAAAAATTTAATAAACCTTTTGTTTTGTGGTATGCATGCTCGTGGGTGACACTTGACTTGTTATAGCAATGAAAATCTATTTAGGTAAAGCCCTGGTAACTTCCCCATTTCTTCACATCACACTTCTGAGAACCATATTTTCCATCACATCCCCTATTGAAGCTATATCTGTAAGATGTTACATCATAAATTCTGATTTAATCAAGGCAGGCGTCGTTGTGCTTATCTTAATAAAGTTTTTACCTTTTTGCTAGTCGCTACTATCAGTTTGTGTAGATCGAGTTTCATAAACTTCAAACCGTCTTCAATGATTTATTATTTTTAGTTTTTGCCATCAAGAAATCATCTGTATTTGACGTGCTTGCCTGCTAGTTAGCTTTCCTACCATGTGCTCTTTTTTGCTTGTTGATAGTTTCAACCTTAAATTTGATCGAAGTATTCACCGCCTTTCATGGGAAGTTATGTCTCCACAACGCAATAGTAGTAGAGTAAATACCAATTATGCAATTTTTAACTTGTGGCTACATCACCTGTTTCAATGTAAAACTTTCCAAATATTATAATGCAAGCCTCATTATAATCTCAAACTGACGGAGCTCCTTTTTGGGCCTCCGTCAGATGTTGTCTTCCGTTGATCTCGCAGTGGACTTAGTTGATTATCTTCCTTCGCGTGTGGGTCTCAATGGGTTCTTGGAGGAAGAGGTGAGGTGAGGGAGTGGCTGCCGAGTACCTGCAAAGAAGTCCCGGGATGGTTTGGTACCAGCAAGGACCCTCCGACGCTCAAGTTAGTGATGAGATCCGAGCAGAGTAACGGCACAAAAGTGTAAAAAATGGCTTACTTGATCCCTCTGTGATGGGGGTTTATATAGTGACGGAGCACGCAGCAGCGGGCGCGAGAATCTCGCCGGCGGTTACGCCCCCCGACGTCACGCCCGCGTAGAAAGCGGATCGCCCATTAATGGGGGATTGATGGCGTGGAACGTGATATGTTGATAGCGTAAAATCTGCGCATGGCGAGATTCGCGGAGCGGCGGTTACGCCTGCGAGCGGTGGAGTTGGTCGGTCGGAGGACCGAGGAAGATGGCCTCGGCTAGGGAGCTCGGGGACGAGCGAGAGGGCCGAGGAGTCTTAGTCATGTGGTAGCTCGGGACGAGCTGAGAGGCCGAGGAGGCCAATTCCCAGGGGGCTCTGAGGGGAGCCGGCTTGGGCTCGCAGGTCGGGTACACGGTGGGTTGGTCGGTCCTCGTGGGTCCCTTCTTCTGAGTTCTAGGGCACGTCACTTGCCACGTGTCATGATCTTGGGGATCGTCGATATCGAGCACTATCATTAGCCCCCCACTCTTATCCCGACTATTCGGTGGTCGGGTCGGGAGTGGACTGTCAGGCCTTCCGAGGTGAGATTCCTTCTAGGGTTTCGTCGGGACGAGTCCTCGGGTCGTCGGCTGTCCCTCCCGCTCGCGAGTCGAGGTGAGACCTCCGCATCTCAAAGAGGGTGTGCCAGTTCGTGCACTCTATAACTGAGGCAATGCTCCACGTGTCAGATGACGGTTGGTCGGCACGGCGTATGCGGGCCTGCAGCACCCGATGGGACGCGGTTCAGTGCAGGACTGACACGTGGAGCGATCGGAGCCGCTGGGCGCGAAGAGTCGTTTCGGCGGGAGATGACGGGCGCCGTTGGATGCGGCCGTACGCAGTGATAAAAACAGGGGCGGGGTCCGCCTCAGGGCCCCCAATCTCTCGTTTCCCTTCTTCCCTGAGTCACCGCCGCTCGGCGTTCTTCTTCCCTTGGGATACATGGTGGGCGGCCCGCGCCAGGAGGGAGCTAGTGGCACGATCGAGCCCCCGTCCAGCTCGTGCCCCCCGCCGAATTCTCTGCCGGCGACATGCCCGTCCCCTTCGTCTACGGCATCTGGTGGTTTTTTCGGCAGCGGCCAGAGTCGTTCACAGTTACCCAAGTCCTAGACGGGGGACAGAGGGAAGGGCGAGGGCAGGCCCCTTCTCAAGAGGAAGAGGACGTTTCTCGTGCGCCGTCGTCGAAGGCCTCTGAAGGAATTCCCGTGCGGGAGGGGGGCGTCGTCTTCATGGTTCCGTCTGGACTTACTGTTGCCGCTGGCCGGGATGGAGGAGTCGGTTGGGGGAAAGCTTCCGTGTGGCTCCCTGAGGGATCAATTGGAGGCCATGGCCCAGGGGGCGGTCCAGGTACGAATCCTTTCACTCGTATTTTTCTTGGCATACCTTCCCTTGGTTCGGGGGCTTCCTGATTTCTCATCGGCTTTCTGTCAGGTTCTTCAACACTGCGCCCTTGCCACTCGCATGGAGGCCGAGGAGGCATTCCACGCTCCGAAACCAGTGGAGGCGTCCCCTTCAGAGGTCGAGATTTTGCAACGCGACCTGCGCTAGGAGAGGGCAAGGGCTGACGTTGTGGCAGGCCGGGCGGAGGCTGCGGAACTTGCCAACTCGGCGACTCGGGGTGCCTTTCGTCGTCTGAACGCGTCTCCCCGGGTCGTCGATAGGAAGCTGGCGGACATGGCCGAACGCTTTGCGGTCCTGGAAAAAGAGAGGGACGCCGGCAGAAGAGATGCTGAGGCGGCCCTTATGGTGGCCCGGGTTGCAGAGGTTCGGGCCAAGAAAGCAGTGGCCGATTATAAGACGTCGGAGCAGTTTTACGCCGAGCTCGGGGAGTACTCTGCAGTCGTCTAGAACAATGCCCTGGACGCCGTGAAGGAACGGCTTTCCGAGTTCGATGATGGCGAGCTCCGTGCTCGGGCTCCGCTTCCAGTGGCGAGGCCTCCGGTGGGAGATGGCGAGGGGAGCAGGGCGCGTCTCGGGCGGCAGGATCCTCGGCGGTAGAGCCCCTGGTGGGCCGAGATGCCAGCGAGGAAGGGACCGGAGTAAGTCTCCGGGCAGTCTGTAGGGCAGGAGAGGCCCAGAATACCCTTTGTAAAAACTTTGCTTTGGTTATACAATTTTTGTTTCGTTGGTTTGCATTCCATCTTTTGTGTGTGAAGAATGTTTTCTTGTTTTCGTGTTGGGTTGGTCGTCCGTCTTGCGATCTCCTGTCGGGTTGACTTTAATCACTAGCCGGCGAGCATGTCAAGCGCTGCCGCGGAGGTATCTCTATGGCCCCCGAGGTCGATGGGACATCGTTCGGACTTGGATGATCCTGATGTTGATTCCCGGCCGTGGGGGGTTGGCAGGGTAGTTGTGCAGGTGCTTCTTGCGCGGTCTTACCGATCGATGGCGTTGGGGTACGGGGCTACCAGCCGGGCTTGACCGAGCAGGGTGGCTGTTTGGTTGCCTCTTGCAAGGGCTTCGATCCCTGTCAGCCTTGGTAGGAAGCTAACAGCCGGGGATAGCCGAGCAAGGGCTCGACTGTCTCTGGGAGGACTTTGTGCCTCAGCGCGGGAAGGGCTGTGGAAGGCCAGTAAGAATGACCGGGCAGTGAAGCTGTGCGGTTGCCTCTTGGCGAGGGCTTTGACCTCTGGCGTCGTGGGTAGGCAACTACCGGCCTGGGATGAACGAGCGTGATAGCTGCTCTGGTGCCTCTTGTGAGGGTCTTTGATCCCTGGCGTCGAGGGTAAGGAGCTACCAGCCGGAGGGGACCGAGCAGGGTAGCTGCTCGGTTGCCTCTTGCGAGGGCTTTGATCCTTCAGGACGGGGACCGAGCAGGGTTACTGCCCAGTGCCTCTTGGCGAGGACTTTGATCCCTGTCGGTTGTGGTAGGAAGCTACCAGCCGGGGATAGCCGGGCAATGACCCGACTGCCTCTGGGAGGACTTTGGTCCTTGGCGCGGGAAGAGCTATGAGGCTGTAAGAAGCCTACCAAGGACCCTTGGCCGGGTAGGGTTACTGCCCGGTGCCTCTTGGCGAGGGCTTTTGTCCTGAAAGATAGCCGAGCGAGGGAACCTCGGGCTCGACTGCCTCTGGGAGGGATTTTGATCCCCGGCGTTGCGGCAGGGAAGCTGCTCGCTGGGGATAGCCGAGCGAGGGAGCTTCGGGCTCGACTGCCTCTGAGAGAGCTTTTTTGATCCCGGCGTTGCGGCAGGGAAGCTGCCCGCCGGGGATAGCTTCTTCGTTGTAAAGGAGGAACACTACCGGGGGGAAAAGATTCAACGTTTTTTTATTCGCATGGGTAAGAATTTTAGACAACGCTTTACACCATCTTGTTAAAGGGAAATCTTGAGAGGTGGCTGGGGTGCGATACTTCGCTAGCCTTGACCTCATTGGTATAGCTTGAGCTTTTCGGCGTTGTAAGGCCGCGGGAGCTTCCGCCTGTCTGCGTCCTGTAGGCGGTAGGCTCCGCCGGGGGGCGCTTCAGAAACGAGGAAAGGACCTTCTCACTTTGGGGAGAACTTGTGAAGCCGGCCTTGGTCGATGAATTCGTTCCGCCGCAGGACCAGGTCCCCGGTCTTGAAGGAGCGGTGTTTCACCCGAGCGTTGTAGTATCGAGCCGTCTGCTGTTGGTAGGCGGCGGCTCTGATATGGGCCCGGTCCCTTTTCTCCAACAGTATGTCGAGGTTGGTTCTTAGTGCCATGGTGTTTGCGTCATCGTCGAAATGCTCGACCCGGTGACTGGGTAGCCCGATCTCCGCTGAGACCATCGCCTCGGTCCAGTAGCAGAGGCTGAAAGGGTTTCCCCGGTGGGATCTTTTTTGACGTGCGCAGGGCCCATAAGATCCGGGGTAGCTCTTCGACCCAACCGCCTTGTCTCCCTTCTAGGCGGGTTCGGAGGCCCCGGAGGACGTCTCGGTTAGCGACCTCGGCCTGACCGTTACATTGGGGATGCACGACCGCGGCGAACTTCATGAGGATGTGGTATTCTTTGCAGAAGTCCCTTACTTTCTCGTTCTCGAAGTTCGTCCCGTGGTCGGTGATGATGCACTTCGGGATTCCGAACCGGAGTATCAGGTTGTTTTGCAGGAACTTGATGGTTGTGGCGGCGTCCGGTTTCCTGATGGGGACGCCTCGATCCACTTAGTGAAGTAATCCACCGCGACGAGGACGTATGTAACACCCGAGCCCAAATAATACTATTTCTACTGCTAGTTGAGTGTTATATATTGCTCATTCCAATTATCCTGATTGTTTGGTGTTTATTGCTAAATTTTAACCGGTTAAGTCATTTTGGCGCATAACAAAATTTAACACCTAAAATGAAATTAAAAATATCCATGTTGGCCTACTCGTCGTCACTAGTCGCGTGGTAGCGTCCGCGTGTCGAGATTTCTTCCCGTTCGGCTAAACGGGCAAGTTTGGACGGCTACGCGCGCGTGCAAGTGTCCGACTTGGGGGCATGCATTTTAATCATTAAACCTCCCTTTTCAACATTTGGAACCCGCTTAAAATCCTATAATTTGAATTTGGAACATTTGGGCGCAACCCGGGCTCGATTTGGAAATGTTTCATTTCGCGCCAAAATCCTCATTTAATTTAATAATCTAAAACTATATATATATAGATTTTCTGTTACATATACCAACGATTTAAATCCTTAAATCTTTATTAAATTTTCCTTTTCACACACTTCCAGCCAATCGCGAGGCTCCATCCCGCGTGGGCCCCGCCTCACCATCTCTCTCTATCTCTAACAATCTCTCTCAGTCTCTCTCTCTCCCTTCATCAAATCTCTCTCTCTCTCTCTCTTCATCAAATCTCTCTCTCTCTCCCTCTATATTTATTTTTCCTGTTCCTCGCCCTCGCAGAAAAACCCCACGAGAACCCTGAACCCTAACCCTAGCCACCACGAGCCGTCGCCGCCGATCTCCCCGCGACAACACCACCACCACCGTCTTCATCGCCTCCTCGGCCTCGACAGCATCCCTTCCTCCTCTTCTTCCTCCTTTCCCTCGCCTGCGTTGCACTGCAACCCAACCCCCGACGCCACCACCAGCCGCAGATCCCGCCGTCGCCGCCGCCTCCCATCGCCGACGACGCCAGAGACTCCTCCCTTCACCCTCGTCCCGACCTCGTCGTCTTCTTCCTCCTCCCCTCGCCGGACCACCACCAACCCGAGCCTAACCCCCATCGCCTAACCCTCTGGTTCGCCGGAAAAGGGACACCGTCGACCCCCTCGTCGTCGCCAGCACACCGACGACCACCTCCTCTCCTCCCTGCAACCCGGGCCAGGCTAGAACCTCTCCCCTACTCGCTGCACCCCGATCCAGCCACCTCAAACCCTTGCCGCGCCACTGTTCCTCGCCGCCGGCGCCCCATCGCCGTCGAGCCGTCGTGGTTGCCCCCTGGTGCTCCCCTGTAAGCATCTCTGTAACTTTCCATTAATGTAAAACCCCCTCGCTGGTCTTTGTTTACGTATATCGTATGGTTGCTAACTTGTCGTCGTTTTGACTTTTCGCCGGACTCCGGCCATGCCGACGTCTGGACCCAACTCACCAGCGAGGTACTCTGGTCCGTGTGGTCCCGCTGTTCGCTGTTTGGACTCGATCCGTGGCCCGTGCATCCGTCTCGTGTTTTCCGCCGACATTGCATCCGTGCTTTCCGGTTTGCGAAACCGTCGAGGCAAGTATCCGAATACTTGCTCTAACATGCTAATATACAAGATCAAGTCTTGCTATGCCTTTAATTATCATATTACTTATTATAACAACACAGTAATGGTAATATCGATTATAGTATAACTTGGAATTGACGGTTGCAATTATCATTAACATTGAATCATTATAGTAGCTTCATGTAATTAATTGGTCTGCTGTTAATCCATGCTTTAACTAACTAAACCAATTAGATCGTCCTTGCTTTAATTGTTAGATCATCCATGTGACAATTATTTATGCTTTAGTTTTAATTTCATATAGTTTCATTGCTTTACGTTATTGATATTGCTTTACCTTGTGACTACTGCACCCCAAGGGTGCTTGAACCTGTTAATAAAGATAATACAAAGCACCATTGTGATTAAGTAACTATTAGTGCTGTTTACTTTAAATTCTTGCTGCTGTATACCTGTTGAGAGCACACACTCGATCACAGTACATATTGACTCGACCCTGCTACACCTGACACATATACCGATGCACCGGACATGGTACCCTATACATACCGACTCAACCTGTTGTACCATGACCTGACTTGTTACCTGATCTCATGCCTAATGCCAACAAACCTGACTTGGGGTCCTCATGGACCATTCTTGTTGTCTATCCAGACAAACCTGGCCTGTTATCTGATCCTGTGTTGGTATTAGTCCTTGATTACTGAATACCTGACCTGACATACATAACTTGGGGGTATGGGGAAATCAAAGGTGAAACCGACTTGTAACTCAACAGTTTGATACCTGTTCTGATCAGTCTTACGGGCTTGGCCAGCCCCGGAGTGATGATGCTGACATCACTCGGCCATTCTGCTACCTATTACTGCTTAGCGGCACGTCTCGGATTCAGCCCCGAGAACCTTGACCGTGGTCCCGGGCACGCACGGGATACTATTGAGTTACATCGACGAGTCACCAATTGATTTCAAAGACTTTAGCGTAGAAACCTGATAGGACAGTTTAGTTACCACTGCACATTACCCTGCACTGTTATTTCATAGCACTGCTTTATTCATGTTCATACCTGCATTGCTTATTACCATGTTATATTATATTATTGGTTGACATGACGCGCTGACGTCTGGGTTTTGCATGGCCCAGATTCCTTACCACTGTCGACGACCGAGCAGGAGTACTTCAGCCAGCAGGCTGAACTGTGAGTTCCTTAGTGATTAGTTTCTTTATTTCATTTCATTTCCAGATGTGAGCCCGCATTATGGGACGTACTGTTTATTTATTGTATTGGATCATTTGCTTCCGCACTTATTGTTTATTGACTCTTGTTATTATGGATTTGGACATGTGTTAGATTAGTTTATTATCTAATTTCTTGATATCTCTACAGCCGTAATGTGACTGTGGATGGATACTTCCTACCCACAGGTAGCATGGTTGGCTATGTCACGTGCCCAATCTTGCGTACTCTGGGAAGCGGGGCGTGACATGGTTCTTTTGGTATCAGAGCCATAGGTTAATTGGGTTGATTCTTTGTAGTTGGGTATTGCACCCGATACACGAATCATAACACCCGTGATTAGGAAACATGTCCTGCCACCTTGACCGTTTTACCATCCTTGAATCATTCTTCCGGATCATGTCGACATGCAAACTTACTTTGCATTGTCAACTCGAAAACCTAATTTCTTGTTATCTCTAGGACTTAGGCGACTTGGGTGGAGTTAAGTAATTGCGGCTATGATACCGCGGCATAGCTACAATGCAGTACTCTATTTAAGTATCTTGGAGTTCTAGCCTTGATTTATATATTGAATCTATCATCATGTTAATGTTGTTTGTTTTGATTTCAGGACCATGGCAGATAAGAATTTCAAGACGTATCAGAGGCGCGTGGATGAAGCCGCCATGTTAGGAGTGATACGTGGGATGTTGGAGAATCAGAAGAGGCAAACTGAGTTGATCCAGCAGCAAGCAGATTCATTTCAGGAGGGTTTGCAGGCTATTCAGCAGTCTGTAAACACCGCTGTAGCGAAGCCAGTTGACCGAGTAGGGACCGTGGCAGACTTCAGACGGTTGGGTCCTACTACTTTCACTGGTTTGGAGGAGCCGTTGCCAGCCGAGCAGTGGTTAGTGGACACGGAGAATTTACTGATTGCGGCACAGATCCCAGAAGACAAGAGAGTTGATGTGGTGCGCATTCAGCTGGTGGATTACGCCCGAGAGTGGTGGCTTGTGGAGGAGACCCGCTTGTCCAAGCCAATCAGTTGGGCGGATTTCTCTAAAAGTTTCTTGGAGAAGTTCTTCCCGCGGACTGCACGGGAGGAAATGGAAGAGAAATTTATTGGGCTGAGACAAAATGGAGCAGCTGTGGATGTACACGCAGCAGAGTGGACGAGACTCAGCCGCTTCGCTGGACCCTTAGTCGCCAAGGAGGCATACAGGGCGCGAAGGTTCTTGCGCAGTTTGGATGTGGACATCCAGAGGCAGATTGTCTCCCTGGATTTGACCACTTTCTCGCAGGTTCTTACGGCAGCCAGAGAGCAGCAGAGTTTGTCGGGAATGAAAGGGAACCTACAGCAGACAACAGTTGCGGCCAGGAAGCCTGCATTTGTACCTAACCGAGATCATAGGCGCAGAGGTATCCCAGTGGACCGTCGAGGTGTAGCGCCAATGAAGAAGCCTGTGATCGTTGATCGAAGGAAGAGCGTGATTTGTGACTACTGCCGTTTACCTGGGCACGTGCAGAAGGATTGTCGAAGGAGACTGGGACTTTGTCTGGTTTGTGGAGCAGCCGATCACGCAGTTGGCGCCTGTCCGTCGAAGCTTCGCACGAAAGATGATATACAGAAGCCTCCGCAGAGACCGTTCCAAGGGCAGAAACAGCTGACTCAAGGACCAAATTAGGCTCGAGCGTTCACGTTGACAGCTGAGGAAGCTAAGGCATCAGGAGAAGTGGTTTCAGGTACTTTACTCGTTCATGGTTTTCCCGCATTGGCATTATTTGATTCCGGAGCATCCCACTGTTTTATGTCGTCCAAATTTATAACTACACACTCGATTACCTGCACGACCCTGTCTAGTTTTTGGGACATACACACGGGGAATGGGAAAATCATAGCTAGTAAGGAATGTAGAGATTGTACAGTTGTTGTTTGCGGACGGGAGCTCTTTGCAGATTTCTTGGTGATAGATACGGGCAGTTATGAAGTTGTCTTGGGAATGGATTTTCTTGGCACTTTCCACGCCCATATTGACTGTAGGGCAAGGAAGGTAATTTTTCAGATTCCCGGACATCCTGAGTTTACCTTCACTGGAGGAAGCAGCTCTGTCGGGCCAGTCGAGTTTAGGGCTAGGCCGACAAACAGTGTTCTTGCGACAATGGAAGTTGATAGTAATGAAGAGCCGGCAGTTGTTCGCGATTTTATGGATGTATTTGCAGATATTTCGGGCTTACCGCCGAAGCGAGATGTGGAGTTCGCGATTGACCTTATTCCTGGTGCAGCGCCAGTATCAAAATCTTATTATCCGATGGCGCCAGTGGAATTGGAAGAAGTTAAGAAACAAGTTGGTGAATTACTCGAGAAAGGTTGGATTCGAAGCAGCAACTCGCCTTGTGGAGCTCCAGTTCTTTTAGTAAAGAAGAAGGATGGCACGAGAAGGATGTGCATTGATTATCGAGAATTGAACCGGGTGACTATTAAGAACAAGTACCCGATCCCTCGCATTGGAGAACTTTTTGAGCAGCTTAGTGGCGCGAGGGTATTCTCGAAACTGGATTTGCGATCAGGATATCATCAGGTCCGAGTGAAAGCAGAAGACATTTGCAAGACGGCGTTTCGAACTCGATATGGGCATTTCGAGTATCTAGTGATGCCCTTCGGAGTAACGAATGCGCCGGCAATATTCATGGATTTGATGAACAGGGTCTTTTCACCATACCTGGACCAGTTTATTGTGGTATTCATTGACGATATTCTGGTATACTCGAAGAGTCCGGAGGAGCATGCTGAGCATTTAAAGATCGCACTGCAGACGCTGAGACGGGAGAAATTATTCGCGAAGATGAGTAAGTGCGAGTTCTGGCTGGAAGAAGTGAAGTTTCTGGGGCATGTTGTGTCGGGCGATGGAATCGCCGTTGATCCCGAGAAGATTGCAGCAGTTCGAGATTGGCCAACTCCAAAGAATGTTGCGGAGATAAGAAGTTTTCTTGGACTCGCCGGATACTACAGAAGATTTGTGGAGAACTTCGCTCGTGTAGCTGAGCCGTTAACCAAGCTCACGCGCAAGGAGGTACCGTTTGTTTGGACGGATGGATGTGCATTGGCCTTCGAGACGTTGAAGCAAAAGTTGATAACCGTCCCGATCCTGACCGTACCAGATAATTCAGGAGGACTGGTGATTCACAGCGACGCATCCGGAAAAGGATTGGGATGTGTTTTGATGCAGAACGGGAAAGTCGTCGCTTACGCATCGAGACAACTGAAGACTCATGAGAAGAACTATCCGACTCATGACTTAGAGCTTGTAGCCGTGATCTTCGCCCTGAAGATTTGGAGACACTACCTTTTGGGCGAGAGAGTCGAAGTCTTTACGGATCACAAGAGTTTGAAATATGTGTTCACTCAGAAGGAGTTGAACATGAGGCAACGCAGATGGTTGGAGCTGATGGCCGACTACGACCTTGATCTTAAGTACCATCCGGGAAAAGTTAACGTCGTGCCGGATGCGCTAAGTCGGTTACCAGCAATTCAGGTATTGACCGCACAAAGGGAGATCATTGCTGATTTTCAGAGATTTGACTTGGAGGTTGTGCTACTACATGCTATGGGACAGTTGATGCAGTTGCAAGTACAGTCGTCCTTAGTTGAGAAGATTAAAGCAGCACAATTGCAGGATCCTAGACTACAAAAGTTTCGAGAGCAGGTTGAGGCCGGACTACGAACTGATTTACTGATCCACGAAGATGGTTCGTTGAGATATGGTAGCCGTGTGTGTGTGCCAAAAGGGGATGTGCGTGAAGAGCTTATGAAGGAGGCACACAGTTCAGCTTACTCTGTACATCCAGGAGGGACAAAGATGTACCGAGATATTCGACAGCACTTCTGGTGGGAAGGTATGAAACGAGAGATTGCTCGCTTCGTGGCTAAGTGCTTGGTGTGTCAGCAAGTCAAGGCTGAACACCAAGGGGTTGCTGGTTTGTTGCAACCACTTCCGATCCCTCAGTGGAAGTGGGAACATATAACCATGGATTTCGTGACGGCTTTACCGCGGAGTCCAAAAGGCAACAATGCCGTGTGGGTGATTGTCGATCGGTTGACCAAGGCAGCTCACTTTATTCCTTTTCGGGTTGGTCAATCGACGGAGACTTTGGCAGAGCGATACATGCAGGAGATTGTCAGATTGCATGGAGTGCCGGTAAGCATCGTGTCCGATCGGGACACTCGGTTCTTGTCGCACTTTTGGAGGAGTTTACAAGAAAGTTTGGGGACTCGATTGAAGTTTAGCACAGCTTATCATCCTCAGACTGATGGGCAATCGGAGAGAACGATCCAGACCCTTGAAGATATGTTGAGGGCTTGCATGTTAGACTTCAAAGGTTCTTGGGAGGATCATCTACACCTGGTGGAGTTTTCATACAACAATAGCTTCCAACGACTATTCAGATGGCTCCGTTTGAAGCGTTGTATGGTCGTAAGTGCCGTTCACCGGTTTGTTGGGATGATGTTGGTGAACGAAGGTTACTAGGACCAGATTTGGTGGTACAGACAGTCGAGAAGGTGAATACAATCAGGAAGCACATGAAGGCAGCTCAAGACAGACAGAAAAGTTGGGCTGACACGTCAAGAAGACCTCTAGAGTTCGCCGTGGGTGATTTGGTATTCCTGAAGATATCACCGACTAGAGGGGTGATCCGCTTTGGGAGTCGGGGAAAGCTTAGCCCTCGATTCGTTGGACCCTTCGAGATATTGGAGCGTGTTGGAGAGGTAGCGTACCGTTTGGCGTTACTACAGTCCTTGGCAGGAGTGCACGATGTGTTTCATGTGTCTCAACTACGGAGGTATGTCCGAGATGAAACTCACGTCTTGGATCATTCGGAGTTGACTGTACGGGAGGACCTAACTTTTGAGGAGCGACCGGTTGAAATCAAGGATCGAAGAGAAAAGGTTCTTAAGAACAAGGTTATCCCTCTTGTGCTAGTTTCTTGGGGTAATCGATTGCATGGAGAATCCACTTGGGAGCGAGAAGACGAGATCCGGCAGAAGTTTCCTCACCTTTTCCCGTAGTTAGCTATCTTGTATTCTTGGAATTTCGAGGACGAAATTTTTTTTGTAGTTGGGTATGATGCAACACCCGAGCCCAAATAATACTATTTCTACTGCTAGTTGAGTGTTATATATTGCTCATTCCAATTATCCTGATTGTTTGGTGTTTATTGCTAAATTTTAACCGGTTAAGTCATTTTGGCGCATAACAAAATTTAACACCTAAAATGAAATTAAAAATATCCATGTTGGCCTACTCGTCGCCACTAGTCGCGTGGTAGCGTCCGCGTGTCGAGATTTCTTCCCGTTCGGCTAAACGGGCAAGTTTGGACGGCTACGCGCGCGTGCAAGTGTCCGACTTGGGGGCATGCATTTTAATCATTAAACCTCCCTTTTCAACATTTGGAACCCGCTTAAAATCCTATAATTTGAATTTGGAACATTTGGGTGCAACCCGGGCTCGATTTGGAAATGTTTCATTTCGCGCCAAAATCCCCATTTAATTTAATAATCTAAAACTATATATATATAGATTTTCTGTTACATATACCAACGATTTAAATCCTTAAATCTTTATTAAATTTTCCTTTTCACACACTTCCAGCCAATCGCGAGGCTCCATCCCGCGTGGGCCCCGCCTCACCATCTCTATCTCTAACAATCTCTCTCAGTCTCTCTCTCTCCCTTCATCAAATCTCTCTCTCTCTCTTCATCAAATCTCTCTCTCCCCTTCTATATTTATTTTTCCTGTTCCTCGCCCTCGCAGAAAAACCCCACGAGAACCCTGAACCCTAACCCTAGCCACCACGAGCCGTCGCCGCCGATCTCCCCGCGACAACACCACCACCACCGTCTTCATCGCCTCCTCGGCCTCGACAGCATCCCTTCCTCCTCTTCTTCCTCATTTCCCTCGCCTGCTTTGCACTGCAACCCAACCCCCGACGCCACCACCAGCCGCAGATCCCGCCGTCGCCGCCGCCTCCCATCGCCGACGACGCCAGAGACTCCTCCCTTCACCCTCGTCCCGACCTCGTCGTCTTCTTCCTCCTCCCCTCGCCGGACCACTACCAACCCGAGCCCAACCCCCATCGCCTAACCCTCTGGTTCGCCGGAAAAGGGACACCGTCGACCCCCTCGTCGTCGCCAGCACACCGACGACCACCTCCTCTCCTCCCTGCAACCCGGGCCAGGCTAGAACCTCTCCCCTACTCGCTGCATCCCGATCCAGCCACCTCAAACCCTTGCCGCGCCACTGTTCCTCGCCGCCGGCGCCCCATCGCCGTCGAGCGGTCGTGGTTGCACCCTGGTGCTCCTCTGTAAGCATCTTTGTAACTTTCCATTAATGTAAAACCCCCTCGCTGGTCTTTGTTTACGTATATCGTATGGTTGCTAACTTGTCGTCGTTTTGACTTTTCGCCGGACTCCGGCCGTGCCGACGTCTGGACCCAACTCACCAGCGAGGTACTCTGGTCCGTGTGGTCCCGCTGTTCGCTGTTTGGACTCGATCCGTGGCCCGTGCATCCGTCTCGTGTTTTCCGCCGACATTGCATCCGTGCTTTCCGGTTTGCGAAACCGTCGAGGCAAGTATCCGAATACTTGCTCTAACATGCTAATATACAAGATCAAGTCTTGCTATGCCTTTAATTATCATATTACTTATTATAACAACACAGTAATGGTAATATCGATTATAGTATAACTTGGAATTGACGGTTGCAATTATCATTAACATTGAATCATTATAGTAGCTTCATGTAATTAATTGGTCTGCTGTTAATCCATGCTTTAACTAACTAAACCAATTAGATCGTCCTTGCTTTAATTGTTAGATCATCCATGTGACAATTATTTATGCTTTAGTTTTAATTTCATATAGTTTCATTGCTTTACGTTATTGATATTGCTTTACCTTGTGACTACTGCATCCCAAGGGTGCTTGAACCTGTTAATAAAGATAATACAAAGCACCATTGTGATTAAGTGACTATTAGTGCTGTTTACTTTAAATTCTTGCTGCTGTATACCTGTTGAGAGCACACACTTGATCACAGTACATATTGACTCGACCCTGCTACACCTGACACATATACCGATGCACCGGACATGGTACCCTATACATACCGACTCAACCTGTTGTACCATGACCTGACTTGTTACCTGATCTCATGCCTAATGCCAACAAACCTGACTTGGGGTCCTCATGGACCATTCTTGTTGTCTATCCAGACAAACCTGACCTGTTACCTGATTCTGTGTTGGTATTAGTCCTTGATTACTGAATACCCGACCTGACATACATAACTTGGGGGTATGGGGAAATCAAAGGTGAAACCGACTTGTAACTCAACAGTTCGATACCTGTTCTGATCAGTCTTACGGGCTTGGCCAGCCCCGGAGTGATGATGCTGACATCACTCGCCCATCCTGCTACCTATTACTGCTTAGCGGCACGTCTCGGATTCAGCCCCGAGAATCTTGACCGTGGTCCCGGGCACGCACGGGATACTATTGAGTTACATCGACGAGTCACCAATTGATTTCAAAGACTTTAGCGTAGAAACCTGATAGGACAGTTTAGTTACCACTGCACATTACCCTGCACTGTTATTTCATAGCACTGCTTTATTCATGTTCATACCTGCATTGCTTATTACCATGTTATATTATATTATTGGTTGACATGACGCGCTGACGTCTGGGTTTTGCATGGCCCAGATTCCTTACCACTGTCGACGACCGAGCAGGAGTACTTCAGCCAGCAGGCTGAATTGTGAGTTCCTTAGTGATTAGTTTCTTTATTTCATTTCATTTCCAGATGTGAGCCCGCATTATGGGACGTACTGTTTATTTATTGTATTGGATCATTTGCTTCCGCACTTATTGTTTATTGACTCTTGTTATTATGGATTTGGACATGTGTTAGATTAGTTTATTATCTAATTTCTTGATATCTCTACAGCCGTAATGTGACTGTGGATGAATACTTCCTACCCATAGGTAGCATGGTTGGCTATGTACGTGCCCAATCTTGCGTACTCTGGGAAGCGGGGCGTGACAACGTACTTATGCCCGCCAGTTCCGGTAGGGAATTGGCCGATCATATCTAATCCCCACTGGGCGAAAGGCCACGGGGACGTCAGGGCAGTTAGCTCGGTAGCCGGGAGGCGGGGAATATTGCTATGGAGTTGGCAGCTCTTGCACCTCCTGACCAACTTCAGGGCGTCCTCGTGCATGGTGGGCCAGTAGTACCCCTAGAGCAGTGCCTTTTGGATCAAGGTTCGAGTCCCCTGGTGTGCGCCGCCCACCCCTTCATGGATCTCCCGCAGGACGTAGTCGGTTTTGTGGGAGTCAACGCACCGGAGCAGGGGCTGGATGAAGGCCTTCTTGTAGAGCTTCCCGTTGCTCCAGACGAAGTGGGTGGCTTTGGCCCGGAGGCGGCGGGCGGCCGCCCTGTCTTCTGGGAGCACGCCGTCCTTTAGGAATTCCACGAGGGGCTTCCTCCAATCCTGGTCGCTCTCCTGCGCCGCGTACACGTAGAGTGTCGCAGCCTCGTCTCCCACTCTGGGTCGGGTCAAGGTTTCGAAGAGTATCGACCGCCTATTGTTGGCCGAGTACGACGAAGCCAGCTTGCTCAGGACGTCTGCTTGGGCGTTCAGTTGCCTGGGTACTTGTTCTACCTGGACCTCGTCGAAGTTTTTTCGGAGCTTCCTCACTTCGTCCAGGTACTTCATCATTAGAGGCTCTCGAGCCTCGAAGCGGCCAGTCACTTGGCCGACAACTAGGGCCGAGTCGCTGCGGATTCGAATAATCTTCAGCCCCAGCCCGATGGCCATGCACAGTTTGGCCAGGAGGGCCTCGTATTCTGCCGCGTTGTTCGATGCTTTGAAACCGAGCTTCAAGGAATACTCCATCTCAGCTTCGTTTGGGCCTCGGGTGATGAAGCCGGCACCGCAGCCTTCCTCGGTAGAAGACCCGTCGACGTAGATGATCCACTCCGGAACCGAGCTAGGGCCTTCCTGGACGGGATGTCGTGCCGTGAGGGGCGGTGTGGAATCCGGCTTCCTGCTAGGAATGGTGCATTCAACGATGAAATCGGCCAGGGCCTGCGCCTTGATGGCTTGCCTAGGGTGATACCTTATGTCGACTTGAAATAGCTCCCATCTCCATTTCTCTAGACGACTTGAGGATTCCGGTGATGCCAGGATAGCCCCCAACGGGCGCTCAGTGAAGACGATGGTGTGTGCTTGGAAGTAGTGCCGCAGCTTTCGCGAGGTTACCACGAGGGCCAGGACAATCTTCTCTATGGCGGGGTACCTCGTCTCCGCGTCCTTGAACACATGGCTCACATAGTACACTGGCTTTTGTGCTCCCTCGGCCTCTCGGACGAGCACCGAGCCCGCTGCTTGGTCGGATACTGCCAGGTACAGCGACAGCTCGTCCCCTTCCACCGGCCGGGTGAGCAGGGACGGTGTTGCGAGGCGCTTCTTCAATCGGTCAAAGGCGGCTTGGCAATCCTCCGACCACTCGAACCTCGGAATTTTCCTCAGCGCTTTGAAGAACGTGAGGCATTTCTCCCCCGACCTGGACATGAAGCGGCTCAGAGCGGCGACCCGCCCTGTGAGCCGCATGATCTCGACGTTGGTCTTGGATGCGGCCATGCTCAAGATGGCGTCGATCTTCTCGGGGTTAGCTTCGATTCCACGGTGAGTGCCTATGAACCCGAGGAATTTCCTTCCGGTGACTCCGAATGCGCACTTGGCGGGATTCAACTTCATGTTGAATTTAGGGAGCACTCCAAATGCTTCGCCCAGGTCCTTGGCATGGTCGGCCGACGAGACAAACTTGACGAGCATGTCGTCAACGTAGACTTCCATGTTCCTGCCGATCTGCGGCTTGAACATGCGATTGACCAGCCTCTGGTATGTGGGCCCGGCATTCTTGAGGCCGAAGGGCATCACCCTGTAGCAGTACACCCTCCGGTCCGTCGTGAATGCGGTCATATCTTCGTCGTCGGGATTCATGCGGATCTGGTTATAGCCGGAGAAAGCGTCCATGAAGCTCGTGCCCGGCCGAGCTGTCGACGAGCTGGTCTATGCGGGAGAGCGGGAAGTTGTCCTTGGGGCAGGCCTTGTTGAGGTCGGTGAAGTCGACGCACATACGCCACTTCCAGCTCGACTTCTTGACCAGAACCACGTTTGCCAGCCACTCCGAGTAGGGCACATTCCTGATGAAGTTGGCGGCGAGGAGCCGGTCAACTTCCTCTTCGATAGCCTTTTGTTTGGCCGGGGCAAAGTTTCTTTTCTTCTGCCTGACGGGTCGGGCCGTAAGATCAACTCTGAGCTTGTGGGAGATGATTTTGGGGTCGATCCCAGGCATGTCAGCCGGTGCCCAGGCGAAGACGTCGGAGTTGCTTCTGAGGAACTCGATCAGGTCCTCCTGCTGAGTTTTCGTCAGGAGCGACCCTACCTGGACGGTCTTTCCTGGGTCTCCTTCCGCTAAGGGCACCTCGGTCAGAGGTTCGACCGGTGCTCCACGGACCTCCTTCCGCTCGTCCCGGGTGTCCAGGGACCCCTTAATGTCGCCGCATGCATCGGCGCTATCAGCGGGCTGCTCGGGAGAAGACGCCTCCGTTAGGCTTATCTTCGCGATTCGCTGGCTCCCGTATGCCCGACTTACCCCATCCTGATTGAGGGGGAATTTTATCGCCAGGTGGTATGTTGAGATCTGGGCCTGGAGGGAGTTCAGCGTTGGCCGGCCGAGGAGGACGTTGTAGGCCGATGGGACCCTCGCCACGATGAAGTCCACAGGCAGCGTGCGCGTGCGGCTGGCTCCCCGATCGTGAACTGCAGGGTGACCACCCCCTGTGCCGGGATGGAGTGATTGGTGAACCCCGAGAGGACGTGGGAAGTCGGTCTCAAGTCCGCTGGGGCAAGCCCCATACGCAAAAAGCAGTCGTGGAAGAGTATGTCCGCCGAGCTGCCCGAGTCGACGAGTATTCGGTGGACCTCTTATCGGTGAATTTGTGCTACGATCACCAGCGGGTCGCTATGGGGCACAGATATGCCGTGGAGATCCTCGTCGCCAAAGGTGATGGGCTCTCGGCCCCTAGCCCTTTTGCTCGGGCGGTCGCCGGGGCCTGTGAGACGGCAGCCAGCGGGGAGATCGACGACCTTAGGCGAGGGTTCGCCCGCGTCTCCGTTGCGAGGGGGGCGACAGCGGGCACTTGGATCTTCAGGGGAATTTGTTGTCATGTGGGCGGTGATCGGAAGGCCAACTTTCGTTTTTGTGGAGTTGTGTTCCCACAGACGGCGCCAACTGATGGAGCTCCTTTTTGGGCCTCTGTCAGATGTTGTCTTCCGTTGATCACGCAGTGGACTTAGTTGATTATCTTCCTTCGCGTGTGGGTCTCAATAGGTTTTTGGAGGAAGAGGTGAGGTGAGCGAGTGGCTGCCGAGTACCTGCAAAGAAATCCCGGGATGGTTTGGTACCACCAAGGACCCTTCGACGCTCAAGTTAGTGATGAGATCCGAGCAGAGTAACGGCACAAAAGTGTAAAAAATGGCTTACTTGACCCCTCTGTGATGGGGGTTTATATAGTGGCGGAGCACGCAGCAGCGGGCACGAGAATCTAGCCGGCGGTTACGCCCCCCCCGACGTCACGCCCGCATAGAAAGCGGATCGCCCATTAATGGGGGATTGATGGCGTGGAACGTGGGATGTTGATGGCGTAAAATCTGCGCATGGCGAGATTCGCGGAGCGGCGGTCGCGGAGCGGCGGTTACGCCTGCGAGTGGTGGAGTTGGTCGGTCGGAGAACCGAGGAAGATGGCCTCGGCTAGGGAGCTCGGGGACGAGCGAGAGGGCTGAGGAGTTTTGGTCCTGTGGCAGCTCGCGGCGAGCTGAGAGGTCGAGGAGGCCAATTCCCAGGGGGCTCTGAGGGAAGCCAGCTTGGGCTCGCAGGTCGGGTACACGGTGGATTGGTCGGCCCTCGTGGGCCCCGTCTTCTGAGTTCTAGGGCACGTCACCTGTCACGTGTCATGATCTTGGGGATCGCCGATATCGAGCACTATCACAAACCGATACTTAAATACCGACTTTTCTTGAGTTGAAGGCTACAGTACCTATAATCTGTAATCTTTTATCAGATACAAATGGACATTTCTATGTGTTGGAGTTGAAACAAAGTGGATTTTGAGTGGCCTATCACTCTTAACTCTCCTTGTACCTGTTTTGGAACTATGTAGATTGGCGATCTTGTGGTGCTAGATATATTTGCTACAACAATTGAACAAGATGAATCAAAAGCTCAAAAAATCCCATCTGCCGAAAGAAAAGGTTTGCCTATTTACAAGTACTTGTTCATGTGACATTTATTCCCGACTAATATATCACCTTCTGAAAGGAATGGTTTTGCCTATTTGCAATCCAGTAAAATAAGTGAAGAATTTTTGTGCAGTTTTTCTTCTTACCCTAACACCACCACCACCTCCACCACCCCTCTTTTTTTGTGTTTCTTTTTTAGTGCAGTCTATAATTACTCCAATCAACCTAATAAATTTTCTTTCCAGGTTTTCACTTGGACACAGAAGATACTGACAATCTCCTTCCTGGATTTCTTGATTCAATAATTGGAATTAAGCCAGGTGAAACAAAGTCATTTCCTCTTCAATTTCCTGAATCATGGGAACAAGAAAATCTTCACGGTGTTCATGCTCAATTTACTGTGAGTAACATTATCCCTAAGCTACTTTACTATTGCTGAATTACATTTTTAGTTTCAGTGCCTTGTTTCTCTTTTTTGTTGTGATCAACATTATTCTGAAGGCAGCTTAATATAATAATTGATAGCAGTACTTATTTTATTCCCTTGTGGCACAGATTTGGTCTCCCTCTCCTTTCTTGTTGTACTTTCGAAGGATAGAAGTCACCCTTTAACTGTCAAATATCTTGTGTTGAACCCTCATGATATTGCTTCACTGAATAGGGATATTTATATAGTTCTGAGATACCAGATTAGAGAGCTGGAATATTGCATATGAATCTTATATAATTTAAGTGTATGCCTGAGATCTGAGTTGAAAGAGCGATTTTAGTTCCAACTACGGGAATTCTTTGTTCCATAGAGAATGCAAATGTACTTGAATTCATGTGTTCGCCAATTTGGTGTCTGTTTCTCTTTTGGTAAAATGTCATGAAAGTTTAGGGTTTGATTTTCTAGGTTGAGTGCAAAGAACTCTTCTTCAGAGACCTACCAGAACTCGAGGACTCTCTGGCTGAAAAGCTCCTTCCTGGATGCAGTACTCTAAATGAGGTTAATTTCTTCTTGTGCTAGATATATGAATATTTTTTTAATTAAGATAACAGTGTAATACTTGCTTTTAGGTATGCTGCAGCATGCCTCAGTATGCCTCCAGGCTGCTAATAGCTCGTTGGATATGTTGCATAGGTTCAAGAAGCAATATTGCAGAGATGCAAAGAAGTTGAACACACTGCAATAGAACAAGCTACTGATAATGCAATTTTGGATCAACTATGCAAGGTGATTGACGGCTTCCAAAGATGGCATTGACTTTCACTTACTTTCTCGCTTATCGATTCAAACTAATATTTACAGTTTAGCTTAGATCATTACTGGTTTATAATTGCAATAAGGAATTATCATATTTTTGCTTCTCATTGTTTTAGATTCTCATTTGGTATATCACATTTTTTATTGCCTATAAACATTTGTTTTTTGTTAATCGCAGCTTGTAGAAGTTGACATCCCTCAATCTATGTTTGAAGAACAAGGCAGACAATTGTATGGAGCTAATCTTTTGCAAATACAGGTGAAGGTTGAAGTTTAGTTTGTTTCTACTTTATAGCGGTTATGTAGTTCTCATCCCCATGTATGAGCAGGCAAGCAACAGACTGAACGAAGACCAGTTGGCATATCTTTCAAGCGACAAAACAGTAAGGACATGCCTTGAAAACCAAAGGGACAACATTACAAATATAATAAAACAGATGTTGGCTGCTGGCGAGATTTTCAAGTTTGAGAATCTGCAGGTATGCATTAATTTGAATTTATATAGTAGTAATTATTAGTGATTTTCTATTTATTGTTATGTGGAATGGATCTTTTGTGTCACGGTTCTTTAAAGTACTATAAAGCAGCTGCATTTGACCTTTAAAATAGATAATTGAAATCTGGAAAAAGGGTATGTTGTTTATATGAAAGAAATATGGAATGTGCGGAATAATTTGGGAAATCTGTAGTTTGCACTCCATATCCAAGGTGAATTTTCTGTTTATGCACATTTTTTCTCCTCAAAAGAAATGCATTTTCATCTAAACCAGTCTATTTCTGTACATATTTTGGATCCTCAAATCCATATGAGGTGGCCATGATTCCACACCATCATGAAGGAACTTTTTCCACAGAGCATATGCAGTTCTTTTACATGATTTCTCATTTGTACGACTGTTTAGATGAGAAAGGATGCGACTGAAAAATATTATTCTGTTATTTGGTACTTGATTGAATGTAGCAAATTCCAAAAACCATTATCGGTTCACTTTTATCATATGTATACATCTTTTACTTGGGTGATTGGATGGACTTGTTCTAGATATTTACTTTGTTTTAGTTTGGACTGATTTTAATATTATTGACATCTTTTTTTAGCCGTGTGACTGTCCATTATCAATGTTGCTTTCTGAATATCCTTTTAGGAAGACAATGTATTCTATAGCCATTGAAGCCCCCATACACATACACACAAGTCCTATCTTCTGCTATGTATGCAAAAACAATGACAAATTTCTTTATTATCTCACGTGATATGGTGAATGTGGGAGGCTTGATAAACGATTGCCCATATGTCTCTATCTATACAATTCAGTAGTTATGGAAATATACACTAATAATTGATTCTATTGCAGTATTCAACGGAGGAAGTTGTTAAAGAGGTTCAGAACTCTATAGCGGAGTTCAAACGCCATAACCAAGAGTATGATGAGGAACGAATTAAAGAGCAGGGTTTTTTTCACTCATAAATGCTTACAAATCATTTTATTAGTTTTTTTCTGTTTTTGTTGAACGATGTTATCAGTTTGATTAGATACATTCAACTGAGGCATGACCTTAAGAAAATAAACTCCTAAGCGATGGGAGGGTTCATTGGATATGAGAATTGTGAAAAAAATGTTCCAAATTAAGAAATGCCATCGGAGAGAATATTAAGCCTACTTATGAACATAATACCTTTCTAACCATCCATCAACATGATGCCTGTCTCACCATCCAACTAAGTGAACTTCATGACATCTAAATATTTGTTACATGCATGATACTCTGATGTGCTTGTCTTTGGGTAGAGATATAAGTCCCATAAATTTGCATTTTTCTCAGTCTATGTGGGTACAAAAGATTATTTCGTACTCATTAGTTGAGTACGAAAAGTATTTTCATATTTTGTTTATATTGAATACCTCTTGTGGCCCTACCCCTATATTATGCAGGTGCAAGATGTCCTGGAGGGAGCAAAGGTGCTCGAGTGGCTGCGAGAGAATTCTGGGATCCAATATGTAAACAAGTGAAGCCGATGATCCAGACACATTTGATTAAGATTGCAGGTATAAGTTCAGTTTTGTCCTTATTCGGCCTTTTATTTGTATCAGTGATCATTCTATCAACCTTGCTCTGTGTTGAAATACTGTATAGTTGATATTATGTAAGAGCAAATGGTTCCCAGTTTTGTATCTAAACTGGTATCATTCTCACCAAGTAATAAATGTGATGAGAGCAATGCTCCACATCGTGCATTGTATATTCCAATTGATTTTACGTACACCAAGAACCATTCTATTACCTTTGAGGGAATTGAGCCAATAAAGAGTGAAGGATGATAATAGCATTCTAACAGTGTTTATATTGTCAGGCACTTGCCTTCTCTCTTCCGTATTAATGGAAATGAAGGATCAAGGAAAAGCACCTTTTCTTTTTCTGCTTTAAATACAAATGAGACTAAATTAAATATATGGTTCTCATTTCATACCAAATTAGAAATTCACTGTTGCTGTACCATAAATTTCGAAATCAGGGTGAGAGTTGAGTAATAAACTTTTGACAATCTAATTGGGAGCATATCGACTCCTTTTATCACCAAGCGATAATTTGACAATCGTAGTATCTTTGAAGCCATCGGGAGTCTGACTGCAACCTTTTCTTTTCCTTTTTATAACGAGAAAAGCGGTACAGTTATTGAAAGTACATATCATGATTTCATGTCGATGTAAAAGTAAAACCTTATTTCATTTATCCTCTGTAATTTGTTCATACAATTCCCTTGAGAGTACTTTTGACCTAACAAATTAACATCAGCACTGAAGATCAAGCATGAACCTGATCACCTTCCATACTCTGAAATGCTCTGAAATTTTGGCTGCCGTTGCTGTGCTCTTGCACCTGAGTTGGCTGAATTCTTCTTCCCATTTCTTTCTTGCTTCACCTCTACTTCCTGTACATTTCATTTGAAGGAAGCAATGCATGTTTGGGTTAAAACAACACATAAATACGATACGACGAGCAATTGAATAATATGTTACTGAGATGAATTTTACCTGTTCTATCAATCTTCTTGACTTAACTTGTCCTGCTCTTTGTCCAACCTCCATACTGTGATCGTCAACTCCTGTTTTGAATTAGCTTCCTTTGCTCCTATCAACTCATCATGAGTTTGCGCTGTCTTAATCTTTTCAAGCTTCCTTGCTTTCATCGCTCTACTCACCTCTGCATGCAGAATTCGGTGTTTGATTTATCTTAACATGCCTTGAGAAGTACCATCATGAAATGAAATCAATTTCAGTACCTTTGGAGGGGATAAGGTGATAAACTTGGCCAATCAAGAGTACGTCGTTGGGCTTCAGAAGCTTTACACGCTGCTTTGGCTCTTTGGTGGCGATGCAGAGTGTGACGCAGAGTGTGACGTGGTGGCCGGGGTTGCTCTTCATCACCTGCTCTGCAGTCATAGGCCGGTAGAGTCTTTATGCTTTGCCTTTAGAACCTGGGTGTTGGATCACTACTGTTGCTGCTTCTGCTGTCTGGCAATTTCCCATTGTCTCTCGTTCTCTCTGACATGGAGAATATTATGAAGAGAAGGTGAAGAGTGCTTGAAAGCATCCTTCGACCAACTGATAAGGTTCTGTTTGTTGTTGGTTATTTAATGTTTGTCCATGACAGGGTTCTTGTTCTGTTGGTTCTTGTTAAGAATAACCCGTATTATACACGGGATTATTATGTAATAGATAAATAATAGGGATGTAACTGTATAATGGCTTTTGTCTATATAAATAGGGGAATTAGAGCCTAGCTAATTCACCCGTTACAGTTCCCTAAAATTCTCTCTTTCTCCTCAATAATAAAAATATGGTATCAGGCCAAATCTGAACCGTTTAGATTTGGTGATCAAATCCTGGCCATCCATCAAACAAGCCCCAGCCTATCTCCACCACGTCCCTGCCACAACCAACCCCATCGACGCCATTGCTGCCTCCATCGACGCCATGGATTTCTATCGCCAACCAATCGCCATCTCCTTTGCCTCACCTCGCTCACAATCGTCATCACCTCGCCTTGCTCACAGTCGCCATCTTCTGTTTGCTCGTAGTCACAGTCGCCATCGCCTCGTCGCACCCTGCTCGACCCATGCTCCCTTGATCGATCGCAGGTCCTCGCTTGATCTTCTTGTGGTTGTCATCGCAGATCTGAACTGGCCCCCTTCTTGCCTCGATTTGAATTGACTCGATGGTTCTTGATTCCTTCAGCTGAGTATGAAGAGTTAAGGTGATTTCTTTAGTTATATGGTTTATCTTTTTGGATGAGTTCTTGATTTCTTGAGAGTTTGTTTAGAGTTTTTTTGAATTTTTGATGGATTGTCGTGATGAGTACGATGTCGAGGGGCTTGTGCTCTCGGAGATAATTATCCGAGCTTGTTGAGGGGTTTGTTGGTTTGTGTGGATTTTGAGTTTGATTGAGTTAGAGTAATTCTTATCATGCAGTTTGGTGATGGAGACTAAAGAAGGGGTCTCTCGACAACGAGTGTAGTAGCCACCAAGATGGTGGAATTCAAACTTGATAACAATTTTGATAGTTGGAAGCTCATGGTGGAGCGCTATGTGAAGGGTCGGAGGAAAGATGCACACTTGACGAAGCCTCCTCCTGACCTTGTTACCGATGATTGGGAGGCCGACGATGCACAATTGAGCCATCTTATGCTGAGTTCCATGGATCGCCGCATTATGGACGACCTCGTTCACTTGGAGTCCGTGAAGGCTATTTGGGATAAGCTTCACGAACTCTACTCTTCACAGCAGAGCCTCTCGAAGGCATATGATCTGATACATCAGCTGTACAAGATCTAGCAGAGAACTCGATCGCTGTATCAGTATTATTCGGAGTTCTCGCGTCTTGCTCAGCTCGTCTTGAAGATATTCCTTATTACCAGCGATGTTGAGGAGATGAGGAAGCGACATGAGTCCCTTTTGCTGATTATCTTTATTGGGGGCTACGACCCGACTACTAGTCAGCTCGCTTGGCCTTGCTCGGGAAGCTAGATATCACTTTTGCCACTACATATCATACGCTCCATCAGATTTTCCCGTCTGAGATCACTAATGAACAGAGGACGGCATTTGACAAGCACAATGCCCTGATTAGGCCAGAGAGTTCTTCTGTTCCTGCTTCCTATCTTTCACGGGGGAGAGGGGGAGCATGTCGTTTTAGAGGCAGAGCTGGGGGCAGAGGCTGTGGAGAGCCCCGTTTCTGCGATTATCGTCGTCAAGAGGGGCATATTCGCAGCATCTGCTGGAAACTGAATGGGAAGCTTCCTCAGAGGATCTTAACCGTCTCGTCCCGCCACTTGTGCACAGGTTGGGACAACGTCCTCTGTATCCTCTATCACTTCATCAGACTCAGCGTCGTCTGAGAGTTCCAAAAAAGCCTTGGAGGAGGAGAATGCTCGATTGAGGCTTGTTATTTCGTCTGTCTGTAGCAGCTCGACTGGTTCGACTACACCCTGTGCTTCCGCCTTCATTACTCAGAGGGTTACGGGAGGTAACCATACAACTTTTATTACTCCGACGACTATACGTCGTTCTTAGGCAATCGATACAGGTGCAACCGATCACATGACAGGAGAGACACATTGTCTTCATATCGGCTACGGCCTGGGTGCATCCCAGTGACCCTAGCGAATCGCACTACCTCAGCCATTGAGGGTGTGGGCTATGTTCTTGCCACACCACAGCTACCTCTCTCCACTGTCTTATATTTACCTGCTTTTCCATTCAATTTACTTTCTATAAGACAGTTAACTCGAGATTTAAATTGTAACGCAACTTTCTTTTCTGGTGGATGTGTTTTTCAAGAGGTTGGGATGAGGCGGAGAATTGGTACAGGAACTGTAGTTGATGAGGCTGTACCATCTCGATGAGCATCCACGCTCTGTAGCCTGTTCAACAGTATCCACGTTTCCTTTTGATGCTCACGGCCGGTTTGGTCATTCATTTTTACAGACCTTGAAGAGAATTGTTCCCTCTTTTGGTCCTTTATCTAGTTTAGAGTGTGAGTCTTGTGGGCTGGCTAAGCATCATCGTTCTACCTGTCCATCTCATAGTCATAAGAGAGCTGAAAAACTTTTTCTTTAGTGCATTATGATATTTAGGGGCTATGCCCCGTTGTTGCCTAAGGTGGTTTCCGCTACTTTGTGACTTTTATTGATGATTTTCCTCGCGTCACATGGCTTTATTTAATTAAATCTAGAACCGAAGTGTTATTTGCATTTTCAAAATTTTTGTTTTGAGGTTAAGACTCAATTTGGTGTCACTGTGAGTATGTTGCGGAGTGATAATGCAAAGAAATATTTTGCTACACCTTTTAAAACATATATGACGCAACTTGGCATTATCCATGAGTCTTCTTGTCCTTATACCCCCAACAGAATGGGGTGGCTGAAAGGAAGAATATGCATTTATTAGAGGTCACTCGCACTCTTTTGTTTCATATGTGAGTGCCTAAATCTTTTTGGGGGATGTGGTTCTTACTGTTAGTTTCTTGATCAATAGAATGCCCTCTTCTGTCTCTTCTGTCCTTGATGGACAGATTTCTCATTCTTTATTGTTTCCATCGGAGGTTTCTTTTCCTGTCCCTCCACAAATTTTTGCATCTGTGTGTTTTTTCCATGATCTACAACCCTGGAGTTCGAAACTTGACCCTAAGGCCATTAAATGCATCTTCCTTGGGTATTCTCAGACTCAAAAGGGATATCGCTGCTATAGTCCAGTTTTACATCATCGTTTTATTTTGGCTGACATAACTTTTCATGAGTCCGTCCCTTACTTTTTTACATCTTACACCACTGTAGACATGGATACTGATTTTCCTGTGGACTCGTCATATTTTTCATCCATCTCATCGAAATTAGTTGATTCTCCACCTTCTGTGTTGGAGGTCACACATATCGTTCCTATTGAACCAACTTCCACTCCTGACTCCCCACTGTTGGACCCTACACCACCGGTTACCAGGGTATATGCTCGTCGGACTTGTACAAATCCTAAGCCTCTACCTCTTGTGGCTAATCTCCCTGAGTCTCAAGCTCCGTCGGAGATTGATCTTGATCTCCATATTGCATTACGGAAAAGCACCCGGAGCTGCACTTCTCACCCTATAGCTCACCATGTGGCCACATCTTATCTATCTTCGACATATCGAGCATTTATCTTCTCGCTCGACTCTCGTGCTCTGCCCAAGTCTCTTTCGGATGCTTTGTCTCATAAAGAGTGGACCGATGCTATGATTGATGAGATGCTTGCTCTCAAACTGAATCAAACATGAGATTTGGTTTCTCTTCCAACTGGCAAGAAGGCTATAGGGTGTCGTTGGGTATACACTGTGAAGCTCAACCCTGATAGGACACTCTTTCGGTTGAAGGCACGGTTGATTGCCAAAGGGTATTCCCAAACTTATGGGATTGATTATGAGGAGACCTTCTCTCCGGTGGCCGAGATGATTTCTGTGTGTCTTCTTATGTTTTTTGTGGCTATTTATCATTGGCCGCGTCATCAGCTTGATGTGAAGAACGTCTTTCTCCATGGCTCATTGGTTGAGGAAGTTTATATGGAGCAACCATCTGGTTTTGTTGCTGGATCCTGGTTTGGTTTGCCGTTTGAAGAAATCTTTGTATAGCTTGAAACAGTCTCCTCGAGTGTTGTTTGGAAAATTTATCGAGGTCGCAAGCTCGTTTGGACTCAAACGGTATGCCCATGATCATTCCGTGCTACCGTAATCAATCAAATGGCCTTCGCATTATTTTGGTGGTATATGTTGATGATATAGTGATTATTGGTAATGATGCAGCCGGTATTGCACAGCTCAAGCACCACCTGCAAACGAAGATTCAAACTAAAAATCTTGGGAGCCTTAAGTATTGTTTGGACATTGAGGTTCTCCGGTCGAAAGAGGGCATCTACATCTCACAGCGAAAGCATGTGCTTGATATGCTGACTGAAGCTGGGACGTTGGGATGCAAACCCATCGAGACTCTAATGGATTCGATTACTAAACTTCTTCCGAGATAAGAGGACTCGATTGATGATCCTGGAAGATACCAATTGTTGGTCGGCAAATTGAATTACCTCACCATCGTTCGATCGAATATTTCTTATCTCGTTAGCGTTGTGAGCCAATTCATGGCTGATCCTCGAGTGACTTATTAGGATGAGGTGATTCGCATACTTCGCTATTTAAAGAATGCTTTAGGAAAAGGCCCACTGTACTCAGACCATGATCATTTGAGAGTTGCGGGCTTTACGGATGCAGATTGGGCCGATTCTCCATCCGATCGCAGATCTACTACAGGGTACTACGTATTTGTGGAAGGTAACTTGGTCTCTTGGAAAAGCAAGAAACAAATCATTGTGTCCTGCTCCAGTGCCGAGTCAGAGTACCGAGCCATGGCAAATACCACCTGTGAGCTTGTGTGGATTCGTTTTCTACTTGAAGAGCTTGGCTTCGAGCCCGCTCTACCTATGCGGCTATATTGCGATAATAAGGCTGCAATTTATATTGTCTCCAATTCCGTATTTCATGAGCGAACAAAGCATATGGAAATGGATTATCATTTTGTAAGAGAGAAAGTTGAAGACGGAGTTGTTGTCTACTATGTTCAATCGGCACATGAGCTGGTAGATTTATTCACGAAGCCCCTGAAAAAGAATAGAGTACATTTTCTTTGTAACAAGTTGGTATGTTTGATATGTATGTTCCAGCTTGAAGGGTTCTTATTAAGGATAAGGATAATCTGTATTATATACGAGATTATTATGTAATAGAAAAATAATAGAGATGTAACTGCATAATAAATTTTGCCTTTATAAGAGGGGAATTAGAGTCTAGCTAATTCATCCATTAGATACTAAAATTCTCTCCTTACTAATAAAAACAATTCTGAACAAGGGAGGGTTTTTATAAGGTTACCTATAGAACTGTGCAGGGACAAAAACATAGTTTAAGTTTTCATTATGACTACTTTGAGGTGTCTACAGTGATATTATATATGTAGTGGATTGACCATCTTTTCGTCGCGTTTTTTTATGGCGAATAATCTCTGTAGGTGAGTTCAATAGATAAAATCACGGCACCTTGTTCCCGTAGAAATGTATTTGCATGAGCTCAGGTGATACATTAAGGAAATAAGGATATAATGCTCACCTTACGGATCAAAATGTGTTCGTTTTTTAAGTCCTTAGCCATTAAATGGGACCGTGAAGTGCAGGGAATAAGCATCCTTGGATTAGGGTCCGATCTCATGAGCTTTCTCTGTTCAAACAATAGCCTAGGTACCGAACTTTGTTATAAATCACTAGGTCTTAATATACTAGTATTCGTAACTAGTAAGATATATTAAACATAAAGTGTGGTTGCTTTAGGAACAAGCATCCATGCGCGTTGTTATATTTATTTTGACTAGAATTCCATAAGTTCAGGTTTTGTCTCACTTCTGACCAGCTTAATTAGTTATTAGGTATTAGGTTTTTATCCATTGTCTGGTTGGCTGCAAAGTATTTTGAACTGATATCATTGCAAACTTGTGATTTCAAGATGAATTAGCTCATGTGATCATACTTCAACGAAAATTAGCTCATGTGATCACTACTTTAGCTTGTAGTGATAGTTTTTGAGTTGGGATGTACACATACGAATAATCCAGGCCGACCCCTGTGTCCATTTCTGTTTTTATCAAATACGGATAGTAACTTTTATTACCGACAGCTATCCGTGTCCACATCCGTCAACTATGGATATGGTAACGCGTATATCTGTTCCGTATCCGTATTTGATGTAAAGTAGTAATGTTTGATTTTATCGTGTATACGTCTTCCGAATATTCTCTGCTTATCCGAATCTGTATCAGATTTTTACTTACCATACACGGATAGTAATTTTCGTTTCCGATAACTATTCATATCATTCGAATATGTCGTATGACTACCGGATACAGATATGGTAAGATCTATATCCGCTTTGCATCTAATCCATCTACATCCCTCGTGACGAGACTATCTATTGTTGTCAATTGTATATTTTGCTGAGTAAACTTCTGTTATCAGTGCACATATTTTGACCATAATAGTATAAACTATGGTATCATATCTGTTGCATTCCTTAAATCTGGAGCACAAAATATCCAATCGCATGATCTAGGGTTGTAGGGGCATATGTTATCACATTCGGCTCAACATTTGGACTTTAGATTGATGTCATATCAATCAGTTAAGAGTTTAGATTTTAGACTCCCTGATGGAGCTCCCTTTTCGGGCCTCCGTCAGATGTTGTCTTCCGTAGATCTCGCGGTGCATTTAGCTGATTATACTTCGTTGCATGTGGGTCTCAATGGGTTTTTAGAGGAAGAGGTGAGGTGTGGAGGCTGTCGCCGAGTACCTGCAAAGAAGTCCTGGGGTGGTTTGGTACCACCGAGGACCCTCCGATGCTCAAGTTAGTGATGAGATCCGAGCAGAGTAACGGCGTAAAGTGTAAAGAATGGCTTACTTGACCCCTCTGTGATGGGGGTTTATATAACGGTGGTGGCACGCAGCAGCAGGCGTGAGAATCTCGCCGGCAGTTACGCTTCCGACGTCACGCCCGCGTAGAGAGTGGATTGCCTATTAATGGGAATCGTGATGGCGTGGAACGTGGGATGTTGCTGGCGTAGAATCTGCGCATGGCGAGATTCGCGGAGCGGCGGTTACGCCTGTAAGTGGTGGAGTTGGTCGGAGGCCAAGGAAGACGGCCTCGGCAGGGAGCTCGGGGACGAGCGGGAAGGCCGAGGAGTCTTGGTCCTGTGGCGGCTCGGGGCGAGATGAATACCCGAGGAGGCTAATTTGCAGGGGGCCTCGAGGAGGGCCAGCTTGTGCTTGCAGGTCGGGTGTAGGGTGGCCTGGTCAGCCTCTGTGGGGCCTTTCTTCTGAGTCCTGGGACACGTCATCTGCCACGTGTCCTGATCTGCAGCTGCGCCAATATTGAGCATCATCATTAGCCCCCCACTCTTGCCCCGACCAGCTAGCGGGTCGGGTCAGGAGTAGACTGCCGGGCCCCCCGAGGTGAGCTCCTTCTCATGGTTATGTCGGGGTGAGTCCTCGAGCCGTCAGTTGTCTTTTCCGCTAGCGAATCGAGGCGAGATCTTTGCATTTAAAGAGGGTGCGCCGGTTCGTGCACTCTGCAGTCGAAGCGACGGTCCACGTGTCGAGCGCCAGTTAGCTGACGCGACGCGCGCAGGTCTGCGGCGTCTGATGGGACGCGGTCAATCGCTGGGCTGCCACGTGGTGCGATCGGAGCCGCTGGGCGCAAGGTGCTGTTTCGGCGGGAGACGATGGGCGCCATTGGATGAGGCTGTATGCGGTAATAAATACGGGCGGTGCCCGCCCTAGGGCCCTTACTTTCTCATATTTCTCTTCCTCAAGCCCCAGCTGCTCGGCGCTCATCTCCCCTCTTTCGTTCCCAACCTTTGAAGAATTTCTTTCCCAGGTTAGATGTCTTCCCCTCTAGAATCAGTATACGTTGTAGGAGTATATGTTAGGGTTCCTTTAGATGTGTCCGAGTCTCCTCCGGGGAGCAGGGGCCGAACCCTCTCCCCGAGGCCGTGAGGCGGGGGCCGCCTCCAGGGAGGAGGCGGTAGATGTAGCCCCCAGCACCCCGTGCTGGGTGAGGCATGAGGGCGAGCTCGCCAACGCTCGAGCTCGCTTCCACATTCCCCCGCGCTACACGCTTCGTCTGGCCGAGGAGGGAGAGAGGGCGGACCAGGTACGGGGCAGGGAGATTGCCCTGTATTTGGAAGCTTTTTGGGGGCGGAATGCGCTTGCCTTTCTCTCCTGAGGTCATCGTTGCTCTGAATTTCTTCGGCTTGGTTCCCGGCCAGTTGGTGCCAAACGCGTGGAGGATCCTCCTCGGGTTCCTGATCCGCCTGAAGCTGCAGGCGGTTCCTTTCAGCCTTTCCCTTCTCGATTCCTCCCTTGCTTTCAAGAGTCACCCCGACGGTCGAGCTGGCGACCCGAGGTGGGTTTACTTTACTTTTAGGAAGCGGCCCGGGGTCGCTGTCGGAACTGGGGTCGTGGCCTTGCCTTCCTCCATTCACGACTGGAAGAAGAAATTTTTCTTCGTCTCCCCTCCCGAGGGCGAGGACTGGCCGGCGCCCACCAAGTGGTCGAGGGAGAAGAGTCTGCCGGGGAACCTGTCCGATGACCCCGCCACGGTGAGAGTGGCATCGTGGGAGCCCATCCCTCGATACGACGTGCTGCTGTCTGAGAGGGTTTTGAGCTGGGCCGGGTTTAGCCCCGTCGAGTTCGTCGGTAAGTTAGGCTTGCTTTCTGGGTTTATGTTTTACTCGCGTTGCTGATAAGTTGGGGGTTTGTTTCGTGCAGGATCCATGGACTTCGGCGTTCTCCGAAATGCTATGTGCCAACCGAGGCAGCCTGCTAGGGCTGGTGGCGCCAGCTCTTCCCGGGCGCAGCCTGCCCCCTGCTCCCACCGCCCCGGTGGCGGTGCCTCGAGGACGCTCGGCGGTGGATCCCGCCCCGAGCCCCAGCAAAGCGTCGGGTCGGAAGCGGGCCCTGATTGTGGAGGACACGGCCTCGGAAGAGGAGATCGGCTCCCCCTCGGAGCCGCTCAAGAAGAGTTCCCGGAGACCTTCCCGGGGCCGGTCTTCGCCGACCGTGGTGGAGGAAGGGGGCTCCGGTTCGCAGTGCCGTCCGGGCTGTCGGTCGCGGACAGCCTCCTTCACGAGATAGAGATCTCGGCCGGGGGTCGGTTCCTGGGGGAACCCTCAAGGCTCAGCTGGCGTCGATCGCCCAGGAAGCTGTGCAGGTAAGCCCCCAGTGCGCGGTGAGATTTAGTGTTTTCCTTCATATTTCTGATCCTCCCTTTTTTTATGCCTTCCCAGACTCTCCAGCACGTGGCCCTCGCCCTTCGCATGGAGACCGAGGTGGTAGCACCGGCGGTGGAGGCCGCGGGCCAGCTCGCCGCGTTGCAAGAGAGCTCCAGGCGAGAGTAGGAGGCGACGTCGGTGAAGATCGCCGCCCTGGAGGGCGAGGTGGACGCCGGGAAAAGGGAGGTCGCCCGGCATCGCGAGGCCGCCGCGATCGCCGAGAGCAAGCTCGAGGACTCCCAGGTGCTCGCCGGCAACCTGAAGAAGACGGTGAAGACCCTCCGGAAGGAGCTGGGGGCGGCGGCCGAGGCCTATAAGTCGGCTGGATCGAGAGCCGTGGCGAGCTACAAGGGGTCGAGGGGCTTTTATGACGACCTAGCCGTGGCCACGACCCGCATTTGGCACGACGCCCTTGATGCCGTCAAATCTCGGATGCCGGAGTTCGACGACGCGGATCTGCGGGCCGAGTTCCCCCTCGTGGACGCCGACGAGCAAGGGGGAGAATCTCCCGGCGGGGAGGGGACCGAGGGTCCAGCACCCCCGGTGGTGGAGGTCGAGGACCTCGAGGTCGCGTCCGGGCCTGAGGTGTAGAGCCCCCGCTTCCCTACCTTCATTTTGTTTTTCTTTTGACTTTTGTAAGGCTGAGGAGCCCAAAAAATACCTTTGTAAAAAAAACTTATCTTTGGCAGTAGTAATAAACTTTTTCTTCAGCTGTGATAAAGTTTTTCTTTCTGCCATCTGTTTGTGAAGAATGCTCGTTCGAGATGTTTTTACTTGCGCCGTTGTGCTTTCATGTCAGGTTGGCCTTCTGTCTAACGATCGTCCGTCGAGCTGACTGCAATCGCTTGCCGACGAGCATCTCCGAGGAGCTATCTCCCTAGGCCCCGGGATCGAGGGGAGATCGTTTAGGCTTGGACATACCTGACATCTATTTCTGATTTAGAGTATTGGCCGTCATCTGGGGGTGACCGGGCAGGGTAGCTGCGCCGTCATCTCCTGTTAAGGCTTCATGCATCTATCTCGGCGGTAGGGGTTAACCGCCAGGGATGGCCGAGCAGGGTAGCTGCTCGGTCGTCTCTTTCGAGGGCTTGGTTCTTTAGAGTTGTAGGTAGGCGACTACCAGCCTTGGGGGGTTGAGTGGGGTAGCCGCTCCGATGCCCCTTGTGAGGGCTTATGATCCCTGGCGTAGAGGGTGGGAGCCGGAGTTTGACCGAGCAGGGTAGCTGCTCGGGTGCCTCTGTATGAGGGCTTTTGATCCTTAAGGGCGGTGGTAGGAAGCTACCAGCCGTTGATGGCCGGGCAAGGACCCGACTGCCTCGGGGAGGACTTTTGATCCCCGACGTGTGGCAGGGAAGCTGCCCGTCAGGGATAGCCGAGCGAGGGAACCTCGGGCTCGGCTGCCTTTGGAAGAGCTTTCAGATCCTTCAGAACGGGGACCGAGCAGGGTTACTGCCCAGTGCCTCTTGGCGATGACTTTGATCCCTGTCGGTTGTGGTAGGAAGCTACCAGCCGAGGATAGCCGGGCAAGGACCCGACTGCCTCTGGAAGGACTTTGGCCCTTGGCGCGATGAAAGCTATAAGGCTGTAGGAAGCCCACCAAAGACCCTTGGCCGGGCAAGGTTACTGCCCGATGCCTCTTGGCGAGGGCTTTTGTCCTGAAAGATAGCCGAGTGAGGGAACCTTGGGCCTCGACTGCCTCTGGGAGGGATTTTTGATCCCCGGCGTTGTGGCAGGGAAGCTGCCCGCGGGGGATAGCCGAGCGAGGGAACCTCGGGCTCGGCTGCCTCTGAAAGGGCTTTTTGATCCCCGGCGTTGTGGCAGGGAAGCTGCCCGCTGGGGATAGCCGAGCGAGAGAACCTCAGGCTCGGCTGCCTCTGGGAGGGCTTTCTGATCCCCGGCATTGTGGTAGGGGAGCTGCCGGCCGGGGATATCTGAGCAGGGTAGCTGCCGAGTTGAATTCTTGACGAGGTGCAGCCCGGTCGTTCGGCTGTAGGTGCGGGGAATGGGAACGGTCGGGGCAACGGCGCGCGCAGCTAGTGCATTGAATGCGGGGGGAGGCGAAGCGACAGGGGCGCGTCGCTTCGTTTCCACCGGGTAACGTTCGATGGACACCGCGTGGCAGCTGTTGGGCTGCACAGCGGGCTACATAAGGAGTATTGGTTCTTTCCCCTTCGCAGACAGGCCATCGAAAAATGGAGGATTTTCCGTTCACTATCCCCGAAATCGTCAGTTCTGCAGATGTGTATCTTTATGACCCCTACCGCACCGAGGACACGGTGCAGTTGGTTCACGGGCGCATTGAGGAACATTTCGGCCGGCTGCTCCCCAGGCGCTCCTCCCTGCTGCAGCTACTGATGTACTCCATCTGGAGGGCATCACCGGGACTTTACAACCCCCTGTCGGAGCAGCTCTTCGATGAGGCCGTAGGCAAGCTGCGGTCTTTGAGGCGCTTCGGCTTGATCTCCGCGAACCGGCTGGCCCGCTAGGAGGCGCTCGTCCGCGAATGCTACGAGCCGAGGCTCGGGGTCAATGCTCGCGGGGGGAACCGGGTGCAGAGGCTGGAACTTGCGCGGCCCCGGTTGGCGGAGATTTTCGCCGAGTACCACGAGCAGTGCTCGCTGCACCCCGTTCCCCCGCTATTGTAATCCTCCCCCCTTTTGCATGTATGGCTGAGGAGCCCATAATACCCTTTGAATAAACAAAGATTTTCTTTCTTTTTCGCAATGCTCTATTGATCTTTATTGAATCAACAGTAGATTCTAGGAAGAATTTACATTGCTTAAAAAAAAAGAACAGGCACAGGTTAAAGGATGACTTTGTTGGCTTGGGCCGAGCTCCTTGAAGGGCTGTCGGCCTCTGCGTTTAGCATAGGGCACGGGGCTCCCTGAGCGCAGGCTGGCTGTCCGCTGAAATAAGCATGATCTGGCCGATGGTCAGGTCGGTGGGAGGGCGAGGCTGCTCCTGCTCGCGGTCGGTCTGCCGTTTGTCCCTTAGGTAGGTGGCGAGGTGCCCAGACCGGATGAGCTCCTCGATGTAGTCCCTCAGTTGTTTGCAGTCCTCCGTGGCGTGGCCCAGTACCCGGTGGAAAGTGCAGTAGGGGCCCGGGTTCGCTTAGCGGCCTGACGTGGGACCGGGGGGAACTTGAAGAACCCCTCATTCTGGGCCTCCTCCAGCAACACCGCGAGGGAGACGTTGAGGGGGGTATACTCCTGGAACTGAGGGTGGTAGGGTTGCTGACGCTCCGGCCTCTCCTCCCGAGTCCTCTTCTTCTGGTCGGGCCGATCCGCCCGGGGGAGGTTAGCATTCACTTCGGATTCCAGCTGGACCTCGCGTTCGGTCCACGCCTTGACTTCGGCCATGGTCTTAGGTTGAGCCAACGCGAAGGAGTGCAACCATTCTTTGTGCCTTAGACCAGATCTGAGTGCCGTTATGACGGTTTCGTCCCGGTGCTCGGGCACCTCGAGGAGGGCATTGTAGAAGCGGGTAATATAGGCCTTGAACGTTTCCTTGTCCCCGCTCTTGACCGTGAAGAGGTAGTCGACCGTGCACTTCTGTCGACGGTTCCCCACGAAATGGCCGAGGAACTGGGTAGCCAACCCGTCGAAGGTCGAAATTGAGCGGGGCTCGAGCCCCCGGAACCAGTCCCGACTCCCGCGGATGAGGGTGGCCAGGAAGGCCCTGCACTGGGTGGCGTCGCAGTGATCTTGGAATCTTATTCCCGCGGTGAAAGCGTCCAAGTGGTCTTTCGGGTCTGTTTTCCCGTCGAACAGAGAGACCTTCGGGGGCTTATTACGCGAGGAGACACGCACGGCGAGCAGTTCCTCGGTGAATGGCTTCGTGAGCGAGTCGGAGGCGTACTTAGCCCCGTCGCTCGAGAAGTGAGCTTCTCGGCGCATGCCCTCGATCTTCTTCTCGAGGGCGTCGTGCCGACCGTGGTACCTCGAGGAATCGGCGCCTCGGGATTCCCGGGCCCCGCTGTGGGTGGACTGCATCTGGGAGCGGTCCCGGTTTCTCTCGATGAGGTGCCTCAGGTCCCGGGATGGGGTAGCTCTTGAGCCACCGGGGCGGACCCCTTTTGTGCATTTCCGCCGATCATGGTTGGGTCGGCCACACTCGTGGATAGGAGAGGTGACCGACATTTCTTCAGGGGGGTAAGGGTCGCGAGGAGGCTCGAGGCGAGGCCCCCTGGCGGCGGATCTCGGCGTGGAGCCCTGGGGTGCCCAGCGGGCCTCAGGGAGCACCGGCTCGAGGGACCGGCGGCCAGGGGATGCAGCCTGCTGGTGGTTGGTCGTCCAGACAGGGACAGAGTCTTCTGGAGGCGGTGGAGCAGCGATCTGGGGCCCGGGCGCTGCCGTTTGGTAGCGGACGAGGGCCTCCACGAGGGATTGCAGGCGATCTATCCGGCCTACGAGGGCGTTGATGACGGTCATGGGGGGAGGTTCATCCCCGCCTTCGGTGAGTGGAAGGCGGCGGCTGGTACTGGGATCCCCAGGATGATCGTCCTCCATGAAAGAGGAGATAGGAAGGCCAACTTTGTATTTTGTGGAATTTACGTTCCCACAGACGGCGCCAGCTGATGGAGCTCCTTTTTCGGGCCTCCGTCAGATGTTGTCTTCCGTAGATCTCACGGTGAACTTAGCCGATTATACTTCGTTGCGTGTGGGTCTCAATGGGTTTTTAGAGGAAGAGGTGAGGTGTGAAGGTTGTCACCGAGTACCTGCAAAGAAGTCCCGGAGTGGTTTGGTACCACCGAGGACCCTCCGACGCTCAAGTTAGCGATGAGATCCGAGCAGAGTAACGGCGTAAAGTGTAAAATATGGCTTACTTGACCCCTCTGTGATGGGGGTTTATATAACGGTGGTGGCACGCAGCAGCAGGCGCGAGAATCTCGCCGGCAGTTACGCTCCCGATGTCACGCCCGCGTAGAGAGCGGATCGCCTATTAATGGGAATCGTGATGGCGTGGAACGTGGGATGTTGCTGGCGTAGAATCTGCGCATGGCGAGATTCGCGGAGCGGCGGGTACGCCTGTGAGTGGTGGAGTTGGTCGGAGGGCTGAGGAAGACGGCCTCGGCAGGGAGCTTGGGGACGAACGGGAAGGCCGAGGAGTCTTGGTCCTGTGGCGGCTCGGGACGAGATGAATACCCGAGGAGGTTAATTTGCAGGGGGCCTCGAGAAGGGCCAGCTTGTGCTTGCAGGTCGGGTGTAAGGTGGCCTGGTCGACCTCTGTGGGCCCTTTCTTCTGAGTCCTGGGACACGTCATCTGCCACGTGTCCTGATCTGCAGCTGCGCCAATATTGAGCATCATCACTCCCTATCATTAATCAAGCCTAAATTTGAGGTTCTTGAATCTAATCATGTATACTTGAACCAAAAGCTTTGTTGCTCATTGATGCTAGGTTTTTTAGGTTAATTTTTCGAGCTTATTTCAAGCTAAGGATCTAGGGAGTCTCTACGTATCCCAAACTCTTTGCTTCCAAATTTGTTAATTGGTTTGATATTCTTAAACATAGACTTTACATTTGGACGTGAAACATTCCACATTCGCCGTCGCCGTCGCCGTCATTTGATTCATAAAAAAAATTTGATTTAAGTTTCGTTGTTTTCGGCACATTGTTATAGTTTTGCAACCCTTCGCTATCAATTTGCGAATTTCGTGGTTTGGATATGACTTTTAAAGGCAGGGTTATTCGGAATTTGAAAAAGTAGTTCGCTTGATAGAGCCTGCCTCTTTGTTTTAGCACCCTTGATGTGCATAAGAGAATGCTTGGGATATTATTGAGTTTGTCGATGCGCTATGTTGATATATTTTGTTAAAAAAAAATAAACTTATAGTTTAGACATTTGAAAAGATGGAGCCGGCATATTGAGTTTTCTTTTTCTTTTTTCCAAAGGAAACATGGATATGGTGGGGACCACTTGGAAGGGTGGAGCAATTTTCTCATATTTAAAATAAAAATTCATATAATTTCTGGAGAAAAAAAAGGAACACATGGACATCTTTGGTTCTGGTTACAGTAAAGGTTCATGTTTTTTTCCCTATAAAAAATCTTTTGAAAAGCATTTTTTTCAAAAGAATATTGGTATATGGTATAAAAGACCACTAAACTCTCAAAAGTTTTGGATAAATCTTTACTACCAGACAGATTCTAAATTATAAGAAACCTACAATAACTACAATAACTAACGGTGGCGGACATCGCCATGTCAACACCATAATTAATATCGCCGCGGCACCAAAAGCACAAAAACTCTCAAAACCATCCCTATCTTCTTCAGTCCAAACCCTACCCACCTTCCTCCTTCTCCGCCAGTGCCATTGCAGTTCTCTGCTGTCCACCAGAGCTGCAACTCTTGTCCATAGATGAAACGATGGAAACCCATCAAATTGTTTTCTTTTTTCCAAGAGAAACATGGATATGTTGGGTACCACTTGGAAGGGTGGAGCAATTTTCTCATATTTCAGAAATATTTTTTCTGGAATACGCACACATGAGAGAGGATGACGGAGGAAAGGTGTCATGGCATAGAATTTCTTCCTATGGCGTCGAAAAAATATACCCTCCACATTTTTTTTCAACAACCGCCATCCTTCATCATCATCTTTATCATGTAAGATGCGGATACACCAAATCTCATGCGATTCCATCATTTTTTCACGGTTGAATTAGCAATGTAAAAAGACAAGTGAGTGGTTCCTACTGGAAACCACGAACGATAGGAGCTTCTGTTGAACGAGTGGAGCGCATGGCATAGAATTTCTCTCTATGGCGTCGAAAAAATATACCCTCCACGATTTTTTCGACAACCGACATCCTTCATCATCTCTTTATCATGTAAGATGTGGATACACCAAATTTCATGCGATTTCATCATTTTTTCACCGTTGAATTAGCAATGCAAAAAGTTCTATTGTCGACAAACCGTTAATTTTGCACCCACTAAATCAACGGTGAAACGTGAAATTTGGTGTATCCACTCTTAGATGATGATGACGGGTGACATCGTTGAAAAAATTCTTGGAGAGCGTATTTTTTCGACGCCGTAGGAGGAAATTCCCTCATTGGCATCTTTCCTCCATGTGTGTGTGAGGGACGATCTATTGCAAACCGGTCCGTATTTTTTTAAAACGGGAACTCTCGATCCATAATATATTTGAACGATCCGAACCGTTCAAATTGATCATCCTATCCTCAAATATATGTGTATGAAAAATCAAAGGATTTGAAGATCTTTAACCTATGCAGCGGATGGAGTTTATGTTACCATATTGAAAGACGTTCATTTTGCACTCATTTGGTGCATAGGTTATAAGTCTTCAGACCTTTTGATTTTTCATATGCATACATTTGTGGGTAGGGTGATCACTTGAACGGTTCGGATCATTAAAATATGCCGTGGACTTTTTAAAGAACGCGGATCGGTTTGCATTGGATCGCTCATATCACTCAAATGTATGTGTATGAAAAATCAAAGGATTTGAAAACCTCTAACCTATGCATCAGATGAAATTTATGTTGCATTATCGAATGACGTTCGTTTTTACACCCATCGATGTATAGGTTAGAGGTTTTCAAATCTTTTGATTTTTCATACACATACATTTAAGGGTAGTGTGATCAACGTGAACGGATCAAATCGTTAAAATATGCCGTAGACCGAGAGTTCCCGTTTTTAAAAAACGCGGACTGGTTTGCAATTGAGCACTTCCCTATATATTTGGGTGATGCTAATTTACTTCCATTGCATAATCAGCTTAGTTTTGCCCTGTGGATAATTACTTCATTTGTTCTTCATTCATGCATAAAGTAAGGATATATTTTGTCATTTTCAAGAAGAGAGAAGGTAAAGAATCTTGAAATTAATGAGACAATTGATTAATACAAGAAGAGAGAAGATCTCATAGGATTTTCCACTTTCTTTTTTCTTGTAAATGATAAAAACTATCATTATTTTATCCATGCATGAAGGGCAAATTGAGTAATTATCGACAGGGCATAACTATGTTGGTTATGCCTTGAAAGTAAATTAGCCCCCCACCCACACACCCACACCCCAACACCCCCCCCCCCCCACATATATATATATATATATATACATACATACATGAGAGAATTTTCTCTTATGGCGTCAATGAAAATCAATCATTTAATAGTTTATTTGACGATCGGCATCCATCATTATCATCTAAGATGTGGATGCACCAAATTTCATATGATTCTGCCATTTTTTCACAGTTGAATTAGCAATGTAAAAAGTTCTATCGACTGTTAATTTTGCACCCACTAAATTAACGGTGAAAAAGTGGTAGAATCATATAAAATTTGGTGTATCTACATCTTAGATGATAAAGATGAAGATGATAAATGCCAGCTGTTGGAAAAAAATCATGGAAGGTGTATTTTCTCGACGCTATAGAAAAAAATTCCCTTATATATATATATATATATATATATATATATATATATATATAATGAGAACACATGAACATCTTGGTTCTAATTATAATAGTAGATATAAGTTTTTTCCTATAGAGCAACAGTATTTTTAAAGCATTTCTATTCAAGATAATATTGTTATCTGTAATAAATTACTTAAGATTACTATGAACTTATCAACATCATGAGGATTGAGGATAGATTTATGTACATTATCATTTGAGGTGCCAAGTATTAATGCCTGTGCTTTATTTAAGCACATATCAAGCCTAGAGTAACAAACAGGGTACATCAAACATTACAAGGGTAAATTACACAACAATACCTTCAACCATTGCAGTTTTTCATGAAAATACGTTAAAGATTTCTCATCACAGTAAAATACCTCAACCGCTACTTTTGAGGGTATTTTAATGATAAAAATTTCATAGAAAACCATAGTTTAAGGAGTTTTACTGTAATATAAACAATTCAAGATATATTAGTGAAAACGGGAATAATTAATGGTATTTACGCCCAACATTGCAAATATCGGGAAATAGCTTTGTACATCTAAGAATCAATGCACTTCATGAAACACCAAATTTCATGGAATAGCTTTATACAGCTAAGAATTACAGCACTTCATGAAACACTTGAGCAAACTTTTTCGAAGAACAAATGAAATAAAATCACTTTGAGAAACATGGAAGTGGACTTCATCAAAGAAATAGAAAGACAGATGAACAGTGTCCTTGTCAATTTTGCTTCATGCGCTCATACATCAAGCAACATTCGAATTCAATGAGCGAAGCACTAGCCGTGAGTACAAGAACCAAAATCAATCAGACGAAGTCCGAAAAGTTTATGACACGAAATATGTCTGGATAGATATACGCATCACAGCAAATCAACAACAAAACATCCTTGCTACTTGAATCCTATTTCGCCTATCGAAATATACAACTTAACCATATAATGAATGTAACTGATAGGTCCATTAGTTTCTTTTTTGTTGAGACTTGCACATTGCCGAACCTGCGAGCTCACACAGATGGGAAAAACTTATTGAGATTGAAGGGCAAGGAGTAGAATTCCTCGCTCCTTACATCGGTCTTAAAGGACCGGAACTTGTCCCACCAATGATAACCTCTATCTTTCCTCGTTTGGTTGTCGTGCTTGTTGAGGGTGTTGTCGAGGAAGAAAGCTACAAAGCCCGCTACAAATGGTTTCGATGAGAATATCACATTGATGATATCATTGAACTGTAGAGGAAACAAATTATATTGTAATCAGTTCTAAGGCGATAACACTTAAAGTAGGGGTGTTATTTGAACCGGGTTGACCTGAAACCCGCTCAAACCCAACCCCAAAAAAATTCCGCGACTTCGAAATTCACTTGGAAAAGATCAGGATTTTAAGGGTTTTATATTTCATAATTTTTGAATGGGTAGAGAATTGGATGAAACCCCATCTAAAATATTTGTGTCGTGTAATATTTTTTTTTAGTAAAATTAAGGTAATTTACATATTCATGAAAACCCCCAACGATAAGGCATAACGAATTGAAATATCAATGTTGATTGTAGAATGTTTGCTTACCCAGCGTGCACCTGTATGAACTGGGCCGTAACCCGCAACAGAAGTGTATTCGTTGAAGTATTGAGGAACCGATATGCCCATGAAGAGTGAAAACCCTAAGATGAACTTGGTTCTGAAGCTATTCAGGTTGCAGAATTGCAGGAAACTGAGGCCCACAGAACCTGTACATTCAACTTATGTAATGAGTATTCCACAATATCGATAGCCGCAAGATTAAGCAAATATACTATAGAAGCTGGCAATTAAGTAAATTATAGATATAGCAACTTGACAAGGATGATCTTTTCTAGCAATAAAATACTTACCAACATATGCAAAGAAAAGACAGTACAATGCTGCGATGATAGGCGCGGGAATGGATGCGAAAACTGCTCCAAATTTACCTGAAATTGACGCAGGACCTTCAAATTACTCATAATCCTTTATTTTCACAATAAAAATTCAAGTTCATGAATTTAGTGAAACCTTGTGAAAATGACTACCAATTAGTGCTATATTCTAAGTAATGGCGACATGCCCGATTTATTAACTTTTGGTTCCTAGTTTTGCATTCTAACAAATTTCTACAAGGCAAGTTGCCTGTTAGTTATAGCTCACATCAAATAAAGTGAAACTATGTGAAAGTTATGTTGCTCATTTACCATTTCGACAATTTTTTTTATATTGAATCGGAAATTAGATTCAAGAACAAAGAGGCATTGGCTACTATTGACATACCCAGAATAGAAAAGAAAATCATAAACCCTGCAGAGATTTGGACAACTCTTCGGCTTCCTACACGTGTAAGAGCTAGTAAACCCGCATTTTCACTGTAGAATATGAAACAAATTTCAGCCAACAGAAGAAATTATGGCTTTCGACCATGAACATCCTGCAGATTGAGTTTCAAGGTTAAACTTACACCGACACGGTGGACCCACTTGCTGTTCCAAATAACCCATCCAACAAAATACCAATCCCCTGGATCCAACAGTCAACAATTACGATATGAGTAGATTAGAAAAAAAAAAGCTGATAATGCGGAAACGAAGAGAGAAATTTTAAAAACATAGTACCTGCCAACCAATGCCGCGACTTAGAACCGATGGAGGCATTGGCGTGGCACTTGCAGATCTTGAAACAGCAATTAAAGTACCGGTGGACTGCAACACAACCGAAAAAAATTACTTAAGATTGTAAACACCAGAGTGGTGGCATCAGTGCTAATAAGTCAGTTGAGGGTTTTTAACTATAAATGAAGGGTGTTAAGCGCAATTTAATTCTTTCATTTGTTTTTGGTCCTTAAAAAGGGGGGAAAAGGAAGAAAATCAAACCTCTACAAGACCAGCAAATGCAGCAGCCATCATTGCAAACGCTTCGCCAGCATCAAAAGTCGGGGCTCCCCATTGAAAAGGATATGGAACTCTTATCCTACAAAACAGACATTAAGCATAATCAAATCTTTCCAATTTTCTAAGTTCCAAAGAACAGACATGTCCAGGTACAGGACAAACCAAGGAGCTGCACTGACGAGGCCAGCACGATCAACACGACAATGCAATTGTGTTTTTGGGGCTGCGTTCTTATATGCACCGCCGAGTGTGAGAAAATATGCATAAAGCCACACAATTGCTACAGAAAATATCACCGCAAATCGATCGAATACTGGTTTGTCTGAATGTATTGCATGGGGTATATACTGTAAGGAAAAAGTAGGTTTAAATAAACATGATGTTACTATATTTAGGTAGTTTAGTGAATTTTATCAAACCTCATCAATACCTGTGAAAAAATTAGCAACACAATTATCTGTGGAAGCCCGATCTCAATACACTTAGCAACCTGGGTCGGAAAAGAAAATGTAAGCGAGCAGATAATATATATGGCCGAAAAGCGACACTCGTAATGATACAAACAAATAACTATCAAAGATCCCCAACATAAACTTGCATATGATAACAACAAGCCTATAGATAGTTAAGAATTCTTCTTCTCTGTCCATCCTCCATTGAAAACAACAATTTTGCCGGAATTTTCGACAAGTGATTCAAAAAGGTCAAGTGTTAATGTCGGTTGATATTCTGCCTTTGTTGTTGACAACTGAAGCCATTGTGGAATGGAAAAGTGTTAAATGTGTTGATATTTTCCCTTGGTTGTTGACAATTGACAAATGTAAGTCATTGTGGAATCTACTTTTATTTTTATAATATTTTTTCTTCAATAAGAGGGGGTGAAGTTATATTTATTTTTTTGTATACTCTGAGTTGTACTTTGTCTCTCTTCTTATTTCATATTTTCAATGAAATATTTAATCCGGCTAGGGTCACACCGACTGTATCAACAATTCTTTAAAAAATGTATAAAGATGGTTAAAAAAAATTCTTGCCCCTAGAAAGCCACCATCAAACTTTTGGGGATTTTGAGATAGCACCATTGAATTTTAATAATGCCATGAACACCATTAAACTAGTAATATTGTATGAAAATATTGATTTCTTTAACTTGTTTAAGAAATAAGCGGGTTAAATTACTCGAAAATGACCTTGTAAGTGAATTGAATAGCCCAAAATGAACTGAATATGACATTTTTGGGGGGAATACCCTTACAAAAATACCCTTCAAGTGGTAGTTTATGACATTTTTAAAGTTCGATGGTGCAATCTCAAAAACCTTGAAAATTCGATGGTGTTTTATGAAATTTACCCCAAAAAAATCTTACCCCGGGAAAGCCAAGCTCATAGAGACCAAAACCGGCAAGCGCCATTAGAGGAACAGCTGCTAGTGGACTCAGAAACCTGAATTGTACAAAAAAATCAAACAAATAAATTTATAAATAGTTTCTTAAAAATTACGAAGCTGTAAGATGGAATATATATATCAAACCTGGTGACATTGCGCCAAAGCCCACTGAAACCAACGATAATTTGAAGTGTTGAAGCTACAATAAGAGCCCCTTGAGTTCCACGCATGATGTGTAGAAATTTCTGGAATGAAATCGAATGATCAAAATCCAAACAATTATATGACAGTAAAATATGAGAGTAAATCTTTATTCACAACCTCATGAGGCTCCACGATGTCACTGTACCGACCGGCCAAGATGATCGAAATGGTAGGCACAACGAAAGTGTAGGACCCACCGATCACAGCTGGCAGACGAGTCCCGAACAAGGTTTGAAGGAAAGTATTTATACCGGCAACGAAGAGCAAAGTTTGAATTACCCGAGCTTTCTCGTCCTATAAGAATTTTGAAAAGTTCATCACATGATAACGAATGTAACAATTACAAATCATAATTCGATAATTTACTTACATTGCCTCCACCCATTTGAGGAACAAGCGCGGTCGGAATGATAACCGTGGTTCCGAGCATAACCAGGTAATGCTGGAAACCCAAGAGAATGGCCTCCGCTGCAATCAAAATCGATATCACATTAAGGGAATCGACATGAAGATTGCAATCATATTTAAAATGTTTTCCATCACAGTAATTGTCGAGTTTAACAAAAGGGTAGCATCAGAGATTAACTGAGATGAGTATGGTTGCTTAAAAATTTAGCCAAATGCACGATATGAAGTTAAATCAGACGAATTAGAAGAAAGAAAAAAAACAACAACAAAATTATGCTTAAAAATTGAGATTGAACTATCAAATCTACAATTAGAGCAAATCAGTGGCTAAATATGAATTTCAGCAAGAGCAAACACAACACAACCATCTTAGATCTCAAACTTTCAACTAGCAACAAAATGGAACAAAATTTTAAAAGGGCCAACATAAAACTACAAAATGAACCACAAAAAATTAAGAAAACAAAAATCTTACGCCATGGAGGAGGGCTAGTGATGCAGTAGGAGACATTTGGGAGCTGATCTTTCACCGGATGTGGCTGCAACTCATCTTGCTTTGGTGCTGGAGCTCCACCTACAGCCATTTCTCTCTTTCTCCTTCCTTATTCAAACCCAACTCTTAGCCAAAAAATAAAACAAAAACAAAGAAGAGGAAAAACCCACAAATATCACTCACTTTCTTCACTTCAACAAACCCAACACTTAATTTTCAACAAAACCCAGATACAAAAATTTAGTTCAGATAAAAATAATGATAAATTGGAGACAGCCCATTAATTGAATAATAAAAAGGAAGGAAAAGAACAAAGCATCTCTCTCTCTCTCTCTCTCTCTCTCTTTCTGCTTTCTTCTAGCAAAAGCAGGCTGCCTTCAACTCAAAGGAAAAGAAAAGGAGCCCAACTCTTGGAAAAATATATAATTAATGGAAAAGATGCCCAAAAGATAAAATAATTGATCCATAACTGTAAGATAACAATGGTGGCAGTTAATATTATTATTGTTATAATTATTTTTACCTTCTTCTTCTTCTTCGAGCAATGACAAAATGGGAATGGGTTCTCAACACTATTTAATGCCGAAGAAGAAATTTATAAAAAGAAAGGAATGAGAGCGAAGGAGAGAGAGAGAAAGAGGGTAAGAATCAAAAAGTGAAATTTGTGAGATTCGGAACAGCTGCTACAGAGAACAACCCACATATGGGTGTCAGTTATTTAACGTTGTCTTCTTTTTCTTGTCCAAATTTCCTTTTGTTTATTTTATCTCTGGTTTTTTTCCCTAACATACAGTGTCCAGATGTATTTTAAAATCAGGCCTTCAAAACTTTAAATTTCCAAATAAGATCATAAATCTGCTGAACGGACATTCCTTATTTTCTTCCCATTACTTCAATGGCTAACTGGTTAGATCAATATAGTCTGGTCTTGATGATACTCCGGGCGATGCGAGAAATAGCTAAAGGACACGTGGCGGATGACATGTCCCTGAACTCAGAAGAAAGAGCCCACAGGGGCCGATCAGACCACCCCTGTATCCGATCTGCGAGCACAAGCTGGCTCTCCTCAGAGCCTCTGGAAATTGGCCTCCTCGGCCTCTCAGCTCGCCCCGAGCTGCCACAGGACCAAGACTCCTCGGCCCTCTCGCTCGTCCCCGAGCTCCCCCATCACATAGGGGTCAAGTAGGCCATTTTTACTCCACTTAGCCGTTACTCTGCTCGGATCTAGTACTAACTTGATCGTCGGAGGGTCCTCGGTGGTACCAAACCATCCCGGGACTTCTTTGCAGGCACTCGGCGCTAAACTCCTCAAATCAACAATCGCACCAAAACCCATTGAGATCCACACGCAACAGAAGATCGCCACCAAAATCCACCGGGAGATAAACGAAAGACAACATCTGATAGGAGAAGGGTAAAGCGGTCAATGCCTCCTCTAATGACTAATTTGGAAACTGGGTGGATGAAAATTAATTGCCTGGTAAAATGGATTAGGGGATTGTATTTAGAAATACAAAGGACCTGGGGATTATATTTTTTATTTTTTATTTTGTTCCTTTTTTGGTTTCTTGGTGGTTAGGTTATTATTATTGCTATTAATGGTTGCTAATTTGGAGGTGCTTAAAAAGGGAGAGGGAGTTGGAAAACATTTTTATGAGCAGCATTTTGTGATCATTTTTGCAGTTTCCTTTGCATTTCTGCCACAAGCCTCTCTCTACCGACTATTATCCTTTGTCAATTGTCAACAAAAACTTTTTGTTTGTTTTGTAAAAATCAAAACAAAACAGAAAGAATTTGGACCAACAGATATTGTATTGCATTTATTTTTTTTTGGAAAAAAATAGCTGTTTGGATACTTTTAGCCTGATATTGGTTTTTTAAGTAGGCCAAAAAAATTCATATAAATATTGCTAAAATCATATAATACTAACTGAAACATATAATCGCGTTTGGCCAAAAAAAAAATGATACATTGCATGATAAAAAAAGTCTCTTCCATAAAAAAAATTTCTAATGAGTAACCGACGTATCCGGTTCACTCATAAAATGGAAAAGATACCTAAAAACAACAGTTGAGCCTTTTATCCTGTCACGCCCCGCTTCCCAAAATACGGAATACGAGAGATGACAAGACCAGCCATGCTCCTACGGTCAAGAAAATATCCTGCCGTAGTCACACTTCGGCTTCTAGCATTGCATGATAATCAGTAATCATAGCACATGTAAAGAAAAATGCAGTCACTAAATACTACCAAACAGATACAAAACTAACCAGATTAACATTAAAAAAAAGACAGCGCTGGCGTGGCTGATCTAGATGTCCGCAATATTCTCGAGGTACGACAGATCCTGATCCGAGCTAAATACACTTCTCACTCTGAGCATGCATACTCAGGTTGTCAGAGCGACACAATAGCAATATATATATATATACATATGTAAACATGTGCAATACTGATGAACATGAAGCAGTAAATATAGAACAATGACGCGAGCATGAAATAATCGGTACGGCCAAACAATAAAGCAGGTATATCGAATCAGTTATCAATGCAATGTCCATGTCACTAAACCTACCAGTCTCTAAGTCTCACTGTTCAGTTCACTAAACCTATCGTCAGTCCAAGTGTGAGCGTCAACCACCGCAGGAGTATCCCCAACCCAAGGGTAGACCCCAGGGGGAAGGGAACACGGGCCCGAATCACGCTCGCTAATAATCAGTAATATCACACATATGACTCCCAAAATCGTTGTATATGCCGGCAGTAGGACTCCCGAGATTCCGTTGATCGAACTCACACTCAAACTACCCCACACCTACGGTCTACATCAAACACCGACCATGAACCCAAATACTAGTCGCTTCATGACAAGTCTACACGAGAACTGGAGACAGGATCTCCATCAAGTATGTTTCGACTGGTATCCAAGATAAATGGACAGTACTCGACGTCTTACCTATGACACTAATATAAATGCTTTCGTAACCGTCCCATACCAGTTATAGTTATACTTACATATGCTCAATAGGCATCGACAATGCAATAATTTAACTGGTTCCGCTGATTGTGTACAAGTACGTGTCACTTCACTTATTCATTCACGCTATAACACTAACATACTTGCCACAATCCAATCATTAATATTTATCACTGGGTAATGTAACACGATCACTAGGCTATCAAGGTTTTATGACCACTATTTAAATGAGGATATAACCGCTCCATGATATGATGAAAATGCAATTAATTTTAATACGAATAAAATATAGCAGCCGGTATCATACCACTTGAAAAATGTACTATTAATCACACGTGTAGAACTAAGCAAAATAATATAAAAGGGGTAAACAGTATGTTTAATTATCTGTCCATCAAAATTGGTTTCGCGTCAATCAGATTCCAGGTTTGCTAGTTATGGTCATTTCATTTTAAGTGTTTACTGCTGGAAATCCTGTTTCTGAACTGGAAGTCCGTTTCGTAATACGTTTTACTCCCAGTTGGGAGCACAATTAGGCGAAGCTACTGTTCAACTAATTGTAGGGTTATGAATTAACTTTACATAACAGGAGACGGATCAATAATATTCATTATGGTTTAGGAGTTACGATCAGATTACTGACGAAGGGTGCAAACTGAAATGACAGAAAACTGCCGTACAAGTCATCCGTTTAAAATTTGATTTAAATACTAAATGACACTGGATTTTAGTGAAACTAGCACCATTGGAAAGATGAAACAATTTTCTACGTAGAGTAACTGGCTACGCACACTATCACATTTAAAAATTAAGGTTTCAGGGGTTCAAATGCAAGTCAAGGGGTAAGTTTCTGCACTGGTCTGCGGTCCGAGGTCAGGTAAGTTCTTTGTTTTCGATATTCAGAGGATATATCTAATAGTAAAGCTACATGTAGGGTTAAAGACTATGCAGTACCCTTCGCAACGAACCTAGGCACGCTGCGATTGGATTTTTTTCTGAAATTAATTATAAATTTAGCGGTATCAAGTGTTCGGTAAAAATCGTGAGTTTCGGTATAAACATTAGGGCGTTACCTTATGTGCAAAATTTGCATTCTTTTGCTTCGAAAATTTAAAGTGTCACTATCTATCACTAAAAATCACAAGTATCAATGGTACCGCCATCGAGGCGTACAGACGAGAATTGGCCCAAAGAGAGTCGTATTAGTATGTTTCGACACTCGACTTGGGGGTATCAAAACTATGGTCAAACATTATCCGATCGGTGTCAATTTTCAATATGTTGTTCGTCATCCTATCAAGAATTCATTGGTTACACGTTCCGCAACCATTAATGGGTGGTTTACACTAAGTTTCCATTTCGGTTCAGTTAATATTAAAAGCGCTGTATTTATACACAAAATGTCCTAAGTATAGCATGAAAACAAGTGAATGGATTCACTTGCCTGGCAATGCTCCCGACGACGAATAGCATGAGCTCGACGCATGAATGGGCTAGGCACGACACGGCAACACGGAAAGTTTGGCCTTGGCTTGAGCTTGGCGCGGCCTCGATTTGAGCTTGGCGCGGATATGAGGAGTCGGGGGAGTTGCTGGTGACGGTAGCGAAGACAATGAGGTCATAGCGGCGATGGTCCACGCGATGGGCAGCGGCGGCAATAGCACAGGCAGCGGCAACAGCTAGGGGTCAAAATGCTCGGAGCTCGGCTAAGTGGCTCGACTGTAGTGGTTGTGCAATGGTTTACTGGAGCTCGGCGGCGGCGATGTGCAGTGAAGGGCTGCCGGAGATGGTGCGGTGTACTGCTGAGCACAGCTGGATACGGCGAGAAGGTTGAGATGGCGGCGAAGATAGCAGGGAGCGTGCTGTCGACGATGGGTTGGTGTCGGTTGGAGCTTGTAGTGAGGGGAGTGGTGGGTCGTTGAGCTTGGTGGTGGAGATGAGGAGGTGCGGGGAAGGTAGTAGCACGGTGGCGGTCGGCTCCAGTGCGGTGAGGGGAGTTGAGGAAGCAGGGTGGGTGTCGAGGAGGAGCTCGGTTGTGAGTTCTCGTCGGGAGTTTGCAGCGGCTGAGAGAGGGAGAAGAGAGAGGTGAGGCAATAGAGGTGAGAACGAGGGCGTCGGCGGTGGTGGCGACGCGACGACGAGACGAGGGTAGACAAGGGTGGAGGGAGGGGCTCAAGTTGTGAGAACGATGGAGATAGAGAGTGAGGGTTAGAGAGAGCCGTTGAGGGGGTGCGGATGAGAGGACGTGGGATGAGGGGAGTGGGTCGTGGGGGTAGAGCGAGGGAGATGAGGGAGTTGGCGAGAGAGGGGAGCTAGTCGTGGGGGTGGGCGCGGGTCTCACGGGGGTGTGCGAGGAAGGCGGGAAAGGAGAGAAGAGAAGAAGAAGAAGGGAGAGGGGAGTTCGGGTTGGGTCGGGTTCGGGTTCGGGTAGAGTGTGGGCTGGGCTCGGGGCAGAGAAGAGGAAAAGGGGAGTTGGGGGGTTTGGGCTGAGGGAATAGATTAGGAAAAAGAATTTGGAATAATAAAAAGGGTTAGGGTTTGGGTTCTGTTTAGGAAAAAGGGTTAAAAGAATTGGGGTTTTAAGAAATTAATAGTTAGGGCTAGGAAAATAAAATATTTAAGTTAATAAAATTTTGAAATTTTTGTTTTTAAAAATATGGAAATTATTTAAAGTAACTAGGTATTACATCATACCCCACTTATATAAAATTTCGTCCTAGAAATTTAAAATAAACGATAAGCTATAAAATGCTATACGAAAAGCCACAAAATCAAATACTATTATATAGCGATTTACGCAAAAGCAGCTAGAAAAAATTCATAATTTTATATATATGTATATAAGAAATAGCGCAGCTGAAATAATAATCATAAGTATGCACAGGGCATAACCATTTATAATGATAAACTATATATATACAACACAAGGAACAACAATAATAAACAATAGTGAGGGATCGGCTGATAAGCCTTAAGAATCGAAACTACTTTGGTGAAATTACAATTCAAACAACTACAAAATAACTTTAGAATACGTATGAGGTAAAAGTGTTGAAAAATAAAACGAAGAATAAGCGAGCTAGTAATGAAAACAACAAAAGTGACATGTAAACTGGAAGCATTAGTATGAAAATTTCACTAGAAAATAAAATATATATTGTAAATCAAAATAATTTAAAAGCTTGGAAATAGTAGAGAACTTCGGGAAAGTAAGTAAAACTAAAAATACTTACTAACACATAATGGAAATCTAACTTATTATAAATAGGCAAAACTCTAAAATTTTAAAATAGTAAACGTACTAATTATAATTATATCAACAGAAAAATAACACTGATAATATACAGAAGACTAGCCGGAGAATGGATCGCGGTATATATATTGGAGATCAACGCCATGAGCAAGCACCCGAATGGAAAAATGTGAGGAGAAATTGGGTTGCCCAGGATGACACAAGGATAGAAGGATGAAATCGGATTCAAAATCAGGGAGAGACATAAGTTAACAAGGAGTATAGGATTGACAATTTCAGACGGAGGTATGCGGCAAGATACAAGCTAATCGAAAAGAGAGTCTGGGGGGTGCGGTGATGAACCATGATGTTGACTAAGCTTAGGGTATTGTTTCCCCCAATCAGAGAAAAGCTGTGTTTTAAAATTCAAAATTTAAAAATTGAAGCAACGTTTCAGATTCAGCGCTAGGCGCGATGCGCGCCACGTGTCAAACACGGATGCGCTAGCGCTAGGTGCGCTGCGTCTTAGGCAGCGCACCCCCAATCAGAGCAAAGCTCTGTTTTAAAATTCAAAATTTAAAAATTGAAGCAACGCTTTAGATTCAGCGCTAGGCGCGCTGCGCGCCACGTGTCAAACACAGATGCGCTAGCGCCAGGTACGCTGTGCCCTAGGCAGCGTATCCCCAATCTGAGCAAAACTCTGTTTTAAAATTCAAAATTCAAAAATTGAAGAAAGGCTTCAGATCCAGCGCTAGGCGCGCTGCGCGCCACGTACCAAACACGGATGCGCTAGTGCCAGATGCGCTGCGCCCTAGACAGTGCACCATGAGTGCGCTAGCGCTAGGCGCACTGCGCGCCACGTGTCAAACACGGGTGCGCTAGCGCAGACTGCGCTGCGCGCCACGTGTCAAACGTAGGTGCGCTAGCGCAAAGTGCGCTGCGCTCTGAGCAGCGTACCACGTGCAAAGCACGGGTGCGCCAGCGCTGGAAATATAAAAATTCCCCACCGTTAGATCAAAAGATCTAATAATGACAAATCATTAATTAATCAGAATTAAAATTCTGTTATGGAAAGATTTTTCCAATCTTGTTAAAAACAAGAAGATTGCCTTCTATAAAACAGAAACCCTAGGATCAAAGATCCAACGGTGGGGAAACATCCCCAAATCAATCAGAGAAAGATCTCTTTAACTGATTTAACAAATCAATTTGCCCTATATAAAAGCCCCAAGACTTCAAGTCTGATATGGAGAAACCCCCCTACAAACTTTGAGAAAACTCAAAAGAAAGAGAGCAAGCTCTTGAAAGAAGATCATTTCTTTAAGGTAAAAAGAATGATTCTTGAACAAAGAGATGAAATCATCTCATTAAAACAGAAGAATTATCTTCTTAAAAGATCATAGATCTACAAAAGACCAAGGTCTTTTATAAAAAGAGATCAAAAGATCTTATCATAAAAACAAAAGAAGTATTTACTTCATTCACAGATCATTGATCTACAAAGGCAAAGCCCTTCCAAAAATAAGAACTGTTGTTCTTGAATCTTGAGGCAAAGCCTCCTTTAAAAAGAACATAAATTTGTTCACAGATCATAAATTTGATCAAATGCGCTTTGCGCTATTGAAAAGTGCCTTGCACTCTTAAACTGCGCTTCTGCACTCCTTGGACCGGCGCTCAGCGCCAAAACGTGCCACGTGTCAACCACGCATGTAACTTGCGCTTTGCACTTCTGAAACAGCGCCCTGCGTTCATGGGCTGGCGCTCAGCACCAAGCGCGCCACGTGTCATTCACTTGTGCGCCACTAAACTAGCGCAACGCACTCATAAATTGAAAGCGCAATGCGCTCATAAATTGGCGCAATGCGCCCATTAATTGGCGCAATGCGCCATGTAGGGTTACTAGGCACTCTAACAAGGTTCTACAACGCATCAACCATGCCCGATTAAAATTTTAGTCGTGCCGAATAACCCTAAACAAGATCTTTGCTAGATTATTAGGGTTTCACATGCTAGTAAATAACATTTACGACTAAGTGAATACGAAATACAACATTTGTAGATCGGTCATTCACTTCTAAAGCTCCTTGTTGTAGTCCCTTCGCTGCGATCATGGTCCTCCCGGGCTCTTGCATGGCTTCACGAGACAGAAGGAGCGTCCTTGGTTGAAATCTTCGAGGCCGAAGATGATCTACGTCGAGGGAATACAACTCAAGCTACTACTTCACTAACTAGAGAATTAGTGAAGCAAACACCATAAACTAAAGTGCTAGTCTAGTAGAGAATGGGGAAATAGGAAGTGGGTACATCTTAGAATTATTTATCTCACATTTATTTCTCACTTAATCAAAACCTAGAGAGCTTTTGAGCTCAAGGAAGGAGATGAAGAAAAATGAGATGAGGATAATGATCAAGTGAGTAAGCTAACCATGGTGAGTGAGTATCATATACTAACTCATGTAGAGACATAACCATGGCTAATCGAAAATGGTTAGGTTAATAAAAATTTAAAGTAAAACAAAGTTAGTGGACTTTGTCAAAGCATCCACAAGCTTCTACAAGCTTCATGCTTATGACCAAAGCTCCACTAATTTGTAATTACCTTAAATAAATATAAACCACCATTTAAAATAGAATGGTGTATGTCTTGCACACCCATGAATGATGTATCAACAACCATGATACAAAAAGAAAACACATTTTAATATATATCACATATATATTAAAGTTGTGCACATGTGAGAAAAATCCTTAAGTGAACAAATGTTAGTTAATGTAAATTAGTATATCATATATACAATTATACACTAAATTATTAAATCAACACTTGAATTAATAATCCGGTTATATCTCATATAACCGACTAACATCCAATGTATCGACTTATCGAATCAACACTTGATTCGATAACCCGGCTATATCACATATAACCGACCGATACAAAAAGTCGCGAGAATAGAATACGGTATCACATACACGCATTATTCTCGGTCCCGCACATATCACATATGCGCTCCTATTTCGTTTTGCCTGAGCCAGTAAAACCTCTATGTAGGACTCTAAAGACTCGTCAATACGCCGGCAGTAGGTGATGATCATATCAAGCACCCACAAGCCGTCAGCGGTACTAGCTGGACGTAACGGCTATCCGGGTATTGAGCGATCAGAAGATCATCAAGCAAGCCCGCTCCAACTCCTGTAAAAGCCTAATGGTAACACTTCCCGTACAGTCCGGTCTCCTTGTCTGATATGTCGCATATCAAGTCTAGGGGTGGTAAACGTCAGACCCCAATAACTGATAAGTCGTGTCGATGTGAGGCTCATAACGGGTCGAGAAACTACTGGTAACACTTACCAGTAAATCTCTAAATCAGCCCTGGTCAGGGACTTCCCTGTTATGGCCAATCGAGCACAGCGCAACATCAACCCCCAATACCGGGAGAGACGAAACCCCTCCTATCGCTCATCGCCTCCATGTGACTCGAGACTGTACCCAAAAACCACCATTTTGCACGCCCTCTTGGACGTGGTAAGGTGGAAATCAAAGCACAGTGGGAATCACACAAGACTTTATGACGATCTCGGGTCTACAGACTAACCTACACAAGTGTCACCAGAGAACTGCCATCTGACGTCAGGTATAATACCATCTGGGAGTTCTCGGCGAGTCCGTCCAGTGTACCCAGTCTCCACTGAGCACCCGTATACCATCTCTAATGTCAAACACCAATGGATATGGGATCATCCATCACCCATCTCATGGGTCGAGAAGCGTATACGCTAGTCTACTCTAGTATATCGATGCCCTGTCTCGATACACCCACGACTAGGAACATTAAAGGATGTTCTTATGGACTACCATGGCCCCACTAGTATGATCTGCATCATAGTCCTGGTAGTCAAGTACACATCCTAAGGGCTTTACCAACATGTAAGTATAAGACAGTATTAAGAGACAAGTATACATGTTAAGATAAAGAGCAACCAGATAGCGTACTATCATATCGAGCAAGAAAGTCCTATCTATATATGTCCAAGCATCCAATATAATATAGATCATCTGTACAATACTGGCCTCTAGGGCATACATACAACTAACAATCTCCCACTTGCACTAGGGCCAGCTGCTGTAGTATCGCATACCAAGCATCCCGAAGAGTCTCTCAAACTGTATATGGGGAATAGCCTTCGTGAGTGGATCTGCAGTGTTGTTCTTCGTGTCAACCCTCCTGACCTCGATCTCCCGGCGATCAACTATCTCCCGGATCAGGTGATACCGCCTTAGAATATGCCTGGATCGCTGATGGGGACCTGGGTTCCTTGGCCAAAACCACCGCTCCATTGTTATCACAATACAAAGGTATTGGATGCTCAATGGATGGAACCACTCCAAGTTCAGTAATGAACTTCTTGATCCAGACAGCCTCTTTGGCAGCATCGTTGGCAGCGATGTATTCAGCCTCCATCGTCGAGTCTGCCATGGTTTCCTGCTTGGAACACTTCCAGCTAACCGCCCCTCCGTAAAGGGTAAAGACAAAACCCGAGTGCGACTTAGAGTCGTTCTTATCACTCTGGAAGCTCGAATCGGTAAAGGACTCCACTTGGAGTTCTCCGTTACTATACACCAAGAGCATCTCCTTAGTTCTTCGTAAGTACTTGAGAATGCTCTTCACAGCTGTCCAGTGACTCTCTCCAAGATCAGCTTGATACATACTCACTACACTTAGTGAGTATGCTATATCAGGTCTGGTACATAGCATCGCGTACATGATAGAGCCTACAGCCGAAGCATAGGGTATCCCTTGCATCCGAGCTCTCTCCAAATCAGTCTTGAGAGACATCTCTTTGGAGAGAGTGAGTCCAGAGATCGTGGGTAAGTTCCCACGCTTGGATTCTTCTATACTAAACCTCTTTAGTATGGTGTCAATGTACCTGGATTGGGACAATCCCAATATCCTTTTAGATCTATCTCTATAGATCATAATTCCCAGTATGCAGGAGGCATCACTTAGATCTTTCATTGAGAATCTTTGTGATAAGAAGAGCTTGACCGATTGCAGCATAGGAATGTCATTTCCTATCAAGAGTATGTCGTCCACGTACAATACGAGGAAGACAACCTTACTCTCTGCCACCTTCTTGTAGATACAAGGCTCATCTACGTTTTTGACGAAATCAAACTCCCTGATAACGACGTCAAAGAAGATGTTCCAACTCCGCGATACTTACTTTAATCCATAAATGGATTTAAGCAGCTTTCACACCTTCCCGCTGCTCCCACTAGCTACGAAGCCCTCTGGCTGAGTCATGTACACACTCTCTTCTAAATCACCGTTTAGAAAGGCGGTCTTAACATCCATTTGCCAGATTTTGTAGTCATGATATGCAGCGATGGCAAGCAGGATCCGGATGGATTTAAGCATAGCCACTGGAGAAAAGGTTTCATCATAGTCCACACCTGGTCTTTGACGAAAACCCTTTGCAACAAGTCTAGCTTTGAAAGTCTCCACTTTCCCATCTACACCAAGTTTTTTCTTGAAGATCCACTTGCTCCCAATGGGTTTTACCCCTTCAGGAGCATCTTCCAAAGTCCATACTTTGTTGGTGTACATGGATTCTATCTCGGACCGCATTGCATCCAACCATTTCACTGAGTCCCCACTCGTGATGGCCTGCTCGAAACTAGTTGGGTCATCATCCTCCATGATGCAATCCTCGCTCCCACCATCCATGAGAAAACCGTAGTATCTCTCAGGTGGGTGAGGAACCCTACTAGATCGACGGAGTGGCTGGGGTTCATTGGGAACTACCGAATTCTTTGGTTCCACTAAATCTTCAGTTTGAGTTTGTGTAGCCGGAATTTCTTCCAGTTCTACCTCACTGCCACTAATTTCTTTTGTAAGAAATTCCTTTTCTAAAAAGGTGGCATGTCGAGAAACTAACACCTTTTATTCCTCGCTATGGTAGAAAAGATATCCATGTGAATGTTTGGGATATCCCACAAACTTACATAGAACTGACCGTGCCTCGAGTTTGTCCGGAATTTGCCTTTTGATATAGGCCGGACAACCCCATATCTTAACTCGTTTAAGATATGGTCTCTTCCCACTCCATATCTCATATGGCGTGGTAGGCACAGATTTAGATGGAACTTGATTCAATAGGTATGTTGCTGTCTCCAGCGCATACCCCCAGAAGGAAATAGGTAACTCAGCTGTGCTCATCATAGAGCGCACCATATCTAATAGGGTACGGTTCCTCCGTTCTGATACACCGTTGTGCTGTGGTGTATATGGAGGAGTTAGCTGAGAGAGAATCCCATTCTCTTTTAGGAAGTCCAGGAATTCATTGCTCAAGTATTCACCTCCTCGATCAGATCGAAGGATTTTAATACTTTTCCCGGTTTGGTTCTCGACTTCTTGTTTATATTCTCTAAATTTCTCAAAAGCTTCTGATTTGTGTTTCATCAGGAACACATACCCGAATCTAGAGAGATTGTCAGTGAATGTAATGAAGTACGAAGAACCATCCCTGGCATGTGTAGACATGGGACCGCATACATCACTATGTACCAGTCCTAAGAGTTCCGTAACTCTCTCTCCGTGTCTCGTAAATGGAGTTTTGGTCATCTTTCCTTTGAGACATGACTGGCAAGTATCATAAGATGAAAATTCAAATGGATTCAAATATCCATCCTTATGCAACTTAGCTAGTCGTGTCGCATTGATGTGACCCAGTCTACAATGCCACAAGAAGGATTCGTTCAGTTCTGAACTCTTCCTCTTGTGTGTGTTTGTTATGCTCAGAACTGTTGATTGATTTAGAACATAAATGCCATTGCACAACGTGCCTAATCCAACCAACCAACTTTTGGTTAAGGAAAATGTTCATAACATTATCCTTTAATACAAAATTATATCCCTCTTTACTCAACAAAGAAACCGATATAATGTTGCATATCAGGTTCGGCATGTAATAGCATTCGTTCAGAATCAATGTATTACCAGTTGGCAATACAAGGTGATAATCCCCGACGGTTTTAGCTGCAACAATTGCACCATTTCCAACCCTTATGTCTTTATCACCTTATACAAGTTCTCTACCTTTCCTAAGCCCATGTAACTGATTACATATATAGGATCCTGACCCGGTATCTAATACCCAGGACATAGAGCAAATGGAGAAACAGTTCTCTGTAACGAACACACCCGAAGAAAATGCATCAACATGTACTTTCTTCATTCGGGTGGCTTGGGAATCCTGGTATTCCTCTATATCCTGTTCAGTCTTATAACTTTTATAAGAAAGAACGGAACCAACGTTCCGCAGCACAGTATAACATGCGAGTTCGGTCAATACATCCATATTATTATCTTTATTAAGGCATGATATGGTCGCTACCTGGAGAGAGAGAGAAGAAAACACTTTAGCGTATGATCTTGCAAGATCAGATTGGTTATTATTTTATCTAATCAGGATGGCTCCCACTGTTTTTATCAAATCTTCTTTCAAACCCTAAAAGGAAAGACTAGCCGGGATTAATTACACCCTACAATTTCGCCAATCTTTCAGCCAGGCTAGCGTCGGTACTTTGAGGGAGGTTCCCCGTGCTTTCGCACGGACCTAATTAAAATAAATCTCATTTTCCCAGAGGCGTAACCCCGTTGATACCTTTCTAGACACCTACTTGATCGGCTAATTGTCCTGTGTAAAACTCTCCCAGGAGTAACAATTACTCGCAGTGGGTATCGGGATCCAACTATCTCATAGAAGGTATGCAATCTCATTGCAAATTTCAACACTTGAAATTCCCGATAATATTTTGCCCCTAACCCCTATGACCTTGACAAAGGCCAACAAATCATAGGATGCTAGTCAAGTTCAACCCGTCATTTCTTGATTGAATCAAACCCACCCGCACGACCCTTGACAAAGGCCAACAAGGTTGTACGACTACCCCAAAACAATCTGCATCATATGCATAAGCAGATAAGCACCATTCAGCTACCACACACTACGTCTTGACAAAGGCCAACAAACGCAGCACGAATACTAAACAGTTCTTATCTGAAATGACGGAGGGCTACGACAGGTTTTTCTGAAAACCTATTACGTAATGAACTTGATATCGTTGTAGAATCAAGTGAATTTTGAAATGGAGTGATTTTGAGGCTTTCATTAGTTTTGCTAAAGAGGTCACTCCCGGTGAAGAGATCTCGGCTCTTTCCTCATCGTATAAGGTGCAGGACATATCATATATATCACTATGCAAAGCAAAACTCTAAAAGCAATCAAAAGACAAACCGAGTGTTGTAGCATCTACCAGTTTTGCTAAAGAGGTCACTCCCGGTGAAGGGATCTCGGCTCTTTCCTCATCGAATAAGGTGCAGGATATATCATATATATCGCTATGCAAAGCAAAAACTGTAGTTACCCTTTTTGAAAATTTGATTCTACAACATCTTTTAGGTTTCTTTTCTTTCATTAATCATATTAATGAAGTCCTATCATTTAAGTCACCTAAACATCACAGATAAATACGACGTACACTTATGCCATCCGCATTCGTCTCGATGTCCCCTCGTGCACCGTTAGGTTAGGTAACTAACGGCAGAGCGGGGCAGGGCTAGCGCGGGTGTAAAACATAAGTAACGTCTATATAATATATCATATATACTATATACAGTATCTATCACAACATATCAAATGATCATATCACAGATATCGCAGCAGAAGAAACATATGAAATAATGGATATACTAGGAGGTCCGTATTTTATTTTGAGCCTCTATAAAACACGGATTCCACGGTCGCGATGAATAGCCAAACCCACACCCCTAGACCTCTACGAGAGCGGCAAGCAACCCTTCCAATTCTAGAGTTAGGAGACCCGGACTCGACTCCTCGAGTTGGTCTCCCACTGGACTCTAGAACCCGGTTACTTGTGCTCTCCTCCTTGGGTCTATCCTAGTGCGGAAAAGTAAATAATATACAAATGGTGACATCAAGCTCATCCCGGAAGTGCCCCAATAAAAGAATATTACATACATTTAATTTTACATGAATGAAAATAAAAACCCTCATCTCACATAAAACCCCCAGCTATTTAGAACACGACGATCCAATATAACATATCCAGCAACACATAACATCACATGTCATCAACGTAAGTAAATATGCGCATCCCAATTGTCGTTGACATATAGCAACGAAACCGGCGATATCACATATTACACTTACGGTCGTAGAAAAGAAAGTGTAAAACTACAACATTAGGAATCCACAATCTCTTTAGACATCGTAAATCCGAAATATCACATACTTCGCATTTCATGCCTAACTATATGAATTCCACATATTGTATCACATTCCAGATAAATAGACAGTATTAAACTTTCAGATCGAATAATCAAATACCCAAGATTTCCTTAATAGCTCAACACTTGAGCGGAGTTCAAAAATTCCAGAATACGTCACAGTACCAACGATCCAGCCGTAGAAGGGTCAAGACAACGCCTCACATGTGGCACGCCGTACTGCCCCAAACCCTAAGGTTTAGAGGCGGTTCAGACGGTCACATAATCCAGTTAAGGTTTGTGTTCTTCTAGAGGGTCCATCGCGTTACTTGCATGTTTTTCCGAAAAATTTAAACTCAAGAAAAATTCAACACTTGAAAGTTTTTCGTGCTGGGAAAAAAATGAGTTAATGATATCCGTTCGAACATTTTAACAGTTTCTAAATATCCGGAAAACATAACGAAATTAAATATTCCGATCGAATCTACGATTACAAAATAAACCCAAAAACACTCAACACTTGAGTCAGATTAAAAATACCCAGAAATTAGCAATTTTTCCTACGGATGTTACTGTGCCAAAACGAGGCAGTAAGACTTCTGTACGGCCGTGGATCCGCGGTTCAAGCAGGGCATTGCCGCGGTTCCGCGGCCAATTGTACGGCTTACTGTCTCGTTTACCACAGTGTTGCTTATATTTCCCTGCTGGTATTTTAAAGCATTTTTAATTCAGAAAAATCACAGTTTTTAAAAATTGTCCAGAGAGGGGTTCGTTTTGACGTTTCGGGGTTCGTTCGGAGTTTTAACTGCGAATACACGTCGCCTAATACTCTAGCTAGGCTCTGATACCACTGTAGGGTTACTAGGCACTCTAACAAGGTTCTACAAGGCATCAACCATGCCCGATTAAAATTTTAGTCGTGCCGAATAACCCTAAACAAGATCTTTGCTAGATTATTAGGGTTTCACATGCTAGTAAATAACATTTACGACTAAGTGAATACGAAATACAACCTTTGTAGATCGGTCATTCACTTCTAAAGCTCCTTGTTGTAGTCCCTTCGCTGCGATCATGGTCCTCCCGGGCTCTTGCTTGGCTTCACGAGGCAGAAGGAGCGTCATTGCTTGAAGTCTTCGAGGCCGAAGATGATCTACGTCGAGGGAATACCAACTCAAGCTACTACTTCACTAACTAGAGAATTAGTGAAGCAAACACCCTAAACTAAAGTGCTAGTCTAGTAGAGGATGGGGAAATAGGAAGTGGGTACACCTTAGAATTATTTATCTCACATTTATTTCTCACTTAATCAAAACCTAGAGAGCTTTTGAGCTCAAGGAAGGAGATGAAGAAAAATGAGATGAGGATAATGATCAAGTGAGTAAGCTAACCATGGTGAGTGAGTATCATATACTAACTCATGTAGAGACATAACCATGGCTAATCGAAAATGGTTAGGTTAATAAAAATCTAAAGTAAAACAAAGTTAGTGGACTTTGTCAAAGCATCCACAAGCTTCTACAAGCTTCATGCTTATGACCAAAGCTCCACTAATTTGTAATTACCTTAAATAAATATAAACCACCATTTAAAATAGAATGGTGTATGTCTTGCACACCCATGAATGATGTATCAACAACCATGATACAAAAAGAAAACACATTTTAATATATATCACATATATATTAAAGTTGTGCACATGTGAGAAAAATCCTTAAGTGAACAAATGTTAGTTAATGTAAATTAGTATATCATATATACAATTATACACTAAATTATTAAATCAACACTTGACTTAATAATCCGGTTATATCTCATATAACCGACTAACATCCAATGTATCGACTTATCGAATCAACACTTGATTCGATAATCCGGCTATATCATATATAACCGACCGATACAAAAAGTCGCGAGAATAGAATACGGTATCACATACACGCATTATTCTCGGTCCCGCACATATCACATACACGCTCCTATTTCGTTTTGCCTGAGCCAGTAAAACCTCTATGTAGGACTCTAAAGACTCGTCAATACGCCGGCAGTAGGTGATGATCACATCAAGCACCCACAAGCCGTCAGCGGTACTAGCTAGACGTAACGGCTACCCGGGTATTGAGCGATCAGAAGATCAGCAAGCAAGCCCGCTCCAACTCCTGTAAAAGCCTAATGGTAACACTTCCCGTACAGTCCGGTCTCTTCGTCTGATATGTCGCATATCAAGTCTAGGGGTGGTAAACGTCAGACCCCAATAACTGATAAGTCGTGCCGATATGAGGCTCATAACAGGTCGAGAAACTACTGGTAACACTTACCAGTAAATCTCTAAATCAGCCCTGGTCAGGGACTTCCCTGTTATGGACAATCGAGCACAGCGCAACATCAACCCCCAATACCGAGAGAGACGAAACCCCTCCTATCGCTCATCGCCTCCATGTGACTCGAGACTGTACCCAAAAACCACCGTTTTGCACGCCCTCTTGGACGTGGTAAGGTGGAAATCAAAGTACAGTGGGAATCACACAAGACTCTATGACGATCTCGGGTCTACAGACTAACCTGCACAAGTGTCACCAGAGAACTGCCATCTGACGTGAGGTATAATACCATCTGGGAGTTCTCGGCGAGTCCGTCCAGTGTACCCAGTCTCCACTGAGCACCCGTATACCATCTCTGATGTCAAACACCAATGGATTTGGGATCATCCATCGCCCATCTCATGGGTCGAGAAGCGTATACGCTAGTCTACTCTAGTATATCGATGCCCTGTCTCGATACACCCATGACTAGGAACATTATAGGATATACTTATGGACTACCATGGCCCCACTAGTATGATCTGCATCATAGTCCTGGTAGTCAAGTACACATCCTAAGGGCTTTACCAACATGTAACTATATGACAGTATTAAGAGACAAGTATACATGTTAAGATAAAGAGCAACCAGATAGCGTACTATCATATCGAGCAAGAAAGTCCTCTCTATATATGTCCAAGCATCCAATATAATATACATCATCTGTACAATACTGGCCTCTAGGGCATACATACAACTAACACGCCCATCATCTGGAGCTTAGCGCCAAGCGCGACACGTGTCTTTTTCTTGTGCGCTACTTGGCAGAAGCGCAATGCGCTCTTTAATTGGCGCAAAGCGCCTAGCGCGCCACGTGGCACCCTGTCAGAACACACATTGTTCTGATGAATGCTATGCATTCAATACAAGACAAAAATATTGTCAGAAGGGCCAAGCCCAAATAAAAGCTCAACAGCCCTAAATAAAATGTTAAACATTTTAATCTTATTGGACTTAGCCCAATATTGGCTATAAGTCCTCAACTTATATTGAACTGAGCCCATCTGCTCACGAATATTTAACAGATCTCAGTCCCAAACTGGACTACAGATCCTTCAACCAACTCACACCGGTTCAAGGGTACATCTCTTTACTCCTCTGATGTCTGTCGTTGTAATCCTTCAACGTCTTTAGAGAGGTGACGGGTCCTGACAACCACACATATCACAGACTACGATGTCCTTAAACTACGGACTGTGGGGTCCTTAAACTCATAGACTACGATGTCTTTAAATTACGGACTATGGGGACCTTAAACTCATAGACTACGATGTCTTTAAACTACGGACTGTGGGGTCTTTAAACTCATGGACTACGATGTCCTTAACCTGGACTGTGGGGTCCCTTTAAACCCACGGACTACGATGTCCTTAACCTGGACTGAGATGTCCTTAAACTAACAATGGACCGTAACGTCCTTAAACTAACTGACCGCAATGTCTCTAAACTAAACATTAGAGTCCAAATGCTCTTTTGTTGGATCTAAACGATCCCGTTAAGTTGATCTTAGTCTAAAATTAGACTAACGTATCCTTAACTAACGTTTAAGTTGATCTTAGTCTCAAATGAGGCTAACATATCCTTAAGCCCAACCCCCAAACCCAAATCTAAGAAGATACGGATTTGGACTAATCCACGCCCTACGGGCGACAACATAAATTAATCTCCGTATACAATCCACGGGCAACCAAAAACAAAACAAATACCCATGACACGAAGTGACCATCTGGAGAAGGAGAAAGTTGTTACCACGATGCAGTAGCGTAATTAACTGCAGGGGCTTGCGCCTGCAGGGAAGAGCGTCCCCACAATAAAAAACCCCTCAAACGAGGGGGAATCTGACGAAGTCTGCTACATCGGCCGCATCCGTTTAAACCTTCGATACATGGTGCCATAAATCAACTTGGTATCTTCGGAGAGGTGGACGGATAGCACCAATTAGCATCTGCCCTGAATTTCAGGCAAGACGAAACTACGCGGTCGCGTCTCTGTGTTCAGCGGGGAACAGATTCGGGCACGCCCGGTGGGACCTTTTCCTCTTTCCACTCCACACTTCGTGCGTCGTGTTCGTGAACGAATCGCGGTTTGCTATGGTTGTCTGCGGATTCGAGGTACTTAGATTTGGTGTCTTGCTCTGTGCAGAAAACAGAAGATCAATGGCTTCAATTTGCACTAATTGCAACTGCAACTCTCGCTCCATCCCGTCCGGAGGAGTGACTTACGGGCCCTAAGCGGCCTCCATCTTCGCTATGCCAGTGGAACAGGTGATTCAGACCACCACTGGGCTGTTCTTTGGGACCATGCTCCCACCTATGAGCTTCGATGCCCCAATGCCGTTGCAAGAAGCTCCGAAGAAGTCGGTCTTTGATCGGCTTGCAACTACCGCGGCCCCTTTCAACGGGTCGTCAAAGTCCAACAGCTCAGTCCTTGATAGGTTGAGCCGAAGCTCAAATGGGCCCGTCATGAAGCCCGCGATACCTGAAACAGCCATCCCGAAGCGGATAGCCATTCCTACTCCTAAAGTCGTCAAGGCAGCTTCCCCTGCTAAAGGGTCGGTCTTCACAAGACTGTCCATTTCAGCTCCCACTCCATACGAAGTCACGAAGGCTGCTTCCCCTGTTCGAAAGTCAGCCTTCGCAAGGCTGACTATCCCCTCTCAACGGACGTCAGTCTTCGACCAGCTAGCGCCAATAAAAGCCTCTCCTCAAAACAGGGAGCATGACAAAGCCATCCCCATAGCCGAATGTTCATACCATAATATTGCATTATTATATTCCCCATTCTTATTCGTTTTATAAATAAACATGTGCTTTTGACGCGTGTCTGCGACATATTACAGGTTACAGGTTCTTGGAGCGAAAACAGTGAAAAAGACAAAAGATGATACAAAAGAGGGACTTTTGACCAACAAGTAGAAGGATCCTAGTCAAGCCTAAACGAAGAACAGTTCGCAAAGGTACAAGGCAACGCAAGGTCCAAGATGTTAAAACAAACGGTTAAAAGACCATTACAAGTTCACTGAAGGATTTGAAGAAGATCTAGAATCCAAATGGAGAAAAGTACTGAAGAAATAAAAAGAACAAGACACCAGAAGGCAGCACAGAAATTTTCACTGTGTGATATCGTCAATGGGCCGCGGAACCGCGGCCCTACCCCCACCCATGCCGCGGTTCCGTGGCCATCTGCTGCACGTGTCGGTGCAGAATTCTCCTGGCGGTGCGTCGGTGCTTTCGTTGGGATTTTTCGGGGGTATATCTGTAATAGCACATATGCAAGCAATTGTAACCCTAATTTTCCTATTTCCTATAAGTATGTATTCTAAAGATTGCATTAGAGATGCCTCTTTTCAATAAATAAAAATTCAGATTCTTTGGAAGATTGAAGAGCATCTTTCTTGTAAGTTCATCTTTTAATTTCTGCCTTAGTTATAATTAAATTCTTGTCTTAAATTAATTAATCTTTTGCCTTAGTTAATTCTAGTGTAGAATCTCTTAAACTGCAGTAGGTAAATTAATCCAGTAGATCTAAAAATACACAATCTTAAAATGATGTTTTTAATAGATCCCCTAATGAGCGAGTAATTTCCTCGCTTGTTAGGGTTAGGAATAAGGGAGGGATTGAGAGATGAAGATCTCTCATCTCTTTCGTGCCCAATTATTTTTAATAACTAGAACTTCATGCATGCATGCATGATCCGCTCCCTACGGCACCCTACCCATGAGGTAACGGTGAAACCGTAGTATAAAGGACCGGACATGCATGTCTTCCATGAAGGTTATAACAATTATTAGGAAAGGACGGACAAGGATCTAGAGGAAGAAACTTCGTTTCTTCCCAATCATCCTAATCCCCTTTACTAATAATTGCTATAACTTCTAAAAGATTTAATTTAGGGCATTGCAAGAGGTGTGACATTCAATCTTATCAAACTCCACCTTAGACCTAATCCTAGCAAGTTTCTAATCATCGTACGACTTAGTTTTTAGATTCAATTAAAAGACCAAACAACCATTGGAATTAGCTCGTAAGCACACTTAGGAAAATTACACATCCCTGTGGACCGACCCGTACTCACCGGCTAGCTGCAAAGCGACGCCGTTCTTGATTTCGGTAAATTATCTTTGATCGTTAAAAACTACACTAATCAAATGGCGCCGTTGCCGGGGATGGCGTAAAATTTCTTTTGTGTAATTTCGGGTTAATATAAATCTTATAATTTATAAAAATCTGAAAATAGAAAAAGTACAAAATTTTTTTATCATTTTTTTTATTGTTTGAAGGGTTATTGTTTGAATCTTGTAGGAACAGCGAAGAATCTCTGGAAATTTATAGAGGGCGAAATAGAAATTGGTACATCAGAACAGAGGAGAGGCAGATTTTTTCTCGGGAAGTGATCCTTCTACCAGACCGCGCTTCCGCGGCATTTCTGCGCCCCAAACCGCGGTTCCGCCGCACTCCAGCCACGTCAGCTCCTCAAATTTTATCGGTTTGTTCCTCATTCTCCCCTCTGCCAACCTCCATATATCTTTTGCGAAATTTTCTGCAAGATTTATTTGCGCTAAAAATCTTCTTCCCCCTTCTCAATAACACATTTTCTGCAGGTTTCTTTGCGCCGCGCTAAAAATAATTAATTGCAAGTGAATTTACTGTTTTGCATATTTTAATTGGACTTTAAGGGGCTATTGACCAAACTCAGATTGGGTGGGGATTTCATTACCCTTCCCAGGACCCCAGAAATCACTTAAAGCATTTGCATTGACCATTCTTAAATTAAAAAATATTAGACTCAGCCCTAAGCACGTCACGCTCATTAGGACAAATGACTAGTACGGGTATCGGCCGTTTATCCTAACCTGACTTTGCAGTGCCTAGGCAAGTGTGTCAAAGGCTAGTGGTTTTTAATTAGGCCCACTACTGTGGTTCCTTCCCACTTACCTGGCACTTGCCTGGCCGCAATTGGCGGTGAAGAGGCGGTTTGAGGTCCTATCTCTAGCCCTTTGGAACAGTTAGGAGCTGTCTAGCTGACCTAGGTGACCCTAGATCTAGGCCTGATTGTGCATTTGTGGTTGAGTGCAGTTGTGTCAAAAGTCTCTTTTCAAAAATCTTTTTGCAAAAATCTCACATAAAAAAAAAGAAAAAAAATCTTTTCAAAACTTGCAACTTGTCGCTAAAGAAATCTTGCACCTCACTTACACCATTTCCTCTCATTGACGTTTTCTTACCTCCACATTCTGTCTTTCATTTTTTCTGACTACACTACCCCTTTAGTGTATGTTACTTTGGACTAGGGACACTAACGCCCGATTAGTCCGTGTTTCGTTGGTACCGACCGACGAACCTTTCGACATCGAAGTCGAAATTCCGTCCACTTTCTTACTTCAACCTTCAAATTCTTCTTCCGAAGGTATGTCGGGATACAATCCTAACAATACCTTACCGACGGGAATGATTCCACCTCCGATAGGTGCGAATAACCCTAATCAACCGCCTGTTGAAGCACCCGCACGAGTCGCGCTCCAGGATCTCTTCTACCACGTCCGCATCTCTTTACCTACCTGTCTTTCACCCCCACCGGCAAATGGGGACAATTTTGAAATAAAACCCCACTTCATCAATATGCTGCCAAAGTATCACGGTTTGGAATCCGAAGATGCATATATTTTTATCAATAAATTCCAAAACGTTTGCGCTATGATGAGAACGACCCAATTAAGTGATGACGCTATAAGGCTAAGGGTCATTCCTTTCACCTTATGTGACCTAGCCGAGAAGTGGCTATACAGCACCGCATCACATTCAATTAGAAATTGGGACAAGTTTGTGAAAGCTTTTCTTAAAAAGTTCTATCCTCATCACAAAACTGCTAGAATCCGTAATGAGATTATACAATTTTCACAGCTTCCTTCCGAACCATTTTGGAAGTGTTTTGAAAGATTCAAAGACCTACCCGTTCAATGCCCTCATCATGGGATCGAAAGTAGGCAACTTTGCCAAACATTATACGAGGGATTGAACTCGACAACGAAGCAGTTGCTAGAAACCATTTGTCAAGGTCACTTTCTCTCCAAATCTAGTGAGGAAGCGTGGCAGTTTCTTGAGGATCTTAGTGAACAAACAATTCAGTAGGAGAGCACCAAGACCACATCATCTTCTTCTAGTGGTCAATCTAGGGCAGGCATACATCAAGTAGAGATGTCGATTGCTATGAAGGCCGATATGGCCGCTCTTACGAAAAAGCTAGAAGCGATTGAGACCAAAATCTCATCGCCTTCTCCTGCCCCTGTTATGCCTCCACGAACTGTTTGTGCTTGTTGTGCGGACCCATCACATCTCACCGAAGAGTGTCCTTACAATGCATCTACTCAAGGACAGGATCAAGTCAATGCTGCCTTTCAGCAACGACAAAGAAACGATCCATACTCTTCTACATACAATCCGGGTTGGAGGAGTCACCCAAATTTCGCTTGGAACCAAAATCAACAATTCCAAGGAAATAACAATTTTCAAAGACCTCCTCCTCCACAACAACAAGCACCTCCACAAACTCAATTTCAACAACCTTTCCAACAGCAACCTTACCCTAATCAAGTGAACAATTTTGTGCCTAACACTTCTTACCCGCCAAACAATTTTGTTCAACCTAATAATGATAAGGTTAGCTCGCTCGAAAGAAGTCTAGATGCGTTCCTAAAGCAATCTACACAATCTACAGCAAGATTAGAGACTTCTATTCAATTTTTGGTGCAAAACAGTACCTCACACGATCAAAGTATCAAATCTATTGAAGCACAAATTGCACAACTCAACGCAACATTGAGCGAGCGAGAAAAAGGAAAGCTCCCATCTCAACCACTGCCAAATCCTGGTCACGCACATGCTGCATATCAACAGCAAAATCATAACGTAAATGCTATGACCACGTTGAGATCGGGAAAAGTGTTGCAAAATAATGTGGGTATTAACCATGACACCCCTGCCAGTGGTCCTTCTTCATCTTCTTCCCCTTCTTCTTCTTCTTCTTCGTTAGAGCCTATTCTCCATCCTTCACACGGCTCTACTTCTTCTAGCTCGAACGGACCCACTTCTCACAACACGAACACATCTACACGGGGTTCCGTTCCAACTCAACAATCTGATCCGCAAAAATTGGACTCAACAACTTTTCAAAACGTTCCTTTTCCAAACCGGTTGAGATCCAATAAACCAACTCCACAAATGGAGAAGATTGTCGAGTTGTTCAAACAGGTTAGCATAAATATCCCTCTTTTGGATGCAATCCAACAAGTTCCTTCATATGCAAAAATCTTAAAGGACTTATGCACCAAAAAGAGAAAGTCACAAGTACCAAAGAAAGTTTTCGTGGCTAGTGCTATTAGTGATGCTCTTGTCAATTCTTTACCCCCAAAGCAAAAGGACCCTGGTTGTCCTACTATTTCGATAACAATTGGGGATAAGAACATCAATAGAGCACTATTTGATCTTGGTGCTAGTGTCAATTTGCTACCTTATTCTATGTACGAGCAATTAGGCGTTGGAGAGCTTAAGCCCACTCACTGTACTCTCCAAATGGCCGACCGATCAATCACCCATCCTAGGGGAGAGTTGGAGGATGTGTTAATTAGAGTTGGGGATTTCATTTTCCCCGTAGACTTTATTGTTATGGATACACAACCTGTCGCTAACCCCCGGAATCAAATTCCGGTGATACTTGGTCGACCATTCCTTGCGACCTCCAACGCAGTGATCAATTGTCGTAATGGTTCAATGAATCTATCTTTTGGCAATATGACAACTGAACTCAATATTTTCAAGTTGGGAAGTCAGCCTTGCGAGCCTAATGCTAGCGTACTTGATGTTTGCTCGATCAATGAGATCGCGGAGGAAGACTGTGAGTTCAAAATTTTTTTGTTCGATCACAGCAATGTTAACGCCACTAGCGCGTTCCTCCTAGAATCCGACACAGCTTTCACAGCGGACAACGATTATGAGTGTTTCACCTTTGTTGACGATTTTGAAGACTCACCACCCGAGCTGGAGTCTTTTGCTTTTTCGGATGCGTTAGTTGAACCATCTGACTCGGTTGCGTACACTCGATTTGAACCTTTGATGGAATCCTTCGAGTTTGAAACAGTTACTCCATTGTTACCATCTATTGTTTCACCTCCTAAACTCGAACTAAAGCTTTTGCCGTCGCACCTAAAATATGCTTATCTAGGTGATAATGAGACCCTACCCGTTATCATATCGGCCTCTCTAGCTCTTGAGCAAGAGAAGGCCCTTTTAATGGTCTTACACAATAATCGGCAAGGTTTTGGCTGGTCTATGGCGGACATCAAGGGGATTAGTCCCCTAATAGTCGAACATCATATACACTTGATGGATGATGCCAAGCCGGCAAGGGACCCACAAAGACGCCTCAACCCCATTATGAAAGAGGCTGTCAAGAAGGAGATTGTTAAGTGTCTTGATAGTGGTATCATTTACCCTATCTCGGATAGCCAATGGGTTAGCCCCATTCATGTTGTGCCAAAGAAATCGGGCATCACGGTCATTACCAATGAGGCAAATGAGTTAATTCCCATTCGCACCCAAACTGGGTGGCGAGTTTGCATCGACTATAGAAAACTCAATGCCGCGACAAGGAAAGACCACTTTCCTTTACCCTTCATTGACCAAATGCTAGAACGATTGTCTGGGCACAAGTTCTATTGTTTTTTGGATGGCTATTCCGGCTATAACCAAGTCCCCATCGCCAAAGAGGATCAAGACAAGACCACATTTACTTGTCCCTTTGGCACTTTTGCTTATCGTCGCATATCCTTTAGGTTATGCAATGCACCCGCGACATTTCAGCGGTGTATGATGGCGATCTTTTCAGACATGGTTGAAAAGTTTCTGGAGATCTTTATGGATGATTTCTCTATTTTTGGTGACTCCTTCGACGAGTGTTTACGACATCTTGACGCAGTTCTTACCCGCTGTAGGGATAAGAACCTAACTTTGAATTGGGAGAAGTGCCATTTTATGGTGCGAGAAGGCATTGTCTTAGGACATGTCATCTCGCAAAACGGCATAGAGGTTGATAGAGCCAAAATGGAAGTAATTTCTAATCTTCCTCCTCCTAAATGCGTCAAAGACATCCGAGCTTTCCATGGTCACGCCGGTTTTTATAGACGGTTCATCAAAGATTTTAGCAAGATTGCTAGACTTTTGACTCTCTTATTGGCCAAGGACACAACATTTGATTTTGACTTAACTTGCATGGAAGCGTTCGAGTCATTGAAACGCTCTCTCATTTCTGCGCTCATTCTTTCATCTCCAGACTGGACGCACCCCTTCGAAATCATGTGCGACGCATCAGACTTTGCCATTGGTGCTGTTCTTGGACAACACATTAACAAGATGCCGCACGTGATTTATTACGCTAGCCGTACGTTAAATGAGGCCCAACTAAACTACACAACAACAGAAAAAGAGTTTTTAGCAGTTGTGTTTGCACTTGAAAAATTTCGGCCTTATTTAATCGGCTCTCCAGTCATTGTGTATACGGATCATTCAGCTCTTCGCTACCTTTTTGCGAAGAAGGATGCTAAATCGAGGCTAATACGTTGGATCCTCCTGCTACAAGAGTTTGACCTTGTCATAAGGGACAAAAAAGGATGTGAAAACGTAGTAGCCGATCACCTGTCACGACTTCCTTCTTCGCCTACACTTGAACTTCCTATCACTGATGCTTTTCCCGATGAGCAACTCTTGACCGTTTCTTGCGAACCATGGTTCGCTGATATAGTAAACTACTTAGCCACCGGCTTGATACCTAAAGATTGGTCGAAACAGGATAAACTTCGATTCTTGTCCCAAGTAAAGCATTTTTACTGGGATGAACCTTATCTTTTTAAACACTGTTCCGACCAAATCATTCGTCGGTGTGTACCGGAAAATGAGGTTAAGAGTGTGCTGTCTTTTTGCCACGATCAAGCATGTGGCGGGCACTTTGGCCCAAAGAAGACAGCCGAAAAAATCTTGCAGTGTGGTTTCTATTGGCCACGACTTTTTAAGGATGCATTGAATACTGCAAGACATGCTCCCGGTGCCAACACTTGGGCCGGATATCGCGGAGAAACGAAATGCCGCTCCAACCAATTTTGGTTGTGGATGTTTTCGATGTTTAGGGAATAGACTTTATGGGACCGTTTCCAAATTCTTTTGGAAATGTCTATATTCTCTTGGCTGTTGACTACGTTTCTAAGTGGGTCGAGGCTGTGCCTAGCCGAACGAATGACAATAAGGTTGTCATTCGATTTCTTAATGAACACATCTTTTCTCGATTTGGGCACTCTTGAGCGATAATAAGTGATAATGGTTCTCACTTTTGCAATAGGACTTTTGAGTCCTTAATGCGCAAATATTCTATCACCCACAAGCTGTCAACGCCATACCATCCCCAAACATGTGGGTAAGCCGAAGTTTCAAATCGGCAAATCAAGCAAATCTTGGAGAAAACGGTTTCTAAAAACCGTAAAGATTGGTCACTCAAACTGATCGATGCACTATAGGCTTTCCGTACTGCATACAAGACCGATCTTGGTATGTCTCCATACCGGCTGGTTTACGGGAAGGCTTGCTACCTCCCAGTAGAGATTGAGCATAAGGCATTTTGGGCTATCAAAAAGTTAAATTTATCTTTAGGAGATGCGGACAGCAATCGAAAGCTGCAGTTGAATGAACTAGAAGAGCTGCGGGATGAGGCATATGATAATGACATAATTGTTAAAAACCGAACAAAGGTGTTCCACGATAAACACCTTTTGCGTAAAACATTTAAACCTGGTTAACAGGTTTTACTCTATGATACTCGGTTACATTATCACCCCGGCAAGCTCCGTTCTAGGTGGAAAGGTCCATTTGTAGTTCGCACCGTTTATCCGCACGATGCAGTCGATCTTGAAAATTCTGAGGATGGTACTTCATTCAAAGTTAATGGACATCGATTGAAACCTTTCCTCACAGCGGACCATTCGGAGGAGCTCCTGTTGTTGCAGGAGCCGATTTACACTGATTGATTTTCCTCCACTTTCACCCCCGAATTTCCAATCAATTTTTTCCAAAACTTTATTTCAAATAAGTTTAGGGGTGTGTATCATTTGTAAATATGTTAATAAGCTGGACATTTCCAACATTATCGACCCTCTTGGTGCAGCATGACAGTGAGGACACTATCCAGTTTAAGTTTGGGGGTATGCTCGGTACGTCTTCTTCCTACGCATTCATATGTATATTTTTGCATTTGCATATTTATTTGAAAACTCATAAAAACTGAAAATTTTCAAAAATTATAAAAATTAATGTATTCAATTTTGGCCATATTTTACTTAAGTTTAACAAGTAGGTTAACTGGCTACGAACAACTAGATCTTAGACTTGGTAAATTTAAAACCCTAAAAATAACCTTCTTTAAAAATTAACGGTAGAAAGTATGTCTTTGTAGTTTATTTAGAAATAGGCAAATTTTGGGTTCACTTCTTGAGCTAAGTCGAAATAAAGGAAAAAGTATTGATTTTTATTAGAGTATAAGTTTGAAAAAAAATTCCTAGCTTAAGTCTAGATTCTGAAAATATATACCCTACAAATTGCACAATCATGCACCTTGAAACTTGGAAAGTAAAAGAGACCTTGAAATGCTCTTGTCTAAAGTCCTTAGTACGAAGAAAATAAAAAAAATGTGAATAAAGAAAAAAATGAACACTGGTCTTTGTGATTACTTAAGGCTGCAAAAATAGAAAAATATTTAGCGAGGGTGCTTCATCACCTAGTGCCTTAGACCAACTGGTTTGGGAGTCACTGCTCAAAGCCTTGGGTGTTGCAAGACTATGAATTATGCTTTAAAGTGCAAACATATCTTGTAATCGGTTGTTGGTACCTCAAGAAGTATTAACAGTCGCATGAAGGATGTGTAAGCAAAAATTCATTAAGAATTCACCAGTTAATTAGTGCTTTGGACAACGGACAAGGGTATGATTGCTTGATTTGAATTTCCAAGTGTAGGGGTGATTTATACACACACGTGGGGATATATGATTAGAGTTGAGATAAGAGAAAGGAATGAAGAATAGAACTTGTATCTTTAGTAGAGTTAGAAAAATTCCTAAGTGAAGATGGAACCTTAGAAGGAAAACTTAAGAAATGCCGAAAGCTGAGTGATTCTATAGAACATATATGATCTTAAGTTAAAAAAATGAGGAAGTGTGAAAAATATAGGTAGATAGTTTACGAGTCGACGATAATAGAATTCCTTGTTAGAAAACCTAATTGGAGAATTAAAGTTGAAAAAGCCAAATTGATAGGATTTTGTGGGTGTAATCCACTGAAAACCCTCAGGAGACAACACTCCTCCTACTAGGGACACCTAGAGGTTTAACGGCTTGTTGCACATGCTCAGTGCAATCGCGTTTCCCTGCGAAAGTGAGGTTAGGTTTTTGTCAAGAATAAAAAAAAAAATAAGTTTGCTCGAGGACGAGCAAAAGATAAGTTTGGGGGTATTTGTTCATACCATAATATTGCATTATTATATTCCCCATTCTTATTCGTTTTATAAATAAACAGGTGCTTTTGACGCGTGTCTGCTACATATTACAGGTTACAGGTTCTTAGAGCGAAAACAGTGAAAAAGACAAAAGATGATACAAAAGAGGGACTTTTGACCAACAAGTAGAAGGATCCTAGTCAAGCCTAAACGAAGAATAGTTCGCAAAGGTACAAGGCAACGCAAGGTCCAAGATGTTAAAACAAACGGTTAAAAGACCATTACAAGTTCACTGAAGGATTTGAAGAAGATCTAGAATCCAAATGGAGAAAAGTACTGAAGAAATAAAAAGAACAAGACACCAGAAGGCAGCAAAGAAATTTTCACTGTGTGATATAGTCAATGGGCTGCGGAACTGTGGCCCTACCCCTACCCATGCCGCGGTTCCGTGGCCATCTGCTGCACGTGTCGGTGCAGAATTCTCCTGGTGGTGCGTCGGTGCTTTCGTTGGGATTTTTCGGGGGTATATCTGTAATAGCACATATGCGAGCAATTGTAACCCTAATTTTCCTATTTCCTATAAGTATGTATTCTAAAAATTGTATTAGGGATGCCTCTTTTCAATAAATAAAAATTCAGATTCTTTGGAAGATTGAAGAGCATCTTTCTTGTAAGTTCATCTTTTAATTTCTGCTTTACTTTATAATTAAATTCTTGCCTTAGATTAATTAATCTTTTGCCTTAGTTAATTCTAGTGTAGAATCTCTTAAACTGCAGTAGGTAAATTAATCCAGTAGATCTAAAAATACACAATCTTAAAATGATATTTTTAATAGATCCCCTAATGAGCGAGTAATTTCCTCGCTGGTTAAGGTTAGGAATAAGGGAGGGATTGAGAGATGAAGATCTCTCATCTCTTTCGTGCCCAATTATTTTTAATAACTAGAACTTCATGCATGCATGCATGATCCGCTCCCTACGGCACCCTACCCACGAGGTAACGGTGAAACCGTAGTATAAAGGACCGGACATGCATGTCTTCCATGAAGGTTATAACAATTATTAGGGAAGGACGGACAAGGATCTAGAGGAAGAAACTTCGTTTCTTCCCAATCATCCTAATCCCCTTTACTAATAATTGCTATAACTTCTAAAAGATTTAATTTAGGGCATTGAAAGAGGTGTGACATTCAATCTTATCAAACTCCACCTTAGACCTAATCCTAGCAAGTTTCTAATCATCGTACGACTTAGTTTTTATATTCAATTAAAAGACCAAACAACCATTGGAATTAGCTCGTAAGCACACTTAGGAAAATTACACATCCCTGTGGACCGACCCGTACTCACCGGCTAGCTGCAAAGCGACGCCGTTCTTGATTGCGGTAAATTATCTTTGATCGTTAAAAACCTACACTAATCACCGAACCAACACCATCTGCGCGACATGCTCACCGTCGTCACTGGTGCCGAGTACGGAAGGCTGGGGGCAGCTCTCCGTCTGGATTTACTCCACCAGCTCCAATGGTGGAGATCGATGCTGCTATTCCAACCGGGAACAGTTTTGAAATGCTGAACAAGGTGCGCAGGAACTCTCCTACCGCCGTACTGAAAAGATCTCCTCCACCCGTGGAGAATGTTACAGAAACGAAACCGGAGCGGACCCCTTAGCGGCTGTCCTCCAAAATTTACAAGGTCTGGCGACAGGTCCAAGACTCAGTAATTGATCAAGATTACTCTCGCCGACCCAAAAGCTCAAAACTCAGCAAGAAAAGAGCCATCTTGAGGTACCGCAGAAAATGTCATCCGTCTGGGTGCCCACTGCAACGGCTCCCTCAACGTCAGCCGCTCAAAAGAGAAGGAGGCCAGAGAAAGCCCCTGTGACTACGGCAAACCGCAAAGACGCTGAGCCCAAACGCCCCAAGTCTGGGGGCATAATGGTGCATACTGTTTACATGGCTTCCGGAAAAGAGGAAAGCCGCGTTTCTATAGGTCATCGACCGCTCACCCGATCTATGACAAAAGCCCAGGAGCAGCAACAGAAGCTTCAGGAAATGCTAACGCAAATGGCCGCACTCACCGGGCCAAAAGAAAGCCCGGAGGCGTCATCAGAGCAGCGTCACGAACAAGAAACCGATTATGACTTCCTCCGCAGGGTCCTCGAAAAGAAGGACAGAGAAGCGGCAGAACAAGCGGCTAATATAAAACGAATGGCGCTTCTCTTCCAAGACATGATCGGGATGATGTTACAGCCGGATCCTCCAGCTGAAGACCCTCCGATCATTATCGAAGACGACAGAGGGGAGACATCGAACCCTCTGCCGGCTCTGTCAGCAGCCAAGAAGGAAACCATCTCAAAAGCCACGCTCGATGATTATATAGCTCAACAAATACGAGCTCACCGAGCGAAGGAAGCGGCTGGCCAAGTCGTTAAAACTGGGCGACCATATCCAGGCTGGTATGATCAAATAAGTTACCCGCCGGGATATACGATCCCCAAATTCCATGTGTACAAGGGGACAGACAATCCCCATCAACATGTCGCTCAGTTCAGGGCTCTTTGCGGTAATACTGGAGGTGATGATAAACTTCTACTTCGCCAGTTCGTCGGTAGTTTAGCAGACACATCTTTTGAATGGTACTCGGAGCTTCCCGACGACTCCGTCAAAACGTTCACAAAAATAGAGTTGTTGTTCACTCAACGGTTCGCAAGCGCCAGTGAACGCACCCCGATCACGATATTGATCAACTCCAGAGTAAAGCCGGGAGAGACGTGGGTGCAGTATGCAATCCGGTGGCGGAACCTATGGTCGAGATGCGAACAACGCATAAAAGAAGCTCCTACCGTGGGTATGTTCATGTGGACCCTTGACCCTCAGTCGACTATCTCCCAATTCATGATGTTCTTCAAGCCGACCACGTTCCAGGACTTGATTGACAAGTTGGCCCAAATGGACCAGATGGGCCATAGACCATCTCCTTCAAAGACGGATCCTCAGAATGAAAAGGGGAAAGGAAAAGCGACTTTCGTCGCCAATACTCAACAACAGCCGAGCAATTTAAAGTCGGTTGTTCACCAAAACAATATGCGTCCACGCCCATCCCTCGAGGAGAGACTAGGACGTCCTTACTCGTTTCCCCAGGATAAAACGAGACTGTTCGAGTTGGCAGTGCGCAACAGGCTCATAAATTTGCCGGATCCAAAACGTCCGTTGTAGCTAGGTGATGTCAACAATCCTAATTACTGCCCTTACCACCAAGCAGTAAGCCATCCAATCGAAAATTGCTTCGTCTTCAAAGGCTGGATTGAGGATGAATACCAGCAGGGCAAATTCGCGTTGTCTGACAACTGGAAAGTGAACCCGCCACAACCACATGCTCATAAAAAGATGGACACGTCGGGGGTATCATGCTCTTTTATAGGGGATGCTCCATGAGAAATTGTTCTTTCGGCAAAAACTAAAAGAATGCTAAAAGATCTTCAAACATGTCCGACCTATGAACAACGGACCGAAACGTCCTTAAACTAACGATGGACCACTATGTCCTAAAACTAGCTGTTGACCGAAACGTCGTTAAACTACTACCAACCCGCAACATCCTCAGGCTGACGTGGTAAAAAGAAAAAAGAAAAAAAGAAAAAAAGAAAAATCGGTATGTCCACAAGCAAAAAGGGCACGGATGAAAACCCGAGAGGGCTCCGTGAGTACAAACAGCAGGGCTACCGACGAGTTTTGTGAAAACCCGAAAGGGAGCAACCTCGTTAAAAGACACTTGCAAGGTCCTCTCGACCTTGTGAGGAGAAACCACCTGCGTGAAATCCTTACGACTCACAAGGGAGCAACACACTTAGGGATCCCCACGATTCCTAAGGAGAAATTACACTTGTGAGATCCTCACGATTCGTAAGGAGAACCCTTTTATGGGACCCTCACGGCTCATAAGATTTAAAAGTCTTAAGCTACAGGGATCTGAACCTGTTCTTAAGCAGCCATCACAACCTCTAATGCTGCCCTACAAGCGGCTCAATGCTGACCCTTGTATACAATCCACGGGCGCGAATAAACATTTCCCTAACAAAGTCACATCCGTGACTAGGGATATGTCTATATGGTGAACAACCCTTGTAAGTCCTCTCGACTTATAAGGAGAAAACACTCTTGTATGATCCTTTCGACTTATAAGAGATCATGCACTTAGAAATCCTCACGATTCTTAAGGAGAAAACTCACCTACGTAATCCTCACGACTCGTAGGAAGAAATACCTTTATGAGACCCTTACGGCTCATGAAGTCAAAAGCCTTAGTCGACAGGATCCTAACCCTGTTCGCTAAGCCACCTTTGTTCGACATCGACAGAGGTAAATGATGATTCGCTCCTGGCAATATTCCAGTTGTAGCGGTGCTGATACCGAAATCGGTGTCTAATCCCAAGCTTGCAGTAAGAAGCTAGCAAGCCACACATGCATACGAAATAGCCGAAATGATGGGGCAACTTGCAACAAAATCAGCAAGTAAAAAAATGTATGCATGGAAAATAGCTGAAATGATTGGGCAACTCGCAATAAAAAGCAGCGAGTAAAAATAAAATAAATAGCCGAAATGATTGGGCACCGCGAAAAATAGCCGAAATGATTGGACAATCGCGACCTTCGCGATATTAAAGCTGAAATGATAGAGCATTGCCGAAAGAAATAAAATAAATAAATAAATAAATAAATAAATGAAATTTATGCCCTACAGGTGATATCACATCAATCCCTGTGTACAATCCAGGGGCGCAAACGAAGAGGGAACCATATCATCCCACCAAGCTCCATCAGAAAGAGAGCCAAATCTCAACGGTCACATCTGCATCTCAGAAGACCAACAACAGCGTTCCTCCTTATGCCAGCAAGGCATGGAAGCGACACAACGAAACGGAGCCACGGCATAGTCCTTAGTTCTAAATCTCGACGGTTCACAGACAACCTAGTGACCACCTCAGCATTCGTCTCGTTACAGCAGACGCAATGTCAACAACGGCGTTCTTTCGTAGTCCAGCAGGATGCAGACGCAACGTCAACAATAGACCTCACGGTCAAAACAAAGCGGAGTGATGGCAAAATCCCAACTCCACCTCAGTATTCGTCTCGCTACACCAGACGCAATGTCAACAACGGCGTTCCTTCGCAGTCCAGCAGGATGCAGACGCAACGTCAACAAAAGACCTCACGGTCAAAACAAAGCGGAGTGACGGCAAAATCCCAGCTCCACCTCGACGTTCATCTCGATACAGCAGACGAGATGTCATTACAGCGTCCTTCCTCCAACAGGATTCGGACACACCAAAGCAAATGAAGCGAAGGCCAAATTCCTAGTTTCAGGGTCTTGACGGCAACTCATATAAAACCTGAAAGACCATCGGAGATCATCCCATATGGAGTGGTCACCACCTCGACGTTCGTCTCGATACAGCAGACGAGATATCACCACAGCGTTCTTTCTCCAGCAGGATTCAGATGCAACGATCAAACAACGGAGTCACGGCAAAATCCTTAGTTCCAAACCTCGACGGTTCACCAACAACCTAGAGACAACCGCGACATTCGTCTCGATATAGCAGACGCAATGCCAGCAAACGAAGCAAAGGCTAAATTCCTAACTTCAGGGTCTTGACGGCAACTCATATAAAACCTGAAAGACTATCGGAGATCATCCCACCCCAGCGTGGAGTGGTTATGACTCATCGGGGCTCTCCAAAATGAGCCTAACCTCAAGTAAAAAGCGGCATGGAAAAATCCCTAACCCTTGCTCTTTCGACAGTAATATCACCTAGAAGATTGCTTGAAGACGTCTTGTCCAGCCCCTGAAGGGATCAGAGACACAACAGTCGCGGGGCTACTCGAACAGCACGATTATGCGTCGAGGAATACACCAGCCAACACGACGGTACGATGGACAAAACCCTAGTACCACAGATCCTAACGGACCTCTGTCGTAAAGAGCAGAGGTTAACTGTGACGTTAGGACATTCTTGCGAGAACTGCTTGATTCGTTTCTACTCGTGAGGAAATTAGTGTCTTTGCGAGAACTTCTCGATTCGTCTCGACTCGTAGGAAAAAGCCTTAGGCAATGGGGATAAGAACCGGTTTCCTAAGCACTGGGGTGCTGCAAGTCAGTCCAAGATGGACTCTTGCATACTATTCACGGACCGCACTCTCCAAAGTCGAACCTCGACAAGGAGGGAAACAACCACTTACGAGTCCTCTCGACTTGTAAGAGGGAAAATTCTCTTGTGAGATCCTTACGACTCTCAAGGGAAAACACACCTACGAGATCCTCTCGACTCGTAGGGAGAAAGTCTTTATGAGACCCTCACGGCTCATGAAGTTGAAAAGTCTTAGGCAGCAGATCTGAACCTGCTTCCTAAGCCATCACTACCCTTCGAAGAACCCAAAACAAGATGGCCACTCTATCATCTGCCGGTTATGGTTGCTAAGGTGTGTTCCCGCCAAAATTATGGCTCACAACCTGCTCCCTTATAAAAATATATATATATATATATAATAAATAATAAAAATAATAATAAAAAAATAAAAATGAAGGGAAAAACTCCACATGCAAAAAATGTAACAAATGCATCAAAGCCAAGAGTTAAAACATTGTGAAGCAACGCTTCAGATGCAGCGCCAAGTGCGCTGCGCCCTAAATAGCGCACCACGTGCAAAGCATGTGTGCGCTAGCGCTAGGTGCGCTGCGCTTCAAGCAGCGCACCACGTGTCATACACGTGTGCGCTAGCGCAATGTGCGCTGCCTTTTAAGCAGCGCACCACGTGCAAAGCACGGGTGCGCCAGCACTGGAACCTAAAAGCTCCCCAACCGTCAGATCAAAGATCTAATAATAATGATAAATTATTAATTAATCAGAATTAAATTCTGTTAAGGAAAGATTCCTCAAAATCTTTCCAAATGACAAGATTTTACTCTGTAAATCAGAGCACCGTTGGATCAATGATCCAATGGTAAATAAAAATTACCAAAGACAATAAATTCTGTTATGGAAAGATTTTCTCAATCTTGTTAAAAACAAGAAAATTGCCTTCTGTAAAACAGAAGCCCTAGGATCAAAAATCCAACGGTGGGGAAACATCCCCAAATCAATCAGAGAAAAATCTCTTTAACCGATTTAACAAATCAATTTGCCCTATATAAAGGCCCCAAGACTTCAAGTCTGATATAGAGAAACCTCCCTACAAACTTTGAGAAGACTGAAAGAAAGAAGAGTAAGCTCTTAGAAAAAGAAGATCATTTCTTCAAGGTAAAGAATTAATTCTTGAACAACAGAGATGAAATCATCTCATTAAAAAAGAAGAACTATCTTCTTAAAAGATCATAGATCTACAACAGACCAAGGTCTCTCGTAAAAATATCAAAAGATCTAATCATAAAAATAAAAGAAGTATTTACTTTATTCACAGATCCTTGATCTACAAAGGTAAAGCCCTTTCCAAAATAAGAACTTTTGTTCTTGAATCTTGAGGCAAAACCTCCTTTGGGAGAACATAAACTCTTTCTCTGATCACAAATTTGATCAAATGCGTTTTGCGCTACTGAAAAGTGCCTTGCACTTATGAACTGCGCTTTTGCGCTCCTTGGACCGGCGCTCAGCGCCAAAACAGGCCACGTGTCAACCGTAGACACAGCTTGCGCTTTGCGCTTCTGAAACAGAGCACTGCGCTCATGGGCTGGCGCTCAGCGCCAAACGCGCAACGTATCACTCTCTGGTGCGCCACTAAACTAGCGCAACACGCTCACAAACTGAAAGCGCAATGCGCTAATAAACTAGCGCTTAGCGCTAAGCGCGACACGTGTCATTTTCGTGTGCGCTACCCGACAGAAGCGCAATGCGCTCTTTGATTGGCGCAAAGCGCCTGGCGCGCCACGTGGCGCACTGTCAGAACATATATTGTTCTGATGAATGCTATGTATTCAATACAAGACAAAAGATGTCAGAACCCAATGCTCAGCATTATTAAAAGGGCCAAGCCCAAATAAAGGCTCAACAGCCAGAGCAATAAAAATGTTAAACATTTTAATTGGACTTAGCCCAACATTGGCCGTAAGTCCTCAACATTATATTCAATTGAGCTCATCTGCTCATGAATATTCAACAAATCTTAGTCCCAAACTGGGCTATAGATTTTCCAATCAATCTACATCCGGTTCGAGGGTACATCTCTTTACTTCTCTGATATCTGTCGTTGTAATCCTTCAACGTCTTCAGAGAGGTGACGGGTCCCGATAACCACACATTTCTACGGACTGTGGGGTCCTTAAACTCATGGACTAAGATGTCCTTAAACCTTATAGATTACGATGTCTCTAAACCGGACTGTAGGGTCCTTAAACTCATGGACTACGATGTCCTTAACCTGGACCACCATGTCCTTAAACTGGAAATCGACCGCAATGTCCCTAAACTAAACAATAGAGTCCAAATGCTCTTTTGTTGGATCTAAACGATCCCGTTAAGTTGATCTCAGTCTAAAATTAGACTGACGTGTCCTTAACAAACGTTGAGTTGATCTTAGTCTCAAATGAGACTAACGTATCCTTAAACACAACCCCAAACCCAAATATAAGAAAATACAGATTTGGACTAATCCACGTCCTACGGGCGACAACATAAATTAGTCTCCGTATACAATCCACGGGCAACCACAAACAAAACAAACACCCACGACACGAAGTAACCATCTGGAGAAGGAGAAAGTTGTTACCGCGATGCGGTAGCATAATCAACTGCAGGGGCTTGCGCTTACAGGGAAGAGCGTCCCCACAATCAAAAACCCCTCACCGTGAGAGGGAATCTGACGAAGTCTGCTACATCGGCCGCATCCGTTTAAACCTTTGATGCATGGTGCCATAAATCAACTTAGTATCTTCGGAGAGGTGGACGGATAGCACCTATTAGCATCTGCCCTGAAATTCAGGCAAGACGTTCGCCGCGTCTTCGCCCGTCTTTCGGTGGGGAACAGATTCTGGCACGCCCGGTGGGACCTTTTGCTCTTTCCACTCCATACTTCGTGTGTCGTGTTCGCGAAAGAATCGCGGTTTGCTATGGTTGCCTATGGATTCGAAGTACTTAGATTTGGTGTCTTGCTCCGTGCAGAAAACAGAAGATCAATGGCTTCAAACTGCACTAACTGCAATTGCAACTCACGCTCCGTCTCATCTGGAGGCATAGCTTACGGGCCCCAAGCGGCCTCCCTGTTCACAATGCCAGTGGACCAGGTGACTCAGGCCACCACTGGATTGTTCTTTGGGACCATGCTCCCACCGATGAGCTTCAGCACCCCTGTACCTTCGCAGGAAGCTCCCAAAAATTCGGTCTTTGATCGGCTTGCTACTACCGCGGCCCCTCCCAACGGGTCGTCCAGCTCCAGCGCCTCGGTCTTTGCCAGATTGCGCCAAAATTCACGTGGGCCCGTGATGAAGTCTGCAATTCAAGAAAAGGCTATTCTGAAAAGGATAACCATCCCCGCTCCCGAAGTCGTCAAGACGGCTTCTTCTGCCAAAGGGTCGGTCTTCACAAGACTGACTATTCCGGCTCCCACTCCGGCTCCCGTTCCTGATCAAAAGTCTGTCTTTGACAGATTAGATGCTGCTACTCAACGGACATCAGTCTTCAAGAGGCTGACGCCGGCAACATCCTTTCTCCAAAACAGGTGGCACGACGAAGTCACCCCTCAAGCTGAAACAATCCCGACAGCTCGACACGCTCGACGTCGCCACTGGCGCCGAGTAAGGAAGGCTGGGGGAAACTCCCCCTCTGGGCTAACTCCACCAGCCCCAACGGTAGAAGTTAATGCTACTGTTCCAACCGGGAACAGCTTCGAACTGCTGAACAAGGAGCGCAGGAACTCTCCTACCGCTGTACTGAAAAGATCTCCTCCACCGGTGGAGAATGTTACAGAAATAAAGCCAGATCAGCCCCCTCAACGGCTGTCCTCTAAAGTTTACAAAGTCCAGCGACGGGTCCAGGAGTCGGTGATTGATCAAGACTATCCTCGCCGACAGAAGAAGCTGAAGGTTCAACAAGAAGAGAACCGTCCTGGAAAGCCACAAAGGGCGACAACCACCTGGGTGCCCACTGCAACGGCCCCCTCGACGTCAACTGCTCAAAAGAGAAGGAAGACAGAGAAAGCCCCTGTGACTATGGCAGATCGTAAAGACGCGCATAACGGTCCATACTGTTTACATGGCTTCCGGAAAAGAGGAAATCCGCGCTTCGACGGGTCACCGGCCGCTCACCCGATCCGTAACCAAAGCCCAGGAGCAACAACAGAAGCTTCAGGAAATGCTGACGCAAATGGCCGCACTCACCGGGCCAAAAGAAAGCCCGGAGGCATCATCAGAGCAGCGTCATGAGCATGAAACCGATGCCGACCTCCTCCGCAGAGTCCTCGAAAAGAAGGACACAGAAGCAGCAGAACAAGCTGCCAACATAAAACGAATGGCGCTTCTCTTCCAAAACATGTTCGGGATGATGTTATAGCCGGAACCTCTAGCTGAAGACCCTCCGATCATTATTGAAGACGACAGAAGAGAGGCATTGAACCCTCCTCCGGCTCTTTTAGCAGCCAAAGAGGAAACAATTTCCAAGGCCGCTTTGGACGATTATATTGCTCAGCAAAAATGAGCTCACCAGGCGAATGAAGCGGCTGGCCAAATTGTCAAGACCGGACGACCCTATCCGGGCTGGTATGACCAAATAAGTTACCCGTTGGGATATACGATCCCTAAGTTCCATGTATATAAAGGGACGGGGAATCCACATCAGCATGTCGCTCAATTCAGGGCCTTATGCGGCAACATAGGAGGCGACGACAAACTGTTGCTTCGCCAATTCGTCGGCAGCTTAGCAGAAACGGCCTTCGAATGGATTCGGAGCTGCCTAACGAATCTGTCAAAACATTTGCGGAGATGGAGCTGCTGTTTACACAAAGATTTGCAAGCGCCAGCGAGCGCACCCCGATCACCGCATTGATCAACGCCAGGGTAAGGCCAGGCGAAACATGGGTTCAATACGCAATACGATGGCGGGATCTGTGGTCGAAATGCGAACAGCGCATCGAAGAAGCGCCGGCGGTAGGCATGTTCGTAGGCACTCTTGACCCTCAAGCGACTTTCTCCCAGTTCATGATATTCTTCAAGCCAACTACTTTCCAGGCCTTGATTGACAAGTTGGCCCAAATGGATCAGATGGGTCATAGACCATCTCCTTCAAAGCCGGATTCTCGAAATGAAAAAGAGAAAGGAAAAGCAACTTCCGTCGCCAATACTCAACAACAGCCGAGCAACTTAAAGCCGATTGTTCGCCAAAACAATATGGGTCCATGCCCATCCCTTGAGGAGAGACTAGGACGTCCCTACTCGTTTCCCTAAGATAAAACGAGGAGACTGTTCGAGCTGGCAGTGCGCAACAGACTCATCAATCTGCCAGATCCAAAACGTCCGTTGCAGCCAAACGACGTCAACAATCCCAATTACTGTCCCTACCACCGAGTATTGAGCCATCCGATCGAAGACTGCTACGCCTTCAAAAACTGGGTTGAAGACCAATACCAACAAGGCAAGTTCGCGTTATCGGAAAACTGGAAGGTGAAACCGCCACAACCTCATGCCCCTAAAAAGGTGGACACGCCGGGGGCATCATGCTCTTTTATAGAAGAAATTCCGTGGGAGGTCGCTCTTTCAGCCAAAACTAAAAGAATGCTGAAGGATCTCCAAACATGCCCGGCAATCAGGTGGAAAAATCCACTGGAACCCGAGATCGTCGAGGGAATGCTGAAACCGCGCCCAACTCCAAAAATTGGTGGTGATAGCCAAAGCATTCACACCCAACCGTCGAAATCTTCGAAAAAGAAGAAGAAGCCCGTGAAACCTGGTGACAAGTGCACGGACCTGCAAAAGCAGATTGACGCGCTAGAAGAGTATAACCAGAAGGCACGGACTCCAGTCATACTCCAAGAGTTTCTCAGCCACGTCCTTGATGACAGAGATGATGGAGAAGACTCGTCGAGTGAATCTGAAGATTGCATAGCAAGCTGCCATGTGATCTCTCACTCATCGATAGACAATGAGGAAGCTCCTCGCACCGAGAAACTGGGGGCAAATCCAAAGCCAAAACCCTTGGAACCGTCTGACGAGATGATCGATTTGCTACTGAACGAAGCCCGTCAAAAAAGCAAAGCCAATCGAGAGCGTGAATTGGCTATATTCGAAAAAGCCAAACGCCGACGACTGGAGGAAAAGGTCGAGACACCCCAACTGAAGCAAAGCATCCCTATCGCCAGCAAAAGCAAGCTTAAAGTAAGGAAACGATTCGCTAGGGCCCTAGTAATTGGAATGGAGTTGCCCTCTTTCAAAGGAAATTCCCCGGGCAATATACGTCTTGACAAAGCGGACATACATCCTAACTTCTGCCTATACCATCAAAAGATTGCACACCCTACCGAGGAGTGCATAGCCTTTAAAAACTGGTGGCAGGGATATGTTGCCCATCGACGACATGTTCAACGAGTGAAGCGCAAGGCTCGTCGAGCACAGAAAAGCACGACAGATGAGCGCGAAAGAGCTGTTGGAAACTGTCACATAGCCGACACTAAGGGATCGCAAGTTGTCACCTTTAGAAGCTACTCTGACGAAGAAATCGCCCTCAGCCCTCTCTTCAAGGAATCCACCTCCGACACAAAACATGCGAAGATTTGCGGCGAAATCTAGTTGCGTAATCGTGCGTTGCATCATGACCGAAACGTCGTTAAACTACTACCAACTCGTGCCATCTCCAGGCTGACGTGGTAAAAAGAAAAAAGAAAAAAAAAGAAGGAAAAAAAAAGGTATGTCCATAAGCAAAATGGGCACTGTTCTCCTCCGAAACACAAAGACACGACCGCGTAGGTTCTTCTTGCTTGAATTTGGGGGCAGATGCTATTTGGTGCTATTCGTCCACCTCTCCGAAGATGCCAAGTTGATTTATGACACCATGTATCGAAGGTTTAAACAGATGCGGCCGATGTAGCAGACTTCGTCAGATTCCCCCTCGTTGAGGGGTTTTTGATTGTGGGGACGCTCTTTCCTGCAGGCGCAATCCCCTGCAGTCAATTACGCTATCGCGTCGCGGTAACCACTTTCTCCTTCTCCAGATGGCCACTTCGTGTCGTCTGTGTTTGTTTTGTTTTTGGTTGCCCGTGGATTGTATACGGAGACTAATTTATGTTGTCGCCCGTAGGGCGTGGATTAGTCCAAATCCGTATCTTCTTAGATTTGGGTTTGGGGTTGGGTTTAAGGATGCGTTAATCTCATTTAAGACTAAGATCAACTTAAACGTTTGTTAAGGATACGTTAGTCTAATTTTAGACTAAGATCAACACAACAGTTTGTGGATTAGTCCAAATCCGTATCTTCTAGTTTAGAGACTTTGCAGTCAATTGCCAGTTTAAGGACATGGTGGTCCAAGGTTAAGGACATCATAGTCCGTGGGTTTAAAGGGACCCCACAGTCCGAGGTTACGGACATCATAGTCCTTGGGTTTAAAGGGACCCCACAGTCTGAGGTTAAGGACATCATAGTCCATGGGTTTAAAGGGACCCCATAGTCCGAGGTTAAGGACATCATAGTCCATGGGTTTAAAGACCCCACGGTCCAGGTAATGATTGGTTATCGGGACCCATCACCTCTCTGAAGACGTTGAAGGATTACAACGACAAATATCAAAGGAGTGAAGAGATGTACCCTTGAACCAAAGTTGATTGGCAGATCTGTAGTCCAATTTGGAACTAAGATCAATTAATTAGATTATGAGCACATTGGCTCAGTTAAATCTGAATTGAGGACTTATGGCCAATTTGGGCTAAGTCCAATTAAGTTTGAAATGTTGGCCCTTTGTTGGCCTGTTGAGCATTTGTCTGGGTTCAGCCCATCATTATTTAGCAATGCTAAACCATAGTTTGAATGCTCTGATAACATTTTGTCTTTGAGCATTAATCATTATAGCTCTGGATTTTAAGGCTCATTTGAAGGGGATATTTGCCTCTGGAAAACTTAGCCAATTTAGGCTAAGCTGGTTTTAGAATAGTGTTAAACACTAAAGGACATCTGGCGGTCACGTGTCCTCACGTGATGTATTTAAAACAGTGTTAAACACTGGAGACAAAACGCTCAAAATAGTGTTAAACACTAGAAAGGAAGGGGTCACGTGAGGCGCCTGAGATGGGGCCAGACCTCCTTTATTTTCTTCCTAGAATATTCAGATAAGTGTTAAACACTTTTAGTCTTTAAGGCTATCACGTGTGAGCACGTGATGGGCATCCACGCACTGGATATTAAAGGGATTTGTTAGGGGTCACGTGGGGATACGTGAGGGCGCCCATGTATTGGATTTTAATCCTTCAGTTCTTTCCATCTTCTCTTTTTTTAAAGAGGTGTTTGTCAGGGGTCACGTGGGGATACGTGAGGGCGCCCAAAATTGATTCTGCTTTTGGATTTGTTCCCTTTTGTTTTGAGAGTCACGTGTGAGCACGTGAGGCATTGCCTCCAAGCTTTTTCTTTCTTATTTTTGGGGAATCTTTTTAGGGGTCATGTGGGGCCACGTGACCTTAGTTCTTTGCATGCATGGAGATCTTCAAGTCTCTTTATTTTTAAGAATTAAATTCTCTTGTAAGGTTAAACTCTAATTCTGTTTTGGAGGAATTAAATTCTTATGAATTTGGGAGAATTAAATTCTCATATAGGGTTAAACCCTAGTTCTGTTTTGGAGGAATTAAATTCCTATGAATTTGGGGGAATTAAAATTTCTTAAATTCAATTCTCTCTCTAAGTTTTGGATCTGCATGGCAGAATCTCCCCGATGAGAATTAAATTCTCAATTTGTGGGGAGATCTGCTTCTGCAGATCTTCAACCAAAGGAAGAACTATGTTCTTATTCAGAAGAGTTAAACTCTTAAATTGAGAATTAAATTCTCTTTGTTTTATGGAACTTAGATCTCTTTCGCATTTCTCACCTAGGGTTTCTTTTCTCTGAAGAGATCTTTTTTTCCCTCTCTTAAGAATTAAATTCTCCTCTCTTTTTTCTCTCTGTTGTTGTTATCTCCCAAAAAAGTAGATCCTCCTCTCTTCTCTTCTTAGCTTCTATTTATAAGAGAAAGAAAAAAATCAATTTGTTTTGTCGATCTTTCATTGAAAGATTTTAATTGATTTTGTAACCAACATGATCTTTTAGATCACTCAGTGAATTTTATTCACCATTGGATTTTTAATCCAAAAGATATTCTGTTTGTTATTTTTGGTGAAATTTAGGGAAATATTTCCTTGTCTAAAATCTTTCCATAAATTGGTGATTTTTAATCACCCTTGGATTTTTAATCCAACGGTGCTCCATTTTATAGAACACCATCTTTTTTATTTGGAAAGATTTAGAAAAATATTTTTCTAGTTAGGGTTTTTGATTCTCTCTTAATTAGAATTTAATTCTATTAATTCATAGATCTTTAGGAACCCATCACGTGTTGGCACGCGACCCCCTGATTAAGCATTTGACCAGAATTTAATTCTGTTGTTTTAAAGAACTCAGGAATTATCACGTGTCAGCACGTGACCCTTGGTCACGTGTTGGCACGTGATATCCTATTGGGGTTTTTCCTTGTTATTTTATTATACCTTTAATTCTTTTCAGTGGGTTTAAAGGCCCATCACGTGTTGGCACGTGGCCCCACTGATTAATTATTTCAAATTATTTATTTTATTCAGTGCCTACAGGCTTTGCCTGTAAATGGTCACGTGTCTGCACGTGATGCCCGGTCACGTGTTTGCACGTGATGCCTCATAACTTTTGATCCCGGATGAATTATGAGGCCCATAATATATCAAATTGAAGTATTTTTCGAGAAACTTTCGATACCATCAGAATTTAGCTATTTCTCATTCGGGAGTTTGTCAAAATGCAGCCCGGAAAATACTGGTTCGCATTTTCTTCCTTAGATTACACGTGCATAGCATATTTGCTCATAACTTTTGATCCCGGATGAATTATGAGGCCCATAATATATCAAATCGAAGGATTTTTCGAGATGCTTTTGATACCATCAGAATTTAGCTGTTTCATATTCGGAAGTTTGTCAAAATACAGCCCAGAAAATATTGGTTCACATTTTCTTAAACGTATCGCTGCCATTTGATACCTTGGGCTCTTTTGCACAAGAAATTTTTTGGCGGCAAAAAATGCCCCCCACTACTTTGCCCACGTAAGTATATACGTGGGTGAAGTAATGCAGAGTAATTCATAGCGTATGACCAGTTTCGGGTTGGTATATAATCTTCAGGATCTTGATCCGAGAAGATAACGAGCGGACACAAGCGTCGTCATTTATCATTGACTCAAATCTCGACTCTTAAGAGATATAGTTCCAAACCCTCAGCTCTATGAGCCGCACCCTTCTGTTACTTTATGTCTTACTCTGGCATGAAGTAGTTTATATGCTTCATGAGTAACTTCTCCATTTCAGTGGCATGTAGCTTTGGCAAGTGTGGCCCATAGATAGTAAATAACAGTTCATCTTGAACTCTTTATAAGGTAACGATGGCTTAGGAAACAGGGTTAGGATATGTTGCCTAAGACTTTCCAACTTTATGAGCCGTGAGGGTCTCACAAAAGCTCTTCTCCCTATGAGTCGTGAAGATCTCGTAGGTGTCTTTTCTCCTTAGGAGTCGTGAGGACTCCTAAGTGCGTTTTCTCTTGAGAATCGTAAGGATCCCACAAGAGAATTTTCTTTATGCTTAGGGACACTAATTTCCCCGCAAGTTGAGACGAATCGAGAGATTCTCGAAAAGACACTGATTTCCTTGCGGGTCGAAACGAATCGAGAGGTTCTCGCCAAGGACGTTGATTTCCCTGAATCGAGATAAGAAGCGATGGCTTAGAAAACAGGTTCAGATCTGCCGCCTAAGGCTTTTCAACTTTATGAGCCGTGAGGGTCTCATAAGATTTTTTCTTCCTACGAGTCGAGAGGATCTCATAGGTGTATTTTCTCCTTAGGAATCGTGAGGATTCCTAAGTGTGTTTTCTCTTGAGAGTCGTAAGGATCTCACAAGAGAATTTTCTTCCTTACAAGTCGAGAGGACTCGTAAGTGATTGATGAGTTGACCTACTCCCGAGTCAAAGCATTGCTTCAACAGGAAGGTCGAGGGTTAACTTTGGGTTGTCTGTGCACCGCCGAGTCATGGAACTGGAAACTTTGCCGCGGCTCCGCTTTGCTGACGTTGTATATTCCTACAGAGATATTGATTTCTCTGCGGGTCGGCGCGAATCGAGATGTTCTCGTCAAGGACGCTGATTTTCCTGAATCGAGGTATTTGCCAAGGACACTGATTTCCTCGGAGTTGAAACGAATCGAGGTATTCCTGCAAAGACACTGATTTCTTTGCGGGTCGACGCGAATCGAGATGCCCTCGCCAAGGATGCTGATTTCCCGTGAATAGAGGTTTTGCTAAGGACACTGATTTCCCTGGAGTTGAAACGAATCGAGGTATTCCTGCAAAGACACTGATTTCTCTGCGGGTTAACGCGAATCGAGGTGCTCTCGTCAAGGATGCTGATTTCCCTGAATCGAGGTATTTGCCGAGGACACTGATTTTCTCAGAGTTGAAACGAATCGAGGTATTCCTGCAAAGACACTGATTTCTCTGCGGGTCGACGCAAATCGAGATGCTCTCGTCAAGGACGTTGATTTCCCTGAATCGAGTTTTTTTGCTAAGGACGCTGATTTCCTCGGAGTTGAGACGAATCGAGATATTCCTGTAAAGACGCTGATTTCTCTGCGGGTTGACGCGAATCGAGATGCTCTCGTCAATGACGCTGATTTCCCTGAATCGAGGAGGTTGCCAAGGACACTGATTTCCTCGGAGTTGAGACGAATCGAGGTATTCCTGCAAAGACGCTGATTTCTCTGCGGGTCGACGCGAATCGAGATGCTCTCGTCAAGGATGCTGATTTCCCTGAATCGAGGAGGTTGCCAAGGACACTGATTTCCCTGGGGTTGAGACGAATTGAGGTATTCCTGCAAAGACGCTGATTTCTCTGCGGGTCGACGCGAATCGAGATGCTCTCGTCAAGGACGCTGATTTCCCTGAATCGAGGAGGTTGCCAAGGACACTGATTTCCTCGGAGTTGAGACGAATCGAGGTATTCCTGCAAAGACGCTGATTTCTCTACGGATCAATGCGAATCGAGATGCTCTCGTCAAGGACGCTGATTTCCCTGAATCGAGGAGGTTGCCAAGGACACTGATTTCTCTAGGGTTGAGACGAATCGAGAGATTCCTGCAAAGAAACTGATTTCTCTGCGGGTCGACGCGAATCGAGATGCTCTCGTCAAGGATGCTGATTTCCCTGAATCGAGGTTTTTGAATTGACTTGATTCCGAGACGGGGTCATTGGATGACTCCAGGTTGTCTGTGAACCATAAAGTCTTGGAACTGGGGACTTTGCCGTGGCGCCGATTGATGGTGTAGCATCTGTGTCCTGCTGGAATGAGGAGGCACACCGTTGTTGGTCTTCAGGCCGTAGATGTGGCCATTGAGATTTGGAACTAGGGACTTTGCCATGGCTCCGCTTCATTGCGACTCTGAGGTCGGTTGTTGACGTCATGTTTGCACCTGGTTGGAGTGAGGAGAAACACCGTTGGTGATCTCTAGGCTGTCTGTGAACCGTCGAGATTTGGAACTAGGGGACTTTGCCATGGTTCCGTTGTTTTGACCTTGGGGTCGTTTGTTGACGTCGCATCTACATCCTGCTGGAGGAAGGAGAAACGCCGTTGGTGATCTCTAGGCTGTCTGTGAACCGTCGAGATTTGGAACTAGGGGACTTTGCCATGGTTCCGGGGTAGTCTCTAGGCTGTCTGTGAACTGTCGAGATTTGGAACTAGGGGACTTTGCCGTGGCTCCGTTTCTTGGTGTAACATCTGCATCCGATTAGAGGGAGGAAGAATGTCGGTGTTGATCTCTAAGTTGTCGATGTTGACGTTGAGACCCTGAAGCTAGGGATATTCCTTCGCTTCGTTTGTTGACATTGTATCTGCAATATTGCGACGAATGTCAAGATTGTCTTTAGGTTGTCTATGAACCATCGAGATTTGGCTTCGCTTCGACGAAGTTTGGTGGGACGATATGGTTCCCTTTATGTTTGTGCCCATGGATTGTATACAGGAGTCAATGTGACATCACCTGCAGGGCAAAAAGTTTTATTCTTTCATTTTTTTAAAATTCTGTAACACCCGAGCCCAATGCTACTAATTTCTGTTACCGTTTGAACGTAGTGTGACACTCATTTCATTTATCTTGCTTGATTGTTACTTATTGTAATTTTACCCGGCAAATTCATTTCTGCATATAACAATTTATGGCATCTAAAGTAAACTTAAAAATATTCATCTTGGCCTACTTGACACCCCTAACCCTGTTGTAACGTCCGTGCATCGTGTTCTCGTCCCGTTCAGTGAAACGGGCGAGTTTGGATGGCTACGTGCACGTACGTGTGTCCGTTTTGGGGGTATGCTTTTTGTTTGCAAAACACTTCATTTTAAATTTTGGATCCTGCTTAAAATTCTATTATTTTAATTTCAAATTTTTGGACCCGACCCGGGCGCGATTTGGAAATGTTTTACTTTGCGCCAAAATCCCAAATTTTAATATTTTAACCGTCGCATATTTCCTTAACCTTATAATATATTACTGTTCCTTAAATCTAATATTTTATATCGTTTAAATCTTTTCTTTAATTTTTCCTAACACCTAATTTAATCCTTCAACCAATCACATTCTTTCCTTTATCTCCCGTGGGCCCCACACCTCACACCTCTCTCTCTCTCTCTCTCTCACTCCCTCTCTCTCCTGTATCTCTCTCTCTCCCCATCCTTCTCTCTCTCCTCTATAAAAATTTTCCCCTCATCCCTTTCTTTTTTTTTTAAAAAGACACAGAACCCAAACCCAACGTCGCGTGAACCCAGCGCCTCAACTACGCGTCTCCTCGCCGTCGCCGTCCCCTCGATACCGATCTCCTCTCTCATCATCAATCTCATCTCCCTCCCTCCACCCGACATCACCAGCACCCCGACCCGTGGACTCCGACGCCTGCATCAAAACCCGGCGAACCCATCACCTTCGTCGTCGCCTTCACACCGCCCCTGCGCCTCCTCCTCAACCACCTCGGCTTCCTGTCCTTCCTCCTCTCGTCTACCGCCTCACCTACAACCCTAGATACGTGCACCCACCGTGTAACCACGACCCGCGCCACCTCGTCGCCGTTCCTTCATCGCCGGCGACCCTAGCCTCACACCACCATCTTCACCATCTCGTTTCCTCCCTCGCCCATGCATCAACACCCCCAGCAGACACTGCAACTACCTTACAGTAAAACCCTAGTGCAACCTAACCCCTCGACTGAGTGCCCTGAACCCTTGCCAGAGCCTTGCCGACCACCACCGTCGACGCTATCGCCTCTGAAGATCCTGCGGGTAAGCCTCCTTCCCTCAACTTCTCTGTCCTCCTTTGTTGTTTCGTATTCCATACTTTCTCTTGTGAGTTTTTCACCGTTGTTTTGAATCTCGGGAATCCGACGATGCCGACGACGTGACCCGGCATTCCAGCGAGGTACCCCGACCCGTGTGGTTCCATTGTTCGTCGTTTGGGTTCATTCCGTGAACCGTGCGCCCGTTGCGAGTTTCCCCGCCGACGTTTTACGTTCCGTTTTTCCCGGTTCGCGACCTGTCGAGGCAAGTAACCCTTGCTACATGCTAATCAATATTTACTTATAATTAATGACACCCTAAACCCGCAATTTAACTTTGGTATTATAATTTCCCACTTTTTCATGTACAATATTGTTATATATCATTTTATCTTTAAACTTGGAACCTACAGTTTGCAATTGAACCTAATAACCACATTTACCTATTTAATCACATTTTTAATATTGACATAGCCTATGGCATTTATCTCTATAGTTTTGTTCCATTCGGACACTCGTATGCTTTTTAACCTGTAATAGCTGTATTGAACCTTTATATAAATCATTGCACCTCTAAAGTGCTTAAACTTGTTAACATGATTAAATGGCTATAATTGTCTTACTGCATTCTCATAATGTTGAAATCATCCATGTGACACAATTGATAACTGTACTACTAATTGAATGAATCTGCCTATTGCTTAATTCATTGCTTATATCATGTTGTTGATACCCATGCTTGATTATATAACTGATTGTGAGCACACCTATGATATTGTTTACACCTTGACTTGACTTGCTACATGCATATTGATTGACCCGACATGGTACCGTACACTGCTTGACTTGACCTGTGTACCATGACCTGATCCGTTACCTGATCTTGTGTCTAATGCCAACAAACCTAACATGTAGTCCTCATGGACCGTTCCTGTTGTCTATCCAGACAAACCTGTTTACCTGATCCTATGTTGGCATTAGTTTCTTGATTACGGGATACCTGACTTGACATACACATATAACTTGGGGGTATGGGGAAATCAAAGGTGAAACCTGACTTGTAACTCGGCAGTTCACTACCTGTCCTGAGTGTACACATTCCTGTTTTGTGCCTAGCGGTATGTCTCGGTTTCAGCCGAGAATATTGTGGCCGTGGTCCCGGGTATGTACGGGATACTATCGAGTGTACACATTCATGTTTTGTGCCTAGCGGCATGTCTCGGCTGCAGCCGAGAATATTGTGGCCGTGGTCCCGGGTATGTACGGGATACTATTGAGTTACATCGATGATTCATCAATTTGATTTCAAAGACTTTAGAATAGAGAACCTGATAGAACAGTCCAGTTTACCCACTGCACACTACCCTGCACTACTCTGATTCATATTATTGTTACAATTGCTTTATTCATATTTATATTCGCATTGCCTGTTACCCTGTTTATTATGTTTTACTTGATGACTTGACGCGCTGACGTCTGGGTTTTGCATGGCCCAGATTCTTCTACCTTGTTGCAGACTGATTAGGAGTTTTGCCGCTGTTAGACGAGCGTTGAGGTTCCTGTCGGTATGTAGTTTCACTCCAGCTGTTTCATTTATTGTATCTTTTGGCTTCCGCATATTATTATCTCTTGACTCTTTTACTCTGGCTTATGGACATGTACTAGATAGTTAGTTTACTTTCCTGTTCTTGATATCTCCACAGCCGTAATATGACTGTGGAAGGATTTTTCCTAACCACAGGTAGCATGGTTGGCTATGTCACGTGCCCACTTTAGCGTAATTTGGGAAGCGGGGCGTGACATGGTTTTTTTGGTATCAGAGCCATAGGATAGTCGGGTTAATTCTTTTGTAGTTGGGTATTGTACCCAATACACAAATCAGAATACCCGTGTTTAGGAAATATGTCCTGCCACCTTGCCGTTTTACTGTTCTTGAATCACATTCTTCCTGATTATATCTTTTACGATGTGCAAACTTCCTTTGCATATCGACTCGAAAACCTGATTCCTTGTTATCTCTAGGACTTAGGCGACTTGGGTGGAGTTATGTAATTGTGGCTATGATACCGCGGCATAGTTACAATGCGGTACTCTATTTAAGTATCTTAGAGTTCTAGCATTGATCTATATTTCGAATCTATCATCATGCAAATGTTGGGTGTTTGATATGGCCGGTAAGAATTTGAAGACATACCAAAGGCGTGTGGACGAAGCCGCCATGCTTGGAATGATAGGGAGAATGCTGGAGAATCAAAAGAAACAGACCGAGCTGATCCAGCAGCAAGCAGAATCGTTTCAGGAAGGTTTGCAGATCGTTCAGCATTCTGTGAACAATGTTGGAGCTAAACCAGCTGACCGAGTAGGGACCGTAGCAGATTTCAGACGTTTGGGTCCGTTTACATTTACTGGTTTGGAGGAGCTGTTGCCAGCAGAGCAGTGGCTAGTTGACACAGGGAACTTGCTTATTGTGACACAGATTCCAGATGAGAAAAGAGTTGATGTGGTACGCATTCAGTTAGTAGACTACGCCCGAGAATGGTGGCTTATGGAAGAGAACCAGTTGCCCAAGCCGATCAAGTGGGCAGATTTTTCAAAGAGTTTCCTGGAGAAGTTCTTCCCGCGGACTGCACGGGAGGAAATGGAAGAGAAATTCATCGGGCTAAAGCAGAAGGGAACACCCGTAGATGTGCATGCAACAGAATGGACAAGACTCAGTGGATTCGCTGGACCTTTAGTTGCCAACGATGCAGACAGGGCACGGAGGTTCATACGCAGCTTGGGCGTGGACATCCAGAGGCAGATTGTCTCCCTGGGTTTGACCACTTTCTCACAAGTACTTGCGGCAGCCGAGAGCAGCAGAGTTTATCTGGGATGAAGGGGAGTTTGCAGCAGACAGCAGTTACGGTAAGGAAGCAGCAGTTCTGTCGGGCCAGTCGAGTTTAGGGCTAGGCCGACAAATGATATTCTCGCAGCAATGGAAGTTGATTTAAGTGAAGAGCCGGCTTTTGTTCGCGATTTTATGGACGCGTTTGAAGATAAATCGGGTTTACCGCCGAAGCGAGACGTGGAGTTCGCAATTGATCTTATTCCTGGTGCAGCGCCAGTATCCAAAGCGTATTATCCAATGGCACCAGTAGGGTTGGAAGAAGTCAAGAAACAGGTTGCTGAATTGCTTGAAAAAGGTTGGATTCGAAGCAGTAACTCGCCTTGGGGAGCTCTAGTTCTTCTAGTAAAGAAAAGGGATGGCACAAGAAGGATGTGCATCGACTATCGAGAATTAAACCGGGTGACTATTAAGAACAAGTACCCGATCCCTCGCTTTAGAGAACTTTTCGAGCAGCTTAGTGGCGCGAGGGTATTCTTGAAGCTGGATTTGCGATCCGGATATCATCAGGTCCGAGTGAAAGCAGAAGATATTTGCAAGACGACGTTCCGAACTCGGTATGGACATTACGAGTACTTAGTGATGCCCTTCGGAGTAACGAATGCGCCGGCAGTATTCATGGACTTGATGAACCGAATCTTTTCACCATTCTTTACTCGAAGAGTTTTGAAGAACATGTTGAGCATTTGAAGATCGCACTGCAAACGTTGAGACAAGAGAAGTTATATGCGAAGATGAGTAAGTGCGAGTTTTGGCTGGAGGAAGTAAAGTTTGTGGGGCATGTTGTGTCTGGCGATAGAATTGCCGTCGATCCAGAAAAGATTGCAGCAGTATGAGATTTGCCGATTCCAAAGAATGTTGCGGAGATAAGAAGATTTCTTGGACTCGCCGGGTATTACAGAAGATTTGTGGAGAACTTTGCTCGTCTGGTGGAGTCGTTAACCAAGCTTACGTGCAAGGAGGTAGCTTTTGTATGAACGGACAAATGTGCGTTAGCTATTGAGACGTTGAAGCAGAAGTTAATAACCGCCCCTATTCTGACCGTGCCAGAAAATTCCGGAGGATTGGTGATTCACAGCGGCGCATCTGGGAAAGGATTGGGATGTGTTTTGATGCAGCATGGTAAGGTTGTAGCATACGCATCGAGACAGTTGAAGACCCATGAGAAGAATTACCCAACTCATGACTTGGAACTTGCGGCTGTGATTTTCGCTTTGAAGATTTGGAGACACTACCTTTTGGGCGGAAGGGACAAAGCTTTTACTGATCATGAGAGCTTGAAGTATGTGTTCACACAGAAGGAGCTTACTATGAGGCAGCGTAGATGGTTGGAGCTGATGGCTGACTACGATCTTGATCTTAAGTACCATCCGGGGAAGGCTAACGTCGTGCCGGATGCGCTTAGTCGGTTACCAGCAATTCAGGTGTTAACTACGCAGGAGGAGCTTGTTGAAGATTTTCGAAGATTTAACTTGGAGGTTGTGCTATTGCATTCTTCGGGACAGTTGATGCAGCTGCAAATACAGTCATCGTTGATCGAGAATATTAAAGCAGCACAATCGCAGGACCCTAGACTGCAAAAGTTTCGAGAACAGATTGAAGCCGGACTACGAACAGATTTATTGATCCACGAAGATGGTTCGTTGAGGTATAGTAGCCGTTTGTGTGTACCAAAGGGAGATACTCGTGAAGAACTTATGAAGGAGGCACACAGTTCTGCTTATTCTGTACATCCAGGAGGCACAAAGATGTACAGAGTTATTCGACAGCATTTCTGGTGGGAAGGCATGAAACGGGAGATTGGTCGCTTTGTGGCGAAGTGCTTGGTGTGTCAGCAAGTTAAGGCTGAACATCAAAGGGTTGCTGGTTCATTGCAACCACTTCCGATTCCTCAGTGGAAGTGGGAACATATGACTATGGATTTTGTGATGGCTTTACCGCGGAGTCCAAGAGGCAACAATGCTGTATGAGTGATTGTTGATCGATTGACCAAGGCAGCCCGCTTCATTCCTTTCCGGGTTGGTCAATCAACAGAGACTTTGGCAGAACGGTACATGCAAGAGATTGTAAGATTGCATGGAGTACCGGTGAGCATCGTGTACGATCGGGACACTTGGTTCTTATCACACTTTTGGCGGAGCTTACAGGAAAGTTTGGGGACTCGACTGAAGTTTAGCACAGCTTATCATCCTCAAACTGATGGTCAGTCGGAGAGAACGATCCAAACTCTTGAGGATATTGAGAGCATGCATGTTGCACTTCAAGGGTCCTTGGGAGGATCATCTACATTTGGTGGAGTTTTCTTACAACAACAGTTTTCAGGCAACTATCCAGATGGCTCCGTTTGAAGCTTGGTATGGTCGAAAATGCCGTTCACCTGTTGTTGGGACGATGTCGGTGAACGAAGATTATTGGGACCAGATTTAGTTGTGTAGACAGTTGAGAAGGTTAACACTATCAGAAATCATATGAAGGCAGCACAAGACCGACAGAAGAGTTGGGAAGACACGTCAAGAAGACCTCTAGAGTTCGCCGTGGGCGATTTGGTGTTCTTGAAGATATCACCGACTAGAGGGGTGATTCGTTTTGGAAGTCGAGAAAAGCTTAGTCCTCGATTCGTTGGACCCTTTGAGATCTTGGAGCGTGTTGGTGAGGTAGCGTAGCGTTTGGCGTTACCGCAGTCCTTGGCAAATGTGCACGATGTGTTTCACGTATCTCAACTCCGTAGGTATGTTCGAGATGAAACGCACGTATTGGATCATTCGGAGCTAACAGTACGAGAAGACTTGACTTTTGAGGAGCGACCGATTGAAATCGTGGATCGAAGGGAAAAGGTTCTTAAGAACAAGGTGATCCCTCTTGTGCTTGTTTCTTGGGGTAATCGCTCACATGGAGACTCCACTTGGGAACGAGAAGATGAAATCTGGCAGAAGTTTCCTCACCTTTTCTTGTAGTTATCTGTCTTTGTATTCTTGGAATTTCGAGGACGAAATTCTTTTTGTAGTTGGGTATAATGTAACACCCAATCCCAATGCTACTAATTTCTGTTACCGTTTGAACGTAGTGTGACACTCATTTCATTTATCTTGCTTGATTGTTACTTATTGTAATTTTACCCGGCAAATTCATTTCTGCATATAACAATTTATGGCATCTAAAGTAAACTTAAAAATATTCATCTTGGCCTACTTGACACCCCTAACCCTGTTGTAGCGTCCGTGCATCGTGTTCTCGTCCCGTTCAGTGAAACGGGCGAGTTTGGATGGCTACGTACACGTACGTGTGTCCGTTTTGGGGGTATGCTTTTTGTTTGCAAAACACTTCATTTTAAATTTTGGATCCTGCTTAAAATTCTATTATTTCAATTTCAAATTTTTGGACCCGACCCGGGCGCGATTTGGAAATGTTTTACTTTGCGCCAAAATTCCAAATTTTAATATTTTAACCATCGCATATTTCCTTAACCTTATAATATATTACTGTTCCTTAAATCTAATATTTTATATCGTTTAAATCTTTTCTTTAATTTTTCCTAACACCTAATTTAATCCTTCAACCAATCACATTCTTTCCTTTATCTCCCGTGGGCCCCACACCTCACACCTCTCTCTCTTTCCCCCCTCTCTCTCCTGTATCTCTCTATCTCTCTCTCTCTCCCCATCCTTCTCTCTCTCCTCTATAAAATTTTTTCCCTCTTCCCTTTCTTTTTTTTAAAAAAGACACAGAACCCAAACCCAACGTCGCGTGAACCCAGCGCCTCAACTACGCGCCTCCTCGCCATCGCCGTCCCCTCGACACCGATTTCCTCTCTCATCATCAATCTCATCTCCCTCCCTCCACCCGACATCACCAGCACCCCGACCCGTGGACTCCGACGCCTGCATCAAAACCCGGCGAACCCATCACCTTCGTCGTCGCCTTCACACCGCCCCTGCGCCTCCTCCTCAACCACCTCGGCTTCCTGTCCTTCCTCCTCTAGTCTACCGCCTCACCTACAACCCTAGATCCGTGCACCCATCGTGTAACCACGACCCGCGCCACCTCGTCGCCGTTCCTTCATCGCCGGCGACCCTAGTCTCACACCACCATCTTCACCATCTTGTTTCCTGCCTCGCCCATGCATCAACACCCCCAGCAGACACTGCAACTACCCTACAGTAAAACCCTGGTGCAACCTAACCCCTCGACTGAGTGCCCTGAACCCTTGCCAGAGCCTTGCCGACCACCACCGTCGACGCTATCGCCTCTGAAGATCCTGCGGGTAAGCTTCCTTCCCTCAACTTCTCTGTCCTCCTTTGTTGTTTCGTATTCCATACTTTCTCTTATGAGTTTTTCACTGTTGTTTTGAATCCCGGGAATCCGACGATGCCGACGACGTGACCCGGCGTTCCAGCGAGGTACCCCGACCCGTGTGGTTCCATTGTTCATCGTTTGGGTTCATTCCGTGAACTGTGCGCCCGTCGCGAGTTTCCTCGCCGACGTTTTACGTTCCGTTTTTCCCGGTTCGCGACCCGTCGAGGCAAGTAACCCTTGCTACATGCTAATCAATATTTACTTATAATTAATGACACCCTAAACCCGCAATTTAACTTTGGTATTATAATTTCCCACTTTTTCATGTACAATATTGTTATATATAATTTTATCTTTAAACTTGGAACCTACAGTTTGCAATTGAATCTAATAACCACATTTACCTGTTTAATCACATTTTTAATATTGACATAGCTTATGGCATTTATCTCTATAGTTTTGTTCCATTCGGACACTCGTATGCTTTTTAACCTGTAATAGCTGTATTGAACCTTTATATAAATCATTGCACCTCTAAAGTGCTTAAACTTGTTAACATGATTAAATGGCTATAATTGTATTACTGCATTCTCATAATGTTGAAATCATCTATGTGACACAATTGATAACTGTACTACTAATTGAATGAATCTGCCTATTGCCTAATTCATTGCTTATATCATGTTGTTGATACCCATGCTTGATTATATAACTGATTGTGAGCACACCTATGATATTGTTTACACCTTGACTTGACTTGCTACATGCATATTGATTGACCCGACATGATACCGTACACTGCTTGACCTGACCTGATGTACCATGACCTGATCCGTTACCTGATCTTGTGTCTAATGCCAACAAACCTGACATGTAGTCCTCATGGACCGTTCCTGTTGTCTATCCAGACAAACCTGTTTACCTGATCCTGTGTTGGCATTAGTTTCTTGATTTCGGGATACCTGACTTGACATACACATATAACTTGGGGGTATGGGGAAATCAAAGGTGAAACCTGACTTGTAACTCGGCAGTTCACTACCTGTCCTGAGTGTACACATTCCTGTTTTGTGCCTAGCGGCATGTCTCGGTTTCAGCCGAGAATATTGTTGCCATGGTCCCGGGTATGTACGGCATACTATCGAGTGTACACATTCCTGTTTTGTGCCTAGCGGCATGTCTCGGCTGCAGCCGAGAATATTGTGGCCGTGGTCCCGGGTATGTACGGGATACTATTGAGTTACATCGATAATTCATCAATTTGATTTCAAAGTCTTTAGAATAGAGAACCTGATAGAACAGTCCAGTTTACCCACTGCACACTACCCTGCACTGCTCTGATTCATATTATTGTTACCCTTGCTTTATTCATGTTTATATTCGCATTGCCTGTTACCCTGTTTATTATGTTTTACTTGATGACTTGACGCGCTGACGTCTGGGTTTTGCATGGCCCAGATTCTTCTACCTTGTTGCAGACTGATTAGGAGTTTTGCCGCTGTTAGACGAGCGGTGAAGTTCCTGTCGGTATGTAGTTTCACTCCAGGTGTTTCATTTATTGTATCTTTTGGCTTCCGCATATTATTATCTCTTGACTCTTTTACTCTGGCTTATGGACATGTACTAGATAGTTAGTTTACTTTCCTATTCTTGATATCTCCACAGCCGTAATGTGACTGTGGAAGGATTTTTCCTAACCACAGGTAGCATGGTTGGCTATGTCACGTGCCCACTTTAGCGTAATTTAGGAAGCGGGGCGTGACAAATTCTTTCCGCGATGCTCTATCATTTCAGCTTTTATATCGTGAAGGTCGCGATTACCTAATCATTTCGGCTATTTTTCGCGGTGCCTAATCATTTCGGCTATTTTTCTTTTTTACTCGCTGCTTTTTATTTCGAGTTGCCCAATCATTTCGGCTGTTTTTGTATGCATATATTTTTACTTGCTGATTTCGTTGCAAGTTGCCCCATCATTTCGGCTATTTCATATGCATTTTTGGCTTGCTGATTTTTTATCGCGAGTGTGGAACTTGGAATCTGGTGCCAATCTCAGTATCAGCATCGCTGCGACTGGCATATTGCCAGGAGCGAATCATCATTTTCCATGAAAGGACTTGGAATTTGATACCGATTTAGGCATCAGCATCGCTACAACTGGGATATTGCCAGGAGCGAATCATCATTTGGCTCTATCGATGTCGAACAAAGGTGGCTTAGAAAACAGGGTTAGGATCCCGTCGACTAAGGCTTTTGACTTCATGAGCCGTAAGGGTCTCATAAAGGTGTTTCTCCCTACGAGTCGTGAGGATCTCGTATGTGTCGTTTTCTCCTTAAGAATCGTGAGGATTCCTAAGTGCGTGTTCTCTTATAAGTCGTAAGGATCTTACAAGAGTGTTTTCTCCTTATAAGTCGAGAGGACTTATAAGGGTCGTTCACCGTGTGACCATATCCCTAGTCGCTGGTGGGACTCTGTTAGGGAAATGTTTATTCGTGCCCGTGGATTGTATACAAGGGTCAATATTGAACCGCTTGTAGGGCAAAATCGGGGGGTATGACTGCTTAAGAATAGGTTCAGATCCCTGTAGCTTAAGGCTTTTAAATCTTATGAGCCGTGAGGGTCTCATAAGAGGGTTCTCCTTACGAGTCGTGAGGATCTCGTAAGTGTAATTTCTTCTTAGGAATCGTGAGGATTCCTAAGTGTATTTCTCCTTTGTGAGTCGTAAGGATCTCACGTAGGTGGTTTCTCCTTACAGGGTCGAGAGGACCTTACAAGTGTCTTTTAACGAGATTGCGCCCTTTCGGGTTTTCACAAAACTCACCGGTAGTCCTGCTGTTTTTACTCACGGAGCCCTTTCGGATTTTCATCCGTGCCCATTTTGCTTACGGATGTACCGTTCTTTTTTTTTTTTTTACGAGTCTGCGCCCTTTCGGGTTTTCACAAAACTCGCCGGTAGTCCTGCTGTTTTTACTCACGGAGCCCTTTCGGGTTTTCATCCGTGCCCATTTTGCTTACGGACGTACCGTTCTTTTTTTTACCGAGTCTGCGCCCTTTCGAATTTTCACAAAACTCGCCGGTAGTCCTATTGTTTTTACTCACGGTGCCCTTTCGGGTTTTCATCCGTGCCCATTTTGCTTGTGGACATACCATTTTTTTTTACGTCATCCTGGGGATGCCGCGGTCCGTAGTAGTTTATAGACGTCTCGGTCAGTTGCAAGTTTTAGGACATTGCGGTCCATTGTTAGTTTAGGGACATTTCGGTCCTTTGTTCGTAGGTACGAGATTTTTCGGGGCAACGTATAATTACAAAGCTAGATTTTCTCACAAATCTTCGCATCTTATGTGTCGGAGATGGATTCCTTGAAGAGAGGGCTGAGGGCGATTTCTTTGTCAGAATCGCTTCCAAAGGTGATAACTTGCGATCCCTTGGTGTCGACTATGTGACAGTTGCCAGCAGCTCTTTTTGCGCTCATCTGTCCTGCTTTTCTGTTCCCGACGAGCCTTGCGCTTCACTCGTTGAATGTGTTTTCGGTGGGCGACATATCCCTGCCACCAGTTTTTAAACGCTATGCACTCCTCGGTAGGGTGTGCAATCCTCTGATGGTATAAGCAGAAATTAGGATGTATGTCCACTTCATCAAGATGTATACCGCCAGGAGAATTTCCTTTGAAAGAAGGCAACTTCATTCCTATTGACAGGGCCCTAGCGAATCGTTTCCTTACTTTAAGCTTGCTTTTGCTGGCGATAGGGATGCTTCGATCCGGTTGGGGTGCCTCGACCTTTTCTTCCAGTCGTCAGCATTTAGCTTTTTCAAATATAGCCAGTTCGCCCTCTCGATTGGCTTTGCTTTTCTGACGGGCTTCGTTCAGTAGCAAGTCGATCATCTCGTCAGACGGTTCCAAGGGTTTTGGCTTCGATCCTGCCTCCAGCTCTTTTATGTTGTCTTCTGTCGCCGGGTAAGCTTCTTTGTTAGTTAACGCTGAATGAGAGATCATGTGGCAACTTGCCACATAGTCCTCAGATTCTTCTAACGAGTTATCCCCGTCGTTATTGTCGTTATCTCCACTCTCAAGGATATTGTTGAGAAATTCTTGGAGTGTGACCGGGGTTCGTACCTTCTGGTTATATTCCTCCAGCGCGTCAATATGCTTTTGCAGATCCGTGCGCTTGTCATCAAACTGCGCGGGCTTTTTGGTCTTCTTCTTTTTCTTCGAAGACTTTGACGGCTGGGCCTGAATGTTTTGTCCACCATCGCTATTAACTCCCTATGTTGGGCGTGGTTTCAGCATCCCCTCGATAATCTCCGGTTCTTGCGGACTTTTCCACCTGATCGCCGGACATGTTTGAAGATCTTTCAGCATTTTTTTAGTTTTTGCCGAAAGAACAACTTCCCATGGAGCTTCTTCTATGAATGAGCATGATGCCCCCGGCATGTCCATCTTTTTCGGAGCATGTGGTTGTGGCGGGTTCACCTTCCAATTTTCAGACAACGCGAATTTGCCTTGCTGGTATTGGTCTTCAATCCAATTTTTGAAGATGTAGCAATCTTCGATCGGATGGCCCAATACTCGGTGGTAGGGGCAGTAATTGGGATCGTTGACGTCGTTCGGTTGCGGTGGGTGTCTCAACTCCGGTAGAGTAATGAGCACATTGCGCACTGCTAGTTCAAACAGTTTCCTTGTTTTATCCCGAGGAAACGAGTAAGGACGTCTTAACTTCTCATCGAGGGATTGCCGTTTGTTGCTTTGGCGGACAACCGGTCTCGGGCCACTCGGTTGTTGTTGAGCGTTGGCGAAGAAGATTGCTTTCCCTTTGCCCTTTTCATTCAAAGGCTCTGACTTTGAAGAGGAAGGCCTATGGCCCATCTGGTCCATTTGGGCTAGCTTGTCAATCAAGGCCTGGAAGGTGGTCGGCTTGAAGAACATCATGAATTAGGATATGGTCGCCTGCGGATCGAGGGTTCCCACAAACATGCTTACTGCAGGAGCCTCTTCTATGCGTTGTTCGCATTTCGACCATAGGTTGCGCCACCGTATCGCATACTGAACCCATGTTTCGCCTGGTTTCACCCTAGCATTGATCAACGCCGTGATTGGGGTGCGTTCACTGGCGCTTGCGAAACGCTGGGTGAATAAAAGCTCCATCTCCGTGAATGTTTTGACGGAGTTATTTGGAAGCTCCGAATACCATTCGAAGGTCATCTCCGCCAAACTGCCAACGAATTGGCGAAGCAGTAGCTTATCGTCACCTCCGGTGTTGCCGTATAGAGCCCTAAATTGAGCGACATGCTGATGCGGATTTCCAGTCCCCTTATATACGTGGAATTTGGGGATCGTGTATCCCGGCGGATACTTTATTTGGTCATACCAACCCGGATAGGGTCGTCCAGTTTTAACAATTTGCCCAGCCGCTTCATTCGCCTGGTAAACTCGTATCTGCTGAGCGATGTAATCATCCATGGCAGCTTTGGAAATAGTCTCCTCTTTGGCTGTTGACAGTGCTGGCAGAGGATTTGATGTCTCTCCTCTATCATCTTCAATTATTACTGGAGGATCTTCGGCTGGAGGGTCCGGCTGGATCATCATGCCCACCATATCTTGGAATAAAACGGCCATTTGTTTTATGTTGGCCGCTTGTTTTGCAGCCTCTTTGTCCTTCTTCTCAAGCATTCTCCGAAGGAATTCAGCATCAGTTTCCTGCTCACGGCGCTGCTCCGAGGATGTCTCCGGGCTTGCTTTCGGTCCTGTAAGTGCGGCCATAGCTGTTAGCATTTCTTGGAGCTTTTGTTATTGTTGCTCCTGAGCCCTAGTCACTGATCGCGTAAGCAGTCGATGACCTGTGGAGATACGGCTATCTTCTTTTCCAGATGCCATATAGACGGTATGTATCGCCATGCACCCAGACTTGGGGAGTTTAGGTTCAGCGTTCTTGCGATTCATCGCAGACACCGGGATTTTCTCCAGCTTTCTCCTCTTGTGAGCGGTCGAGGTTGAAGGGGCCGTTGCAGTGAGCACCCACATAGCTGTAGCCTTTTGTGGCTTGACAGGATGATCCTCTTCTCGCTGAACTTTCACCTTTTCCTGTCGGCGAGAGTAATCTTGATCAATTACCGAGTCTTGGACTTGACGCCAGACCTTGTAAATTTTAGAGGAGCCATTGAGGAGGCTGTTCCAACTTCGTCTTTGGGGCATTCTCCACAGGTGGAGGAGATCTTTTCAGCACAGCAGTGGGAGAATTCCTGCGCACCCTGTTAAGTAGTTTAAAACTATTCCCAGTTGGAACAGAAGCATCAACTTCCACCATTGGAGCTGGCGGAGTCAGTCCAGAAGGGGAATTGCCCCCAGCTTTCCACACCCGGCGCCAGTGGCGACGTCGAGCATGTCGTGCGGCCGGGATCACCTCCGCTGTTGGATCAGCTTTTCTATGCCCCCTGTTCTGATAAGAGTCTGTTGTTGGCGCCAGCCTGTCAAAAACAGATGCTCGCTGGGAGGGAATGGCCAATCTTGAAAAGGCCGATTTTTGTGCAGGGGAAACGGCTTTGGTTACTTCGTCCGGAGTGGAACCTGAAATGGCCAATCTTGTGAAGACCGACCCCTTAGCCGGAGAAGCCGTCTTGGTGACTTCAAGAGTAGGAATGGCTATCCGCTTCGGGATAACGCCTTCTGGTATTGCGGGCTTCTTCACGGGCCCGTTGGAGCTTTAGCCCAGTCTGCTGAAAACTGAAGCGCTTGACTTGGGTGACCCGTTAAGAGGGGCCGCAGTAGTGGTAAGCCGATCAAAGACCGACTTCTTCGGAGCTTCTTGTGATGGTACAGGAGCGGTGAAGCTTGTTGGCGGGATCATGGTCCCGAAGAACAATCTAGTGGTGGCCTGAGTCACCTGTTCCACCGGCATAGCGAAGATGGAGGCCGCTTGGGGCCTGTAAGTCACTCCTCCGGACGGGACGGAGCGAGAGTTGCAGTTGCAGTTGGTGCAGTTTGAAGCCATTGATCTTCTGTTTTCTGCATGGAGCAAGACACAAAATCTTACCTCGAATCCACAGGCAACCATAGCAAACCGCGATTCGTTCGCGAACACGACACACGAAGTATGGAGTGGAAAGAGGAAAAGGTCCCACCGGGCGTGCCAGAATCTGTTCTCCTCCGAAACACAGAGACGCGACCGCGTAGGTTCGTCTTGCCTGAATTTGGGGGCAGATGCTATTTGGTGCTATCCGTCCACCTCTCCGAAGATGCCAAGTTGATTTATGACACCATGTATCGAAGGTTTAAACAGATGCGGCCGATGTACCAGACTTCGTCAGATTCCCCTTCGATGAGGGGTTTTTTATTGTGGGGACGCTCTTCTCTGCAGGGGCAATCCCCTGCAGTTAATTACGCTACCGCGTCGTGGTAACCACTTTCTCCTTCTCCAGATGGTCACTTTGTGTCGTGTGTGTTTGTTTTGTTTTTGGTTGCCCATGGATTGTATATGGAGACTAATTTATGTTGTCGCCCGTAGGGCGTGGATTAGTCCAAATCCGTATCTTCTTAGATTTGGGTTTGGGGTTGGGTTTAAGGATACGTTAATCTCATTTAAGACTAAGATCAAGTTAAACGTTTGTTAAGGATACGTTAGTCTAATTTTAGACTAAGATCAACACAACAGTTTGTTAAGGACACGTTAGTCTAATTTTAGACTAAGGTCAACTTAACCATTTTTTAAGGATACGTTAGCCTAATTTTAGACTAAAATCTACTTAACAGGATCATTTAGATCCAACAAAAGAGCATTTGGGCTCTATTGTTCTAGTTTAGAGACTTTGCGGTCAATTGCCAGTTTAAGGACATGGTGGTCCAAGGTTAAGGACATCATAGTCCGTGGGTTTAAAGGGACCCCACAGTCCGAGGTTAAGGACATCATAGTCCTTGGGTTTAAAGGGACCCCACAGTCCGAGGTTAAGGACATCATAGTTCATGGGTTTAAAGGGACCCCACAGTCCGAGGTTAAGGACATCATTGTCCATGGGTTTAAGGACCCCATAGTCCAGGTAATGATTGGTTATCGGGACCCGTCACCTCTCTGAGGACGTTGAAGGATTACAACGACAAATATCAAAAGAAGTGAAGAGATGTACCCTTGAACCAAAGTTGATTGGGAGATCTGTAGTCCAATTTGGAACTAAGATCAATTAATTAGATTATGAGCACATTGGCTCGGTTAAATCTGAATTGAAGACTTATGGCCAATTTGGGCTAAGTCTAATTAAGTTTGAAATGTTGGCCCTTTGTTAGCCTGTTGAGCATTTGTCTGGGTTCAGCCCATCATTATTTAGCAATGCTAAACAATAGTTTGAATGCTGTGATAACATTTTGTCTTTGAGCATTAATCATTATAGCTCTGGATTTTAAGGCTCATTTTAAGGGGATATTTGCCTCTGGAAAACTTAGCCAATTTGGGCTAAGCTGGTTTTAGAATAGTGTTAACCACTAAAGGACATCTGGCGGTCACGTGTCCTCACGTGATGTATTTAAAACAGTGTTAAACACTGGAGACAAAATGCTCAAAATAGTGTTAAACACTAGAAAGGAAGGGGTCACGTGGGGTCTCGTGAGGCGCCTGAGATGGGGCCAGACCTCCTTTATTTTCTTCCCAGAATATTAAGATAAGTGTTAAACACTTTTAGTCTTTAAGGCCATCACGTGTGAGCACGTGATGGGCATCCATGCACTGGATATTAAAGGGATTTGTTAGGGGTCACGTGGGGACACGTGAGGGCGCCCATGCATTGGATTTTAATCCTTCAGTTCTTTCCATCTTCTCTTTTTTTAAAGAGGTGTTTGTCAGGGGTCACGTGGGGACACGTGAGGGCGCCCAAAATTGATTATGCTCTTGGATTTGTTCCCTTTTGTTTTGAGAGTCACGTGTGAGCACGTGAGGCGTTGCCTCCAAGCTTTTTCTTTCTTATTTTTGGGGAATCTTTTCAGGGGTCACGTGGGGCCACGTGACCTTAGTTCTTTGCATGCATGGAGATCTTTCAAGTCTCTTTATTTTTAAGAATTAAATTCTCTTGTAGGGTTAAACCCTAATTCTATTTTGGAGGAATTAAATTCTTATGAATTTGGGAGAATTAAATTCTCATATAGGGTTAAACCCTAGTTCTGTTTTGGAGGAATTAAATTCCTATGAATTTAGGGGAATTAAATTCCCTAAACTCAATTCTCTCTCTAAGTTTCGGATCTGCATGGCAGAATCTCCCCGATGAGAATTAAATTCTCAACTTGTGGGGAGATCTGCTTCTGCAGATCTTCAACCAAAGGAAGAACTAAGTTCTTATTCAGAAGAGTTAAACTCTTAAATTGAGAATTAAATTCTCTTTGTTTTATGAAAGTTAGATCTCTTTCCCCTTTCTCACCTAGGGTTTCTTTTCTCTAAAGAGATTTTTTTTCCTCTCTTGAGAATTAAATTCTTCTCTCTTTTTTCTCTCTGTTGTTGTTATCTCCCAAAAAAGTAGATCCTCCTCTCTTCTCTTCTTAGCTCTTATTTATAGGAGAAAGAAAAAATCAATTTGTTTTATCAATCTTTCATTGAAAGATTTTAATTGATTTTGTAACCAACATGATCTTTTAGATCACTCAGTGAATTTTATTCACCATTGGATTTTTAATCCAAAAGATATTCTGTTTGTTATTTTTGGTGAAATTTAGGGAAATCTTTCCTTGTCTAAAATCTTTCCATAAATTGGTGATTTTTAATCACCCTTGGATTTTTAATCCAACGGTGCTCCATTTTACAGAGCACCATCTTTTTTGTTTGGAAAGATTTAGAGAAATATTTTTCCAGTTAGGGTTTTTGATTCCATCTTAATTAGAATTTAATTCTATTAATTCATAGATCTTTGGGAACCCATCACGTGTTGGTACGTGACCCCTGATTAAGCATTTGATCAGAATTTAATTCTGTTGTTTTAAAGAACTCAGGAATTATCACGTGTCAGCACGTGACCCTTGGTCACGTGTTGGCACGTGATGCCCCATTGGGGTTTTTCCTTGTTATTTTATTATACCTTTAATTCTTTTCAGTGGGTTTAAAGGCCCATCACGTGTTGGCACGTGGCCCCACTGATTAATTATTTCCAATTATTTATTTTATTCAGTGCCTACAGGCTTTGCCTGTAAATGACGTGTCTGCACGTGATGCCCGGTCACGTGTGAGCACGTGATGCCTCATATTTTTTGATACCGGATGAATTATGAGGCCCATAATATATCAAATCGAAGAATTTTTTGAGACACTTTCAATACCATCAGAATTTAGCTATTTCTCATTCGGGAGTTTGTCAAAATGCAGCCCGGAAAATGCTGGTTCGCATTTTCTTCCTTAGATTATACGTGCATAGCATATTTGCTCATAACTTTTGATCCCGGATGAATTATGAGGCCCATAATATATCAAATTGAAGGATTTTTCGAGACGCTTTCGATACCATCAGAATTTAGCTGTTTCATATTCGGGAGTTTGTCAAAATACAACCCATAAAATACTGGTTCACATTTTCTTAAACGTATCGCTGCCATTTGATACCTTGGGCTCTTTTGCACAAAATTTTTTTTGGTAGGAACAGGCACGGATGAAAACCCGAAAGGGATCCGTGAGTAAAAACAGCAGGGCTACCGGCGAGTTTTGTGAAAAGCCGAAAGGGCGCAATCTCGTTAAAAGACACTTGCAAGGTCCTCTCGACCTTGTGAGGAGAAACCACCTGCGTGAGATCCTTACGACTCACAAGGGAGCAACACACTTAGGGATCCTCACGATTCCTAGGGAGAAATTACACTTGCGAGATCCTCACGACTCATAAGGAGAACCCTCTTATGGGACCCTCACGGCTCATATGATTTGAAAGTTTTAAGCTACAGGGATCTAAACCTGTTCTTAAGCAGACACCACAACTTCCGACACTGCCCTACAAGCGGCTCAATGCCGACCCTTGTATACAATCCACGGGCGCGAATAAACATTTCCCTAACAAAGTCCCATCCATGACTAGGGATATGTTTGCACGGTGAACAGCCCTTTTAAGTCCTCTCGACTTAAAAGGAGAAAGCACTCTTGTAAGATCCTTACGACTTACGAGAAGCCATACACTTAGGAGTCCTCACGATTCCTAAGAAGAAAACGCACCTACGAGATCCTCACGACTCGCAGGGAGAAATACCTTTATGAGACCCTTACGGCTCATGAAGTCAAAAGCCTTAGTCGACAAGATCCTAACCCTGTTCGCTAAGCCACCTTTGTTCAACATCGACAGAGACAAATGATGATTCGCTCCTGGCAATATTCCAGTTGTAGCGGTGCTGATGCCGAAATCGGTGTCTAATTCTAAGCTTTCAGCAAAAATCTAGCGAGCCATACATGCATACGAAATAGCCGAAATGATGGGGCAGCTTGCAAAAAAATCAGCAAGTAAAAAATGTATGCATGCAAAATAGCCGAAATGATTGGGCAACTCGCAATAAAAAGCAGCGAGTAAAAAAAATAAAAAATAAATAGCCGAAATGATTGGGCAATCGCGACCTTCGCGATATAAAAGCTGAAATGATAGAGCATCGCAGAAAGAAATAAAATAAAATGAAACTTATGCCCTACAGGTGATATCACATCAATCCCTGTATACAATCCAGGGGCGCAAACAAGAAGGGAACCATATCGTCCCAACAGGCTCCATCAGAAAGCGAAACCAAATCTCGGTGGTTCATAGACAACCTAGAGACAATCTCGACATTTGTCGTAATATTGCAGACACAATGTCAACAAACGAAGCAAAGGAAAATCCCTAACTTCAGGGTCTCAACGTCAACATCGACAACTTAGAGATCACCAATGGCGTTTCTCCTCACTCTAACCAGATGCAGACGTGATGTCGACAACCGACCTCAGAGTCGTAACGAAACGGAGCCATGGCGAAGTCCCTAGTTCCAAATCTCAATGGCCACATCTACAGCCTGGAGACCAACAACGTTGTGCCTCCTCATTCCATAGGACACAGATGTTATACCATCAAACGGAGCCACGGCATAGTCCCTATTTCTAAATCTCGACGGTTCACAGACAACCTAGAGACCATCTCAGCATTCGTCTCGTTACACCAGACGCAGTGTCAACAACGGTGTTCCTTCGCAGTCCAGCAGGATGCAGACGCAACGTCAACAAAAGACCTCACGGTCAAAACAAAGCGGAATGATGGCAAAATCCCAACTCCGCCTCAGCAATCGTCTCGCTACACCAGACGCGATGTCAACAACGGCATTCCTTCGCAGTCCAGCAGGATGCAGACGCAACGTCAACAAAAGACCTCACGGTCGAATCAAAGCGGAGTGACGGCAAAATCCCAACTCCACCTCAGCATTCGTCTCGCTACACCAGACGCAATGTCAGCAACAGGCGTTCCTTCGCAGTCCAGCAGGATGCAGATGCAGCGCCAACAAAAGACCTCACAGTCGAATCAAAGCGGAGCGACGGCAAAATCCCAACTACACCTCAGCATTCATCTCGCTAACCAGACGCAATGTCAGCAACAGGCGTTCCTTCGCAGTCCAACAGGATGCAGATGCAGCGCCAACAAAAGACCTTACGGTCGAATCAAAGCGGAGTGACGGCAAAATTCCAGCTCCACCTCAACATTCGTCTCGTTACAGCAGACGCAATGCTAGCAAACGAAGCAAAGGCCAAATTCCTAGCTTCAGGGTCTTGACGGCAACTCATATAAAACCTGAAAGACTATCGGAGATCATCCCACACCAGCGCGGAGTGGTCACTGATTGACATCTCAAAAACTATCTATAACCGCAATCAACAACGGCGTCGCATGTAGCTAGCCGGTGAGTACGGGTCGGTCCACAGGGATGTTGTGAATCTTTTAGTCGCGCTAACGAGTTAATTCCGAAGGGAGTCGGATTGATTTATTAAATCTAAAAACTAGATCTATCTATACTAAGATTATCTAGATCTAAATCTTGCTAGGGTTAGGTTTAGGAATGGTTTGGAAATGTAAATAAATCTCAACGCTTTCTATACCCAAATTAAGATCTAAGAGGAGTTATGGTAATTATCAATAAAGGGGATTAGATCCATTCGGGAAGGTGTTCCTTCCTCTAGGTTCTTGTCCTTACTTTAGAGATCTTTACCCTAACCTCCATGGAAAACACGCGCAACCGGGCCTTTACACTACGGTATCACCGCTACCTCAAGGGATAGGGTGCCGTAGGGCGCGGTGTGTGCGTGTATACATGGAGTCCTATTGAAAATATATTATGGGCAAGAAAAGGATGAGAGATCTCATCTCTCAAAAGCCTTCCCCAAAGCTAACATCTAAGGTAAGGAATTAAAATCTAAACTAGAGCAATTAAATAAAACTACTTACAGATGGCTCTCTCCAAACATCAACGCAGGGTTGTCAGATCTGAATTCATGAATTGAAAAGAGGCACCGATGCTCTCCATAAAGAATTCTGAATTTTATTATTAAAAGGAGGCATAGGGAGGCATAGCCTTTACAATGATTTAGAGTTCCTATTTATAGAGGATAAGAAACCCTAGGTTACAATTGATCCGCATGTCTACAGTTACCAAAATATCCTTAGGAAGACCTAGTCAAAGTAGACTCCAAGCTTTGGTAAAATTTTATGTCTCTGTCTCTTTAAAAGAAAGTATTGGGCCTTGAAATTTTCTTTGTTGGCTCTTCTGTTTTTGGGCTTCCTTATTATTTGGTTCTTTTATTAAAATAGCATCTATGTTTCTTCCAGATCTCCAGTGAACAATTGCGGTGGACTTTTAACCGTTCGCTTTGTAATCTTGGACCTTGCATTGTCTTGTACTTTGTGAATTTTATCTTTGATGTAGGCTTGATTAAGAGTCTTCTGTTTGTTGGTCAAAGTCCACTTTTGCATCGTCTTTTCATTGTTTTCACTGTTTTCTGTCCAAGAATCTGTAACCTGTAATATATAGCAGACATGCGTCAAAAGCACCTGTTTATTTATAAAACGAATAAGAAAGGGGAATATGATAATACAATATTATGGTATGAACAAATACCCCCAAACTTATCTTTTGCTCGTCCTCGAGCAAACTTATTTTTTATTCTCTACAAAAACCTAACCTCACTTTCGCAGGGAAACGCGATTGCACTGAGCTCGTGCAACAAGCCGTTAAACCTCTAGGTGTCACTAGTAGGAAGAGTGTTGTTTCCTGAAGGTTTTCAGCGGATTACACCCATAAAATCCTATCAATTTAGCTTTTCGACTTTAATTCTCCAATTAGCTTTCCTAACAAGGAATTCTATTATCGTCGACTCGTAAATTATCCACCCATATTCTTCACACTTTCTTATCATTTAACTTAAGATTATATACGTTCTGTAGACTTACTAGCTTTTGGCATCTCTTAAATTTTCCTTCTAGGGTTCCATCTCCACTTAGGAATTTTTATCAACTCTATTAAAGATACAAGTTCTATTCTTCACTCCTTTCTCTCATCTAAACTCCAATCACATACCCCTACGTGTGTGTGTATATCACCCCTACACTTGGAAATTCAAATCAAGTAATCATACCCTTGTCCGTTGTCCAAAGCACTTATTAATTGGTGAATTTTTAAATGAATTTTGCTTACTCATCCTTCATGTGACCGTTAATACTTCTTGAGGTACTAACGACCGATTACAAAATGCGTTTGCACTTTAAAGCGTACTTCCTAGTCTTGTAACACCTAAGGCTTTAGCAGTGACTCCCAAACCAGTTGGTCTAAGGCACTAGATGATGAAGCACCCTCGCTAAATATTTTTCTATTTTTGCAGCCTTAAGTAATCACAAAAACCAGTGTTCATTTTTTTTTTCTTTATTCACTTTTTTTTCTTTTATTTTCTTCGTACTAAAGACTTTAGACAAGAGCATTTCAAGGTCTCCTCTACTATTCCAAGTTTCAAGGTGCGTGTTAGTGCAATTTGTAGGGTATACATTTTCAGAATCTAGACTTAAGTTAGGAATTATTTTTCAAACTTATACTCTAATAAAAATATCAATACTTTTCCCTTGTTTTGACTTAGCCCAAGAATTGAACTCAAAATTTGCTTATTTCTAAATAAACTACAAAGACATACACTTTCTACCGTTAAACTTTAAGGAAGGTTATTTTTAAGGCTTTTAATTTACTAAGTCTCAGATCTAGTTGTTCCTAGCCAGTTAACCTATCTGTCAAACTCAAGTCAAATAAGGCCAAAATTGAATACAATAATTTTTATAGTTTTTGAAATTTTCAATTTTTTATGGATTTTAAAATAAGTATACAAATGCAAAAATATGTACAAATGAATGCGAAGGAAGAAGACGTACCGAGCATACCCCCAAACTTGAACTTGACAGTGTCCTCACTGTCATGCTACACCAAGAGGGTCAAAATGCCGACACTCTCCTGTTTATTTATTTATAAATTTTTTAATATTTTTTAATGTTTTGAATTTTTTTTATTTTTTATTTTTTATAGAAAAAGAAAACAAAAAATATATATACATATATACAACAAGGTTCCCCCTAAACTTAAGCTTGGCCTTACACAAGCCAAAGGTTAGCACCAACCATTCAAAAATCTTATCGTGGTAATGGTCGAGTTGGTGAAAGAATGGAGTGGAAAGAAAAGAGATGAGAAGAACACGAGACCGTATGAGAAGAAGAGTGGAATATGGTCTCGGTGGAGGAGAAGGAGGGCGGAAAAGAGAAAGAAGGGTAGCACGATCTTGAGGGTGTAAATCGAGTGAATAAATTAGCACAATTTGTGATGACCGATGTGTTAAAAGCGATTGTGCTAACCTATCAACCCGTCGAGAAATGGGGTCAAATCCCTCAAGATTCGCAAGAAAGCATGGGTATGCCGAACTTGGTATTGGAGATGAAAGCGTAACGGTCTCTTGTACGGTCGGAACGATAGGAAGGACGAAAGGGAGTGAATTAGGGATAGTCTCATTCTCACCGTAGTAAACTGTCTCGAACTTGAAAGATTCCAACAAGGATTCGAAATGACTGTAAGCAACTGAGTCTGATGGTTCAACTAACTCATCTAAAAATTCAAAGGACTCAAACTCGGGCGGGGAGACATCAACATCGTCCGAAAAAGTGAAACACTCGTCTGTGAGAACTGTGTCAGATTCAAAGGAAATTTTTTCAAGCACACAGTCTTCAAGCGTGATATTAGGCGTGGTCGGAACGATGGAAAGGAGGGAGGGTGATTTAGTTAACGGTTCAAGAGGATGAATTGGAAAATTCGACACATCAAACAAAAATGGTTCAACCTCAATATTATCCTCAATACTCTCCTCAATACTATCCTCATAATTCTCCTCAATATTTAACTTATCCATCCCATTATCATCAAAATCAAGACGCATATGAAGTTCGGGAGAAGCATTTAATGACTCGGGATGATGAATTGGACATAACATTTCAAGCGAATCGACAGGTTCATCATCCGAAATATTCCCGGCGTCTATATCCTCAATCAAGTGAAAATCAATTTCTTTAGGCACCTCATCAAAAGTATGGATATTTATCAATTTAGGTTCTAGAGTGGAGGTGTAAAGGTCAAACGGATTAGGTGTGGTTTCACTCGAAAGGGGTTCTTCACAATTTGGCAAATCAAGCACTACAAAATCACACAACTCGTTTTTATTTTCAACTGGTGAATCATTTGGGACAATCGATGGAAAACCGGAGTTGTGGGCTTCAATTGGGTAAGGGTAGGTTTGATTTGGAAATCCTCTCAAATTCTCACTCTGTCCAACCGCCTCCTTAAACATTGAAAAATTTGGAGCTAGCGGGAAACTAGCTACCGGTTCACTAGGTTGCATAAGGGCGGCCACGGACGCTTCCACATTCCTAGTCATTTTTGTTTGTTGCTAAGATATAAGCCTTCAACGACTCTTCTAAACTAGACTTGGGTGGTAAGGGGGTTTCGGTAAAAGATTCAAAATTGTTTGGATATCTGAAACTTCCAAAAGGCTGTGTAGAAACAGTGTCTAGTGACGGTGGAAAAGTCGGGTAGGACTGGTAGGAAGTGGGTGGTTGGACAGGGGTAGGGTCAACATGTGGATAAAAAGGTGAATAGTCTTGTGGATCCCTAGAACTAGATGAGTGGAGATGGGTGAAAGATCGGCTGCGAGATTGAGCAATATGCTCAGCAATGGACATCGGCTTAGGAGTGATAGCAGGACTTGAAAAAGTGGTATCAACATATGGAGGTGGTAAATGTTGACTTGGTTGACACAAAGTGGGTTAAAATGTCGAACTGTTTCTCCTAGACGCTTCTATTTGATCTTTCAAAGATATTTTAGGCATGGAAGGATCGTCTTTAAATCGACCGAAATAATTGACGTACGAGGAAAAGTTAGGTTCGGGATATCAAAGTTCGGCAAGAGATTTGTGAGATGGGGTACCCATGATATAAGAAAGGGGAAAAAGAAAGATGGTTGGTTGGTGCAAGGATTTATTAGCGGCAAAAATTTGCAAGTTTGTTTATAAAAAGATTTTTTCCTTTTTCCTGTTTCTTTATTTGGAAATTGTTGCAAAAAGATTTTTGATAAAAGATATGCAAACAGGAAAGATTACTTGCAATCAATTTCTATTTTAAGCGAGTCGCAAAAATCCTGCACAAGATTTGTTATTTGGAAAGAGAAAGATTTTTAAAGCGCAAAGAACCTGCAGGAGATTTTTACACAAGATATATCTAGAATTTACAGAGGAGAAAGAGGGAAGCTTACAGAGAATTTTGCAGATGTCGTCACGAAGAGGCCGCGTTTCCGCGGCCTAATCTTTCTCCCACCGCGTTTCCGCGGTGCTCTGAACTGCTCGGATCCCTAGAAAAATTTTGGGATGATGATGTCACGACTTAGCCGCGTTTCCGCGGCCCGAGTATGATTAACGCCGCGTATCTGCGGTCTGATGGGTGGTTCGTATCTCGAGAATTTGTCAGTTCCTTTGTTGTTGCAAGCCTCTGTTGTTAGGATCTTCTGTTTTCTGTTTTACTCTCTGTAAAATTCCAGATCCGAATTTCTTTGTAGATCCTGCAAAATTCACACAAAAATACCCTTTCCAAAAATAACAGATAATATATTTTTATATTTTTGTGATTTTTCAGATTTTTATGATTTTTTTAATTTTGATTAACCCGAAATTGCAAAAAGGAAATAACACGCCATCCCCGGCAACGGCGCCATTTGATTGATATCTCAAAAACTATCTATAACCGCAATCAAGAACGGCGTCGTATGTAGCTAGCCGGTGAGTACGGGTCGGTCCACAGGGATGTTGTGAATCTTCTAGTCGCGCTAACGAGTTAATTCCGAAGGGAGTCGGATTGATTTATTAAATCTAAAAACTAGATCTATCTATACTAAGATTATCTAGATCTAAATCTTGCTAGGGTTAGGTTTAGGAATGGTTTGGAAATGTAAATAAATCTCAACGCTTTCTATACCCAAATTAAGATCTAAGAGGAGTTATGGTAATTATCAATAAAGGGGATTAGATCCATTCGGGAAGGTGTTCCTTCCTCTTGGTTCTTGTCCTTCCTTTAGAGATCTTTACCCTAACCTCCATGGAAAACACGCGCAACCGGGCCTTTACACTACGGTATCACCGCTACCTCGAGGGATAGGGTACCGTAGGGCGCGGTGTGTGCGTGTATGCATAGAGTCCTATTGAAAATATATTATGGGCAAGAAAAGGATGAGAGATCTCATCTCTCAAAAGCCTTCCCCAAAACTAACATCTAAGGCATGGAATTAAAATCTAAACTAGAGCAATTAAATAAAACTACTTACAGATGGCTCTCTCCAAACATCAACGCAGGGTTGTCAGATCTGAATTCATGAATTGAAAAGAGGCACCGATGCTCTCCATAAAAAATTCTGAATTTTATTATTAAAAGGAGGCATAGGGAGGCATAGCCTTTACAATGATTTAGAGTTCCTATTTATAGAGGATAAGAAACCCTAGGTTACAATTGATTGGCATGTTTACAGTTACCAAAATATGACCTAGTCAAAGTAGACTCCAAGTTTTGGTAAAATTTTATGTCTCTGTCTCTTTAAAAGGAAGTATTGGGCCTTGAAATTTTCTTTGTTGGCTCTTCTGTTTTTGGGCTTCCTTATTATTTGGTTCTTTTATTAAAATAGCTTCTATGTTTCTTCCAGATCTCCAGTGAACAATTGCGGTGGACTTTTAACCGTTCGCTTTGTAATCATGGACCCTGCATTGTCTTGTACTTTGTGAATTTTATCTTTGATGTAGGCTTGATCAAGAGTCTTCTGTTTGTTGGTCAAAGTCCACTTTTGCATCTTCTTTTCATTGTTTTCACTGTTTTCTATCCAAGAACCTGTAATATGTAGCAGACATGCGTCAAAAGCACCTGTTTATTTATAAAACGAATAAGAAAGGGGAATATGATTATACAATATTATGGTATGATCAGTCACCACCTCGACGTTCGTCTCGATACAGCAGACGAGATGTCACTACAGCGTCCTTCCTCCAACAGGATTCGGACACGCCAAAGAAAACGAAGCGAAGGCCAAATTCCTAGCTTCAGGGTCTTGATGGCAACTCATATAAAACCTGAAAGACCATCGGAGATCATCCCAGATGGAGTGGTCACCACCTCGACATTCGTCTCGATACAGCAGACGAGATGTCACCACAGCGTTCTTTCTCCAGTAGGATTCAGACGCGACAATCAAACAACGGAGCCACGGCAAAATCCCTAGTTCCAAACCTCGACAGTTCACCAACAACCTAGAGACAACCGCGACATTCGTCTCGATACAGCAGACACAATGCCAGCAATCGAAGCAAAGGCCAAATTCCTAGCTTCAGGGACTTGATGGCAACTCATATAAAACCTGAAAGACCATCGGAGATCATCCCACATGGAGTGGTCACCACCTCGACATTCGTCTCGATACAGCAGACGAGATGTCACCACAGCGTTCTTTCTCCAGCAGGATTCAGACGCGACAATCAGACAACGGAGCCATGGCAAAATCCCTAGTTCCAAACCTCGACGTTTCACCAATAACCTAGAGACAACCGCGACATTCGTCTCGATACAGCAGACGCAATGCCAGCAAACGAAGCAAAGGCTAAATTCCTAGCTTCAGGGTCTTGACGGCAACTCATATAAAACCTGAAAGACTATCGGAAATAATCCCACATGGAGTGGTCACCATCTCGACATTCGTCTCGATACAGCAGATGAGATGTCACCACATCGTTCTTTCTCCAGCAGGATTCAGACCCGACAATCAAACAACGGAGCCACGGCAAAATCCCTAGTTCTAAACCTCGACGGTTCACCAGCAACCTAGAGAAAATCGCGACATTCGTCTCGATACAGCAAACGCAATGCCAGCAAATGAAGCGAAGGCCAAATTCCTAGCTTCAGGGTCTTGACGGTAACTCATATAAAACCTGAAAGACTATCGGAGATCATCCCACACCAGCGCGAAGTGGTTATGACTCATCGGGGCTCTCCAAAATGAGCCTAACCTCAAGTAAAAAGCGGCATGGCAAAATACCTAACGCTTGCTCTTTCGACGGTAATATCATCTGGAAGATTGCTTAAAGACGTCTTGTCCAGCCCCCGTAGGGATCAGAGACACGACAGTCGCGGGGCTACTCGAACAGCAAGATTATGTATCGAGGAATACACCAGCCAACGCGACGGTGCGACAGGTAAAAAAAACCTAGTACCACAGGCCCTAACGAACTTCTATTAGCAGGAGTTAACTGTGACGTTAGGAAATTCCTGCGAGAACTGCTCGATTCGTCTCGACTTGTGAGAAAATTAGTGTCTTGCGAGAACTTCTCGATTCGTCTCGACTCGTAGGGAAAAGCCTTAGGCAATGCGGATAAGGACCTGTTTCCTAAGCACTGAGGCCCTGCAGGTCAGTTTAAAACGGACTCTTGCATACTATTCACGGGCCACACTCTCCAAAGTCGAATCTCGACAAGGAGGGAAACAACCGCTTACGAGTCCTCTCGACTTGTAGGAGGGAAAATTCTCTTGTGATATCCTTACGACTCTCAAGAGAAAACGCGCTTAGGAATCCTCACGATTCCTAAGGAGAAAATACACCTGCGGGATTCTTTCGACTCGTAGGGAGAAAATTCTTCATGAGACCCTCACGGCTCATGAAGTTGAAAAGCCTTAGGCGGCAGATCAGAACCTGTCTCCTAAGCCAACTCTACCTTACAAAGAGTTCAGGATGAAATGTCATCTCCCATCCATGGGCCAGCGTTGCCAAAGCCACATTCGCCGCTGAAGTAAAGAAGCTACTTACGGGCCCTCACGATTCGTAAGGAAAAATACATGAGCGGGATCCTTACAACTCACGGAGGTAATGAACACTTAGAAATTCTCACGATTTCTAGGGAGAATTTGCACCTACGAGATCCTCTCGACTCGTAGGGAGAGAAACCTTCTTGAGACCCTTACGGCTCATGAAGAACGAAGAAAGTCTTAGGCTACAAGGACCCTAAACTTGTCTCCTAAGCCCTCAATTCTGTGGCCATGCATAACTCTGCACTACTTCACCCACGTACATGCTTACGTGGGCAAAGTAGTGGGGGGCATTTGTTCCCGCCAAAATTTTGGCTCACAGCCTGCTCCCTAATAAAAATATATATATATATATATATATATATATATATATATATAAATAATAATAAATAAAAAAAAATAATAATAAAATAAAAAATGAAGGGAAAAACTCCACATGCAAAAAATGTAACAAATGCCCCAAAGCCAAGAGTTAAAATATTGTGAAGCAACGCTTCAGATGCAGCGCCAAGTGCGCTGCGCCCTAAACAGCGCACCATGTGCAAAGCACGTGTGCGCTAGGGCTAGGTGCGCTGCGCTCCAAGCAGCGCACCATGTGTCATACACGTGTGCGCTAGCGCAATGTGCGCTGCCTTTTAAGTAGCGCATCACGTGCAAAGCACGGGTGCGCTAGCACTGGAACCTAAAAGCTTCCCAACCGTCAGATCAAAGATCTAATAATAATGATAAATCGTTAATTAATCAGAATTAAATTCTGTTAAGAAAAGATTCCTCAAAATCTTTCCAAATGACAAGATTTTACTCTGTAAATCAGAGTACCGTTGGATCAATGATCCAATGGTAAATAAAAATTACCAAAGACAATAAATTCTGTTATGGAAAGATTTTCTCAATCTTGTTAAAAACAAGAAGACTGCCTTCTGTAAAACAGAAGCCCTAGGATCAAAAATCCAACGGTGGGGAAATATCCCCAAATCAATCAGAGAAAGATCTCTTTAACTGATTTAACAAATCAATTTGCTCTATATAAAGGCCCCAAGACTTCAAGTCTGATATAGAGAAACCTCCCTACAAACTTTGAGAAGACTCAAAGAAAGAAGAGCAAGCTCTTAGAAAAAGAAGATCATTTCTTCAAGGTAAAGAATTAATTCTTGAACAACAGAGATGAAATCATCTCATTAAAAAGGAAGAACTATCTTCTTAAAAGATCATAGATCTACAACAGACCAAGGTCTCTCGTAAAAAGATCAAAAGATCTAATCATAAAAATAAAAGAAGTATTTACTTCATTCACAGATCCTTGATCTACAAAGGCAAAGCCCTTTCCAAAATAAGAACTTTTGTTCTTGAATCTTGAGGCAAAACCTCCTTTGGGAGAACATAAACTCGTTCTCTGATCACAAATTTGATCAAATGCGCTTTGCGCTACTGAAAAGTGCCTTGCACTCATGAACTGCGCTTTTGCGCTCCTTGGACCGGCGCTCAGCGCCAAAACATGCCACGTGTCAACCGTAGACACAGCTTGCGCTTTGCGCTTTTGAAACAGAGCACTGCGCTCATGGGCTGGCGCTCAACGCCAAACACGCCATGTGTCACTCGCTGGCACGCCACTGAACTAGCGCAACGCGCTCACAAACTGAAAGCGCAATGCGCTAATAAACTAGCGCTTAGCGCTAAGCGCGACACGTGTCATCTTCGTGTGCGCTACCCGACAGAAGCGCAATACGCTCTTTGATTGGCGCAAAGCGCCTGGCGCGCCACGTGGCGCACTGTCAGAACATACATTGTTCTGATGAATGCTATGCATTAAATACAAGACAAAAGATGTCAGAACCCAATGCTCAGCATTGTTAAAAGGGACAAGCCCAAATAAAGGTTCAACAGCCAGAGCAATAAAAATATTAAACATTTTAATTGGACTTAGCCCAATATTGGTCGTAAGTCCTCAGCATTATATTCAATTGAGCCCATCTGCTCACGAATATTCAACAAATCTTAGTCCCAAACTGGGCTATAGATTTTCCAATCAATCTACATCCGGTTCGAGGGTACATCTCTTTACTCCTCTGATATCTGTCGTTGTAATCCTTCAACGTCTTTAGAGAGGTGACGGGTCCCGACAACCACACATTTCTACGGACTGTGGGGTCCTTAAACTCATGAACTACGATGTCCTTAAACCTTATAGACTACGATGTTTCTAAACCGGACTGTGGGGTCCTTAAACTCATGGACTACGATGTCCTTAACCTGGACCACCATGTCCTTAAACTGGAAATGGACCACCATGTCCTTAAACTGGAAATCGACCGCAATGTCCATAAACTAAACAATAGAGTCCAAATGCTCTTTTGTTGGATCTAAACGATCCCGTTAAGTTGATCTCAGTCTAAAATAAGACTGACGTGTCCTTAACAAACGTTGAGTTGATCTTTGTCTCAAAATTAGACTAACGTATCCTTAACAAACGTTTAAGTTGATCTTAGTCTCAAATGAGACTAACGTATCCTTAAACACAACCCCAAACCCAAATCTAAGAAAATACGGATTTGGACTAATCCACGTCTTACGGACGACAGCATAAATTAGTCTCCGTATACAATCCACGGGCAACCACAAACAAAACAAACACCCACGACACGAAGTGACCATCTGGAGAAGGAGAAAGTTGTTACCGCGATGCGGTAGCGTAATTAACTGCAGGGGCTTACGCCTGCAGGGAAGAGCGTCCCCACAATCAAAAACCCCTCACCGCGAGGGGGAATCTGACAAAGTCTGCTACATCGGCCACATCCGTTTAAACCTTCGATGCATGGTGCCATAAATCAACTTGGCATCTTCGGAGAGGTGGACGGATAACACCTATTAGCATCTGCCCCGAAATTCAGGCAAGACGTTCGCCGCGTCTTCGCGTGTCTTTCGGTGAGGAACAAGGTGACATGCTGATAACAAAAGAAAGAAGAAAGCAAGAAATAACACAAGACGTTGCGAAAGAAGTGTATCTTTTATTTATGAGTTCAATTGAGTACAAGCTACGTCATCTGAGAAGATAAAGAAAAATGAATACATTTTATTCAAAATTTACAAATGGCGCAAAAGCAACTATTGGGAAGGAAGCGTCTTAAGTAAGCCAATCAATTGCTCATGCACCCCCCTAAGCCTCTCGTCATGATCAGCTGCCGCGGCCAACTCTGCTTCAACCTGAGCTCGTTGCTGCAAATAGGACGAAAGCTGCTCCTCGACTGCCTGCTGAGCTGCCCCACGATTTTGTGCATCCCGCTCGACGACGTCGAGCTGTTGCCTCAGTGTTAACCCGTCAGAGATGCATCGCAGAAGGCCTTCAAAGATAACTTTCAACTGTACAGCATTTGCATCAACCTGAGCATGCAGTCGGGCAAATTCGCTCGAAATCTCTCCGCACTCCTTACGTTTCAAAGACGCCTCTTGTTCAAGATGATGGAAGTAGAGAGTGCTCTGCTCAACCCACGCAGCCCGCTGGGTGTTCACAGCCAGGACTTCTGGAGCAGGACGTCCGACCTCGAGCTCATGCAAACAAGCCTCAATCTTCCTGCAGTGATTAACCCAAAACTCAACGACGTCCTCACTATGAAAGTTCACGAGCGTCGCCACCATAGGGTTAACCTCCGTGGCAAAATCCGCTGCAGAGGTGGGAGTCTCCACGCCAAGCTCCTCAATATAGTCGTTCAACATGCGCAGACTATTCGCGGCGCCTTTCGAGGATGCACGTCGAGAAAAAGGGCCGGCTGGCATTATGGTGCGAGACTCGAATGGAGCTAGAGTCGACGTGATTGCTGCAAAATAAATCATAGTCAGATGTCGGCTTAATAAATAAAGAAAATACACGAATAATAGATTCTACTGTACCGGCTGCAACAGGGGGCAGAGCTGGGAGTACTGGTGGCGCAACAATACCCTCGTCCCCTCCATCAATTTGTAAGGCTACAAGCTATGCAAAGAAGAATTAGTGATTATGTGACTACCCGTTAAAAGGAAGGACATCGGTCAGAAAAAAAATACTCACCGACACCAGCGGGCGGGCTAATCTCTGACTGAAAGGAGAAGTGTGGATGTAGCACCTGATACAGGTGATCAAAAAGGACTCCTGCAAGGGCACAGTAATGCAATGTCAGTACATAAATTTATACAGCCTAGAAGTAAGACTGATGGGTCATAAATCCGTACCTTCCAACATCTGAGACGGTACGAGAGAAGGTAGAGGAGGGGTCACCGTCAAAACGGTAACTGATGGCGTTGCTTCGGGTAGCGCGACCTCAGCGCTCGCCACGCCTGCATTAGAAACGAGATAAATACTGTCAGGAAAGATTGAAAAGGATTGCAGAATAAAAAGAAAAGCAATGACCCAAAATCTACCTGATGAGTCGCCAGTCGGAACCGCGACGAAGGTGTCACTTGATACAGCAACTGCTTCACCCTCCTCCATCGGAATGGTCTCACCTCCCGTCGTCTCATTCCCCGACTCCACGAGAATCGTCGTGATACTCGCAGCGCCCGGCAGCGGCAAGGAGCCGCAAGGAGAAAGAGCAACGATCGGAGCAGTGCCCGACTCTTGAGAAAGAGTGACTACCTCGGGCTCAGCGGCTGTAGCCGTCTCACCCATCGCCACCTCGGGCTCGGCAATGGTAGCCATCTCAGGCTTGGTGATCGTGACTGTCTCACCAGCCGCTGCCTCGAGCTCAGCAATCGCAGCCATCTCGTCTACCGCTGCCTTGGGTTCGGCAATCACGACTACCTCCTCTACCGCTACCCCAGGCTCAGCGGTCGCCGCCACTTCTTCGGTAAGACTCGGCCCTGAAAAATAAGATATATGAGAACTGATATTTAAAACTTTGACAACGGAACCCTGTGTCACATTACCTTGAGTTGGTCTTCCGACTGCTTCCCGAGCCGCACGTGCTGCCCATCTATAGGCAGTGGACAAGGCAGCCGGGGATTCCTCTGAAGGAGTAGGGGCAGGGGTAGCGGTGCTCGAATCCGCACCCACGGCCAAGACAGCACTACGCTCCCTTGCCCCGCGCATTCGGCGCTTCTTTTCCGCTCGGGCCGTCAAAGCGGATCTTCTAGACGCCTCCATCAATAGGACGTCGTCATCCGCGCCAAGGGTTACCTCTGGAGACGTTATGGCATCCGTTATCGGTTGCCTAAGTGAAGCTTCTTTCAACAATACTGGCGGAACTGAGATAGCCGGCCCAGCAAGCATCTCCGCACCGCCTTGCGAAGTCGGTGCCACACTCGGAATAGCATGAGTAGAGGTAGTCCCTGCGATAAGGTAAAGAAGGGGTTAGATTGTCCATATGAAAGGAGAATGAAGATGCAATGAGCCGAGACATACCAATGCCTAACAAAGCGCGATTCCTCTCCTCCTCCTCAAAGATTCTAAGGGAAGCCGCCAGAGCCACTTCAGCGGTAAAGCCTGTTACAGAAGGAAAAACGTCAGTCAAGACATGATAATAAAAATAAAGATATAATAAGGTGCGACTGATGTTTACTTGATCGCACGAGGGTGGCCATTTTCGCTTGGTGGCTTGCGGATCGCACAGAAGCTGCAATAGCGGCCGCGAAATCAGTATCTTCCGGCGCTATGAAGAGACCTTCGTTGGTCCCATATTCGCTCAGGCCCTCGTTATAAGGAGCATGAGGCTCCAGCCCGAGTACAGCGTCTAGAGAGAGGACCGACTTCTTCTACCTCTTCTGCGAGCGAGCTCCGGTCGCCCCAAGCACGAGTTTACGTTTAGCAGGCACCTTGGGACGACGAGTCCCAATTTCCTTTCCGACGTCCGACTCGGGGGACATGACAGCCACTTCTTTTTCAGACGCGCTGGAAAGGGGCAACCCGCGCGTAGGGCTTAGCACACATGGAGGCTCAACTGCAGTGACCTCTTTTAGCGGAGGGGGGACAGTGGTCCGTCGCTTCAAAGGGACGTTGCGATAGCCGGCAGGAGGTGCACTTTTGCGATCGAGCAGCAGCCGCCTCTCTTCCTTAATGACGGCACCCATCGAATGCTGGTACCACGCCGTGTACACATTAAGGACCTTCGGGACACAGCTCGGTTCACTGATAAAGAAATTGGACCCCGTGTTCAAGCGCATGAAATGATATAGCGCGTTTCGCATCCCCTCTTCAGTGGCAGTGGGTTCTAGCAAGAAAGCCTCCAGTGGAACTCCTTGATTATAGCTCAATTGTTGGGCAAAACGATGTGGATTGTATCTCATGAAAAGCACCGCATCATTTTGCCTAAACACTAGGAAGCCCGATCTGATAGAATATAAATGGAGGATCTCTCGGGCTGTCAAAACTGAAGCTCCATCTTTAAAAGTATCCCGCAATGGCCGCACCGTTGTGGTGGAATCTTTTCCGATGGTTAAAACCTTGTTGGTGAAGGTCATGTCGTCTCCAACCGTGCGGGGACGAAGGAGCAAACCTCTAGCATCCCGCGGTGACGGATTTACAATAGATGCGCCGACTAATCGCATAATCCGGGGGAAGTTGCACCTGTCATAAAATGAAGGCCTTTTATGAATACCAAAAACGCTAAGTGCATGTAGCTCGAGCCATGATATGAAGTAATGCATCGAGAAGTTCACATGCTGCACTCCGGGTTCAGTCGTATCTACTGCTTGACTAAGGCCGTAATACAAATGGGCTAAACCGGCGACCCCGACAGCCACTTTCACCCCGATAATCATTCGGTGAGCCAGATAGAAGACGGACGGACTCATACGGTGAAGGTGCATTAGGAGCGCGAACCAGCTCAACCATAGCCCAAGAAATCCCAAGAAAAATGTTTCCTCATCAATCCCAGGGACTGCGATCTCCACAAAAGGAACAACTGGGGTGTTGGGAAGGAAGAAACCTTTCTGATCTACCTCCGCCGTTGGCAGGTTGTTTAAACCTAAGCCAAAAGGGTCGTCAAGCGTGTCGAATTTAACAGCCTCCTTCGAAAGGACTTCTGGATGAAGAAAACGAGCAATGAAATCCTCGAAAGTAACCCCGCGGCTCCCAGACTCGAGAAAAAGGCCCTCGTAAATATTCAACACTTTGATCAAACTAGGAAATTGGTGTTGAACGGCATTCACCGGGGTAAGGCCTGTCATCACTGGCTTGGCACCAAAAACATATTCATTTGCAGGAAGCAGTTCCTCATAATGCTCCCCTATGACCGGTAAGCCAGAAACTTCCACAAATTCCTCTAAGGAGATTGATACTTCTCGGTCCAGCGAAAGGAAGGTGTGGGTAGGGATATTCCGCTGCTCCAAAAAGGCCTTAACCCACCAGGCGGGAAGCGTAGGATACTGGAAAAGAGAAGCGTAAATGGCGGGATACAACCCAAGCCTCAATAATTGCGACTACTTCGCTGACAGAATGTAGCGAGCCCACTGCAAATAACCAGTCGGATGACGAGGGATCAGACCAATCATATATGGTTGTCCCCACGGTCGCGCCTCGCCTTGACAAATACGTCTTCCCAAGGTATCTAAAGCCATGGGAGGCTGAACGGGTATCGAAGCTATAGCGGGCTGAAGAAGACCTTCTGAAGTCCAATTAACCATCTCCACGGCATAGTCCACCTGGAGTGGGTCGGCGTAATGGATCGCCATGATGGGCTCCGAGGGTACCGCACACGAAAAGCTTTATCGACCCTTAATAATCTGATTATACCATGTCCCCCAGAGGTGAAGTTTCTTATGCTCCAGGAAATCCTCCCTTTGAACGGACGAACGGAAATGAAGCATCGAAAGACATGTCGCCTGCAAAAAAGGGGGACAGAAATCAACTGTCAGTGCTATAATTTAATTTTAAATTGCTGACACTCGGTACTTTAAAAGTTGTACCACACTGCAATGCAGTGGAAAGGGGACTAAAAAGGGGACCCACAAAATCTAGATGACAATTCATCAATTAATAATTAATAAAACAGCCTCATCATTGGATGAGACTGTTAATTAATGAGGAAATCCTCAGGAAAATTCTCATTAAATAAGAGATCCCTCAGAAAAAGGAGAAAATCTCCCTTTGAGAGCAATGCTCTATGACAGAGTGATACTTGTCAAACTCTGATCATGAAGGAATAAAATTCCTTAAGAGCCTGGCTCTGTATTGATGATGGAAAAATCCATCAGAAAAGAATTAATTAAAATTAATTTATGAATTAAAAATTCTGGGATCTTCAAGATCCATAAAAAAACTATTAAGAGTTCTTCATCAAAGATTAAGAAATTTACATGTTATCAAAGAGCAGAGCTCTGATTCATGGGCTAAGAAACCCCAAGAAAAGATCTCTTTAGATCTATGGGTTCATGAGAGCAAAGCTCTGTTAATGAAACCCTAAATCGGTTTTCTTTAGATCAAAGATCTATGAAGAGCAAGGCTCTGATTAATGGGTGAAACCCTAATTTATTAAAAAAAATTAAACTTTACCTAAGTTTTGATAGAGTTCTGACTCTTGAAAAGTTCTTAAACTGAAGAGCAATGTTCTGAATAAAAATTCTCAAGAAGAAGATGAAAATCATCTAAGAGACCAAAGGTCCTATTTATAGGTATTGAACCGCCTCTTAAACTTCTGAGTTGATCCAAGGGCTCAGATGTTGCCACCGCTGCACTCACGTGTGCGCCACGTGAGCGCAACGGTGGGGGGCATTTGTTTCCCCCAATCAGAGCAAAGCTCTGTTTTAAAATTCAAAATTTAAAAATTGAAGCAGCGCTTCAGATTCAGCGCTAGGCGCACTGCGCGCCACGTGTCAAACACGGATGCGCTAGCGCCAGGTGCGCTGCGCCCTAGGTAGCGCACCCCCAATCAGAGAAAAGCTCTGTTTTAAAATTCAAAATTTAAAAATTGAAGCAACGCTTCAGATTCAGCGCTAGGCGTGCTGCGCGCCACATGTCAAACACAGATGCGCTAGCGCCAGGTACGCTGCGCCCTAGGCAGCGCACCCCCAATCAGAGCAAAATTCTGTTTTAAAATTCAAAATTCAAAAATTGAAGCAACGCTTCAGATCCAGCGCTAGGCGCGCTGCGCGCTACGTGCCAAACATGGATACGCTAGCGCCAGGTGCGCTGCGCCCTAGGCAGTGCACCATGAGTACGCTAACGCTAGGTGCGCTGCGGGCCACGTGTCAAACACGGGTGCGCTAGCGCAGGCTGCGCTGCGCTGCGCTCTGCGCTGCACGCCACATGTCAAACGTAGGTGCGCTAGCGCAAAGTGCGCTGCGCTCTGAGCAGCGCACCCGTGCTGGAAATATAAAAATTCCCCACCGTTAGATCAAAAGATCTAATAATGACAAATCATTAATTAATCAGAATTAAAATTCTATTATGAAAATATTTTTCCAATCTTGTTAAAAACAAGAAGATTGCCTTCTATAAAACAGAAACCCTAGGATCAAAGATCCAACGGTGGGGAAACATCCCCAAATCAATCAGAGAAAGATCTCTTTAACTGATTTAAAAAATCAATTTGCCCTATATAAAGGCCTCAAGACTTCAAGTCTGATATGGAGAAACCCCCTACAAACTTTGAGAAAACTCAAAAGAAAGAGATCAAGCTCTTGAAAGAAGATCATTTCTTTAAGGTAAAAAGAATGATTCTTGAACAAAGAGATGAAATCATCTCATTAAAACAGAAGAATTATCTTCTTAAAAGATCATAGATCTACAAAAGACCAAGGTCTTTTATAAAAAGAGATCAAAAGATCTCATCATAAAAACAAAAGAAGTATTTACTTCATTCACAGATCATTGATCTACAAAGGCAAAGCCCTTCCAAAAATAAGAACTGTTGTTCTTGAATCTTGAGGCAAAACCTCCTTTAAAAAGAACATAAATTTGTTCACAGATCATAAATTTGATCAAATGCGCTTTACGCTATTGAAAAGTGCCTTGCACTCTTAAACTGCGCTTCTGGCTCCGTGGACCGGCGCTCAGCGCCAAAACGTGCCACGTGTCAACCACGCATGCAACTTGAGCTTTGCGCTTCTGAAACAGCGACTGCGCTCATGGGCTGGCGCTCAGCGCCAAGCGCGCCACGTGTCATTCACTTGTGTGCCACTAAACTAGCGCAACGCACTCATAAATTGAAAGCGCAATGCGCTCATAAATTGGCGCAATGCGCCCATCATCTGGCGCTTAGCGCCAAGCGCGACATGTGTCCTTTTCTTGTGCGCTACTTAGAAGAAGCGTAATGCGCTCTTTAATTGGCGCAAAGCGCCTGGCGCGCCACGTGGCGCGCTATCAGAACACACATTGTTCTAATGAATGCTATGCATTCAATACAAGACAAAAATATTTGTTTCCCTCCGAATCACGGAGACGCGATAAACGTCTTGCCTGAAATTCGGGGCAGATGCTAATTGGTGCTATCCGTCCATCTCTCCGAAAATGCCAAGTTGATTTATGGCACCATGTATCGAAGGTTTAAACGGATGCGTCCGATGTAGCAGACTTCGTCAGATTCCCCCTCGCTTGAGGGGTTTTTGATTGTGGGAACGCTCTTCCCTGCAGGCGCAAGCCCCTGCAGTTAATTAAGCTACCGCATCGCGGTAACAATTTTCTCCTTCTCCAGATGATCACTTCGTGTCGTGCGTGTTTATTTTGTGTTTGGTTGCCTGTGGATTGTGTACGGAGACTGAGTTAGGTCGTCGCCCGTAGAGCGTGGACTAGTCCAAATCCGTATTATCTTAGATTCGGGTTTGGGGGTTGGGTTTAAGGATACGTTAGCCTCATTTGAGACTAAGATCGACTTAAACGTTAGTTAAGGATACGTTAGTCTAATTTTTAGACTAAGATCAACTTAACGGGATCATTTAGATCCGAAAAAAGAGCAATTAAGGGGGGCCCTGTTGTTTAGTTTAGTGACATTGCGGTCAATGGGTAGTTTAAGGACATCGCGGTCCAATGTTAGTTTTAAGACGTTGCGGTCAAGGTTAAGGATGTCATAGTCCGTGGATTTAAGGACTCCACAGTCCGGCGTTAGTTTTAAGACATCACGGTCAAGGTTAGGGATGTCATAGTCCGTTGTTAGTTTTAAGACATTCCGGTCAAGGTTAAGGACATCATAGTCCATGAGTTTAAGGACCCTACAGTCCGGCATTAGTTTTAAGACATCTTGGTCAAGGTTAAGGACCTCATAGTCCGAGGATTTAAGGACTCCACAGTCCGGCATTAGTTTTAAGACATCACGGTCAAGGTTAAGGACCTCATAGTCCATGAGTTTAAGGACCCCACAGTCCGTATCAAATGTGTGGTCATCGGGACCCGTCACCTCTTTGAAGACGTTGAGGAATTACAACGCCAAGTATCAAAGGAGTGAAGAGATGTACCCTTGAACCAAGGTAGATTAAATAGTCTTTGTCCCAATTTGGGACCGAGACCAATTAATTATGTTATGAGCCCTTTAGCCCAGTTAAGTTTGAATTGAGAACTTATGGCCATCTTGGGCTAAGTCTAATCATGTTTAGAATATTGGCCCTCTGTTGGTCCATTGAAGGAGAGGCTTCGCCTCTAGAAACTTAGCCAATTGGGCTAAAGCTAGAGTTAGACACTAAAGACTAACAGTGTTAAACACTGGGATCAAGATTAGCAAGTTAGTGTTAAACACTAAAAGATAATCAGTGTTAAGTACTAGCAACAGGGCTTTCAAATTAGTGTTAAACACTAAAGCAAATCAGTGGTAAACACTGGAGACAGAGATTCCAAGTTAGTGTTTAACACTGAGGCAAATCAGTGTTAAACACTGCAAGTAGAATTTTTCAATTAGTGTTAAACACTAAGGCAAATCAGTGTCAAACACTGGAGCTAGAGTTTTCCAAGTTAGTGTCAAACACTAAGAAAATCAGTGTTAAACACTGGGAGCAAATCATCAGTTTGATGTTGAATACTGTCAGAGAAGAGATCACGTGGGAGCACGTGAGGCATCCAAAAGGTGGGGCCAGATCCCCTTTATTTTGTTCTACAGATAAGTGTTCAACACTTTTAATTCTGAAAGCCATCACGTGTGGGCACGTGATGGGCGCTCACGCTTTGATCTGTTAGAATGTTCATTAGGGGTCACGTGGTGACACGTGAGGGTGCCCCAGAGCTTCTTTTCTTTTGCTTTTTCTTTAGGTGCTTTGGGGGTCACGTGGAGCACGTGAGGCGTTGCCTCAAAGCTCTTCTCTGTGGATCTTTACAGGGGTTACGTGGTAACACGTGACTCTGGTTCTTTGCATGCATGGAGATCTTTTAAGTCTCTTCATTTTATCTTGAGAATTAAATTCTCTGTAGGATTAAGAATTAAATTCTTAGGTAGGGTAAAACCCTAATTTCTTTTAAAGGAATTGAATTCCCATATATGTAAAAGAATTAAATTCTGGCATAGGGTGAAACCCTAATTTCTTTTCTTAATGGAATTACATTCCTGTGAGTTTGAGATAATTAAGTTCTCAATTAGGGTTAAACCCTAGTTCTGTCAATTTTGAAGGAATTAAATTCCTACGATGTAGGGTTAAACCCTAACTTTATCCCAAAGGAATTAAATTCCCATAATTCTGTGAGAATTAAATTCTCAAAACTCAATTCCTCCTCTATGTTTTAGATCTGCATGGCAGGATCTCAACCCAATGAGAATTAAATTCTCAATTCATGGGGAGATGTGCACTTTGCAGATCCTTCACTAGAGAAAGAACTAAGTTCTTTTCTTTCATATAAGAGTTAAACTCTTTTGAGAATTAAATTCTCTTTTTAAGTCTCTCCTTTCTTACCTAGGGTTTTTATTTTGCAGAGAATTAGATTCTTCCTTCTGAATTTTCAAGATCCCAAGGCTCTATCTCCCTTTTCCTCTCTGTATGTGTCTCCTATTTATGGGAGAAGGAAAAGAATCAATCTGTTTGGTAAATCTTTCATTGAAAGATTTGATTTGTTTATTGAGAGATCTGATTTACCTTCATCATTAATCTGGGCCTTTAGATTATTAGGTGAATTTTATTCACCATTGGATTTTAAATCCAAAGATATCTCTTTGTTATTTCGGTTAGATTTAGGGGGAATTCCTTCCATGTCCGAGATTTTTCCATAAATTGGTGATATTTAATCACCTTTGGATTTTTTAATCCAATGGTTTCATATAATTTTTGTCCATTTTGGAAAGATTAGAATGATCTCTCCTCAGAATTTAATTCTGTTAAAGAATAAGGCTTTTAAAGCCGGTCACGTGTGGCCACGTGACCGTTGGTCGCGTGTGCGCACGTGACCCCTTGTCACGTGTAAGCACGTGACCCCTGGAATGGGATTCTCTTTTTCTGCGCTCTGTTTTCTGGCCGCTGCTTAACCATCACGTGCCTTCACGTGACCACTGATCACGTGTGAGCACGTGATGCCTCCTCTGAAGCTTCTTCATGACCTTTAATTAGAGAACAAAATATGCCTTGTGCCGCAGCTTAACCATCACGTGCCAACACGTGACCACTGGTCACGTGTGAGCACGTGATGCCTCTTCTGAATCCTTTCCTGATTTTTTAATCAGGGAACAAATGCCCCCACAGCGTTGCTCTCACGTGTCTGCACGTGAGTGCGACGCTGTCACTTTTGTGACCGTTGGATCTGCCTTGGGAGTAGGGTAGATGAAACGTTTTCCATCCCATCCTATAAGTACCCATGTCTTTTCAGAAGTGCCTCCACTTTGCCCATCTTCCTCCTTGCATACTTTTCTTTCTGAGAATTTAATTCTCCTTTTCAGAGCTTAGTTCTCTGTTCCAAAAATTTTCAGAGTTTAACTCTGTTGACTGATTCCTTTCCCTCAGGTAATCATCTTGAGCGAACTAAGAACTTTCATACATAAGATTCTCTGGATTTTAAATCCATAGCAATTGTTTTTACCCTTTTTAACAAGAACCCATTCTTCCCTTAAGTTTTTCAACCGAAATATGAAACCATTTAATCTTTCACCAGTAAATCTCTTTAGGGTTCACTCGATCCTTTAGGGAGATGATGATGTTGGTTGCTCTTTCCAAGGAATTTAATTCCACTTAAAGAAAATGTTTCTGGGAATTTAATTCCCTTCTCTCAGTAAGGAATTTAATTCCTGTGAAGAACTCAGTTCTTCCCATGGAGGCTTCTTAGGGTTTTCTTTCCCTGGGTTGTCCTTCTGTAATCAATGAAGAAGAAGCTTGTAATAATTCTCATGACCTTTATTTCAGGTATTATGGATGCCCATATGTATGATCTTGACGAAATCATTTCCTACGGGAATATTCGTGCACTGGGCCGTAGTCAGAACTAGGAGTTCACCAATGCTCAGTGTGCTGAGATCATGAGCCGCTTCGACGAGTACAACAATCGGCTACTCCCTCATCGCTCTTCTCTTCAGAGACTCATCGTGCTGGCGATCTGGGAGGCGCTCCCTCTTTTTTGCACCGGCGTGCCGCTCAGGGCATTGGATGCCGCCGAGGATAAGGTACATTCGGTGTACCTGATGAGCCTAATTTCGAAGAGGAGGCGAGACGACCTCATTGATCTCTTGCACCAGGCTTTTCAGCAGTCGGCCATACTTGCTGCCTATCGGAGGGTGGAGGACATTCGTGAGGACCCCGACGCATGTGACCGCGAGAGAAAACATACTCGGATGGTTCGAAACGCTTGGAGGATCTTGGACAAAGCCAAGTTTTAGTTTCTCAATCCATGCCCCGCGTCTGAGGTGTTGCCGTTGTAATCGTTTTTTCCTTTTTTTTATTTTGTATGAACTTTTTAAAGTATGAATGATAAGTTTTATCGTGCCCTTCTGTGTTTGCATGCCTTTTTTTTTGCGGAATTTTGTCACTTTTTGCTACTGTTGCTGCTGATGTGTTTAGTGGGTAAAGCACTATTTCACTTTTCAGTACACGTCAAGTTTGGTGCTCACGTGCTCCGCACGTGGGGTCCCTTTGATGGGACTGTTTAATTTTTCATGTCATATTCTCTGTGTGCAGCATTTAATGCTAAAAAGGAGCCTTGGAAATAGTCCCATCTCCTTGATTTCTAATGCTTTCCCTTTTTTGGGTCTCGGAAATAGTCCCACCATGCAGGATTCTCCGTGCGCAGCATTTAATGCCCCTCTTTATAACCTGAGGCCATGGCCTTCTTTTCTCTTCACAGAGAAACTTCTTCTCAATTTAGTGCGATTTATCTTGAGGAAACAACTGGGTGCCATGGCCTGCAATCGTCCTCATGCTCATCGGCAACCATGGGAGGTGCCTATCGAGGAGATGATTCCTAGCTTTGCTGCACGATTGGTGGATCCCCTCCTTACCGACTACGAATGTGACTCGGCGACATATGAACTCTCGATCCGTAGGGGGTCCCCTCTCCCAATGGGATCCCTCTGGCTCCGGATGATTCTTGCTGCCGTGCTTGCCGACATCCCTCCTCACCCGGCAGAGATGACCCTGGCGATGCTTGATGCAGCTGAAGAAAAGTTCGAGTATTTTCATGAAGCATGCCTGATTACTCAGGCTTTGAAAGATTGCTCAGTTCACCTGCTGGGCCAAATAAGAGCCAGGCGGGCAATTATGTCTGCTTTTGCGGACGAACATGGCACCAATCGGTGGGGAGCGACTCCTCGCGAGAACCGTCGCTTTGATGTGCTGGAGAAAGCAGAGAGAGAGATGGAGAATTTTGTTCTTTGTTTTGTTAACCCTTATGCTACTGATCCTTTGTTTGGTGACCTCTTCCCGTTAGCGTAGTATATTCAAATTAGTGTACTCTTTTTATCAATAGTTTTCACATGTTTTATGTTGAATCTTCATGTATGTTGGGTACTCGTATGTGTGTCTTGCTTGCGTAAATGAGCTTCATATTTTTCCCATAAGAACTTTCTTTAATTGCGACCACTATCATCATGTTGCGTGCATATCAGAGCTTCGGGTATCATTGCTTTTCGAACATTCATATAGTTGCGAATGCATGCTTGATAGGATATACATCGGAAATTTTTCTTGTTGCTTCCCGTGCCACGTGATGTGCGCGCTCTTTAGATCAACTATTGTCGTTGAATGGAGGCTTGTTCACACGGTCTTGAGCGTACATGTCCTATTTCAAAGGCTGCGGCTGCGAAGGTGGGGTTGCGGGGGCTGATAGCACGGTGCACGGCAAACATGGCATCATGCGAGAAGAGGCTCGGCCGTAAATTCTCGGAAAGGGAGTTGGCCTCTAAGGCATTGAGCGAGCTTCAAACCAGCCTTACAGCTAAAGCCAATAAAGCGTATGAACTCTGGCGGGTACTTCAAGAGTCCATCAGAGAGGTGGTGGCTCTTGATAAAGCTGTCGTGTTCACTCGCGAAAGGGTCGAGGCTCACAAAGTCACTGAGAAAGAGCTCGAAGGCCGGCTCGCCTCGTATCAGGCCCAGCAGGCTCAGGCGGAGGCCCGTCTTCTGGCGATCCTGAATCATGAAGCTGTCGCCCAGCAAAAGAAGGATGAGCTAGCAAAATTGCTAAATCGCCCGCCGGCTTGAAAACTTGTATCTTTTCCTTTCTTTTTGTACATACTCCTGAATGAGAGTATTTTCTTTTTGTTCTTTCATGAATTGTACTTTGTATTCATTTTGGTTTATGAATAAAGACATATTTTTCTTCTCAATGGTGTGTCTCCTTTTTATTGAATGTGTTATGCGGACAATTTATCTTGGTCTCTTTGCAGGGCAGCGACGGCTTAGGATTCAGGGTTAAGATCTGCCTCCTAAGACTTTTGAGCTTTATGAGCCGTGAGGGTCTCATAAAGAGTTTTTCTCCCTACAGGTCGAGAGGATCCCGTAGGTGTAAGTTCTTCTTAAGAATCGTGAGGATTCTTAAGCGGGTTTTCCTTTGAGAGTCGTAAGGATCTCACAAGAAAGTTTTCTTCCTTACCGGTCGTGAGGACCCGCAAGTGCTGGGTGCGGTTGCCCTTATCCGTATTTCACGGGGTCAGGGGTTGCTTTGGGATGTTTTTCAAGGTACCGTAGTTTAAAGACATCGCGGTCAAGGTTAAGGACCTCATAGTCCGTGGGTTTAAGGACTCCATAGTCCAAGGTTAGTTTTAAGACATCACGGTCAAGGTTAAGGACATCATAGTCCGTGGATTTAAGGACTCCACAGTCCGACGTTAGTTTTAAGACATCACGGTCAAGGTTAAGGACATCATAGTCCGTGGATTTAAAGACTCCACAGTCCAATGTTAGTTTTAAGACATCACGGTCAAGGTTAAGGACATCATAGTCCGTGGATTTAAGGACTCCACAGTCCGACGTTAGTTTTAAGACATCACGGTCAAGGTTAAGGACATCATAGTCCGTGGATTTAAAGACTCCACAGTCCAATGTTAGTTTTAAGACATCACGGTCAAGGTTAAGGACATCATAGTCCGTGGATTTAAGGACTCCACAGTCCGACGTGTGGTTAGCGGGACCCGTCACCTCTTTGAAGACGTTGAGGAATTACAACGACGAATATCAAAGGAATGAAGAGATGTACCCTTGAACCAAGGTAAATTCAGTCTAGAATCATGGTAGTTGATCGTTAGTTTTAAGACATTACGGTCGAGGTTAAGGACATCATAGTCCGTAGATTTTAAGGACTCCACAGTCCGATGTTTGCTCTGGATGCTTCACACGGGTCCACTGCCGTGTTCGGCGAGGACCAGGCTCCGCTCTGGGCGTTTTCCGCTGGGTCAAAGAGTGACATTATCCGCGTTCCACGTGACCAGGAATTTTGCTCTGGATGCTTCCCACGGGTTCACTGTCGTGTTCTGCGAGGACCAGGTTCTGCTCAAGACGTTTTCCACGGGGTCAAAGAGTGACGTTATCCGCGTTCCATGTGACCAGGAATTTTGCACTGGATGCTTCCCATGGGTTCATTGCCGTGTTCTGTGAGGACCAGGCTCCGCTCTGGACGTTTTCCACGGGGTCAAAGAATGACGTTATCCGCGTTCCACGTAACCAGGAATTTTGCACTAGATGCTTCACACGGGCTCACTGCCGTGTTCTGCGAGGACCAGGCTCCGCTCTGGACGTTTTCCATGGGGTCAAAGAATGACGTTATCCGCGTTCCACGTAACCAGGAATTTTGCACTAGATGCTTCACACGGGTTCACTGCCGTGCCTGGCGAGGACTAGGCTCCGCTCTGGACGTTTTCCACGGGATCAAAGAGTGACGTTATCCGCGTTCCACGTGACCAGAAATTTTGCTCTAGATGCTTCCTACGGGTTCACTGCCGTGTTCGGCGAGGACCACGCTCCGCTCTGGACGTTTTCCATGGGGTCAAAGAGTGACGTTATCTGCGTTCCATGTGACCAGGAATTTTGCACTGGATGCTTCCCACAGGTTCACTGCCGTGTTCTGCAAGGACCAGGCTCCGCTCTGGACGTTTTCCACGGGGTCAAAGAGTGACGTTATCCGCGTTCCACGTAACCAGGAATTTTGCACTAGATGCTTCACACAGGTTCACTGCCGTGCTTGGCGAGGACTAGGCTCCGCTCTGGACGTTTTCCACGGGGTCAAAGAGTGACGTTATCCGCGTTCCACGTGACCAGGAATTTTGCTCTGGATACCCGTATTTCACGGAGTTGGGATTTAACTCTCGGTGATTTGTACACCGCCGAATCATGGAACTGGGAGTTGCTGCTGTTCCGCTTTACTTGATGTTGTGTCCGTAATGAGACGAATGTTGAGACGATCTTTGTGGCTCGTCGAGATCTGGCTTCTTCTTTTGATGAAACCTGGGGAAGAGGAGTGTGACTCCCTCTTTGTTTGCGTCCCTGGATTGTATACATGGATAGATGTAACATCACCTGTAGGGCGTAAATTTCATTTTTATTTTATTTATTTTTCCGCGATGCTCTATCATTTCAGCTTTTTATATCGCGAAGGTCGTGATTGCCCCATCATTTCGGCTATTTTTTCGCGGTGCCCAATCATTTCGGCTATTTATTTTATTTTTACTCGCTGCTTTTTATTGCGAGTTGCCCAATCTTTTCGGCTATATATTTTTTTTTTATGCATACATTTTTACTTGCTGCTTTTTATTGCAAGTTGTCCCATCATTTCGGCTATTTCGTATGCATATGTGGCCTGCCGGCTTTTCGCTGCAAGTTCGGATTTAGGCACCGGTTTTGGCATCAGCACCGCTACGACTGGGATATTGCCAGGAGCGAATCATCATCTACCTCTGTCGATATCGAACAAAGGTGGCTTAGTAGACAAGGTTAAGGGTCCTGTCGACTAAGGCTTTGGACTTCATGAGCCGTAAGGGTCCCACAAAGGTATTTCTCCCTACAAGTCGTGAGGATCTTGTAGGTGTGTTTCTTTTTCCTTGGGAATCATGAGGATTCCTAAGTGCATGCTCCCCCGTAAGTCGTAAGGATCTTACAAAAAGGTTTTCTCCTTATAAGTCGAGAGGACTTACAAGGGTTGTCCACTATATGAACATATCCCTAGTCACGGATGGGACTCGGTTAGGGAAATATTTATTCGCGCCCGTGGATTGTATACAAGGGTCAGTATAAGCCGCTTGTAGGGCCATATCGAAGTTTGTGGGGGTTGCTTAAGAACAGGTTCAGATCTCTGTAACTTAAGACTTTCAAATCTTATGAGCCGTGAGGGTCCCATAAGAAAGTTCTCCTTACGAGTTGTGAGGATCTCGCAAGTGTAATTTCTCCTTAGGAATCGTGAGGACTCCTAAGTGTGTTGCTCCCTTGTGAGTCGTAAGGATCTCACGCGGGTGGTTTCTCCTTACAAGGTCGTGAGGACCCTGCAAGTGTTCTTTAACGAGATTGCGCCCTTTCGGGTTTTCACAAGCACTCGCCGGTAGCCCTGCTGTTTTTACTCACGGAGCCCTTTCGGGTTTTCATCCGTGCCCATTTCGCTTATGGACATACCGTTTTTTATTATTATTTTTATTATTTTTATTCTTTTTTTTTATTTCTTGTATCGGCTTTGAGATGCTGCAATCCACCGTAGTTTATCGACATTTCGGTCAACAGCTAGTTTTAGGACATAGTGGTCCATTGTTAGTTTAAGGACATTTCGGTCCGTCGTTAGTTTAAGGACATTTCGGTCCGTCGTTGAAGAAGGCCGGTTACTACTCATAGAGTTCGGGCTTAGGAAGATAGCGAGCGGACATAGTCGTCGTCATCTATCATTGACCTAGGCCTTGTCCCATTAAGCGTAGTATTTCTTCAGGAAGCGACCGTTTATTGGCCTGAAAGGTCTTTCACCGTGCATATCCATGAGTAGATATGCCCCACCTTGGTAGACCTTGTCTATGATGTACGGGCCTTCATAATTCGGCTCGAATTTTCCCCGCTTGGCGCGATTGGGGATCATAGGTCTTTTGACCACAAACACGAGTTTGCCTTGGCGGAATGTCCTTGGCCCGGTCAATCTTTCATATGAGCGCGTCATCTTTGCTTTATAAGCCTCCAGATTTTGTTGCGCTATGAGCCGGGTCTCATCAAGGGCATCAAGCTCCTCAAGCCGAAGGTGAGTATTTTCTTCGTCCGTCAGCTCGTAGTGGACTGCCACTCGTAGAGAGGGTAACTCTATCTCGAGGGGGAGTACCGCTTCTGTACCGAATACCAGCGCGTATGGCGTTGTGTTCGTGGCCGTTTTGAACGTAGTTCGATACGCCCAGAGAGCTTCTTGCAGTCTCTCATGCCAGTCCTTCTTGTTTCGGGACACCGTCTTTTTCACAATCTTCATCAAGGTTTTGTTGAAAGCCTCGGCTAGACCGTTAGCTCGGGGATTATACACTGAGGAATATCTCCAGTCTATGTTGTGTTGTTGCGCGAAGCGGCTGATCTTGTGGCTTCTTTAGGTTGGCCCATTATCGGAGATGATCCGTCTTGGCGTTCCAAACCGATAAATGACGTGCGTCTTGAAGAAATGGAGGATATTCTCCGTCTTCACTTCCCTCAATGGTACTGCTTCGGCCCATTTGGAGAAGTAATCAGTGGTCGCTAGGATGAAACGATGTCCCCTGGACGATGCTGGTTCGATAGGGCCGACTATGTCAGTTCCCCACATCTCGAATGGCCAGCTAGCCACCGTCGGATGCAGTGGATTTGGATGCTGATGGATGAAGTCCCTATGGATCTGGCACGAGTGGCATTGCTTCGCATATTCGAGGCAGTCCTGAATCATCGTGGGCTAATAGTAGCCCATCCGTTTAATCTTCAACTTTATCTTCGGGCCCGCTTGGTGAGAACCGCAGAGTCCGTCATGAACTTCCTGAACGACTCTTTTCGCTTCGTCAGGTCCTAAGCATCTCAACCACAGGGAATCAAACGACCGCTTGTACAGAGTATTATTGACGAAGGCGAAGGACAGAGCTCGTTTCATGAGCTGATGTCTTGAAGACGGATCTTCAGGTGTTCGACGGGATTTGAAGTAGTCTACAAAGACCTCCCTCCAATCCTCAACCTTTTCCTGGTCTTTTACTTGCAGGTCCGTCTTCCCGGTCATTTACTTTTCCTCGGATGATTCCGGAGTTATTTCTGCCGGTGCGAGGACACGACGGCTTTGTACCACGATTCTTACGTCATCGAGGTTCTCATCGGCCAATTCTTTAGCAAGCTTAGCTAATGCGTCCGCTTTGCTGTTTTCTGCTCGCGGTATGTTTTCCAAAGTGTAGGAGGGAATTTGGGTCAACAATTGTTGCACCTTTTCGCCGTACCTCACTAACTCTGGTTTGCACGTTTGGTAGTCGCCATTTACTTGACTAACGACTAGTTGGGAGTCTCCGTATATGAGGAGGCTTTCAATTCCAATGTCGATGGCGATCTCGAGGCCTGCTATCAAAGCTTCATATTCAGCTTCATTGTTCGTCCTCGGCTCTGTCAAGGAGAAAGCAAAGCGCATTATCCCTCCTTGTGGAGTTACGAAGATGAGGCCTACCCCTGATTTGATTATAGGGGTACTTTGTTTGCGCTTCTTCATGGAGGATGCTCCATCAAAATAAAGCTCCCATCAGGTATCGCTTCCATCGATCGCGTCAAACGCAAGTTCGTCTGGTAGTTCGCAATTCAGAGGGGAATCGGCAGGTATCGGATGCTCAGCGAGGAAGTCGGAGATGGCCTGGCCTTTTACTGCCTTGAAAGGTTGATAGATTATCGAGAACTCCATCAAGAGGAGGGCCCATTTAGCGAGTCTCCCTGTCAATATGGCCTTTTACATCAGATATTTGAGGGGGTCCACCTTTGATATAAGACGGACTTCATGCACCAATGCATAGTGCCTGAGTTTTGTTATCGCGAAGATCAACGCCAGACAGTGTTTTTCGATGGGGGAGTAATTGCTTTCTGCCCCCAGGAGAACTCGACTCAAGTAATAGAGAGCTCTTTCTTTCCCTTGGTCGTTCTCTTATGCATATAATGCACCTAAGGAACCTTCGAGGGCAGTTGTATAAAGAATAAGAGGTTTTCCCTTGACTGGAGCAGCCAACACTGGCGGGTTCTGCAGGTACTGATTGATCTCGTCCAGTGCGCCTTGGCATTTATGGTCCCAGACGAACGGGGTTCCCTTTTTCATCAGGTGACTGTAAGGGCGGCACTTGCCTGAGAGATTGGCTATGAATCGCCGGATGTACGCGAGCTTTCCTTGGAGAGACCGCAATTGTTTGAGAGTCCTTGGTGGAGGCATTTCCGTGATCGCCTTGATCTTTGACGGATCTATCTCGATACCTCGGTGTCGGACGATGAATCCTAGGAATTTGCCCGAAGAAACTCCGAATGCGCACTTGAGAGGGTTCATCTTCAGGTTGTATTGCCGAAGGCGTTGAAATACGGTCTTCAGAAGCTCTAAATGCTCCTCGTACGATTTGCTCTTAACCACGAGGTCGTCGATATAGCATTCGACGATTTCGTGTATAAGGTCATCGAAGATCTTTATCATGGCCCTTTGATAGGTGGCACCGGCGTTCTTTAGACCGAAGGGCATAACCTTGTAGCAGAATATACCCAGAGGGGTCCGGAAAGCGGTGTGCTTTTGGTCTTCGGGGTGCATCTTTATCTGATTATACCCTGATGAGCCGTCCATGAAAGAGAAAACCTCATGAGTGGACGTGTTGTCTATCATCAGTTCGGTGACCGGCACTGGGAAATCATCTTTCGGGCAGGCTTTATTGAGATCCCGGAAGTCTACGCAGATGCGCACTGTCCCATTCTTTTTCATCACTGGGACGATGTTGGCGATCCAATCAAGATATTGGACTTCCTGGATGAACCCAGAGTCGATCAGCTTTTTGACTTCGGCGTTGATACTCATCTCAAGCTCGAGCCGCATTCTTCTCGGCGCCTGTTTAACTGGCTTGATGTCCCGGGATATTGCCAATTTATGGACAGCTATTTCTGGATCTAGTCCTGGCATTTCAGAATAGTTCCATGCGAAGCAATCTCTATGCTGCATAAGCAAGTCTTTTAACGCAGCCACCCTTTCTTCAGACAGCAGCTCGCTGACAAATGTCGGTTGCGGGTCGTTCGCCGTTCCCAATTCAATTTTTTTGAGGTTATCTGCAGTAGTATGTATGCCATCTTCCAGCTCTTTCGGCGCTGGTGGAAATTCTGAGATTACCTCGTCGTTGCTGTTTTCGAAGCACCAGGAAAGGTCATCCATATTCTCGGGCTCCTTTTGATATTGTTATCATATGACAAGTACGAGCTCGCTTCGAAGACCGATGTGGATCTGGTTCTGCCCTTGTGGCTTTGGGTTCATGTTTTTGTGGCGGCGTTACCCTCCAGCTGCTGGATAGAGCAAACTTGCCGAGCTGATATTGGTCTTCGACCCAGTTCTTGAAGGTGAAGCAGTCTTCGATAGGGTGTCCTATGGCTCGGTGATAAGAGCAGTAGCCCGGATGAGAGACTTCGTTAGCTTGCTCAGGGTGCTTAGACTCCGGCAATTTGATCATTCGATGTTTTAAAGCGAGATCAAGTATCTTCTCCGTCTTGTCTCGAGGAAAGGAGTATGCTCGAATCATCTTCTTCATGAGGGACAAATCCGGACCGCCCAATTCCCGATTACGTGACTTTCCAGTCCCGCTTTGTCGTTGTCGAATGCCTTTTCCGCTCCTTGACTTATTTCTACCTCTGCGTCGGGCCTTTTACACGGCAGGTTGACAGGGAAGAGCATCTTCGTCTTTTGCAGCCTGTTGAAGAAGACGTTGCGTCCTGGATTTCTCGTAGATGGCCATTTCGCGATTGTGGTCGTCCCGAGCTTTTTTACCCGCTTTCCTGATAAGCTTGTCCATTCTTTCTTCAAATGACGGACTCGGCATTTTGATTGCGAGATCTCGTTTCGACACGGGGTCGGCGCTTTCCGATAGAGCGTCCTCTTCTTCATCGAAGTTATATATGGTGTAGCTACTGTGGACTCATTCCCGTTTCCCGGATCTCACGTACCCAAGCCCAAGCGTTTCCATTCGCCCGTTGGGCAACTTGCGCTGAGTCCCAGGGACATCCCAAATCCTGTCATAGAATCGAGCTTGTCGAATGGTCTGTTTTAAGGGTACTCCTTGGCACTTCAATAGCCTTTTCAATCCGTTTGTGTAATATCTGGGCAAACGGATGGGTTAAAGCTTGTCAAGTGTGGAATCCGCGCCATGCCAGATCTCTTTCTCCACTCTTGTTTCCGAGGATCGATAGAATAGGATCGCCTTTTTGCCTTTTCGCCTGGGGGGGACGTAAAACGTCTGCAAGTCTTGCACACTGTAAGCTTCAAGTGCATCAAGATCTTTGTAGTGCTCCCGTAGAATCATGGTAATTTGCAAACTCTGATCACCACCAGGGGATGCTTGTATTGACGACCGACTGGAGAACACGGCATTAACCTCATCTTCCGAGTCGCTTCCGAAGATCAACATGGGGGCGGACGGTCCCGAGTTGTTGCGTCGAGACGGCCCAGCGTAAACTATCTCTTCTTCGTCTTCAGTATCACTCCCGAAAACAGGGATGGTGACGCAGCTTTGTTCTCCGGTTTGCGACACCTTTCTGGATCCTCGAAATCTGGCAGAAAGTACTTTGCATCTTCGTACTTGCGGACTTCGTTCATGGAGAATGGGTTCAGCTCACCTGTTACGGTATAATCGAGACCATCCTTGAAATACTTCATGCACTGATGTTGCGTAGAAGGGATGATGTTGTACTCGTGTAACCAAGGTCGGCCAAGCAGAGCATTGTAGCATGTTTTAGCGTCTATGACGTGAAACTTAATGTCCGTGATGAGTAGCCCAAAGCGTAGCTTCAATATTACAGATCCAAGAGTTCGTGATGACTGGGAGTCGAAACCGGAGATGGTAATTTTGTCCCGAGCGAGGTGCTGAACACTCATGCAGATTTCCTTCAACACCCGAACATTAAGGAGATTGACGGAGGACCCATTATCCACCAGGATTTTGCCTATCTTGATATCGTGGCAGTATCCAGAGACATATAGGGGACGGTTATAGTCGCACGTCCCGAGGAGAAGGTCTTCGTCACCGAAAGTGATATCGGCCGTGTGTACTTTTTCCAGTTCATCCTTCATCCTTTGTTCGGCGAGGAAGGCTTGGAATTGTTCGGGCTCTTGTAGCGCCTTGATTAATGAATCTCTCGCTTCCTTTGATAACAGGAGGGCGTCGAGAATGCTGAGCTGAGAGGTTAGCTTCCTCAGGTGCGCTAGGATGTTGTAGTCCACCTTACTCTTCTTGGGAGGGTCCTTGGCAGTCAGCTCTTTCATGACTTGGTCATCTAAAGCGATATCCTCGGCGACCTTTTCCTTTCCTTTATCTTTTCTAGTTGCGGGTCCGAGATTCTTTTCCCGGAGTGTGCGGTTGCGCAGCTGAATGTTCTCGCAGGCCTCCGGTTCTTCTTCTTTCCCCAAAACGGATTCTTTAAAGAGAGGGACCAGAGCCATTTTTTCATCAGAGTCACTCCCAAAGGTGAGAACTTATGATCCTCCGGCGTTGACCATGTAACAGTTGCCGGTAGTTCTTTTGTGCCCTTCGGTCGTACTTCTCTGCTCCCGACGAGTTCTGCGTTTCATTCGCTTAAAATGTTGCCGGTGAGCAACATATCCCTGCCACCATATCTTAAAAGCATCGCATTCCTCAGTGGGGTGTGAAATCTTCCGATGATATGAGCAGTAATTAGGGTGCCTCTCCGCCTCATCGAGCGTGTTTTCTTCCGAGGGTGGTAGCTTCATTTCCATTGACATGGCTTTGGCAAACCTTTTCCTCATCTTGAATATATTTTTATCCGCATCGGATGTCTTTTGACCTGGCGGGAGTGCTTCGACTCTTTCGTTTAGACGCCTACGTTTGGCTCCTTCCGGTGCAGCCATCTCACGCTCCCGATCGGCCTTACTTTTCAGACGAATCTCGTCTAGAAAGGCGTCAATCATTTTGTCTGTCGGCCACACAAGTTCTGGTTCAGGCTGTGCCCCCGGTTTCTCAGTGCCAGGAGTTTTTCATCGTGCGTAAGTGAGTGGGAGATCACATGACAACTCGCCGCATATCCCTCAGATTCATCCGACGAGCTTTCTCCATTATCTTCCTGCTGAAAGACGTGGTTGAGGAACTCTTGGAGTGTGATGGGAGTCCGCGCCTTTTGATTGTACTCCTCCAGCGCGTCAATCTGCTTCTGCAAGCCCGTGCGCTTGTCTCCAGGCTTCACGGGATTCTTGGATTTCTTCTTCTTTTTCTTTGAAGATTTTGACGGTTGGGTGTGAGTACTTGGGCCGTCACCCCCGATCTTCGTAGTTGGGCGCGGCTTCAGCATCCCTTCAATGACTTGAGGTTCAAGCGAGTTCTTCCATTCTACCGCCGGGCATGTATGGAGGTCATTCAGCATTCTTTTGGTTTTTGCTGAAAGCATGATTTCCCATGGAGCTTCTTCGATGAAAGAGCAAGTAGCCCGCGGTGCGTCCGTCTTCTTAGGAGTGTGTGGTTGTAGCGGGTTCACCTTCCACTTTTCGGACAGCGCAAATTTGCCCTGTAGGTATTGATCTTCAATCCATCCTTTGAAGACGAAGCAATCCTCAATCGGATGGCTTACCGTTTGATGGTAAGGGCAATAATTGGGATTATTCACCTCACTGGGTTACGGTGGTCGCCTTGGATTTGGCAAGTTGATAAGCCTGTTGCATACCGCCAGCTCGAATAGCCTCTTCGTCTTATCCTGCGGGAATGAGTAGGGGCGCTTCATTTTCTCATTATAATACCGCCGTCTTTCTTCCAGTTGATCTGCCGGCTTTGGGGCACTGGGTTGCTGCCGAGCGTTCGCAACGAAGGTTGCCTTCCCTTTTCCCTTGTCATTCCGAGGTTCCGGCTTCGGAGGAGACAGTCTGTGACCCATCTGGTCCATCTGAGCCAGCTTGTCGATCAAAGCCTGGAAGGTGGTTGGCTTAAAGAACATCATGAACTGTGAGATGGTTGCATGAGGATCCAGAGTACCCACGAACATGCCTACCGCGGGCGCTTCCTCAATGCGTTGTTCGCATTTCGACCACAAGTTTCGCCAGCGTATAGCGTACTGGACCCACGTCTCTCCCGGTTTCACCCTGGCATTAATCAACGCCGTTATCGGAGTGCGTTCGCTGGCGCTTGCGAAACGTTGGGTAAACAGCAGCTCCATCTCCGCAAATGTCTTAATAGAATCGTTTGGGAGCTCGGAGTACCACTCGAACGCTGTATCCGATAAGCTACCGACGAACTGGAGAAGCAACAATTTATCGTCACCGCCGGTGTTACCGAAAAGGGCCCTGAACTGGGCAACATGCTGGTGGGGATTGCCTGTCCCCTTATACACATGGAATTTCGGTATTGTATAACCCGGCGGGTACTTGATCTGGTCGTACCAGCTTGGATATGGTCGCCCCGTTTTTACGACCTGACCATTTGCCTCAGTTGCCTGATGGACCCGTATCTGCTGAGCTATATATTCGTCCAAGTCAGCTTTGGAGATTGTCTCCTCCTTGGCTGTTGACAGAGCCGGTGGAGGAGGTGACGTTTCTCCCCTGTTGTCTTCAAGGACGATCGGAGGATCTTCAGCAGGAGGATCTTGTTGGGTCATCATTCCCACCATGTCCTGGAACAGGAGGGCCATTTGCTTTATATTGGCTGCTTGTTCAGCAGTCTCTTTATCCTTCTTTTCCAATATCCGGCGAAGGAACTCAGCGTCACTTTCTTGCTCCTGGCGTTCATCCGAGGACGCTTCGGGGCTTTCTTTTGGCCCAGTGAGTGCGGCCATCGCGTTTATCATTTCCTGGAGCTTCTGCTGTTGCTCCTATGCTTTGGTCACTGACCGTGTAAGCGGTCTATGACCTGTAGATGCACGGCTGTCTTCCTTCCCCGACGCCATGTACACAGTATGGACTACACTGCCCCCGGACTTAGGGCGTTTGGGCCTGTCGCTTTTGGCATTCGCCGTAGGCGCAGGGATTTTCTCCGGCCTCCTTTTCTTATGGGCCGTCGAAGTTGAGGAGGCCGTTGCAGCGGGCACCCTGGCGGTTGTCGTCCATTGCTGTTTGTCCGGACGGTTCTTTTCTTTTATCACTTTCGCCCTTTTCTGCTGCCGAGAGTGACCTTGGCCAATTACGGAGTCTTGAACCCTTCGCCAAACTTTATAAATTTTGGAGGATAGCCGTTGAGGGGGCTGCTCCAGCTTCGTTTCTATAACCCTCTCCGCAGGTGGAGGAGATCTTTTTAGCGTAGCAGTTGGAGAGTTCTTACGTACCCTCCTTAGTGGTTCAAAGTTGTTCCCAGTTGGAACAGCAGCATTAACTTCCACCACTGGAGCAGGCGGAGTTAGCCCTGAGGGGGAGTTGCCCCCGGCCTTCCTCACTCGGCGCCAATGGCGACGTCGAGCGCGTCAAGCCGTTGGAGCTGGTCCGGTGATGGGGATAGTTTCGCCTTGCCCCCTGTCCGGATGAGGCGCCGCTGGTGTTAGCCTTTTGAAGACTGATGTTGTCTTTTGAGTAGCGATGTTCAATCTGTCAAAGACAGATCCTTGAGTAGGAGCAGGAGCCGGAATGGTCAACCTAGAAAAGATCGACTCTTTAACAGGAGAAGCCGCCTTGACGACTTCTGGAGCAGGGGTGGCTGTCTTCCTCGGGACGGCTATTTAAGGGTTCACGGGCTTCTTGTCGGGCCCATTAGGGTTCTGGCTCAGCCTGGCAAAGACAGAGGCTGCCGGTTTGATATTGGACGACCCGTTGAAAGGGGCCGTTGTAGCAGTGAGCCAATCAAAGACCGACTTCTTGTTTGCTTCCGGTGCGGGCACTGGCGTAGTGAAGCTTGTAGGCGGGAGCATGGTCCCGAAGAACAGACCGGTGGTGGCCTGAGTCACCTGTTCCACAGGCATGGCGAGGATGGAGGCCGCTTGAGGCCCATAGGCTACACCTCCAGGTGAGACGGAGTGTCTGCTGCACTTGCATTTCGAGCAGCTCGAGCAGTTGGATGCCGTTGATGCTTAATTTCTGCGCCAGGCAAAGGTCCAAATCTTAGTAACTTGAAACCCAAAGGCAACCATTAACAAACCGCGATTCGTTCGCGACGACACACGAAGTGTGGAGTGGAAAGAGGAAAAGGTCCCACCGTGCGTGCCAGAATCTGTTCCCCTCCAAATCACGGAGACGCGATAAACGTCTTGCCTGAAATTCGGGGCAGATGCTAATTGGTGCTATCCGTCCACCTCTCCGGAAATGCCAAGTTGATTTATGACACCATGTATCGAAGGTTTAAATGGATGCATCCGATATAGCAGACTTCGTCAGATTCCCCCTCGCTTGAGGGGTTTTTGATTGTGGGGACGCTCTTCCCTGCAGGCGCAAGCCCCTGCAGTTAATTACGCTACCGCATCGCGGTAACAACTTTCTCCTTCTCCAGATGATCACTTCGTGTCGTGCGTGTTTATTTTGTGTTTGGTTGCCCGTGGATTGTGTACGGAGACTGAGTTAGGTCGTCGCCCGTAGGGCGTGGATTAGTCCAAATCCGTATTATCTTAGATTCGGGTTTGGGGGTTGGGTTTAAGGATACGTTAGCCTCGTTTGAGACTAAGATCGACTTAAACGTTAGTTAAGGATACGTTAGTCTAGTTTTTAGACTAAGATCAACTTAACGGGATCATTTAGATCCGACAAAAGAGCAATTAAGGGGGGGCCTGTTGTTTAGTTTAGTGACACTGCGGTCAATGGGTAGTTTAAGGACATTGCGGTCCAATATTAGTTTTAAGACGTTGCGGTCAAGGTTAAGGACGTCATAGTCCGTGGATTTAAGGACTCCACAGTCCGGCGTTAGTTTTAAGACATCACGGTCAAGGTTAGGGACGTCATAGTCCGTTGTTAGTTTTAAGACATTCCGGTCAAGGTTAAGGACATCATAGTCCATGAGTTTAAGGACCCCACAGTCCGGCATTAGTTTTAAGACATCTCGGTCAAGGTTAAGAACCTCATAGTCCGAGGATTTAAGGACTCCACAGTCTGGCATTAGTTTTAAGACATCACGGTCAAGGTTAAGGACCTCATAGTCCATGAGTTTAAGGACCCCACGGTCCGTATCAAATGTGTGGTCATCGGAACCCGTCACCTCTTTGAAGACGTTGAGGAATTACAACGCCAAGTATCAAAGGAGTGAAGAGATGCACCCTTGAACTAAGGTAGATTAAATAGTCTTTGTCCCAATTTGGGACCGAGACCAATTAATTATGTTATGAGCCCTTTAGCCCAGTTAAGTTTGAATTGAGAACTTATGGCCATCTTGGGCTAAGTCCAATCATGTTTAGAATATTGGCCCTCTATTGGTCCATTGAAGGAGAGGCTTCGCCTCTAAAAACTTAGCCAATTGGGCTAAAGCTAGAGTTAGACACTAAAGACTAACAGTGTTAAACACTGGGATCAAGATTAGCAAGTTAGTGTTAAACACTAAAAGATAATCAGTGTTAAGCACTAGCAACAGGGCTTTCAAATTAGTGTTAAACACTAAAGTAAATCAATGGTAAACACTGGAGACAGAGATTCCAAGTTAGTGTTTAACACTGAGGCAAATCAGTGTTAAACACTGCAAGTAGAATTTTTCAATTAGTGTTAAACACTAAGGAAAATCAGTGTCAAACACTGGAGCTAGAGTTTTCCAAGTTAGTGTCAAACACTAAGAAAATCAGTGTTAAACACTGGGAGCAAATCATCAGTTTGATGTTGAATACTGTCAGAGAAGAGATCACGTGGGAGCACGTGAGGCATCCAAAAGGTGGGGCCAGATCCCCTTTATTTTGTTCTACAGATAAGTGTTTAACACTTTTAATTCTGAAAGCCATCACGTGTGGGCGTGTGATAGGGGCTCACGCTTTGATCTGTTAGAATGTTCATTAGGGGTCACGTGGTGACACGTGAGGGTGCCCCAGAGCTTCTTTTCTTTTGCTTTTTCTTTAGGTGCTTTGGGGGTCACGTGGGGCACATGAGGCGTTGCCTCAAAGCTCTTCTCTGTGGATCTTTACAGGGGTCACGTGGTAACACGTGACTCTGGTTCTTTGCATGCATGGAGATCTTTTAAGTCTCTTCATTTTATCTTGAGAATTAAATTCTCTGTAGGATTAAGAATTAAATTCTTAGGTAGGGTAAAACCCTAATTTCTTTTAAAGGAATTGAATTCCCATATATGTAAAAGAATTAAATTCTGGCATAGGGTGAAACCCTAATTTCTTTTCTTAATGGAATTACATTCCTGTGAATTTGAGATAATTAAGTTCTCAATTAAGGTTAAACCCTAGTTCTGTCCATTTTGAAGGAATTAAATTCCTACGATGTAGGGTTAAACCCTAACTTTATCCCAAAGGAATTAAATTCCCATAATTCTGTGAGAATTAAATTCTCCAAACTCAATTCCTCCTCTATGTTTTAGATCTGCATGGCAGGATCTCAACCCAATGAGAATTAAATTCTCAATTCATGGGGAGATGTGCACTTTGCAGATCCTTCACTAAAGAAAGAACTAAGTTCTTTTCTTTCATATAAGAGTTAAACTCTTTTGAGAATTAAATTCTCTTTTTAAGCCTCTCCTTTCTTACCTAGGGTTTTTATTTTGCAGAGAATTAGATTCTTCCTTCTGAATTTTCAAGATCCCAAGGCTCTATCTCCCTTTTCCTCTCTGTATGTGTCTCCAATTTATAGGAGAAGGAAAAGAATCAATCTGTTTGGTAAATCTTTCATTGAAAGATTTGATTTGTTTATTGAGAGATCTGATTTACCTTCATCATTAATCTGTGCCTTTAGATTATTAGGTGAATTTTATTCACCATTGGATTTTAAATCCAAAGATATCTCTTTGTTATTTCGGTTAGATTTAGGGGGAATTCCTTCCATGTCCGAGATTTTTCCATAAATTGGTGATATTTAATCACCTTTGGATTTTTTAATCCAACGGTTTCACATAATTCTTCTCCATTTTGGAAAGATTAGAATGATCTCTCCTCAGAATTTAATTATGTTAAAGAATAAGGCTTTTAAAGCCGGTCACGTGTATCCACGTGACCGTTGGTCACGTGTGCGCACGTGACCCCTTGTCACGTATAAGCACGTGACCCCTGGAATGGGATTCTCTTTTTCTGCGCTCTGTTTTCTGGCCGCTGCTTAACCATCACGTGCCATCACGTGACCACTGGTCACGTGTGAGCACGTGATGCCTCCTCTAAAGCTTCTTCATGACCTTTAATTAGAGAACAAAATATGCCTTGTGCCACAGCTTAACCATCACGTGCCAACACGTGACCACTGGTCACGTGTGAGCACGTGATGCCTCTTCTGAATCCTTTCCTGATTTTTTAATCAGGGAACAATATTTTCAGAAGGGCCAAACCCAAATAAAAGCTCAACAGCCCTAAATAAAATGTTAAACATTTTAATCTTATTGGACTTAGCCCAATATTGGCCATAGTCCTCAACTTATATTGAACCGAGCCCATCTGCTCACGAATATTTAACAGATCTCAGTCCCAAACTGGACTACAGATCCTTCAACCAACTCACACCGGTTCAAGGGTACATCTCTTTACTTCTCTGATATCTGTCGTTGTAATCCTTCAACGTCTTCAGAGAGGTGACGGGTTCCGACAACCACACATTTCACGGACTACGATGTCCTTAAACTTCATAGACTATGATGTCTTTAAATTACGGACTGTGGGGCCCTTAAACTCATAGACTACGATGCCTTTAAACTACGGACTGTGGGGTCCTTAAACTCATAGACTACGATGTCTTTAAATTACGGACTGTGGGGTCCTTAAACTCATAGATTACGATGTCTTTAAACTACGGACTGTGGGGTCTTTAAACTCATGGACTACGATATCCTTAACCTGGACTGTGGGGTCCCTTTAAACCCACGGACTACGATGTCCTTAACCTGGACCGAGATGTCCTTAAACTAACAATGGACCGTAACGTCCTTAAACTAACTGACCGCAATGTCTCTAAACTAAACATTAGAGTCCAAATGCTCTTTTGTTGGATCTAAACGATCCCGTTAAGTTGATCTTAGTCTAAAATTAGACTAACGTATCCTTAACTAACGTTTAAGTTGATCTTAGTCTCAAATGAGGCTAACGTATCCTTAAACCCAACCCCCAAACCCAAATCTAAGAAAATACGGATTTGGACTAATCCACGCCCTACGGGCGACAACATAAATTAGTCTCCGTATACAATCCACGGGCAACCAAAAACAAAACAAACACCCACGACACGAAGTGACCATCTGGAGAAGGAGAAAGTTGTTACCGCGATGCAGTAGCGTAATTAACTGCGGGAGCTTGCGCCTGCAGGGAAGAGCGTCCCCACAATCAATAACCCCTCAAACGAGGGGGAATCTGACGAAGTCTGCTATATCGGCCGCATCCGTTTAAACCTTCGATACATGGTGCCATAAATTAACTTGGTATCTTCGGAGAGGTGGACGGATAGCACCAATTAGCATCTGCCCCGAATTTCAGGCAAGACGAATCTACGCGGTTGCGTCTCTGTGTTCGGCGGGAAACAGGTATAAATGTAGCGAGTCAAACAAAAGTAGTTAGTCACAATGCACAACTTTATTGCATTCAAATTAAGAAGTTCAATGGATACAAGATTTTAAACGAAAGGGAACATACACTAAATAGAGTAACAATATCTTTATTGAAAGCAGGAAAGGTGAATCTGAATCTTGTGCTGGGTCCATGCCGTCCTCGAAATTAAAGTACGAGAACAACTAAGTCGCTCAAGCAGATTTGGAGGGCGTTGACGAATCTTCACCTTGCAGCTTCTTCCTTCTAGGGCAACCATTGACAAGATGTTCTTCGGATCCACAAATCAAGCACTGCCCTTTGGCCTGGCGACAGTCCCTCTGAAAGTGTCCTAGTCTCTTGCAATAACCACAACGTTGGACTCTCCGCTGCTTCTGTTGCTGAGTAACAAATGAGCGTTTTATCTGCACGCCACCTTCTTGTTTAATAGGGATTCCCTACGATTGGGGTCTCCTCCTGGTGCTTGGACCATTTGCCTTCTTAGTCCTTCAGCTAAGAGGTCGTTTGTTTGCTTCTGGGCTTCCGTCAAGCCTTACAGTACACCCAAAATCTCGCCGGTCTGACTCTGGGGAGTGGAGGTAGAAGAAGAGTCATTAGAAGCCATGGTTCTGAAACAACAAATTTTAGGACGGCATAAGGTTCAAGGTATAAGAATCAGAATAAGATACTGAACGAAATAAGAATATGCGGTGAGGTGAAACTCAATCGAATGGAAATCAAATGTAGAATTCCAAGCCACTCAAGCAGAGTGCTGCCTTGTAACTATGCTGCAGTTCATAATTACAATCACATAACTCTACTAAGTCACCCAAAACTCTAGCGGATGGAGTCAAAATGTAACTTGAAAAACTATAGAGATCCTAGTCAAAGATAACAAGTTTACAATCTAAACCGAAAGGGTGGCTTAAATTGTCAAGCCCTAGTTGGAAACTGAAATCCCAATCTAAACCAAACCTGGCTCTGATACCAATCTGTCACGCCCCACCCCCAATACAGAGAGTATTGTCCACTCTGGCCGAAACCGCACGGTTTTGTCCTTCGGGGCGAACCGGACCCGACCGGGGCCGCTTCCCAGGAGGTTACCCATCCCAGAACTTCCCTGACTCGAGCACTCTTAACTATGAAGTTTTCAAGCTTCTGTAGTGCCGGTTCACTTAAAAGGCGACTCTGTATTGAAAAGTGGTATCATTCCATTTATAGTACAGATCTGTCCTCTTTCGGAATGTATTCCGAAAATTCCCCATTGTTTTATAGTGGGTCCCCATGCTTATCTGGTATATATGGGTATACCGGATAATACCTGAGGGATTACATACCCCCGAGATTCCAATGTTTGTCTCCATAACTCCAGTTTGGCATCAACCTCCGCTTTCGTCTCATTTACAAGAACAATATCATCAGCGAATAATATACACCAATGTATCTCATCTTGGATAGTTCTAGTAAGCTCATCTATCACGATGGTAAATAAGAATGGATGTAATGCAGATCCTTGATGTAAAACCAATTGTAATCGGAAAATCACTCGTTAGGTCGCCGCAAGTTCTGACATTTTCCACTACTCCATCATACATATCCTTGATTATGTCAATGTACTTGACGGGGACCCCCTTCCTCATCATTGTCCCCCATAATACATCTCTAAGTATTTTGTCGTACGCTTTCTCTAAATCAATAAATATCATATGCAAATCTTATCTCCTCTCTCGAAAACGCTTGACAAGTTGACGATGCAAATGAATAGGCTATGTCGCCGATCGTCTAGGCATGAACTCAAACTGGTTCTCTGTTATCTTAATATCCTTCCTTAGCATGTGTTCAATCACTCTCTCCTAAAACTTCTTGGTGTGACACATAAGTTTTATTTTACGATAGTTTGAGCAACTTTGAATGTCACCCTTATTCTTGTAGATGGGTACAATGGTACTTTTCCTCCATTCATTTGGCATCTTTTTAATCTGTCAAATCTTATTAAACAGATCTGCCAGCCATTTAACACCTATTTCTCCTAAATATCTCCAAATCTCGATAGGAATCCCGTCTGGACCAACAGTTTTTCTTGATCTCATTCTCTTCAAAGCCTCTTTAACCTCTGGTATTCTTATTTTACGCATGAAATCACGGTTTATATCTTGAGATTGAATGACAAGTCCATCCAAATTCTTAGTAAAGCGCTCATTGAATAATTTGTCAAAATAATATCTCCATCTTTTCTTGATATTCTTACCTCGAACTAAAACCTTCGGATCTTCATTTTTTACACACTTCACTACACATAAGTCTCCGGTCTTCCTTTCCCGTATCCGAGCAATCCAGTATATATCATTTTCAGCCTCTTTAGTGTTCAACTTCTCATACACCTCCTTGTAGACCTTGGTTTTAGCTTCCTGAATAGCTTTCTTAACTTTATTTTTATCCATTTTATACTTCTCAAATCTCTCCACATCTCTGCTTTTCTTCAAATTTTTATAAGAATCTCTCTTAATTTTAATAGCAGTCTTTACTTCTTTGTTCCACCATGATGTGTTCTTAGATAGTGGAGCACCACCTCTCGACTCACCAAGTAGATCTCTACCCATCCTCTTGATACAACTAGTCATTTTATTCCATATTCTGTCTGAATCATTGTCAGACCGTCAATCCGCCTCCTGAACTACACGATCTATAAAAACATTCTGGTTACCTTCCTCCAGTCGCTACCACTTAATTTTAGGTTCTACTTTACGTCTAATCTTCTTAGGTCCTCTTCTAAATCGAAAATCTAGAACTAAAAGTTTATATTGAGTGGTTACACTCTCACCAGGCACTACCTTACAGTGGATGCAACAACCTCTATCTATCTTTCTCGTTAGAAAAAAAGTCTATTTGACTTGCACTTGATCCGCTCCTAAAAGCGATAAAGTGAGACTCTCTTTTCCTAAACCAACTGTTTGCTAAGATCAAGTTATAAGACAAGGCAAAATCTAGAATCGAGCTACTTGCTTCATTCTTTTGTCCAAAACCAAAACCTCCATGGATAGTATCAAACCCACTACGACTAGTACCTACATGTCCATTGAGATCACCACCAATAAATAACTCCTTTCCACTAGATATCTTTTGCACCATCTCGTCTAAATTCTCTCAGAATAGACGCTTACTAACGTCATCAAGACCTATATGTGGTGCATAAGCACTAATAATATTAAGAATCTCCCCACCTAGAATAAATTTAACCAGTAAAATTCTATCACATTTTTTCTTAATCTCAACTACATTCTTAAGCAACTGTCTATATATGATTACGCCTGCCCCATTACGATTTTTATCTTTATCCGTATACCAAAACTTATAACCCCAAAGCTCTATGACTTTACCCTTTTCACCTACCCACTTAGTTTCTTGCAAACACATAATACCAACTCTCCTCCTAATCATCATCTTTTCTAATTCGGTTAGTCTACCCATAAGGGAACCTATATTCTAAGAAGCTAGACGGATCCTATGAAATCCTTATTTATTTATCACTACACCCGGAATCCGATATAGCGCGTCGCTTCTGAACGTCGACCTAGAAGTCCTTATATACTTAACACTACACCCGGGATCCGATGAAGCACGTCGCTAAGTAGGGGACGCCCCAATGATATTCTTATTATGGTTCATGTCATAGAATGTGACAAAGTTTTACGTTGGCTGTCTCAAACCTACCACAACTCTTACCCTTTTTTCATCCGGAATTGAGACCGGCAACGGAATCTATAAATAGGAAAGATACCTGAAAAGTAAAAAATGGTATAGATTTATATAGAAAATTATATAGATCACATAAAAGCAAATAAGATCACCATCATCGTCTAATCCATTCTCATTATTAAAACTAGCATTTTTTGCACGTACGATGCACGTTTTATTAATAAAATGTGTAATACTTATATAAATCTGAATGAACTATGTAACTTTATCCTATTTAGAGTCCCAAAAAATTTCTTGAGACCATGAATAAAACTTAAATGGAGGGCTTTTGGTAAATTATTTTGAATGTTAATAAGCGAAGAACATAGTCATGATCAAGAATATTTTAGAAGATATTATAATATATTATTTACCATATTTAAATAAAAGAAGATAGTTTTAAGTAAATGAAAGTAGAAGTTGAAAAACGATTAGATTAAAATAACTTCTAGAAAGCTATTTTTTGTCTTAAATTTAAGTATAATATAGCTTGAATTTGGAATTCAAACTAATTTTTAGAAATTTTTTTTTTTTTTGGTATCAAGTTTTAGAGAATGTGGATTGAATTTGAAATTTAAATTAATAAAACATTTAATTATTTTTGTCTTTTTCTGTGATGACGTTGAAGCTTTAATTGAGAAATTTTCATAATTTTACTTTATTTTTCAAAAACGGAGAAGGTGGATCTAACCAATGCCATTTGCACTGTAGTTTTGTGGAGATGGATGAATTATAAAATACAATTGCTTTATGAAAGATTTAGAGAAACTTTATTGGATCCAATTTTTTAATATAATAAGGAACATATAAAGGAGATGGTTCTACAACGTTCTCATCATTATAGTGGCTTTAAACTAACAATTTTATCATCATATACCAATACAAGAACTCTCTGCATGGTTATATGAGAAAGAGACATATTTGACTAATAATTCAGAATTGAGTTGCTAAGTTATGATTTTATAGCTACACTTGACCACTCTTGATTAGACACTTGTAGCTTTTTTCTAATGTTCAATATATGCCCTACCTTTAGATGACATACAAGCAAGGCACCCACGCAAATGTCCGGGGTGAACGAATTTTTTTTCCGAAAATGCAGGGGCTGAGCAAAAATTCCTTAGAATTTAGATAGACGAAGAAATGGCCAAATGCAAATTTACATGGAATCCAGAAAGCGGAGTTAAAAATTCCAGGGATTTTCCGCGTGTATTCTAAGCTGGAAGGGCAAAATGTATATTACCGTAGATTCTGAAGGCTGAGGATAATTTTCCCGCTAAATTCCAAAAGTCCAGAAGAATGGTTGCGCCCAGCTTTAGTAATTATATAAAGAAAAGAATGTTCCGTCTTTGGAGAATTAAAAGATGCACATTGAAGGTCTTTGAAAAAGCAAACCCACAATCAAATTGGTCATCTATATATATTTATTTCTATGGATATATCTCTTAAAACCAAAAACATAAATATAAAAATCATATTCTAAAGATGAAACAAATTCTACAATTACAAAAGGATCGGATGTAGAATAGAATTCTCTCACTTTATTTTTCCAAGCCTAAAATATGACGTTCCTTGGAAAAAATGCAGTCCTACATGTTTGGATACCCATATTCCAATGGGAAAAAAACCTAGATTTCTTTTTTCCCATTGGATTGGGCCAATCCAAGAAATTGGTTGTTTGTGTAACATTTTTATGAAGAATTCCAATGGGAATAAACCCAAAAATATTCTCAATCCATTGGATTCTAAAAGTTGGCAAAGACCCAATTTTTCAAATCCAAATCTCTTTCTCTCTCTCTTGAATGGACACATCATTACACCAATCTCTCTTTTTCTTTCTCTCTCTTATTTTAATGCTATATTTATCCCAACTATCTAAACATGCATTCATTATGTTATCAAAATCGATTAGAATTTTACTTTTGGAATGCACATACGTTCTAAAATATTTTAATCCTAAAATCAATTCTATGGAATTTAATCCTAACTATCAAAATAGGAAGAAAGCTTTCCGTTAATATTTAGAGCTCGAATCACTTTTTGGATCCCGTTTTCAAAAATGGACTTTATGGATCCCTTCAAAAAATGGTTGGTTAGATAAATTAATATTAAATTTACACGGCATTAAACCATCTTCAGTAGCATTAAATTATTGATCAACAGCATCATATCATATATAAGGAATTAATGGATACAATTCCAAATTCATTTTAAATAGAAGTCAAAAGGAGAAGAAGAGTAATATTCGTTAAATTAAATGCCATAATAGCATCTCAATTTAAACTATCTGCTGCTAAGTGGGAAATAATAGTATGGATGTCCATGTGAGATCTTGGCCATAAATCCTACGTGTTTTTTCATACAAATCTCAACCGTTCATTTCTATTTTGGATGGATCTGGACCATTCGATATAATAGCATGGATGCTGTTATTCCCATAATAGCAGCCATCCCGAATCCTGAAAAAACAGTTTAAGGATATGCATGGTCAATTTAAACATTTTCAAAGGGGCAAGTTGTCGATTTAAAATTTATATCCACCGTTATTGGCAACCTTTATTCCCAAAAAGTCTATGAAACGTTTGTCCTTGTCCAACATAAAGTACTTTTCAAACTATTTATATTTTTTTATTTTCTAATTGTTTACCTGACATAAATATTGAGATGGTGTAAAGCTTATCATTTTATTAAAAAAAACTGAATTTTTTAGACGAGTGATATTCCTACTTATTGTATGTAAAAGAAATCAGAAAATTATTGAAATATTACAGTGTTATAATATCTGATATTATAAGTAGAACACAATGTTAGTGTATATGCCCTAAGAGCCATTATTGTATCATACTAGTTTGTATATTATTTAATGGAAGCTTGGGATATTCACAGTTATATTAACAGTCCCGCTCAATATAGTAGTATGCTACTTGGTTTATATCTATCTTAATATATGTATATGTTAGCATATCGCGAATACATATTGATAGAGCCCTTAGGATCATGCTTGACTACCAGCGTTGTGAGGGCAGTCACACTAGTGGGGGCTGGGTAGTCTACAAGCACATCCTTTTTCAGGTCCCTAGTCATAGGATTATCGAGACAGGGCATCGATACTCCGGAGTAGATTAGTGTGTACGCTTCTCATCCCAGTTGGGGAGATAATCTGTGCCAAAGCCATCAGTACGTTGTACTGGAGATAGTATACAGGTGCTCGTTGGGTTACGGGTACACCGGACAGGACTCGCAGGGAACTGTTGGTTGGTATTATACCCGTCGTCAGTTAACAGTTCCCAGGTGAAAGCATAGTCCGTTGACTTGATACTGCTGCTTCGTCTCGAGTGTGTTCCCAATATTCTTATATTGCTACCCTATCACGGCTCAAAGGAGTCATGCAAACAGGTAGCAGTTGGGTGCAGTCCCGAAGCACTTGGAGGCAGTGGCGGTTAGATATGATTCATTTCTCCCGGTATTGGGAGTTGATATCGCGCTGTGTTTGGAGAGCCATTACGCAAAGTCCCTGGATAGGGCAAACGAGATTTGCTGGTAGGATTTCCAGTAGCTTCTCAAGGTGTAATGGGCTTCACTCCGACACGACTTATACCGCTTTTAGGGGACTGACGCTTGCCGCCCCCTAGGCCCGATATGCGATAGTCCTAGACGAACAGACCGGACTGTACGGAGATTGTCACATCAGGCTCAGTAGGAGTTCGGATGGGCTTCCTCATCGGCCTTCTTATCGACATCTACCTGGGGACCGTTACGTACAGCTAGTACCGCTTGCGGCCTGTGGTTAAAGACACTGCCAGCGTAGTGTCGAGTCTTTAGAGTCCCACACAGAGAGTTTCCCTGCTTCAGGCGAAACGATATAGAGGTCGTATGGTTTTACGACAGGGTTCGGACACATACGTGTATTTATGCACGTACGATGTTTGGACAGTTTATACTAGCGGGTTTTAGTTTAAACCAGATTCTAGTATTGGATTATTGGATTTATACAGTCTCAGTATTTCCGTGTTTTCACGGATGGGAGGGTTATTCTCGTAATTAGTCGAGAAGCTTCTAGAAGAAAGATGAGGTGGAGAGCTTAGGTGTTATTTGCATTAAATGGATTAGTGACTCATGAGGTGATTCATCCAAATGAGTTAATGAAGCATTTATTGCTTAATGACTCATGAGATGATTCATTGTATGTATTAAATGAAGAAGGGTTGTAAATATCACATAATGATTTATTTGATATTCTTTATGCTTCATCATATATAGAAATGAGACATAATTAATTTTCATTCTCACTTTCACATTCTCTCTCCTCAAGCTTTCTCTCTCTTCAAACCTAACTCTAATCCTCTCATGTGTTGAGATCTAAGGGTTAGCAAGACTAATAGATCCCTAATCCATCTCTATATTCTCTAGGTTACTTTGATTAGCACTCATAGTCACCTAGTTACCTCAAGTGAGAGGTTAAACCTTGGAGAAGGAGCTCTCGGGTGGATCTTCTATCACATCGAGGAGGCCGACGAGGAGGTGAACTACAAGAACAAGAAGGACTTGAAAGTTTAGGTATAATCATCTATCATAGTAGCTAATCACTTCTATATAGTTGTTAGTTAGGGTTTAGCAAAGATCCGTAAAGTTAGTCGATATTAACTTAAACAAAATGATTGTTTTACCTATTCCGCCTCCCCGCATCATGTGGGGTGTCTAACGTCGACTTACAGTGGTATCAGAGCCTAGCTAAACCATAACTAACATGTTAGCAAAGTCGTTAGAAATTCGATCACAAAACGAACCCGAAAAAACATCACTTTCACATAGTTTCTGCCGTTTTTAAAACGGGGTCTAAAAATTTTTCAGGGGCCCTTAAAAATACATGCAGGGTTTTTTAAGAATTGTGAAGAAATTTGGGACTGTGAATCGGCCATACCACCGCGGAACTGCCGCCGATCTAAGCGATCCGCCGCGGATCCGCGGCCGAGTTAACTCCGAGTCAACCCAAATTTGCTCAGTTATTCTTCTGTGTTGATATTGTGTTTTCTGGGATGATTTGTTTCTGCTCAGGTTTTATGTGCACAGAGAATTGTTTGGAGTAGATTCATTTGTGTTGCTTGATCGAAATTCTAAGATGTTTGGCTAACTTGATTATATCTGTGTTGTGTTTAATGTGTTCGTAAACCTCCCCTAACTGCTAGTATGTCGGTTAGCAGGGGTTGCACATTTCTGTAATGGATTTTACTGGTTTGTGTATGTGGACTTGTTGGATTGCCGTGAATGGATAGCCGGGGATGTAAGACGAGTGTTTCTTTCATTCAAATATAAATTGTAATTTGTTGTAATATTCTTTTGCGGGGCACATCCGGGATGAGCTTGTAGCCACCGCTGTATTATTTCATTTACTGTTTTCTGCTCTTAGGATAGACCCAAGATGGGGTGCACAAATTACCGGGTACTTTGAAGTGTTTAGTGGCCTACTCACGTCATTGAGGGAGACCGCTTCACTTCGGGTACTTGGCGGGTAGTTTGCCGTACCCGTAGGGGTCTAGGATGGGGTTTTGGCTATTCATCGCGACTGTGTAATCCGTCTTTCTTTGCAGGCTCAAAAGGAATGAGGATTCGTAGAAAATCCAATATGTTCATCTGCGATCTGGAATGCTTATTATTGCGTCTGACGAATGTACAATATCTATATATGATATCTAGTAGGCGTCACTTATATTTTGCACCCGGGCTAGCCCAGCCCCCGCTTTGTCGTTAGTTAAGTAACCTAACGGGTGAATGACGGGGCCCAGTGGCGAATACGGATGGCATATGAGAACGTTGTATTTTCGTTATTTTCTGCAATGATAGGTTTATTGATGGGACGCATTATATTAATGCAAAGAAAATAAACCAAAGTTGAATCGTTGGAACAGTTTAAAAGAAACCACTCGGTTATTTTAAAACAGAAAATATTTTTTTAAATTGCGGAGCTTAAACCACTCCTTTTAAAAGCTATCAGGTTTCTTCGATCATATCAAATTCACTACGTTCACGGTTTCGCCAAAACCTGTAACAACCTAGTTCATTTATACCAATTCCAGTTCCCATATTTATATATCTGTGGTATTTTCTTGATTTATCGTATTTTGGGTGCGAATGGTATTATACATTTTACATTGCATTCGACCCGACCCGCTTGCTTGAAACTTGTTTGATTCATATTTATGAATCACCCTGACTTGTTATGTAGACTTGTGCATTTTCAACTTTATCGCATACTGGCATTTTACCTGGCATGGCATCTTTTACAATATAACATTTTAAGTCACGTAAAATATTTTAAAAATACATTTTATAGGCTGCATGATACCCCTAACCCCGTGGTAGCATCCGCGCATCTTGTTCTCGTCCCGTTCAGTGAAACGGACGTGTTTGGATGGCTACGCACACATACGTGCATCCGTTCTTGGGGGTATGCATTTTCGTTACCTAATCATTCATTTTAAAATTTGGAAGTCGCATATATTTTTCATATTTAAAATCTGAATTTTAGTCCCGACCCGGGTGAGTTTTGGAGTAAGTTTGTATTTGCCAAAATCTCAAAACGGACTAATATTATATTCCATATAAACTATTATATAGGTTGATTAACTAAAATATTCTTTTAACATTTACTGTTTAAAACATATATTTATAGGATTATATATAATCTTTTATAACTAATTTATATATTATAATCTAAATCCTAACCCACTAAATTCCAAGTTTCTCTCTCCTCCCCCCTCTCTCCCTCCTCTCGATCTCTCTCTTCTCTCTCTCTCTCTCAGCCCTCTCTCTCAGCCTCTCTCCTCTCTATATATATATTTCATTTCTTTTAACCCTAAATTTTTACCTTCGTCCTCGCTCTCATCAGCATCTTCTTCTTCTTTTCTTTTTCATTTCTCCCGCCTCCTCGTACGAGGAAGCCCACACCCGAACCTTCGCCTCACCGTCTCCTCTCACCGTCGACTTCCTCCCCTCGACCTCGCCTCCATCATCTCATCGCCAACCTCCTCCTCCTCTTCTTCCTCCTTCCCCACTATCCTTTCCCGACGTGAACCCATTGCCTGCAACCCACGCCGCGCGTCGCGCTCATCGCATTCGCCGCCTCCGCCCTCGACGGCACCCCCATCACACTCCTCTGCTTTCTCTTTTCTCTTAGCCTCACCCAAGAACCCCGATGAGCCCATTCCCTCTCGGTGACCTCCTCCATCGAATCCCACGTTGCACTCGACCTCGCCCCTCATCGCCGAGCACCAAGATCCCCTCGTCTCCACCCTTGCAACCATCCCTCATCTCTCTCGATCACTTTTCTCTCTCTCTTCCTTCCTCTCGTTCCTTTTCCGTGACCGTCTCGCCTCAAACCCATCGTTCCTCGCCTCCTCAACCTTCGCCGTTGTCACCTTCGCGGCCACCTCCTTCCCGACCTCGTCACCCCTTCGACCACCAGCACCTCTCTATTTCCCTGCATGCCTCGTGGATGGTGCAACCATCATCTTCCTCTTCTCAACTACAAATCCAAAACCCTTGCCCATCATCAAGAACCCACGGCAACCCCAATGCCTCACCCAACCTCTTCGCCTGCACCCATCATCGACAGCAGCCGCCTCACCGACGTCAACCCATCAACCCTCGTCGGTCCAACACCCTTCACCAGCCGCGTCACCACCATCGCCATCCCTTACTGCCGCTGTTTTCATCTTCTTCCTTCAACCCACGCATCCAAATCTGAGAACCCATCAGCCGCAGCCATTGCCTTGCTTCCTGCGCCGACTCCTACCACCTGCAACCCAGCAATCATCATCGCCTTCTTCTTCTAACACCCAAGTCGAGACCCTTGCTGCCCAAGCCGAGCTTTACCCGAGCCTCCAAGTTTCGATCTTGCTCATGTCGTGATTCGCGTCTCTACGTCATGTCTTTTCCGTGATCACCATCTCTGAGCTTCATTGGATGGGCACATGAAGTTTTCTTATCTGTAGCAGAAGAAGTTTCTGAGCACTTTAAGTTGCTTGGCGCTGTGGAAGCTCTTGCCTCGATATTCAAGATTTCCGGAATCCGGTCGTGCCGTTGACGATCCCGACGACCCAGCGAGCGTACCTGACCCGTGTGATCACTTTGTGCGTTGTTTGGATCCGTTCCGTGTACCGTGCGCGCGTCGCGACTTTTCCCGCCGACGTGTGACGTTCCGTATACCCGTTTCTTGATCCGTAGGCAAGTAAAACTTGCTACATGCTATTTATATTATTTTATGCTTATTTAATTGCATATTAAACCTGTAGTTTACATTTAAGGCCACATGTTCCATTTTAACATTTCGATGTTCCATTTATATCATTTTAGATTTAGAACTTGAAACATATCATGTTGCATATTAGATTACGATACACGATACCCATATCCATATTTGAATCACATAATGATTATTTGTACAACCCATAATACCATTTTAATAGTTTATAACCTCTCGGACACCGTTTGCATCCATTTAGCCTATTATATATACAATTGCATCCCTAGATCATTTAATACATATTAATGAGATTTTAACATTCCATATTTGATAAGTGTATTTAATTAGTGTTGGAACCATAATCCTAACTTAAATCGATAACCGTGCATCCATATGTTTTAATCTGTATCTATTTGCATACCACATCACAATGTTCCTTTTTTATTGTTCCATTAGTACCCCATACTTGTTTTGTATACCCATGCTTATTTTAGTTTGATTATGAGCACCCACGTGACATTTTGTGCACCCGTGACATGACTTGACACACCTACTACTTGACACGACATGGTACCGTGCTCTTTTTATCATGACATGATACCTATATACTACCTGACTTGACCTGATGTACCATGGCTTTACCTGTTACTTGATCTTGTTACTAATGCCAACAAACTTGACCTGTTGTCCCTACGGATATTTCCTGTTATCTATCCAGACAAACCTGTACCTGTTGATCCTGTGTTGGCATTAGCTTCAGATTATTAATACCTGACTTAAACATATAACCTGGGGGTATGGGGAAATCAATGATGAAACCTGACTTGTAAATCGACAGTTCCATACCTTTACTGATCAGTTTTACGGGCTAGGCCAGCCCCGGGGTGATGCTGCTGACATCACTCATCGTTACATACTACCCTTTTACTGCCTAACGGCACGTCTCGGATTCAGCCCGAGAATCTTCACCATGATCCCGGGCACGCACGGGATACTATTGAGTTACATCGATGATTCATCACTGTTTCCCCCAATCAGAGCAAAGCTCTGTTTGAATTTCAAAAAATTCAAAAATTGAAGCAACGCTTCAGATCCCTTGCGCTGCGCGCAACGCGCCACGTGTCAAAAGCAGACACGCCAGCGCAGCACCCAAGGCAGCGCACCCAATCAGAGCAAGGCTCTATTTAAAACAAAAGTAAAGGAAGCAACGCTTCAGTTGCGCTGCGCTCTGCGCTGCGCGGCACGTGTCAAGCGCGGGTGCGCTTACGCCAACTGTGCCAGCACTAAAACAGAATTAAAATTCCAGAAAGATCTTTCTGATCTTGTTAAAATAAGAAGATTATCTTCTGTAAAACAGGAGCCATTGGATCAAAGATCCAACGGTTGGAAAAAATCCCTAAATCACTCAGAGAAAGATCTTTTTAACTGATTTAACAGATCAAATGACACTATAAAAAGGCCCCTAGACTCCAAGTCTAAAACACATTGAAACGCACAGAAAATTTACAGAGCTCTTCTAAGAACTTTGAGAAGAATTCAGAAAGAAAGAAAGAAAAAGGTAAAACCTTTAGAAAAAGAAGAATTTTCTTCTAAAAAGATCAATGATCTAAGAACAAGATCAAAGATCTTCAGTAAAAAATGATAATATTAATAAAAAGAAGTAATTTACTTCTTTACTAGATCATTTGATCTACATAAAGGCATTGCCTTTTGATGAACCATTGGTTCTGGAATCATAAAAGATTCTTTTCTTTAATCCAAAATTGGATCAAAATATTGTGCACTTGTAAAATTTGCACTGTTGCGCTCTTGGGTTGGCGCAAGCCACCAGAGTGCGCCACGTGTCAGCCTCAGAACAAATTGCGCTTTGCGCTTTAAAAAAAGAGCACCGCTCTCTTAAAATTGGCGCAAGTCACCAGAGCGCGCCACGTGATAGCAGCGCAACAGCAGCGCGCTGTCGTAGCGCACTGCGCTTGCGCTCACCAGAGCGTGACACGTGTCACCTCCTCATGCACTTGCGCCTTGCGCTGGCGCAAAGCGCCTGACAAGCCACGTGGCGCTTTGTCAGGCTAATTAATGCACTGCATTATTAAAAAGAAGGGACAGAGCCCAACTAAAAATGCCTAACAGGCCTAATAAAAAATGCAATGCATTATTAAAAAGAGGCAGAGCCCAAACAAAGGTCTGTCAGACCAAAAACAGATGATGTGCATCATTTAAAAAAGGGCAGAGCCCAAATAAAGGTCTAATAGACCAAACAAAATGCCATGTATTATTAAACAGGGGCAGAGCCCTAGTAAAGGCCTAACAGGCCAAATGCAAATAAAATGTTGAACATTTTCAACTGGACTTAGCCCAATTCTTGCCGTAGGTCCTCAAATTAAAATTGACTGAGCACGACTGCTCTCTTAAATCAATTTACACCCGGTTTAAGGGTACATCTCTGATCTCCTCTGATATTTGTCGTTGTAATCTTTCAACGTCGTCAGAGAGGTGACGGGTCCCGACAACCATACATCGATACGGACTGTGGGGTCCTTAAACTCATGGACTTATGCGTCCTTAAACTAACAATACGGACTGTGGGGTCCTTAAACTCATGGACTTATGCGTCCTTAAACCAAACTCATGGACTTATGCATCCTTAAACCAACAATACGGACTGTGAGGTCCTTAAACTCATGGACTAATGCGTCCTTAAACCAACACCCGTCCCCAAAATGGGAGCGTTGGACCACCATGTCCCTAAACTGGCAATGGACCACTGTGTCCCTAAACTAGAACAATAGAGCCTAAATGCTCTTTTATCGGATCTAAACGATCCTGTTAAGCTGATCTTAGTCTCAAATTAGACTAACGTATCCTCAACAAACGTTTAAGTTGATCTTAGTCTCAAATATGGCTAACGTATCCTTAAACCAAAACCCCAAACCCAAATCTAAGAAAATACGGATTTGGACTAATCCACGTCCTACGGGCGACAACATAAATTAGTCTCCGTATACAATCTACGGGCAACCACAAACAAAACAAACACCCACGACACGAAGTGACAATCTGGAGAAAGAGAAAGTTGTTACCGCGATGTGGTAGCGTAATTAACTGTAGGGGCTTGCGCCTGCAGGGAAGAGCGTCCCCACAATCAAAAACCACTCGAACGAGGGGGAATCTGACGAAGTCTGCTATATCGGCCGCATCCGTTTAAACCTTCGATACATGGTGCCATAAATCAACTTGGCATCTTCGGAGAGGTGAACGGATAAAACCAAATAGCATCTGCCCCGAATCTCAGGCCTAGACGTCTCTCTGTCGTCGAGCCGCCATTCGGAGGGGAACAGATTCTAGCACGCCCGGTGGGACCTTTTCCTCTTTCCACTCCACACTTCGTGTGTCGTCTTCGCGAACGAATCGCAGTTTGTTAATGGTTGCCCTCGGTTTTCAAGTTACTAAGATTTGGTATCTTGCTTGGCGCAGAAATCAAACAGCAATGGCATCCAACTGCTCAAACTGCTCCAAATGCAAATGCAACCGATGCTCCGCCTCACCTGGAGGTGTGGCCTATGGACCGCAGGCTGCTTCCCTATTCACTATGCCTGTGGAACAAGTGACTCAGGCTACCACCGGTCTGTTCTTTGGGACCATGCTCCCGCCAGCAAGCTTCACCATCCCAGTGCCCGTACCGGAAGCGCAAAAGAAGTCGGTCTTCGATCGGCTCACTACTACCACGGCCCCTCTCAACGGGTCGTCCAATCCCAACTCCTCGGTCTTCACCAGACTGAGCCTGAACTCCGATAGGCCTGCCAAGAAGCCCATGACCCCTGAAGTGGCCATCCCGAGGAAGATAGCCATCTCTGCTCCTGAAGTCGTCAAGGCGGCTTCTCCTCCCAGAGGGTCGGTCTTTGCGAGACTGACTGCACCTGCTCCCGCTCCCGCTCAGAAATCCGTTTTTGATCGGTTAGACGTAGCTTCTCAACGAACGTCAGTCTTCAAGAGGCTGACACCGGTAGCAGCCCCTCCCCAGAACAGGGGGCAAGACGAAGCCGTCGCTGAACCAATTCCAACAACCCGTCACGCCCGATGTCGCCACTGGCGCCGGATAAGGAAGACTGGGGGCAACTCTCCCTCTGGGCTCACTCCGCCGGCTCCAACGGTGGAAATTGATGCTGCTGTTCCAACCGGGAACAGCTTCGAGCTGCTGAACCGGGTACGCAGAAATTCGCCAACTGCGGTGCTCAAAAGATCTCCTCCACCGGTAGAGGCCGTCGTGGAAACAAAACCAGAAAAGCCGGAGCAGTCTCCTCAACGGCTGTCTTCCAGAATCTACAAGACTTGGCGACGAGTCCGAGAATCGGTGATTGATCTGAATTTCTCTCACCAGCATAAGAAGCCGAAGGCCCGACAGGAGGAAAACCCCCCTGTCAAGCAACGAAAGACGACGACCACCTGGGTGCCCAAAGCAACGGCTCCCTCAACTTTAACGGCCCACAAGAGAAGAAGGCCGGAGAAAATCCCCACGCCTGCGGCGAACGTCAAGGGCAGTGAACCCAAACGCCCTAAGTCTGGGGGCATTGTGGTACACACCGTCTACATGGCGTCCGGGAAAGAGAACAGCCGTATATCCACAGGTCATCGACCGCTTACGCGATCAGTGACTAAGGCTCAGGAGCAGCAGCAGAAGCTCCAGGAAATGATGACCGCGATGGCCGCACTCACTGGGCCAAAAGAAAGCCCCGAAGCGTCCTCGGATCAACGCCAAGAGCAAGAAACCGACGCCGAATTCCTTCGCAGGATACTGGAAAAGAAGGGCAAAGAGGCTGCAGACCAAGCAGGCAATATAAAACAAATGGCCCTTCTGTTCCAGGACATGGTGGGTATGATGATCCAGCAAGATGCTCCTGCCGAAGATCCTCCGGTAATCCTTGAATATGACAGAGGAGAAACGTCGAATCCTCCACCGGCTCTGTCAGCAGCCAAGGAGGAGACAATTTCTAAAACTGACCTGGACGAATATATAGCTCGGCAGATACGGGTTCACCAGGCAACTGAGGCGGCCGGTCAAGTTGTCAGAACGGGGTGACCATATCCGAGCTGGTATGATCAGATCAAGTACCTGCCGGGCTATACAATACCGAAATTCCATGTTTATAAGGGAACTGGCAATCCCCATCAACATGTTGCCCAGTTTAGAGCTCTCTGTGGCAATACCGGCGGTGATGATAAACTGTTGCTTCGCCAGTTCGTCGGCAGCCTATCGGAGACGGCGTTTGAATGGTACTCCGAACTCCCAAATGACTCTATCAAAACTTTCGCTGAAATGGAGTTGTTGTTTACTCAGCGGTTCGCGAGCGCCAGCGAGCATACCCCAATAACAGCTTTTATCAATGCAAGAGTAAAGCCAGGCGAAACTTGAGTTCAATATGCAATCCGATGGCGGAATCTGTGGTCGAAGTGCGAACAGCGCATTGAGAAAGCGCCGGCGGTGGGCATGTTCGTGGGCACCCTAGATCCTCATGCAACTATTTCACAGTTCATGATGTTCTTTAAACCAACCACGTTCCAAGCCTTGATCGATAAGTTGGCCCAGATGGATCAGATGGGTCACAGACCGTCTCCTCCAAAGCCGGACTCTCGAAATGAGAAGGGGAAAGGGAAAGCGATCGTCGTCGCCAATGCTCAACAACAGCCGAGCAACTTGAAGCCGGTTGTCCGTCAAAACAATATGCGTCCACACCTATCCCTCGAAGAGAGGCTGGGATGTCCTTACTCGTTCCCTCAAAATAAAACGAGCAGACTGTTTGAGCTGGCATTGCGTAACAGACTTATTAATTTGCCAGATTCGAGACGCCCGTCGCAGCCAAATGACGTCAATGATCCCAACTACTGCCCCTATCACCGAGTATTGGGTCATCCGATCGAAGATTGCTACGTCTTCAAAAACTGGATTGAAGATCAATATCAACAAGGCAAGTTCGCGTTATCCGAAAAATGGAAGGTGAACCCGCCGCAACTTCATACCCCGAAAAGGGTGAATACGCCGGGGGCAACGTGCTCCCTTGTTGAAAAAGATCCGTGGGAGGTTGTGCTATCAGCCAAAACCAAGAGAATGCTGAATGATCTCAAGACATGCCCGACGGTCAGGTGGAAGAACCCGTTAGAACCCCGGATCATTGAAAGGATGCTGAAGCCGCGCCCAACTCTAAAGATCGATGGTGGTGGCCCGAGCACTTGTACCCAGCCGTCGAAATCTTCAAAGAAGAAGAAGAAAAGATCCAAAAAGCCCGTGAAGCCTGGCGACAAGCGCACGGACCTGCAAAAACAAATCGACACGCTAGAAGAGTATAACCAGAAGGCGCGGACCCCCATCACGCTCCAAGAGTTCCTCAGCCACGTCTTTCAGGAGGAAGATGATGGAGAAAGCTCGTCGGATGAATCTGAGGGTTACGTGGCGAGTTGTCATATGATCTCCCACTCGTTTAAAGACGATGAGAAAACTCCTGGCACTGAGAAGCTAGGGGCAGATCCTAAACCGGAACTTCTGGGGCCATCGGATGAGACAATTGACGCATTCCTCAGCGAAGCTCTTTTGAAAAGTAAAGCTGATCGGGAACGCGAGACGGTCCTATTTGAAAGGGCCAAGCGGCGGCGACTAGACGAGAGAGTTGAGACACTCCCGTCAAGTCAAAAGACATCCGTTGCGGATAAAAACAAATTCAAGACGAGGAAAAGGTTTGCTAAAGCCATATCAATGGGGATGAAGCTACCACCCTCTGAAGGGAACATTACCGGCAAAGCAGAAATGCACCCTTCCTATTGCTTATATCATCGAAAGGTTTCGCACCCCATCGAAGAGTGCAAAGCCTTCAATAGATGATGGCAGGGGTATGTTGTTCATCGGCAACATTTTAAGCGGGAGAAGCGCAAAACTCGTCGGGAGTAGAAAAGTACGACCGAGGAGCTTAGAAGAACTACCGGTGATTGTCGCGTGGTTAACGTCGGGGAAGCGCAAATTCTCACATTCAAGAGCGACTCTGACGAGGAGATGGCTCTTAGCCCTCTCTTTAAAAAGTCCACCTCGGGAAAAGAGGAAGAGCCAAAGGCCTGCGAGAATATCCAGTCGCGTAATCGTACGCTACCCGAAAAGAATCTCGGATCCACGAGCAGAAAGGATAAGGGAAAAGAAAAGGTCTTTGAGGATATCACCCTAGATGACCAAGTCATGAAAGAGCTGACTGCCAAGGACCCGCCAAAGAAAAATAAGGTGGACTACAACATCCTGGCACACTTGAGGAAGATACCCTCACAACTCAGCATTCTTGACGCCCTTCTGCTATCTAAAGAAGCGAGGGATTCATTGATCAAGGCGCTTCAAGAGCCGGAGCAATTCCAAGCTTTTCTCGCCGAAGAAAAGATGAAGGACGAGTTGGAAGAAGTGCACACAGCCGATGTCACTTTCGGTGATGAAGACCTTCTCCTTGGGGCGTGTGAGCACAACCGCCCCCTCTATATCTCAGGGTACTACCACGATATAAAGATAGGCAAGATCCTGGTCGAAAATGGGTCCTCCGTCAATCTCCTCAATATACGGGTATTGAAAGAAATCTGCATGAGCGTACAGCACCTCGCTCGGGACAAGATCACCATCTCTGGGTTCGACTCTCAATCATCACGGACTCTCGGGTCAGTGATATTGACGCTGCGCTTTGGGCTACTCATCACGGACATTAAATTCCACGTTATAGACGCCAAGACATGCTATAATGCTTTGCTCGGTCGACCGTGGTTGCATAAGTACAACATCATCCCTTCTACACAACATCATTGTATGAAGTACTTTAAGGACGGTCTCGAGTATACCATGACAGGAGAGCTAAACCCGTTCTCCGTGAACGAAGTCCGCAAGTACGAAGATGCAAAATACTTTCTACCGGATTTCGAGGACACAGAGAGATGTCACAAGCCTGAGAACAAAGCTATCGCCACCATCCCTGTCTTCGGGAGTGATACTGAGGAAGAGGAAGAGATGGTTTATTCGGGTCCACCCCAATACAACAAGCCGGGACCATCCGCTCCTATGTTGATCTTTGGCAGTGACTCGGAAGATGAAGTCCATGCTATATTCTCTGCTCGGCCTTCAATACAAACATTCGCTGACGAAGAGCAAAATCTGCAAGTCGCCATGGTTCCACTTAAACATCATAAAGAACTGGACGCGCTTGATACCTACAGTGTAGAAGAGCTGCAGATGTTCTATGTCCCTCCCAGGCGAGAAGGCGAAAAGGCGATTCTATTCTACCGCTCCGGGGAAACTAAAGTAGAAAAAGAAATTTGGCACGGTGTGGATCCTACACTTGACAGGCTTCAGCCCATCCGTCTACCTAGATATTACACAGAAGGATTGAAAAGGCTGTTGAAGCGCCAAGGGATACCCTTCAAACAGACCGCTCGAAAAGCCAAATTCTATGACAGGGTCTGGAACGTTTCCGGAACTCAGCACAAGTTGCCTAACAGGAGAATGGAAGCAATCGGCCTTGGATACGTTTGGTCCAAGAAACGGGAGCTACTCCGCGACTGCTACGTCGTACACGACTTCAATGAAGAAGGGGATGCTCAATGGGAAGATGTTAACCCTGAGCCAGAAAAAGTCCCTGACGTAAAAATGCCCAGTCCGTCGTTCGAAGAACAAATGGACAAGCTTATAAGGGAAGCTGGTCAAAAAGTTCGAGACGACCACAACCGCGAAATGGCTATCTACGAGAAAGCCAGGACGCAACGCCTCCTCCAACAGGCTGTGAAAGACGAAAATGCCGCTTCCTGTCAACCTGTTGTAAAAAAGGCCCGACGCAGAGGCAGAAACAAGTCAAAAAGCGGAAAAGGCATTCAGCAACAACAAAGCGGGACCAAGAAGCCACACAGTCGGGAATCGAGCGGTCCGGATTTGTCCCTTATGAAGAAGATGAGTCGAGCATACTCTTTTCCTCAAGACAAGACAAAGAAGATACTTGACATAGCTATAAAACACCAAATGATTATGCTTCCGGAGTCCAAGCACCCCGAACAAGCAGGCGAAGTCTCACACCAGAACTATTGCTCTTATCACAGGGTAATAGGACACCCTCTCGAAGATTGCTTCACCTTCAAGAATTAGGTCGAAGATCAGTATCAGCTTGGCAAGTTCGCTCTATCTGACAGCTGGAGGGTAACGCCGCCACAGAAGCATGAACCCAAAACCACGAGAGCAGAACCAGATCCACATCGGTCTTGGAAGCGAGCTCGTACTTGTCATATGATAACGATATCAAAAGAAGAGCCCGAGAATATGGATGACCTTCCCTGGTGCTTCGAAAACAGCGATGACGAGGTGATCTCAGAATTTCCACCAGCGCCGAAAGAACTGGAAGATGGAATACACACCACTGCGGATAACCTCAAGAAAATTGATTTGGGGACGGCGAACGACCCGCGACCGACATTCGTTAGTGAGCTGCTATCTGAAGAAAGGGTGGCTTCATTAAAAGACGTGCTTATGCAGTATAAAGATTGCTTCTCATGGAATTATTCCGAGATGCCAGGACTAGATCCAGAAATTGCCGTACATAAATTGGCGATATCCCCGGACGTTAAACCAATCAAACAAGCACCGAGAAGAATACGGCTCGAGTTTGAGATGGGCATTAACGCCAAAGTCAAGAAGCTGATCGACTCTGGGTTTATCCAGGAAGTTCAGTATCCCGATTGGATCGCCAACATTGTCCCGGTGATGAAGAAAAATGGGACAGTGCGCATCTGTGTAGACTTTCGGGATCTCAATAAAGCCTGCTTGAAGAATGATTTCCCAGTACCGGTCACCGAGCTGATGATAGATAACACGTCCACTCACGAGGTTTTCTCCTTCATGGACGGCTCATCAGGATATAATCAGATAAAAATGCATCCCGAAGACCAGAAGCACACCGCTTTCCGGACCCCTTTGGGTATATTCTGCTACAAGGTGATGCCCTTTGGTCTAAAGAAAGCCGGTGCCACCTATCAAAGGGCCATGACAAAGATCTTCGATGACCTTATACATGAAATCGTCGAATGCTATATCGACGACCTCGTGGTTAAGAGCAAATCATACGAGGAGCATTTAGATCATTTGATGACCGTATTTCAACGCCTTCGACAATACAACTTGAAGATGAACCCTCTCAAATGCGCATTCGGGGTCTGTTCCCCTCCGAACGGCGGCCTGCGACGTTGGGACGTCACGTGCCTGAGGTTCGGGGCAGATGCTATTTGGTTTTTATCCGTCCATCTCTTCGAAGATGCCAAGTTGATTTATGGCACCGTGTATCGAAGGTTTAGACGGATGCGGCCGATGTAGCAGACTTTGTCAGATTCCCCCTCGCTTGAGGGGTTTTTGATTGTGGGGACGCTCTTCCCTGCAGGCACAAGCCCCTGCAGTTAATTACGCTACCGCTTTGCGGTAACAACTTTCTCCTTCTCCAGAATTTCACTTCGTGTCGTGTGTGTTTGTTTTATTTGTGGTTGCCCGTGGATTGTATACGGAGACTGAGTAATGCCGTCGCCCGTAGGACGTGGATTAATCCAAATCCTTATTTAGTTAGATTTGGGTTCGGTGTTTTTAGTTTAAGGATGCATTAGTCACGTTGCGACTAAGATCAACTTAAACGTTCGTCAAGGATACATTAGTCCTGTTTTGGGCTAAGATCGACTTGACGTAGTGATTGATTTAATTATCCGGCCGTCGGGACTCGTCACCTCTCTGACGTCGTTGAGGGATTACAACGACGGATGTCAAAGGAGTTCGGAGATGTACCCTTGAACCAGAGTTGATTTGGGATTTTATTACTTATTTGAATATCTAAGGACACATTAACCATATTTGGGGCTAAGATCAACTTAGACGGGACCGTTTAGATCCGACAAAAGAGCGTTTGGGCCCTATTGTGTCAGTTTAGGGACGTTGCGGTCCATTGCCAGTTTTAGGGACGTGATGGTCCATTATTAGTTTAGGGACGTTTCGGTCCGTCGCCAGTTTAAGGACGTAGTGGTCCATATTCCAGTTTAGAGACGTGGTGGTCCAATATTAGTTTAAGGACGTTTCGGTCCGATTTTTAGTTTAGGGACATTTCGGTCCAATATTAGTTTAGGGACGTTTCGGTCCGATATTAGTTTAGGGACGTTTCGGTCCGATGTTAGTTTATGGACATTTCGGTCCGATGTTAGTTTATGGACATTTCGGTCCGATGTTAGTTTAAGGACGTTTCGGTCCAATATTAGTTTAAGGACGTCTCGGTCCAATATTAGTTTAGGGACATCTCGGTCCACGAGTTTAAGGACCCCGCAGTCCATATCGATGTGTGGTCGTTGGGACCCGTCACCTCTTTGACGTCGTTGAGGAATTACAACGACGGATGTCAAAGGAGTTCGGAGATGTACCCTCGAACCGGATGTAAATTGATTTAGGAAAGCCATTTTATTCAGTCAATTTAATTTAAGGACTTATGGCCGCGATTGGGCTAAGTCCAGTTCAACATCTTTGTTAAGTACTGCATTGCATTTGGGCTCTGCAGGGCATCAATTTATTCTGAGCTCTGCTCATTTATGAATGATGCCATGTATCCGTTTTGATTTGGGCTCTGCCCCTTGAAAAATGCATAGCATTCTGGAGATTCTGTTTGGACTCAACCCATTTATAAATGATGCAAAGCATCTGTTTTGATTTGGGCTCAGCCCCTTAAAATAATGCATTTGCGCTTTATTGAGCCTGTTAGGCCTTCTTTTAATTGGGCTTGGCCCTTTTTAATGCATCTGCGCTCTGCGCTAAGCAATGAGCGCAAGTCCATATGGTGATGACACGTGTCGTGCTCTTGATGAGTGCAAGCGCACTAGCGCAGCGCGTTGCGTTTTTGCGCTGCGCTGTTGCGCTGCTGACACGTGGCGCTCTCTCAGCGAGTTGCACTAATTCCAGAGAGCAAAGCTCTATCTTGAGAGCGCTTAGCGCAAGTGGTCTTATAGCTGACACGTGGCGCTCTGTTAAGGGCGCAACGGCGCAACTTTGAAGTGCAAAGCACTAAGAATCTTTTAGATTCAAGAAGGGAAGTGCAAAGCACTGTTTAATTTCTTCGTCTAAATTAGATCAAAGAAAAATAAATTTTTCTTTATTCGAAGAACCAGAGGTTCTTAAAAGTGCAAAGCACTATTCTTTTATTCTTTTATTATTTTTATTGTTTTTACAGAACCGAAGGTTCACAAGAAGTGCAAAGCACTGTTTTTTTTTTTATATAAAGATCATTGATCTTATTTTTAGATCAATGATCTATTAGAAGGCCTTTTTTCTACCTTATAAAGGTTCTTTACCTTTTTTCTTCTCGGAGGTTTCTCTGTTTAGACTTCTTGATTTTTCGAGAAAATTCTTCCTTTTCTTCTTTTTGAGGCTTAGGGTCCTATTTATAGCGACCACAAATCTGTTGAATTTGTTAACGGGATCTTTCCTGAATGATTTTTGGGAGTTTTCCCACCGTCGGATCTTTGATCCAAAGGCCGAAGAAAGTCTTATAGTTCTGGAAAGAACAGAAAAGATTTCATAAAAATCTTAATTCAGTTTGGCGCAGATGCCCCAGCGCATGACACGTGTCGCGCAGCGTAGAGCACAGCGCAAGTGCGCTAGCGCATCTGCGCTGACATGTGTCGCGCAGCGCAGAGCGCAGCGCAACTGCGCTAGCGCATCTGCGTTGACACGTGTCTGCAGCGCAGGTCGCAGCGCAGCTGAAGCTTTGCTTCCTTTAAACAGAGCTTTGCTCTGATTGGGTGCGCTTTCTTGGGCGCTGCGCGCGGGACTTGAAGCTTTGCTTCAAAAATTTGAATTTTGAATCCAAACAGAGCTTTGCTCTGATTGGGCGAAACAAATGCCCCCCCACCGTTGCGCTCACGTGGCGCACACGTGAGTGCAGCGGTGGCAACCCCCCTGACCGTTGGATCAAGGGGGAAACTCAAGAGGCGTAGGCGCCTTATAAATAGGGCGTTTGACCCTTAGAAAATCTCACCATTAGGTTTTGATTTTCCAGAGCTTTGCTCTTGCTCAGGACTTCAGAGCTTTGCTCTTGCTTCCCAAAGTTTTTTTTTAGAAAACTTTTAGGTAATGTTTAATTTAAAACCAAGTTAAATTAATTTAAGTCAATCTTAACCCACAGAGCTTTGCTCTCATAGATCTTTTGATCCAAAGAAGTTCCCTTCGGGGTTTCATCCACAGAGCTTTGCTCTCACGAATTCATAGATCTACAGAGATCTTGTTCATGGGTTCTAACCCATGAACAGAGCTTTGCTCCTGAATTAAATGTAGATCTTTTAGACTTAAAAAAATGAAGAATTTTCTCTGTAAACTTTTATGGATCCTTTGTCAGGATTCCAGAAATTTTAATTTTAAATTTTCTTTTTTCAAAACTTTCCCTTTGGTGGGGGTATTATAGAGCTAGGATCCTTTTTAAGGAATTTTATTCTTTTGAGACCAGAACTTGACAAGTGTCATTCTGTGATAGAGCTTTGCTCTAAAAGAGGAGATTTTCTCCTTGTCTCTAGTGATTCTTTCCCCTTTTTTTTTATTATGGGAATGTTCCCCCCAAGGGCTAACTGACAATCTCATCCAATGATGAGTTTGTCCCCTTAACTGACGTATTGTCATTTAGATTTCATGGGTCCCTCTTTGGTCTCCTATTCACTGCACTGTGGTGCGGTGTATTTAATTAATTTTGATTTTAGTTTAATTAATGCATTTCCTTTTTCCGACGTCAAGCGTTAGGATTACAACACTGACAGCTACATTGCTCTTTTTGCAGCGATTATGTCTGAAGACACTTCCTTTCCGTTTGTCCGCTCAGAGGAAGGATTCCCAGAGGCGCCTTTGGATCGTGAGGTCCTGGCCATGATCAAAGCATACGACCCGGAGTATAAGAGCCTCCACCTTTGGGGGTCGTGGTACAATCAGATTATTATGGGTCGGCGCAGCTTTACATGTGCGGTGCCGTCGGAGCCCATAACGGCGATTCATTACGCCAGCCCACCTCCGGTGCGGTATGCCGCGGAGATGGCGGATTGGACATCGAAGGGTTTTCTTCATCCGGCCATAGATGCCATCCCGGTCCAGCGTCCGATGGTTTTGGACATCCTAGGACGCCGTATTTGTCAGGGCGAGGCGAGACCCTGGGGGCAATCATATAACATTGGTCTGACCCCCCGCCACCCGGTTGGCTATCTGCCATGGGCCCGGTATATTCTGTCGACGAGGAAGTCACAGTTGATAAGACTAGGACTGTACACCGCAGTCTATGTTTCTCTTTTCCAGTATCCTACGCTTCCTACTTGGTGGTTTAAGGCCTTCCTGGAGCAGTGGAACATTCCTACTCATACTTTCCTCGCCATGGATCGGGAAGTGTCCATTTCGCTGGAAGAATTTACGGAGGTGTCTGGCCTACCGGCTATGGGGGAACATTATGAGGAATTGCTCCCGCCGGACGAGTACATCTATGGGGCTAAGCCGAGGGTAAAGGAGCTCACGCCGGAGAACGCTGTTCAACATCAGTTTCCAAGTCTGATTAAGGTGTTGAACATCTATGAGAATCTTTTCGTTGAGCATGGGAGCCGTGGAGTTAATTTTGAGGATTTTATTGCTCGGTTCCTTCATCCAAACGTCCTTTCGGCGAAGACTGCCAAGTTTGCTTACCTTGAGGATCCTTTCGGCTTAGGTTTGGATAACCTGCCAGCGAGAGACATAGATCAGAAGGACTTTTTTCTTCCCAGCTCTTCAACCATGTCTTTTGCGGAAGTTGCAGCCCCCGAGATGGACGAGGAGGCCTTCTTTTTGGGATTTCTTGGGCTTTGGTTGAGTTGGTTTGCACTTCCAATGCATTCTCACCGCATGCGGCCCTCTGTTTTTTACCCGGCTCACCGGATGGTTATCGGGGTAAAGGTGGCCGTCGGGATCGCCGGCTTGGCACATTTATATCATGGCCTTAGCCGAGCGGCAGATGCCAATGAGCCTGGGGCGTTGCATGTGGTTTTCGCAATGCACTACTTCATGTCGTGGCTTGAATTACATACAGCAGGTGTTTTCGGCATGCACAAAAGGCCCTCATTCTACGAAAGGTGTATTTTTCCCCGCCTTCTACAGTTGATCGGCGCATCAATCGTAAATCCATCGCCGCGAGATGCCAGGAGTTTACTCCTTCGTTCCCACACCGTTGGAGCCGGTGTGTCTTTTATTGACAAGGTGCTGACCATTGGAAAAACATCCGCTACTGCAGTGCGGCCATTGCAAGACACTTTCAAGGACGGCGCTTCGATTTTAACGGCCCGGGAGACCCTTCACTTATACTCTATCAGACCGGGCTTTTTGGTGTTTAGGCAAGACGGGGGAGCGATCTTCATGAGATACAACCCGCATCGTTTCGCCCAACAGCTGAGTTATAACCAAGGGGTACCGCTGGAGGCCTTTTTATCGGAACCTGCCGCTAACGAAGAAGGGATAGAGAGGGCGCTGCATCACTTCATGCGTTTAAACACGGGCTCTTACTTCTTTATCAGTGAGCCGGCTTGTGCTCCCCGTCTCCTTAGGGTATACACCGAATGGTATAGTCATTCGACGGGAGCGGTCATAAAGGAGGAAAGGCGGTTGCTGATCGACCGTAAGGGTGCACCTCCAGGTAGCGATCGCAGCGCTCCTCTGGTGCCAAGGACTCCAATAGTTGCTCCCTTAAAAGATGCTGGGAACAGACCATCACGCGCGCAAAGTCCTCCACATGAATTACCGCTCCCCGATATCGCGGAGGCATCTCCTGCACCCCGCGCTCAGGCGGAAACAGTGGTTGTACCCTTGCCGGAGTCTGGCGCGGGTGCGGACATCGGGACCCGTCGTCCCAAAGCGGCTGCCAAGCGTAAGTCGCTTCCCCGTGAGCCTAGGGCTGGAGGGAAAAAGAAAAAGAAATCACTCTTCGCCGCGGACGTTGCGTTCGGCCAGGAACCCCATGCTCCTTATTCCGAGGGTTTGCTCGAATATGGGACTAACGCGGGATTAGTGATGCCGCCGCCGGACGATACAGACTTGGAAGCTGCTCTAAGAGCTTCAGCATGGCTGGTGAGGCGTGATGCGTGGCTGGCTAAGCTTGTGCAATCAGGTAACTACTAGTTACTCTTTCTTTACTGTAACGTATTTCCTCCCTTATTTCATTATTTTTGATTAACGCTTTTCTTTCTTTTCTTTTAACAGGCGTCACTGATGAAGAAGCCATTGCCGCTTCTCTGAAGACCTTTCAGGAGGAGGAACGTGCCAGGGCATCTGTCAGCCTTAGTAAGTTTCGACTTCATCGAATTTTTCATTTTTCTTGCGTTATGGTCGATCTAACCTTTCCATTTTAATTGCAGGGACCTCAATGCCGCTCCCTCCTAGCGACGCAGATGTTCTACCAGCGGCCGATGTTCCTGTTCCCTCTGGGACACCGCAGGGGGCTCGTCTTGAAAAGCCGATGAGAGATGCCTTAAAGGCTCTGGAGGCTTCCCTGAATGAAGATGATGATGCCTTGAGGGAGGCGTCACAGAGGTCCCTCATGACCGCTCGGGAGGAGAGAAAGCGGTTGAGGCGTGAGGCGAAGGCGCGCAGGGCTGCCTTGGCCATGGGAGCGGGACCCAGCACCGCCCCTCGAGCTGATACTCCCTCCGAAGAGGCCCCTATCACCCTATCTACCGCCCGTAGAGAGGTGGTGCGAGCAATTCGGAGTGCAAACGGCAAATCCGTTTCAGGTAATATTTCTCTCAGAGTTTTTGTTATAAGGATTTTAATGTCATTGGTCCTTATATCTCTTATCTTTACAGGGCCAAGTCTGATCGAGGGAGAGGCGGAAGCCGTTGACCCGAGGAGAACGGAGGAGGCGACGCCTGCCGAACTCGAGCCGACAGTAGGTAACATTGTTGAGGCCACGGAGCCTGGAGTGGAGGTTGAGGGGCCTACCACTGAGAAGGTCATTGATGCCGAACCTGAAGCGGGGGCAGATGATATGATCATTATAGCTGAGCCCAGGGTGGTGGCGAGTGAAGCGCTCAAGGTCGGCGATCCCCTGGCGATGGCGGACGATACGACCGCCATTATTGAACCTGAGAAAGTAGTGGGCGAGGCGGCCATGATTTCCGAGGACGAACCAAACGCTCCTTCTCTGGAATCTGGCAATACTCCAGTTATTGCCCTCCCCCTCTATGGCCCTCCACCGTCTCCAGGTCTTGCGAGCACGACAACGGTCCCCATCGAGTCGGGCGATGAGGCTACAGGTGGTGGTCTCATGTCGATAGAGGAGGGAGTCGCCTCCATTTCAGCCGGGAGCTCCTCAGGTAAACCCTAAATGGCTGCTTTTCTTTACTTTACAACCATTTCTGACAAGTCCGCCTTTTCGTGATGCAGGTGCAGCTAGTGCCGATGCCCCACCGCTCGAGGGAACGCCTTCGATGACCGCTTTGGCGGTGGTCACCTCTCAACCTTCTCTCATACCCTCGAAGATGTTGGAAGGTGTATGCTTACACTTTATTAATCTTGTTTTCTAGATATTTAATTCGCGTACTAAAGTCATCCTGTTGTGTTCTCAGGAGCGCTTTTTGATCATGTTCATCAGATGTTGCTCCCATATTTCTCCTTCCCATCTGAGCTTGCTTCTTCCCCTGGTGGCGTCGGTAAGTATAATTTCTGTCAGTATTTTTCCTCTTTCTCTTTTCCCCCCTTTTTTTTTTAGTGATGGAATTGTCTCTAAACTCTTTTTCTCATCTCAACTGCAGTGCTACAGATTGAAGAAGGGGATAAAAGCTTAGCTGTGCCACCAGCTCTTCCGACCTTGCCACCTGTCTTAACTGGTACAAAGACCATCATATTGGTAACTTTTCCTCTCTCTATTTTCTGTACTGTTATCTGATCGCATCCCGTCTCTTTCAGCTGCCGCTCTGGCTTCGGCATCCTTCGAACCTCGCGTCACAATGCCGGCGGGTCCTTATCTGAGGAGTCTGTCTTCAAAGGGCGCTGCAAATAGTCTGCGCATGTTAAGTGATTATGTCGAGGAACTCGATGTTGAAGCTCCTACACCTGCTGCGGACTTCGCTCTGGTGGTTAACCCGATGCTAGCAGTACTCATGAACTTCCATAACGAGAGCACCATTGCATCTTGGGTTAACCATTGTAAGGAGATCGAGGGTTGCCTATTCCAATTAGAATCGTTGCGTCCCACTCCTGAGACTGTGGCTGCCAATACTCAAAGGACTGCGTGGATCGAGCAGAGCGCTTCTTACTTCCGCCATCTCGAACAAGAGGTTATTTCAAGGCGCAAAGAGCGTGATGATGTTTCAAGTAGGTCTGCTCAACTGCATGCTCGGGTGGAGGCCAACGCTGTACGGCTGAAGGTTATCTTTGAGGACCTCCTGCAATGTCTCTCCGAAGGATTATCATTGAGGCATAACCTTCACGTTGTCGAGCGAGCTTCAGCCAGCCAGGAAGCAGTCCAGAAGGCGGTAGAGGAGCAACTTTCATCTTCTTTACAACAGCGGGCTCAGGTGGAGGCGGAAGTGGCCGCGGCTGTCACTCGAGAGGAAGTGCTGAAGGAAGTGCGAGAGCAGCTTGTGAACTTACTAAAGACACTTCCTCCTCAGTAGCTATCCATTTTTATATCATTCGTACTTATAGATAAAAGAATGTATATGTATATGTTTTTTTTTTTTATCCTTTGACATAATGTATCCTGTATTTGATCAAGTTTATGAATAAAGGATACACCTTTTTGTAATGTCTTGTGTCACTTCTTCGCTTTTTCTTTCTTTTTAGCATGACATCCTTAATGCGCCTCATTGGCGAGTAAATTTATTTCTCCCAGAAATAATGATGGTCTAGACTGCAGGTTCAGATCTGCCGCCTAGGACTTTTCAACTCCATGAGCCGTGAGGGTCTCATAGAGGCTTTTCTCCCTACGGATCGAGAGGATCTCGCAGGTGGGTTTTCTCCTTAGGAATCATGAGGATTTCTAAGTGTGGTTTGCTCTTATAAGTCGGAAGGATCCTATAAGAGAATTTTCCCTCTTACGAGTCGAGGGGATTCGCAAGTGGTTGTTTTCCTCTTTGTCGAGAATCGACTTCAGAGAGTGAGACCCGTGAATAGTATGCAAGAGACCATTTAGGATTGACTTGCAGGGTCCCATTGCCCTCTTATGAGTCGAGAAAGCTCGTAAGCGGTTGTTTCCCTCTTTATCGAAAATCGACTTCAGAGAGTGAGACCCGTGAATAGTATGCAAGAGACCATTTAGGATTGACTTGCAGGGTCCCATTGTTCAGGAAGCAAGTTTTGAATACTTACTGCCCAAGATGTGAGTCATAGAAGCTCTGGTCACGGAGTGTTTGTATCCGTGAGTTGAGAAGTTTTGCGAGGGATTATTTGTTGCCCAGGCGCCAAGGATTATTTGTGTCCTTGGGGTTTGAAAACGAGTCGAGGGTTCCCACGGGGGCACTGGAGGCTCTGCGGGTCGACGCGGATCAGGAAGCTCTCGTCAAGGAGTGTTTGTATCCGTGAGTCGAGGAGTTTGCGAGGGATTATTTGTTTCCCAACCGCCAAGGATTATTTGTGTCCTTGGGGTTTGAAACGAGTCGAGGATTCCCACGGGGGCGCTGGTGGCTCTGCGGGTCGACGCGGATCAGGAGGCTCTCGTCAAGGAGTGTTTGTATCCGTGAGTCGAGGAGTTTGCGAGGGATTATTTGTTTCCCAAGCGCCAAGGATTATTTGTGTCCTTGGGGTTTGAAACGAGTCGAGGGTTCCCACGGGGGCGCTGGTGGCTCTGCGGGTCGACGCGGATCAGGAGGCTCTCGTCAAGGAGTGTTTGTATCCGTGAGTCGAGGAGTTTGCGAGGGATTATTTGTTTCCCAAGCGCCAAGGATTATTTGTGCCCTTGGGGTTTGAAACGAGTCGAGGGTTCCCACGGGGGCGCTGGTGGCTCTGCGGGTCGACGCGGATCAGGAGGCTCTCGTCAAGGAGTGTTTGTATCCGTGAGTCGAGGAGTTTGCGAGGGATTATTTGTTTCCCAAGCGCCAAGGATTATTTGTGTCCTTGGGGTTTGAAACGAGTCGAGGGTTCCCACGGGGGCGCTGGAGGCTCTGCGGGTCGACGCGGATCAGGAGGCTCTCGTCAAGGAGTGTTTGTATCCGTGAGTTGAGAAGTTTTCTGGCTTCTTCGGTTGAAATGAACCGTTGAGATTTGGCTTCGTCGTTCGACGGAATCAGCTGGGGAAGTATGGTTTCTTCTTTGTTTGCGCCCTTGGATTGTATACAGGGATCGATGTGATCTTAACTGTAGAGCCGAAGTTTCATCATTTCTTATTTTTGTTTTATTTTATTTCCGCGATGCTCTATCATTTCAGCTTTTATATCGCGAAGGTCGCGACTGCCCAATCATTTCAGCTATTTTTCGCGGTGCCCAATCATTTCGGCTATTTATTTTATTTTTACTCGCTGCTTTTTATTGCGAGCTGCCCAATCATTTCGGCTATTTTCCATGCATACATTTTCTTTACTTGCTTATTGCAAGTTGCCCCATCATTTCGGCTGTTTCGTATGCATGTGCGGCCTATCGGCTTTTCGCCGTAAACCTGAAATTGGACACCGACTTCGGCATCAGCACCGCTGCAACTAGGATATTACCAGGAGGGAATCATCATCTGCCTCTGTCAATGTCGAACAAAGGTGGCTTAGCGAACTGGGTTAAGGCGCTGTCGACTAGGGCTCTTAACTTCATGAACCGTAAGGGTCTCACAAAGGTATTTCTCCCCACAAGTCGTGAGGATCTTGTAGGCGTGTTTTCTCCTTAGGAATCGTGAGGATTCCTAAGTGCATGTTCCTCTGTAAGTCGTAAGGATCCTACAGGAGGGTTTTCTCCTTGTAAATCGAGAGGACCTACAAGGGACTTGTGAACATATCCCCAGCCATGGACGGGACTTGGTTAGGGAAATGTTTATTCGCGCCCGTGGATTGTATACAAGGGTCAATATTGAATCACTTGTAGGGCTACATTGGAAGTTTGTGGGGGTTTGCTTAAGCACAGGTTTAGGTCTCTGTGACTTAAGACTTTCAAATCCTATGAGCCGTGAGGGTCCCATAAGAGAGTTCTCCTTACGAGTCGTGAGGATCTCGCAAGCGTATTTTCTCCTTAGGAATCGTGGGGATTCCTAAGTGTGTCGTTCCCTTGTGAGTCGTAAGGATCTCACGCGGGTGGTTTCTTCTTACAGGGTCGAGAGGACTCTGTAAGGGTTCTTTAACGAAGTTGCGCCCTTTCGGGTTTTCACAAACATTCGCCGGTAGTCCTGCTGTTTTTACTCACGGAGCCCTTTCGGGTTTTCATCCGTGCCCATCTTGCTTATGGACATACCGTTTTTTTTTTTCTTTTTTTTTTCTCTCTTTTTTTTTTTTACGAGGTCGCGCCCTTTCGGGTTTTCACGAACACTCGCCGGTCGCCCTGCTATTTTTACTCGCGGAGCCCTTTCGGGTTTTCATCCGTGCCCTTCTTGCTTATGGACATACCGTTTTTTTTTTTTTTTTTTTCTATCTCGTTAGTCTGAAGATGCAGCGGTAGTAGTTTAAAGACGTTTCGGTCTGATATTAGTTTAAGGACATTTCGGTCCACCGTTGAGAGGGTTGGCTACTACTTACAAAGCCTGAGCTTAGGAAGATAGCGAGCGGACATAGTCGTCGTCATCTACCATTGACCTAGGCTGTGGCTCATTAAGCGTAGTATTTCTTGAGGAAGCGTCCGTTTATTGGCCTGAAAGGCCTTTCACCGTGCATGTCCATGAGTAGATAAGCCCCGCCTTGGTAGACTTTATCAATGATGTACGGTCCTTCATAGTTTGGCTCAAACTTTCCCCGCTTGGCGCGATTGGGGATCATGGGCCTTTTGACTACTAGCACGAGTTCGCCTTGGTGGAACGTTCTCGGGCGGCTCAATCTTTCATATGAGCGCGTCATCTTTGCTTTATAGGCTTCCAGATTTTGTTGTGCTAGAAGCCGGATTTCATCAAGGGCGTCAAGCTCTTCGAACCGAAGGTGAGCATTTTCCTCGTCTGTCAGCTCGTAGTGGACTGCCACTCGTAGAGAGGGTAATTCTATCTCGAGAGGTAGTACTGCTTCCGTCCCAAATACCAACGCGTATGGCGTTGTGTTTGTGGCCGTTTTAAACGTAGTCCGATACGCCCAAAGAGCCTCTTGCAATCTTTCGTGCCAATCTTTCTTATTTCGTGACACTGTTTTCTTTATGATCTTCGTCAAGGTCTTGTTGAAGGCTTCAGCTAGACCGTTAGCTCGCGGGTTATAAACTGAGGAATATCTCCAGTCTATATTGTGCTGTTGTGCGAAGCGGCTAATTCTATGACTTCGGTAGGCTGGCCCATTATCAGAGATGATCCTTCTTGGGGTTCCAAACCGGTATATGACATGCGTTTTGAAGAAATGGAGAATGTTCTCTGTCTTCACTTCCCTCAACGGTACCGCCTCTGCCCATTTGGAGAAGTAATCAGTCGTCGCCAAGATGAAACGATGTCCCTTTGACGATGCTGGTTCGATGGGGCCGACTATGTCAGTTCCCCACATTTCGAATGGCCAACTAGCCACTGTTGGATGCAGTGGATTGGGATGCTGATGGATGAAGTCCCCATGAATTTGGCATGAGTGGCATTGCTTCGCATATTCGATGCAGTCCTGAATCATCGTGGGCCAATAGTAGCCCATCCGTTTTATCTTCAACTTCATCTTAGGGCCTGCTTGGTGGGAACCACAGAGTCCGTCGTGAACTTCTTGGACGACCCTTCTCGCTTCGTCAGGTCCTAGGCATCTCAGCCACAGAGAATCGAATGACCTCTTGTATAGAGTATCATTGACGAAGGCGAAAGACAGAGCTCGTTTCACGAGCTGATGTCTTAAGGACGCTTCTTCAGGCATTCGGCGGAACTTGAAGTAATCTATGAAGACTTCTCTCCAGTCCTCGGTATTTTCCCAGTCTTTTATTTGCAGGGTTGTCTCCTCTTTCGCTCCTTTTTCTTCAGACGATTCCGGAGATACTTCTGCTGGGGCAAGCACTCGACGGCTTTGTACCACGATTCTAACGTTATCGAGGTTCTCGTCAGCCAGTTCTTTAGCAAGTTTGGCTAGTGCGTCTGCTTTGCTGTTTTCCGCACGCGGTATGCTCCCCAAAGTATAGGAGGGAATTTGGGTTAGCAGTTGTTGCACTTTTTCACCGTATTTTACCAATTCCGGTTTGCATGTCTGGTAATCGCCGTTCACTTGACTGACGACTAGTTGGGAGTCCCCATATATGAGGAGGCTTTCAATTCCCATATCAATGGCGATCTCGAGGCCTGCTATCAAAGCTTCATATTCAGCTTCATTATTCGTCCTCGGCTCTGTTAAGGAGAAGGCGAAGCGCATTATTCCTCCTTGTGGAGTTACAAAGATGAGTCCTACCCCCGATTTAATTATAGGGGTACTTTGTTTACGTTTCTTCATGGAAGATGCTCCATCGAAATAAAGCTCCCATCGGATATCATCACCGTCGATCGCATCGAACGCATGTTCGTCTGGAAGATCGCAATTCAGAGGAGAATCGGCGGGTATCGGATGCTCAGCGAGGAAGTCGGCGATGGCCTGGCCTTTCACTGCCTTGAGAGGTTGATACATTATCGAGAATTCCATCAAGAGCATGACCCATTTAGCGAGTCGTCCTGTCAATATGGCTTTTGACATTAGATATTTAAGAGGGTCCACTTTTGAAATCAGACGGACCTCGTGCGCCAACGCGTAGTGCCTAAGCTTTGTTATTGCGAAGATCAACGCCAGGCAGTGTTTTTCAATGGGAGAGTAGTTGCTTTCTGCCCCCAGCAGGACTCGACTTAAGTAGTAGAGCGCTCTTTCTTTCCCCTGATCGTTCTCTTGTGCCCATAATGCGCCTAAGGAACCTTCGAGGGCGGTTGTATAAAGGATAAGAGGCTTTCCCTTAACCGGAGCAGCCAACACCGGCGGGTTCTGCAGGTATTGCTTGATCTCATCCAGCGCGCCCTGGCATTTTTGGTCCCAAACGAATGGGGTTCCCTTCTTCATCAGGTGGCTGTAAGGACGGCACTTTCCTGAAAGGTTGGCTATGAATCGCCGTATATACGCGAGTTTCCCTTGGAGAGACCGCAATTGTTTGAGAGTCCTCGGTGGAGGCATTTCCATGATCGCTTTGATCTTTGATGGATCTATTTCAATACCTCGGTGTTGAACAATGAATCCCAAGAATTTGCCTGAGGAAACTCCAAATGCACATTTGAGCGGGTTCATCTTCAAGTTGTATTGCCGAAGGCGTTGAAATACAGTCTTCAGATGCTCGAGATGTTCCTTGTATGATTTGCTCTTGACCACGAGATCGTCAATGTAGCATTCGACGATTTCGTGTATAAGGTCGTCGAAGATCTTCGTCATGGCCCTCTGATAAGTAGCACCGGCGTTCTTCAAACCGAAGGGCATCACTTTATAACAGAATATACCAAGAGGAGTCCTGAAGGCTGTGTGCTTCTGATCTTCCGGGTGCATTTTTATCTGATTATACCCCGATGAGCCATCCATGAAGGAGAAAACCTCATGAGTGGATGTGTTGTCTATCATCAGTTCGGTGACTGGCACTGGAAAATCATCTTTTGGGCAGGCTTTATTGAGATCCCGGAAGTCTACGCATATGCGCACTGTCCCATTTTTCTTCATCACCGGGACAATGTTGGCGATCCATTCAGGGTATTGGACTTCTTGGATGAAGCCTGAATCTATCAGCTTTTTGACTTCGGCGTTGATGCTCATCTCAAGCTCGAGTCGCATTCTTCTCGGCGCTTGTTTGACTGGCTTAATGTCCGGGGATATCGCCAACTTGTGTACTGCAATTTCTGGATCTAGTCCCGGCATTTCGGAATAGTTCCACACGAAGCAATCTTTGTGCTGCAGAAGCACATCCTTTAACGCAGCCACCCTTTCTTCAGATAGCAGTTCGCTGATGAATGTCGGTCGCGGGTCATTTTCCGTCCCCAACTCAATTTTCTTGAGATTATCTGCAGTGGTATGGATTCCATCCTCCAGTTCTTTCGGAGCTGGGGGAAATTCTGAGATTACCTCATCGCTGCCGCTTTCAAAGCACCAAGGGAGGTTGTTCATGTCCTCGGACCCTTCTTTTAATATTGTTATCACATGGCAGGTGCGAATTTTCTGCCTATCCCAATGCGGAGTTGGTTTTATCCTTGTGTTTTCGGGTTCGTGCTTTTGCGGCGGCGCTACCCTCCAACTGTCAGACAACGCGAATTTGCCAAGCTGGTATTGGTCCTCAACCCAATTCTTAAAGGTGAAGCAATCTTCAAGCGGATGCCCTACTACTCGATGGTAAAAGCAATACTTCGGGTTGGAGACTTCGCCTGCTTGTTCAGGGTGTTTAGACTCTGGCAACGTAAGCATTTGATGTTTTAGAGCGAGATCGAATATTTTCCTTGTTTTGTTCCGAGGAAAAGAGTATGCTCGACCCATTTTCTTCCCGAGGGCTAAGTCAATAACGATCGATTCTCGGATGCGCGGCTTCTTAGCTCTGATTTGTAGTTGTCGAGCGCCTCTCTTGCCTTTCGACTTGTTTTTGTTCTCGCGTCGAACCTTTTTTGTAGCAGGTTGACAAGGAGCGGCACCTTCGTTCTTTACTGCCCGTTGGAGGAGGCGCTGTGTCTTAGCTTTCTCATAGATTGCCATTTCACGATCATGATCATCTCGGGCTTTTTGACTCGCATCCCTTATAAGTTTGCTCATCTGGTCTTCGGACGATGGATTGGGCGGTTTTGCATCAGGAACTTTTGTTGGCTCAGGAATAGCATCCTCCCATTGAGCGTCCGCCTCTTCATCGAAGTCATACATGGCATAACAGCTGTTTACTAGCTCCCGTTTCTTTGGCCGGATGTACCCAAGCCCTTTTGTTTCCGTTCTCCCGTTAGGCAGTTTGCATTGAGTCCCGGGAACGTTCCAGACCTTGTCATAGAATTTGGCTTTTCTAACGGTCTGTGTGAAGGACATCCCCTGGCGCTTCAGTAGTTTCTTCAAACCTTCGGTATAATATCTGGGAAGACGGATAGGCTGAAGCCTGTCGAGCGTGGGATCTGCGCCATGCCAAATTTCTTTTTCCACCTTGTTTTCTTCAGAACGGTAGAATAGGATTGCCTTCTCGCCTTTTCGTCCGGGAGGGATATAGAATGTATGCAATTCCTCTATGCTGTTGGCGTCGAGTGCATCCAGTTCTTTGTAATGTTCAAGTGGCACCATGGTTACCTGCAGACTTCGCTCTTCATCCGCGGAGATCCGTATCGAAGGCCGAGCAGGGAATACAGCATGAACTTCATCCTCTGAATCACTACCGAAGATCAACGAAGGAACGGATGGTCCTGGCCTGGTAGATTGGGATGGACCTGAATAAATTATATCCTCTTCCTCGGTGTCACTGCCGAAGACAGGGATGGTGGCATTAGTTTTGTTCTCCGGTTTGTGACACCTTTCCGTGTCTTCGAAGCTCGGCAAGAAGTATTTGGCATCTTCATACTTGCGAACTTCGTTCACGGAAAACGGATTCAACTCTCCGGCCACAGTGTACTCGAGGCCATCCCTGGAATACTTCATGCACTGATGCTGTGTAGAAGGGATGATATTGTACTCGTGTAGCCATGGTTGGCCGAGCAGAGCATTGTAGCACGTCTTGGCCTCTATAACATGGAATTTGATGTCTGTGACGAGCAACCCGAAGCGTAACTTCAATATCACAGATCCGAGAGTCTTTGAGGATTGAGAGTCGAAACCGGAGATAGTGATCTTGTCTCGGGCGAGGTGTTGGACACTCATGCAAATCTCCTTTAACACTCGTACGTTGAGTAAATTGACGGACGATCCGTTATCAACCAAGATTTTACCTATCTTTATATCATGGCAGTATCCTGAGACATAAAGAGGGCGATTGTGTTCACACGTCCCGAGAAGAAGGTCCTCATCACCAAAAGCAACGTCGGCTGTGTGCACCTCTTCCAATTCATCCTTCATCTTTTGTTCGGCTAAGAAGGCCTGGAACTGGTCCGGATCTTGTAGGGCCTTAATCAAGGAATCCCTCGCTTCTTTCGATAGCAATAGGGCATCGAGAATGCTGAGTTGTGAGGGTAGCTTTCTCAGGTGCGCCAAGACATTGTAATCTACTTTATTCCTTTTTGGGGGATTCTTGGCGGTTAACTCCTCCGCAACTTGGTCATCCAAAGCGATGTCTTCAGAGACCTTCTCTTTCCCTTTGTTTTTCTTATTCAAGGGTCCGAGGTTCTTTTCGGGTAATGTTCGATTGCGCAGCTGTATATTCTCGCAGGCCTTCGGTTCTTTTTCTTTTCCCGAAGTGGATTCTTCGAAGAGGGGGCCAAGCTCTAGCTCTTCATCGGAGTCGCTCCCAAATGTAGGCACTTGTGACCCGGTAGTGTTAACCATGTGACAATTGCCGGCAGCTCTTTCAAGTTCTTTAGTCGTATTTCTTTGCTTTCGGCGAACTTTACGTTTTTCTCGTTTAAATCGTTGTCGATTAGCGACGTATCCTTGCCACCATCCATTGAAAGCTTTGCAATCTTGGGTGGAATGTGAGACCTTCTGATGGTATAAGCAATAAGAGGGATGCATTTCTACCGTGCCAGTAATTTTTCCTTCAGAGGGTGGTAGCTTCATGCCCATCGATACGGCCTTAGCAAATTTCTTTTTTATCTTGAATTGGCTTTTGTCAGCGGTGGAGGCATTTTGCTCCAGCGGGATCACCTCAGCTCTTTCCTCAAGTCGCTGACGCTTGGCCCTTTCGAATATAGCCGTCTCGCGTTCTCGATCAGCCTTGCTTTTCAACCGAGCTTCATTAAGAAATGCGCTGATCATTTCAACCGGTAACCCTAGGGTTCCTGATTCGGCATTTGCCCCCAGCGTTTCAGTGCCAGAAGTTCCTTCATCGTTCGTGGTCGAATGGGAGATCATATGACAGCTTGCCACATATTCGTCAGATTCATCCGATGAACTTTCTCCTTCGTCTTCTTTTTGGAAGACGTGATCAAGGAAATCTTGGAGCGTAATGGGAGTTCGCGCCTTTTGGTTATATTCATCCAGCGCGTCGATTTGCTTTTGTAAGTCCGTGCGCTTGTCACCAGGTTTCACGGGCTTTTTAGATTTCTTCTTCTTCTTTTTCGAAGATTTTGACGGCTGGCTATGAATGTTTGAACTACCCTCATTGGTCTTCGGAGTTGGACGTGGCTTCAACATCCCCTCAATAACCTGCGGTTCCAAGGGGTTCTTCCACTTGACCGCTGGACAGGTCTGAAGATCATTTAGCATTCTCCTCGTTTTGGCTGATAATACAACCTCCCAGGGAGTTTCTTCAATAACGGAGCATGTTGCCCCCGGCGTATTCGTCCCCTTAGAGGTGTGGGGCTGCGGAGGATTCACCTTCCATTTGTCGGATAGCGCAAATTTGCCCTGACGGTACTGGTTCTCAAGCCAATTCTTGAAAACGTAGCAATCCTCAATTGGATGGCCTAGCACTCGATGATAAGGGCAGTAATTGGGCTCGTTGACGTCACTCGGTTGTGACGGACGTTTTGGGTCTGGCAGATTTATGAGCCTATTGCGCAATGCCAACTCGAATAGCCTTCTTGTTTTATCACGGGGGAAGGAGTAAGCACGTCCCATCCTGTCCTCAAGGGGTACGTATGGGCGTGTATTGTTTGGACGAGCAGCCGGCTTCGAGTCGCTCGGCTGTTGTTGGGCATTGGCGACGATGATCGCTTTTCCCTTTCCTTTATCGTTTCGGGGGTCCGGCTTCGGGAGAGGGGGTTTATGGCCCATCTGGTCCATCTGCGCTAATTTGTCGATCAAAGCCTGAAAGGAAGTCGGCTTGAAGAACATCATGAACTGCGAGATGGTTGCCTGTGGATCAAGCGTTCCAACAAACATTCCCACTGCTGGCGCCTCTTCTATGCGTTGTTCACACTTAGACCATAGATTACGCCACCGTATAGCGTATTGAACCCACGTCTCGCCGGGTTTTACCCTGGCGTTAATCAGCGCCGTCATCAGAGTACGCTCGCTGGCGCTTGCAAAACGTTGGGTGAAGAGCAGCTCCATCTCCGCAAAGGTTTTAATAGAGTCGTTGGGGAGCTCAGAATACCACTCGAAAGCCGTGTCTGATAAGCTTCCAACGAATTGGCGCAGCAAGAGTTTGTCGTCGCCTCCAGTGTTACCACACAGCGCCCTGAACTGGGCAACATGTTGATGGGGGTTGCCGGTCCCCTTGTAGACATGAAATTTAGGAATCGTGTAACCTGGCGGGTACTTGATTTGGTCGTACCATCCCGGATATGGGCGCCCCGTTTTCACGATCTGACCGGCTGCTTCAACCGCCTGATGCACTCGTATTTGTTGAGCAATATATTCATCCAAATCAGCTTTTGATATGGTATCCTCTTTAGCTGCGGACAGAGCCGGTAGAGGATTCGATGTCTCTCCCCTATCATCTTCAAGAATGATTGGGGGATCTCCAGCAGGTGGATCTGGTTGAATCATCATACCCACCACATCCTGGAACAGGAGGGCCATTTTCTTTATGTTGGCCGCCTGTTCCGCAGCCTCTTTGTCTCTCTTTTCCAGTATTCGGCGGAGGAACTCAGCGTCGGTCTCCTCCTCTTGGCGTTCATCTAAGGACGTCTCAGGATTCTCTTTTGGCCCCGTGAGTGCAGCCATTGTAGTCATCATCTCCTGGAGCTTTTGTTGCTGCTCCTGAGACCTGGTCACTGACCGGGTAAGCGGTCGGTGACCCGTAGAAGTACGACTTTCTTCTTTTCCTGAAGCCATATAGATCGTATGAACTGCTATGCCCCCTGACTTGGGGCGTTTAGGTTCACCATTGTTAACTCTTGCTGCTGTTGCGGGAGCTTTCTCTGGCCTCCTTCTTTTGTAGACCTTTGAGGTTGAAGGAGCCGTTGAAGCGGGCATTCTAGCATTTGTTGCCCCCTGCTGTTTAATGGGGCAGTTTTTATTACTCTCCACCTTCGCCTTCTTCTGGTGACGCAAGTGGTCCGGATCGATCACAGAGTTTTGAACCCTGCGCCATACTTTATAAACTTTTGATGACAGCCGTTGAGGGGGCTGTTCCTGTTTCGTCTCCGGAGCTTTTTCCATGGGTGGAGGAGACCTTTTCAATGTAGCAACTGGGGAGTTCTTTCTTACCTTCCTTAGCAATTCAAAGCTGTTCCCAGTTGGAACAGCAGTGTTGATCTCCGCCACTGGGGCAGGCGGGGTTAGCCCTGAAGGGGAGTTGCCTCCTGCTTTCCTTATTCGTTGCCAATGGCGACGTCGCGCACGACGAGTCATTGGGACTGGCTTAGGTATCGGGACAGTTTCTTGTTGCCCCTTGTTTGGGAGTGGGGCAACTGCCGGTGTCAGTCTATCAAAGACTGATACTTTTTGATCAGCTGAAGGAGGAGTAGGAACCGTCAATCTTGTGAAGACTGACTTTCTGATAGGAGAAGCCGCTTCAACGACTTCCGAAGCTGTGGCCGTTGCCCTCTTTGGGACAGCCACTTTATGATCCTGACCTAGCCTGGTGAAAACAGAGGCTGTCAGCTTAGTAGCGGGCGACCCGTTGACAGGGGTCGTAGTAGCGGTAAGTCGGTCGAATACCGACTTCTTGTTCGCTTCCGGTGCGGATATCGGCATAGAGAAGCTTGCAGGTGGGACCATGGTCCCGAAAAATAAGCCGGTGGTGGCCTGGGTCACCTGCTCTACCGGCTGAGTAAGGAAAGAGGCCGCTTGGGGCCCATATGTTACACCTCTCGGTGAGGTGGAGCGTCCGTTGCAGTGGTGCTTCGCGCATTTGGTGCAGTGGGAATCCATGGATGCTTGAATTCTGCGCCAGATAAAAGACCAAATCTTAGCAACTTGAAATCCGAAGACAACCATTTAACAAACCGCGATTGGTTCGCGAAGACGACACACGAAGTGTGGAGTGGAAAGAGGAAAAGGTCCCACCGGGCGTGCCAGAATCTGTTCCCCTCCGAACGGCGGCCTGCGACGTTGGGACGTCACGTGCCTGAGGTTCGGGGCAGATGCTATTTGGTTTTTATCCGTCCATCTCTTCGAAGATGCCAAGTTGATTTATGGCACCGTGTATCGAAGGTTTAGACGGATGCGGCCGATGTAGCAGACTTTGTCAGATTCCCCCTCGCTTGAGGGGTTTTTGATTGTGGGGACGCTCTTCCCTGCAGGCACAAGCCCCTGCAGTTAATTACGCTACCGCTTTGCGGTAACAACTTTCTCCTTCTCCAGAATTTCACTTCGTGTCGTGTGTGTTTGTTTTATTTGTGGTTGCCCGTGGATTGTATACGGAGACTGAGTAATGCCGTCGCCCGTAGGACGTGGATTAATCCAAATCCTTATTTAGTTAGATTTGGGTTCGGTGTTTTTAGTTTAAGGATGCATTAGTCACGTTGCGACTAAGATCAACTTAAACGTTCGTCAAGGATACATTAGTCCTGTTTTGGGCTAAGATCGACTTGACGTAGTGATTGATTTAATTATCCGGCCGTCGGGACTCGGCACCTCTCTGACGTCGTTGAGGGATTACAACGACGGATGTCAAAGGAGTTCGGAGATGTACCCTTGAACCAGAGTTGATTTGGGATTTTATTACTTATTTGAATATCTAAGGACACATTAACCATATTTGGGGCTAAGATCAACTTAGACGGGACCGTTTAGATCCGACAAAAGAGCGTTTGGGCCCTATTGTGTCAGTTTAGGGACGTTGCGGTCCATTGCCAGTTTTAGGGACGTGATGGTCCATTATTAGTTTAGGGACGTTTCGGTCCGTCGCCAGTTTAAGGACGTAGTGGTCCATATTCCAGCTTAGAGACGTGGTGGTCCAATATTAGTTTAAGGACGTTTCGGTCCGATTTTTAGTTTAGGGACATTTCGGTCCAATATTAGTTTGGGGACGTTTCGGTCCGATATTAGTTTAGGGACGTTTCGGTCCGATGTTAGTTTATGGACATTTCGGTCCGATGTTAGTTTATGGACATTTCGGTCCGATGTTAGTTTAAGGACGTTTCGGTCCAATATTAGTTTAAGGACGTCTCGGTCCAATATTAGTTTAGGGACATCTCGGTCCACGAGTTTAAGGACCCCGCAGTCCATATCGATGTGTGGTCGTTGGGACCCGTCACCTCTTTGACGTCGTTGAGGAATTACAACGACGGATGTCAAAGGAGTTCGGAGATGTACCCTCGAACCGGATGTAAATTGATTTAGGAAAGCCATTTTATTCAGTCAATTTAATTTAAGGACTTATGGCCGCGATTGGGCTAAGTCCAGTTCAACATCTTTGTTAAGTACTGCATTGCATTTGGGCTCTGCAGGGCATCAATTTATTCTGAGCTCTGCTCATTTATGAATGATGCCATGTATCCGTTTTGATTTGGGCTCTGCCCCTTGAAAAATGCATAGCATTCTGGAGATTCTGTTTGGACTCAACCCATTTATAAATGATGCAAAGCATCTGTTTTGATTTGGGCTCAGCCCCTTAAAATAATGCATTTGCGCTTTATTGAGCCTGTTAGGCCTTCTTTTAATTGGGCTTGGCCCTTTTTAATGCATCTGCGCTCTGCGCTAAGCAATGAGCGCAAGTCCATATGGTGATGACACGTGTCGTGCTCTTGATGAGTGCAAGCGCACTAGCGCAGCGCGTTGCGTTTTTGCGCTGCGCTGTTGTGCTGCTGACACGTGGCGCGCTCTCAGCGAGTTGCACTAATTCCAGAGAGCAAAGCTCTATCTTGAGAGCGCTTAGCGCAAGTGGTCTTATAGCTGACACGTGGCGCTCTGTTAAGGGCGCAACGGCGCAACTTTGAAGTGCAAAGCACTAAGAATCTTTTAGATTCAAGAAGGGAAGTGCAAAGCACTGTTTAATTTCTTCGTCTAAATTAGATCAAAGAAAAATAAATTTTTCTTTATTCGAAGAACCAGAGGTTCTTAAAAGTGCAAAGCACTATTCTTTTATTCTTTTATTATTTTTATTGTTTTTACAGAACCGAAGGTTCACAAGAAGTGCAAAGCACTGTTTTTTTTTTTATATAAAGATCATTGATCTTATTTTTAGATCAATGATCTATTAGAAGGCCTTTTTTCTACCTTATAAAGGTTCTTTACCTTTTTTCTTCTCGGAGTTTTCTCTGTTTAGACTTCTTGATTTTTCGAGAAAATTCTTCCTTTTCTTCTTTTTGAGGCTTAGGGTCCTATTTATAGCGACCACAAATCTGTTGAATTTGTTAACGGGATCTTTCCTGAATGATTTTTGGGAGTTTTCCCACCGTCGGATCTTTGATCCAAAGGCCGAAGAAAGTCTTATAGTTCTGGAAAGAACAGAAAAGATTTCATAAAAATCTTAATTCAGTTTGGCGCAGATGCCCCAGCGCATGATACGTGTCGCGCAGCGTAGAGCGCAGCGCAAGTGCGCTAGCGCATCTGCGCTGACACGTGTCGCGCAGCGCAGAGCGCAGCGCAACTGCGCTAGCGCATCTGCGCTGACACGTGTCGCGCAGCGCAGAGCGCAGCGCAACTGCGCTAGCGCATCTGCGCTGACACGTGTCTGCAGCGCAGGTCGCAGCGCAGCTGAAGCTTTGCTTCCTTTAAACAGAGCTTTGCTCTGATTGGGTGCGCTTTCTTGGGCGCTGCGCGCGGGACTTGAAGCTTTGCTTCAAAAATTTGAATTTTGAATCCAAACAGAGCTTTGCTCTGATTGGGCGAAACAGGGTCTCCTCGGGCAAATTCCTGGGATTCATCGCCCGACACCGAGGTATCGAGATAGATCCATCAAAGATCAAGGCGATCATGGAAATGCCTCCGCCAAGGACTCTCAAGCAATTGCGGTCTCTCCAAGGGAAGCTCGCGTATATCCGATGATTTATAGCCAACCTTTCAGGCAAGTGCCGCCCTTACAGTCACCTGAAGAAGAAGGGAACCCCTTTCGTTTGGGATCACTAATGCCAGAGCGCGCTGGACGAAATCAAGCAATACCTGCAGAATCCGCCAGTGTTGGCTGCTCCGGTCAAAGGAAAGCCTCTCATCCTTTATACAGCAGCCCTTGAAGGTTCCTTAGGCGCATTATGGGTACAAAAGAACGACCAAGGGAAAGAAAGAGCTCTTTATTACTTAAGTCGAGTTCTCCTGGGGGCAGAAAGCAACTACTCCCCCATCGAAAAACATTGCCTGGCGTTGATCTTCGTGGTAACGAATCTCAGGCATTATGCGTTGGCACATGAAGTCCGTCTCATTTCGAAGGTGGACCCTCTCAAATATCTGATGTCGAAGGCCATATTGACGGGGAGACTCGCTAAATGGGCCTTACTCTTGATGGAGTTCTCAATAACCTATCAGCCTCTTAAAGCAGTGAAAGGCCAGGCCATCGCCGACTTCCTCGCTGAGCATCCGATACCTGCCGATTCTCCTCTGAATTGCGAACTTCCAGACGAACATGCGTTCGACACGATCGGCGGAAGTGGTACTCGATGGGAACTTTATTTTGATGGAGCATCCTCCATGAAGAAGCGCAAACAAAGCACCCCTATAATCAAATCGGGGGTAGGCCTCATCTTCGTAACTCCACAAGGAGGGATAATGCGCTTTGCTTTCTCCTTAACAGAGCCGAGGACGAACAATGAAGCCGAATACGAAGCTTTGATAGCAGGCCTCGAGATCGCCATCGACATGGGAATTGAAAACCTCCTCATATACGGAGATTCTCAACTGGTCGTCAGTCAAGTAAATGGAGACTACCAAACGTGCAAACCCGAACTGGTAAAGTATAGCGAGAGAGTACAGCAATTGCTGACTCAAATCCCCTCCTATATGCTGGAAAGTATACCGCGTGCGGAAAATAGCAAAGCAGATGCACTAGCTAAGCTCGCTAAAGAACTGGCCGACGAGAACCTCGATGACGTAAGAATCGTGGTGCAAAGCCGTCGGGTGCTTGCCCCAGCAGAAATATCTCCGGAATCATCCGAAGAAAAGGGAGTGACTGAGCAAATGGCTTTGCAAGTAAAAGACCAGGAAAAGACTGAGGATTGGAGAGAAGTCTTTATAGGCTACTTCAAATCCCGTCGAACACCTAAAGATGCGTCCTCAAGACATCAGCTTATGAAACGAGCTCAGTCTTTTGCCTTCGTCAACGATACTCTGTACAAGAGATCGTTCGATTCTCTATGGTTGAGATGTCTGGGACCTGGAGAGGCGAAAAGAGTCGTTCAGAAAGTTCACGACGGACTCTGCGGTTCTCACCAAGCAGGCCCGAAGATGAGGTTGAAGATTAAACGGATGGGCTACTATTGGCCCACGATGATTCAGGACTGCCTCGAATATGCGAAGTAATGCCACTCATGCCAGATTCATGGGGACTTTATCCATCAGCACGCAAATCCTCTACATCCAACAGTAGCTAGCTGGCCGTTCGAAATGTAGGGGACTGACGTAATCGGCCCCATCGAACCAGCATCGTCCAGGGGACATTGATTCATCTTGGCGACGACTGACTGCTTCTCCAAATGGGAAGAAGCAGTACCACTGAGGGAAGTGAAGACGGAGAATATCCTCCATTTCTTCAAGACGCACGTCATTTATCGGTTTAGAACTCCGCGACGGATCATCTCCGATAACGGGCCAGCCTACAGAAGCCATAAGATCAGCGCTTCGCGCAACAACACAACATAGACTGGAGATATTCCTCAGTTTATAATCCCCGAGCTAACGGTCTAGCTGAGGCTTTCAACAAGACCTTGACGAAGATCGTGAAGAAGACGGTGTCCCGAAATAAGAAGGACTGGCATGAGAGACTGCAAGAAGCTCTCTGGGCGTATCGAACTACGTTCAAGACGGCCACGAACACAACGCCGTACGCGTTGGTATTCGGTACAGAAGCAGTACTCCCCCTCGAAATAGAATTACCCTCTCTACGAGTGGCAGTCCACTACGAGCTGACGGACGAAGAAAATGCTCACCTTCGGCTTGAGGAGCTTGATGCCCTTGATTAAACCCGGCTCATAGCGCAACAAAATCTGGAGGCTTATAAAGCAAAGATGACGCGCTCATATGAAAGATTGACCAGGCCGAGGACATTCCGCCAAGGCGAACTCGTGCTAGTGGTCAAAAGACCTATGATCCCCAATCGCGCCAAGCGGGAAAAATTCGAGCCGAACTATGAAGGCCCGTACATCATAGACAAGGTCTACCAGGGTGGAGCCTATCTACTCATGGATATGCACGGTGAAAGGCCTTTCAGGCCAATAAACGGTCGCTTGCTAAAGAAATACTACGCTTAATGAGTCACAACCTAGGTCAATGATAGATGACGACGACTATGTCCGCTCTCTATCTTCCTAAGCCCAAACTCTATAAGTAGTAGCCGGCCTTCTTCAACAACGGACCGAAACGTCCTTAAACTAATGACGGACCACTACGTCCTAAAACTAGCTGTTGACCGAGATGTCGATAAACTACGGTGGATTGCAACATCCCAAAGCCGATACAAAAAAAAAGAATAAAAAAAATTTTAAAAAAAAAGAGAAAAAGAAAAGAAGAAAAAAAGAAGAGAAAATGGTATATCCATAAGCAAAATGGGCGCGGATGAAAACCCGAAAGGGCTCCGTGAATAAAAACAGCAGGGCTACCGGCGGGTGTTTGTGAAAACCCGAAAGGGCGCAACCTCGTTAAAAGACACTTACAGGGTCTTCTCGACCTTGTGAGGAGAAACCACCTGCGTGAGATCCTTACGACTCACAAGGGAGCAATACACTTAGGAATCCTCACGATTTCTAAGGAGAAATTACACTTGCGAGATCCTCACGACTCGTAAGGAGAACTCTCTTATGGTACCCTCACGGCTCATAAAATTTGAAAGTCCTAAGTTACAGAGACCTGAACCTGTTCTTAAGCAAACCCCTACAACCTCCGATACTGCCCTAGAAGTGGCTCAATACTGACCCTTGTATACAATCCACGGGCGCGAATAAACATTTCCCTAACAAAGTCCCATTCGTGACTAGGGATATGTTCATACAACAAACAACACTTGTAAGTCCTCTCGACTTATAAGGAGAAAACACTCTTGTAAGATCCTTACGACTTATAAGAGAACACACGCTTAGGAATCCTCACGATTCCTAAGGAGAAAACGCACCTATGTGATCCTCATGACTCGTAGGGAGAAATACCTTTATGAGACCCTTACGGCTCATGAAGTCAAAAGCCTTAGTCGACAGGATCCTAACCCTGTTCGCTAAGCCACCTTTGTTCGACATCGACAGAAGCAAATGATAATTCGCTCCTGGCAATATCCCAGTTGTAGCTATGTTGATGCCAAAATCGGTGTCTAATTCCTAGCTTGCAGCGAAAAGCCAACGAGCCACACATGCATACGAAATAGCCGAAATGATGGGGCAACTTGCAACAAAATCAGCAAGTAAAAAATGTATGCGTGCAAAATAGCCGAAATGATTGGGCAACTCGCAATAAAAATCAGCGAGTAAAAATAAAATAAATAGCCGAAATGATTGGGCACCGCGAAAAATAGCCGAAATGATTGGGTAATCGCGACTTTCGCGATACAAAAATCTGAAATGATAGAGCATCGCGGAAAGAAATAAAAAATATATATATAATGAAATTTTTGCCCTACAGGCGATATCACAGCAATCCCTGTATACAATCCATGGGCACAAACACAGAAGGAAACATATCTTCCCCCCATGCTCCATCAGAAAACGGAGCCGAGTCTTGACGGTAACTCATATAAAGCCCGAAAGACAATCGGAGATCATCTCACCCCAGCGTGGAGTGATCACCACTTCAACGTTCATCTCTACCCAACAGACGAAATGTCACCACAGCATCTTGATTCGCGTCGACCTGCAGAGAAACCAGTGTCTTTGCAGGAGTACCTCGATTCGTTTCAACCCTGAGGAAACCAGTGTCCTCGACAAATACTTCGACTCAGGGAAACCAGTGTCCTTGATGAGAGCACCTTGATTCGCGTCGACCCGCAGAGAAACCAGCATCCTCGGCAAAATACTTCGACTCAAGGAAACCAGTGTCCTTGACGAGAGCATCTCGATTCGCGTCGACCCCCAGAGAAACCAGTGTCTTTGCAAGAATACCTCGATTCGTTTCAACCCCGAGGAAACCAGCGTCCTCGGCAAAATACTTCGACTCAGGGAAACCAGTGTCCTTGACGATAGCATCTCGATTCGCGTCGACCCGCAGAGAAACCAGTGTCTTTGCAGGAGTACCTCGACTCGTCTCAACCCCAGGGAAATCAGTGTCCTTGGTAATCTCCTCAACTCAGGGAAACTAGCGTCCTTGATGAGAGCATCTCGATTCGCGTCGACCCGCAGAGAAACCAGTGTCTTTGCAGGAGTACCTCGACTCGTCTCAACCCCAGGGAAATCAGTGTCCTTGGTAACTTCCTCAACTCAGGGAAACTAGCGTCCTTGATGAGAGCTTCTTGATTCGCGTCGGCCCGCAGAGAAACCAGTGTCTTTGCAGGAGCACTTTGATTCGTTTCAACCTCGAGGAAAACAGTGTCCTCAGCAAAATATTTCGACTCAGGGAAACTAGCGTCCTTGATGAGAGCTTCTTGATTCGCATCGGCCCGCAGAGAAACCAGTGTCTTTGCAGGAATACCCCGATTCGTTTCAACCCCAGGGAAATCGGTGTCCTTAGCAAATACCCCGACTCAGGGAAATTAGTGTCCTTGACGAGAGCTGCTCGATTCGTCTCGACTCGTGAGGAAATTAGTGTCTTCGCGAGGACTTCCCGATTCGTCTCGACTTGCAAGATAAAGCCTTAGGCAGCAGGGATTAAAAAACTTGTTTCCTAAGCACTGGGACCCTGCAAGTCAGTCTAAAACGGCCTCTTGCATACTATCCACGGGTCTCACTCTCCAAAGTCGAATCTCGACAATGAGGGAAACAACCGCTTATGAGTTCTCTCGACTCATAAGAGGGAAAATTCTCTTATAAGATCCTTACGACTTATAAGTGAAAACGCACTTAGGAATCCTCACGATTCCTAAGGAGAAAATACACCTACGAGATCCTCTCGATCCGTAGGGAGAAAATCTTTATGAGACCCTCACGGCTCATAAAGTTGAAAAGTCTTAGGCAGCAGATCTGAACCTGCAGCCTAAGCCATCACTACCTTTTGAAGAAGCCAGGACAAGGGAGAAAGCACAGAGATGACACAAGACATTGCAAAAAAAAATGTGTGTCTTTATTCATGAATTCAATCAAGTACAAGGTGAATCGTATAAAAGAATAAAGAATGGATACATTTTATTCAAAGAATTCAAGTGTATAATTGATACAAAAAGCAGCTAAGGAGAAGGAAGCGTCTTAAATAGCCCCATCAATTGCTCGCGCACTTCCTTTAATGCCTTCTCCTGATCGGCCGCTACCGCCAATTCGGTTTCCACTTGAGCCCGCTGCTGTAGGAAGGTTGAGAGCTGCTCCTCAACTGCTTGCTGAGCTGCGTTGCGACCTTGGGCATCACACTCAGCGACATCGAGCGTCTGCTTCAGTGCTAGTCCATCAGAAATATTTTGCAGAAGGCCCTCGAAGATAGCCTTCACCCGGGCAGCGTTCGCATCAACTTCAGCATGTAGGCGAGCAGTCTCGCTTGAAGACTCTTGGCATTCCCTCAGCCTTAAAGCTGCTTCTTGTTCCAAATGGCATAAGTAAGAAGCGCTTTGCTCGATCCATGCCGCCCGTTGAGTACTCGCGGCCAAAATCTCAGGGGCAGGACGCATCGACTCCAGCTGATGCAGGCGGGCCTCGATCTCCCTGCAGTGATTAACCCAAGACTCGACGACGCCTTCATTATGAAAATTTACAAGCGTCGCCAGCATCGGATTAACCTCCGCAGCGAAATCTGCGGCAGATGGGGGAACGTCCGCGTCAAGCTCTTCAACATATCCGCTCAGCATTCCCAAACTCATCGCAGCATTCTTTGAAGACGGACGTCTCAAGAAGGGGCCTGCCGGGATTATGATGCGGGACTCAAGAGGGACCGGAACCGGAACGATAGCTGCAAAACAAAACACAGTCAAATGACGGTCCAAGAAATATAAGAAAGTCATCAATAGGAGAATTTATTATACCAGCTGCAGCAGGCGGCAAAGCCGGGAGGACCGGTGGCGCAACTGATCTTTCATCTCCCCCTTCGATCTGTAGCACTGCAATCAGGGCAAGAAAAAATCAGAAACAAGTTCATTATGGGAAAAAAGAAAAAGTATTAATTGAAAACCATGCTCACCAGTGCCACTAGAGGAAGCAGGCTCCGACGGGAAGGAGAAGTGCGGGTGCAACACCTGATAAAAGTGATCAAAAAGCACTCCTGCAAAGACGCAATAGTACGGCATCAGTACATGAATTATGCAGTCTAAAGATGAAACTGATGGGTCATGAATCCATACCTTCCAGCATTTGCGATGGTGCGAGAGAAGGTAGAGAGGTGGCCATCGTCAAGGCAGTAGTCGACGGCGCTCCCTCGAGCAGTGGAGCGTCAGCATTGGCCACACCTGCGTTAGAAACAAGATAAACCCTGTCAGGAAAGGTTGCAGAATAAAAGAAAGACGGTAACCCGAAATTTACCTGATGACAAGCCGGCCGAAAAGGCGGCGTCTCCCTCCATTGACATGAGACCACCTCCCGACGCCTCATCGCCGGACTCTACGGGAGCCGTCGTCGTGCTCGCGAGACCAGGAGACGGCGGAGGACCGTAGACGGGGCGAGCAATGATTGGAGCATTGCCAGACTCTTGAGAAAGAGCAGTTGGCTTGTCCTTGGGAGTCATGCCCGTCTCACCTACTACTCCCTCGGGCTCAGCGGTCGCTGCTGTCTCGTCCGCCGTCGCCATGGGGTCGTCGGTCTCAGGTGCTCCATCAACTGCTGCCTCAGACTCGGCCGTAGCAGCTGTCTCATCTGCCGCTACTTTGGGCTCGGCATCGGCTGCCTTCTTCGGCATAGCTTCCTCAGCCCCTACCTCGAGTTCAGCAACCTCGGCGACGTCACCCACCGTCGGCTCGGGTTCAGCCATTGCCTCCTCCACTGTCCCCTTAGGCTCGACGGTTTCCGCCGCTCCTTCAGTTGGACTTGGCCCTGCAGGAAGAGATGTATGAGAACCGATAGTTGTACAATTCTTACAACAAAGTCTCGAAAAACACATTACCTGAGGTGGACTGATCGTTGGCCTCCCGAACCGCACGCGCCACCTGTCTATGAGCGGTAGATAAGGCGACCGGGGGCTCCTCGGAAGGAGAAGCAGCGGGAATAATGGTGCTGGGGCCCGCTCCTACAGCCAAAGAAGCTCTGCGCTCCTTCGCCTCGTGCCTCAAGCGCTTCCTCTCTTCCCGGGCCGTCACGACGGACCTTTTCGACGCTTCCTTCATCAAGGCGTCTTCGTCCTCGTTTAGAGTTGCCTCCAGAGCCTTCAAGGCGTCCCTCATCGGCTTTTCAAGTCGGCTCTCTCGCGGCAGCCCCGAAGAGGCCGGGACTTCAGCAGCTGGCCCAGGAAGAGTTCCCGCATCGGCTTGCAAAATAGGTCCCGCAGTCCCTGCAATGAGACAAAGAAATGTTAAGTTGGCCATAAAAGGGAGAATAAAAAACTCTATGAACCGAAATATATCAAGGCCCAAAGAAGCTCTGAGTCGTTCCTCCTCCTGAAAAGTTTTGAGGGAAGCAGCGATAGCTTCTTCGGTAGAAACGCCTGTAAAGAAAAGGGGAAAAGGGGGAAAAGCATTAGTCGAAGACAATGATAAAAGAATGATGCAATAGCAAAAAAAATAATAAAAAATAATACGACTAGTGATTACCCGATTGCGCAAGCTTAGCTAGCCACGAGTCGCGCCTCGCCAATCGCTCTGAAGCCGCGATGGCAGCCGCCAGATCAGTGTCGTCTGGCGGCATAACTAATCCTTTGTTGGTCCCATACTCGCCGAAGCCCTCGCTATAGAGAGCATGAGGTTCCTTACTGAACGCAACATCAGCAGAGAGGATCAACTTCTTCTTCCTCTTCTGCACGTGGACCCCTGTCGCACCCAAAATTAACTTGCGCTTTGTGGGCACCTTAGGGCGGCGGGTCCCAATGTCCGGGCCTACACCAGACTCAGGCGAAACTACGTTCACTGTCTCCACTGGAGCACGGGGCCCTGGGGGCACGTCCACGGCATCACGAGGCAATCCGCACGGAGGGCTCAACACATGGGGTGGCCCGGCTCCAGCATCTTTCAGTGGAGGAACGACCGGGGTCCTTGGTTTCAAGGGAGCCTTGCGGTCGCTGCCGGGAGGCGCACCCTTGTAAGTCCACGTTGCGACCCCCGGTTCTTACGGGGAGGCGGAAACGGTATAAAATCAAAATTTTAACGCAAGAGGCACCATGGACTAAGCTAGGTCGGGATCTTTACCTAAACTAAAACTAGCATACAAGCTAAAGAGAGTTAGCTACTCGGATAGAGATGGTTATACCTAGCTTGTCTTGAACTCCTTCGTCTTCAAAGCTCCGATGGTGGTCCGATGGCTTCTCCTCGTCGTCTCCGTACGCCGAAGACAGATCCACCTGAAAGCTCTAACCTTTAGCTCCTTCTTCGTTCTTTGAAGAAACTGGTTCACTTGGTTTGCTAAACCTAGTGAACTAGAATGAGTAGAGAGGAAATAGAATGGGATTTTATCTATGGTTCTTGATTCTCAACTCATGAGACAAGAGAACCATAGATCAAGAGAGGGAGCAAGAGGTTGAGGGTGAGAACAAGAGGAGAGCTCAAGAACAAGAGAGAGAATGAGCAAGAAAGAATGAGCAACTCTTTTGTCTTTCACCCTCTCATAATCCAAAGTGATCATAACTCATCATATCAAAAAAGTCTTATGTGATGGTTAGAAGCAACCATAACCTTATCATGTCATGCACTCATTTTACTCAAATGAGCAAGCAAGAAAAAGTCTTTGGCATGAAATGATAACCATGGTTATCATGATGGTCAACTAGTCAAGCCTAGTCAACCGGTCAACAAGTCAACAAAAGTCAACAAGTCAACAAAGTCAACAAGTCAACAAAAGTCAACAAGTCAACAACCATATCACCATAATACTTAATTAATATAATAGTTAATCACATATCATATTCTCATTAGGGTTGAGCAAAAAGTCAAAAAGTCAACGGTCAACTGTCAACAACCCTAATGAGAATCCTCTGCCTCTGCCTCCCTGTCAACTGTGCATACACACCCGCATCCGCGTTCCGAGGAACACGAATGCAAACTGGATAAATCCAATCCCATAAGGTACACTAGGATCTGGCTTAAACCAAAGCCCGCTAGTGTAAACTGTCCGGACACTGTACGTGCACAAGTGCACGGATGTGATCGAACCCTGTCGCAAAACCATGCGACCTGTCGCAATACCATGCGACCTCTACTCTTTTGCCTAAAGGCGAAAAGCTTTCTGTGTGGGACTCTAAAGACTCGACACTACGCTGGCAGTGGGTTTAACCACAGACCGCATGCGGCACTAGCTGTGCGTAACGGTCCCCAGGTAATGCCGACAAGAAGACCGACGAGGCGAAACCCATCTGAACTCCTACTGAGCCTGAGTGTGACATTCTCCGTACAGTCCGGTCTGTTCGTCTGATACATCGCATGGCGGGCCTAGGGGGCGGTAAACGTCAGTCCCCCAATAGCGGTACAAGTCGTGCCGGAGTGAAGCCCAATACACCCTGAGATAACACTGGAAACCTACCAGTATATCTCGTTTGCCCTGGCCAGGGACTACTCGTGTAATGGCTCTCCTAGACACAGCGCGATGTCAACCCCCAATACCGGGAGAGACGAATCCTGTCTAACCGTCACTGCCTCCAAGTGCTTCGGGACTGCACCCAACCACCACCTGTTTGCACGACTCCTTTGAGCCGTGGTAGGGTAGTGATCAAAGTACAGTGGGAACACACCCGAGGCGAAGTGACAGTGTCAAGTCAGCGGACTAAGCTGTACTCATGTCACCTGGGAACTGATAACTGACGATAGGTATAATACCAACTAGTCAGTTCCCGACGAGTCCTGTCCAGTGTACCCGTAACCTAACGAGCACCCGCATACTATCTCAAGTACGACGTACTGACGGCTGTGGGACAGACCGTCTCCCACACTGGGATGAGAAGCGCATGCGCTGGTCTACTCCGGAGTATCGATGCCCTGTCTCGATAGTCCTGCGACCAGGGACCTGCATAAGGATGTGCTTATAGATTACCCAGCCCCACTAGTGTGACGGCCATCACATCGCTGGTAATCAAGCAAAGATCCTAAGGGCTCTACTAATGTGTATAGGCGATATACAAAAATAAACACATGTACACATTGAAGTAGAAACAAACCAAGTAGCATACTACTATTTTGAGCAAGATTGTATATACAAGGTGAATATCCCAAGCATCCATTAAGTAATATACAAACCAGTATGATACAGTAATGGCCTCTAGGGCATATACACTAACAATCTCCCACTTGCAATAAGGCCATGTACTGGCGTATCGAAGACCTATCATCTCGATCAGCCGCTCGAACTGAGTCTGGGGCAGGGCCTTGGTGAATGGATCAGCAGTGTTATCTTCTGAAGCGACTCTCCGAACCTCGATCTCCTGGCGATCTACGATCTCCCTGATCAGGTGATACCGCCTTAAGATGTGCCTGGATCTCTGATGGGACCTGGGTTCCTTCGCTAAAGCTATAGCCCCGTTGTTGTCGCAATACAGAGGTATTGGATCAACAATGGACGGAACCACCTGAAGTTCTTTCAAGAACTTCCTCATCCAGACAGCTTCTTTTGCGGCATCAGATGCAGCGATGTATTCCGCTTCCATCGTCGAGTCTGCAACGGTTTCCTGTTTGGAACTCTTCCAACACACCGCCCCTCCATTGAGGGTAAAGACAAAACCCGACATGGACTTGGAATCATCCTTGTCACTCTGGAAGCTGGAGTCAGCAAAGACCTCGATCTGGAGGTCTTTTCCGCCATACACCAAGAACATCTCCTTAGTCCTTCTCAGGTACTTGAGAATGTTCTTTACCGCTATCCAGTGTTTCTCCCCAGGGTTAGACTGATACCGGCTTACCACACTCAGTGCATAAGCTACATCCGGTCTGGTACACAACATCGCATACATTATAGAGCCTACCGCAGAAGCGTAGGGTATAATAGACATGCGATCCCTCTCCAAATCAGTCTTGGGAGACATCTCTTTAGAGAGGGTGATCCCGTGACAAGCCGGTAGGTTACCGCGCTTGGAATCTTCCATACTGAATCTTTTCAGCACGGTGTCGATGTACCTGGACTGAGAAAGTCCTAATATCCTCTTGGATCTGTCATGGTAGATCCGGATACCCAGAATGTATGAGGCATCACCCAGGTCTTTCATGGAGAACCTGTGTGACAAGAACCCCTTGACAGATTGTAGCATAGGAATGTCATTTCCTATTAAGAGAATGTCATCCACGTATAAAACGAGGAATACTACAGTTCTCGCTACAAATCTACTATAGATGCATGGTTCATCTGGATTTTTGATAAAGCCAAATTCTTTGACCGTCTCATCAAAGCAGATGTTCCAACTCCGCGATGCCTGCTTTAGTCCATAGATGGACTTAAGCAACTTGCACACCTTTCCGCTGCTCCCACTCTGAATGAAACCCTCTGGCTGGTCCATATAGACACACTCCTCTAAATTTCCATTTAGAAAAGCTGTCTTTACGTCCATTTGCCAGATCTCATAATCGTGGAAGGCAGCAATGGCAAGAAGGATCCGAATGGATTTCAGCATGGCTACTGGAGAAAAGGTTTCGTCGTAGTCCAAGCCAGGTCTTTGACGAAAACCCTTTGCTACCAGCCTAGCTTTATAGGTCTCAACCTGTCCATCTACACCAATCTTCCTTTTGAAGATCCACTTGCATCCTACGGGTTTTACCCCGTCTGGAGCAATGTCCAACGTCCATACCTTGTTGGTGTACATGGACTCCATTTCGGTCCGCATTGCATCCAGCCATTTCACTGAGTCAACGCTCTGAACGGCCTGCTGGAAGCTAGTAGGCTCATCATAATCTATGATGCAATCCTCTCTATCCCCGTCTATGAGAAAACCGTAGTATCTCTCGGGCGGATGAGACTGCCTACTACTCCTGCGGAGTGGCGCAGGAATGTCCTGTTTTGTTGAACCCTCTAGTTCCACTAAGCTTTCAGTAACAGTCTGTGGTTCTGGAACTTCTTCCAGTTCTATTGTGTTCCCACTTATCTGGGTTTCTAAAAACTCAGTTTCCAAGAAGCGGGCATGCTGAGAAACAAAGACCTTTTGCTCCTCAGCGGAATAGAAAAGATACCCCCTGGAGTTCCTTGGGTATCCCACAAACTTACACTGTACTGAACGTGCCTCAAGTTTGTCCGCATGCTTCTTTTTTACAAAAGCTGGACATCCCCATACCTTAAGATACTTAAGACAGGGTTTCTTCCCAGTCCACATCTCATATGGGGTGGTAGGCACAGTCTTGGTGGGAGCTTTGTTCAAGAGATACGCAGCTGCTTCTAGTGCATATCCCCAGAATGATCGCGGTAACTCAGCGTTACTCATCATGGACCGAACCATATCCAATAGGGTTCGGTTCCGTCTCTCCGATACACCGTTATGTTGCGGAGTGTATGGAGGAGTAAGCTAAGAGAGAATACCATTCTCTTTTAAGTAATTCAGGAATTCGGCACTTAAGTATTCTCCACCTCGATCCGATCTTAGAATCTTAATACTTTTGCCGGTCTGTTTCTCTACTTCATTCTTATACTCCTGGAATTTTCCAAAGGCCTCGGACTTATGTTTCATCAAGAAGACATAACCGTACCTTGAGAAGTCATCCGTAAAAGTAATGAAGTAAGAATGTCCGCTTCGGGCATGTGTAGACATTGGACCGCACACGTCACTGTGTACGAGTCCCAAGAGCTCGCTCGCTCTTACTCCTTGTCCAGTAAACGGAGTCTTTGTCATCTTTCCTTTGAGACAAGATTGACAAGTGGCATACGATTGATATTCGAACGCATTCAAATATCCTTCTGTATGTAACTTAGTCAACCTTCTCTCATTGATGTGACCCAATCTACAATACCATAAGAAAGTCTGATTTAGTTCTGGAGACTTTCTTTTGTGTGTATTCTGGACGTTGAAAATCTGTGGTTGGTTTAACACGTATATACCATTACTCAATGTACCTGACCCAATCAAAACTTGATTAAGGTGAATGTTTACAACATTACTTACAAACGCAAATTCATAACCTTCTTTAGAAACTAAAGATACAGAAATGATATTACAAGTTGCGTTGGGTACAAAAAAGCAATTACGCAAAACCAAAACATGTCCATCTGACATTCCCAGGTGATAGTCCCCCACGGCTTTAGCATCCATGCTAGCTCCGTTCGCAACTCTGAGGGTCATGTCACCTGCCTTCAAAACACTACGGTTTCTCAACGCCTGCAAAGAATTACAGATATGAGATCCTGATCCGGTATCCAATACCCAGGAAGTAGAGTTTATTGAAAGACAGTTTTCAATAACATACACACCTGAAGCTGAAGCTGCAACCTGCTTCAATTCCTGTGTTCTGGCCTTCCAGGCCCTGCAATCATTCTTCCAGTGTCCTTTCTTATGACAATAGAAGCATTCTTCCTTATCCACAAGCTTCCCCGCTATCTTTGTTGCTTTTGCTTTTCCCTTCGTATCCACTTTACTAACACCGCCCCTTGGTTTGGCGGGGGCTTTCTTCTTCTTTCCCTTGGCTTTCGCCTTGGACCTAGAAGAAGATGATCCTCCTACAAACAATATGGATGTATCCCTACTTTTCTGTAGGGTGCCCTCTGCGCTCCTCAGCATGTTGAGGAGCTCTGATAGTTCAACCTCTTTTTCTTGTAGGTTGAAGTTCAGTATAAACTGGGCGTAAGTGGAAGGAAGGGACTGGAGAACTATATCCGTATATAGCTCACTCTCCAATGTGATCCCTAGGTCAGCGAGCTCCTCAATGAAGCCGATCATCTTTAGCACGTGCTCGGCTACTGATGATCCGACGGCCATTCTTGTCGAAAATAACTTTTTCGACGCTTCGTATCTTGCGATACGTGATTGCTCTCCATACAGTTCTTTTGTATGGAGCAATATGGACTCCATGTCCATATTCTCATGCCTCCTCTGATGTTCGTTGTCCATCGAGGCAAGCAGGAGGCACTTGGCCTTCGCGCTATCAATCTCCCAAGTCTTGCGGATTTCCTTATCCGCGACACTAGAAGTTGGACCAGGGACAGGGGGAGCTTTGGTGGTAAGAAGATACCCCAGCTTGTCATAAGTGATTGCTATCTTGACATTCCTGAGCCAATCTTTGTAGTTTGGCCCTGTCAGTTTGTTTTTATCTAGGAGTAACTTAAGTCCAGTCATGTTGATTGGTCGCTGCAATTAGGAGAGAGAAGAAGAAACACTCAGCATGATGCTCTTGCAAGTTTAGAGTGGTTTTTAATTTGTCTAAACAGGATGGCTCCCACTGTTTCTCGAATCCCTCCTCAAACCATAAAGGAAGAATTAGTCAGGATTAATCCCACCGTACAATACTTGCTTAACTGTTCAGCCAGGCCGGTGTCGGTACTTCGAGGGAGGTTTTCCAACGCTTTCGCGAAGTTCCTTAATTAGAGAACCTCTTTTCCCTGGGGGCGTAGCCCCGCTAACACCTTTCTAGGCACCTACTAGGTTTATAGCATTGATCGTTAAGTGAGAAATTTCCCGAGGAGTAGCATATACTCACAGTAGGATCGGGATCCAAATATCATCGCGTGACGAAACTGAAGGAATCCTACCAGAATCATCACACTCCAAATGGTATGCAAATCTAGCAAGTTTCAGTACTTATGAAACTCCCGATGTGGATTTTTTTTGCCCCATGCTCTTATGACCTTGACGAAGGTCAACAAATCATAAGTCACATGTCAAGTTCTGCCCGTCATTATCCAGGTTAATTTGAATCCACCCGTATATACCCTTGACGAAGGTCAACAAGGTAATGCGAATGTCCCAAACCAACGCATCTATCTATGCTACATATGAATACCCAATAGCTACCAATCACTATGCCTTGACGAAGGTCAACAAACACAGCTTGAATACTATTGAATATTCATACGAAACGACGGAGGGCTACGAATGGTTTTGGCAAAACCGTGAACGTAGTGAACTTGATTTGGTCGATGGAACGAGATAGCTTTTAAAAGGAGTGGCTCAAGCTCCGCATTTAAAAGTTGTTTTTGAAAAGAACCGAGTGGTTTTTCGAAAGTGTTCCAACGACTTTAACTTGGTTTATTATCTTGCATTAGTTCTTTTAATGCGTGATATTCTTGCATTAGTTCTTTTAATGCGTCCCATCATTTAATCCTACCATTGCAGAAAACAACCAAAATATGACGTACGCTTATGCCATTCGCATTCGCCACGGGGCCCCGTCATTACCCGTTAGGTTACTTAACTAACGACAGAGCGGGGGCTGGGCTAGCGCGTCTGTAAAACATAAGCAACGCCTAAATAATATCATATATAGATATACTGCAATGATAAACATTTCAGATCACAGATAAATACATTGGATATACTAGCAATCTGTAATTTGTACGAGCCTGTAACAAAAACAGATAACACGGTCGCGGTGAATAGCCAAAACCCCACCCAAGACCCCTACGGGTGCGGCAAACTACCCGCCAAGTACCCGAAGCGTAGCAACCTCCCTCATCTCCATGAGTAGGCCACTCGACACTTCGGCATACCCGGTAGTTTGTGCACCCCTCCATGGGTCTATCCTAGGAGCAAAAACAGTAAAAAGAAATTATACAATGACGGCTACAACCCCTTCCCGGTTGTGCGGCCATACAAATAATTATTACATCAATTTACAGATTTACATGAATTGCAAGAAAAGAAAACTCTCGTCTCACAACCCCCGGCTATTCACTCGCGACAATCCAACATATTTATATACACATTCCAGCACATTACAGATCATGTATAACCCCGACCAATCGACTTATAGCGATTAGCCGACGTTCAATACATGCAAACATCACAGATATAACCATCATAGTCAAAGTGCAGTGAAGTTCGGAAAAAATACGGAATTATAGGACCCCAAAAGGAAATTTCTTTTCTGGAAAATCTGGGCACATATAATATATTCCAAAAATCCCAAAACCAACACAGACACACACTGCATGAAAAACGATGCACAGAAGACGACAAAGCGCGGCGGTTCCGCGGCGGCTACCTAGCTCGCGCGGCGGAAGGGCGGCGGTTTGGACGAATTACTGTATCGTTTTTCTTGGGTGTTCACACAAAACCCTGAGCCGAATTTACAAGTGTAAAGTTTTTCATTTTGACCAGAAAAAATTTCAACAGAAACTCAGTTTTTGTAAAAGTTTGGTTTTTGGATTTTTCCGGTTCCGAACTTCGTTACACTTCACTACCAAGCTAGTTTAAGTTTAGTTAGGCTCTGATACCACTGTAAGTCCACGTTGCGACCCCCGGTTCTTACGGGGAGGCGGAAACAGTATAAAATCAAAATTTTAACGCAAGAGGCACCATGGACTAAGCTAGGTCGGGATCTTTACCTAAACTAAAACTAGCATACAAGCTAAAGAGAGTTAGCTACTCGGATAGAGATGGTTATACCTAGCTTGTCTTGAACTCCTTCGTCTTCAAAGCTCCGATGGTGGTCCGATGGCTTCTCCTCGTCGTCTCCGTACGCCGAAGACAGATCCACCTGAAAGCTCCAACCTTTAGCTCCTTCTTCGTTCTTTGAAGAAACTAGTTCACTTGGTTTGCTAAACCTAGTGAACTAGAATGAGTAGAGAGGAAATAGAATGGGATTTTATCTATGGTTCTTGATTCTCAACTCATGAGACAAGAGAACCATAGATCAAGAGAGGGAGCAAGAGGTTGAGGGTGAGAGCAAGAGGAGAGCTCAAGAACAAGAGAGAGAATGAGCAAGAAAGAATGAGCAACTCTTTTGTCTTTCACCCTCTCATAATCCAAAGTGATCATAACTCATCATATCAAAAAAGTCTTATGTGATGGTTAGAAGCAACCATAACCTTATCATGTCATGCACTCATTTTACTCAAATGAGCAAGCAAGAAAAAGTCTTTGGCATGAAATGATAACCATGGTTATCATGATGGTCAACTAGTCAAGCCTAGTCAACCGATCAACAAGTCAACAAAAGTCAACAAGTCAACAAAGTCAACAAGTCAACAAAAGTCAACAAGTCAACAACCATATCACCATAATACTTAATTAATATAATAGTTAATCACATATCATATTCTCATTAGGGTTGAGCAAAAAGTCAAAAAGTCAACGGTCAACTGTCAACAACCCTAATGAGAATCCTCTGCCTCTGCCTCCCTGTCAACTGTGCATACACACCCGCATCCGCGTTCCGAGGAACACGAATGCAAACTGGATAAATCCAATCCCATAAGGTACACTAGGATCTGGCTTAAACCAAAGCCCGCTAGTGTAAACTGTCCGGACACTGTACGTGCACAAGTGCACGGATGTGACCGAACCCTGTCGCAAAACCATGCGACCTGTCGCAATACCATGCGACCTCTACTCTTTTGCCTAAAGGCGAAAAGCTTTCTGTGTGGGACTCTAAAGACTCGACACTACGCTGGCAGTGGGTTTAACCACAGACCGCAAGCGGCACTAGCTGTGCGTAACGGTCCCCAGGTAATGCCGACAAGAAGACCGACGAGGCGAAACCCATCTGAACTCCTACTGAGCCTGAGTGTGACATTCTCCGTACAGTCCGGTCTGTTCGTCTGATACATCGCATGGCGGGCCTAGGGGGCGGTAAACGTCAGTCCCCCAATAGCGGTACAAGTCGTGCCGGAGTGAAGCCCAATACACCCTGAGATAACACTGGAAACCTACCAGTATATCTCGTTTGCCCTGGCCAGGGACTACTCGTGTAATGGCTCTCCTAGACACAGCGCGATGTCAACCCCCAATACCGGGAGAGACGAATCCTGTCTAACCGTCACTGCCTCCAAGTGCTTCAGGACTGCACCCAACCACCACCTGTTTGCACGACTCCTTTGAGCCGTGGTAGGGTAGTGATCAAAGTACAGTGGGAACACACCCGAGGCGAAGTGACAGTGTCAAGTCAGCGGACTAAGCTGTACTCATGTCACCTGGGAACTGATAACTGACGATAGGTATAATACCAACTAGTCAGTTCCCGACGAGTCCTGTCCAGTGTACCCGTAACCTAACGAGCACCCGCATACTATCTCAAGTACGACGTACTGACGGCTGTGGGACAGACCGTCTCCCACACTGGGATGAGAAGCGCATGCGCTGGTCTACTCCGGAGTATCGATGCCCTGTCTCGATAGTCCTGCGACCAGGGACCTGCATAAGGATGTGCTTATAGATTACCCAGCCCCACTAGTGTGACGGCCATCACATCGCTGGTAATCAAGCAAAGATCCTAAGGGCTCTACTAATGTGTATAGGCGATATACAAAAATAAACACATGTACACATTGAAGTAGAAACAAACCAAGTAGCATACTACTATTTTGAGCAAGATTGTATATACAAGGTGAATATCCCAAGCATCCATTAAGTAATATACAAACCAGTATGATACAGTAATGGCCTCTAGGGCATATACACTAACAACCCTTACGGTCAACCAACATCCGTTTCTCTTCATGGATGACTGTGCCCATCGCATGCCCGTACCAAGCCACGTACACGTTGAGGATGCGTGGGACGCAGCTAGGCTCGCTGATAAAGAAGTGGGAGCCCGTATTCAGCCGCATGAAGTGGTGTAGCGCGTTCCGTATCCCTTCCCTGGTGGCAGCGGGCTCTTCCAAAAAAGCCTCCAGTGGGACCCCCTGATTATAGCCTAGTTGCTGGGAGAACCGATTGGGGCTATACCTCATAAAGAGCACCGTATCATTCTGCCTGAATACCAAGAAGCCCAGCCGGATGGAGTATAAGTAGAGAACCTCCTGGGCTTTTAATACGGAGGCCCCGTCCTTGAAGCTATCGCGCAGCGCCAACACCGTTTTGGAGGTATCCGGGCCAATGGTCATCACCTTGTCCTGAAAAGAAATTTTCGCGCCGACCATGTGCGGACGGAGAAGCAACCCCCTAGCCTCCCGCGGAGGCGGATTCACGATCGAGGCGCCGATCATCCGCATGACTCTTGGGAGTCTGCACCTCTAAAAAAACGAAGGGCTCTTATGGATGCCGAATACCCCGTGCACATGCATTTCCATCCACGAAGTGAAGTAGTGCATCGGGAAATTGGCAGGCTGCATTCCAGGTTCATTAGCGTCTGCCGCCACGCTGAGTCCATTATATATGTGAGCCAACCCGGCAATTTTTATTGACAACTATAGGCCAGCCACCATCCGATACGCTGGGTAGAAAACGGACGGCCGCATGTAGCGCGGGTGCATGGGGAGCGCGAAGCTGCACAGCCACAATCCCAGAAACCCTAAAAAAAGGTCTCCTCATCAATGCCCGGGGCGGCGATTTCTGATAAGGGCATGATGGCGGCATCGGGGAGATAGAAATCCTTTTGATTGTCTTCCGATACTGGTCAACGATCTAAGCCGAAGCCGAAAGGGTCGTCAAGCTTGGCGAACTTTTCACTCCGCTCCAATAGAATCTCCGGTCGAAGGAAGCGGGCGATAAAATCTGCAAAACTAACTCCCTGGACTCCTGATTCCAAGTAGAGACCTTCGTATATGTTCAGCACCTTCACCAAGCCTGGAAACTGGTGCTGAATAGCATTCTCCGGCGTCAAATCAAATACCAGCGGCTTGGTGGCAAAGACGTACTCGTCAGGAGGAAGCAGCTCCTCGTAATGCTCCCCCCTTACTGGCAAGCTCGAGATCTCAGCGAACTCTTCCAGGGAGATGGAAACTTCCCTGTCCGTCATAAGGAAGGTGTGGGTGGGGATGTTCCATTGTTCTATGAAAGCCTTAACCCACCACGTTGGAGGAGCGGGGTACTCAAACAGTGAGACGTAGACTGCGGAGTACAGACTGATCTTCATCAGATGCGTCCTCTTCGCTGATAAGATATATCTGGCCCACTGCAGATATCCGGCCGGTTGTCGCGGGGTCAATCCAATATTGTATGCATGTCCCCAAGGGCGTGCCTCACCCTGACATATACGCCGCCCCAAGATGTCTACGGCTGGCGGCTGCTGCACGGGAATGGTAGCGATCGAAGGCTGGAGAAGATCCTCCGAATTCCAGTTCTTGACCTCCACGGCATACTTCACCGGGGGTTCATCCGCATAGGGGATCGACGAGATGGGCTCAGACGGCGTCGCGGAACCGAAGCTTCGGCGACCCTTGATGATCTCATTATACCACCTGCCCCACAGGTGAAGGTTCTTGTGCTCGGGGTCACGATCCTTAATGAGAGCGAGCACCTCCCGGTCCACCGGCGCCTCGGGGAATCCTTTCTCTGAGTGAACGAACGGGAAAGACAGATCAGCAGACATGTTTCCTGCGAAGGGACAGAAATCAGCCGTCAGTGTTGTAATTCCAACGCTTGGCATTTTAAGATTTGTACCATACTGCAATGCAGTAGAAAAGGGACCAAAGGGGGACCCACAAAATCTAGATGATAATGCATCAGTTAATAAGACAGCCCCATCATTGGATGGGACTGTCAATTAATGAAAAGATCCCCAAAAGAATAATCTCATTAAGTGAAAGATTCCTAGAGACAAGGAGAAAATCTCCCCTTTTAGAGCAAAGCTCTGTCACAGAATGACACTTGTCAAACTCTAGTCTCAAGGGAATAAAATTCCTTAAAAGAGCCCAGCTCTGTAAAAATGATGAGAAAATCTATTAAAAGAAAAAAAAATATTAACTCCTAAAAGATTAAAAATTTGGGATCTTAAAGATCCATGAAAACTTTTAAAAGTTCTTCATTTTTAGATCAAAAAGATCTATGTTTGGTCCATGAGCAAAGCTCTGTTCATGGGTTAAAAACCCTGAAACAAGATCTATTTAGATCTATGGATTCTTGAGAGCAAGGCTCTGTTGATGAAACCCCAAAGGGGGTTTCTTTAGATCAAAGATCTATGAGAGCAAGGCTCTGTTAATTAAATTAATTTAATTTAGTTTAAGTTAATTTTACCTAAGATTTTTCTAGGGTTTGAACTCTGAAGTTCTTGAAAAACGAGAGCAAGGCTCTGAAGTTCTTAAAAGCAAGAGCAATGCTCTGAAGATTAAAGTTCTTGAAGATGGTGAACATCTATTGAGGGCCAAGGGTCCTATTTATAGGCGCTTGCGCCCCGCCCCTTCAACTCCTGAGTTGATCCAACGGCTGGGATCTTACCACCGCTGCACTCACGTGTGCGCCACGTGAGCGCAACGGGGGGGGGGCATTTGTTTCCCCCAATCAGAGCAAACCTCTGTTTGAATTTCAAAAAATTCAAAAATTGAAGTAACGCTTCAGATCCCTTGCGCTGCGCGCAACGAGCCACGTGTCAAAAGCAGACACGCCAGCGCAGCGCCCAAGGCAGCGCACCCAATCAGAGCAAAGCTCTATTTAAAACAAAAGTAAAGGAAGCAACGCTTCAGATGATTTGCGCTCTGCGCTGCGCGACACGTGGCAGCGCAGTTGCGCTAGCGCATCTGCGCTGCGCTCTGCGCTGCGCGACACGTGTCAAGCGCAGGTGCGCTTGCGCCAACTGTGCCAGCACTAAAACAGAATTAAAATTCCAGAAAGATCTTTCTGATCTTGTTAAAATAAGAAGATTATTTTCTGTAAAACAGGAGCCATTGGATCAAAGATCCAACGGTTGGGAAAAATTCCTAAATCACTCAGAGAAAGATCTCTTTAACTGATTTAACAGATCAAATGGCACTATAAAAAGGCCCCTAGACTCCAAGTCTAAAACACATTGAAACGCACAGAGAATTTACAGAGCTTTTCTAAGAACTTTAAGAAGAATTCAGAAAGAAAGAAAGAAAAAGGTAAAATCTTTAGAAAAAGAAGAATTTTCTTCTAAAAAGATCAATGATCTAAGAACAAGATCAAAGATCTTCAGTAAAAAATGATAATATTAATAAAAAGAAGTAATTTACTTCTTTACTAGATCATTTGATCTACCTAAAGCATTGCCTTTTGATGAACCATTGGTTCTGGAATCTTAAAAGATTCTTTTCTTTAATCCAAAATTGGATCAAAATATTGACCAGTGCCCTGCACTTGTAAAATTTACACTGTTGCGCTCTTGGGTTGGCGCAAGCCACCAGAGAGCGCCACGTGTCAGCCCCAGAACAAATTGCGCTTTGCGCTTTAAAAACAGAGCACCGCTCTCTTAAAATTGGCGCAAGTCACCAGAGCACGCCACGTGTCAGCAGCGCAACAGCGCAGCGCACTGTCGCAGCGCACCGCGCTTGCGCTCACCAGAGCGTGACACGTGTCACCTCCTCATGCACTTGCGCCTTGCGCTGGCGCAAAGCGCCTGACAAGCCACGTGGCGCTTTGTCAGGCTAATTAATGCACTGCATTATTAAAAAGAAGGGACAGAGCCCAACTAAAAAGGCCTAACAGGCCTAATAAAAAATGCAATGCATTATTAAAAAGAGGCAGAGCCCAAACAAAGGTCTGTCAGACCAAAAACAGATGCTGTGCATTATTTAAAAAAGGGCAGATCCCAAATAAAGGTCTAATAGACCAAACAAAATGCCATGCATTATTAAACAGGGGCAGAGCCCTAGTAAAGGCCTAACAGGCCAAATGCAAATAAAATGTTGAACATTTTCAACTGGACTTAACCCAATTCTGGCCGTAAGTCCTCAAATTAAAATTGACTGAGCACGACTGCTCTCTTAAATCAATTTACACCCGGTTCAAAGGTACATCTCTGAACTCCTCTGATATTTGTCATTGTAATCCTTCAACGTCGTCAGAGAGGTGACGGGTCCCGACAACCATACATCGATACGGACTGTGGGGTCCTTAAACTCATGGACTTATGCGTCCTTAAACTAACAATACGGACTGTGGGGTCCTTAAACTCATGGACTTATGCGTCCTTAAACCAACAATACGGACTGTGAGGTCCTTAAACTCATGGACTAATGCGTCCTTAAACCAACACCCGTCCCCAAAATGGGAGTGTTGGACCACCATGTCCCTAAACTGGCAATGGACCACTGTGTCCCTAAAGTAGAACAATAGAGCCCAAATACTCTTTTGTCGGATCTAAACGATCCTGTTAAGCTGATCTTAGTCTCAAATTAGACTAACGTATCCTTAACAAACGTTTAAGTTGATCTTAGCCTCAAATATGGCTAACGTATCCTTAAACCAAAACCCCAAACCCAAATCTAAGAAAATACGGATTTGGACTAATCCACGTCCTACGGGCGACAGCATAAATTAGTCTCCGTATACAATCCACGGGCAACCACAAACAAAACAAACACCCACGACATGAAGTGACCATCTGGAGAAGGAGAAAGTTGTTACCGCGTTGTGGTTGCGTAATTAACTACAGGGGCTTGCGCCTACAGGGAAGAGCGTCCCCACAATCAAAAATCCCTCGAACGAGAGGGAATCTGACGAAGTCTGCTACATCGGCCGCATCCGTTTAAACCTTCGATACATGGTGCCATAAATAAACTTGGCATCTTCGGAGAGGTGAACGGATAAAACCAAATAGCATCTGCCCCGAATCTCAGGCCTAGACGTCTTTCTGTCGTCGAGCCGCCATTCGGAGGGGAACAATCATATTGATTTCAAAGACTTGAGAGTAGTTAACCCAATAGACCAGTTTAGATTACTCACTACACATTACCCTCACTGTCCTCACTTATATCACTGTTATACCTGTTTTACCACTTATACTCATACCTGCATATCTTGCTACCCCTGTTTATAGTATTGCTTGATGTTATGACGCACTGACGTCTGGGTTTTGCATGGCCCAGATTCTTTACCTTTGCTGCAGGCCGAGCAGGAATATTTCAGTCAGCAGGCTGAGCGGTGAGGACTTGCTAGTAGTTAGTTCATTTTACTTTCGGTATTTTTTTTCATTCCTGATGTGAGCCCGCATTATAGGGTGTACATTCCAGTTTATTCTTGTATTGGATCTTTTGCTTCCGCATTATTTTATTCTTGACTCATTTTATTCTGGCTTATGGACATGTAATAGATAGTTTGTTATTGTTCTTGATATCTCTACAGCCGTAATGTGACTGTGGAAGGATATTTCCTATCCACATGTAGCATGGTTGGCTATGTCACGTGCCTATCTTAGCGTACTCTGGGAAGCGGGGCGTGACATGGTTCTTTTGGTATCAGAGCCATAGGATATAGGTTAATCGAGTTTGATTCTTTTGTAGTTGGGTATTGGACCCAATACACGAATCAGAATACTCGTAACTAGGAGCATGTCCTGCCACATTGTTATCGTGATTCTTGAATCATATCTATCTCTTGATCCTTATCTTGACGATATGCAAACCTCTTTGCATCTCGACTTGAAACATGTTGGTTCCCTATTGTTTCTGCCCGTTCTTTGATTCTGATACTAGGATTTGGGCAACTTGAGTGGAGTTATGTGATTGTAACTATGAACTGCAGCATGGTTACAATGCGGTACTCTATTTAAGTAACTTGGAGTCCTGATCTTGATTCACTTCTTTGTTCTATGGTCGTCATATTGCCTTGTTTCTTTTGCTTTCCAGTTCATGTTTTATCGCAAGCCTGAATCATGTTTACCGTGCTTATTTTCTTCAATGTTTGGCTTCAGGTGAAATCGTTTCAGGCATCCTACTTGTTCATGTCTTTCCCGCATTAGAATTATTCAATTCTGGTGCATCCCTTTGTTTGTTGTTGTCTTGGGAATGGATTTTCTCGGCACTTTCCACGCTCACATTGAATGTAGGACAAAGGAAGTGATTTTCCAGATTTCCGGACATCCAGAGTTTATCTTTGCTGAAGGAAGCAGTTCTGTCAGGCCAGTCGAGTTTAGGGCTAGGCCGACAAATAATGTTCTTTCGTCGATGGAAGTTGATAAGGGGGAAGCGCCGGCTATAATTTGAGAGTTCATGGACGTGTTCGAGGACATCTCGGGTTTACCGCAAAACGAGATGTGGAGTTCGCGATTGATCTTTTTCCTGGTGCAGCGTCAATCTCAAAGGCGTACTATCCAATGGCACCAGTGGAGTTAGAAGAAGTCAAGAAGCAGGTTACCTATTTGCTAGAGAAGGGTTGGATTCGCAGCAGCAATTCACCTTGGGGAGCTCCAGTTCTTCTAGTCAAGAAGAAAGATGGCACGAGGAGGATGTGCATCGATTATCGAGAATTAAACCGGGTGACTATTAAGAACAAGTACCCGATCCCTCGCATTAGCGAATTATTTAAGCAGCTTAGTGGCGCGAGGGTATTCTCGAAGCTGGATTTGCGATCCGGATATCATCAGGTCCGAGTTAAAACAGAAGATATTTGCAAGACGGCGTTTTGAACTCGGTATGAACATTACGAGTATTTAGTGATGCCCTTCGGAGTAACGAATGCACCGGCGATATTTATGGACTTGATGAACCGAATCTTTTCACCATTCTTGGACCAGTTTATAGTGGTGTTCATTGATGATATTCTGGTCTACTCGAAGAGTATTGAAGAGCATGCAGAACACTTGAAGATCGCACTGCAGACGTTGAGGCAAGAAAAATTGTATGCAAAGATGAGCAAGTGCGAGTTTTGACTTGAAGAAGTGAAGTTTTTGGGACACGTCGTGTCTGGAGATGGAATCGCCGTTGATCCCGAAAAGATTACAGCAGTTCGAGATTGGCCGATTCCGAAGAACGTTGCAGATATCAGAAGCTTTCTTGGACTTGCCGGGTATTACAGAAGGTTCGTGGAGAACTTTGCTCGTCTGGCAGAGCCTTTGACTAAGCTTACGCGCAAAGAAGTACCATTTGTGTGGACGGATAAGTGTGCGTCAGCTTTTGAAGCGTTGAAACAAAGGTTGATAACCGCTCCTATTCTGACCGTGCCAGACAGTTCCGGAGGATTGGTGATTCACAACGACGCGTCTGGAAAAGGATTGGGATGTGTTTTGATGCAGCATGGGAACGTTATAGCATACGCATTGAGACAGTTGAAAATTCATGAGAAGAATTACCCAACTCATGACTTGGAGCTAACAGCTGTGATTTTCGCTCTGAAGATTTGGAGACACTACCTATTGGGCGAAAGAGTCGAAGTATTCACCGATCATAAAAACTTGAAGTATGTGTTCACGCAGAAAGAGCTTAATATGAGGCAGCACAGATGGTTGGAGCTGATGGCTGATTACGATCTTGATCTTAAGTACCATCCGGGGAAAGTTAATGTTGTGCCGGATGCGCTTAGTCGGTTGCCATCAATTCGGATGTTGACTGCACAGAAGGAAATTATTGAAGACTTTCGAAAATTCGATTTGGAGGTTGTGCTACCACATTCTTCAGGACAGTTGATGCAGCTGTAAGTACAGTCGTCGTTGATCGAGAATATTAAAGCAGCGCAATTGCAGGACCCTAGATTGCAAAAGTTTCGAGAACAGGTTGAAGCTAGACTTCGAACGGACTTGTTAATTCATGAAGATGGTTCGTTGCGATATGGTAACCGTTTGTGTGTGCCAAAGGGAGATATTCGCGAAGAACTTATGAAGGAGGCGCACGGTTCAGCATATTCTGTGCATCCAGGAAGCACGAAGATGTACCGAGATATACGACAGCATTTCTGGTGGGAAGGCATGAAACGGGAGATTGCCCTCTTTGTAGCGAAGTGCTTGGTGTGTCAGCAAGTTAAGGCTGAATATCGAAGGGTTGCTGGTTTATTGCAACCACTTCCGATTCCTCAGTGGAAGTGGGAACATATAACCATGGATTTCGTGATGGCTCTACCGCGGAGTCCAAAAGGCAACAATACAGTTTGGGTGATTGTTGATCGATTAACCAAGGCAGCTCATTTCACCCCTTTTCGAGTTGGTCAATCAACAGAAGCATTGGCAGAACGGTACATGCAGGAGGTTGTAAGATTGCATGGTGTACCAGTGAGTATCGTGTCCGACCGTGACACTCGTTTCTTATCACACTTTTGGAGGAGCTTACAGGAAAGTTTGGGGACTCGATTGAAGTTTAGCATAGCTTATCATCCTCAGACAGATGGCCAGTCGGAGAGAACGATCCAAACTCTCGAAGACATGCTGAGAGCTTGCATGTTAGACTTCAAGGGTTCATGGGAGGATCATCTACACTTAGTGGAGTTTTCTTACAATAACAGTTTCCAGGCGACTATTCAGATGGCTCCATTCGAAGCTTTATATGGTCGCAAGTGTCGTTCACCTGTTTGTTGGGACGATATTGGTGAACGAAGATTGTTGGGACCGGATTTGATCGTGCACAGTTGAGAAGGTTAACACTATCCGGAATCATATGAAAGCAGCACAAGACCGACAAAAGAGTTGGGCAGATACATCGAGAAGACCTCTAGAGTTCGGTGTTGGTGATTTGGTATTCTTGAAGATATCACCGACTAGAGGGGTTATTCGTTTCGGAAGTCGAGGAAAGCTTAGTCCTCGATTCGTTGGACCTTTTGAGATTTTGGAGCGTGTTGGAGAAGTGGCGTATCGATTGGCGTTACCGCAATCCTTGGCGAATGTTCATGACATGTTTCATGTATCTCAACTCTGTAAATATATTCGAGATGAAACACACGTGCTGGATCATTCGGAGCTGACTGTCCGAGAAGATTTGACTTTTGAGGAGCGGCCGATGTCGATTGTGGATCGAAGAGAAAATGTTCTTAAGAATAAAGATATCCCTCTTGTGCTTGTTTCTTGGGGAAAAACGCTCGCATGGAGAATCAACTTGGGAACGAGAAGTTGAAATCCGGCAGAAGTTTCCAAATCTATTCTTGTAGTGTGTTGATTGTTTATTTTTTCTTGTTCTTGGAATTTCGTGGACGAAATTCATTTTGTAGTTGGGTATAATGTAATAACCTAGTTCATTTATACCAATTCTAGTTCCCGTATTTATATATCTGTGGTATTTTCTTGATTTATCGTATTTTGGATGCGAATGGTATTATACATTTTACATTGCATTCGATCCGACCCGCTTACTTGAAACTTGTTTGATTCATATTTATGAATCACCCTAACTTATTATGTAGACTTGTGCATTTTCAACTTTATCGCATACTGGCATTTTACCTGGCATGGCATCTTTTACAATATAACGTTTTAAGTCACGTAAAATATTTTAAAAATATATTTCATAGCCTGCATGATACCTATAACCCCGTGGTAGCATCCGCGCATCTTGTTCTCGTCCCGTTCAGTGAAACGGACGTGTTTGGAGGGCTACGCGCACGTACGTGCATCTGTTCTTGGGGGTATGCATTTTCGTTACCTAATCATTCATTTTAAAATTTGGAAGTCGCATATATTTTTCATATTTAAAATCTGAATTTTAGACCCGACCCGAGCGTATTTTGGAGTAAGTTTGTATTTGCCAAAATCTCAAAACGGACTAATATTATATTCCATATAAACTATTATATAGGTTGATTAACTAAAATATTCTTTTAACATTTACTGTTTAAAACATATATTTATAAGATTATATATAATCTTTTATAACTAATTTATATATTATAATCTAAATCCTAACCCACTAAATTCCAAGTTTCTCTCTCCTCCCCCCTCTCTCACTCCTCTCGATCTCTCTCCTCACTCTGTCTCTCTCCCGTTTCTCTCTCTCTCTCTCAGCCCTCTCTCTCTCAGCCTCTCCTCTCTCTATATATATTTCCTTTCTTTTAACCCTAAATTTTTACCCACGTCCTCTCTCTCATCAGCATCTTCTTCTTCTTTTCTTTTTCATTTCTCCCGCCTCCTCGCCCACGAGGAAGCCCACGCTCAAACCTTCGCCTCGCCGTCTCCTCTCACCGTCGACTTCCTCCCCTCGACCTCGCCTCCATCATCTCATCGCCAACCTCCTCCTCCTCTTCTTCCTCCTTCCCCACTATCCTTTCCCGACGTGAACCCATTGCCTGCAACCCACGCCGCGCGTCGCGCTCATCGCCGTCGCCGCCTCCGCCCTCGACGGCACCCCCATCACACTCGTCTGCTTTCTCTTTTCTCTTAGCCTCACCCAAGAACCTCGACGAGCCCATTCCCTCTCGGTGACCTCCTCCATCGAATCCCACGTTGCACTCGACCTCGCCCCTCATCGCCGAGCACCAAGATCCCCTCGTCTCCACCCTCGCAACCATCCCTCATCTCTCTCGATCACTTTTCTCTCTCTCTTCCTTCCTCTCGTTCCTTTTCCGTGACCGCCTCGCCTCAAACCCATTGTTCCTCGCCTTCTCAACCTTCGCCGTTGTCACCTTCGCGGCCACCTCCTTCCCGACCTCGTCACCCCTTCGACCAACAACACCTCTCTATTTCCCTGCATGCCTCGTGGATGGTGCAGCCATCATCTTCCTCTTCTCAACTACAAATCCAAAACCCTTGCCCTTCATCAAGAACCCACGTCAACCCCAATGCCTCACCCAACCTCTTCGCCTGCACCCATCATCGAGAGCCGCCGCCTCACCGACGTCAACCCATCAACCCTCACCGGTCCAACACCCTTCACCAGCCGCGTCACCACCATCGCGATCCCTTACTGCCACTGTTTTCATCTTCTTCCTTCAACCCACGCATCCAAATCTGAGAACCCATCAGCCACAGCCATTGCCTTGCTTCCTGCGCCGACTCCTACCACCTGCAACCCAGCAATCATCGCCGCCTTCTTCTTCTGACACCCAAGCCGAGATCCTTGCTGCCCAAGCCGAGCTTTACCCGAGCCTCCAAGTTTCGATCTTGCTCATGTCGTGATTCGCGTCTCCGCGTCGTGTCTTTTCCGTGATCACCGTCTCTGAGCTTCATTGGATGGGCACATGAAGTTTTCTTATTTGTAGCAGAAGAAGTTTCTGAGCACTTTAAGTTGCTTGGCGCCGTGGAAGCTCTTGCCTCGATATTCAAGATTGCCGGAATCCGGTCATGCCGTCGACGATCCCGACGACCCAGCGAGCATACCTGACCCGTGTGATCACTTTGTGCGTTGTTTGGATCCGTTCGTGTACCGTGCGCACGTCGCGACTTTTCCCGCCGACGTGTGACGTTCCGTATACCCGTTTCTTGATCCGTAGGCAAGTAAAACTTGCTACATGCTATTTATATTATTTTATACTTATTTAATTGCATATTAAACCTGTAGTTTACATCTAAGGCCACATGTTCCATTTTAACATTTCGATATTCCATTTATATCATTTTAGATTTAGAACTTGAAACATATCATGTTGCATATTAGATTACGATACACGATACCCATATCCATATTTGAATCACATAATGATTATTTGTACAACCCATAATACCATTTTAATAGTTTATAACCTCTCGGACACCGTTTGCATCCATTTAGCCTATTATATATACAATTGCATCCCTAGATTATTTAATACATATTAATGAAATTTTAACATTCCATATTTGATAAGTGTATTTAATTAGTGTTGGAACCATAACCTTAACTCAAATCGATAACCATGCATCCATATGTTTTAATCTGTACCTATTTGCATAACACATCACAATGTTCCTTTTTTATTGTTCCATTAGTACCCCATACTTGTTTTGTATACCCATGCTTATTTTAGTTTGATTATGAGCACTCACGTGACATTTTGTGCACCCCTGACATGACTTGACACACCTACTACTTGACACGACATGGTACCGTGCTCTTTTTATCATGACATGATACCTATATACTACCTGACTTGACCTGATGTACCATGGCTTTACCTGTTACTTGATCTTGTTACTAATGCCAACAAACTTGACCTGTTGTCCCTACAGACATTTCCTGTTATCTATCCAGACAAACCTGTACCTGTTGATCCTGTGTTGGCATTAACTTCAGATTATTAATACCTGACTTAAACATATAACCTGGGGGTATGGGGAAATCAATGATGAAACCTGACTTGTAACTCAACAGTTCTATACCTTTACTGATCAGTTTTACGGGCTAGGCCAGCCCTGGGGTGATGCTGCTGACATCACTCATCGTTACATACTAACCCTTTTACTGCCTAGCGGCACGTCTCGGATTCAGCCCGAGAATCTTCACCGTGATCCCGGGCACGCATGGGATACTATTGAGTTACATCGATGATTCATCACATTGATTTCAAAGACTTGAGAGTAGTTAACCCAATAGACCAGTTTAGATTACTCACTACACATTACCCTCACTGTCCTCACTTATATTACTGTTATACCTGTTTTACCACTTATACTCATGCCTGCATATCTTGCTACCCCTGTTTATAGTATTGCTTGATGTTATGACGCACTGACATCTGGGTTTTGCATGGCCCAGATTCTTTACCTTTGCTGCAGGCCGAGCAGGAATATTTCAGTCAGCAGGCTGAGCAGTGAAGACTTGCTAGTAGTTAGTTCATTTTACTTTCGGTATTTTTTTTTCATTCCTGATGTGAGCCCGCATTATGGGGCGTACATTCCAGTTTATTCTTGTATTGGATCTTTTGCTTCCGCATTATTTTATTCTTGACTCGTTTTATTCTGGCTTATGGACATGTAATAGATAGTTTGTTGTTGTTCTTGATATCTCTGCAGCTATAATGTGACTGTGGAAGGATATTTCCTATCCACAGGTAGCATGGTTGGATATATCACGTGCCTATCTTAGCGTACTCTGGAAAGCGGGGCGTGACAAAACCATTCGTAGCCCTCCGTCATTTCATTTGGGTATTCAGTAGTATTCAAGCTATGTATTTTGAGCAACGCCAAGGCATAGTGTTTGGTAGCTGCTGGGTATTCATTTGTTGCATAGATAAATGAGTTGGTTTGGGACAGTCATACTATCATTTGGCCAATGTCAGGGGTATGTACGGATGGGTTCAAATTGACAAGATAATGATGGGTAGAACTTGACATGTGACTTATGACATTTTGACCTACGCCAAGGTCATAAGAGCATGGGGCAGAAATTTATATCGGGAATTTCTAAAGAAACTGAAATTTGCTAAGAGTTGCATACCATTTGGAGTGTGATAATTTTGGTAGCATTCCTTCAGCTTTATCACACAATGATATTTGGATCCCGATCCTACTGTAAGTATCCTCTACTCATCAGGAGATTCGTCACTTAACGATCAATTCTATAAACCAAGTAGGTGTCGAGAAAGGTGTCAGCGGGGCTACGCCCCCAGAGAAAAGAGATTATTTAATTAAGGAACTTTGCAAAAGCGTCATAAAACCTCCCTCGAAGTACCAACACCGGCCTGGCTGAACGGTTAAGCAAGTATTGTACGGTGAAAATAGTCCTGACTAGTTCTTCCTTTTTGGTTTGAGGAGGGATTCAAGAAACAGTGGGAGCCATCCTGTTTAGATAAACTAAAAACCACTCTAAACTTGCAAGAGCATCATGCTAAAGTGTTCCCTCTCTCTCTCATTGCGGCGACCCAGAACATGGCAGGCCTTAAGTTATTATTAGATAAAAATATTTTGACAGGGCCAAACTATAAAGACTGGTTCCGGAATGTCAAGATGGCAATTACTTATGAAAAATTGGGGTATGTCCTTACCACTAAGGCACCTGTTGTCCCTGGTCCAGAATCCAGTGTCGCGGATAAGGAAATCCGCAAGACCTGGGAGATTGACTGTGCGAAGGCCAAATGCATCGTGCTTGTCTTTATGAATAATGAACATCAGAGGAGGCACGAGAATATGGATCTTGAATCCATATTTCTCCATACCAAGGAACTTTATGGAGAGCAATCTCGTATAGCTAGATACGAGACCTCGAAGAACTTGTTTCAGTCGAGACTGGCCGGCGGATCATCTGTAGGAGAACTTGTCCCTTCCTGACTTGGTTATATAGAAGAGCTCATGGACCTCGGGACGACATTAGAGAACGAGCTATATACTGACTTGGTTCTTCAGTCCCTTCCTTCCACCTACGCCCAATTAATCTTGAATTTCAACATTCAAGGTAAGGAAGTTGAGCTTCCAGAACTCCTTAATATGTTGAGGAGTGCAGAGGGCACCTTGCAGAAAGCAAGGGAAACACCCACTATGTTTGTTCGCGGTGCTTCCTCTTCCGGATCCAAGACAAGGGCCAAAGGAAGGAAGAAGAAGACCGCTACCAAACCAAGAGGTGGTGTTGGTAAGGTGGGAGTTAAGGGAAAGGCAAAGGTTGCGGTGCCAGTAGTGGCAAAGGACGAGTGCTTCCACTGTCGTAGGAAAGGCAATTGGAAGAAAGATTGCAAAACTTGGATTGCCAAGAACCAGGACCCGAAGCAAGCTGTGGCTTCGACTTCAGGTGTGTTTGTAATTGAAAATTGTCTGTCAATCAACTCTACTTCCTGGGTATTGAATACCGGATCAGGATCTCATATATGCAATTCATTGCAGGCACTGAAAAACCGTAGAGTGCTGAAGGTTGGTGAGATGACCCTCCAGGTTGCTAACGGGGCTAGCGTGAATGTTGTGTCTGTAGGGGATTATCACCTTGGATTGACGAGTGGACATATTTTGGTTTTGCGCAACTGTTTTTATGTACCCAGTTTAACGTGTAACATCATATCAGTATCGTTGTTATCAAAAGAAGGTTAGGATTTCACGTTTGTAAGCGATGTTGTTAACATCCACCTTAATCATGGTTTGATTGGGTCTGGTACACTAGATAACGGTATATACGTGTTAAACCAATTGCAGATTTTCAATGTCCAGAACACACTAAAAAAAGTCTCCAGATATAAATCAGGCTTTCTTATGGTATTGTAGACTAGGTCACATCAATGAGACAAGGTTAACTAAGTTACATAGAGAAGGATATTTGAATTCGTTCGAATATCAATCTTATACCACTTGTCAATCATGTCTCAAAGGAAAGATGACAAAGACTCCATTCACTGGACATGGAGTAAGAGCGAGCGAGCTCTTAGGACTCATACACAGCGATATATGTGGTCCAATGTCTACACATGGAAGAGGCGGTTTTTCATATTTCATTACTTTTACGGATGATTACTCTAGGTATGGATTCATTTTCTTAATGAAACATAAATCCGAGACTGTTCCCCTCCGAACGGCGGCCGGGACGCGGGGACGTCCGAGCCTGAGGTTCGGGGCAGATGCTAATTGGTGCTATCCGTCCACCTCTCCGAAGATGCCAAGTTGATTTATGGCACCATGTATCGAAGGTTTAAACGGATGCGTCCGATGTAGCAGACTTCGTCAGATTCCCCCTCGCACGAGGGGTTTTTGATTGTGGGGACGCTCTTCCTTGCAGGCGCAAGCCCCTGCAGTTAATTACGCTACCGCGTTGCGGTAACAACTTTCTCCTTCTCCAGATGGTCACTTCGTGTCGTGTGTGTTTGTTTTGTTTGTGGTTGCCCGTGGATTGTATACGGAGACTGAGTTACGTCGTCGCCCGTAGGACGTGGACTAGTCCAAATCCGTATTTATCTTAGATTTGGGTTTGGGGGTTTGGTTTGAGGATACATTAGCCATATTTGAGGCTAAGATCAACTCAAACGTTTATTAAGGATACGTTAGTCTATCTTGAGACTAAGACCAACTTAACGGGATCGTTTAGATCCGACAAAAGAGCATTTAGGGCTCTATTACTCCAGTTTAGGGACATAGTGGTCCATTGAATGTATAGCCGTCGGGACCCGTCACCTCTCTGACGACGTTGAAGGATTACAACGACAAATATCAGAGGAGTTCAGAGATGTACCCTTGAACCGAAGTTGATTGGGGGGATTCATAGTCCAGTCTGTTTGAAGGTTTAAGGATACGTTAGCCATATTTGAGGCTAAGATCAACTTAAACGGGATCGTTTAGATCCAACAAAAGAGAGATTGGCTCTATTGTTCCAGTTTAGGGACATAGTGGTCCATCGCTAGTTTAAGGACATTGCGGTCCATGGGTAGTTTAAGGACATTGCGGTCCAGGTTAAGGACGTCGTAGTCCATGGGTTTAAGGACCCCACAGTCCATTGTTAGTTTTAAGACATCTCGGTCGAGGTTAAGGACGTCGTAGTCCATGGGTTTAAGGACCCCACAGTCCATTGTTAGTTTTAAGACATCTCGGCCGAGGTTAAGGACGTCGTAGTCCATGGGTTTAAGGACCCCACAGTCCGTATCAATGTGTGGTCATCGGGACCCGTCACCTCTTTGAAGACGTTGAGGGATTACAACGCCAAGTATCAAAGGAGTGAAGAGATGTACCCTGGAACCGGAGTGGATTAAATAGTCCTTGGCCCAATTTGAGATCAAGACCAATTAATTATGTTATGAGCCCATTAGCCCAGTTAATTACGAATTGAGGACTTATGGCCAGCTTGGGCTAAGTCCAATCATGTCTGGAATATTGGCTTCCTGTTGGTCCATTGAAGGAGAGACTTTGTCTCTGGCCATTTAGCCAATTGGGCCAAAGCCTAGTGTTAAACACTACAGACCAATCAGTGTTGAACACTGGGAATGAAATTGACAGGTTAGTGTTTAACACTAAAAGATAATTGGTGTTAGACACCAGCAACAAGGCTTTCAAATTAGCATTAAACACTAAAACAGATCAGTGTTAAACACTGGCAACGGAGATCTCAAATTAGTGTTAAACACTAAGGTAATCAGTGTCGAACACTGCAAATAAAGTTCTTTGATTAGTGTTGAACACTAAGGCCCAACAATGTTTTAACACTGGATTCGGGAGTTCCAATTTAGTATTAAACACTAAGGCAAGAGGGGTCACGTGGCAACACGTGAGAGCGCCCTCCCTTCATTTGTTCTTCTGAGGAGATCGCATCTTTTGGAGCATCACGTATCATCACGTGACGGGTGTTTAAATGAGGTATGTTAAAGCTTCTGTCAAGGGTCACGTGGGTCACGTGAGGCACTGCCTCAAAGGGCTTTCTGTAGATCTTTTGGGGGGGTCACGTGGTGACACGTGACCCTTCTTTTCTGTAGTTGTTTAGAAGATCTGTTAATCCCTTTCAGGAATTGAATTCCTCGTAGGGTTGAACCCTGACAATAATTCCAGAGGAATTAAATTCCTAGTTCCTTTTGAAGAGTTGAACCCTGAATTTTCTATAGGAATTAAATTCCTCATATATATGAAGAACTGATAGGGTTAAACCCTAATAAAAGCTTTAAGGAATTAAACTCCCACTCTCTGTTAGAGAATTATTCTGGGGAGTAAGATTAAGAGAATTACGTTCTTGTTATTTTAACAGAACTAAGTTCTTAATTAGGGTTAAACCCTGTTTCTTTTTATTCTGAAGGAATTAAATTCCCATGACACAGGGTCAAACCCTAATTTTATTTTAAAGGAATTAAATTCCTATAGTTCTGTGAGAATTAAATTCTCGTGCGTCCATTCCCTCTCTATGCTTTGGATCTGCATGGCAGGATCTCAACCCATTGAGAATTAAATTCTCAACTTCAAGGGGAGATGTGCGCTTTACAGATCCTCCATCTAAGAGAGAAGAAATATGTTCTTCTGTTTTACATCAGAGTTGAACTCTGTTGAGGATTAAATTCTCTTTCTTTCAAAAAGCCTTCCCTTTCTTACCTAGGGTTTTCTTTTGCAGAAGATCCAGATTCCTCAAAGTATCAAGGCTCTATCCCTTTTCTTCCCTCTGCGTGTATATATCTCCCTTTTTTTTGTGTGTCTCGGCTCCTATTTATAGGAGAAGCAGCCGAGTCAATTAGTTTTTTGACGTATCTTCATTGAGAGATTTGATTTGCATCCATCATTCGTTCTGGACCTTTGGATTATTAGGTGAATTTTATTCACCATTGGATTTCAAATCCAGCGATTCTCCTTTGTGATTTCTGTTAGATTTAAAAGGGAAATCTTCCCAAATTCGAGATTTTCCCATAGATAGATGATATTTAATCACTCTAAATCTTTAATTCAATCGGTTGCTTTTGGAAAGACTTGAGAGGTCTTTTCTCAGAATTTAATTCTGTTTAACAAATGGGCTTTGAAAGCTGGTCACGTGCGGCCACGTGACCCTTGGTCACGTGTGGGCACGTGACCCCCTTGTAACGAGCCCTTTTCTTCTTTTGCACTCTGCCTTCTTCTGCTGCTTAGCCGTCACGTGCCACCACGTGACCCCTGGTCACGTGTGAGCACGTGACCCTTGTCTGGAGTCTTTTTCTTGATTTAACCGGAGAATGAGTCTGATGTTTTGAGCGTCACGTGCCAACACGTGACCCTGGTCACGTGGGAGCACGTGACCTCTTCTGAAGCCTTTTTCTTGATTTGCTCAGGGAGCTGTTGGGTTTTGAAGCCGCTTTTGATTGTCACGTGCCAACACGTGACCCAGGTCACGTGGGAGCACGTGACCCTTTCTGAAGCCCTTATCTTTGATGTAATCGGGAAGCCGAATTTGCCTTGCTGATGCTTTTAGGTGTCACGTGCCAACACGTGACTGCTGGTCACGTGTAAGCACGTGACCCTTTTCTGAAGCTTTTTCCATAAGTTTTTCTGATTTTAAATCAGGAAACAAATGCCCCCACTGCGTTGTTCTCACGTGTCAGCACGTGAGTGCAACGCTGTCACCTTTTGTGACCGTTGGATTCCTTTAGGAATTTGGGGAGATGAATTGTCCTTTCAGAAGCGCCTTCACTTTTTCATGTCCTTCCTTTCAAACTTTTCTTTTAAGAATTTGATTCTCGTTCTCAGAGCTTAGTTCTCTGTTGTGTCTGTGCAGTGCCGCCTCATTTGCCAATCAAAGGCCAGTGCTCATGTGTTGCGTATGCAGGGATCTATTTGATTGGGACGTTTCATTTCCCTAACCTAATTCCGATGCGTCGTTGGATTTCATTTCCTATGCTTTCCCCTTCTTTCCGGGCTTTGAGAATAGTCCCACCATGCACAACATTTTTGTGCATAGCATTAAATGCTCCCCTATATAACCCTAACCCTATGCTTTACTTCTTTTCTTCACAGAGAAACCCATTCATACCTTAAGGTGGTCATCTTTGAGAACCCGATCAATCGCCATGGCTTGCAATCGTCCCCATGCTCGTCGGCAACCATGGGAGGTGCCCCTTGAGGAGATAATTCCTCGCTTCGCTGCGCGGCTGGCGGATCCCTTTCTCACCGACGCTCAATGTGACACGGTGATGTACGAGCTACTGACCCGTCGGGGCTCTCCTCTTCCCATGGGCTCCATTTGGTTCCGGATGATCTTCCTGTCTGTGCTTGCCGATATACCCCCTCATCCGGCGGAGATGACTTCGGCGATCCTTGACGCGGCGGAGGACAAGCTTGCGTGCTTTCATGAGGCTTGTCTAATCACTCAAGCTCTGAAGGATCACTCAGTTCATTTACTGAGTCAGATAAGAGCTCGTCGGGCCGTCATGTCTGCTTTCGCTGATGAGCACGGCTCCAATCGATGGGGAGCGACTCCTCGCGAAAACCGCCGTTTTGACATGCTGGAGAAGGCGGAGAGAGAGTTGGAGAATTTTGTGTTTTGCTTTGTTAACCCTTGTACTTCTGATCCTTTGTTTGGTGATCTTTTCCCACCAATGTAGTATGTTTGAATCAATGTACTCCTTTAATCATTGGTGGTTTGCATGTTTTCTGTTGAATTTTCATGCTTGTCAGATAGTCGTACGTGTGTCTCGCTTGCGTAAATGAGCTGTCTATTTTTCTTTAATTACGAGCACCATCGTTACGTTGCATGCACATCAGTGCCTCGGGCAACGTTTCCTCTTAAACATTCGTACAGTTGCAAATGCGTGCCTGATAGGATACAGATCAGAAACTTGCCTCGTTATCTCCCGTATCGGGTGGTTTGTGCTAGCTTTAGATCGAGTATTGTTGTCGAAGGGAGGTTTATAAATGAAGACATATTCTTCCCTTCAATGGTGTGTCCCCTTTCTATTGAATGCGTTTGTGGACAATTTATCTTGATCTCCTCGTAGGGCAGCGATAGCTTAAGACTCAGGGTTAAGATCTGCTTCCTAAGACTTTTGCACTTTATGAGCCACGAGGGTCTCATAAAGAGTTTTTTCTCCCCATGGGTCGAGAGGATCCCATAGGTGTAAGTCCTTCTTAAGAATCGTGAGGATTCTTAAGCGGGTTGTCCCTTGAGAGTCGTAAGGACTTCACAAGAGAGTTTTTCTTCCTCGCAGGTCGTGAGGACCTGCAAGTGTTGGATGTGGTCGCCCTTATCCGTGTTTCACGGGGTCAGGGGTCGCTCTGTAGTTTAAAGACGTCGCGGTCAAGGTTAAGGACCTCATAGTCCGTGGATTTAAGGACTCCACAGTCCGCTGTTAGTTTTAAGACATCACGGTCAAGGTTAAGGACCTCATAGTCCGTGGATTTAGGGACTCCACAGTCCGATGTTTGGTTGCCGGGACCCGTCACCTCTTTGAAGACGTTGAGGAATTACAACGCCAGATATCAAAGGAGTGAAGAGATGTACCCTTAAACCAAGGCAGAATCCATAGGGAATCGGGGTGGTTGATCGTTAGTTTTAAGACATCACGGTCGAGGTTAAGGACATCATAGTCCGTGGATTTTAAGGACTCCATAGTCCGGTATTTGCTCTGGATGCTTCGCACGGGTTCACTGCCGTGCTTGGCGAGGACCAGGCTCCGCTCTGGGCGTTTTCCGCGGGGTCAAAGAGTGACGTTATCCGCGTTCCACGTAACCAGAAATTTTGCACTAGATGCTTCACACAGGTTCACTGCCGTGCTCGGCGAGGACTAGGCTTCGCTCTGGATGCTTCACACGGGTTCACTGCCGTGCTCTGCGAGGACCAGGATCCGCTCTGGACGTTTTCTACGGGGTCAAAGAGTGACGTTATCCGCGTTCCACGTAACCAGGAATTTTGCACTAGATGCTTCACACGGGTTCACTGCCGTGCTCGGCGAGGACTAGGCTCCGCTGTGGACGTTTTCCACGGGGTCAAAGAGTGACGTTATCCGCGTTCCACGTAACCAGGAATTTTGCACTAGATGCTTCACACGGGTTCACTGCCGTGCTCGGCGAGGACTAGGCTCCGCTCTGGACGTTTTCCACGGGGTCAAAGAGTGACGTTATCCGCGTTCCACGTAACCAGGAATTTTGCACTAGATGCTTCACACGGGTTCACTGCCGTGCTCGGCGAGGACTAGGCTCCGCTCTGGACGTTTTCCACGGGGTCAAAGAGTGACGTTATCCGCGTTCCACGTAACCAGGAATTTTGCACTAGATGCTTCACACGGGTTCACTGCCGTGCTCGGCGAGGACTAGGCTCCGCTCTGGATGCTTCACACGGGTTCAAAGAGTGACGTTATCCGCGTTCCACGTAACCAGGAATTTTGCACTAGATGCTTCACACGGGTTCACTGCCGTGCTCGGCGAGGACTAGGCTCCGCTCTGGACGTTTTCCACGGGGTCAAAGAGTGACGTTATCCGCGTTCCACGTAACCAGGAATTTTGCACTAGATGCTTCACACGGGTTCACTGCCGTGCTCGGGGAGGACTAGGCTCCGCTCTGGACGTTTTCCACGGGGTCAAAGAGTGACGTTATCCGCGTTCCACGTAACCAGGAATTTTGCACTAGATGCTTCACACGGGTTCACTGCCGTGCTCGGCGAGGACCAGGCTCCGCTCTGGACGTTTTCCACGGGGTCAAAGAGTGACGTTATCCGCGTTCCACGTAACCAGGAATTTTGCACTAGATGCTTCACACGGGTTCACTGCCGTGCTCGGCGAGGACTAGGCTCCGCTCTGGACGTTTTCCATGGGGTCAAAGAGTGACGTTATCCGCGTTCCACGTAACCAGGAATTTTGCACTAGATGCTTCACACGGGTTCACTGCCGTGCTCGGCGAGGACTAGGCTCCGCTCTGGACGTTTTCCACGGGGTCAAAGAGTGACGTTATCCGCGTTCCACGTAACCAGGAATTTTGCACTAGATGCTTCACACGGGTTCACTGCCGTGCTCGGCGAGAACTAGGCTCCGCTCTGGACGTTTTCCACGGGGTCAAAGAGTGACGTTATCCGCGTTCCACGTAACCAGGAATTTTGCACTAGATGCTTCACACGGGTTCACTGCCGTGCTCGGCGAGGACTAGGCTCCGCTCTGGATGCTTCACACGGGTTCACTGCCGTGCTCTGCGAGGACCAGGATCCGCTCTGGACGTTTTCCACGTGGTCAAAGAGTGACGTTATCCGCGTTCCACGTAACCAGGAATTTTGCTGATTGTATCCGCATTTCACGGGATGGAGGTTTAACTGTTGGCGATATGTATACCACCGAGCCATGGAACTGGGAGTTGTCGCTGTTCCGCTTAGCTTGAAGTTGTGTCCGTTGTTACGAGACGAGTGTTGGGATGATCTCTAGGTCGCTTGTGGCCTGTCGAGATTTAGCTTCTTTCTTTGGTGAAACCTGGGGGAGGGAGGTATGTTCCCTTTTTGTTTATGCCATTGGATTGTATACAGGGTGTGATGGAACATCACCTGTAAGGCATACATTTTATTTTTATTTTATTTCTTTTTCCGCGATGCTCTATCGTTTCAGCTTTTATATCGCGAAGGTCGCGATTACCCCATCATTTCGGCTATTTTTCGCGGTGCCCAATCATTTCGGCTATTTGTTTATTTTCTACTCGCTGCTTTTTATTGCGAGCTGCCCCATCGTTTCGGCTATTTTTCATGCATACATTTTTACTTGCTGCATTTTATTGCAAGTTGCCCCATCATTTCGGCTATTTCGTAGGCATGTGTGGCTTGCTAGCTTTTTCGCCGCGAGCTTGGATTTTAGACACCGATTTCGGCATCAGCACCGCTACAACTGGGATGTTGCCAGGAGCGAATCATCATTTGCCTCTATCGATATTGAACAAAGGTGGCTTAGTAAATAGGGTTAAGGGTCCTGTCGACCAAGGCTTTTGACTTCATGAGCCGTAAGGGTCTCACAAAGGTATTTCTCCCTACAAGTCTTGAGGATCTTGCAGGTGTATTTTCTCCTTAGGGATCGTGAGGATTCCTAAGTGTATGTTCCTCTGCAAGTCGTAAGGATCCTATAAGAGGGCTTTCTCCTTATGGGTCGAGAGGACCTACAAGGGTTGCTCATCATATGGACATATCCCTAGTCACGGGTGGGACTTTGCTGGGGAAATGTTTTTTCGCGCCCGTGGATTGTATACAAGGGTCAGTATTGAGCCTCTTGTAGGGCAATATCGAAGGTTGTGGAGGATTTGCTTAAGAACAGGTTTAGGTTTCTGTAACTTAAGACTTTCAAATCTCATGAGCCGTGAGGGTCCCATAAGAGAATTCTTCTTACGAGTCGTAAGGATCTCGTAAGTGCATTTTCTCCTTAGGAATCGTGGGGATCCCTAAGTGTGTTGCTCCTTTGTAAGTCGTAAGGATCTCACGCAGGTGGTTTCTCCTTACAAGGTCGAGAGGACTCTGTAAGTGTCCTTTAACGAGGTTGCGCCCTTTCAGGTTTTCACAAACACTCGCCGGTAGTCCTGCTGTTTTTACTCACGGAGCCCTTTCGGGTTTTCATCCGTGCCCCTTTTGCTTATGGACATACCGTTTTTTTTAATTCTTTTTCTCTTTTTTTTTACAAGGTCGCGCCCTTTCGGGTTTTCACGAACACTTGCTGGAAGCCCTGCTGTTTTTACTCACGGAGCCCTTTCGGGTTTTCATCCGTGCCCATTTTGCTTATGGACATACCGTTTTTTTTATCATTTTTTTTTATCTTCTTTTTTTTTATCCATCTCGTCAGCCTAAGGATGCTGCGGTAGTAGTTTAGGGACGTTTCGGTCCGTCGTTAGTTTAAAGACGTTTCGGTCCGTCGTTAGTTTAAAGACGTTTCGGTCCGTTCGAAAAGAGGGCCAGCTACTACTCTTTGAGCTTTAGGAAGATAGCGAGCGGACATAGTCGTCGTCATCTATCATTGACCTAGGCTGTGGCTCATTAAGCGTAGTATTTCTTTAGTAAGCGGCCGTTTATTGGCCTGAAAGGCCTTTCACCATGCATGTCCATGAGTAGATAGGCTCCACCCTGGTAGACCTTATCTATGATGTACGGGCCTTCATAGTTCGGCTCGAATTTTCCCCGCTTGGCACGATTGGGGATCATAGGTCTTTTGACCACTAGTACGAGTTCGCCTTGGCGGAATGTCCTCGGCCTGGTCAATCTTTCATACGAGCGCGTCATCTTTGCTTTGTAGGCCTCTAGATTTTGTTGCGCTATGAGCCGAGTTTCATCGAGGGCATCAAGCTTCTCAAGCCGAAGGTGAGCATTTTCTTCGTCCGTCAGCTCGTAGTGGACTGCCACTCGTAGAGAGGGTATCTCTATCTCGAGGGAGAGCACTGCTTCCGTCCCAAATACCAACGCGTACGGCGTTGTGTTCGTGGCCGTCTTGAACGTAGTTCGATAGGCCCATAGGGCTTCTTGTAGCCTCTCGTGCCAGTCTCTCTTATTCTGGGAAACGGTCTTTTTCATGATTTTTGTCAAGGTCTTATTGAAGGCCTCAGCTAGACCATTAGCTCGCGGATTGTAAACTGAAGAATATCTCCAGTCTATATTGTGCTGCTGCGCGAAGCGGCTAATCTTATGGCTTCTGTAGGCTGGCCCGTTATCGGAGATAATCCGCCGTGGAGTTCCAAACCGATAGATGACGTGCGTCTTGAAGAAGTGGAGGATATTCTCCGTCTTCACTTCCCTCAGCGGTACTGCTTCTGCCCATTTGGAGAAGTAATCAGTTGTCGCCAGGATAAAACGATGTCCTCGGGACGATGCTGGCTCGATGGGGCCGACTATGTCAGTCCCCCACATTTCGAATGGCCAGCTAGCCACCGTTGGGTGTAGTGGATTCGGATGTTGGTGGATAAAGTCTCCATGAATCTGGCACGAGTGGCATTGCTTCGCATACTCGAGGCAGTCTTGGACCATCGTAGGCCAATAGTAACCCATCCGTTTAATTTTTAACTTCATCTTCGGGCCTGCTTGATGAGAACCACAGATTCCGTCATGAACCTCTTGAACGACTCTTTCTGCTTCGTCCGGTCCTAAACATCTTAGCCATAGAGAATCAAACGATCTCTTGTATAGAGTGTCGTTGACGAAAGCGAAAGACAGAGCTCGTTTCATGAGCTGATGCCTTGAGGATGCTTCTTCGGGCATTCGATGGGACTTAAAGTAGTCTATGAAGACTTCCCTCCAGTCCTCAGCCTTCTTACGGTCTTTTATTTGTAGGGTCGTCTGCTCAGTCGCCCCCTTTTCTTTATCCAATTCCGGAGATATTTCTGCTGGGACGAGCACTCGACGGCTTTGTACCACGATTCTGACGTCATCAAGGTTCTCGTCAGCCAGTTCTTTAGCAAGTTTGGCCAGCGCGTCTGCTTTGCTGTTTTCCGCGCGCGGTATGTTCTCCAGAGTATAGGAGGGAATTTGGGTCAATAGTTGTTGCACCTTTTCGCCGTACTTCACCAACTCCGGTTTGCACGTTTGGTAGTCACCATTTACTTGACTAACGACCAGTTGAGAATCCCCGTATATAAGGAGGACTTCAATTCCCATGTCGATGGCGATCTCGAGGCCTGCTATCAGAGCTTCGTATTCAGCTTCATTGTTTGTCCTCGGTTCTGTTAATGAGAAGGCGAAGCGCATTATCCCTCCCTGTGGAGTTACAAAGATGAGGCCTATCCCTGATTTGATCATTGGGATACCTTGTTTCTGTTTCTTTACGGAGGACGCTCCATCGAAATAGAGTTCCCATCGGGTACTACTGCAGCCAATCGCATCAAATGCGTGCTCGTCTGGCAAATCGCAGTTCAGAGGAGAACCGGCAGGTATTGGATGCTCAGCGAGGAAGTCGGCAATGGCCTGGCCTTTCACTGCCTTAAGAGGTCGATACGTTATTGAGAACTCCATCAGGAGTAGAGCCCATTTAGCGAGTCGACCCGTCAATATATCCTTTGACATCAGATATTTAAGAGGGTCCGCCTTCGAGATGAGACAGACTTCATGTGCCAACGCATAGTGCCTGAGCTTTGTTATCGCGAAGATTAACGCCAAGCAATGTTTTTCAATGGGAGAGTAATTGCTTTCTGCCCCCAGTAGAACCCGACTTAAGTAGTAGAGTGCTCTCTCTTTCCCTTGGTCGTTCTCTTGTGCCCATAATGCGCCTAAGGAGCCTTCAAGGGCGGTTGTATAAAGAATGAGGGGTTTTCCCTTGACCGGCGCAGCCAATACCGGAGGGTTCTGCAGGTACTGCTTGATCTCGTCTAGTGCACCTTGGCATTTGTGATCCCAAACGAATGGAGTTCCCTTTTTCATCAGGTGGCTGTAGGGACGGCATTTGCCTGAAAGATTAGCGATAAACCGCCGGATGTATGCGAGTTTCCCTTGGAGAGACCGCAACTGTTTGAGGGTTCTTGGCGGAGGCATTTCCATGATCGCTTTAATCTTTGACGGATCTATTTCAATACCTCGGTGTCGAATGATGAATCCCAGGAATTTGCCCGAGGAGACTCCAAACGCGCATTTGAGGGGATTCATTTTCAAATTATATTGCCGAAGGCGTTGAAATACAGTCTCCAGATGCTTTAAATGTTCTCCGTATGACATGCTCTTTACTACGAGGTCATCGATATAGCACTCGACGATGTCATGTATGAGGTCGTGGAAGATCTTTGTCATGGCCCTTTGATAGGTGGCGCCAGCGTTCTTTAGACCAAAGGGCATAACCCTGTAGCAGAATATACCCAAAGGGGTCCGGAAAGCGGTGTGCTTCTGGTGTTCGGGATGCATCTTTATCTGATTGTATCCTGATGAGCCGTCCATAAAGGAGAAAACCTCATGAGTGGACGTGTTATCTATCATTAGCTCGGTTACCGGTACTGGGAAATCGTCCTTCGGGCAAGCTTTATTGAGATCCCTGAAATCCACGCATATGCGTACCGTCCCATTCTTCTTCATTACCGGGACGATATTGGCGATCCAGTCGGGATATTGGACTTCCTGGATAAATCCAGAATCGATCAGCTTCTTGACTTCGGCGTTGATGCTCATTTCAAGCTCGAGTCGCATCCTTCTTGGCGCTTGCTTGACTGGCTTGATATCCGGGGATATTGCTAATTTATGTACAGCAATCTCTGGATCTAGTCCTGGCATCTCGGAGTAGTTCCATGCGAAGCAGTCTTTATACCGTAGAAGCACGTTCTTTAATGCAGCCACCCTTTCTTCAGATAGCAGCTCGCTGACAAATGTCGGTCGCGGGTCATCTGCCGATCCCAACTCAATCTTCTTTAGGCTATCTGCAGTAGTATGTATACCATCTTCCAGTTCTTTCGGAGCTGGCGGAAATTCCGAGATCACCTCATCATCGCCGTTTTCAAAGCACCGGGGAAGGTCATCCATGTTCTCGGGCTCTTCTTTTAATATCATAATCATATAACAGGTGCGAATCCGCTCCCAGGACTGAGGTGGATCCGGTTCTGCTCTTGTGGCTTTGGGTTCGTGCTTTAGTGGCGGCGTTACCCTCCATCCGTTGGATAAAGCGAATCTGCCCTGTTGGTACTGGTCCTCGATCCAGTTCTTGAAGGTGAAGCAGTCTTCGGTAGGATGTCCTATGGCTCGGTGATAAGAGCAATAGCTTAGATGAGAAGCCTTGTTAGCTTGCTCAGGGTGTCTAGATCCTGGAAGCGTGATCATTTGATGTTTTAGAGCGAGCTTGAGTAACCTCTCCGTCTTGTCTCGGGGGAAGGAGTACGCTCGACTCATCTTCTTCACGAGGGACAAATCCGAGCCGTGCAATACCCGATCACGCAACCCCCTAATCCTGCGTTGTTGTTGTCGGCTCCTTTTTCCGCTTCTTGATTTATTTCTATCTCCGCATCGGGCCTTTCGTACAACGGGTTGACAAAGGCGAACATCTTTTTCTTTTGCAGCCTGTTGAAATAAGCGTTGCGTCCTAGCTTTCTCGTAGATGGCCATTTCGCGGTCGTGGTCTTCCCGAGCTTTCTGACCCACTTTTCTGATCGGTTTGTCCATTCGTTCTTCAAACGACGGACTCGGCGCTTCAATCGCTGGGTCTAGTTTTGATGAGGGGTTGGCATCTCCTGACAGGGGGTCCTCTTCCTCATCAAAGGTATATATAGCGTAGCTGCTGCGGGCCCGTCCCCTTTTTCCGGTTCTCGCGTATCCAAGCCCAAGTGTTTCCATTTTCCCGTTGGGCAATTTGTGTTGAGTCCCAGGGACGTCCCAAATCTTGTTGTAGAACCGGGCCTGCCGAACAGTCTGTTTTAAGGGTACTCCTTGGCGCTTCAATAGCCTCTTTAATCCATTTGTATAGTATCTGGGCAGACGGATGGGTTGGAGCCTGTCGAGTGTAGCATCCGCGCCATGCCAGATCTCTTTCTCTACTTTCGACTCTGAGGATCGGTAGAATAGGATCGCCTTCTCACCCCTTTGCCTGGGAGGGACGTAAAATGTTCGCAGGTCCTGCACATTGTGGGCTTGAAGTGCGTCAAGATCTTTGTAGTGTTCTCGCGGTACCATGGTGATTTGCAAACTATGGTCATCGCCAGGGGGTGCTTGTACTGACAGCCGATTGGAGAACACGGCATTAACTTCATCTTCTGAATCACTTCCGAAGACCAAGATAGGGGCGGACGTCCCTAGGTTGTTGCGTTGAGATGGCCCTGCATAAACTATCTCTTCCTCTTCTTCGGTATCGCTCCCGAAAACAGGGATGGTGGCGGCGGCTTTGTTCTCCGGGTTGCGACACCTTTTTGTATCCTCGAAATCTGGCAAAAAGTACTTCGCATCTTCGTATTTGCGGATTTCGTTGACGGAAAACGGGTTCAACTCACCTGTTACAGTATACTCGAAACCATCCTTAAAGTACTTCATACACTGATGTTGTGTAGAAGGGATGATGTTGTACTCGTGTAGCCAAGGACGACCGAGCAAGGCGTTGTAGCAGGTCTTGGCTTCAATGACATGGAATTTGACGTCTGTGACGAGAAGTCCGAAGTGTAATGTTAGTATTACAGATCCGAGAGTCCGTGACGATTGTGAATCGAAACCGGAGATAGTGATTTTGTCACGAGCGAGGTGCTGTACACTCATGCAGATTTCCTTCAACACCCGAACATTAAGGAGATTGACGGAGGATCCATTATCCACCAGGATTTTGCCTATCTTGATATCATGGCAGTATCCAGAGACATATAAGGGACGGTTGTGGTCGCACGTCCCGAGAAGGAGGTCTTCATCACCGAAAGTGATGTCGGCCGTATGCACTTCCTCCGGCTCATCCTTCATCCTTTCAGTGGCGAGGAAGGCTTGAAATTGCTCAGGTTCTTGTAACGCCTTAATTAGTGAGTCTCGCGCTTCTTTTGATAATAGGAGGGCATCGAGAATGCTAGGCTGAGAAGGTAGCTTCCTTAGGTGCGCTAGGATGTTATAGTCCACCTTACCCTTTCTAGGAGGGTCTTTGGCAGCCAGCTCTCTCATGACTTGGTCATCTAAAGTGATATCTTCAGTGACCTTTTCCTTTCCCTTATCTTTTCTACTCGCGGGCCCGAGATTCTTTTCTGGGAGTGTGCGATTGCGCAGCTGAATGTTCTCGCAGGCCTCCGATTTCTCCTCTTTCCCTAAAACAGATTCTTTAAAGAGAAGGCCCAGAGCCATTTCTTCATCAGAGTCGCTCCCAAAGGTGAGAACTTGTGACCCCCTGGCGTTAACCATGTAACAGTTGCCAGTAGTTCTGTTGTGCCCATCGACAGTACTTCTTCGTTCCCGACGGATCTTGCGTTTCATGCGCTTAAGATGTTGCCGATGAGCAACATATCCTTGCCACCATATCTTAAAGGCGTCGCACTCCTCCATGGGGTGTGAAATTTTCCGATGATATGCGCAATAATCAGGGTGCCTCTCCACCCCATCGTGCGTGTTTCCTTCCGAGGGTGGTAGCTTCATTCCCATTGACATGGCTTTGGCAAACCTTTTCCTCGTCTTGAATATCTTCTTGTCTACTTCGAATGCCTTTCGCTCTGGCAGGGGTGGTTCAACTTTTTCGTTCAGTCGCCTGCGTTTAGCTCCTTCTGAAGCGGCCATCTCACGCTCCTGATCCGCTTTACTCTTTAGGCGAATCTCGTCTAGAAAAGCGTCGATCATTTCGTCTGTTGGCCATGCACGCTCTGGTACAGGCTCTGCCTCCAGCTTCTTAGTGCCAGGAGTTTTCCCATCATCGGTAAACGAATGGGAGATTACGTTACAACTCGCCACATATCCTTCGGATTCATCCGACGAGCTCTCTCCATCATCTTCCTCTTGAAAGATGTGGTTGAGGAACTCTTGCAGTGTGACAGGAGTCCGCGCCTTTTGATTGTATTCTTCCAGCGCGTCGATTTGCTTCTGCAAGTTCGTGTGCTCGTTTCCAAGCTTCACGGACTTCTTGGATTTCTTCTTCTTTTTCTTCGAAGATTTTGACGGTTGGGCGTGAGTATTTGGGCCCTTATCGCGAGTCTCCGTAGTTGGGCGAGACTTCAACATTCCTTCGATAATTTGAGGTTCAAGAGGGTCCTTCCATTCGATCGCAGTGCACGCATGAAGGTCTCTCAGCATTCTTTTGGTTTTAGTTGATAGCACGACCTCCCATGGAGCTTCTTCAATAAAAGAACAGGTTGCCCCCGGTGTATCCGCTTTCCTAGGAGTATGCGGCTGTGGTGGGTTCACCTTCCACTTTTCGGACAGTATAAACTTCCCCTGGAGATACTGATCTTCAATCCATCCTTTGAAGACGAAGCAATCTTCGATCGGATGACTTACCGTTTGATGGTAAGGGCAATAATTAGGCTTATTCACCTCCGTGGGTTGTGGTGGTCGCCTTGGATTTGGTAGGTTTATAAGTCTGTTGCGTATTGCCAGCTCGAATAACCGTTTCGTCTTGTCTCGTGGGAACGAGTAAGGACGTTTCATCTTTTCATTATAATACCGGCGTCTTTCTTCCAGTTGATCTGCCGGTTTCGGGGCGTTAGGTTGCTGTTGGGCATTTGCGACAAAGGTTGCCCTTCCTTTACCCTTGTCATTCCGAGGTTCCGACTTCGGGGGAGGTGGTCTATGACCCATCCGGTCCATCTGAGCCAACTTGTCGATTAAAGCCTGGAATGTGGTTGGCTTAAAGAACATCATAAACTGGGAGATAGTTGCGTGGGGGTCTAGGGTTCCCACGAACATGCCCACTGCGGGTGCCTCCTCAATGCGTTGTTCGCATCTTGACCACAAATTCCGCCAGCGTATAGCATACTGGACCCAGGTTTCGCCTGGTTTTATCCTGGCGTTAATCAGTGCTGTTATTGGAGTGCGTTCGCTGGCACTTGCGAATCGCTGAGTGAATAACAACTCCATTTCAGCGAACGTCTTGATAGAATCGTTCGGGAGTTCCGAATACCATTCGAACGCTGTTTCTGATAAGCTGCCCACGAACTGGCGAAGCAACAGTTTATCATCACCGCCGGTGTTACCGCAGAGGGCCCGGAACTGGGCAACATGTTGATGGGGATTGCCGGTCCCTTTATACACGTGGAATTTCGGTATCGTATAGCCTGGCGGGTATTTAATTTGGTCGTACCAGCTTGGATACGGCCGGCCCGTCTTTACGACTTGACCAGCTGCCTCAGTCGCATGATGAACCCGGATTTGCTGGGCTATATAATCAACCAAGTCAGCTTTAGAGATCGTCTCTTCTTTGGCCGTTGAGGGGGCTGGCGGTGGATTTGACGTTTCTCCTCGGTCGTCTTCAAGAACGATTGGGGGATCCTCGGCGGGTAGGTCCTGCTGGATCATCATTCCTATCATATCTTGGAAGAGAAGGCCCATACGCTGTATGTTGGTTGCTTGTTCGGCAGCCTCTTTGTCCTTTTTCTCCAGTATCCGGCGAAGGAATTCAGCGTCGGTTTCTTCCTCCTGGCGTGCGTCTGAGGACGTTTCTGGGCTTTCTTTTGGCCCGGTAAGTGCGGCCATAGCATTCATCATTTCTTGGAGCTTTTGCTGCTGCTCCTGGGCTTTGGTCACCGACCGTGTAAGCGGTCTATGACCCGTGGACGCGCGGCTGTCTTCTTTTCCTGACGCCATGTATACGGTGTGGACCATCATGCCCCCAGACTTAGGGCATCTGGGCTTAGTGCTATTAGCTGTCGTTGCAGGCTGGGGGATCTTCTCTGGCTTCCTCCTTTCATGAGCCATGGAGGTTGAGGGGGCCGTTGAGGTGGGCGTCCAGACAGCCTTTCGGGGTTTAGCCTGGTGACCAGCTTCTGGTTGGATTTTCAGCTTCTTGTGTTGGCGGGAGAAGTTTGGATCGATGATCGAGTCTCGGGCCTGTCGCCAAACCTTGTAGATTTTGGAAGACAGCCGTTGAGGGGATCGGGGCTGTTTTGATTTTATTTCCACAACCTTTTTTAATGGGGGAGGAGACCTCTTTAGCACTACAGTAGGAGAATTCCTTCGCACCTTATTTAGCATCTCGAAGCTGTTCCCAGTTGGAACAGCAGCATTAACTTCTGCCATCGGGGCTGATGGAGTTAACCCGGAGGGGGAGTTTCCCCCAGCCTTCCTTACTCGGTGCCAATGGCGACGTCGAGCGTGTCGAGCGGACGGCGTTGGGTCAGCGGTAAGAATGGTTTCGTCTTGCCCCCTGTGTAGGTGGGGGGTCGCTGTTGGTGTTAGCCTATCAAAGACCGACGTCTTTTGGGTAGCAGGGGCGGGAGCTGAAGCCGTCAATCTTGTAAAGACCGACTTTTTGGCCAGAGAATCCGCCTTGGCGATTTCGGGAGCAGGAGCAGCCACTTTCTTAGAAACAGCCTTCTCCGGGATTGCAGACCTCATGATGGGTCTACCGGATTTCTGGCCCAATCTAGAGAAGACCGAGGCGCTGATGTTGGGCGACCCGTTGAGATGAGCCGCGGCAGGGGTAAGACGATCAAAGACCGACTTCTTGGAAGCTTCCTTTGTCAGCACTGGCGCCGTGAAGCTTGTTGGTGGGAGTATAGTCCCGAAGAACAATCCGGTAGTGGCCTGAGTCACCTGGTCCACCGGCATTGTGAATAACGAAGCAGCTTGGGGTCCGTAGGCTATACCTCCTGGCGAGGCAAAGCGTTGGTCGCAATTGCAGTCTGAGCAGTTGGAGAATTTCACGGAAGTAGAAGCCATCGATCCTTTGCTGTCTGCAATAAGCGAGACGCCAATTCTTAGTATCTTGAAACCCAAGGGCCACCATTAGCGAACCGTGATTGGTTCGCGAATCACGACACACGAAGTGCGGAGTGGAAAGAGGAAAAGGTCCCACCGGGCGTGCCAGAATCTGTTCCCCTCCGAACGGCGGCCGGGACGCGGGGACGTCCGAGCCTGAGGTTCGGGGCAGATGCTAATTGGTGCTATCCGTCCACCTCTCCGAAGATGCCAAGTTGATTTATGGCACCATGTATCGAAGGTTTATACAGATGCGTCCGATGTAGCAGACTTCATCAGATTCCCCCTCGCACGAGGGGTTTTTGATTGTGGGGACGCTCTTCCCTGCAGGCGCAAGCCCCTGCAGTTAATTACGCTACCGCGTTGCGGTAACAACTTTCTCCTTCTCCAGATGGTCACTTCGTGTCGTGTGTGTTTGTTTTGTTTGTGGTTGCCCGTGGATTGTATACGGAGACTGAGTTACGTCGTCGCCCGTAGGACGTGGACTAGTCCAAATCCGTATTTATCTTAGATTTGGGTTTGGGGGTTTGGTTTGAGGATACGTTAGCCATATTTGAGGCTAAAATCAACTCAAACATTTGTTAAGGATACGTTAGTCTATCTTGAGACTAAGATCAACTTAACGGGATCGTTTAGATCCGACAAAAGAGCATTTGGGGCTCTATTACTCCAGTTTAGGGACACAGTGGTCCATTGAATGTATGGCCGTCGGGACCCGTCACCTCTCTGACGACGTTGAAGGATTACAACGACAAATATCAGAGGAGTTCAGAGATGTACCCTTGAACCGAAGTTGATTGGGGGGATTCATAGTCCAGTCTGTTTGAAGGTTTAAGGATACGTTAGCCATATTTGAGGCTAAGATCAACTTAAACGGGATCGTTTAGATCCAACAAAAGAGCGATTGGCTCTATTGTTCCAGTTTAGGGACATAGTGGTCCATCGCTAGTTTAAGGACATTGCGGTCCATGGGTAGTTTAAGGACATTGCGGTCCAGGTTAAGGACGTCGTAGTCCATGGGTTTAAGGACCCCACAGTCCATTGTTAGTTTTAAGACATCTCGGTCGAGGTTAAGGACGTCGTAGTCCATGGGTTTAAGGACCCCACAGTCCATTGTTAGTTTTAAGACATCTCGGTCGAGATTAAGGACGTCGTAGTCCATGGGTTTAAGGACCCCATAGTCCGTATCAATGTGTGGTCATCGGGACCCGTCACCTCTTTGAAGACGTTGAGGGATTACAACGCCAAGTATCAAAGGAGTGAAGAGATGTACCCTGGAACCGGAGTGGATTAAATAGTCCTTGGCCCAATTTGGGATCAAGACCAATTAATTATATTATGAGCCCATTAGCCCAGTTAATTACGAATTGAGGACTTATGGCCAGCTTGGGCTAAGTCCAATCATGTCTGGAATATTGGCTTCCTGTTGGTCCATTGAAGGAGAGACTTGTCTCTGGCCATTTAGCCAATTGGGCCAAAGCCTAGTGTTAAACACTACAGACCAATCAGTGTTGAACACTGGGAATGAAATTGACAGGTTAGTGTTTAACACTAAAAGATAATTGGTGTTAGACACCAGCAACAAGGCTTTCAAATTAGCATTAAACACTAAAACAGATCAGTGTTAAACACTGACAACGGAGATCTCAAATTAGTGTTAAACACTAAGGTAATCAGTGTCGAACACTGCAAATAAAGTTCTTTGATTAGTGTTGAACACTAAGGCCCAACAATGTTTTAACACTGGATTCGGGAGTTCCAATTTAGTGTTAAACACTAAGGCAAGAGGGGTCACGTGGCAACACGTGAGAGCGCCCTCCCTTCATTTGTTCTTCTGAGGAGATCGCATCTTTTGGAGCATCACGTGTCATCACGTGACGGGTGTTTAAATGAGGTATGTTAAAGCTTCTGTCAAGGGTCACGTGGGTCACGTGAGGCACTGCCTCAAAGGGCTTTCTGTAGATCTTTTGGGGGGGTCACGTGGTGACACATGACCCTTCTTTTCTGTAGTTGTTTAGAAGATCTGTTAATCCCTTTCAGGAATTGAATTCCTCATAGGGTTGAACCCTGACAATAATTCCAGAGGAATTAAATTCCTAGTTCCTTTTGAAGAGTTGAACCCTGAATTTTCTATAGGAATTAAATTCCTCATATATATGAAGAACTGAATAGGGTTAAACCCTAATAAAAGCTTTAAGGAATTAAACTCCCACTCTCTGTTAGAGAATTATTCTGGGGAGTAAGATTAAGGGAATTACGTTCTTGTTGTTTTAACAGAACTAAGTTCTTAATTAGGGTTAAACCCTGTTTCTTTTTATTCTGAAGGAATTAAATTCCCATGACACAGGGTCAAACCCTAATTTTATTTTAAAGGAATTAAATTCCTATAGTTCTGTGAGAATTAAATTCTCGTGCGTCCATTCCCTCTCTATGCTTTGGATCTGCATGGCAGGATCTCAACCCATTGAGAATTAAATTCTCAACTTCAAGGGGAGATGTGCGCTTTACAGATCCTCCATCTAAGAGAGAAGAAATATGTTCTTCTGTTTTACATCAGAGTTGAACTCTGTTGAGGATTAAATTCTCTTTCTTTCAAAAAGCCTTCCCTTTCTTACCTAGGGTTTTCTTTTGCAGAAGATCCAGATTCCTCAAAGTATCAAGGCTCTCTCCCTTTTCTTCCCTCTGCGTGTATATATCTCCCTTTTTTTTGTGTGTCTCGGCTCCTATTTATAGGAGAAGCAGCCGAGTCAATTAGTTTTTTGACGTATCTTCATTGAGAGATTTGATTTGCATCCATCATTCGTTCTGGACCTTTGGATTATTAGGTGAATTTTATTCACCATTGGATTTCAAATCCAGCGATTCTCCTTTGTGATTTCTGTTAGATTTAAAAGGGAAATCTTCCCAAATTCGAGATTTTCCCATAGATAGATGATATTTAATCACTCTAAATCTTTAATTCAATCGGTTGCTTTTGGAAAGACTTGAGAGGTCTTTTCTCAGAATTTAATTCTGTTTAACAAATGGGGTTTGAAAGCTGGTCACGTGCGGCCACGTGACCCTTGGTCACGTGTGGGCACGTGACCCCCTTGTAACGAGCCCTTTTCTTCTTTTGCACTCTGCCTTCTTCTGCTGCTTAGCCGTCACGTGCCACCACGTGACCCCTGGTCACGTGTGAGCACGTGACCCTTGTCTGGAGTCTTTTTCTTGATTTAACCGGAGAATGAGTCTGATGTTTTGAGCGTCATGTGCCAACACGTGACCCTGGTCACGTGGGAGCACGTGACCTCTTCTGAAGCCTTTTTCTTGATTTGCTCAGGGAGCTGTTGGGTTTTGAAGCCGCTTTTGATTGTCACGTGCCAACACGTGACCCAGGTCACGTGGGAGCACGTGACCCTTTCTGAAGCCCTTATCTTTGATGTAATCGGGAAGCCGAATTTGCCTTGCTGATGCTTTTAAGTGTCACGTGCCAACACGTGACTGCTGGTCACGTGTAAGCACGTGACCCTTTTCTGAAGCTTTTTCCATAAGTTTTTCTGATTTTAAATCAGGAAACAGAGACCTTTGAGAAATTCCAAGAATATAAGAATGAAGTAGAAAACCAAACCGGCAAAAGTATCAAGACACTGAGATCTGATCGAGGTGGTGAATACTTAAGTGCCGAGTTCCTGGGTTACCTAAAAGAGAAAGGAATTCTCTCTCAGCTTACTCCTCCATACACTCCACAGCATAACGGTGTATCGGAAAGACGGAACCGAACCCTATTAGATATGGTACGTTCCATGATGAGTAATGTTGAGTTACCGCGATCTTTCTGGGGTTATGCGCTAGAATCAGCTGCATATCTTTTGAACAGGGTTCCTACCAAGACTGTGCCTAACACACCATATCAGATGTGGAGTGGGAAGAAATCCTATCTTCGGTATCTGAAGATATGAGGATGTCCAGCTTTTGTTAAAAAGCAGCATGCGGACAAACTCGAGGCACGATCAGTGCAGTGTCAGTTTATGGGATATCCAAAGAACTCCAAGGGGTATTTTTTCTATTACGCAGAGGAACAAAAGGTTTTTGTTTCTCGTAATGCCCATTTTCTAGAACAGCAGTTTTTAGAAAAGGAAACAAATGGGAGAGAAATAGAACTGGAAGAAATTCCAGAACCACAAACTACTACTGAAAGTTTGGTAGAACCAGAAGTTCAAGAAGAACAGGACATTCCCGCACCCCTCCGCAGGAGTAGTAGGCCGTCTCATCCGCCTGAGAGATACTACGGTTTTCTCATAGACGGGGATAGAGAGGATTGCGTCATTGATAATGATGAACCTACTAGCTTCCAGCAGGCCATCCAGAGCGGCGACTCGGTAAGATGGCTGGATGCAATGCGGTCCGAGATGGAGTCCATGTACACCAACAAAGTATGGACTTTGGACTTTGCTCCAGACGGGGTAAAACCCATAGGATGCAAGTGGATCTTCAAGAAAAAGATTGGTGTAGATGGACAGGTGGAAACCTATAAGGCTAGACTTGTTGCAAAGGGTTTTCGTCAAAGACCTGCTTTGGACTATGACGAAACTTTTTCTCCAGTGGCTATGCTCAAATCCATTCGGATCCTTCTTACCATTGCCGCCTTCCATGATTATGAGATCTGGCAGATGGACGTAAAGACGGATTTTCTAAATGGTAATTTAGAAGAGTGCGTCTATATGGATCAGCCAGAAGGTTTCAATCAAAGTGGGAGCAGCGGGAAAGTGTGCAAGTTGCTTAAGTCCATTTATGGACTAAAGCAGGCATCGCGGAGTTGGAACATCTGTTTTGATGAAACGGTCAAAGAATGTGACTTTATCAAAAATCCAGATGAACCATGTATATATAGTAAAATTATAGCACGAACTGTCATATTCCTCGTCTTGTACGTGGATGACATTCTCTTGATAGGAAATGACATTCTTATGCTACAATCTGTCAAAAGATTCTTGTCACACAGGTTCTCCATGAAAGACCTGGGTGATGCCTCTTACATACTGGGGATCCAGATCTATCGTGATAGATCTAAGAGAATGTTGGGACTTTCGCAGTCCAGTTATATCAACACTATACTGAAAAGATTCAGTATGGAAGATTCTAAGCGTAATTTACCGACTCGTCACGGAATCACCATATCCAAAGAGATGTCTCCCAAAACTGATTTGGAATGGGATCGCATGTCAGTTATACCCTACGCTTCTGCGGTAGGCTCTATAATGTATGCGATATTGTGCACCATACCAGATGTAGCTTACACACTGAGCGTGGTAAGCCGGTATCAGTCAGACCCAGGGGAGAAGCACTGGATAGCAGTAAAGAACATTCTCAAGTACCTGAGAAGGACTAAGGAGATGTTCTTAGTTTACGGTGGAAAAGACCTCAAGATCGAGGCTTTTGCCGACTCCAGCTTCCAGAGTGATAAGGATGACTCTAAGTCCATGTCACGTTATGTCTTTACCCTCAATGGAGGGGCGGTGTGTTGGAAGAGTTCCAAGCAGGACACCGTTGCTGACTCGACGATGGAAGCGGAGTATATAGCTTCTTGCGATGCCGCAAAAGAAGCAGTCTGGATGAAGAAGTTCCTCACAGAACTTCAGGTGGTTTCATCCATTGTTGATCTAATACCTCTGTATTGTGACAACAACGGGGCTATAGCTTTAGCAAAGGAACCTAGGTCTCATCAAAAGTCCAGACACATCTTAAGGCGGTATCACCTGATCAGGGAGATCATAGATCGCCAGGAGATCGAGGTCCGGAGAGTTGCTACAGAGGAGAACACTGCAGATCCATTCACAAAGGCCTTACCTCAGACACAGTTCGAGAGGCTATTCGAGATGACAGGTCTTCGATACGCCAGTACATGGCCCTAGTGCAAGTGGGAAATTGTTAGTGTATATGCCCTAGGAGCCATTATTGTATCATACTAGTTTGTATATTACTTAATGGAAACTTGGGATATTCACAGTTATATTAACAGTCTCGCTCAACATAGTAGTATGCTACTTGGTTTATATCTATCTTAATATGTGTATATGTTAGCATATCGCGAATACATATTGATAGAGCCCTCAGGATCATGCTTGACTACCAGCGTTGTGATGGCAGTCACACTAGTGGGGGCTGGGTAGTCTACAAGCACATCCTTTTTCAGGTCCCTAGTCGTAGGATTATCGAGACAGGGTATCGATACTCCGGAGTAGACTAGTGTGTACGCTTCTCATCCCAGTTGGGGAGATGGTCTGTCCCACAGCCATCAGTACGTTGTACTGGAGATAGTATACAGGTGCTCGTTGGGTTACGGGTACACCGGACAGGACTCGCAGGGAACTGTTGGTTGGTGTTATACCCGTCGTCAGTTAACAGTTCCCAGGTGACAGCATAGTCCGTTGACTTAATACTGCTGCTTCGTCTCGAGTGTGTTCCCACTGTTCTTAGATTACTACCCTACCACGGCTCAAAGGAATCGTGCAAACAGGTAGCAGTTGGGTGCAGTCCCGAAGCACTTGAAGGCAGTGGCGGTTAGATAGGATTCGTCTCTTCCGGTATTGGGAGTTGATATCGCGCTGTGTTTGGAGAGCCATTATGCAAAGTCCCTGGCCAGGGCAAACGAGATTTGCTGGTAGGATTTCCAGTAGCTTCTCAAGGTGTAATGGGCTTCACTCCGACACGGCTTATACCGCTTTTAGGGGACCGACGCTTGCCGCCCCCTAGACCCGATATGCGATAGTTCTAGACGAACAGACCAGACTGTACGGAGATTGTCACATCAGGCTCAGTAGGAGTTCGGATGTGTTTCCTCATCGGCCTTCTTATCGACATCTACCTGGGGACCGTTACGTACAGCTAGTACCGCTTGCGGCCTGTGGTTAAACCCACTGCCAGCGTAGTGTCGAGTCTTTAGAGTCCCACACGGAGAATTTCCCTGCTTCAGGCGAAACGATATAGAGGTCGTATGGTTTTACGACAGGGTTCGAACACATACGTGTATTTATGCACGTACGATGTTCGGACAGTTTATACTAGCGGGTTTTAGTTTAAGCCAAATTCTAGTATTGGATTATTGGATTTATACAGTCTCAGTATTTCCGTGTTTTCACGGATGGGAGGAGCATTCTCGTAATTAGTCGAGAAGCTTCTAGAAGAAAGATGAGGTGGAGAGCTTAGGTGTTATTTGCATTAAATGGATTAGTGACTCATGAGGTGATTCATCCAAATGAGTTAATAAAGCATTTATTGCTTAATGACTCATGAGATGATTCATTGTATGTATTAAATGAAGCAGGGTTGTAAATATCACATAATGATTTATTTGATATTCTTTATGCTTCATCATATATAGAAATGAGACATAATTAATTTTCATTCTCACTTTCACATTCTCTCTTCTCAAGCTCTCTCTCTTCAAACCTAACCCTAATCCTCTCATGTATTGAGATCCAAGGGTTAGCAAGACTAATAGATCCCTAATCCATCTCTATATTCTCTAGGTTACTTTGATTAGCACTCATAGTCACCTAGTTATCTCAAGTGAGAGGTTAAAACTTGGAGAAGGAGCTCTCGGGTGGATCTTCTATCAAATCGAGGAGGCCGACGAGGAGGTGAACTACAAGAACAAGAAGGACTTGAAATTTTAGGTATAATCATCTATCATAGTAGCTAATCACTTCTATATAGTTGTTACTTAGGGTTTAGCAAAGATCCGTAAAATTAGTCGATATTAACTTAAACAAAATGATTGTTTTACCTATTCCGCCTTCCCGCATCATGTGGAGTGTCTAACGTCGACTTACACACAAGTGGGGCATGCTCTATCTTCAATTACAATCGTTTGAGAAAAAATAAAAGGGAAAAATCCCGTTACTTTTATGATGTTCACACCATCTTAATAATTTGGTCGCAAGGTTTTTGGAAAAGAAAAAAAACACTGACCGTTCACCATCCATGAAATAATTATAAGCTCGTGTTAAAATCAAAAGCTTTGATTCATAATCTGTATCGCGTTAATCTTCCCTACACGTGCGGTTCACACGTGCAAAGTTATAGCGTAATATTAGGCTTAATTTGCGTAAATAAATATTGTCAAACAAATGATAGAAAAATGCAATTGAACAAAAGGGGGGAACGTGGGGGGAGCTTTCGAGCATTATCAACACACGATGGATGCCCCACCTTCCCAACCTCCCACGTGACATCCCTCGTGTCCATGTGATTCGTGCCTCTCTCTACAAAGCCTAACCTTTTACCCCTAGGTTTATTTTAGGGTTGCATGTCACAAATTGCAAATTTAAAAAAAAACCTAACAAAATTATTTAAGGTCGATTAGGGAAAAAATTATTCAGTATTCTAAATGTAACACCAGAAAGCACACCGTTATGTTATTTATTTCTATTTCATGATTAAATACAGCTGGACACTGCTTCTAGAAAAAATTGTGTGGATAAGAGTTTGAATGAGAAAAATCCTCCAAATAAACCCCAAATCTGTCGAAACATTTAACTATATTTTTATCTGCCTGCAGGATGAAAGATCAATTATATAGCAACACCAAGGCATTTTACATTTAGAGTAAACAGATACATGATCAATAACAAAGCCAAATATATCGATATGGCACACAAATTAGACTCAAATAAACATAATTAATGCCGACCACTTTAAACTCTTTTCGACTTTAATATATTACAATCTTGAACAAAAATGTTTTGATGAGCTAGCAGGGTTTACGTAAAATACTGACATACTGACTTCGCCTGAAATCTGTTTATATGTCATGTGTCATTATTAATTATTAATTAAGTTCAAAGTCGCAGAACTTCTCGACAATCATAAAAGCTGAAGTTCATTAGCAGCTTGTGAAGATAATCTTTCGACCGAAGAAAGGCACAAGGGCAATCAGATATCGCCAGAAGCTCAAACTCGCAGCCTTTTCCGTTCGAAATCGAGCTGCACAAAACACAAAAGCACAAGTTCAGGAGAATTGGACATAGCCGGATTGAGATTATGAAACCATACTTCGTCAAACAAAAAGAATAATTGTGGAAATATATAAAGCACAAGGTCCATTACCACTTTCTTCACACGATCGTTGGCAGCTGGAGTTCCTCCACGGACATTTTCTGGGTGATACGGGTTGCTCACCCGTACTTCATTCATCACAACTATCACAGTCTTGTCCCAGCGAACAGGAAGCCTGATCACGCAACAAGATCCTGGCTTCGTTGAGGTTAAAATTATATAGAAGAAGGAACATTCTACCAAAAAAGTTTAAAGAAATCACACCAGCAAATGATATAACAAATATCTTGAAAAAAGAGAGAGGGATTTGATTCACAATTAGAGAAATGATGCAAGGATTACTAATGTGTTGACTGGTGATCATAATCTGCTTGTTAAACAAGTATGAATCGGAGCAATATTAGTGATGTGGAAACAATATGGGAATATCAATCACGCTACTCGATTGCTAGAGAATTAATAAGACTCACAAGAGTATGATTGCCCTCCTCCAACCAAAAGTCTCAATTTTACAATACCGATAATAAACTCCAAAATACAATGAGAAAAGTGGCGGCCAATGGCATAGGAGAGAATTTATATCCTAGTCAATCAAAAGGTCAACAATCTATCGATCTTTCTAATATCGACATCGTTCATCTTGATCAACATATTCTAAGGTATGCACATGAATTTTTTTTATCTGATCTCAATAATTCTTGCAGTATCAGAGGGTCGCAAATTTAACGTTTACCAATAATATAACATTTTTCATAGCCAAACAAACGGTCAAAATATATCAATATCATATGAAAAATGGTGTGTACATGCTTTAGGCCACGACAATTAAAATGGACGATGCCGATCATAAAAAAAGTGAGCTGACTTTTGACCAATATAGGAGAGATTTTCTCCTATGCCATTGACCTCCACATTTTTCATATAATGACTTTAGGAGCCTCCTAACATCCTATTATACAGGAGTTCAAAAACTATAATATCTAAACAAAATTTTAAATAAGGAAAAAAAATCTAAATAAAAAGAAATTCCTAAATAGAATTCTAAATAAGAAAAATGTCTAAATAATTAAAGAGTTCCAATATATCAAATATCATTCCAAAAAAGAATAAAATTCTTAAACGGAATAGGATTTTTATTTTTATTCATCTCCTGCATCAATACTTGGATGGATGAGCTCCTAGACAGTCCTCGGTCAGGGGTTATAAATTTTATTTATGTGCTCACACAAGCTGAAAGTGTGCGGAACTAAGTGACATATAGAGCATACCGACTAGGCCTAGCTCAATTGGTATAACTATCCTCTTCAAAGTGGGAGGTTGCCGGTTCAATTCCCGAAGGAGTCATAGCCCAAAAAAAAGTGCCGAATGGAGCATAGTATCACACCACAGAGGAATATGAGTATGGAGCGAGTTGTGGAACTTACAGTGAATGCTTTAGTTACAGCCTACAGAAGTGTGGTTAATGAAGTTCGGCAGTTCCACCTGCTGCCAGGTCAATTTTATCTCTTTGAACAAGCAGCAGTTGAGAGTTCAGACAAACTAATGTGTTCTTTTTTCCTATATAATTTTATTTATTTTTCAATATGAATTTTCTATACAATATTTTGGGCATCTTTGTCTTTATAATAATGTAAAAAGAAGTCACAAGGTATTGCACTAACTAGTTGTCTAACCACACAGTTAAGTCTTCCTTGCTTTGTTTTGTTATAATGTTTGCTTTTAAAACTTTGCAGTTTCAAACCTCAAGTCATTAGCTAATGGCAACCGGCAAGGAGATACAAGTTAAGGCCAAGAGGAAGAAACACATGCTCATAAAGAATATGGCATCACACACTTTCAATGGATGGGAGGCTTGACGTGAGAATTTTGATGAAGACTCACAAGTTCAAGGCATGCATATGTAATTATTAGGAAAGAGGATCGGTCCTGCATGAGTCCGACCTTATGGCTAAAAAAACAAGGCATGGCCGCTATACTGGGTCTCTCCACTGATTAAATAAGTGGCTGATAAAAGCAGTGGAGAGGTCCGCTAATAGGGTACTACCGTTTATCAATTAGTTGCCAATAGGAGGCCCACCCTTGATATCAAGAGGTGGATGGTTAGATTTCTATCAAAGCACCCTTTCAGCGGAGAGAATCCTAATCAGATGTTTAGGAATCATGCAGTAATATGCATGCACATACAGGTAAAGTCTAGTCAATAATAATATCATCAAATAGAATAAAAAATCGCTTGCTAGGTTAAGAACGCTGCAGAGAAGAATCTGATAAATTTTACAGCCTTTTCTTTTATCTAACATCATCTCTGCTGTTGGGCCAAGTTGCAAGCAGAAGGTCAGGTCAAGGAGGCAGTGCTTAGAAGAGCAATTGGCGCACAACGAACCTGCTATAAAACATTATGCAGTTTACCAATTTGAAAAAAAAACCATTTAATGAATCGACGTCCACATATGAGAATTGTTGATAGAATCATGGGACTACAGAACATGTCCATAGTAGAGACTTGTTTATCTCTGGTGATGCCTATGACATCTTCAAGTCAGATGTATAGAATCCCAATATATAAGCTACTAAGGAACAAGAGAACAGGTTCACTCAATACATACTCGATAGTTCATGGAGAAAACATCAGTATACATTCAATTCCATTTGCTTGATGATCACGCTCATAAGCAATTTCAGATGGGTCATGATAGAAATCTGACCCAGCTTAAGTTCTTTTTAGAGCTAAGCGGGCTATTAGCAGTAGTCAGTAGACATGAGGCATGAAGGCGGTGGCAATAGTATAGGTATAGAGTCCAAATGAAACATGACAGCATAAAAACACATTCACAAAGGAGCCAAAAAGCACATCATTGCAATAATGCAACAGCAGCGATTTGGTAGAGAAAAGATGGTGGCTACAAAACCTACATTAGCTAGAGCAAAGATTGAGCTAACTCCATTAAGAATTGAATATTTTTTGGGAATGGCCACTAACCATCTACATTGTGCAAATTGGTAAAGCCTAGAAGGATAATTAGAATGAAAACGCACTGAGATGATCATCAAAATTAAGCTCGGGCAGCCAAGGACCTCAAGGCTCTCAAAATATTTCTAGGAAAGAAGCAAGATCATTAAGTTTGAATGAGTGCCTTCAAATTTCAGGCATGTTACAGGAACATGTGCGCAATTGAAGTAAGTTTCCATGAGCAGCAATGAAAGAAGTTGGGATACAACAATTGAGAATACAGCGAAGCAAGCATGTGAAACAATGAGTTAGAATATAGCTGATAAGTATGACAGAAGAACTTCTTTTTAAGCTGCCAACACCGATGTATCCATCCATAAGGTTCAATAAGCAAATTCAAACTGCAATGTTTTGAGCAAAGCTGTCTAGATGTGCAGATGTAGTGGCAGAAGCAGGGTTAGTCAAATCATCTGCAGATAGAGATATGTGAGGAAGAGGTATCATCATACACAAATATGAGAACAAGTGTGCAGAAAGTTTCTTTAGAAGGATTCAAGCTTGTGGCCACTCCAAACATAAGTGATGGAATTCATAAAAAGGATATTAAAGTGCTGATGTGTGCTTAAAGAAAGATATGAGTTTATATTTACTATAGTTTCACACTCATGCAATCCCACACATACAACTTGCAAGTGCACACATATGCCCAAGTACACCCTAATGCACAGAATAAGGGTAAGGGAAGCAGGAATCTGATTGAGCCATTGCAAGCTACGGGATGAGCTGCCATCTAATTATGTAGTAACAGTTAACCATTCCAGATCTTTAGCTTGAATTTATCCGCCATACAGATAAAAATAGTATGTTTAAGCATGCAGTGCGACCAACAAATTGATTTTTTTTATATGGTTAAGGATCTATTTGCTTATTGTGCATTTGGTTTACCTTGCAATTTTAAGACTTATGTGATTTTATTTTGCAAGTTGTAATAGAATTTTTCTATATAAGGAACCGTAGACATTTTTTCAAGGAGAGTAGTGAATGACTGGATGATATTTTGACTCTAATAAAAATTGTGTTTCTGATTTTTTTGAGATTTGTAGTTTCGGCTATGGTCGGAACCACTTTCTTTGACTGCGGTAATAAATCCTTCGGCTGTGGTCGAAGTTTCACATTGATTGCGGTCAACCAACCACCCATTGCAATCGTTTTCACCATATCATCAAGTCAACTTTATCAGTAAACATCTATCAAGCACGGACATGGACACAGATGCCGGACGCGATAAAAGTTGAAAAAGTAGGAAACGGAGACCGGCTACACACACATACACGTGTATACGTATACATGTGTGTATGCACGTATACATATGTATACATGTACATGTATGTATACATATGCACGCGCATGTGTATACATGTACATATACATATGTATGCTTACATGTACGCATATATTAATATATATGTATACGATACGCATACGTATATGCACGTATGTATCTATACACACACGTATGTGTGCGTGCGTGTATGTGTAGGTACATACATATGCATGTATATGTAGGTACAAACATATGTATGTCTACATGTGTGTATACATGTGTGAGTACATGTGTGCGTATACATTTGTGTGTGTGGAGCATTCGTAGCTCAGTTGGTTAGAGCACCCGTTTGGTATACAAATAAACGGGAGGCCTTGAGTTCGAATCTCAACAAAAGAATCATCTTACTTATTTCTCACTTTCCACTAATGTACAAATATAACCAAAAGCGAAATTTGAAAAAGCCTAAAAATACGTGATAAAAACTAAAATTAAACTCGCAGTCCATTACAATAAAGCAAAAATAATTAGAGTCACAAAATGCAATTGCAATTCAAAAGTATCCAACTTCTATAAAGGTAACTTCCATAGATCATATTTCATCAATTGTGCCATCTCCAAACACGACTCCTTTTAGCTCGGGTTCATCTAGAGTGAGATTTGCAAAACCTAATAATCTCGAACCTTCCACCAACATCCCACATAATGTTCCAGATTTTTCTTCAAAGAAGTTGAAAATTTGTATGAACATAAACTAATTCCTCCGTTCTTTGTGGATTCATCTTATTCCTCTTGATTGAATGTATTAGTTTGTACGTGCTCCAATTTCGTTCATAACTAGAAGACAAACACGGATGACCAAGTAACTTTAGACCCAACTTTTGCAAGTTAGGCGTAGATATCTTATGAATAACCCACCGCTTCTTACGATTCATAAACGCTCTATCATGCAAGGAATTGTGGTCCGCAAACGACTCCAATATGGTCGAAAACTCTATAAACTCCGCATTCACGGCGGATTCAATAATACCCGAAGAAAGGCACGTGCCTCCATTGAAATTTTAAAGGAAAAAAAGAAGACTAATATCGATTATGAACATGAGTTGGGATATTTTGGACATGTATTATATATATTTATGGCATTAGCTATAGAATTTAGGGCTTTAGCTCAATTGGAAATGCATTTTGTTTCCTAAGAGAAACTCTTGGGTTCAATTCCCACTACCCACAATTACTTTTTGAATATTTTGGATTTTATTAAACAGGCTATGGATTTTATTATGCTTTATTTTCATATTGAAAAAGTTCTCAATCCTATGTTATAATCAACTTGATTAAAATTTTGTTACTACTATGCAAATTATCCAAAAATTTTATATAATTTTTATTTTAATTTCTTAACGTAAGCTTGCTTAGTTTGTGCCCCCCTTGACGAAAGTTTCTGTGTCCGCCCCTGTTCACCTTTCTCCGTTCCAGAATATCCAGAAAATATCTCTTTATACACTTTGCTCTTTTAAGAAAAATCCCTGCATCTTTATATGGAACAATTCGATTTGGGGCTTCATTGAGCCAATCCGTACCATAATAACTAAAGCAAAATAACATTTATATTCAAACCACATACAATAAAGTTTACATTGAAACATAACACATAAAAAATTAAAATGCTAAGTTTAGTAATTACCTTAAATTAAAAGAATATGCCAAACAATGCAACAGAGCGTTTTTTGTTCCACCGATCAACCAAAATCTAATGTATTGTCTCATAGAACGACGGCTCTTCACCTTCTCCATCATGGAGTCCCACATATCGTAAACCAAATGAAATCTAGCTTATCGATATCGACGAAGCGAAACATATTGTAAATCCGCTCGGCGAAAGAAACAATGTAATTTATCTTATCCCACCAAAGATCATCTAATAGTTTTATTTTAACACGTTGACCCCCCTAGTCATTCAATCTCAATATAAATCGTGGTTTCATGCGAGTACCTAAAGTTGCAGATGTTTTGAAGAGAATAAAATTAAGGAAAGTTGTTGGTCTAGACGGGATTCCTATTGAGCTATGGAGATGCCTAAGAGAGATAGACGTTAGATGGCTGACAGTCTGGTTTAATGAGATCTGACAAACCAAAAAGATCGTAAATGAGTGAAGAAAGAGTAACCTTTATATCTCTCTATAAGAATAAGGATGACGTTCAGAGTTGCTCCAACTACCGTGGAATAAAACTCATGTGTCACACCATGAAACTTTGGATGAGGTGATTGAACACATGTTAAAATAAGATGTTAAGATAACAAAGAACCAGTTTCGGTTCATACCTATACGATTGACGATAAAGGTTATTCATTTGCTCTGTCAACTTGTCGAGTATTTTCGAGAGAGAAGGGATTTGCATATGGATTTTTTTGACTTAGAGAAATCTTACGACAAGATAACTAAAGAGGTATTATGGAGGATAATGATGAAGAAGGGATTTCCAATCAAGTACATTGAAATAATCAAGGACATGTATGATAGAGTAGTGGTAAATGTAAGAACTTGCGGTGGCCTAACGAGTAATTTTTCAATCACAATTGGCTTACATCAAGAATCTACATTAAATCTATTCTTATTTACCATAGTGATGGATGAGCTTACTAGGATTATCCAGGATGAGATACCTTTGTCTATGTTATTCGCGGATGATATTATTCTGGTAGATGAGACGAAAACAAGGGTTAATGCCAAAATAGAGTTATTGAGGCAAACATTGGAATCTAGGGAGTTTACATTGAGTCAGTCCAAGACATTATATATGCAATGCAAATAGAGAAGTCAAGAATACAGTGATATAACACTAGATGAGCACAAGATACCACCGAGTGATCAGTTTCGATACGTAGGTTCCATCATTCAAAAGGATGAGAAGATCGATAATGATGTCAACCAGAGAATTCAGACTGGTTGGTTGAAATGAAGGAGCACAACGTGGATTTTGTGCGATCGTAACTTTCCGTTAAGGTTGAAGGGGAAGTTTTATCGAAAATCTATCATGCATGTCTTATTATATGATACGGAATATTGGGTTTCTAAGAAACATTATGCACAGAAGATGAATGTAGTGGAGATGTGCATACTTCGTTGGATGTATGGTAACACTAGAAAAGATAAGGTGCAAAATAAAGATATTCGTGTAAAGATTGGTGTAGCACTCGTGGAAGAGAAAATGCGAAAAACCCGTCTAGATGGTTTGGTCATGTGCGACAAACACCTACAGGAGCACCGGCTCGATGAATAGATATTATCGATCTAGGCTAAGTCAAAAAGGCAAAAGGAAGACCGAAGAAAACGTAGATGGAGGCGATACAAAAAGATATGGCTGCCAAAGGCCTTAGTGAAACTAAATTATTCGATAGGAGGAGGAGGGTCCATGTGCTCGACCCGACATGATTCTCTTATTTGTTCATGTAGCCTATCCCATATGCTTGGCATAAAAGCTCAGTTGTTGAACCCACTGGACATCGTCTCTATATAAACTCCATATTTCAACGGTCACACTACAAGACCATGCTTAATTTCTTTAAACGTACGGAGCATAACAACGAAAGCAAATCTAGTCTTGGCAATAGCAAGCAGAACTTCACATGCATGTTAAGCATTAATAATCTCATAGAATGGTTCATGATAAAGTTTCTAATCATGACCACATTTATCGTGATCATGCTAATCTAACTACACCTATCATATACTACTTCATTTGCCTCGGTATTTTTAGTCGCACAAATATAATTAGGTGCAAGATTAATTGTGTGGACAACACATGGGGTCCAAAAATACGAGTACTTCTGCGATTCCACCCGCCGCTTTATTTATCATTGCACAATATTCTGAGGGCCAATTTCTTCGACCGCTTTCAAAAAATCTTCAAGATATATAGCATCTTCCACATTCACTGCATTCAAGAACACTGCACCATTCGTTTTAGACGTATTCACTGCCATAAAATTAATTATGGGTATTTTTAGAATCGTACCATCCACAGCTAACAATTGACACACCATTCTCTTTTCATGGGTTCTTTGCTAGCTCTAATAAATTTTCAACATACGTCCTACCTCTTTGTAGACGAGTTGTCCGCAAAAGATTGGAACCGAAATGAACATATTCTCCAATTGCATTGTTCACATCGTACGTGTAAGATTGAATAAAATAAAGATTTCATGATAGATAAAAACGCAAACCGGCTGAATAAAATATTCGCACAATCATTGCATTCAACTGTTCTCGAGCTCTATTGTTGAAAGATTTTTCTATGGTGTTACAATTTTCACTTCTTTTTGTAATTTCGATCGTGATGGTGGTGATATTTATAGGTAAAGAAACATATTTTATTTTACTCGTTTTCAATCTTCACTCGGCTTGCTCACACTCCTTCATATCATTAATAATTTACACGGTTACCTTTTTTAAACTTTAATTCCATAATTTTTCATCTTCAATGCCTAAGCCTTCATCTATATTGAGAACAGCTGGTAACTTCACGACAATGGTAGCATTGTCAACTCCAATTTCCCCACCTTCGGGCTTTTTTCCATGTCTTTTCACATACTTTCATAGTGGATCATAATCATCTTCAACCTCACATCTATCATCATCAATAGAATTTTAAGAAAACCATGAAAGATAACAGGAGTTGTAGGCGAGAATTTTTCAATCCTTTGTTTTTGGAAGGAAAGAGAGAGGACAAACAACTAGGAAAACAAAAGAAAACCTAACACGAGACTAACAGAAAAAAGCTAAAGGAGAATCTGCGAGGAATTGGGATTGTTTCTTTGTTATTTAACCTTATCTAGTGTTCACGTGAGAAGCACATGAACATTAATGTTTTTTAATTTAAAATCACTTGTGAAGTCCCATCACATTAAGTAGATAATAGGCATCCCTACATGTTCAATCCCAAACCATAATTCTGTCGTGTTCAGATCTCAGCATGTCCTAAATCTTTCTGAGTTTGATTTCGAGCACCGAATCTTCATCGTTTGCCATAAATCTCGTCATCTCATGCACAAATCATTGCCGATTTCCCTCAATCTAGTGATGACAAATGTTAGGGTTTCTTCTTATCACGGCGTGCGTCTCCAACACGGTCTTGTAGCGTCCGACACCATGTTGGAACGTGTCAGGCAAGACTGTCTGTCACGTGTTGGACACGGAAACGACACTGCATATGCAGTGTCGTGCTTCGTAGGTAAACATCATATCAAATAGAAGGAGTCTTCGCGATCTCGATTCAAATTGGGTCATTATTACTCGTATGTGTTCATATATGAAAATAAAAGAAGACGATGACTTAGGCTTCACCAGCATCAGATCCAAATCCTGAATCTTGTAAAAAAAATCTTTACAAGCTGTTATGCGGATGAAACTAGACCGGGTTGGGTATGTTTTTGATAATTTTTATACACGGCCCAAAAATTAAAGCCTAAACCCAAAACTCGTCCAAACCCTTTGGGTTTATAATGCGTACATTCAGGTTTCAGGCGGATTTCAGGTTTAGGCAGACGAGTCGGTTTTGACAGTTTTTTTTGGCTTTGCCCGTTATAAACTGCCCAATTTTTTTTGAAATAATAATACTTAGGTGAGCTCTAACAAATATATATGCACAAAATATACTTCGACAAATCTATATAAATTATACATGATAGATTTAAAGATTACACTTAAAATTGCCCTAAATAAATGTCTAACAATTTTTTATAATTATACATTACAATATTTATAATAAATATATGGCGAGTTGGATTGGATATAGGTTGTGGGCTTGGAGGAGAATGATGCAGCATAAGGATTTTTATATTTGCTTATGATTTGTTTGCCTATTGTTCATTTTGGTTTAATTTAGCAATTTTGAGACTTATGTAGTCATATTTTATTAGTATAAGAAAACCTTAGATATTTTTATGAAGATTAGTGAATGATTGAATGATATTTTGACTCTAAAAAAATTGTTCTCTTTGAGTGGTGAGATCTATAATTTCGGGTTTGATTAAATTTCCTTTATTCGGTAGCAGTAGAGAAACCTTCAGTTGTTTGTTCGAAAAGAATCCCGATATCAATCTACTTCTTTGGTGCATCTCATGAGTTTCCATTTAATCCCACAATGATACCCCCCAACCCCCCAACCCCAACTCTATCCCACACCAAGGTAAATAATAACATAATTATTAGTTAACTTCCTAAGACATTCTCTTTGAGGGGAGTCTACTAATAAATCAAGATGCATAAGTTTTTCAGTTTTTGGTGCCTTCTACAAGCATGTATGTATATTATGCATGAGATAGGTACATGAACCAAGTGGAAAATGAAGACACACCATCCATCAAGTATCTATAGCAACAATCTTTCAAACCCTCAAAGCCTCTTATTTAACCTAGGCTACCTAGCTGTCATGTTTCTGAACTTTCAAGAACGTTCATAATGGATACATTAATTATCTACATTCCTTATTCATAGACCCGTTTCTCAAGACATGGTCTTTGTCCTTGTCTCCACATAATCTATGTTTAAACTTTTGAGAGGCATGTTCGATATGCATCTAGCAAGACAATAACCAAAATGGTTTTAAGAGGATTCACGAGGGACACCTACCATAAATGTCGTACAATACTCTCATGAATCACCAAAAAATTCCGTGTCATCGATATAAAACAAAAGAATATAGTTTTTCCAAATAGAACATAATAACAAAGTAGCCAACTTCATGATGTCCTGAGAGTAAAAGAATGTGCAAAACTCAAGCATGTTGAAGCTGTTGATTTCTAAGAAACTATTTCAAAATGATATCAGGTCACAACTGAATATCTGGTATGGTCAATTTACTCAAAACAAAACAACTAATTGATCATAGAGCCTTTAACCGCCTTTGGAACTTGCCTTTCTGTATGTAATGATGAGTACAGGGTGGCATTTTTAACTACAAGTTTCAACATTCAATCAAAACGATACAGAAAAGGGTGATCACAAACAACTTTCTTTATTGAGATGGATTCTAAAATACAATTATTAATATGCAGAAATGATTTTTACTAATAAGCTTGTTTTTCAATTTAATCTTAGCTGTTTTTGTTGCCGTCTTGTGGTTGGATCAACTTAAAATTCTCTCTGAGACCGCAAGTGGCCCGGGTCACCTTAAAGATGAGAAGAAAGATAAGTAATGTACCACTAAAACTTCTTTAAATCTCCTTTACCCCACCATATAAATCATTATTCCTGATCATAACAACATCATCCCGTGTCATTTCCATTGCAACTATAGGTAATATACTATTTTTCTTTCTTTTCTATTTTTTATAGATGCTGCCCTAAGGCCTACAGCATTCCATGAAATGATGACATATCTCCATAAAAATATAGTCATATAAAGGAGTGGTGCATTTATTATATGCTAAGAATTATTATGAGTCTATGACGAATTTTAATCATGTCAATCTATAACATATTTTACTCAAATATTTAATTAGACAGCTAAAAATAGCTTTCAGTGAATATCACTGCCAGATATTTTTCTTAATATTATCTTGAATTTACACCTAAAATATTCTAAGTTCTGATTTGGATTCTAAACATCCCCATCAAAATAAGAATGCTTCGTGATTTAATGACGCCAACAAGAGAGCAGGTAACTAACTATAGAGTAAATTGCTAGCATGTAGGGATGACAATTTGTAAGTCATGAGGACTTTCCAGTGGTAACACTGCTCCTTAAAGCAAAATTCTCTGCCTTAAGCAACCCAAATAAAAGAGCACATTGGATCAATCTTAAGGATCAGTATATTGACTTTGTAAACCAGGCAATTCCGACCGAAACAAACACAAAGTGCAATGTCTTAGGCTGCCAAGTACTCACTTCTACTACCCTTCAAGCCACGAAGCCAATGCACACAACAGAAACCAGATCAAGCTAAAGATTGTCAAAGACTGCAAACTAGCATAAAATATAAGAAGGCGGTGTATGCTTACGTTTTGGACAATGCATCAAAAATACTTTGTGCCTCGCTGGTAACTCCAAAACCAATCCTCTCGGCTTCAACCTCCGCTTGCCTGCAATTCAGCCAGGTTCAAATCTGTTATTAAAAATTCTTAGACCTTGTTTGAATGTGGAGTTTGGATAACTGGAGTTTATTTTTAAGTGGAGGTAGCGGGATGCAAACTTGAGGTTGCAAGGCGCCACCTCCACTTTAAAGTTAAACTTTGATGGGGTGCTTGGCATTGTAGTTATCTAAGGTCCAAAATGTTGTTTTGGAGTTATATAACCTAAAAAATGGGTGTTTTCTTCACAAATTTTGGGCCCTGTTTGGATATGGAGCTGAGATAACTGTAGTTTATTTTTAGGTGGAGGTTGGGAGATGCAAACTCTGGTTTGCAAGCCCCAAACTCCAAAAATGGAGTTTCCAGAATTCTGATCAGATTAGGGTTGATTAGAGTTGAGATAACTACAGCTATCTCAACATTTTGGCCGAGTTAATCGCAGTTATCTCAACTCCAAAATGGTTGCATCGTAAGGCAAAGTTAGGATTTTGGAGTTTGGTTTTGCTAACTTTATGAAACTATACTTTAGAAAAGTTAACTCCATTCCCAAACAGGGCATTGGAGTTTAGAAAACCCTGGTTGGATTGGAGTTCGGTAAGCACTGGTTATCTCAACTTTGGAGTCTAAACTCCAAAATCCATGCCAAACATGTCATAGTCAAGATTTTGCAGTTAAGTTTAGTCTGTTTAGATAACTTTACGAAACCCCAGTTATCTAAACTTAACTCCATTCCCAAACAGGGCTAAAGTCTTTGACACGTAACAAACACTTCCCAACAGGTTAAATGTCCTTATTCGAGAAATTTGGCTGTTTCCACAGTAGGATATATATTTCTCTAACCGGGCGTCTGGCTACATTTGAACTCGGGTAGATCCCGATATCATCTTAAAGTCTCTACCATCGCATTACAACTCAATGTTATGCAGAATCAACATATGGCATATAAAATTACAAGAAATTTAGAGTGTAAATTTGGGCAAAATACCTCACAGCAACATCCTCTCTCGCCTGCAGAGCAGCCAAATCAATGAAACACTTACTGGGGTCCAAGGGATCTTCACCCTGCCCCAAATAATTCAGCTTTTCAATGTAATTAGCCTTCAAGAGCCGAACTTTTCGGCTAGTAACATCATTTGAAGCTCCTTCTTGTAATCACATCAGATTAAGGCACACAAAAACATCAACATTTGCAGCAATTAATCAAACGATTATGCACAAAAAAAAGAGATTTAGGATATTAATAACGAGGATGTTGGAAGCGCGATCGTATGTGATGATCTGGCCGTTGATCTCCTCCCCAAAAGTTGTCGTTAGGGTTAGAAAGCGCCCCGCCGTCCAATCTGCGATTTGATTTCAGCGATTTTAGAGAGAGAGAGAGAGAGAGAGAGAGAGAGAGAGAGAGGCAGTTACCTTGAAGGGAGGCGACGTCGGCGGGGCCCATCGTCGGCAGCGGGATCGGCGGCGGCGGCGGCGGCGGCGGGCAGGAGAAGATCCCCTTTGCTTTGAATTTATCGACACACTGGTGTTTTGGGTGCTCTGAGTGGTCGGGGCCACTCACGTGCACAGGTAGCATGCACCAATACACAAGCTCCTGCAATATATAAATCTCGCCTGTTGAATTTGATTTTGGATGAATCAGGACCGTTGACTGTTGGATAAGGAATGGTATTTTCCTTCTTGAAGGGACTCCCGTGTGTTTTGTTTTCTAATTTGTTCTCGGTGATGGTTGGTATTTTACACATAGCACCCCCACAAAACTTTATATTCCATCTCTATTATTAATTGTCGTATTATCACTTGACTTCATGGCTAAACTAAGCGTTGTTTAATTGTTCAGATGTACAATCTTGTTAGAAACCGGCCGTAATGACTGTTATATTGCTCATGGAAAAGAAAGTCATAACCAATAACATGTGTCAATTTCTTTTCTTTCAATATGAAGGATGCATCTTTTTATTCGAATACTCAGCTCGAACAGTAATGTTCTATATGAAAGATTTGCAACTAATCCTTGACAAGGTAACTTGGAAACCAAAAAACGAAGAAGAGAAGCTAAAAGCTTCACCCGCCATTTGAAACTAGTTTCCATTTTACAGGCTTCATGCTGGCCGAGAAATAGAGATGTTTTGGATAGCTTCTAGACAATATAGAGGGTCTTACGGGTGTATTTTCTCATTCGACATTACTATATATATGTGTGACGAACGATTTAAAGTGATACGGCTATTCGATAGAAATATAAGTTTTATAGATCGACTTGATGGTGCTGCGTGAAGGAAACGTATGCATGCGTATAGCGGAAACGTATGTATTAATTTCCTAAAATTTGATTTTTTAATTTAAAATTAAATGCGTACTTTTGCTTCATCTCGATCTCATTAACGAAGGATCTGATTATATCAATAAAATAACTTTTGGTAGCCTGCACAAATGCAAAAGCCACCAACCGAAGTCCACCAACCTTTATGGAAGAGACACCCCCATGTATTGATAGGCATCCAAATAGTTTTAAAAGAAAATATGCATAATTCAAAATCTTTTTCTCATAGCAAATCATTGTCCCCAGGTTGTGGTACGCTGTGTTTTTCCTATAATAAATAAAGAGTGGATTTTAACAATTTTCCGGCTTTAAATATTTTTCTACAACTTTATAATGCTTTGGCATAACTTATGTATTTTTCCAACTAATAAAAAAATAAATTTTTAGTACTCAAAATGATTTTTTAAAGTTAAAATAGAATTTTAAATAAAAATAGTAAACATATGATATTTTAAAATATGAGAAAAGAAATTAGATTTAACCAAATTTTATTTTTAAACTGAAGGTAACATAAAAGTATAATTTCTAGATTTTTCTCGTATTTTTCCAAGATTTTATAATATTTTAAAGGATTTTTTCAAAAATCATTTTAATAAAACTGTTTTTAATATTTAAAAGAAAAGGAAAAAATATATATATATAAAGTAGTTTTAACCTGAGTCGTTGGATTTCGAATCCAACTGCCTAGGGTTACTAGCGACGCTCACGTGGTGGGGTCCACGCGCTTGCGCCAGCAAGCACGTGAACCCCCGTGTTGTGGCTACCATCTTGGCGGATAGTGGGCCGTTGGATTTCAATCCATGGATCAGCGGCGGGGGCGATTTAATGATTGGGGGAGGATTCTGATGTTTTCTGCATGAATTTCGAGGATTTTCTGGTGCGGTTTTGAACGGGTGTTGGGATTATATTGTTGCAAACTAAAACCTATATAACTATTTACACCTATTTAAGTGCGCATCAATATCAAGTGCGCACTTGATATATAAAAAAACGACTTTGATGACTTGTGCACTTATATACGTGCGCACATGAAGGCTAATGCATGACATAGACAATGTAATATCCGGTCTTCATCTACGCCAATACCTGTATTCAAAACAAAACATTGTACCCATTTTACGCTTTATATAAATTTATAATTGTTTTGTTTTCCTATGAACCCAACCCTAAGCCCAAGTCCATATCTAAATCCCACATTTTACTTTTAAATTTTATTGAGCCCAAGTCCAACAACCCAAATCTTTATTTCTAAAACAACAAATTAAATTCAAATTATTTACTCTCTCCTCTCTTTTCAAAATTCAAAATTTTAATCACTCATTTAAACCCAAATCTTACCCAAATATAAATTTCATTAAAAACCTATTCAATTCTATTTTTCCCGTTATCCCTCTCTTTCTTCTTTAATTTCCTTCTAATTAAAACCCCACATTAACTTTTCTCTCTCTCTTCCTTAAATTTCATTCACTATTCTCCCACGTAACCTCACATTCTCACGTTCTCTCTCCCTCTATTCCCACCCCCTCTTTCTTTCTCCCCACCTTCTCCCTCGTTCTCCTTTTCCCCTCCTCTCTTTCCGCTCCCGCTCAGTCGACCCACACCACACCGACGCCGCGCTCACCGCCACTATCGCCGGCATCACCCTCTCTTCTCGCTCCTCTCTCCTCTCTCCAAAACCTCGAGCCCCTCTTCACCTCTTCGATCCCCGACCTCACCGCATCCCCGTCGCCACCTCCCCACCTCACCTGCAACCCGACGCACCCATCACCATCGACGACCCATCACCTCCTGACTTCTTTGAAAAAAGCCGCAACACCACCACTCCTCCCCACTTCTTCCTCCATCCACAGCCGCGACTCACCAAGCGTAGCCGAGCTCCCTGCAACCCCGGCGACCATTGCCTGCAAGCTCCGGCCACCCGTCGCAAGAACCCCCCAAACACCCGCTGCCCCCACTGCATGCCAGCCATCGCCTCCACCATCGGTGTTCACCCACCGTCACCCCTCACCATCGTGACCTCCTCGCCTCCAGCTGCTGCCCTCCACATCCGCCGCCCGATCCCTGAGCTCCCCATCGCCTTCAACTCGAGCTCCTCTCTTGCCATCAACCTCCTCCGGCCACCGCAGCCTACATCGTCGGCGTTCACCCTTTCAAACTCTCTCCTCATCTCCCTCCCCGAGCTCCTCTAACTCACGGACTCACCGGTGGCCACCTCTCCAAAGCCCCATCACCATAACTGAGCGGAGGACAAACTGAGGCCGCGCCACGGCCTTGAGCCTCGTTGCACCGTACCCGTGTTCATGCCACCCATCTCGTCGTTGTCTTGATCGTCAAATTCATCGTCAGGCAAGTTCAATTACTTGCTTACATGCTATAATACATATATATTGATATATCGTCCGATAATATCTCGTGATTAATAATAGACCGTATTAATTTAAGTTAATTTCTATTTGGGTATTAATCGAGTCAAATATCTCAAGTTAATTTCGTATAGAAGTTCTTAAATTATTTTATGTGGATTGAGTGAACGTAATTGACATTTCGATCGATAAACGATTGCTTTGTCTAGGTATTAGATATGGAACTCATGATAAATAAATCTCTTTACTATTTATGAATATCTTGTATGAATCTTACTGGAAAATACGACTGTTAGTGACTAAAACGAATACCCCTAAATATACCCGTAAAACTAGAAATTTCATGTATCTGAAAATCGTTAAAATCACCATAAATTATGTACATACTGAAATGTTGCGTTCAAGGGCTCAAATCGAATCCAACTCGACGAACTATAACCCTATGCAAGTTTCTAATGGTTTCTGTACTGAAATTGTGATGATAGTTGGATCGGAGTGCGGCTCTGGACTGCAGTCCAGAGCGACTCTGGTTACTGTATACTGTTCCGTAATGAGTGCCACCTTGTTTCCTGAACTCGTATGTTGCGGAACTCTGCAATTTATTAAAGATGAATCTGTTAGCTAAATAACGCAAGTAATTTCACCCTGTTTCATTGTCGTTTACTGTTTAAAATGTAATTTAAAAGATCGGGACGTACAGCAGTCCCAAACCAGAATCAGAACTGATACCCTAGTGTTGAACAGTGCATAACTCCTGACATACAGACACGATTGAGAATCCGTCTATTGAGTTAGAAACCTCATTGAAAACCCTAAATTTCATTCAACTGTAGCGTTGCTAAATTCCGATCCCAACTGGAATTAAAATGCGTTGTGAAACGAACTTCCGATTCTGAAACCGGATTTCCAGCAGTGAACGCTTAAAATGAAATGGCCATATCTAGTGATCCTGAAACCTGTTTGACGTGAAACCAAATTCGCTGGATAGATAATCACACATAATACTTATCCCTTGTTCATTGTTTCGCTAAATTTTGGTATATATTGTTTATGATAAATTATGCAAGTGGTAGGACACCGACATATGATATCTTAATCCTAACTTACATACTGTTTTCTCATCATATTATATGTATATGTTATTGCATTGGTAGCCTAGTGATCATGTGCATTACCCAGTGTTAGGTATTAGTGGTGATTGTGGCAAGTACGTTAGTGTTCGTGCATGAGTGGATAAGTGAAAGTGACACGTACTTGTACACAATCAGTGAATCCTATTATTCTATTGCATTGTCGACGTCTGTGGGACGCGTGTAAGTGTGACTATAAGTGGTATGGGACACTTATGGAAGCTCTTGCATGGGTGTCACAGATAAGGCACCAGACACTGCCCATTTATCTTGGGTATTAGTCGGGACGTGCTTGATGGAGATCCTGTCTCCAGTTCTCGCGCAGACTTGTCATGGACCGACCGGTATTTGAGGTTATGGTTGGCGTTTGATGTAGACCACGGGGTGTGGGGTAGTTTGAGTGTGAGTTCAACAGAATCTCGGGAGTCCCATGCCGGCTTATATATATGGAGATATATGGAGATTTACAGGGTACATGATCATTACCGTGAGTTATATTTTGGGCCCGTGGTCCCTTGCCCTTGGGTCCTACCCTTGGGTGGAGGACACTCGCGAGTGGTTGACTCTCACACTTGGACCGACGATAGGCTTAGTGACCTGTACAGTGAGACTTATAGACTGATAGGGATAATGGCATTGATATACATTACCTACTATGTTGTCATACCTAGCATACTATTTTACTGCTTTACTGTTCACCTGATCTATTGGACACTTCATTGGTTACTCCATGTTCATATCTTTACCGTATTGATTTACTGTTACATACCTATTATCACTGTTCGAGTTGCCACTTGCAACTATTTATATATATTGCTATTGTGTCGCTCTGACGACCTGAGTATGCATGCTCAGAGTGAGGAGTGGATCTAGCCTGGACCAGGACCAGACGTACATCGCGGATATCTTGACCAGCTATCCAGAGATATACTCTTTTTACCTCCATCAGGTCAGTTCTTTGTATTTGTTTTGTTTCAGATACTGCATTTCTCATTACCTGTGCGTTGTTTACTGATTTCCACGTAAAGCTAGAAGCTGAAGTGTGACTACGGCAGGATATTTCCTTGACCGTAGGAGCATGGCTGGCCTTGTCAACCCCTCGTATTCCGTATTTTGGGAAGCGGGGCATGACATGGTTTTGTTGGTATCAGAGCCAGGTTTTGCTTCGATTGGGATTGCAGTTCCGTGTAGCGTTTGACAATCTAAGAGATCCTTCAGTCTGGATTGTGGAGTTGTCATTCTTAATCTTGATTCGCATAGTGTATTCGGCCATGCATTTTGATCCATCCGTTAGAGTTTGAGTGACTCGGAGTTCTACTGTTGATTTCCGTTGGACTATGTTTTCCAACGACTCTTCCTCTATCTCCACTCCCCAGAATTAGACCGTTGAGATTCTGAATGTACTGCAAAGTCTGAAGGAAGCCCAGGAGCGAACAAACGACCTATTAGCTGAAGGATTGAGAAGGCAGGTGAATCAGGCACTAGCGGAAGTCTCTAATCGTAAAGGGATCCTTGTTAGATGAGAAAAAGAGAAGAAGATGAAGCGCCCACTTGTTTCCCCGAGACAGAAGCAGCAGAAGACCCAATGTTGTGGGTACTACAAGAGGCCAGGACATCTTCAGAGGGATTGTCGCCGCGCCCAGGGGAAATGCCTGATTTGCGGATCCAGCGAACATCTTATCAACGGTTGCCCTAAAAGGAAGGAGCTATAAGGAGGAGACTCGTCCACACTCTCCACTTCTGCCAAGTGATGATTATTGCGTAGTTCGAACTTCGAGGATAGGGCGGACCCAGCGCAGGACTCAACTCGCATGACGAGAGTGCAGCGGTCTAGTAATCAAAGAAGAGTTATCACGTTTTCTGCTTTTAATAAAATGTTGTCACTTGTAAATATTTCTCTTTTCGTTTGAGATCCTGTATCCGTTAAACTTTTGGTTGAATGTAATAAAATCCTGAGTTGTGATGTATGTATCGTCTCCTTTCCCCCTCACTTTACTTATACCATTCGTTGCATCAGTATTCTAGATTTTGTTTTCAGTCCTTGCTTACCGCATATTTTTCTTGTACTCCATCTCCTTGATTTTTTTTCCTAATATGTTCCACTGTCTGATCATGACTCTTTCTTTTCAGGCCATGGCCCACCCTGAAGCAGCGTCGCATCTAGATAAGGATGCACAGTCATGCGTTTCCTTAGACCGCATGCTGGCGAATGCTGACGATGAGATCAACGGCCCCCAGGTCATTTTCGGAAACAGCGATTCCGAGGACGAAGGAGCCGCCGCCCCAGAGGTTGACATGATCGGCGATTCCGACGAGGAGGAAGGAGACCCTGAAGAGAACCTGATAGAGGAAGACCCTGAGGAAGGCCCGATAGAAGAAAATCCAGTGGAGGAAAATCCAGAAGAAGAGAATCACATGGAAGCAGACCTCGATGAAGAAGCTCCAGCCGAGGAAGAAGGACCAGAAGAACAAGACCCTGCGGTGGAAGAACTCCCAATGGCGGTCCCTGCGAGGCGCTATGGAAATGGACGTCCCTACCTGAGCGCGCGAGCCTACCGTAACCTGCTGAACCTCCACAACCGCGACTGACGGGATTTTTAGCTGTTGTCTTCTCTGGCCAAATAAACCTATGTATAGTTTAGGGCCATCTGTTACTTTTTGAGAATGCTTTGTTTAGAATTTTCTGGAATGAAATGAATGTGCTGAGTTCGCAAATCTTTTGATTACTGGTTCACTTGATGCTTTTGATTTTTCCCCTATACCGTTATTTCCTCCTGAGATCCCTGACTGTCCACCCCTGTACCTTGTGCTGTTTTGACCCTCACTTAGATTAACAAGTACCGCATCCTGATCTTTTGAATGGGCCACCCTTCATCCTTCGTATATGCCTTGTTTGAGATCCTTCTGGGAGGGAAAATTGATAGTAAAATTTCCGAGTTAGCTGACCCTTCGGATTTTTTTGATTCACATGATGTATCGACCGTTATCCTCCCCATACATTCTTTTTCCCTTGTAGCCCTTTCCTGCTCACCCTTACTTCCCGTGCTGACCCGACCCCAATCTCTTTGACCTTCAGTTTAAAGCCGTCACACTCCGACCTTTTGAATGAGCCACACTCCATTATAATCCCTACCCTAGCTAGCCCTATACATTTTTTTGTGCTTTTCATTGTTACCCTAACTATATTTAGGGACATTATTATTCGAAAATTTAGTTTTCATTATTTTGTATTTATCGAAAAGTGCGTGATATTGACTACTTCCGTTTTATGCATTTTTGTACACTACTATTCTTCCTATTTCTCGGTAGCGCAACCATATATTGCACATATTATTTGCGCTATGTTCTTATTTTCACTGGGTGGTTTTCTAAAGTTATATTAAAATTGTTTGATCGACACGTTATTCTAAAATGTTTTAACCTACCGATAAATCCTTCACTATTTCATTTTGGTCGTGACTTATACTTATTATTTTAGCTGCGCTATTTTTGATATACGTATGTGTGCACATATATAGGACTTCGATTTTATCTAGCATATTTCGAATGTTATTTTTCGTTATTACTAATTTTATTCTTTGGTACTTATAGTTTGCTCTTATGGTGGCTCTGCCACATACTTGCTTGGACCTTCGATTTTCTCTTACTGTTTTAAGTAAACCACTATATGTGAGTGTTCGAGGTCATAGCTTTTCGTATGTTATTTTTTTAGCTTATCGTTTATCTTAAATTTTGAGGACGAAATTTTTGTAAGGATGGTATGTTGTAATATCCGGTCTTCATCTACGCCAATACCTGTATTCAAAACAAAACATTGTACCCATTTTACGTTTATATAAATTTATAATTATTTTGTTTTCCTATGAACCCAACCCTAAGCCCAAGTCCATATCTAAATCCCACATTTTTCTTTTAAATTTTATTGAGCCCAAGCCCAACAACCCAAATCTTTATTTCTAAAACAACAAATTAAATTCAAATTATTTACTCTCTCCTTTCTTTTCAAAATTCAAAATTTTAATCATTCATTTAAACCCAAATCTTACCCAAATATAAATTTCATTAAAAACCTATTCAATTCTATTTTTCCCGTTATCCCTCTCTTTCTTCTTTAATTTCCTTCTAATTAAAACCCCACATTAACTTTTCTCTCTCTCTTCCTTAAATTTCATTCACTATTCTCCCACGTAACCTCACATTCTCACGTTCTCTCTCCCTCTATTCCCACCCCCTCTTTCTTTCTCCCCACCTTCTCCCTCTCTCCTTTTCCCCTCCTCTCTTTCCGCTCCCGCTCACTCGACCCACACCACACCGACGCCGCGCTCACCACCACCATCGCCGGCATCACCCACTCTTCTCGCTCCTCTCTCCAAAACCTCGAGCCCCTCTTCACCTCTCCGATCCCCGACCTCACCGCATCCCCGTCGCCACCTCCCCACCTCACCTGCAACCCGACGCACCCGTCACCGTCGACGACCCATCACCTCCTGCAACTTCTTTGAACAAAGCCGCAACACCACCACTCCTCCCCACTTCTTCCTCCATCCATAGCCGCGACTCACCAAGCGTAGCCGAGCTCCCTGCAACCCTGGCGACCATCGCCTGCAAGCTCCGGCCACCCGTCGCAAGAACTCCCCAAACACCCGCTGCCCCCACTGCGTGCCAGCCACCGCCTCCACCATCGGTGTTCACCAACCGTCACCCCTCACCATCGTGACCTCCTCGCCTCCAGCTGCTGCCCTCCGCATCCGCCGCCCGATCCCTGAGCTCCCCATCGCCTTCAACTCGAGCTCTTCTCTTGCCATCAACCTCCTTCGGCCACCACGGCCCACATCGTCGGCGTTCACCATTTCAAACTCTCTCCTCATCTCCCTCCCCGAGCTCCTCTAACTCACGGACTCACCGGCGGCCACCCTCTCCAAAGCCCCATCACCATAACTGAGCGGAGGACAAACTGAGGCCGCGCCACGGCCTTGAGCCTCGTTGCACCGTACCCGTGTTCATGCCACCCATCTCGTCGTTGTCTTGATCGTCGAATTCATCGTCAGGCAAGTTCAATTACTTGCTTACATGCTATAATACATATATATTGATATATCGTCCGATAATATCTCGTGATTAATAATAGACCGTATTAATTTAAGTTAATTTCTATTTGGGTATTAATCGAGTCAAATATCTCAAGTTAATTTCGTATAGAAGTTCTTAAATTATTTCATGTGGATTGAGTGAACGTAATCGACATTTCGATTGATAAACGATTGCTTTGTCTAGGTATTAGATATGGAACTCATGATAAATAAATATCTTTACTATTTATGAATATCTTGTATAAATCTCACTGGAAAATACGACTATTAGTGACTAAAACGAATACCCCCAAATATACCCGTAAAACTAGAAATTTCACGTATCTGAAAATCGTTAAAATCACGATAAATTATGTACATACTGAAATGTTGCGTTCAAGGGCTCAAATCGAAGCCGACTCGACGAACTATAACCCTATGTAAGTTTCTAATGGTTTCTCTACTGAAATTGTGACGATAGTTGGATCGGAGTGCGGGTCTAGACTGCAGTCCAGAGCGACTCTGGTTACTGTATACTGTTCCGTAATGAGTGCCACCTTATTTCCTGAACTCTTATGTTGCGGAACTCTGCAATTTATTAAATATGAATCTGTTAGCTAAATAACGCAAGTGATTTCACCCTGTTCATCATCGTTTACTATTTAAAATGTAATTTAAAAGATCGGTTCGTACAGCAGTCCCAAACCAGAATCAGAACTGGTACCCTAGTGTTGAACAGTGCATAACTCCTGACGTACAGACACGATTAAGAATCCGTCTATTGAGTTAGAAACCTCATTGAAAACCCTAAATTTCATTCAACTGTAGCATCGCTAAATTCCGATCCCAACTGGGATTAAAATGCGTTGCGAAACAGACTTCCGATTCTGAAACCGGATTTTCAGCAGTGAACGCTTAAAATGAAATGGCCATATCTAGTGATCCTGAAACCCGTTTGACGTGAAACCAAATTCGCTGGATAGATAATCACACATACTACTTATTCCCTGTTTATTTTTTTGCTAAATTTTGGCATATATTGTTTATGATAAATTATGCAAGTGGTAGGACACCGACATATGACATCTTAATCCTAACTTACATACTGTTTTCTCATCATATTATATGTATATGTTATTGCATTGGTAGCCTAGTGATCATGTGCATTACCCAGTGTTAGGTATTAGTGGTGATTGTGGCAAGTACGTTAGTGTTCGTGCATGAGTGGATAAGTGAAAGAACACGTACTTGTACACAATCAGTGAATCCTATTATTCTATTGCATTGTCGACGTCTGTGGGACGCGTGTAAGTGTGACTATAAGTGGTATGGGACACTTATGGAAGCTCTTGCATGGGTGTCACAGATAAGGCACCAGACACTGCCCATTTATCTTGGGTATTAGTCGGGACGTGCTTGATGGAGATCCTGTCTCCAGTTCTCGCGCAGACTTGTCATGGACCGATCGGTATTTGAGGTTATGGTTGGCGTTTGATGTAGACCACGGGGTGTGGGGTAGTTTGAGTGTGAGTTCAACAGAATCTCGGGAGTCCCATGCCGGCTTATATATATGGAGATATATGGAGATTTACAGGGTACATGATTATTACCGTGAGTTATATTTTGGGCCCGTGGTCCCTTGCCCTTGGGTCCTACCCTTGGGTGGAGGACACTCGCGAGTGGTTGACTCTCACACTTGGACTGACGATAGGCTTAGTGACCTGTACAGTAAGACTTAGAGACTGATATGGATAATGGCATTGATATATATTAGCTACCATGTTGTCATACCTAGCATACTATTTTACTACTTTACTGTTCACCTGATCTATTGGACACTTCATTGGTTACTCCATGTTCATATCTTTACCGTATTGATTTACTGTTACATACCTATTATCACTGTTCGAGTTGCCACTTGCAACTATTTATATATATTGCTATTGTGTCGCTCTGACGACCTGAGTATGCATGCTCAGAGTGAGGAGTGGATCTAGCCTAGACCAGGACCAGACGTACATCGCGGACATCTTGACCAGCTATCCAGAGATATACTCTTTTTACCTCTATCAAGTCAGTTCTTTGTATTTGTTTTGTTTCAGATACTGCATTTCTCATTACCTGTGCGTTGTTTACTGATTACCACGTAAAGCTAGAACCCGAAGTGTGACTACGGCAGGATATTTCCTTGACCGTAAGAGCATGGCTGGCCTTGTCAACCTCTCGTATTCCATATTTTGGGAAACGGGGCGTGACAGACAACGACACATGCGCAATACGTGTGCGCACCCTTGCCATTCGCACTTGACAAAAATCACTAAAGTGCTATGCACATGTGCAAAACATGTGCGCATATGCTAAACAGAGTGCACATGGTAACGTACTCCTATAATAAAAGAGTGACCATTTTAGCACAAAATGAAAGAGAAGTGCGAATATAAAAGAAGATGTGTTTTTCATTCAAACGTCGAAAGGTTGGATTACAGACTACCGACTGAGAACAGGTACTAAAAATTTAAAGACAAATAAAAGCAAAAGTTGTTATATCGTCCAAAGGCTCAGAGTGGCAATAAATTGACCGAGTTATAAGGATGAGTGAAATCATAAATGGACTCAGAAAAAACCTCAAAATCCTTGTCCTCCATCACTGTACGCGTCTATTCGCCTCTATCATACGTGGACATGATTGCTCTCTGTTGAAAGATTACGTGTAAAAGGGCGGTCGCATGGTCTCTCAATCCTTTGAAGATAATCCTCATAACGAAAACCGAATGCACTTTATTCTCGGCTTGGTCAAGAGCATGGAGGGGCATTGCGTCCGCATCCCCAGGAGTGGTATTGCAGATGGCTTGAAATATCAATTGGAGCAGAGTAGAGCGTCGATGAAGCTTTTGATCACAATGAACTTCATAACTACAAAGCACGACTTTGCATTGAGCATCGGTGAAAGCCGGTTCGTATAAGCGGATGTCAGCATGGGAAACAATCTCTCTGATAGAATACAAATGGCCAACCATGGTACCTAAAAGAAAAAAACCTGAAAGGCATCAGTCCGCAAATTTGAGAAATCCTATGAAGGGGTGGAATATCTAACTTCGGAGCTAAAAGATAAATTGGTCGATTAAAGCCAAATTTAAGTCACATGTTTGAAGATAGTGCACAACCCATAGGGTGCACAAGCTCAAGTTCGCAAAAGCAGAGATGCGCATACGTACTTACCAAGTAAATAAAGAAGTAAGGGCTTGTAACATGAAGTAAGGGCTTCAGAAAGGGTGCGGCTCTAAAAGAAATCAAATGAAAGAGATGACCCCTATTTATAGGATTTAAAAGACGGTTCGCATCCCCACAAATCTTGAGGTAAATCCGACGGATCGCGGCTTGACACTTGGTTGCTACCACGAAAACATGTGAAGCCACAAATGCGCACCTGTAACAACGGCCAAGTGACACAAATGCGTACCTATTAATGAATCAACAGGTGCGCACATGGCTAAAATCCATCTCCAACATGTGCGCATATGAGCACAAGATAGCAGTGACACATGCAATACACGTGCGCACTTTCTTGAAGTGCGCAGTCGCCCAAACGAAGCAGATACTTCCAAATGAAGAAATAAAATTTTCGTTAAAACAAATTTAACAAATCAAACTAAATTGATACGAGTTCATCCGATCTGACGGTGTGCATGCACTGGGGATCAATCCAACGGTGCGCACTTGCCCCGTAATTGATATGAATCGATTTAAACCAAATTAAATCAAAATCAGATCAAAATAAAATCAAAACAAAATTGATTTGTAGGGAACAAACCCCAACAAATCTTAATTTTTCCTCTCTTATAAATAAGAGTCTCATTCAAAGAAATCTAAGACGACAGATGTAACATTTCAGAAAATGGAAAATATAATTTAAGAATTTAAATAATAAAATAATGAGTTTTATGGATATTATACCGAGTATGGATTTGTGTTTTCATAAATTGGTAAAATCATATACCTCTATTTTGGAAAATAATTGGAATTTAAAAGAAATTATTATTTATGAAATCATTTATTTAATCGGGTTTTTCATAAATTAGTATATAATTATATCCATACAAGTTTAATGTTAAAGTTTATTTCTGTTTTCCTATTTTGTGCATTAAACCAAGCTTTATTGGTTAAACTATGATTGGTGTGCATGACATGTGAATAAGTGAAAGTATATTAAGTTTTCTTTCATTCTTCTTTTTTTCATTTGTGTTTTAAATTTGGTTTTATAGTTTTCAAAGAAAAAGAATATAAGAGGAGACATGGGGGTAAGGTGGTTGTAATATTAAAAGAAGTATGAACAAGAGAGAAAGGAGGGGGGGAGGGGGGCGCGGAGTTATGATTGGCAACCATATCTCATTTCTTCATCTTATTTTCCTCATCTTCTTCTTCCTCTTCTCCTTCTCCACATCTTCCACCCTCATCTCCAACCCCCAAACACTATGCAAATCACCTTAAAATACCAGGCAGCCTTCACAAAAAATGCTCTTATCCCCATCCTAAGTATTATGGTGTGATCAAGTCTTCACTTTGGGGTCTTTTGCGAGCTTGGAACCTTCCCTAGTCTCAATCTTGAGGTAATAACCCCACTTTTAGATAAGTTTTAAGTATTCTTGCCATGGCAAATAGTTTAGAGCTAAAAGTATATGTTTTATAGACTTGAGATTTTCAAAAGTGAGTTTTTATGGATAAAACTTGTGGTGGTGGTGTAGTAGAGAGTTAGTGGGTGATTACAACCTTATTAGTGATAGGTGAGAGTGTTTTAGTGGAATTATCTTTGGTGTTAATGAGTTCTGAAATTTCAAACATGAGTTTAGAATTTCAAATGTCGGTTTTCATTGAGTTTTGAAGTTCAATTGGAATCTGGAGCAAATAGGGATTTCTGAAAATTATTTAGAGAATACAGTAAGATGCTTGTACTGGTAGAAGACCATTGTAGAAACCCGAGCCCCCAACTCCATGCAAAAACTGCCAATTTATTTCTTGGGACCACAATTTGCGGCCAAGTTGGTGAGTTAGGGTGTGGGGTTTGTTCTGTAACTCACTCACTCGATACTAAGCCTACCTTATATTCTAAATAGTCCCAGATCACCTGAGTAAAAATCTAGAAGTATTTTACTTGGTTTTTGTGATGTTTTGCGATATTTGAAAACTTGGTTTTTGGATTTTTATGACGTGACTTGGTCGTTCGACGTTCGTACATCGATACCGGGAGGTATTTTGTCGTTTTAGCACGCGTTGACCATAGGTTCTAACCTATGTATGCTTCGCTCGTGATTTCAAATTCGATTTGGGTCTTTATGCGATTTTGGTTATGATTTCGATTGTAAATACAATCGCATGGACTTCCGAGACGATGAAGAAGGGCAAGGCATTCGCCGGCTTCGACTAGGGCGAGAATATGAGGTGCGTAGATATATATCTACGGGGGAAGTCGGGTAGATGGCGTATAGCATCCCGCAACCGTAGAGATTAGGATACTATATATATACTAGAATTATATACCTAGTCTAACCATATGCGATAGTAGTATATTTAGTAGATGATTATATCCTTAGTCTCTATTTCTTACCATTAAACTATATACATACATACATATATATAAGGATATTTACGATATAAGTATACATGATATAGTTTGATATAACATGAGACGATATGAGATGACATGAGATGATATGATGTACGCGATTATAGATCCGTACCATATTGATTGGATGATATCGTACGAAGGATATTTCATACATGATATAATGAAATTTGATTGCTGATTACGACCGATATTTATTTCGATTCGAGAAGTCTTGCTTAAAATCACAAATTGAATATTATGAAATATTTAGAGCCATACATATTTTAAAAACTAACAAATTGTTACGTACTTTTAAATGATAATTTTAAGGGTGTGTTACGAATTTTCAAATGGTATCTATTTCAAAAACATCGTAGTCCTCTATTTCCAAAATAACGTTTCGTGCTATTTTAAACTATAACTGTATGGCTCATACGTAGTTAGATATTTTAATACTTGTTCACGTTACGATCTCATTATTCTGCATACGCTCGCATTTTGATTTCCTTATTTCTGTATACGTTCGCACTTCGATCATTCACGATATATATATATATATTACGTTTATACCTTTAGCTCTACTTGACTTCATTTGTTAGGACACGCACATCATTACCGATAACTTACATATTGCACGTACACATACTTGTATGCTTACACACACATCATTGGTAATTTCCATGCCATGTACACAGATAGAACTCGCTATGTCACCGTATCACACTATACCCTGTTAGCATTTTAGATTTCTGTTAGTACCTGCACCACGTACTGTTTCAGATATTGTACCTTCTTTACACTGCTTATATGACACGCTGATATGAACATACTTGTCATGCATTATATTACTATTCTATGCCTTTACATGTTGTTCCATTATTGCTATGTTCTTATGAGATTTTTGTTTTCATGAGATTACTGGATTTGAGAAACCACAGATATAATTTTATAAAACCTGTGAATATTTTAAAAAAACGCGGTTTTCTTTTGATATGATATTTCGGCGTCCACCATGAGTTTTCTCGGTTCTGAGCTATGATTATTATCCGATTCGAGGAGTGAGGAGTCACTGTCTGCGGATACATGGTAGACCCGGTACGGTACCCAGGGGCAAGAAGATCGTATAGAAAGGCGTTGAGCCTGGCTGGTAACACTACCTACCGGTGACAGTATGAGACTCGGCGAATATCCGGAGGATATCGACTGGAGTGATATGCGACAGATGGATATGAGGGCCAATATGATGAGACAACGTCTGAGATATGAGGGCCGATCCGATGAGACGGTGCCTGAGATATGAGAATTTACGTATCAATATTAGAAACGGGATTTATGAGGATTTCGAGTGTCAATACTGGACACTCAGTTTTTTATGATGATTTCGAATGTCGTTGATGGACACTTATTGGGTGACACACACATACACACAAATATATTATGGATGACATGCTAACACATATTGATACAGAAACGATATCACACACACACACGTACACATTCATTGTTGGCTATAGTTTCATCAAGTCAATTATTGTAATCACAGGCACGCGATTCTGATGATAAAGGGATGACCTATACAGATAGAATAGTCTTACTCGAGATGATATTATGCTATCTGGTTTGTCTCTATTATCATGTATATACTTTATGTGGTATTACAGATCACCATTGAATGTTGATAGAGCCCATAGGATTCTTGTTTGACTACCAGCATTATGATCCCGACCATATACGTGGGAGCTGTGTGGTCTATAAGCACAGCCTTAAATGTCCCTAGTCGAGGTAGTATCGAGACTGGGCATTGATACTCTAGAGTATACCAGTGTATCTTATCGACACCCCGACGAAGGGCGGTAAACGGTCTCACAAGCCATTGGTGTCAGTCAGTCACCTAAGATAGTATACAGGTGCTCATTGGGTTATGAGTATACTGGACGGACTCGCTAGGAACATGCTAGTTGGTATTATATCTATTGTCAGATAGCAGTTCCCAGGTGACATGTGTACAGGTTAGTCTGTTGACCTAAGATCGTAATTTTTCTCATATGAGTTTCCACTGTGCTTTGATTACTACCCTACCACAGCTCAAAAGAGTCGTGCAAACAGGTTTTAGTTGGGTACAATCCTGAGCCATATAGAGGCAGTGAGCGAATCGTCGGGGATTCGTCTCTCCCGGTATTGGGGGTTGATGTCGCGCGGTGCACGGGTGGCCATCACCAGAAATGCTTGGCCAAGGTAGACGAGAATTACTGATTTGGATCAGTAGTTTCTCAGTGGATGATGGGCTTCATACCGACACGAAATATCGCGTTAGGGGTCTGACTTTATCCACCCCCTAGACTCGATATGTGATACTCTTAGACGAACAGACCGGACTGTACAGAGATTGTCACTGATAGGCTCAGTAGGGGTTCGGATGAGTTTGCTCGTCGACCTTCCTTTCGCTCAATACTTGGGTAGCCGTTACGTACAACTAGTGCCGCTGACGTGCTTGTGGTTAAACCCACTGCCAGCGTATTGACGAGTCTTTAGAGTCCTACACAGAGGGTTTTCCTGGTTCTGGAGAAATGATGTAGTAGCTGTATTGCATACATGTATGGTTCCGATTGATTGATTGTACTATGTACCAGGACTTTCGATCGGATAGTTGATAATACCGGCCGGCTCGGATTTGAGTCGGATTATTAAATCAGGTATTGATTTAATAATTTACGTATATCAATTTTGATATGTATATTCTAGTATTATATTCTTTGTATTATTCTTTCTTTTCGGGTATTCGTATTTCGGTACGAATACAGGTATGCATATACAATAGAGTGTAATCCGTATTTATACAGATAACATTCTAGAAGGTGGACACCTTATTTTGGATTTGACCATTTATTTTAAATGGATAATGAGGTGGATTATTGAGAGAGGGGAGTATGATGAGAACCATGCTTGCATAGTGTGCACAAATGAACATTTAATTCATTTGTGCAAACTATTCAAGCATGGGCTTGATATTATATTGAAAGAATTGGTTTTACAAAACCTTAACTTCTCATTTTCTCTCACATGAGATGGTTCATAATTTTTGGTTGGATTTCTTACCATCATGCTTCACTCTTCTCTCTAGTGTTTTCTTAAGCTCCTCCACCTTCAACCTCAACCTCCTTTCTACAATCTCATGAGTTGAGAATCAAGATAGAAGGTGAGATAGATAAACAATTAGAACATTCACTACATCTTAAGCATTCTAGATTAGCAACCTAGAATTCCTAGTTGCTTCACTTGCTTTTGATGTGGAGGTAGAGCCATGAGCTACATCCCTCGGGTGGATCATCTTCGACGAAGGAAGACCGGCGGCCAAGTTCAATCGAGCACGCCTCAAGGAGCTAAGGAAGATGATGCAAGACCGAAGGACTTGGTTCGTTCGGTATAACACTCTATCATAGTAGATTAGCTCTTGTTAGTTAGCTAGTATAGGTTTATGGTTCGATCTTTTGGTCGGGTTCGCTAGAGCCAAGTTTTTTAAACGCCATTTTTGTTCCTCACCGGCCACGGTTGCTGACCAGGACGCTGGCGTACCCCAACATGGTATCAGAGCCATTTCATAAACCATTACTAGCTAGTTTGCACAGGGTTAAAATCTCGATCGACCGAATTTTCCGAATCAAAATTTCATTTTCACATACCCGCTGTTGATTTTGAAAAGTGTTCAAAAAATTATTCTGTGCATCTTAAAAATACATGCAGGCAATTTTAGAGTGGGCACGTGACCTAAACAAATGGCCGCGGAATTGCCGCATAATAGGCACATTGGCCGCGGTTCCGTGGTGGATTTGTGGCCATGGTGCACCAAATTTCTTTTGGCACTCTATTATGTGGAAATGTGATTTTTGAGATGTATTATTTTGGCCCAGATTTGTTTGAATGCTGGTTTGCATTTGGGGCCAATACGGAAAAGTTTAGTCGATCGAAATTTTAAGTGCATGTTTATTAGTACATGTTTTAACATCTACGACCGTGAATGTCATTGAGCGGTATAACCCGACTAATTGCTATATGTTCTATTAGACGGGTTTGCGAACATGACATTCACGTTGATGTTCTGTGTTTGTGCTGATATTGTGGTTGGATTGTCGTGGTAGATAGCCAGTGGTGCAATGGTAGTAGTACGGTTCAGATTCATTTGTATATTTGTTATTGCGGGGCGAGCGTCCGATATGTGGACAGCCGTCTCTGCCAGATTGTATATTCTTTTATTTGGGCACGACTAGGTTGAGGTTGATGTCGCCATTGTATATATTTTTTCCTTTTCTGTACTAGGATTACTCCACGGTGGAGTGCTCAAATAGCCGGGTTCTAGAGGGAAACATGCCCACATCTCATGGCGTTGAGACGGATGGGGCCTTGCTCTAGAATTGGCGAGCTATTCTCCGCACTCGTAGGGGGTATAGGATGACCCACGGTGGAGTGCTCAAGTTACTGGATTCTGTGAAGTGCTGGGTGGCCTATTCACTTTATTGATTGGGGTTGCCTCAATTCTGGGATTGGCGGGTAACTTACCGCGCTCATAGGGGTCCAGGTTTTCATTGCATGGGCTATCCACATGATAGGAACGTCGGGTTTCATTTGCGGCTCAAATGAAACCCGAGGCTCCAAAATTATCCATCATTCTGTGTTGCTTGTTGATGTTCTGTGATGTTGCTTATATCATGCTTGAGACGAATGTTATATATATATATATATTTTTATATATTAGTAGATGTTGTATATGTTTTGCATCCGCGCTAGTCCATCCCCCGCTCTGCCGTTAGTTAAGTAAGCTAACGGTGCATGACGGGGCCCTGTGGCGAATGCGGATGGCATATACATACATTGTATTTTCGTTCCTTTTTCTGGTGTGATATGGATTAATTGATGAGACTGCGTTAACTTTGATTAATGTAAGGAAAAACAAACCTAAATTATGTTGTTGGAACCAATTTTTGAAAACTGTTACTGCAGACGTTTCGTTTTGCTTTGCACAGTGGTATTCGGTTATGAATATCCAGCACCTTATTCGATGAGGCAAGAGCCGAGATCCCTTCATAGGGAGTGACCTCTTGGGCAAAAGTTTGAGTCAGTGTAATAACTTCACTATAGTCGATTCTTTTGCTTTGCATCATGGTATTCAGTTAGGAATATCCTGCACCTTATTCGATGACGAAAGAGACGAGATCCCTTCAGAGGGAGTGACCTCTTTAGCAAAATTTTGCGCCACTATATATTTGTAATACCGCTCGGGTTCCTTCAACGATATCAAGTTCATTATGTTAAAGGTTTTTTGCCAAAAATCAGCCGTAGCCCTCCTTCATTTCAGAATGGTAATATTTAGTATTCATGCTGCGTTTGTTAACCTAGTCAAGGCATAGTGTACGGTAGCTAAGTGGTACTTTTCTGTGCATTATAAATGCGATTGGTTAAGACAGTCATGTGGCCTTGTTGACCTAGTCAAGGGCACATGCGGGTGGGTTTAATGCAATTAAGAAAATGACGGGTTGAACTTGACTAGCGGTTTATGGTTTGTTGACCTAGTCAAGGTCATAAACCGTTAAGAGAAAAAACCATATCGGGAGTTTCAAATATACATAAAACTTGCTAGGCATGCGCATACCTTCTAGAGTGTGGTGACTTGAGTGGCTTCCATCAAGTTATCATGTGATGATAGTTGGATCCCAATTCCCACTGATGAGTAGGTGTTACTCCTCGGATGATTTTCAGATGATCTCGACTAATTCTCCTTTTAGGGTTTGAAGGAGAATTCGAGAAAATAGTGGGAGCCATCCTGATTAGATAAAATAATTAACCAATCTGATCTAGATTAGAGTGCATGCTGAGTGTTTCTTTTCTCTCTCTTTTTGGCAGTGACCATGGCCTGACCTTAAAAACTCATGAACCAAGTTAACCGAACCTTCTTAAAACACTTTGGCTTTAGGATTGTCATTAAGTCGCATATATCTTTGCCACTCCTGCTTCCCCTTTGCATTTCTCCGGAACATTCCATATCACTACGAAGATCCATATTTCTTGGATATTCCATCGGATAGTTACATACGAACTCGAAGAAAGTTATTCTAGTTCGAGGATGGATTCCGGTTCCGGAGAAATTGAATAGGATTATTCGGTTGTCTTTTCCCTTTACCTTCTCTCAGGTTGCGAGGGCTCCTAGTATTAGGAGAGTATAGTTATTGCGTTTATTGGATAGTCTTCTTCCAAATCATAGGCATGCGTCGAAAGGTAGGGAAGGAAGAAAACCAATTAGCCTAAGTGTGGTGTACAGAAGGTAAGAAGTAAAGACATATAAAGGGATTGGAGTGAGGGCAAAGAAATATACGGTTACTGTTATAAATCTGGATAGTGGAAGAGGCATTATTAGGAATACTCGATCACCCCTTCAAAACATTTTCATGTTTCAGTTTTACTGTGCGGTGTTAATTGAAAACCGTTTTCCTAATTAGATTCTAAATTCAGGGTATGTATTTACCAGATTTGATTCTTACATCTGTATGGCGTTACGGATGCTGAGTGGGAGTAAGATATTGGGAATTGGGTGATTAGATCCTCTATATATCGGAATTCTTTATAATTGGTGATATTTGAAGAAATCACCTGGGTTTTTCCTGACGGCAAATATTTGGTTTTGAATATCCGTTGTTATGCAGCAATTTCAAACTGGTATATCTATACGTTTATTTTATAAAGTGAGATATAACCTTTTGAAATTATATTTATGACATTTACCTATATCAGTTGATGATTAGGTAAGGTGCATTCAACAGTGGTGTAATTCTTCTTAACCATAGCACCGTTTTTAACCTACGACGTACAAGGTTTTGAGTTATTAAACTCGGTGGACTTATACAGAGTATTGTATGTTTTCCGGTGTCTGTTAGGACAAAGGGGTTGGTACTCTACTATATTCTGTTTACTCATGACTTCTCTAGTTTTAGACAAGTATTTTGTTGAAATACAAGGTCCAGATTTTAAGAAAATATACATATAAGAATAAATTAGAGAACCATATGTTGCAAATATCAGGATTCTTCAAGGTGATCAAAGATGTAGATACTTGTGTTTGGTATTTCGTTATAAGTAATAGTTTTGAGAACTTGCTTCTCTCTCAGATTACTCATGCGTGGGTGTGCTCCTTGTTGAGTAATGCTGCTTGGCCTCCTTCCATCTAGTTGATATATGCACTGGAAATGGTTGCATGTATTTTGAATCTGGTTCAAATTAAATTAGTGCCTTTGTTTCTATATTGGATATATAGAATGGATTCATATCTTAACGATGTTAAGGTATATAGAGTTGTCCGGGTTATGCTTAAAACCAGAATCCGGATAAACTCTAGGCACGTTTCAGTAATGGCAGTTTGTGGGTTATCCCGGGTTTTGACGAGGGTTAACATTCTACCATCTGGAAGATCAATAGTTATATTGTTCTTGACTCGCCACTGTTTTAGTAAAACGAATTCTTTTCAGAAAATATTAGTGGGAGTATGGTAGAACTGGAAGTGATTCCAGAACCACAAATGATTACTGAAAAATTTAGTAGAACCTAAAGATTCAAATTGGGAAAAACAATCCATTAGCCACTCCGCAGATTTGGTAGGCAACCTCAGGCACCCGAGAAGTACTTTGGTCTCCTCAAAGACGGTGACATGGAGGTTTTTGATTACCCAAACTTACCACTACTGCTGTTCTAGACTATGGGATCTGGCAGGAGGATGGGTATAGCGTCGTTCTAAATTAGCTTTAGAAGTGCACATGTATATGACTCTGCCAGAGGGTTGTTGTAATTAGTGGGAGCAGCGGAAGCGGGCAAGTAGCTTATGTCTATTTATAGACTAAAGAGGTATAGCGGAGATAGATCATCTAGTTTTGATGTGACAGTCATAGAGTTTGACTTCATCAGAACAACAGATGGACCTGGTAAGAAAATAGTAGGGAGTGATGTCCTGGTATTTAGATGACATGCTCTTTATAGGAAGTGATATTCCTATAATACGATCGGTTATACTGTGGTTATCACAAGGTTTTTCCCCATATAGGATCTGGATAAAATATCAGGGATTCTGGTAACTAGATCTATGCTTTTAGATCTAGATTTGGGAAATGTCCCAATTTGGGTACCTGACACTATTCTAAAGTTTTGTAGAATGGACGACTCCTGGCGTAGGTGGTGTACCCGCAGGTGATGGAGTCACCCTCTCTAAAGAGATGTCTTCTAGACTGATGAGGAGATGGATTTGCATGATTGGCATATCTCTTGCTTAGGCAATTGAGTCAATCATAAGATGTCAAGTACTACACCAGATATTAATTTTGAACTGGCTGCAATATATATATATATATATATATATATATATATAGATTAATCCAATCCTGAAGAAATGTTGGGAAGTAGTTATGATCATAAGTGGATATTCTTGGTATATGGTAACGACAGTCTCCTTAAGGAGGCGGTTATCATTTCTGGCTTCCAAGATGACCTGGATGATAGAGTGGCTGTCGAAGTTATAGTTTTCTCTCTTTTGAGGAGTAGTATGTTGGACAGGTGGTCCAAGTATATACTGAGAAAGGCATGGCGCAGGATACTGATTAAATTCAGTGGATGATACGGTCTAAGAAGTTTGTTAGATTTGGAGTTCATTTGTGAACTGGGTCCCATCAGATATCCAAAAAAAATTCTTAGACAGGTATTGCTCATTTCGAGAGATAGTCTTTCTTCGCGAAGTTGAGATATAGAGAGATAAAGATAGAAACAATGGAGCGGATCCACTCACTGAGGCTATTTCTCGAACATAATAGTTTCGCAAACGGGCTTTGCAAGACTGATTAGTAGAGAAGTTAGGTGTTCGGTATCACACGAGCTGTGAGTATGCGACACCGCAATAATTAGCCTTAAGTGCAAGTGGGAGATTGTTGGCTATAGTGCTCTCAAGTCAATTATTATAATCGCAGGCACGCGATTATGATGATTAAGGGAGGACCTATACGAATAGAACAGTCTTACTCGAGATGATAGTATGCTATCTGGTTTGTCTCTATCATCATGTAATGCTTTATGTGGTACTACAGATCACTATTACATATTGATAGAGTGTATAGGATTCTTACTTAACTACCAGCATTATGATGGCGATCATATACGTGGGAGCTGGGTGGTCTATAAGCACATCCTTAAATATCCCTAGTGTTGAGTTCCTTAGCACTCTCACTAGGTTTTATAAGGCATCGGGTATGCAATTTTAAAAATTCTAGAGAGCAATGCAACCCAAACCAAGGATCTGACTAGAGAATTAGGGTTTAACTAAGCAAGTAAACAACTTTACTCTAAGTGAATAAGGAATACAACCTTTGTAGACCGGTCCTTCACTTTTAAAGCTCCGTGTAGTAGTCCCTTAGCTCCAAGTGGTGGTCTCCCGGACTCTCTTTAGGATCCACTAGGCGAAAGGAACAAGCTTGCTTAAGGATTTTCGAGATTGAAGATGATCTACGTCGAAGAATCTCTAACTCAAGCTATCTCTTCACTAATTTGATGAACTAGTGAAGAACCAACCTATACTAAATGGCTAGTTTGGTATAGATTAGTGAAGTAGGAATTTTGCTCACTTTAGAATAATCTCTCTCTTTCTTTTCTTCACTCACCCAAAGCTAGAGAGCAAATGGAGGAGATGAAGAAGAAGATCTCAAGTGATCAAGTATGAACCATGGGTGAGAAAACATCATATATAACTCATGTAGAGACTTAACCAAGGCTAAAGATAATGGTTGGGTTAATAAATATCTAGAGTAAAACAAAATTAGTGGACTAAGCTAATGGGTTCCATAAGCTTCTATAAGCATCCAACCCATGACAATTTCCACCTAATTTTGTTTATTCCCTGTTTCCCTCAATCAGAGCAAAACTCTGTTTGAAATTTAAATTTCAAAATTGAAGCAACGCTTCAAATGCAGCGCCAAGTGCGCTACGTCCTAGGCAGCGCACCATGTGTGCGCTAGCGCTAGGTGCGCTGCGCACTAAGCAGCGCGCCACGTGTCAAATAAGGGTGCGCTAGCGCAGGGTGCGCTGCGCTCCGAGTAGCGCACCACGTGTAAGACGCAGCTGCGCTAGCGCTAAGAGCGCTGCGCTCTAAGCAGTGCACCACGTGCAAAGCACGGGTTTTAGCGCTGGAATTAAAAAACTCCCCACAGTTAGATCAAAAAATCTAATAATAATGATAAATCATTAATTAATCAGAATTAAATTCTGTTATGGAAAGATTTTTCAATCTTGTTAAAAACAAGAAAATTGCCTTCTGTAAAACAGAAGCCCTAAGATCAAAGATCCAATGGTGGGGAAACATTCCCAAATCAATCAGAGAAAGATCTCTTTAACCGATTCAACAAATCAGCTTGCCCTATATAAAGGCCCCAAGACTTCAAGTCTGATATAGAGAAACCCCCCCCATAAACTTTGAGAAATTCAAAGATAAAGAGCAAACTCTTATAAGAAGATATTTCTTCAAGGTAAAGATGAAGGATGATGAACACAGAGATGAAATCATCTCATAAAAAGAAAAATTCATTTCTTTAAAAAGATCATAGATCTACAAGACAAAAAGTCTTTCACAAAGAGATCAAAAGATCTCATCATAAAATAAAAGAAAAACATAATTCTTCTCACAGATCATGGATCTATAAAGGCAAAGCTTTTCATCAAAATAAGGGATTGGAAATATCTCCTGCAAAATAAGAACTGTTGTTCTTAGATCTTGAGACAAAGTCTCTTTTAAAAGAATATAAATTTGTTTCCAGATCATAAAATTGATCAGATGCGTTTTGCGCTCTTGAACTGCACTTTGCGCTCTTGAACTGCGCTTCTGTGCTCTCTGGACTGGCGCTCAGCGCCAAATGCGCCACGTGTCAACCGCGTATGCGCCAATTAACCACTAGCGCTCTGCGCTCTTGAAATAGCGCACTGCGCTCATGGGCTAGCGCTCAGCGCCAAGCGCACTACGTGCCACTCATGTGTGCGCCACTAAACTGAAAGCGCAATGCGCTCATGAACTAGCGCTCAGCGTTCATAAACTGGCATCATGCGCTCATCATCTGGAGCCTAGCGCTGAGTGCGACACGTGTCCCTTACATGTGCACCATGTGGCAGAAGCGCACTGCGCTCTTTGACTGGCGCAAAGCGCCTGGTGCGCCACGTGTTGCGCTGACATAACATAAATTGTTTTTAAATAAGCCCAGAGCTCTGATGAATGCTCAACATTCAATACAAGATAAAAACATTGTTAAAAGGGCCAAGCCCAAATAAAGGCTCAACAGCCCAAAATAAGAATGTTAAATATTTATTGGACTTAGCCCAAGATTGGCCATAAGTCCTCAACTCATATTAATTGAGCCCATCTGCTCATGAATATTTTAACAGATCTTAGTCCTAAATTGGACTACAGATCTTTCAACCAACTCACGCCGGTTCGAGGGTACATCTCTTTACTCTTCTAATATTTGTCATTGTAATCCTTCAACGTCTTCAGAGAGGTGATGGGTCCCGACAACCAAACACTCTACGGACTGTAGGGTCCTTAAGCTCACGGACTATGATGTCCTTAACCTTGATTGTGAGGTCTTTAAGCTCATGGACTATGACGTCCTTAACCTTGACTGCGAGGTCTTTAAGCTCACGGACTATGACGTCCTTAACCTTGACTGTGAGGTCTTTAAGCTCACGGACTATGACGTCCTTAACCTTGACTGCGAGGTCTTTAAACTCACGGACTATGATGTCCACTTGACTGTGAGGTCTTTAAACTCACGGACTATGATGTCCTTAATCTTGACTGTGAGGTCTTTAAACTCACGGACTATGATGTCCTTAACTTCGACCGTGATGTCTTTAAACTAACATTGGACCGAGATGTCTTTAAACTGACATTGGACTGCAATGTCCTTAAACTAATCGACCGCAATGTCCCTAAACTAAACAGTAGAGTCCAAATGCTCTTTTGTTGGGTCTAAACGATCCCGTTAAGTTGATCTTAGTTTAAAAGTAAACTAACGTATCCTTAACATACGTTTAAGTTGATCTTAGTCCCAAATGAGACTAACGTATCCTTAAACCCAACCCCCAAACCCAAATCTAAGAAGATACAGATTTGGACTAATCCACGCCCTACGGGCAACAACATAAATTAGTCTCCGTATACAATCCACGGGGAACCAAAAACAAAATAAACACACACGACACGAAGTGACCATCTGGAGAAGGAGAAAGTTGTTACCGTGACGCGGTAGCGTAATTAACTGCAGGGGCTTGCGCCTACAGGGAAGAGCGTCCCCACAATCAAAAACCCCTCAAATGAGGGAGAATCTGACAAAGTCTGCTATATCGGCCGCATCCGTTTAAACCTTCGATACACGGTGCCATAAATTAACTTGGCATCTTTGGAGAGGTGGACGGATAGCACCAATTAGCATCTGTCCCGAAATTCAGGCGAGACGTTTATCGCGTCTCCGCATTTTCGGCGGGGAACATTCCCTAAATAAACAATTACCTTAATTATCTTAAGTATGGTATGAGTCTCATATACCCAAGTCCAATGTATCATTTAGCATGATACAAAATAAATACATTAATATAAATCACATATATATTTGTATGTACTTTGAGAAAAACATTTTCTTAAGTGAGCTAATATTAGTTAATGTATATTAATATATCAAATATATATAATTATACATTAAATTATTAAATCAATACTTGATTTAATAACTCGGCTGTATCGCATACAACCGACTAATATCATTTATATGCATATCACATATACATATAACATACCATTGAATCAACACTTGATTTAACAATCCGGTTATATCACATATAACCTGTATCGTGAGATTGGAATACGGTATCACATACACGTATTAATCTCGGTCCCGCACATATCATATATGTGCCCTACTTCGTTTCGCATGAGCTAGGAAACTTCTGTGTAGGACTCTAATGACTCGTCAATACGCCGGCAGTAGGTGATGATCATATCAGTCATCCATAAGCCGTCAGCGGTACTAGCTGGACGTAACGGCTACCCGGGTATTGAACGATCAGAAGATCAACAAACAAGCTTGTCCATACTCCCGTGAATCCAATAAGTAACACTACCGTACAGTCCGGTCTCTTCGTCCGATATGTCGCATATTTAGTCTGGGGGTGGTAAACGTCTGACCCCAATAACTTGATAAGTCATGCCGATGTGAGGCTCATAACGGTTCGAGAAACCACTGATAACACTTACCAGTAAATCTCAGTATCAGCCCTGGCTATGGACTTCCTGTTATAGCCAATCGAGCACAGCGCAACATCAACCCCCAATACCGGGAGAGATGAAACCCCTCCTATCGCTCATTGCCTCCATGTGACTCGAGACTGTACCCAAAAACCACCGTTTTGCACGCTCTTTTGAACGTGGTAAAGTGAAAATCAAAGCACAGTGGGAATCACACAAGACTCTATGACGATCTCGGGTCTACAGACTAACCCGTACCAGTGTCACCAGAGAACTGCTATATGACGTTAGGTATAATACCATCTAGGAGTTCTCGGCGAGTCCTATTCAGTGTACCCAGTCTCCACTGAGCACCCGTATACCATCTTTGATGCCAAACACCAATGGATATGAGATCATCCATCGCCCATCAAATGGGTCAAGAAGCGTATACACTAGTCTGCTCTGGAATATCGATGCTCGTCTCGATACACCCTCGACTAGGAATAATTAAAGGATGGACTTATGGACTACCCTGGCCCCACTGTTATGATCTTCATCATAGTCCTGGTAGTCAAGTCCACATCCTAAGGGCTTTATCAACATGTAACAGAGAGACAATACAAGTATACATGTTAAGATAAAGAGTAACTAGATAGCATACTATCATATCGAGCAAGAAAGTCCTCCCTATATATGTCCAAGCATCCACTATAATATACAATCATGTACAATAATGGCCTCTAGGGCATACATACAACTAACAATTTCCTACTTGCACTAAGGTCAGTTGTTGTAGTATCTCATTCCCAACATCCATTAAAGTCTCTCTAGGGAAAGGCCTTCGTGAGTGGATCCGTCGTGTTATTCTTCCTGTCAACTCTCCTTACCTCGATCTCCCGGAGATCCACTATCTCCCTGATCAGCTGATACTGCTTAAGAATATGTCTGGATCACTGATAGGACCGGGGTTCCTAGGCCAAAGCCACAGCTCCATTGTCACCACAATGGTAGGAACCAAGTTCATCTCATGAACATCTATACCCAGACAACCTCTTTGGTAGCATCGTTGGTAGAGATGTATTCACCCTTTATCATTGAGTCTGCCATGGTATCTAGCTTGGAACTTTTCCAATATACCGTCCCTCCACTGAGGGTAAAGACAAAACCTGAGACTGTCTTACAGTCGACCTTATCACTTTGGAAGCTCGAATCGATAAAGGACTCCACTTGGAGTTCACCGTTACCATACACCAAGAACATTTCTTTAGTCCTTCTCAAGTACTTAAGAATGTTCTTTACTGCTGTCCAGTGTTTCTCCCCAGGATGTAAGAGGCACCCAAATCCTTTATGGAGAAACATGATGATAAGTAGAGGTTGACTGAGTGTAGCATAGGAACACCATTTCCTATCAAGAGTATGTCATCCACGTACAATACGAGGAAGACAACCTTACTCTTTATAACCTTCTTGTATATACAAGGTTCATCTACCATTTTGATGTCGTCAAACTCTATGACTGCCACATCAAAACAGATGTTCCAACTCCGCGATGCCTGCTTTAATCCGTATTTTGATTTAAGCAACTTGCACACCTTTCCACTGCTCCCACTGCCTACGAAGCCCTCTGGCAGTGTCATGTACACGCTCTCTTCTAAATCACCATTTAGAAAAGCGCTCTTGATGTCGATCTGCCAGATTTCGTAGTCATAGTATGCAGCAATGGCAAGTAGGATCCGGATGGACTTAATCATGACCATGGGAGAAAAGGTTTCATCAAAATCCACACCTGGTTAGTGACGACAACCTTTTGCAATAAGTCTAGCTTTAAAAGTCTTAAATTTTCCATCTACATCAAGAATCTTCTTAAGATCCACTTGCTCTCGATGAGTTTTACCACTTTAGGTGCAACTACCAAAGTCCATACGCTGTTGGTGTATATGGATTCCATTTCAGATCGCATAGCATCCAGCCATTTCACAGAGTCCCCACTTGTGATGGCTTGCTCGAAACTAGTTGGGTCCTAATCTTCCATGATGCAATCCTCGCGCCCACTGTTATTGAGAAAACCGTAGTATCTCTCAGGCGGATGAGGAACCCTACTAGATCTGCGGAGAGGCTGAGGTTCATCGGGAACTATTGAATCCTCCGGTTCTACCAAATCATCAGCCGTTAGTTTGTCTAGCTGGATCTTCTTCCAGTTCTACCTCATGACCACTAATTTCTTCCATAAGAAATTCCTTTTCTAAAAAGGTGGCTTGCTGAGAAACAAAACACCTTTTGCTCCTCAGTGTGGTAGAAGATATACCCTCGCGAATGTTTGGGATATCCAACAAACTTATACAGTACTGACCTTACCTCGAGCTTGTCCGGATTTTGCTTTTCAACATAGGCCGGACAACCCCATATCTTAACTCGTTTAAGAGATGGTCTCTTCTCATTCCATATCTCATATGGAGTGGTAAGCACTGATTTGGATGGAACTCTATTCAATAGGTATGCGGCTTCTCAAGCGCATAACACCAAAAGGAAATAGGTAACTCAACGTTACTCATCATAGAGTGCACCATATCTAATAGGGTGCGATTCCTCCGCTCCGACACACCGTTGTGCTGTGGTGTATACGGAGGAGTAAGCTGAGAGAGAATCCCATTCTCTTTTAAATAATCCAGAAACTCCATGCTTAAGTATTCTCCTCCCCGATCAGATCGAAGGATTTTAATATTTTTACCCGTTTCGTTCTCCACTTCGTACTTATATTCCTTGAATATCTCAAAAAGCTTCAGATTTGTGTTTCAACAGGAATACATGTCCGAATCTTGAGAGATCATCGATGAATGTAATGAAGTACGAAGAACCAACCCTGGCATGTGTAGACATAGGGCCGCATACATCACTATGTATCATTCCCAAGAGTTCAGTAGCTCTTTCTCCGTGTCTAGTAAACGGAGTTTTGGTCATTTTACCTTTGAGACATGGCTGACAAGTTTCATATGATGTAAATTCAAACCGATTCAAATATCTATCTTTATGCAACTTAGCTAGTTGTGTCGCATTGATATGACCTAGTCTACAACGCCACAAGAAGGATTCGTTCATTTCTGAACTTTTTCTCTTGTGTGTGTTCTGTACGTTGATAACTGTAGTTTGATTTAGAATGTATATGCCATTACTTAACGAGCCTGATCCAATCAACTTTTGATTCAGGAAAATGTTCATAACATTATCCTGTAATACAAAATTATATCCTTCTTTACTTAATAAAAAAACCGATATAATATTGCATATCAGGTTCGGTATGTAATAACATTCGTTTAGAATCAATGTATTACCATTTGGTAATACAAGATGATATTCGCCAACTGCTTTGGCTCCAACATTTGCACCATTCCCTACTTCTAGAGAATGATCACCCTTTCTCAGTTGTCTACCTTTGTTTAGCCCATATAACATATTATATATGTGGGATCCTGATCCGGTATCTAAGACCCAGGACGTAGAGTGTACTGAGAAACAGTTCTCAATGACAAACACACCCGAAGAAGATGCATCGACATGCTCATTCCTCGTTTGGGTTGCATGGAAATCCGGATATTCCCCTATTTCCTGCTCGGACTTATAATAATTATAAGACAGAGCGGAACCAACGTTCCCAGCTCAGTATAACAAGCGGGTTCGGTTAATACATCCATATTATTATCTTGATTAAGGCATGTTTCGGTCGCTACCTGGAGAGAGAGAGAAGAAAATACTCTGCGTATGCTCTTACAAGATTAGATTGGTTATTATTTTATCTAATTAGGATGGCTCCCACTGTTTTTATCAAATCTTTCTTCAAACTCTAAAAGATAAGACTAGCCGGGATTAATTACACCCTACAAGTTCGCCAATCTTTCAGCCAGGCCAGTGTCGGTACTTTGAGGGAGGTTCCCCATGTTTTCACACGGACTAAATTAAAATAAATCTTGTTTTCCCAGAGGCATAACCCCGTTGACACCTTTTGGGTCACCTACTTGATCGGCTAATTGTAAAGTGAAAAACTCTCCCAGGAGTAACTCTTACTCGCAGTGGGTATCGGGATCCAACTATCTCATAGAAGGTATGCAATCTCATTGCAAATTTCAACACTTGAAATTCCCAATAATATTTAGCCCCTAACGTCCCATGACCTTGACAAAGGCCAACAAACCATAGGCCGCTAGTCAAGTTCAACCCGTACATTTCATGATTGAATTAAATCTACCCGCACGACCCATGACGAAGGCCAACAAAGTTGCACGACTACCATAATCCAATCATATCATATGCGGCAGATAAGCACTAATCAGTTACCACACACTACGCCTTGACGAAGGCCAACAAATGCAGCACGAATACTAAATAGTACTTATCTGAAATAACGGAGGGCTACGACAAGTTCTTAATAAAATATTTTGTGTAATGAATTTGATATCCTTGTAGAATCGAGTGATTTTGAAAAAGGAGTGTTTTTGAGGCTTTTGCTAGTTTCGATAAAGAGGTCATTCCCGGTGAAGGGATCTCGGCTCTTTCCTAATCGAATGAGGTGCTGGATATTCATCAAGGAATACCACTATGCAAAGCAAGAACTAGAGAAGCAATCAAAAGACAAAACCGAGCGGGTTGTAGCATCTGCTAGCATTTTCTAAAGAGATCACTCCCGGTGAAGGGATCTAGGCTCTCTCCTCATCGAATGAGGTGCAGGATGTTCATCAAGGAACATCGCTATGAAAAGCAAGAACTAGAGCTATCTTTTTGAAAATTTGATTCTACAACATCTTTAGGTTTCTTTTCTTTTCATTAATCTCATTAATGAAGTTTCATCATTTATGCTTCCTAAGCATCACATATAAAGAAACGAAAATACTTATACAACGTATGTTTATGCCATCCGCATTTGCCATGGGGTCCCGTCATGCACCGTTAGGTTAGATAACTAACGGCAGAGCGGGGGCAGGACTAGCGCGGATGCAAAACATAAACAACGTTTATTATATATCATATATATAATATAAAACATTCGTCTCATGCAGTCATATAATCTCATCACAGAACATTGCAGCAGAAATCAACATATGAAATATTGGATATACTAGGAGGTCCGTGTTTTAAATTAAGCCAGTAAAAAACACGGATTCCACGGTCGCGATGAATAGCCAAAGCCACATTCTTAGACCCCTACGAGAGCGGCAAGCAATCCTACCAATTTTAGAGTTAGGAGACTCGGACTCGACTCCTCGAGATGGTCTCCCACTGGACTCTAGAACCTGGTTACTTGTGCTCCCCGCCTTGGGTCTATCCTAATGCGGAAAAGTAAATAATATACATCAATGGTGACATCATCCTCAACCCGAAAGTGTCCCAATAAAAGAATATTACATACATTTTTACATGAATGAAAATGAAAAACTCTCATCTCACGCAAAAACCCTTGGCTATTCAAACACGACGATCCAATATAACATATCACAACAATACATAATATCACATGTCATCAACGTAAGTAAATATGCGTATCTCAATTGTCGTTGACATATAGCAACGAAACCAGCGATACACCACATATTACACTTACGGTCGCAGAAAAGAAAGTGAAAACTACAACAATTGGAATCCACAACCACCTTAGACATCATAAACCCGAAATATCACATACTTCGGATTTCATGCCTAACCATATGAATTCCTTAGACATCATAAACCCAGAATATCTTATATTCCAAATTTCATACCTAACCTTATAAACCCGCATTTTAGTCTCAATATTGAAAACACTTTTCAACAACCTGTCGGGTAATTCAACAAGATTCCCGAAAACCTGATCGAATGCTCGTCGGAAACTATAGTAGACGGCCGCACCCCCGATGCCGTCGATGAAGTGCACTTAGGCGGAACACTGCGGCTGCGAGCACCCGGGAGGATGCTTTTGGCAACGAGATTCTCCTACAGTCACTTGGTCGGGGTTTTGGGGCGTGGCTATCTAGTAATGTTACCCGGTGAGTATCCGTGTACACTACGTGATTGCGACTAAATTGCTAGGTTTACAAAATTCAAACTAGTTTTCACAAAACTAATTATTGTGGATTCCAAATATTGTAGCACATATCAATATGAAACCCGAAACGATGTTAAAATTACGAATACAAAACACTCCGAATTACCGTTACAGAAAGATAACATCACATGAAATCTTAGCAAAATCAAACAATACGCAACCCAAAACTCCAGAGACTAGAACACCACAAAAAAAAACAAGTCTTAACTTGACAAAAGGACCGGCCATACCAGTTTTCAGGGTAGTTTCGCCGGCCAGAACATGTCATTTGGGGTTTGTTTTTCTACGGTGTTCTAGTTACATCATATGTAACATTCTGCAGCTGTTTAAAAAAATTTTAAACAACTTTTTAAAAACAACAGAAACTAGGGTTTTTGGGTCGTAAGTTTCGGAGTTGTTTCGATATCGTAATTTATCTAATATAGTGTAATTCTCTAGTCTGGCTCTGATACCACTGCTGGTCAGGCAGCCACCCCATCTAATGGGGTCGCCGTGGCACCTACAGGTCCCTCAGCAGCTACTTTTTACGCATGCCTGATCAGTCGAAAATACTGCATTTCTAACACGGAAATTTCCCTACCTTTTGCATTCATGTATAGGTATCCGGTAGTCATATCGCACATATTAGCAAAACACATGTAAAATACTGGATTACTTGTACTGTATACTAAAACCGGCACTTTTAGGGAAATTGACTGTGTTTCATGGCATCGCATCATTCTTATATTACGCAACTCTTGTCTGGGGTTTAATGCAGGAAATTCCAGAAGCAAAAGCCCAAAATTGGGAAAAGATCTGATAAAAGATACGCCAACTCCAAGATGAAAGATCTGGTAATGTTACAGAAATCCAAATAAAAATCCACACATCAGAAAGAGGCCCATATGTCAGCCCAAGTCAGCAGAAGAAAGAAGAAGCCCCAAGGCCACTAAAGGACCGCGGATCCGTGGCCCAAACCCCCTTGGCGCCGCGGATCCGCTGCCTTATTAAGAGATCATGGCTTCAATTTTTCTCACGTGGCTAATGCTAACGGCCAAAGCTTCCAGAAGACCCCAGAAGCTCCACGTGGCACATCTAGAAGGCTCGGCTTAACTAACTTTTGGAGGGAAATTTAAATCTTTTGGCTAACAAACTTGTGGAGGGAATTCAAATTTCAATCCTAGATCTAGAATTTGGAGGTCTATATAAGAGAGCCTAGATCTAGGGTGAAGGTTGTTAAAGAATCACCATCATCTTCTACCCACAAGTTGAGTGACACAACTTGTGCCCCAAATTCAATCCCCAATTCAACCTCAAGATCAAGATCCCGAGATCAATTCAAGCAAGAATTCCTTCAACCTTTAGAAGCGACGCCGGATTCAACGGAGCAAGAGATCCACGCTGATCCGTGACTCAAGGAGCCGAGCGAAGCCGAAATCGACGATCTAGTTCCTACCTTTTGTAAATTCAAGAGAGTTGTAACGAAAATTGTCGATAAATAAAGGTGAATTTTCCATATTCTTGCTTATCTTTTAATTCAAGCATAATGATTAGATCTCAATTTGTGATTGTGTTTGTGATCATGATGTTTGAGTAATCTCCGCTCGTGTAGGAGTTGTGACGATCTTTAGATGATGATGATTTGGATTTTTTTACAGTTCTTAAATCCTAGAATGTTTGGAAATTCTAGTGAATCAAATGATTAATAACCTAGTTTTGAGATGATGCTTTCTTGATCGTGTTCACTCGAAACTAGGGAACAACTATTAAACATTTGATTAACTAGAAACTAGAATTTGAATACGATCCATCGAAAGGACAAAGGATGAGTTGCGAAATCCCTAATTTCCTCGTAAGATCCTTAAACCTCGATGAATTTGCATCGATCTAGTACCAATTCGTTAATGGATAAGAATGCGTAATCATTAGATCTCATCACATCTATAGATCCGATCTACTCCTACGAGCCATACTTCTAATCTTGATTGTTGGTTGGAAATTATCACACATCTCAATTCTTGTTTTTAACGTTTCTTTTAGATCTAGATTTTTCTTACTCTTGATCTTCAATTACAAATCATGAATTGTTTTCTTTTCTTTGCCTTAAATTTTCAACTCATCTAATTCAAGAATTGAACGGATCTCACTTTCCCTGTGGACGATCCGCACTTACTAACGCGCTACATCCGACATCGTTATTGATTGCGGTCAAATATTTTTGATTGTGATTTCTACACAATTTTCTAAATACCGACACATCAAGAATATCATTCAATCAAAATGGCGCCGTTGCCAGGGATCGTGTGCTATTTGTTCATTTTTTGAAATTTGAGTTGAAAAGTTTATTCCATCTAAAATTTTTAGATCTAAACTCGCACAAACCCTAATACGTGTGTTGTGATTTGATTGCGAGGAAATCTGGAACTTATGGAGCTGTGGAAAATTTTTTCTACAAACTCCAGAGAGCTGTGTAAGTGAACAGGAGCTTGTACACAAAAATTGGTGCAGTGATCCCATTAGAAGACCGCGGAACCGCGGCATTAGTTGACTCCCGCGGCGGTTCCGCCGCAGTTTAACTTCATCTCTGCATCAAAATTTCAGGTATACTTCTACTCTTTCTTATCTCTCCCCTCATCTGCTCCAATTAACATTTTGTACAGGTTTCTTTGCAAATAATCGCAGCGCCGCAAAAGCAAAATTAAATTGTGCGTGTTTTGATTTTGTGGTTGTTTGCATAATTAATACGGACATTAAGGGGCAAAGACCAAATCCAGATTAGGTGGGGAGTTCATTACCCTTCCTAAGCCCCAAAAATCACAAACTTGCATCCGCATTTACCTTCATTAACTAAAAAATATTTAGAGATAACTCTAAGGACCGTCGCACTCACTTAGGACAGAAGAAGGCCGTGGGTAATTCATTGCTTATCCGCGTTTCTTTTTGTGGTGTCTAAGGCAAGCGTGTCGAAGGCTAGTGGTTATTAATTAGGCCCACTACTTACGTAGTGGAGTACCTTCCCACTTACCTGGCACTTACCTGGCCACAGGGAGACAAAGAGACAGTGGAGGATTTATCCTGTGACTTGTCTTTTGGAAGTTAGGACCGGTCTAAAGCTTTGACCTAGATGACCATAGATTTTAGGGTTGCTTGTTGCATTTGTTGTGATCACATCATATTTTCAAAATCCGTATCACTTTTCAAAACAAACACCGCATTCACTTCATTTCCCCTAATTATAAATCACGCTGCCACTTGTACTAACCCCTTTTAGTGCAAGATAGGCTGGACATGGGATTCTAGTGCCCGACTTGTCCGCGTCCCCTCGATCGACTCCGAAGTCGGTATTTCTCCATTTACCTTTCTTTTACCCACCACCACACCCACACCGATGGATCCGTCTCCATCGAACCTCTTTACCGCTGCTCTGCCACCGTCCGTTGGTGCGCAGAATCCTCCCCGCATCTCTCTCCAAGAGAGGTGTTACCCTTTGCGAGGTCCCCTCTCGACCTGCTTATCCATTCCACCAGCCAACGGGGATAACTTTGAGATTAAGCCCCAGTACATCAACCTTCTACCCAAATTCCACGGTCTCGAGACTGAAGACGCTTACGTTTTTATCACCAAATTTGAAAACGTATGCGCAATGATGGGTACATCACAACTTTCTGTGGATGTCATGCGTCTGCGACTTCTTCCATTTACCTTGTGCGATATAGCCGAGAAGTGGCTGTATAACACCACCGCACATTCCATCACGAATTGGGAAGAATTCGTTGCGGCATTCCTTAAGAAATTCTACCCTATGCAAAAGACAGCTCGAATCCGTAGCGAACTATATCAATTCTCCCAGCTTCCGGCTGAACCATTTTCAAAATACTTTGAACGATTCAAGGATCTTTTGGTTCAATGCCCACATCACGGCATCCCGAGATGGGATCTTTGCCGAATCATATATGAGGACAATAACCCTACTACTAAACAAAACCTTGAAAACATGTGTCAAGGCACCTTTATGACCAAGGATGATGGGGAAGCATGGAAATTTTTAGAAGAGTTCGCTGAAAAGTCACTACAGTGGGAGACTGGAACCCAGCCATCGAGTAGGGGCGGCGTACACCAAATAGACATGTCCATAGGTGTTCGAGCTGAGATGGCAGCAATGCAAAAGAAGCTCGATGCTATGGAACACAAATTCTTAGCAGCCTCCCTAAACCCAATGTCGCTCCCCAAAACTGTTTGTGGGTGCTGTTCTGATCCTTCTCACTTAACGGAAGAATGTTCATTAAACTCTCAGTTTCGAGGTCTCGAGCATACCAATGCCGCATTTCAAAGACCTGGAAATGACCCTTTTTCTTCCATATATAATCAGGGTTGGAGGAATCACCCGAATTTTGCTTGGAATCAATCCCAAAATACGGTTCCAAACCCTAATCAATTCCAACGGGTCCCTCCACCACAACAGCAACCACTTCATCTCACCCAGCACCCCTACCAGTCACAAAATTTCGAAAACCAGTTCAACACTCCTGCACCTTCTAATCCCATGCAGTCGACCTGTTCTGACGAGTTCTCTCAATTCGCTCAAACCATGAAATCACTCTTGTCAAATTTCACGGAAATGTCGGCCGAGGTTAGGTCTTCCGTTGGTGAGATAAAGAAAAACTCAGCGTCTCAAGCTGAGAGTATCAAAACGATAGAAGCTGAGATTGCACGACTTAAGGCCGAAATGAGTGCAAGAGAGAAAGGGAAACTTCCAGCTCAACCTTTGCCCAATCCTGGCTATTCACATCATGTGAATGCAATCACCACGTTGAGATCTGGGAGAGTGCTGGATAACCATGTTGGGGAAGAAGTTGATGATACTGAAAATCCTATCAACACCCCGGCTGAGACCTTTCCTCATACACACACTTCTACGTCTGATTTTTGTTCTCCTACCCCACCGCCTTCTCGCGAGCCTATTCTCCATTTCCCTCTAGGCTTGACACCTCAGCCCACCTCTTCTAGCTCTTCACAGACGATCCCCACTCCTCTTTTGGGATCAGGTCCACACACACTTCCTTCTCCTATGATGGACCCAGCGCTTATTGCTAAAGCACCTTATCCTAATCGGTTAAGGGCTAACACATCGAGTCCACATATGGAGAAGATTATGGACATGTTTAAGCAAGTTAACATCAACATCCCTCTCCTAGATACTATCCAACAAGTTCCGTCCTATGCGAAAACTCTTAAGAACTTGTGCACTAGGAAGAGGAAGACTCAAGTGCCCAAGAAAATTTTCATGGCAAAGACTGTAGACACGGCTTTCCCCCAACAATTACCGAGGAAACGTAAGGATCCTGGATATCCTACTATTTCCATTTCTATCGGGGAAAAACACATTAACCGTGCTCTACTAGATCTGGGCACTAGTGTTAACTTGTTTCCATACTCAGTCTATGAGCAATTAGGGATCGGAGAGTTGAAACCAGCCTATTGCACTCTCCAGATGGCTGACCGATCAATCACCAAACCTAGGGGTGAACTGGAGGATGTGTTAATAAAAATCGGGCAATTTGTATTCCCTGTGGATTTTATTGTACTTGATACACAACCTGTAGCGAACCCACGGAATCAAATTCCGGTGATTTTAGGTCGCCCCTTTTTGGCCACTTCCAACGCTATCATCAACTGTCGTAATGGCTCTATGACCCTATCCTTCGGGAATATGTCAATAGAGCTAAACATTTACAAGTTGGGAAGTGTACCCTCCGAACCTACTGCTCATGTCTGTTCCGTCGACTTAATGGATGTCGACAGCAGCGAATTTGATGATCCTCCTGATACCGATCTTGACTCTTTTCATACGTTGTTGTTTGACCCAACTATTGATCATACACATACGGACTCTTCCACCGAGATGTCCGGGTCAACAATTAACACGGATTATGAACTATTCTTAGAGTCTGAAGATCACCCCGCACTTTGTGATGACATTATTCTTCGGGGTATTGATGAAACTTTTGAGGAAATCTTCGCTGATGAACTCGCATTTTTGAATGACACGGGTGTTGAGATGAATCATGTCCCAATCATTGAAATTGAACCTCCACCTCTTCCTCTGAACTGTAAAAAGAATGCGAGTTATCCATCACATTCACTGTATCGTCTCTCCAAAATGAGACGCACACACATTCTGTTCCACCACTTAACCTTTCCCCACTTCTTCTTCCACCAACCAGAGCACTGCATTGATAAAATTTTTGAATGGTTGGTGTTGACATTCGGTCTTTGCAAAGCTTGGCATCGACCAATGATTTTTGACCCCCTCATGTGATTTTCAAAGCTTAACATTGCATAACTCAAGTTTGTGGGGGGGGGGGGACAATTTTTCTGGCTCTTGGAAAGAAGATTTTTAGAAAAATTTTGAGCCAAGAATAAGTTTGGGGGAGGGTCTTCACTTAAATATTTTGCCCCCACTAATAAATTCCTCCCAAGCTTACAGGTTTTTCAAGATTTAGCTGATGGCAACAGTGAGGACACTGTTGAAAACAAGTTTGGGGGAGGTTTGTGCTTAGTTTTGCATCATGTGCATATCATTTGCATAAGCACAAAACATTTCTTTAAAAACCATAAAAATTTAAAAATTTTCAAAACCCATAAAAATTCTGTGTACATATTTTTGGCTCATCATTTTTTGTAAATAGTTTTTCAAAACCCATAAAAACCTATAAAAATTTAAAATTTTTCAAAATCCATAAAAATTCAAAATTTTTCAAAACCCATAAAAATTCAAAATTTTTCAAAACCCATAAAAATTTTAAATTTTCAAAATATAAAAATATTTAATATTTATGATAATAAAAGATTAGATAGTGAACAATTACATCCATGAGATTAGAAAAATTTAAGAAAACTAAGAAAATTAGAAGTTTACTTATACGAACTAGTAATAAGTAGTTATGAGCCGTTGTCCCAAGGGTTAGTAAGATGAAGGAAGTCACTAATCTGAGGATAAAAATAAGTCTGAAAAATAGTTTCTATTCTGAAAGCCAAACATTTTGAACGTTGATACCCTGCTATTCACACTTACATACGTCTTGAAGCCCGGGATAATAGAGGATATCTTGAAATGCTCTTGTCTTAAAGCCGATGTATGAAGAAAATATAAAAGAAATGAATAAAAAAAATAAAGTGGTGAGAAAAAAATGGACACTGGTTTTGTTATCGCCAAGGGCAATAAAAAATTTATAGCGAGGGTGCCTCTTCACCTAGTGCCCTAAGGCTAACTGGTCTAGGAGTCACTGCTATGCCTGAGGTGGTGCAAGACGAGAAAAATACACCAAATAAGCAAGCACATGAGTAATTGGTCGGTTAGTACCTCAAGAAGTATTAACGGTCGCATGAAAGTGTGTGAGCAATCTCATCTAATATTCATTAATTAAAAAGTACTGAGGCTGATGGACAAGAGTATGATAGCTTGAATTGAATTCTCCGGGTGTAGGGATGTCCTTTACACACACGCAGGGTGATATGATCGATATTTGGAAGAAAGATAGGAATGAAGAATAAGACGATGTTTTATTGAGGGAGGACGTGATTTCTGACATCTTTTCATGACCATTAAGATAGGGCTCATGACAACCGAAAAACTAGCTTAGTTGGAAACCCTAATTTTCAAGGCTTTTCTTTTACAATTCTTGTCTTTAAATGTAATATTCATGATCTTCCTTTTATTATTGGATTTTGTGGGTGCAATCCGCTGAAAACCCTCAGGAGACAACACTCCTCCTACTAGGGACACCTAGAGGTTTAAAGGCTTGTTGCACGTGCTCAGTGCAATCGTGTTGCCTACGAAAGTGTGCTTTTCTCTTTCTTTATTTTCTCCTTCTCTTTTTAATAAAACAATTCGATCGAGACGATCGAAAATAAGTTTGGGGGAATTTGATCAGTTGAAAATACTGCATTTCTAACACGGCAATTTCCCTACCTTTTGCATTCATGTATAGGTATCCGGTAGTCATATCGCACATATTAGAAAAACACATGTAAAATACTGGATTACTTGTACTGTATACTAAAACCGGCACTTTTAGGGAAATTGACTGTGTTTCATGGCATCGCATCATCCTTGTATTGCGCAACTCTTGTCTGGGGTTTAATGCAGGAAATTCCAGAAGCAAAAGCCCAAAATTGGGAAAAGATCTGATAAAAGATACGCCAACTCCAAGATGAAAGATCTGGTAATGTTACAGAAATCCAAATAAAAATCCACACATCAGAAAGATGTCCATATGTCAGCCCAAGTCAGCAGAAGAAATAAGAAGCCCCAAGGCCACTAAAGGACCGCGGATCCGCGACCCAAACCCCCTTGGCGCTGCGGATCCGCGGCCTTATTAAGAGATCATAGCTTCAATTTTTCTCACGTGGCTAATGCTAACGGCCAAAGCTTCTAGAAGACCCCAGAAGCTCCATGCGGCACATCTATAAGGCTCGGCTTAACTAACTTTTGGAGGGAAATTTAAATCTTTTGGCTAACAAACTTGTGGAGGGAATTCAAATTTCAATCATAGATCTAGAATTTGGAGGTCTATATAAGAGAGCCTCGATCTAGGGTGAAGGTTGTTAAAGAATCACCATCATCTTCTACCCACAAGTTGAGTGACACAACTTGTGCCCCAAATTCAATCCCCAATTCAACCTCAAGATCAAGATCCCGAGATCAATTCAAGCAAGAATTCCTTCAACCTTTAGAAGTGACGCCGGATTCAACGGAGCAAGAGATCCACGCCGATCCGCGACTCAAGGAGCTGAGCGAAGCCGAAATCGACGATCTAGTTCCTACCTTTTGTAAATTTAAGAGAGTTGTAATGAAAATTGTCGATAAATAAAGGTGAATTTTCTATATTCTTGCTTATCTTTTAATTCAAGCATAATGATTAGATCTCAATTTGTAATTGTGTTTGTGATCATGATGTTTGAGTAATCTCCGCTCGTGTAGGAGTTGTGACGATCTTTAGATGATGATGATTTAGATATTTTTACAATTCTTAAATCCTATAATGTTTGGAAATTCTAGTGAATCAAATGATTAATAACCTGGTTTCGAGATGATGCTTTCTTGATCGTGTTCATTCGAAACTAGAGAACAACTATTAAACATTTGATTAACTAGAAGCTAGAATTTGAATGCGATCTATCGAAAGGACAAAGGATGAGTTGCGAAATCCTTAATTTCCTCGCAAGATCCTTAAACCTCGATGAATTTGCATCGATCTAGTACCAATTCGTTAATGGATAAGAATGCGTAACCATTAGATCTCATCACATCTATAGATCCGATCTACTCCTACGAGCCATACTTCTAATCTTGATTGTTGGTTGGAAATTATCACACATCTCAATTCTTGTTTTTAACGTTTCTTTTAGATCTAGATTTTTCTTACTCTTGATCTTCAATTACAAATCATGATTTGTTTTCTTTTCATTGCCTTAAATTTTCAACTCATCTAATTCAAGAATTGAACGGATCTCACTTTCCCTGTGGACGATCCGCACTTACTAACGCGCTACATCCGACACCGTTATTGATTGCGGTCAAATATTTTTGATTGTGATTTCTACACAATTTTCTAAATACCGACACATCAAGAATATCATTCAATCAATGCCCCTAGCGAGAACTACAACCCGTCGGAATACCTTCCGGTCTCGGGACACCCTGGGGGTAAGAGTCTATGCTTCGCCACACCGTCACACAGTGAGAACCCCCCATAAGTCGACATCCAATGCTCGGAAGCTCTGATACCATGTAGGTCCGGCAGCCACCCCATCCAATAGGGTCGCAGTAGCACCTACGGGTCCCTCAGCAGCTACTTTTTACGCATGCCCCCTCGCGAGGACTACAACCCATCGAAACACCTTCCGGTCTCGGGACACCCTAGGGGTAAGAGTCTATACTTCGCCACACCGTCACACAGTGAGAACCCCTATAAGTCGACATCCAATGCCTAGTAGCTCTGATACCACTGTTAGGTTACTTAGCACTCTCACTAGGTTTTATAAGGCATCGGGTATGCAATTTAAAAAATTCTAGAGAGTAAAGCAACCCAAACTAAGGATCTAACTAGAGAATTAAGGTTTAACTAAGCAAGTAAACAACTTTACTCTAAGTGAACAAGGAATACAACCTTTGTAGATCGGTCCTTCACTTCTAAAGCTCCGTGTAGTAGTCCCTTAGCTCCAAGTGGTGGTCTCCTAGACTCTCTTTAGGCCCCGCTAGGCGAAAGGAACAAGCTTGCTCAAGGATTTTCGAGACCAAAGATGATCTACGTTGAAAAATCTCTAACTCAAGCTATCTCTTCACTAATTTGATGAACTAGTGAAGAAACAACCTATACTAAATGGCTAGTTTGGTATAGATTGGTGAAGTAGGAATTTTGCTCACTTTAAAATAATTTTTCTCTTTCTTTTCTTCACTCACCCAAAGCTAGAGAGCAAATGGAGGAGATGAAGAAGAAGATCTCAAGTGATCAAGTATGAACCATGGGTGAGAAAATATCATATATAAATTTTGTAGAGACTTAACCAAGGCTAAAAATAATGGTTAGGTTAATAAATATCTAGCCGTGTTGAGGCTAAGATCGACTTAAACGTTCGTTAAGGATACGCTAGTCCTGTTTAAGACTAAGATCTACTTAACGTGGTGATCCATTTAATATATGGCCGTCGGGACTCGTCGCCTCTCTGACGTCGTTGAAGGATTACAACAATAGGTGTCAGAGGAGTTCAGAGATGTACCCTTGAACCGAAGTTGATTAGGGAATATGGAGTCTGTTGAAATGCTTAAGGATACGTTAGCCTTGTCTGGGGCTAAGATCTACTTAAGCGGGATCGTTTAGATCCGACAGAAGAGCGTTTAGAGGCTCTATTATTCCAGTTTAGGGACGTGGTGGTCCATCGCCAGTTTAGGGACGTGGCGGTCCATGTTCCAGTTTAGGGACGTGGTGGTCCATGTTCCAGTTTAAGGACGTGGTGGTCTATCGCCAGTTTAGGGACGTGGTGGTCCATCATTAGTTTAAGGACGTCTCGGTCCATCATTAGTTTAAGGACGTTTCGGTCCATCATTAGTTTAAGGACGTTTCGGTCCACGAGTTTAAGGACCCCGCAGTCCGTGGCGATGTGTGGTCGTCGGGACCCGTCACCTCTCTGACATTGTTGAAGGATTACAACGATAGGTGTCAGAGGAGCTCGGAGATGTACCCTTGAACCGGTTGTAAATTGATTTTTAAGAGAGCAGCTATGCTCAGTCAATTTAATTTGAGGACTTACGGCCATGATTGGGCTAAGTCCAGTTGAAAGAAGCTCAACACTTTTATTTTTTTAAATTTTTTTTTGGGCTCTGCCCATAAAGGATGCAGAGCATCAATTTGTTTTGGGCTCTGCCCATTTATAAATGATGCGCAGCATCAATTTTACTTGGGCTCTGCCCTTTATTGCTTTGCAATTTAATTTGGCCTGTTAGGTCTTTTTGACTTGGGCTTGGCCCATTAGAAAATGCATTGCATTTTAGGCGCTTTGCGCCAATCAAAGAGCGCAAGCGCTTGTGGTGATGACACGTGTCATGCAAGAGCAGTGCGCTGCGCTTGCGCTGCTGACACGTGGCGCGCTCTGGTGAGTTGCGCCAATTTCAGAGAGCAAAGCTCTATTTCAAAACCGCATAGCACAAGTGGTTCAGATACTGACACGTGGCGCTCTCTGGTGGCTTGCGCCAACCCAAGAGCGTGACAGTGCAGATTTTCAAGTGCAGAGCACTATTAATTTGAGAATCTTTTAGATTCTAGAACCAAAGGTTCATAAAGAACGTGCAAAGCGCTATTTGATTTCTTGATCTAATTTAGATCAAAGAAAAACAAGTTTTTTCTTATTTCAGGAACCAGAGGTTCATAAAAAGTGCAAAGCACTATTATTACTTATTTTTCTTTTTATCATTGATCTTCTTCTCAGATTAATAATCTGTTTTTAAGAGAATTTTTTCTTTTTTCTAAAGGTTTTTTACCTTTTTTGTTCTTGAGGAATTCTCTCCAATTCTTCAGAGTTCTCAATGATAATGTTGATGCATTTGATTTGAGGTCTAGGGGTCTTTATATAGTGCCCATCAGTTTGTTGAATTTGTTAACGAGATCTTTCTCTGAGTGATTTGGGGAAGTTTCCCCACCGTTGGATCTTTGATCCAAGGGCTTCTGTTTTACAGAAGAAAATCTTCTTGTTTTAACAAGAACAGAAAGATTTTTTTAAATTTTCAATTCTGTTTGGCGCAAATGCCACAGCGCGTGACACGTGTCAAGCAGCGCACAGCGCAGCGCAACTGCGCTAGCGTATCTGCGCTGCCACGTGTCGCGCAGCGCAAAGCGCAGCGCAACTGCGCTAGCGTATCTGCGCTGACACGTGTCGCGCAGCGCAAAGCGCTAGCGCATCTGCGCTGACACGTGTCGCGCAGCGCAGTGCTTGCGCAACTGAAGCGTTGCTTCCTTTTGCTTTTTTAGTAGAGCTTTGCTCTAAATGGGCGCGCTGCCTTGGGCGCCGCGCTCTCTGCACTGACGTGCCTGATTTTGACACGTGGCGCCCTGCGCGCAGCGCAGAGGATCTGAAGCGTTGCTTTATTTATTAAAGTTTAAATTTTCAAATTAGAGCTTTGCTCTGATTGGGGGAAACAAAAGCGTTGCTTTGTCTCCCGCCTTGGAGTTTGAACAGAGCTTTGCTCTGATTGGGGTAAAAAATGCCCCCCCACCGTTGCGCTTACGTGGCCCTCCCAACGTGAGCGCAGCGGTGGCGGAATTCCAAGCGTTGCGGCAGCTTTTGGAAGTTGAAAGGGCATTTGATGCCTATAAATAGGACCTTTGGTCCTCAAGAGATGATTATCATCTTCAAAAATTTTTATCTTCAGAGCTTTGCTCTTGTCTTTAAGAACTCTAAGAATTAGAATTTCTTAGAACTTTTGAGGTAATTAATTTAAATTAAGTTAACTTTAGTTAACAGAGCCTTGCTCTTAATAGATCCCTGGTCTAAAGAAAACCCATCACGGATTTCACTTGGCAGAGCTTTGCTCTATAGGTCTGAAAGGATCTAAAGAGAACTAGAAGGAATCTTATTCGGGTTCCATTAACAGAGCTTTGCTCTCTAAAAGATTGTCCTTGTGTTTTCTTAATTCATTAATGGAGCTTTGCTCCTTCCAAATCATACAGAAGAACTCTTAAGAATTCTTCATGGATCCTGGAAGTTAAAGATGGCATTTGATATTATCATTATTATTATATCATCTTCTTAGAGCAAAGCTCTCAATGTTCTCAAGGGATTTTCTTCAAATTCTCCTCATAACTGATTTTGACCGAAGTCACTCCTGTCTGCAAAGCATTGCTCTCAAGGAGTTTAACTTTTAACTTTCTGTATCTTATTATTTGCTAATCTCCCTGTACTGTTTTCTTCAGGTATCATGGCGGTGCGTCTATATAGCCTGCACGAGTTCATCACATATGAAGACATCCGTGTACAGGGCCGTCAACAAAACCAGGAGTTTACAGATGCCCAGTGTGCGGAGGTTATGGGTCCCCTTCACGCAAGCGTTGGTTGGCTGCTTCCTCGTCGTTCAGCTCTCTTGAAAGTCGTGCTGGGAGCGATTTGGAGAGCACTCCCAGGGTTCCACGAGGCCATGCCGCTCGATGCGCTGGATGACGCCGAAGACAAGGTGCATTCGGTGCACCTGTCGGGGCTAATCTCAAAGAATCGACGGGACAACCTCGTCGACATTCTTCATCAAGTCTTCCAGCAGACGACGATAATCGCTGCTTATCGAAGGCTGGGGGGCTTGCCGAGGATCTTGACACCCAGGAGCGCGAGAGGCTGCGCACAAGGATAATCAGAAAGGCCAGAAGAACTCTGGATGGCCTTACTTTTGACTTCCTCAATCCGTGCCCCGGATCTGGGATTATTCCATTGTAATAATATTTCTTGTTTACTGCTTTATGATTGTAAGAATTATTTTTGGCAATATTAATGAAGAAGTTTTATCCTAGCTTGTCTTATTTCTCGCTCTGAGTCTTTTGCACATGCACGAATGAGTGTGTCTCGAGTGCTTGATTAAACGCCAATCAGATGTTCTTTCTGTCGCTTTCTTCTTTCTTTTATTATTAGCATGTTGACTTGATAATCATAATTGGCAGTAACTTAGTTTCTTCCAAAAGATAGCGATGGCTTAGGCCGCAGGTTCAGATCTGCCGCCTAAGACCTTTCAACTCTATGAGCCATGAGGGTCTCATAGAGACTTTTCTCCCTACGGATCGAGAGAATCTCGTAGGTGGATTTTCTCCTTAGGAATCTTGAAGATTCCTAAGTGTATTTTCTCTTATAAGTCGTAAGGATCTTATAAGAGAATTTTCCCCCTTGCAAATCGAGAGAATCTGTAAGTGGTTGGTGAGTTGACTTGTTTCTAAGTCGAAGTATAGCTCTGCCGGGGAGGTCGTCGGTTGACTTGTTTCCGAGGCGGAGGTCGCTGATTGACTTGTTTCCGAGGCGGAGGTCGCTGATTGACTTGTTTCCGAGGCGGAGGTCGTTGTTGACTTGTTTCCGAGACGGAGGTCTTTGATTGACTTGTTTCCGGGTCGGAGGTCGCTGTTGACTTGTTTCCGAGACGGAGGTCTTTGATTGACTTGTTTCCGGGTCGGAGGTCGCTGTTGACTTGTTTCCGAGACGGAGGTCTTTGATTCACTTGTTTCCGGGTCGGAGGTCGTTGTTGACTTGTTTCCGAGACGGAGGTATTTGATTGACTTTTTTCCGGGTCGGAGGTCGCTGTTGACTTGTTTCCGAGACGGAGGTCTTTGATTGACTTGTTTCCGGGTCGGAGGTCGCTGTTGACTTGTTTCCGAGACGGAGGTCTTTGATTGACTTGTTTCCGGGTCGGAGGTCGCTGTTGACTTGTTTCCGAGACGGAGGTCTTTGATTGACTTGTTTCCGGGTCGGAGGTCGCTTGTTGACTTGTTTCCGAGACGGAGGTCTTTGATTGACTTGTTTCCGGGTCGGAGGTCGTTGTTGACTTGTTTTCGAGACGGAGGTCTTTGATTGACTCTAGGTTGTCTGTGAACCGCAGAGTCTTGGAACTGGGGACTTTGCCGTGGCTCCGATTGGTGATGTCATGTCCGTGTCCTGCTCGAATGAGGGGGAAAGCCGCTGTTGGTCTCCAGGCTGTTGGTGAATCGTCGAGATTTGGCTTAGCTTTATGGCGGAGCCTGTTGGGAAGGTATGGTTCCCTCTTTGTTTGTGCCCTTGGATTGTATACAGGGATCGATGTGATCTTAACTGTAGGGCAAAAGGTTTCATATATTTCTTTTTATTGTTTTATTTCCGCGATGCTCTATCATTTCAGCTTTTATATCGCGAAGGTCGCGATTGCCCAATCATTTCGGTTATTTTTCGCGGTGCCCAATCATTTCGGCTGTTTATTTTTATTTTTTACTCGCTACTTTTTATTGCGCGTTGCCCAATCATTTCGGCTGTTTATTTTTATTTTTACTCGCTGCTTTTTATTGTGAGTTGCCCAATCATTTCGGCTATTTTGTGTGCATACGTTTTTACTTGCTGCTTTTTATTGCAAGTTGCCCCATCATTTCGGCTATTTCGTATGCATGTGCGGCCTACTGGCTTTTCGCTGTAAGCCTGGAATTAGATACCGATTTCGGCATCAGCACCGCTACTACTGGGGTATTGCCAGGAACGAATCATCATTTGCCTCTGTCGATATCGACCAAAGGTGGCTTAGCGAACAGGGTTAAGGTCATGTCGACTAAGGCTTTTGACTTCATGAGCCGTAAGGGTCTCACGAAGGTATTTCTCCCTACAAGTCGTGAGGATCTTGTAGGTGTATTTTCTCCTTAGGAATCGTGAGGATTCCTAAGTGTATATTCCTCTGTAAGTCGTAAGGATCCTACAGGAGGGTTTTCTCCTCATAAATCAAGAGGATTTATAAGGGTTGTTTATCATGCGTACATATCCCTAGTCACGGATGGGACTTGGTTAGGGAAATGTTTATTCGCGCCCGTGGATTGTATACAAGGGCCAGTACTGAGCCACTTGTAGGGCAGTATCGGAGGTTGTGGGGCTGCTTAAGAACAGGTTTAGGTCTCTGTAACTTAAGACTTTCAAATCTTATGAGCCGTGAGGCCAATTTGGCTAATAGTTGTTTGACTGTAGCATCTATATGCTTTGCATATAGACGCTCGCGTGTTTAATACGTGAGGATTATTTAGCCTACCAATTGTTTGATTGTAGCACCTATATGCTTTGCATATAGGCGCTCGCGTGTTTAACACGTGAGGCTTATTTAGCCTAACAATTGTTTGATTTTAGCGCATATATACTTTGCATATATGCGCTCGTGTGTTTAACACGTGAGGCTTAGTTATCCTACCAATTGTTTGATTGCAGCGCCTATATGCTTTGCATATAGGCGCTCGCGTGTTTAACACGTGAGGCTTATTTAGCCTATCAATTGTTTGATTGCAGCGCCTATATGCTTTGCATATAGGCGCTCGCGTGTTTAACACGTGAGACTTATTTAGCCTACCAATTGTTTGATTGCAGCGCCTATATACTTTGCATATAGGCCCTCACATGTTTAACATGTGAGACTTGAGTTATGGGGAATTTTCTCCTCTCCTCTCTCTTTTTTTTATGAGGGAACAAATGCCTCCTAGCGTTGCTCTCATGTGGCTTGCACGTGAGTGCAATGGAGTCCATCTTTATCACCGTTGGATAGCCTAGAGGAATGGGAAGCTGAACCGCTTCCATCACGTCTTATAAATGGGGCCTTTGGCCCTTGAGATGACCACTGTTTCTTTATCTTCTTCCCTAACTTTTTCCTTGAGAATTTAATTCTCCTTCCAGAGCTTAGTTCTCTGCTCCCAGTACTTCAGAGTTAAACTCTGCAAACACTCCTTTTGGGTAAGGATTATGAACGACATTCACCTTTTAGGAAACTCTTTTTGTTCTTGCCTTGGATTTTAAATCCATCACCAGAGATTTTCTCTGATCTTTTGGAGATATAAAAAAAAAACTCTTTTTTTTATAAAAAAATGTAGACTCTGGGGTCTTGAATCAATGAGGATTGTTAGTTCTCCTCTTAGGGTTTACCCTATCACTGATCTTTGAGAATCCTTAGAATTTAATTCTATTTTCTTTGTTTCCCCATCATGGGGGTTCCTGGGATTTAATCCCATTATTGAAGGAATTTAATTCCATTTTCTTACAGAGCTTAGCTCTGTAAGATCTAGGAACTTTTGGGAATTTTATTCCCCTTCTGTTCTTGAGAATTTTCTTTTTTAGGATTTTAATACCCTTTTCACAGATTTGAATCTGTTGCCCATTTCAACAGAACTCGCTTTTCGAGGATGTTTAAAAAAACTCCACGGTTTATTAATGAGAATCCTTTTGGATTCTCACAACGATTATCTTGCCCCATCATTGGTGAGCCACCATTTTGATTTTGTGGGGCCCACTGGCTTTGTACTTAGTAGTCTCTTGAGACAAAGTCACATTTTTTTTATGAATGGGTTTTCTCTCTATTTTTTTAGGTACAATGGCCTCTCTTCCCTACTTTCCTTACACATGCTCAGAAGTCGCTTTCCCTTAGTCGTCATCAGACGAGGAAGTTATGGCAATGATCAGGGAACATGATAAAGACAATAAGAGTCTTCTCCTATGGGGAGTTTGGTACGGTCACATTATTAGGGGCCGCCGCAGTTTTACGTGCGAAGTACCAGCTGAACCCATTCGCTCAATATCGTTGACAGAGCGTCCACGTACTGCTTATGCGGTGGAAGCGGCTAATTGGACTCCCGTGGGTCGGCTTGAGCCATCAACGATAGGGATACCCAATCAACCCATAATAGCTATTGATATCTTGGGACGCCGAATATGTCAGGGTGAAGCCCGAACCTGGGGGCAGATCTATAAGGTAGGTGTTACCCCGCATCATCCAGTAGGCTACCATCCTTAGGTCCGGTACATTCTCTCCTCCCAACGCTCACAGTTGCAGAAAGTTGGGTTGTATCAAGCGGTGTACGCGTCACTGTTTTACTACCATGCTCCCCACGTCTGGTGGGTCAAGGCTTTTTTGAACCAGTGGAACCTTCCAATGAATACATTTCTGCTAGGGGACCGTGAAGTCTCTATTTCGCTGGAGGAGTTTCGGGACATTTCAGGGCTGCCGATTAAGGGAAGAGCACTATGAAGAATTATTGCCTTATGACGAGTATATATTTGCCATGCCAGCTGTACTTGAAGGCTTAACAACCGAGAATGCTGTTCAGCATAAGCACCCGAGTCTAATCAAGGCCTTAGGAATTTTTGAGAGACTATTCGTGGCATCGGAAGGACAAGGTGTCACTTTTGACACTTTTATTGCTTGCTTTCTCCGTAAAGACGCCCTATCCAAGAAAGCTCCGAAATTCGTGAAGGTCGAGGATCCCTTCGGATTCGTCTTGGAGAAATTGCCGACTAAAGAAGAAGACTTTCCGCAGTTTTATATTCCAAATTCATCAGCCGTAACATTTGACACAATTGCTGCCCCTGGAATAGACGAAGAAACATTCTTTGTCGGCTTCATCAGCCTCTGGCTTAGCTGGTTCGCCATGCCGATACATCGCCGTTTTATGAGAGCCTCCGTCTTCTATCCTAACCATCGCATAGCCGAAGGAGCGCGATTGGCCGTTGGTGTTGCAGGGTTATCACACCTATATCATGGTTTAAGTACTGCCGCCAACACTTCGAATCCAGGTGCAGACACCGTGAATTTCTCTCTCCACTACTTCACGTCATGGATCGAGATGCAAGTGTTAGGCGCATTTGCTGCACACCGGCGTCCTGATTTCTATAAGTCATATACCTTCCCGCGGGTCATGAGGCTGGTCGATGCTTCCGCTCCTGATCCGACTCAGTTAAGGGCTCTGCGCGTATTGCTTAATCCATATTCAAATGAAGGCAGGATGGTTTTCAGTGATCGAGTTCTCTCTGCGCCAGCAGGGCCCGTTCAACAGTTATTCGATTTGTCGAAGAATAGGGTTCCGGCTTTAAAACATATAGAGATCATGCATTTATATTCAATCAGGCCGGGGTACTTAGTGTTCTGCATAAATGACATTTCTCTCTTCATGCGGTATAATCCGCATCGCTTCGTCCAGCAATTAAGTTACAACCAGGGCGTCCCCTAGAAGCCTTTTTAGTTGAGCCTACTCTCTCGCTGGAGGCTGCTCGCGACGTCATCCATCATTTCATGCGGTTGAATATGGGTTCCCTTTTCATAATCCCAGAGCCCGACTATCTTCTAAGGCCCATGGGACCCTTCAAGGGCTGGTATCGCCACCATGTTAGTCCTATCATCGCAGAGGAGAGGCGAGTGCTCTTTGAGTGTAGAGCTCTACTCCAGCTCAAGCCATCAGCACTCCATTGCGGCCACGGTCGGTTGTTTGCCCTCCTTTGAGGGACAGTGATTCAGTGCTTATTCCTAAAGCCGCTCGGGGGGAATCAGTCCCCCGCACTACTGGTATGCCTGTTCGCACTAGAGCTGGGGCAAATATTCCTGATAAAGTATTAGCAGCTGCATCACCAAAGGCGGACACCGAAGGCGAGGTTGGGCAGCACCGTGCAAAAGAGCCGAAGGGAAGGAAGTGCCCTTCTACTAGTGCTAGCTCGGGCCCTAAAAGGAGGAGCTACTTGATGCCTTGCTCGAGTCTACTTGATGCCTTGCTTGAGTCTGAGGCTCTTCAGGATGAGCCTTTATCCATGCATGAACCATACGGCGGTCTCCTCTTTCCTGGTACATCTGCTGAGGAAGTCGTTCAGTTGGCCGAGGCTTTGAAGTGTTCACAGGATGAAGCCGAAACCGTGCGCCCCAAGAAGGGATGCTTTCCCCATGTTGAATTCCGAGATGTTGTGTCACGACCCGAAAGAGCACGTGACTGGCCCTTGAACCATATGAAGTCTATAGGACTCCATCTGATCCAAGTAAGCCAAAAGCCCAGAAATCTAAAACCATTTTTAAGAATAAGTAAAAAACTGGTTTAAAAAAAAGTGAAGAAAACATGTTGAAATCAAGGTTTTTAAATAACTAAGCCGAATATGTATTTTAAAAACAGTACAGTCTTTTCTAAAAATTTCGGCAGAGTTTCTTTTGTAAAACTGGCCCCGAATGGGGTAGAATAAGGATAACAATATATATGCAATGATAAAGGCATCCCCAAGCGGGAGCTAGCTCTTCGTCAAATGACGGTCGCAACCACATATGCAACAATGATATGATATACAACGCCAAGTGGCGAGGATCAAATCCAAAAGAAAGCTCAAAAGCAATAAGAAAACCGCAATACTACTAAGCGCGACTCTAAGGTCGAATAATACATCACTAGTCTAGGTCTGAAACAATATACAAGTTTTGGTTGATGGAAATTCTAGATACAATGAAATAAATAAATACAATGGTGGTTCTTGATACGAAAGAATCCACCTACCAAAAGCAAATCACCCGCAAGAAAGTAGTGTGCCAGAAATGCCGCAATGGAACCTGTACGGCAGAACCTGCAAGAACTGTGGCACAACGGGGGTGAGTTGCCAACTCATGAATAGAAATATCTACAAGCAGAAACCGAATGCAAGACATAATCCTAAGTCAACGATCAGTAATATAACCACAAGAGTACATCTGATGTAAGATAAGGTGGCAAGGTAACACCTAAGTGTGTATGTAGTGCCAGGTACTCAGGTAATAACATGTTATCAGTATAAGGTATGTCTGCATGAAGTAAATATGATGAAGTATCAATGATATCAATACACATATATTAGCGTCCCATACCACTAATATTGGTGTAAGGGTATATATAACAGCGCCCTCATACCCTGTTATATATACAAATGAAGTATGATAAGTGTAAATCCAGTCTGTATATGGTCCATGTCTGTATATGATCTATGTCTGTATATGATCTATATCTGTATATGATCTATATCTGTATATACGTGGAACCCGTCCACCCGTCACCCAATGACAATAAGCATCATGTATGCAATATGAGGATATAAACAAATCATGGAAAAACATCATGAAACCCGTGCCTAGCATCGACACGTAAATCCTCGTCCATATGGGGCTCCGTCTGCGGTATCGGCCCTCGGCCCCCGGCAGTACGGGTCAACCCATGTCCATCTCTGGGCTCCGTCTGCGGTATCGGCCCTCGGCCCCCGGCAGTACGGGTCAGCCCATATCCATCTCTCAACTCCGGTCGGTATCCTCCAGATATCCGCCGAGCTCAAATACAATCACCGGTAGGTAGTAATCCCTCTGCCGGGCTCACCGTCTACTACACAGCAAAACCGTTCTCGCCCCGGGGTACCATACCGGGTCCACCATGTACCCGTAATCGGCCTCAACCGCCTCCTCGATTCGGGTTTTCATATATCACTCTAGCACCGAGAAAACACATGGTGGACGCACCGAAATATCATATCAAGGGAACCGGGTTTTTAAATGATTACATATTTGAAATAGCCACGGTTCCCAAATCCAGAAGTCACATATAATCCAAACCAAAATGTAAGTCAATGATCCGATATGATATGTGCGTCAAATATAAATATCATGTCAAGTTACATAAAGGTAAGCTATACCATAATGATTCGATGTGATATATGCATCAAGTATGAGTAGCATGTCAAGTCACATATAGATGAGCTACAATATGATGATCAGATGTGATATAAGCATCAAGTATGAGTAGCATGTCAAGTCACATATAGATGAGCTACAATATGATGATCAGATGTGATATAAGTATCAAGTATGAGTATCAAGTCATGTCACATATAAATGAGCTACAATATTATGATGCGATGTGACATATGTATCAGGTATGAATATCAAGTCAGGTCAGATATAAATGGTAATGTGCATATGTCGAGGGAAACCGCTCCTTTAGACTAAATCAGTTTTTAAAGAATATCTTGCGGCCCTCAAATCTCTAATCAAGTCAAAATCATATATGTTTGTGTATAGGTCTATGTGTACAATATGCCATGCGAGAATCATATCATGAATGCAACAGTACTACAGTGTAGTGACATGGCAATTATCGTTGATGAAGTGTGTGAGCCGGCAAATAGTGTACGTGGAACATACGCATCATCGATAATGGTGCTGGTGTCCTAACAGCATGATATCAGTATAGCAATAACATATGCAGGAAATATAAATAGCATGAATATGCGGAAGTCAAATAATCAACACTACAGTGAATAAATTACATCAATATTTATGAGTCTTGCAGTGATGCCTTTTGAAATAAGACGAATCAGGGTTTTAGTAAAATAAGGGATGCGAAGTTCTTAAGAAAGGATACGCCTTTTAAGTATTCGCAGAATCCCTTTGTTTGTCTTTTAAGATACCCCTGATTCATAGTTTTTGAAATAGGTATGCCTCGGTCTAGTCTAACATCTACTATGCAAACTACAGATCTAAGTATCAAGTAAATCAGGAGGGGTATGGAAACCACCTAAATCTGAGTCGATATACATATAGATATAATAGTCGGTGATCCCGCCTCAATAGTATCGGTTACGATACAGTATATCATATGACATCCTCAAGTCATGAGCGCGGATCTATCATCAATATCGGCTCGTACGGTAAATTATCGTACGGCATCCCAAAAGCTGGGTAGGGGCCAACATCTCACAATCCCGTCACATAACAGGTATCACTATCATCAGATCATATAATCTGGGGTACTACTCTATGTCTAGTACAAATCGATACCATCAATAAAGTATGCATGCGGGGGTAAACACACATCCCAAGCCCGCAAGAATCACATGTCATATCCCACATATGAATCGTATCAAATCACCGATCTCACGGCACCAAGCCCACATCATCGACTCATCTCCAAAGTCATCCCATATCATCAAACACAGTGCAGGTATAAGTAATATGTAAGGGTGTGTGTGTAGGTGTAATTCTATCCTAGGGTTCGCGACTATGAACTACACTAGTCACTTCTAACCCTACACTATCCATAATACACCTAACTATCACAATAAACTACATGATAATCTATCTACGGACTGCGGGGGTGCTATACGCCATCCACCCGACTTCCCCCTGTAGATATGATCTACTCACCTTGCATCATCATTTGCGGACGTCACCACGCATTTGCTTGTCGTCCCGAAGGCTTCATGGGTACCTACACATCAACATATCGTATATGCGCATTAAAACCAAATCCAAGCTAAAACGGCGCATGAAATCCAAAACGATACGATAAGGGGCCTATAGGTGAGAACCTATGGCACGCCTTCAAAACCATCAATAAATCCTCTATATCGTCGTATAAACGACAAATAGTCGAGGCAAAACACAACACACCAATACAGAAATGAAAATACGGAATACAGAAACTAAGATCCAAAACAACAACTCATGAAATATGTCCCAGATTTTGCCAGAGGTCAATTTATACAAATCTAAATATACCAAGGGCCTAAAGTAAGCATGTAGGAGCTACAGAACCAACACGACCCAAAATGGTGGGACCCAGGCCGCAATTGGCGGCCAAAAAGGGAAAATTGGCGGCCGGGAAAGGGAGTTGGGGGCTAGGGTCTTGGGCTTAGCTTCCTGGGTGCCTGCACATATCTCTATCCACTCAAGATTATTTTAGGATACCTCGTATGATAGCAGATTCCAATTAACCTTCACAGATTCCATAATTTTCCCGATATCGGTTTCTAAAATCCGTATTCTGGTTCTAGCTTCAGGTTTTGGGTTCCAATTCATACACTAGGGTGTTGGTAAGACCTCTACTGAGCTCAATTTCATAATACAACACCAATTCCCTCAAACCCTAACTAGGTTATCACCAAGTCCATAATATCACACAATATCGGTTAAATCTTAACATGGGGTTATAGGAAATGCAAGAATTAAGCTAAAGGTCCAGAATTTACCTCACTTGGCAACTCAAGAATTTTCTTGAGTTGCCCCTAGTGGTCAAAATCCACGCTTTCTTGATCCATCTTGAAGGTCTCGGGCTCGTGCACATTTTTAATGAAACGGACATTGGATTTTGGTGTAGTTTTAGAGGTGTTTTTGGGCTTTGAAGAGGGGAGGGAAGGGGGTGCAAGAGCAGCAGCAGAAGAAGAGAGAAGAGGGAGGGAAATGAGGGGAAAAATGGCTAAGTCCCAAGGTCAATGGTGCCCCATGCCTCTCATTCTCACCAACCCCCAATTCTTTAATCTTTTCTCTTTTCTTTTCCTTTTCTTTTCTCTCAAAATCCTTCTCACATAAATAGTAAACCCCAAATGATAAATCATGGCAAGAAAAATGCACAAGTGTAGAAAAAGTGATATGTGCAAGTTTTGCACAAAATTGCCAAAAACCCGATTAGCGATTTTAATCGCGATTAGCACTAAATTAGTGTCAAACTAATCACAAAAACTTAAAAATGTCATAATTCACTAATTTACCCTATTTTAGAATTTTCCATAATTTTCCTCAAAATTTTCCTATTTATTTGCATTTAATTATAGATTTAATATTAAAATAATCAATAAAATAATATTAAATTATAAAAATTCCCAAAATTAATATTTTATACTTTTGAAAATGTTACAATCTACCCCCCTTAAAGAAATTCGGTCCCCGAATTTAAATTTAAACCCCCAATACTAAAGCAAATTTCAGTAATAATCCAATTTGTCGGGGTTCCGAAAACATCAATACATAGAGAATATCATAAAATGTACTGCTCTACTAGAAATCAATCCTCAAAATGCATATTATAAGAATATCCTATGCGTCTGGTGCGCAAGGAATCAAAATCCATATATGTGTCAAACAGGTGTACAAAACAACATCTAGGTGCAACGGGTGTGCACGAAACATCTGTCGTAGGCAACGTGTGTGTCTGACAGAAAAATCAGGTGTATGTGACATGCACGAAGAATCCCGATTCAGTGCATCTGGTGTGCACCAGGATCGTGTACCAAAACACTAAAGGTGCATGAAAACTATGCTGGAAGTATAAATCAAATCACTGAATACAGTAGGCATGAAATCTCAATCAATATCTCAAATGTAATAACTCAGCGCAAAATATATAAATATCCAGTGGGTGCATGAAACCAATATCATGAAACTCAGTCATCAAAACTAAATCATGCAAACAGAACGCCCAAAATACCGAAATCCAAAATGACGGATACGTGATCATCGAATCACAAAATCACAAATCATAAATACCGTCGTCGGTAGTTCCTCCTTCAAGGTCAAGAAGGAGTCGGTGCATCCACTGCTAGCAGCGCAGGATATCTACTTGCCTCTTGCTCACGGTCTGGCGTCCTCTGACTCTGGGTTCTTACTTTCCTTGCGGATTTCCTATCTCGCAGTCAATCGGCTCATCGGCCCTGTCCGGTGTGCTAACGGGGTCGATTCCGTTCTGGCACTTCTCTGGTCACCTCTCGGTCAATCCTCACGACCACTCGTAAGGTAGCATATCACTGGCGTTGGCCTCTGGCTTTCTGAAAGCACGTCACACATCTGATCCTGGTGCAAACATCATTGCAGCAATATCCTGGAAGGAATCCTGCTCAAGGTCTCTTCCAAACATGCCTATGCCGATCTGTACAGAGGCTGGCTCTCTTGTACTACCTCTTCTCGCTTGATAGACATCTGTATCCTCAGCACAACATTTCTCGGAAATTGGTCACATCCCAACGTCTCTATAAGCATATCTAGTCTCTAGTCTCGACGGGAAGTAATGACAGCTCGTCAGTGTCTCACGCGAACCTCTCGTTCCACCAGTCTCTATCGTCGTCCACTATGACGTCACGCCAAGCTACTATGCACTGCACTGTTCTCGGCCACGGTCAATCTGAAGTCTCTCGCACGGACTCAAAATCGCGTATTCTGTAGCTTCATCATTCTGTAGAAGATGTCAGGCCGAACAGATCCTCGGGAACACGTCCCAACCATCGGAGGAATACTCATCACTCGACCGTCCTTGCTCAATTCGCAACGCATCTGGGTAAGTTCCTTCATCCGAACCTGGTCAACTACCTCGTCGACAATGCCGAACTCTGTCCTGCTGGGTGTGCGCAATACGACCACTCCTGGTCTAGGTCTTCTCGTATCGTTTTCCAGAAGGGTCCTATCGGGGTTCCTTTCTCAAATCTCAATCCTGCCGAATTGCCCGGAAGTCATCATCCATTGCTGAAGCTAATTCTTATTCCGGAACGGCTGCATACTTATCGCGCTTCTTTCTGGAAGATATATCCATATACCACGCCTCGGGGTGCATATCACATCTCTAATGTCAGCGGAGTGGGACGTCATCTCGTCGAAATCTCGTACGAACTCTTTTCTTCACTCTGCGTCAATGTCGACTGATTCGGACTCGTCTCATCATGGCTGCATGGACAGTGCTCCAACGCCTATCCTCGTATCTGGAGTATCCCAAGCAATGCATCCCATCACATGATATCCGAATGATGTCGAACCATCCGATCGACTCGTCAGAACCTCGTAATCCCCCAAGAGATCAACATCATGGGTACAGTTTAATAGTACCGAGTACATGCCACAGCGTCGGTGGTCCAGCCGTAGAAGGGCAAACCCAAGCCTCACTAATGGCGCCGAGGAACCGCCGCAAACCCGAAGGTTCAAAGGCTTTCACACGGTCATTAAGTCGAGTTAGGGTTTCATTCTTCTAGAGGGTCCATAGAATCACCTGCATGTCTTTCCGTATACTTTAAACTTGGAAAATGGGCTCCTGACATTCGATCGTCTCTATCGACTCTCAACGAACCTGCGTGAAGTCGTCTCTAGCTGGAAACAATCTATCTGATGACCTCGCATCGGTAACCGAACGAACCACATGTCCTAGTCATTTATCCTCAGGTGACTAGCGACTCACTATCACGTCTCCAAGAACATGCTCATGCTGCAGTAGCTCCAACCATCTGGGCGATATCTCATCATTTGCAGCAACCACTGGTTCATACGCCTGTATGCCGAACAACGCCTCAATCCTCCAGGAAAAGCGACACAGTGGCGGTCATCTCTGAATCGGTCTGCTCTAGATCTGAGTAAGACTCTCCACACTGGAAATCTTCAACTCACTGGGCACGCTCTGGCGCAAAATCGGACGAATCGCCTTCGTCTCTCAATCGGGTAGACTAGCTATCACCTGTCTCATATCTGCCTGAAAGCTACGGCAATCTCAGCTCGTAAGCTTCGGAAGCGACATCCTGTCAATCTCAGCAATAGCTGGTCCATCTGTCTGCACGGTAGGCGACATCACAATCTCTGAGGTATGCTGTACATCAACAGTCCTCTCTCAACTGGCAGCTCTAACAATGGCCCGATCATCCGGTGCAAAACCAAGCACTCGCCTCCACTAGAGGTCACAATCACCAATACTAACTCGAGACGTTCCCATGTCACCAGAAAACACAATGGTCGGCCCTCGTACCAAACGAGCTCACACCGGCCGTAACCCTAGCAGCAGCCCAAACTGCGCTCAAACATGGTGACAGGAACCTCAGTCGAGTATCAAAAAGAGCACATCAATGGCAAGAAAGGAAACAACAGATCCAGAGTGGATACATGATCATAGGAAGGAACAGCATCAATGAAGGTATGATCATGAAACTAATAGAATCGGGGATCTCAAACGGATGTATAATCCAGGATATGAAGAGAATCACTGATCTCGAAAGTATGTACATCCTAAGGTTCCTTAAGCGGAGTGGCGTGTCGTAAGTATGCCGCGGAACATACCAACGGTACGTCACTCTAGTTTAGTCACCTATTCCATCAACCAAGGGTCATCCTACGCGACGAAAGTTCGGGTCGAACACCCCCTCGACCAAGTCTAGGTTCCGTAAGGTCAAGCCTAAGTTCCGTATACAAATAACTCCCTAGGCTCCACATAGTCAAACTTAGACTCGAACCAAGGTCAACCTAGCGCTCTGATACCAACTTTGTCACGACCCGAAAGAGCACGTGACTGGCCCTTGAACCATATGAAGTCTATAGGACTCCATCTGATCCAAGTAAGCCAAAAGCCCAGAAATCTAAAACCATTTTTAAGAATAAGTAAAGAACTGGTTTAAAAAAAAGTGAAGAAAACATGTTGAAATCAAGGTTTTTAAATAACTAAGCCGAATATGTATTTTAAAAACAGTACAGTCTTTTCTAAAAATTTCGGCAGAGTTTCTTTTGTAAAACTGGCCCCGAATGGGGTACAATAAGGATAACAATATATATGCAATGATAAAGGAATCCCCAAGCGGGAGCTAGCTCTTCGTCAAATGACGGTCGCAACCACATATGCAACAATGATATGATATACAACGCCAAGTGGCGAGGATCAAATCCAAAAGAAAGCTCAAAAGCAATAAGAAAACCGCAATACTACTAAGCGCGACTCTAAGGTCGAATAATACATCACTAGTCTAGGTCTGAAACAATATACAAGTTTTGGTTGATGGAAATTCTAGATACAATGAAATAAATAAATACAATGGTGGTTCTTGATGCGAAAGAATCCACCTACCAAAAGCAAATCACCCGCAAGAAAGTAGTGTGCCAGAAATGCCGCAATGGAACCTGTACGGCAGAACCTGCAAGAACTGTGGCACAACGGGGGTGAGTTGCCAACTCGTGAATAGAAATATCTACAAGCAGAAACCGAATGCAAGACATAATCCTAAGTCAACGATCAGTAATATAACCACAAGAGTACATCTGATGTACGATAAGGTGGCAAGGTAACACCTAAGTGTGTATGTAGTGCCAGGTACTCAGGTAATAACATGTCATCAGTATAAGGTATGTCTGCATGAAGTAAATATGATGAAGTATCAATGATATCAATACACATATATTAGCGTCCCATACCACTAATATTGGTGTAAGGGTATATATAACAGCGCCCTCATACCCTGTTATATATACAAATGAAGTATGATAAGTGTAAATCCAGTCTGTATATGGTCCATGTCTGTATATGATCTATGTCTGTATATGATCTATATCTGTATATGATCTATATCTGTATATACGTGGAACCCGTCCACCCGTCACCCAATGACAATAAGCATCATGTATGCAATATGAGGATATAAACAAATCATGGAAAAACATCATGAAACCCGTGCCTAGCATCGACACGTAAATCCTCGTCCATATGGGGCTCCGTCTGCGGTATCGGCCCTCAGCCCCCGGCAGTACGGGTCAACCCATGTCCATCTCTGGGCTCCGTCTGCGGTATCGGCCCTCGGCCCCCGGCAGTACGGGTCAGCCCATATCCATCTCTCAACTCCGGTCGGTATCCTCCAGATATCCGCCGAGCTCAAATACAATCACCGGTAGGTAGTAATCCCTCTGCCGGGCTCACCGTCTACTACACAGCAAAACCGTTCTCGCCCCGGGGTACCATACCGGGTCCACCATGTACCCGTAATCGGCCTCAACCGCCTCCTCGATTCGGGTTTTCATATATCACTCTAGCACCGAGAAAACACATGGTGGACGCACCGAAATATCATATCAAGGGAACCGGGTTTTTAAATGATTACATATTTGAAATAGCCACGGTTCCCAAATCCAGAAGTCACATATAATCCAAACCAAAATGTGAGTCAATGATCCGATATGATATGTGCGTCAAATATAAATATCATGTCAAGTTACATAAATGTAAGCTATACCATAATGATCCGATGTGATATATGCATCAAGTATGAGTAGCATGTCAAGTCACATATAGATGAGCTACAATATGATGATCAGATGTGACATAAGCATCAAGTATGAGTAGCATGTCAAGTCACATATAGATGAGCTACAATATGATGATCAGATGTGATATAAGTATCAAGTATGAGTATCAAGTCATGTCACATATAAATGAGCTACAATATTATGATGCGATGTGACATATGTATCAGGTATGAATATCAAGTCAGGTCAGATATAAATGGTAATGTGCATATGTCGAGGGAAACCGCTCCTTTAGACTAAATCAGTTTTTAAAGAATATCTTGCGGCCCTCAAATCTCTAATCAAGTCAAAATCATATATGTTTGTGTATAGGTCTATGTGTACAATATGCCATGCGAGAATCATATCATGAATACAACAGTACTACAGTGTAGTGACATGGCAATTATTGTTGATGAAGTGTGTGAGCCGGCAAATAGTGTACGTGGAACATACGCATCATCGATAATGGTGCTGGTGTCCTAACAGCATGATATCAGTATAGCAATAACATATGCAGGAAATATAAATAGCATGAATATGCGGAAGTCAAATAATCAACACTACAGTGAATAAATTACATCAATATTTATGAGTCTTGCAGTGATGCCTTTTGAAATAAGACGAATCAGGGTTTTAGTAAAATAAGGGATGCGAAGTTTTTAAGAAAGGATACGCCTTTTAAGTATTCGCAGAATCCCTTTGTTTGTCTTTTAAGATACCCCTGATTCATAGTTTTTGAAATAGGTATGCCTCGGTCTAGTCTAACATCTACTATGCAAACTACAGATCTAAGTATCAAGTAAATCAGGAGGGGTATGGAAACCACCTAAATCTGAGTCGATATACATATAGATATAATAGTCGGTGATCCCGCCTCAATAGTATCGCGTACGATACAGTATATCATATGACATCCTCAAGTCATGAGCGCGGATCTATCATCAATATCGGCTCGTACGGTAAATCATCGTACGGCATCCCAAAAGCTGGGTAGGGGCCAACATCTCACAATCCCGTCACATAACAGGTATCACTATCATCAGATCATATAATCTGGGGTACTACTCTATATCTAGTACAAATCGATACCATCAATAAAGTATGCATGCGGGGGTAAACACACATCCCAAGCCCGCAAGAATCACATGTCATATCCCACATATGAATCGTATCAAATCACCGATCTCACGGCACCAAGCCCACATCATCGACTCATCTCCAAAGTCATCCCATATCATCAAACACAGTGCAGGTATAAGTAATATGTAAGGGTGTGTGTGTAGGTGTAATTCTATCCTAGGGTTCGCGACTATGAACTACACTAGTCACTTCTAACCCTACACTATCCATAATACACCTAACTATCACAATAAACTACATGATAATCTATCTACGGACTGCGGGGGTGCTATACGCCATCCACCCGACTTCCCCCTGTAGATATGATCTACTCACCTTGCATCATCATTTGCGGACGTCACCACGCATTTGCTTGTCGTCCCGAAGGCTTCATGGGTACCTACACATCAACATATCGTATATGCGCATTAAAACCAAATCCAAGCTAAAACGGCGCATGAAATCCAAAACGATACGATAAGGGGCCTATAGGTGAGAACCTATGGCACGCCTTCAAAACCATCAATAAATCCTCTATATCGTCGTATAAACGACAAATAGTCGAGGCAAAACACAACACACCAATACAGAAATGAAAATACGGAATACGGAAACTAAGATCCAAAACAGCAACTCATGAAATATGTCCCAGATTTTGCCAGAGGTCAATTTATACAAATCTAAATATACCAAGGGCCTAAAGTAAGCATGTAGGAGCTACAGAACCAACACGACCCAAAATGGTGGGACCCAGGCCGCAATTGGCGGCCAAAAGGGGAAAATTGGCGGCCGGGAAAGGGAGTTGGGGGCTAGGGTCTTGGGCTTAGCTTCCTGGGTGCCTGCACATATCTCTATCCACTCAAGATTATTTTAGGATACCTCGTATGATAGCAGATTCCAATTAACCTTCACAGATTCCATAATTTCCCCGATATCGGTTTCTAAAATCCGTATTCTGGTTCTAGCTTCAGGTTTTGGGTTCCAATTCATACACTAGGGTGTTGGTAAGACCTCTACTGAGCTCAATTTCATAATACAACACCAATTCCCTTAAACCCTAACTAGGTTATCACTAAGTCCATAATATCACACAATATCGGTTAAATCTTAACATGGGGTTATAGGAAATGCAAGAATTAAGCTAAAGGTCCAGAATTTACCTCACTTGGCAACTCAAGAATTTTCTTGAGTTGCCCCTAGTGGTCAAAATCCACGCTTTCTTGATCCATCTTGAAGGTCTCGGGCTCGTGCACATTTTTAATGAAACGGACATTGGATTTTGGTGTAGTTTTAGAGGTGTTTTTGGGCTTTGAAGAGGGGAGGGAAGGAGGTGCAGGAGCAGCAGCAGAAGAAGAGAGAAGAGGGAAGGAAATGAGGGGAAAAATGGCTAAGTCCCAAGGTCAATGGTGCCCCATGCCTCTCATTCTCACCAACCCCCAATTCTTTAATCTTTTCTCTTTTCTTTTTCTTTTCTTTTCTCTCAAAATCCTTCTCACATAAATAGTAAACCCCAAATGATAAATCATGGCAAGAAAAATGCACAAGTGTAGAAAAAGTGATATGTGCAAGTTTTGCACAAAATTGCCAAAAACCCGATTAGCGATTTTAATCGCGATTAGCACTAAATTAGTGTCAAACTAATCACAAAAACTTAAAAATGTCATAATTCACTAATTTACCCTATTTTAGAATTTTCCATAATTTTTCTCAAAATTTTCCTATTTATTTGCATTTAATTATAGATTTAATATTAAAATAATCAATAAAATAATATTAAATTATAAAAATTCCCAAAATTAATATTTTATACTTTTGAAAATGTTACATGTTGATCCGGCCGCGACTATGTTACCGGTGGTTCCTTTGACGCTGGAAGAAGAACGGGCTTTCAAACAGCCAATCTCGGCTGCTTCTGAAGATGAGGCTGCTCTGAAGGCGGGTAGGGATTTATTTTCAATTGAAGCCCGATGAACGCGACTAAACAGAAAAGAGCAGCGGCTCGAAAATGCCATTCTTCAGGCTTCCTGGCGTATCGGTATGTATCTTTTACGTCCTTCTCAGCAGATAAAATATTACTTACTTTGTATCGTATCGTCTTTACACATTTTTCCTTCGTAGGGCCTTCTGCAGCGGGCACATTTTCGAGTCCAGATCGCGCCTCAGAGCCTCTGGTGACGGCCTTTATTCCTCCAGCAGAGATCGCCAGACCGGCCATAGACTCTGTAAATATTTCTAGTGACGCACCGGAGGGTGTAGAAGAGATTACTGAAGCTGCTATCCCTCCAGTCCAGAATGGACGAAGTATCGGAGGTAATCCACATATATATTTTTGTTTTTAACGACCTCTCCATATGTCTAACCCTTTCTTTTCCTTAAAATTGCGGGAGCTGGCGTCTTTTATTGTAGATCTTTCTCCGGAAGAAACCTTCCAGCGTTTACTTAAAATGGCGGCCCCGCACGTGATACCCCCCAGAGTATCGTCCTTTCTTCTGGCCAAGGTTGGTATTCCTTTGTCTTTCCGTTTTATATTTTCATGATGACGCTGATGTGCCCCTTTATTTTAAACCACAGTACTAGAGACTGATGACGAAGTTGAAGTTCTTGATGGGCCCAGGGATCTCTCAGATCTGCCTTTTGTGGCCATAGGTTAGTGACGTTTTAGCACTGGCATTCATTTACTTATTCCTTGTTCGGAAAGGTGGATAACCATACACGCATTTTCACAGCTTTGCCAGCCTTGACTCCACTAGAGTCCCGGATTTGCATGCCACCAGGCCCTTAAGTCAGACGCATGTCTGAGAGGATGGAAAAACAGAGCATTCACTCACTGGCGACTCTTATTGAAGATTTTCGCGCTGGCACTTCCGTCATGGCTAAAAAATTCGCTATTGATGCCAATGCTTCCTTGTCCGTTCTTGCCACCTATCATGACGAGACACTGGTGCGTACTTGGGTAGAATATTGTCGTCAAGTGGAGGCTTCCCTATATGGAGTTAAATGCGTACGCCTCCCTTCTGATATCCTATCCATAAAGGCCAGCTTGTGTAGGTGGATCGATCGGTGCGCGGTCAATCTCCAGTCTTGCGAGAAAAGGCTCAACTGGAAGTTTTCAGCAAGAGAGTTGGCTTCGAAGGCTTTGGGGGAATTTTAAGCCCAACTCACTACCAAGACTACTCGGGCCTATGAAATTTGGCGGGTCCTTCAGGAGGCCATTACGGAGGTGGTGACTCTTGATAAAGCTGTCATTTTTACACACGAGATGGTTAAGACCCATAAGACTGCCGAGAAAAAGCTTGAGAATTGGTTTTCTTTATACCACAAACAATAGGCACAGGCAGGGACTCAGCTTGCGGCGTTGCTAGAGCTTGAGGCGGAAGTTCGGCGGAAAAATGACGATCTAGTTGGCTTATTGAACCGCCTGCCGTCTTGAATACTTTGTCGCTGTATATCTTTCTTTCTTCTTTTCTGTTACCTTTTTTTGTATTTTGTATTCATTTGGATTTATGAATAAAAGAAATATTTTATATCATGCTTGCACCTCTCTATCCTTTGATGTCTTGATTTGGCGTAAAGTAGTTTATATACTCATTTCGGTGTTTGTAGTTTATGTACTCATTTCGGAGTTTGTAGTTTATTCACTCATCTCAGAGTTTCTAGTTTATGTACTCATTGTGAAGTTTATAGTTTATTCACTCGTTTCGGAGTCTCTAGTTTATGTACTCATTTCGGAGTTTTTAGTTTATTCACTCATCTCGGAGTCTCTAGTTTATGTACTTATTTCAGAGTTTTTTTAGTTGACCTCCCTTGGGTTTACAGGCAAACTTGTCTTAACGTTATATGCAGATAATCCCCATTCTTTACGATGGAGGTCCGTTAGGCTTGTGGTACTTGGGTTTTAGTCCGTGGTACTGTCGCGTTGGCTGATGTATTCCTCGATGTGCAGTCTTTAAGCCGTTGTTCGAGTAGCACTATGACTGTCGTGTCTCCGATCCTTTCGGGGGCTGGACAAGACGTCTTCAAGTAATCTCCTTATGTCATATTATCGTCGGAAGAGCAAATATTAGGAATTTTCCATGACGCTTTGTACTTGAGGTTAGGCTCAGTTTGGAGCCCCGATGAGTCATAACCACTCCACACTGGTGTGGGATGATCTCCGATAGTCTTTTAGGCTTTATATGAGTTGCCCTCAAGACCCGAAGCTGGGAATATTCCGTTGCTTCATTTTTTTAACGATGTCGCGCTGATTCTTTGCAAAAGTAGGGTAGACATCTGTAAGACTTCTATGCTGTATGTATTGCAGTTGAAGTCCGGAGCTAGGAATATGCCATTGCTCCATTTTTGTTTCGACCCTTAGGTCTTTTGTTGATGTTGCGTCTGCATCCCGCTGGAATGAGAAGAACGTCGAGCTGGAGCTAGGATTTTTACCATCACTCCACTTTTGTTTGTTGACGTTGCGTCTGCACCGAGAAGGAACGTCGAGTTGGAGCTGGAATTTTGCCATCACTCCTTTTTGATTTGGTTCCTTGGAGCCTTTTTTGACGTCGCATCTGCACCCTGTTGGAATGAGAAGAACGTTGAGCTGATCTCTAGGCTGTAGATATTGCCGTCAAGATCTGGCTCTCCCTTTGAAGGAGCCTGATGGGAAAGTATGTTTCCCTTTCTTTCATTTGTGCCCATGGATTATATACAAGAGTCAGCATGAACATATTTGCAGGGCAGAGGAAATTTTATTTTATTTTATTTTTTGATTGCCGCGATGCTCTATCTTGTTAGCTTTTCATATCACGAAAGTCGCGATTGCCCTATCTTTTCGGCTATTTTTCGCGGTGCCCAATCATTTCAGCTATTTTTTTTATATTTTTACTCGCTGCTTTTTATTGCGAGTTGCCCAAACATTTCGGCTGTTTTTATAAGCATATATTTTTTTACTCGCTGATTTTTATTGCGAGTTGCCCCATCATTTCCGCTGTTTTTATATGCAATTTTTTGCTACTTGCTGCTGTTTTTTATTGCGAGTTTGGAATCTGATACCAACCTTGGCATCAGCATCGCTACAACTGGAATATTGCCAGAAGCGAATTATCATTTGTCGTGAAAGGACTTGGAGTTTGACGCCCGTTTAGGCATCAGCATCGCTGCGACTGGAATATTACCAGGAGCGACTCATCATTTACCTTTGTTGATTTAAACAATGGTGGCTTAGCAAACAGGGTTAGGATACTGTCGATTAAGGCTTTTGACTTTATGAGTCGTAAGGGTCTCATAAAGGTATTTCTCCCTACGAGTCATGAGAATCTCGTAGGTGTATTTTCTCCTTAAGAATCGTGGGGATTCCTAAGTGATATTTTCTCTTGTAAGCCGAAAAGATCTTGCAAGAGTATTTTCTCCTTATAAGTCGAGAGGACTTACAAGTGTCATTTACCATATGGGGACATTTCTCATCATTGGTAGAACTTGGTGTGGAAATGTTTATTCGTGCCCGTGGATTGTATACAAGGGTCAATATTGGACCGCCTGTGGGGCAACTTGGGGGATATAATCAGATCCCTGAAGCTTAAGGCTTTTGAATCTTATGAGCCGTGAGGGTCTCACAAGGGAAATTCTCCTTATGAGTCGTGAGGATCTCGCAAGTGTAATTTTTCCTTAGGAATCATGAGAATTCCTAAGTGTGTTGCTCCTTTATGAGCCGTAAGGATCCCACGTAGGTATTTTCTCCTCATAAGATCGAGAGGACTTTGCAAGTGCATATGAATTTTTTATTTTACGAGTTTGCGCCATTTCCGAGTTTACACAAACTCGCCGGCAGTCTTGCTGTTTTTACTTACGGCGCCCTTTCGGGTTTTCATCCGTGCCCATTTTGCTTGTGGACATACCGTTTTTTTTTTAAAAAAAATTTAATAGCAAAACTCTCGAAAGTGCTTCGTCGCAGGTGACCCACTTATTTGCCGGAGGGTTTTGAAGGTGGCTTTATCGTTGGATTAGCTATGTAGCCAGCGGGACACGAGTTACAATCTTTCCTGCTAAGACTTCGATTGCTATATAGATTCCAAGAGAATGTATCGCTGTATTTGGGGCGATGCACTAGTTTCAGGACATTCCGGTCCATTATCGCCATATTTGAGGCAAAATTTTAGTTTAGGGAATTTTCGGTCCATTATCTCCGTGTTTGAGGTGAAATTTTAGTTAGGGACTTTTCGTCCAATGTCACCATATTTGAGGCGAAGTTCTAGTTTAGGGAAATCTCGGTCTGTTGTTGCCATATTTGAGGCGGATAATTTGTTTAGGGACTTCTCGGTCCTTTATCGCCATATTTGAGGCGGATTTCTAGTTTAAGGACATCTCGGTCCATTATTAGTTTAGAGACTTCTCGGTCCAATATTGCCATATTTGAGGCGAATTTCTAGTTTAAGGACATCTCGGTCCTTTATCGCCATATTTGAGGCGAATTTCTAGTTTAAGTACATTTCGGTCCTTTGTTAGTTTAGGGACATCTCGGTCCGTTGCCGTCATGTTTGAGGCGAATTTCTAGTTTAAGAATATCCAGGTCCTTTGTCGCCATGTTTGAGGCGAATAATTAGTTTAAGGAATGTTGGGTTACGATAGCGTCCTGGCCATCTACCGTGGCCGATGCGGAACAAAAATGACGTTTTTATAGGCGCTAACGAATCCGTCTAGATCGAACCATTAACCTATACTAGCAAACAAACAAAGAGCTAAACAATTGTGATAGAAGTGTTATACCGAACGAACCATGTCCTTCGGTCTTCTACCATCTTCATAAGCTCCTTGAGGCGTACTCGACGGAACTTGGCTGCCAGTCTTCCTCCGTCGAAGATGATCCACCCGAGAGATGTAGCTCATGGCTCTAGCTCCACACCAATGATCAAGTGAAGCAACTAGAAACTCTAGGTTGCTAATCTAGAGTGCCTAGGATGTAGTGAAGTGATCCAAGTGTTTATCTATCTTACATCCTCTCTTGATTCTCAACACAAGAGATTATAGAGAGGAGGTTAAAATGAAAGTGGAGGAACTCATGGAAACCAGAGAGGAAAGTGAAGCATGATGGTGAGAGTGTTTCCTCATCTCAAAAATAATGAGCCATCCATGGAGAGAGAAATAATCATGCTAGGTTTTGTAAAACATATTTTTTCAATTTAAAATCAAGCCCATGCTTGAATAGTTTGCACAAATGAATTAACAATTCATTTGTACAACACTATACAAGCATGGTTCTCACCATACTCCTCTCCCTCCTTTATCCACCTCATTTCTCATTTATAATAAATGGGTAAAATCTAAATGAGGTGTCCACCTTCTAGAATGTTATCCGTATAAATACGGATTACATTCTACTATATATACATACATGTATTCATACCGAAATACGAATGCCCGAAGAGATAGAATAACACAAAGAACATAATACTAGAATATACATATCGAAATACATACATGCAAATTATTAAATCAATACCTGATTTAATAATCTGGCTCAAACCCGAGCCGACTAGTATTATAAACTGTCCGATCGAAAGTCCAGGTACATAGTACAATCAATCGATCAGAACCCTGCACGTATCCAATACGGCTACTACATCATTTCTCCAGAACCAGGGAAACCCTCTGTGTGGAACTCTAAAGACTCGTCAATACGCTGGCAGTGAGTTTAACTACAAGCACGTCAGTGGCACTAGCTGTACGTAACGACTACTCATGTATTGAGCGAAAGGAAGGCCGACGAGCAAACTCATCCGAATCCCTACTGAGCCTGTCCGTGACAATCTCCGTACAGTCCGGTCCGTTCGTCTAAGATATCGCATATCGAGTCGAGTGGCCGGATAAAGTCAGACCACTAATAACGCGATATTTCGTGTCGGTATGAAGCCCATCACCCACTGAGAAACTACTGATCCAAATCAGTAATTCTCGTCTACCTTGGCCAAGGATTTCTGGTGATGGCCACCCGTGCACCGCGCAACGTCAACCCCCAATACCGGGAGAGATGAATCCCCGATGATCCGCTCACCGCCTCCATGTGGCTCGGGACTGTACCCAACTAAAACCTATTTGCACGAATCCTTTGAGCCGTGGTAAGGCAGTAATCAAAGCATAGTGGGAACTTATACGAGACAAATGATGATCTCAGGTCGACAGACTAACCTGTACCCATGTCACCTGGAAACTGTTATCTGACAATAGGTATAATACCAACTAGTATGTTCCCGGTGAGTCCCTCCATTATACTCATAACCCAATGAGCACCCGTATACTATCTTAGGTGTCTGACTGACACCAATGGCTTGTGAGACCGGCCACCGCCCCACGTTGAGGTCTCGAAAAGTATACACTAGTCTACTCCGGAGTATCGATGCCCAGTCTTGATACTCCCTCGACTAGGGACATTTAAGGATGTGCTTATAGACCATCCAGCTCCCACGTATATGATCACCATCATAATACTGGTAGTCAAGCAAGAATCCTATAGGCTCTATCAACATGTAATAGTGATATGTAATACCACATAAAGAATGTACATGATGATAGAGACAAACCAGATAACATACTATCATTTTGAGTAAGATTGTTCTACCCGTATAGGTCCTCCCTCAATCATCATAATCACGTGCCTGCGATTACAATAATTGACTTGAGGGCACTATAGCCAACAATCTTCCACTTGCACTCAAGGCTAATTATTGCGGTGTCGCTTACTCACAGCCCGTGTGATACCGAACACCCAACTTCTCTACTAATCAGTATCGCAAAGCCCGTTTATGAAACTATTGCGTTCGAGAAATAGCCTTAGTGAGTGGATCCGCTCCAGTGTTTCTATCTTTGTCTCTCTATATCTCAACTTCGCGGAGAAAAACTATCTCCTGAAATGAGCAATATCTGTCTCAGAATTTGTCTGGATATTTGATGGGTCCCAGTTCACAAATGAACTCGAAATCTAACAAACTTCTTAGACCGTATCATTTACTGAATTTAATCAGTATCCTGCACCATGCCTTCCTCAGTATTCGCATGGACCACCTGTCTAACATACTGCTCCTCAAAAAAGGGAAAACTATAACTCTAACAGTCACTCTGTCATCCAGGTCACCTTGGAAGCCAGAAATGATAACCGCTTCCTGAAGGAGCCTGCCGTTACCATATACCAAGAATGTCACGCCCCGCTTCCCAAAATACGGAATACGAGAGGTTGATAGGGCCAGCCATGCTCTTACGGTCAAGGAAATATCCTGCCGTAGTCACACTTCGGCTTCTAGCTTTACATAGTAATCAGTAAACAATGCACAGGTAATGAGAAATGCAGTAACTAAATCAAAAGAACTAACTAGATGGGGATCGAGGAAGTATAGCTCTGGATCGCTGATCAAGAAGTCCGCGATGTCCTCGAGGTACGTCAGGTCCTGGTCCAATCTAGATCCACTCCTCACTCTGAGCATGCATACTCAGGTCGTCAGAGCGACACGATAGTAATATATATATATGGATACAAATGGTAACTCGAGCAATAATAATGAGTATGTAACAGTAATCAAAAGGGTATAGACGTGGACATGAAGTAGCCAAAGCGGGTGTCTAATAGAGCAGGTAAACAGTAAAGTAGTAAATAGTATGTCAGGTGTGTTGAATCAGTAAATAATGAATGTCAATGTCACTAATCCTATTAGTCTCTAAGTCTCACTGTACAGGTCACTAAGCCTATCGTCAGTCCAAGTGTGAGAATCAACCACTCGTGAGTATCTCCCACCCAAGGGTAGGACTCAAGGACAAGGGAACACGGGCCCGAGTCGCTCGCTAATAATCAGTGATATCCCTATGTATCTCCATATATCTCCATATGTGCCGGCATGGGACTCCCGAGATTCTGTTGAACTCACACTCAAACTACCCCACACCCCGTGGTCTACATCAAACGCCAACCATAAACTCAAAGACCGGTCGGTCCATGACAAGTCTGCGCAAGAACTGGAGACAGGATCTCCATCAAGCATGTCCCGACTGATACCCAAGATAAATGGACAGTGTTTGGTGTCTTACCTGTGACACCCATACAGGTGCTTCCATAATTGTCCCATACCAATTATAGTCACACTTATACACGTCCCACAGACGTCGATAATGCAATAAATCAATAGGGTCCACTGATTGTGTACAAATACGTGTCACTTTCACTTATCCATTTATGCTCAAACACTAACGTACTTGCCACAATCACCACTAATACCTAACACTGGGTAATGCACATGATCACTAGGTTACCAATGCAATGACATATATGTAATGTGATGAGAAAACAGTATTTAAGGCATGATTAAGATGTCATCAAACGATGTCCTACCACTTGCATAATTTTTCATAAATAATACATGCATAATTTAGCAAAACAATGAACAGTGGATAAGTAGTATGTTTGATTATCTATCCAGCAAATTTGGTTTCACGTCAATCGGGTTTCAGGATCACTAGATATGGCCATTTTATTTTAAGCGTTCACTGCTGGAAATCAGCTTTCAGAATCGGAAGTCCGTTTTGTAACGCATTTTAATCCCAGTTGGGATCGTAATTAGGCGACACTATAGTTGAACTATATTTAGGATTTCCAGTCAGGTTTCCACCGCAATTGGAGGATCAGTATTATATTACTCCAACAGAGAGTTATGGCCAGATTAAGTTTGAGGTGTAAAATATGCTTCTGCAGAATTCAGCAAGACATGTCGACAAGGTAAAATGAATTAAAAATATCAAACGGTTGAGGAATCCAGTGAAGCCAGTCGATTAAGAAAGCTAATCCAATTTCCTACGTAACGATACAAAGTTCTGTGCATTCTCTTATATGAACAGTGATATACAGGGGTTTAGCAACAGAGGTTAACCTGGATTTCCATTCTGGACTGCAGTCCAAAATCGTAATCCACCGCAGTTATCTCCATCATAGTCTATTAAAATTCAGTGATCAACAATATATTACAGTAGGTTAAGCAGTTAGCTTCGCTACAAACCATTGCACGCATCATTTCAATGTGTACACAATTAATTATGATTTTAACAAGTATCAGACGCGAGAAATATTCAGTTTTAATGGGTGTAATTGGGGGTGATCGTTCAAGCCAGTAACGATTATATTTTCCAGTAAGATTTCACCACAATGTTCACTTCCATAAGGGCCAGCATATACAATCAAGTTCCGTCAGTTTAAAGTAAGGTTTTCGTTCGGGTTTTGCATCAAGCACTTGTGTCATATACGTTTTCACGAGTTGTAAACACGGAATTAATAGGTTTTAGAAATGTAACAGTAATAACTAGCATGTAGAAAATAGGGTACCTGCCTCGGTCGCTTGATATGGAAGCGACGCCGCTGCAGGGTTTGTCCCGACACACGGGACGGCGCGACGCTGGATACGGCGCGCGGCGCGAGCGCGGTGACTCGGTACTGGACGCGGTGGCGACGCGGGCGTGATATGGCAGTGGGCTAGTCCTGCCTCGGTGCGTGGCACGGCACGACACGGAACTGGGCCTGATGATGATGCGGGCGCGACGCGGTGCTGGGCCTGGTGATGACATGGAGGCAGGCACGGGTGCGACACGGGAGTGGGTCCGTCACACACACGGTACGGCACGGCAGTGACGGATGTGTACGGCGTTGCGACGGATGGCGTGTTGCTAACGATGATGGCTTCAGGGGATTGGGGCCATAGTTTGATGACGACGCCGGTGATCAGAGGAACGGGAACTGTGTCGGATGTACGTGTTCGACGAAATGCCGGGGCTCGATTTGAAACTTGGGCTAGCTTTGGTGCAGTGAAGGGGCGTTAGTGGTGGGTGTCGCGCAGGGGCTTAGCCACGACGGAGGGGTCGCCGTGATGCCAGCAAAGAGGGGAGGCCGGCGGTTGGTGGTCGAGATGGCCAGCAATGGTGATGCGAGGGGGTAGCTGGGAACTCAGAGGGTTCTCCGGCGGCGAGAGATCCGGCAATGGGAGCTCGGGGCGCAAGCGTTGTAGAAGAGGGGTGCAGTGAGGAGATGGGTGGTGGTTAGGGCTTGGAGCCGGTGTGCAGGGAGAGCGGGAGGTGCAGAGAGAGAGAGAGGGAGAGAGAAAGATGGCAGTGGTGCTCAGGTCGACGAGGCGGTTCAGGGGCAGTGGGGAGCTCGTCGGCGTTGAGGTCGGTGATGAAGTTTGGTGGAGTTGGGCTCGGCTGTCGATGGGTTGTGATGGAGGAGATTTTGAGAGGGAGAGAGATAGAGAGGTTGGAGGGAGAGAGAGTGAGAAGGAGGAGGGGCCGTTGAGGGGAGCGGGTCGTAGGAAGGAGTGCGTGTCGTGGGCGCGAGTGAGGTGGCGCGAGAGACATGGTCGCGACGATGTGGCGACGTGGGGGGGCACGAAGGAAAGAGCGGGAAAGAGAGAGAGCGAGTGGGGAAGGAGAAGAGTCGGGTCGGGTCGGGTCGGGTCGGAGTGAGAGAGGGTAAGGGTGTTGGGTTAGGGAATAGGCCGGTGGGGAGTGTGGGCTGGGGAATATAAAGAAAAAGGGATTTAGGAAATTGGGCTGGGCTGTTAGGGAAAAGGAATTAATTGGAGAGGGGGAAAAGAGTGGGCCGGGCTCGGGAATGGGTTGGGTTAGGAAATTAAGGATTTTAGTTTGGAACATTTATTAAATTGGGATTTTGTTTGGGCTGGGCAAGGAAGGGATTGGGATTAGGGTTTGGGGTTTAAAGGAAATAAAATAATTATAAATAAAATAAATAAATTTTGTAAATATATTATGAAGAATACGGATAGTGGTGTACAAAAAGAACTGGGTATTACATCATACCACCCTTACAAAAATTTCGTCCTCGAAATTTAAAACAAGCGATAAGCTATATAAAATAACATGCGAAAAGCTATGACCTCGAACACTCACATAAAGTGGTTTACTTAAAACAGTTAAAAAGAAAAAAAATCGAAGGTCTAAGTAAGTATAAGGCAAAAATCAACTATAAGGGAAAACTATATGTACAAGAGAATAAAAATAGCAATAACGAACAATAACACCCGAGGCATGCTAGATAAAATCGAGATCCTAAATATATGCATACATACGTATATCAAAATAGCGCAGCTAAAATAGTGGCATCAGGCATAACCATTTATACTAACAAACTATAAGCACAATACCCGGGAAAATAAAGTAACAATAATAAAATAGTGAAGGATTTGTCGATAGGCCGAAGTAATTTAAAATAACTGTATCGATCAAACGATTTTAAAATAACTTAAAAACCCACGTGGTGAAACTAAGAGACATAGAGCAAGGTAACATGCGCGATATATGGTTGCGCTATTGAAAATGTGAAGATTGGTAAAGTATTTAAAGCGGGTAAAATGGAAGTAGTCAATAACACGAAATTTTTGTAAACACAAGACAGTGGAAGCTGAATTTCGAATGCGATGTCACGAATGGTAATTATGGTAATAGGAGATAGTAAAAGTATATAGTGCTGGCCAGGGTAGGGGTTACAATGGAGTATGTCTCACTCAAAAGATCGGGGTGCGGCACTTTTTAATCTAAGCGATGGTCAAAACGGTACAAGGTGCAGAAGTGAAGGACACTAATGAATCTCAGGAGAAAAGAAATGTATAGGGGAGACAGTCAAAGCATCACGTGAACTAACAATCAAAAGATTAGCGAATTCAGCAATTTTATTTCATTCCAGTAAATTCTAAACAAGGCATTCTCGAAAAGTAAAAGATGGCCCTAACTATACATAGATTTTATTTGGCCAGAGGAGACGAAAGCTAAATCACGTCAGTCGCGGTTGTGGAGGTTCAGCAGGTTACGGTAGGCTCGTGCGCTCAGATAGGGACGTCCATTCCCATATCGCCTCGCAGGGATCGCCACTGAAGGTTCTTCTGCCATGGGGTCTTCTTCTTCTGGCCCTTCTTCCTCGGTTGGAGCTTCTTCATCGAGGTCTGATTCTACGTGATCCTCTTCTGCTGGATCTTCCTCCATGGGATTTTCCTCCACTGGATTTCCTTCTATCGGGTCCTCCTCGGGATCTTCCTCTATCGGGTTCTCTTCGGGGTCTTCCTCATCGTTGTCAGAGTCGCTGATTATGTTGACTTCTGGGGCTACGAATCCCTCACCCTCGGAATCGCTGTTTCCGAAAATAACCTGTGGGCCATTGATCTCGTCATCTGATCTTACCAGCATGTAGTCCGAGGAAATGCACGACCGTGTGTCCTCATCTAGAGGCGGCGCTTCTCCAACGTGGGCCATGACCTGAAAAGAGAGAGTCATGATTAGACAGTGGGACACATTAAGAAGATAACCAAGGATACGGTAGCACAGGGAGGATATGCTGTAGGCAAGGACTGAAAAATTAAAATTTAAAAATGCTGATGCAATGAATAGTATAAATAAAGTGAGAAGCAAGAGAACGATACATACATCACAACTCAAAGTTTTATTGCGTTCAACTAAAAGTTCAGCGGATAAGATTTCAAATGAAAAGAAAATATTTACAAAGGAGTGACAACATTTTTTTTGAAAGCAGAAAACGCGATAACTCTTCTTGAATTTCTAGACCGCTGCAATCTCGTCACGCGAGTTGAATCCTGCGCTGGGTCCGTACTATTTCTCGAAGCTCGAACTACGAAATAATCATCACTTAGTAGAAGTGGTGAGTGTGGACGAACCGCCTCCTTGTAGCTCCTTCCTTTTAGGGCAACTATTGATAAAGTGTTCGCTGGATCCGCAAATCAGGCATTTTCCTTTGGCGCGGCGACAATCCCTCTGAAGGTGTCCTGGCTTCTTGCAGTACCCACAATATTGGGTCTTCTGCTGCTTCTGTCGCGGGGGAACAAGTGGGCGCTTCATCTTCACCTCTTTTCTTCGCCTATCAGGGACCCCTTTACGATTGAAGACTTCCGCTGGTGCCTGAGTCACCTGCCTTCTCAATCCTTCAGCTAACAGGTCGTTTGTTCGCTCCTGGGCTTCCTTCAGACTTTGCAGTGCATTCAGAATCTTTACGGTCTGATTCTGGGGAGTGGAGATAGAAGAAGAGTCGTTGGAAGACATGGTCCTAAAACAACAATTTTGAGGACGATATAAGGTACAAGCTATAAGAATTAAAATACAATATGGATTAGGCAAGGAATCAAGAATATCGGATGCGGTGAAGTTCAACCAAGTGGAAATCAACTGTAGAACTCTAAGTCACTCAACAGAGTACAATATTGTAACTATGCTGCAGTTCACAATTACAACCACGTAACTCTACTAAGTCACCCAAAACTCTAGCAGATGGATTAGGATGTATAGCAGAACACACTATGTGAATCAACATCAAAGATAACAAGTTTACAATCTAGACCGAAGGATGTCTTAGATTGTCAAGCACTACACGGAAACTGCAATCCCAATCGAAGCAAAACCTGGCTCTGATACTAACAAAACCATGTCATGCCCCGCTTCCCAAAATACGGAATACGAGGGGTTGACAGGGCCAGCCATGCTCCTACGGTCAAGGAAATATCCTGCCGTAGTCACACTTCGGCTTCTAGCTTTACGTAGTAATCAGTAAACAATGCACAGCTAATGAGAAATGTAGTAACTAAATCAAAAGAACTAACCAGATGGGGATCGAGGAAGTATAGCTCTGGATCGCTGATCAAGAAGTCCGCGATGTCCTCGAGGTACGTCAGGTCCTGGTCCAATCTAGATCCACTCCTCACTCTGAGCATGCATACTCAGGTCGTCAGAGCGACACGATAGTAATATATATATGGATACAAATGGTAACTCGAGCAATAATAATGAGTATGTAACAGTAATCAAAAGGGTATAGACGTGGACATGAAGTAGCCAAAGCGGGTGTCTAATAGAGCAGGTAAACAGTAAAGTAGTAAATAGTATGTCAGGTGTGTTGAATCAGTAAATAATGCATGTTAATGTCACTAATCCTATTAGTCTCTAAGTCTCACTGTACAGGTCACTAAGCCTATCGTCAGTCCAAGTGTGAGAATCAACCACTCGTGAGTATCCCCCACCCAAGGGTAGGACCCAAGGACAAGGGAACACGGGCCCGAGTCGCTCGCTAATAATCAGTGATATCCCTATGTATCTCCATATATCTCCATATGTGCCGGCATGGGACTACCGAGATTCTGTTGAACTCACACTCAAACCACCCCACACCCCGTGGTCTACATCAAACGCCAACCATAAACTCAAATACCGATCGGTCCATGACAAGTCTGCGCGAGAACTGGAGACAGGATCTCCATCAAGCATGTCCCGACTGATACCCAAGATAAATGGACAGTGTTTGGTGCCTTACCTGTGACACCCATACAAGTGCTTCCATAATTGTCCCATACCAATTATAGTCACACTTATACACGTCCCACAGACGTCGACAATGCAATAAATCAATAGGGTCCACTGATTGTGTACAAGTACGTGTCACTTTCACTTATCCATTCATACTCAAACACTAACGTACTTGCCACAATCACCACTAATACCTAACACTGGGTAATGCACATGATCACTAGGTTACCAATGCAATGACATATATGTAATGTGATGAGAAAACAGTATTTAAGGCATGATTAAGATGTCATCAAGTGATGTCCTACACTTGCATAATTTTTCATAAATCATACATGCACAATTTAGCGAAACAATGAACAGGAGATAAGTATTATGTTTGATTATCTATCCAGCAAATTTGGTTTCACGTCAATCGGGTTTCAGGATCACTAGATATGTCCATTTCATTTTAAGCGTTCATTGCTGGAAATTCGCTTTCAGAATCGGAAGTCCGTTTTGTAACGCATTTTAATCCCAGTTGGGATCGTAATTATGCGACACTATAGTTGAACTATATTTAGGATTTCTAGTCAGGTTTCCACTGCAATTGGCGAATCTGTATTATATTACTCCAACAGAGAGTTATGGCCAGATTAAGTTTGAGATGTAAAATCTGCTTCTGCAGAATTCAGCAAGACATGTCGACAAGGTAAAATGAATTAAAAATATCAAACGGTTGAGGAATCCAGTGAATCCAGTCGAGTAAGAAAGATAATCCAATTTCCTACGTAACAATATAGGGTTCTACGCATTCTCTTATATGAGCAGTGATATACAGGGGTTTAGCAACTGGGGTTAACCTGGATTTCCATTCTGGACTGCTGTCCAAAATCGTAATCCACCGCAGTTATCTCCATCATAGTCTATTAAAATTCAGTGATCAACAATATATTACAGTAGGTTAAACAGTGAGCTTCACTACGAACCATCGTACGTTTCATTTCAATGTGTACACAATTAATTATGATTTTAACAAGTATCAGACGCGGGAAATATTTAGTTTTAATGGGTGTAATTGGGGGTGATCGTTCAAGCCAGTAACGATTATATTTTGCAGTAAGATTTCACCACAATATTCACTGCCACACGGGCCAGCGTATACAATCAAGTTCCGTCAGTTTAAAGTAAGGCTTTCGTTCGGGTTTTGCATCAAGCACTTGTGTCATATACGTTTTCACGAGTTGTAAACACGGAATTAATAGGTTTTAGAAATGTAACAGTAATAACTAGCATGTAGCAAGTAGGGTACTTGCCTCGGTCGCTTGATATGGAAGCGACGCCGCTGCAGGGTTTTTCCCGACACACGAGACGGCGCGACGCTGGATACGGTGCGTGGCGCGAGCGCGGTGACCCGGTATTGGACGCGGTGGCGACGCGGGCGTGATATGGCAGTGGGCGTGGTCCTGGCTCGGTGCGTGGCACGGCGCGACACGGAACTGGGCTCGATGATGATGCGGGCGCGACGCGGTGCTGGGCCTGGTGATGACACGGAGGCAGGCACGGGCGCGACACGGGAGTGGGTCCATCACACGCACGGTACGGCACGGCAGCGACGGATGTGTACGGTGTTGCGACGGATGGCGTGTTGCTGACGATGATGACTTCAGGGGATCGGGGCCACAGTTTGATGACGACGCCGGTGATCAGAGGAACGAGAACTGTGTCGGATGTACGTGTTCGACGAAATGCCGGGGCTCGATTTGAAACTTAGGCTTGCTTTGGTGCAGTGAGGGGGCGTCGGTTAGGGGTGTAAACGAGCCGAACTCGAGCCAGCCAAGCTCGGCTCGAGTTCGGCTCGTGGTTCTTTTTGTCGGCCCAAGTCCGGCTCGTTTAGTTAATCGAGCTAGAGATGCTCGGCTCGAGTCCGGCTCGATTAAACATGCCCACCTCGTGTTTGGTTCATTTGTGGCCCATTAACTAAACGAGCCGAGTTCACGAGCCGAGCTCAACTGAGCTCGTTTAGAGCTCGTTTGTGGGCTCGGCTCATTTTCAGCTCATTTACTCATATTAATAGTATCTTCCAAGAAAAACACATAATTAACAATAATGCTTAAAACTCAGGATTTTGAGATATGGAAAAATTAAAAAACATTAACATCTAGGGTATTGAATGGGTCTAAGTGCTGGGTTTTATATTTATCTCAGTACACTTTATATACTGTCATTTAATTGAATTAAGTGTTCTGAGAGTTGTATAGAATCTGCTATATATTACATATTACTGTTTTTTTTCAAACTGTGTAACCCTGCCGAACCCGAGTCAATACCGAACGAGCCTGGCTGAGCTTGAGTCCGGCTCGTTTAATAAACGAGCCAGGCTTTCTGGCTCATGTCCGGTTCGTTAATAAATGAATCGAATTTGAACGAGCTGATACCGAGCCGAACCTTAATCGAACCCGAGCTGGCTCATTTAATTACCACCCCTAGCGTCAGTGGTGGGTGTCGCGCAGGGGCTCAGCCACGACGGAGGGGTCGCCGTGATGCCAGCAAAGAGGGGAGGCCAGCGGTTGGTGGTCGAGATGGCCGGCAGTGGTGATGCGAGGGGGTAGCTGGGAACTCAGAGGGTTCACCGGCTGCGAGTGATCCGGCAATGGGAGCTCGGGGCACAAGCGATGGAGAAGAGGGGTGCAGTGAGGAGGTGGGTCGTGGTTGGGGCTTGGAGCCGGTGTGCAGGGAGAGAGGGAGGTGTAGAGAGAGAGGGAGAGAGAAAGAGGGGGCTCGGTGGTTGGAGGAGGTGATGGCAGTGGTGCTCGGGTCGACGAGGCGGTTCAGGGGCAGTGGGGAGCTCGTTGGCATCGAGGTCGGTGATGGAGTTTGGTGGAGTTGGGCTCGGCTGTCGATGGGTTGTGATGGAGGAGATTTTGAGAGGGAGAGAGATAGAGAGGTTGGAGGGAGAGAGAGTGAGAAGGAGGAGGGGCCGTTGAGGGGAGCGGGTCATAGGAGGGAGTGCGCATCGTGGGCGCGAGTGAGGCGGCACGAGAGACGTGGTCGTGACGACGTGGCGACGTGGGGCACGCGCGAAGGAAAGAGCGGGAAAGAGAGAGCGAGTGGGGAAGGAGAAGAGTCGGGTCTGGTCGGAGTGAGAGCGGGTAAGGGTGTTGGGTTAGGGAATGGGCCGGTGGGGAGTGTGGGCTGGGGAATATAAAGAAAAAAGGGATTTAGGAAATTGGGCTGGGCTGTTAGGGAAAAGGAATTAATTGGAGAGGGGGAAAAGAGTGGGCCGGGCTCGGGAATGGGTTGGGTTAGGAAATTAAGGATTTTAGTTTGGAACATTAATTAAATTGGGATTTTGTTTGGGCTGGGCAAGGAAGGGATTGGGATTAGGGTTTGGGGTTTAAAGGAAATAAAATAATTATAAATAAAATAAATAAATTTTGTAAATATATTATGAAGAACACGGATAGTGGTGTACAAAAAGAACTGGGTATTACAAAGAACATCCACTTATGTTCATAACTACTTCCCAATGTTTCTCCAGGATTGGATTAATATATACTTACTTCAGCCAGTGCAAAAGCCATATCTGGTATGGTACTTGACATCTCATGATATACTCTCTCGACTAGGGACATTTAAGGATGTGGTTATAGACCACCCATCTCCCACGTATATGATCGCCATCATAATACTGGTAGTCAAGAAAGAATCCTATAGGCTCTATCAACATGTAATAGTGATCTGTAATACTACATAAAGCATGTACATGATGATAGAGACAAATCAGATAGCATACTATCATTTTGGGTAAGACTGTTCTACCCATATAGGTCCTCCCTCAATCATCATAATCGCGTGCCCGCAATTACAATAATTGACTTGAGGGCACTATAGCTAACAATCTCCCACTTGCACTCAAGGCTAATTATTGCAGTGTTTCTTACTCACAGCCCGTGTGATACCGAACACCCAACATCTCTACTAATCAGTTTCGCAAAGCCCGTTTATGAAACTATTGCATTCGAGAAATAGCCTCACTGAGTGGATCCGCTCCAGTGTTTCTATCTTTGTCTCTCTATATCTCAACCTCGCGGAGAAAAACTATCTTCCGAAATGAGCAATACCCGTCTTAGAATTTGTCTGGATATTTTATGGGACCCAGCTCACAAATGAACTCCAAATCCAACAAACTTCTTAGACCGTATCATCCATTGAATTTAATCAGTATCCTGCACCATGCTTTCCTCAGTATCCGCTTAGACCACCTGTCCAACATACTGCCCCTCAAAAGAGGGAAAACTATAACTCTGATAGCTACTCTGTCATCCAGGTCACCTTGAAAGTCAGAAATGATAACCGCCTCCTGAAGGAGCCGGCCATTACCATATACCAAGAACATCCACTTATGTTCATAACTGCTTCCCAATGTTTTTCCAGAATTGGATTAATATATACTTATTTCAGCCAGTGCAAAAGCAATATCTGGTGTGGTACTTGACATCTCATGATTGACTCAATTTCCTAAGTAAGAGATATGCCAATCATGCAAATCTCTCTCCTCATTAGTCTAGAAGACATCTCTTTAAAGAGAGTGACTCCATCACATGCGACTACACCATCACACCAGGAGTCGTCCATTCTAAAATAGAATAGTGTTAAAATACCCAAATTGGGACACTTCCTAAATCTAGATTTAAAACCATAGATCTAGTGACCAAAATCCCTGATATTTTATCCAGATCCTATATGGAGAAATAACTTGTGACAACCACAGCATAACCGATCGTAGTATAGGAGTATCACTTCCTATCAAGAGTATGTCATCTAAATACCAGGATATCACTCCCTACTTCTTTCTTACCAGGTCCATCTATTGTTCTGATGAAGTCGAACTCTATGACTGTCACATCAAAATTTGACGATCTATCTCCGCTATACTTGCTTTAGTCTATAAATAGACATAAGCTACTTGCCTACTATGCTTCCGCTTCTCCCACTGACTACAACAACCTTCTGACAGAATCATATACACGTGCACTTCTAAAACTAATTTAGAACGACATTATACTTATCCTGCTGCCAGATCTCATAGTCTAGAACAGCAGCAGTGGTAAGTTTGGGTAATCAAAAACCTCCCTGTCACCGTTTTTGAGGAGACCGAAGTACCTCTCGGGTGTCTGAGGTTACCCACCAAATCTGCAGTGTGGCTAATAGATTGTCGAGTCCAATTGAATTCTCAGGTTCTACTAAAGTTTCAGTAATCGTTTGTGGTTCTGGAATCAATTCCAGTTCTACCATACTCCCACTAATGTTTTCTGAAAAGAATCCATTTTACTAAAACTGTGACGAGTCAAGAACAATATAACTATTGATCTTCCAGATGGTAGAATGTTAACCCTCGTCAAAGTCCGGGGAAACCCACAAACTGCCATTATTGAAACGTGCTTAGAGTTTATCCGGATTTTGGTTTTAAGCATAAACCAGACAACTTCATATACCTTAACATCGTTAAGATATGATTCCATTCTATATTCAATATAGAAATAAATGCACTAATTTAATTGGAACCAGATTCAAAATACATACAACCGTTCCCAATGCATATCAACTAAATGGAAGAAAGCCAAGCAGCATTACTCATCAAGGAATGCACCCACCTATGAGTAACCTGAAAGAGAAGCAATTTCTCAAAACTATTACTTACAACGGAATACCTAACACAAGTATCTATATCTTCGATCACCTTGAAGAATCCTGATACTTGCAATATATGATTCTTTACTTTATTTTTATACCTATATCTTCTCAAAATCTGGACCTTGTATTTCAACGAAATACCTGTCAAAACTAGAGAAGTTATGAGTAAACAGAATATAGTATGAGTACCAACCCTTTTGTCCTAATGGATATCGGACAACTTACAATACTTTATATAAGTCCACTGAGTTTAATAACTCAAACCCTGTGCGTCGTAGGTTGAAAACTGTGCTATGGTTAAGAAGAATTACACCGCTGTTGAATGCACCTTACCTAACCATCAACTGATATAGGTAAACGTCATAGACATAATTTTAAAAAGTTATATCTCACTTTATAAAATAAATGTACAGATATATCGGTTTGAAATTGGTGTATAACGATGGATATTCAAAACCAAATATTTGTCGTTAGGAAAAACCCATGTGATTTCCTCAAATATCACTAATTATAAAGAATTCTGATATATAAAGGATCTAATCACCCAATTCCCAATATATTACTCTCACTCAGCATCCGTAATGCCATACAGATGTGAGAATCAAATCTGGTAAATACATACCCTGGAGTTAGAATCTAATTAGGAAAACAGTTTTCAATTAACACCGTACAATAAAACTGAAACATGAAAATGTTTCGAAGGGATGGCCGGATATTCCTAGTAATGCCTCTTCCACTATCCAGATTTATGACAGTAACCTTATATTTCCTTGTCCTCACTCCAATCCCTTCATATGTCATTACTTCTTACCTTCTGTGCACCATTCTTAGGCTAATTGATTTTCTTCCTTCCCTATCTTTCGGCACCTGCCTATAGTTTGGAAGAAAAATATCTAATAAGCGCAATAGGTGTACTCTCCTAATACTAGGAGCCCTCGCAACCTGAGAGAAGGTAAAGATAAAAGACAACCGAATAATCCTATTCAATTTCTCCCGAACCGGAAACCATCCTCGAACTAAAACAAGTTCCTTCGAGTTCGTATGTAACTATACGATGGCATATCCAAGCAATATGGATCTTCGTAGTGATATAGAGTGTTCTGGAGAAATGCAAAGAAGAAGTAGGAGTGGCAGGGGTATACGCAGCTTCGTCGTGAATGATAGTAGTCGCAATTTCTTTTGCCTTCACTCTAATCCCTTTATATGTCTTTACTTATTACTTTCTGTACACCACACTTAGGATAATTAGTTTTCTTCCTTCCCTACCTTTTGGCACCTGCCTATGATTTGGAAGATGACTAGAGCAATAGCAAACGAAACGTCTGTAATAACAGTTTTCAAAAATTGGTTCCAACAACATCATATAGTTTTTTTTCTTTGCATTAATTAAAGTTAACGCAGTCCCATCAATTAATCCATATCACACCAGAAAAATGAACGAAAAATACAATGTACGTATATGCCTTCCGCATTCGTCACGGGGCCCCGTCATGCACCATTAGGTTACTTAACTAGCAACAGAGCAGGGGCTGGACTAGCACGGATGCAAAACATATACAACATCTACTAGTGTGTGTGTGTGTATGTGTATAACATTCGTCTTAGGTATGATATAAGCAACATGGTGGAACATCAACAAGCAACACAGAATGGTGGATAATTTTGGAGCCTCAGGTTTCATTTGAACCGCAAATGAGAGCCGACGTTCCCGGTCGATGGATAGCCTGTGCATTGAAAACCTAGACCCCTATGAGCGCGGCAAGTTACCCACCAATCCTAGAAGTGAGGCAACCCCAATCAACAAAGTGAATGGGCCACCCAACACTTCACAGAATCCGGTAACTTGAGCACTCCACCGTGGGTCATCCTATACCCCCTACGAGTGCAGCGAATAGCCCGCCAATTCTAGAGTAAGGCCCTCTCCATCTCAACGCCATAAGATGCGGGTCCGTTGCCCTCTAGAACCCGGCTATTCGTGCACTCCACCGCTGGGTAATCCTAGTACAGAAAAGAAAAGTATATATACAATGGCGACACCGACCTCAACCCGGTCGTACCCCAATAAAAGAATATACAATATGGCAGAGACGACAGTCCACATGTCGGATGCTCGCCCCGCAATAACAAATATACAAATGAATTTGAACTGTACAACTATCATTGCACCACTGGCTATCCACCATGACAATCCAATCACAATATCAGCACAACTCAGAACATCAACGTGAATATCACGTTCGCAAACCTGTCTAGTCGAACATATAGCAACTAGTCGGGTTGTACCGCTCAATGATATTCACGGTCGCAGATATATTCACATGCACAGATAAACATGTATTTAAAATATCGATCGACAGAAACTTTTTCAAACTGGCCCCAAATGCAATCCAGCACTCAAACAAATCTGGGCCAAAACCATACATCCCTAAAATCATATTTTCATGAAATAGAGTTCCATATGAAATTTGACACAAAACTACCACGCAACCGCCGTGCAACCGTGACCAATGGGCATGGTATGCCGTGGTTCCATGGAAAAGTAATGGGTTCATGTTCTTAAATTTCGTCTGGTGCCCTATAAATGCCTGCATGTATTTTTAAGATGCTCTGAAAGACTTTTTGAATAGGTTTTAAAATTGACAGCGGGCACATGAAAAAGGAAAAACGATTCGGAAAATTCGGTCGATCGACATTTTAACTTCGTGCAAACCAGCTAGTAATGGTTTATGGGGTGGCTCTGATAACATGTTGGGTTATGATAGTGCCCTGGCTATCTACCGTGGCCGATGCGGAACAAAAATGACGTTTTTATAAAATTTGGCGCTAACGAATCCGTCTAGATCGAACATAAACCTATACTAGCAAACTAACAAAGAGCTAAACTATTTTGATAGAAGTGTTATGCCGAACGAACCATGTCCTTCGGTTTTCTACCATCTTCATAAGCTCCTTGAGGCATCCTCGACTGAACTTGGCCGCCGGTCTTCCTCCGTCGAAGATGATCCACCCGAGAGATGTAGCTCATGGCTCTAGCTCTACACCAATGATCAAGTGAAGCAACTAGGAACTTTAGGTTGCTAATCTAGAGTGCCTAGGATGTAGTGAAATGATCCAAGTGTTTATCTATCTCACCTCCTCTCTTGATTCTCAACACATGAGATTGTAGAGTGGAGGTTGAAGATGAAGGTGGAGGAACTCATGGAAACTAGAGAGGAAAGTGAAGCATGATGGTGAGAGTGTTTCCTCATATCAAAAATAATGAGCCATCCATGGAGAGAGAAATAATCATGCTAGGTTTTGTACAACATATTTTTTCAATTTAAAATCAAGCCTATGCTTGAATAGTTTGCACAAATGAATTAACAATTCATTTGTACAACACTATACAAGCATGGTTCTCACTATACCCCCTCTCTCCTTTATCCACCTCATTTCCCATTTATAATAAATGGGTAAAATCTAAATGAGGTGTCCACCTTCTAGAATGTTATCCATATAAATACGGATTACATTCTATTGTATATACATACCTGTATTCGTACCGAAATACGAATACCGAAGAGATAGAATAACACAAAGAACATAATACTAGAATATACATATTGAAATACATACACGTAAATTATTAAATCAATACTTGATTTAATAATCCGGCTCAAACCTAAGCCGGCTAGTATTATCAACTGTCTGATCGAAAGTCCGAGTACATAGTACAATGAATCGATCAAAACCCTGCACGTATCCAATACGGCTACTACATCATTTTGCCAGAACCAGGGAAACCCTTTATGCGGGACTCTAAAGTCTCGTTAATACGCTGGAAGTGGGTTTAACTACAAGCATGTTAGTGGCACTAGCTGTACGTAACGGCTACCAAGTTATTGAGCGAAAGTAAGGCCGATGAGCAAACTCATCCGAATCCCTACTGAGCCTGTCCGTGACAATCTTCGTATAGTCCGGTCTGTTCGTCTAAGAGTATCGCATATCGAGTCTAGGGGGCGGATAAAGTCAGACCCCTAATAACGTGATATTTCGTGTCGGTATGAAGCCCATCACCCACTGAGAAACTACTGATCCAAATCAGTAATTCTCGTCTACCTTGGCCAAGGATTTCTGGTGATGGCCACCCGTGCACTGTGCGACATCAACCCCCAATACCGGGAGAGACGAATCCTCGACGATCCGCTCACTGCCTCCATGTGGCTCGGGACTGTACCCAACTAAAACCTATTTGCACGACTCCTTTGAGCCGTAGTAGGGTAGTAATCAAAGCACAGTGGGAACTCACACGAGAAAAATGACGATCTCAGGTGGACAGACTAACCTGTACCCTTGTCACCTGGGAACTGCTATCTGACAATAGGTATAATACCAACTAGCATATTCCCGACGAGTCTGTCCATTGTACTCATAACCCAATGAGCACCTGTATACTATCTTGGATGACTGACTGACACCACTGGCTTGTGAGACCGGCCACCGCCCCTCATCGGGGTCTCGAAAAGTATACACTAGTCTACTCCGGAGTTTCGATGCCCAGTCTCGATACTCCATCGACTAGGGACATTTAAGGATGTGCTTATAGACCACCCAGCTTCCACGTATATGATCGCCATCATAATGCTGGTAGTCAAGCAACAATCCTATAGGCTCTATCAACATGTAATAGTGATCTGTAATACCACATAAATCATGTACATGATGAAAGAGACAAACCAGATAGCATACCATCATTTTGAGTAAGACTGTTCTACCCGTATAGGTCCTCCCTCAATCATCATAATTGCATGCCTACGATTACAATTATTGACTTGAGGGCATTATAGCCAACAATCTCCCACTTGCACTCAAGGCTAATTATTGCGGTGTCACTTACTCACAGCCCGTGTAATATCGAACACCCAACTTCTCTACTAATTAGTCTTACAAAGCCCGTTTATGAAACTATCGCGTTCGAGAAATAGCCTCAGTGAGTGGATCTGCTCCAGTGTTTCTATCTTTGTCTCTCTATATTTTAATATCGCAGAGAAAAACTATCTCCCGAAATGAGCAATACCTATCTTTGAATTTGTCTGGATATCTGATGGGATCCAGTTCATAAATGAACTCCAAATCCAACAAACTTCTTAGACCGTATCATCCACTGAATTTAATCAGTATCCTGCACCATGCCTTCCTCAGTATCCGCTTGGACCACCTGTCCAACATACTGCCCCTCAAAAGAGGGAAAACTATAATTCTGACAGCCACTCTGTCATCCAGGTCACCTTAGAAGCCAGAAATGATAACCGCCTTATGAAGGAGGCTTCCTTTATCATATACCAAGAACATCCACTTATGTTCATAACTGCTTCCCAATATTTCTCCAGGATTTGATTAATATATACTTATTTCAGCTAGTGCAAAAGCAATATCTTGTGTGGTACTTGACATCTCATGATTGACTCAATTGCCTAAGTAAGAGATATGGCAATCATGCAAATCACTCTCCTCATTAGTCTAGAAGACATCTCTTTAGAGAGGATGACTCCATCACCTGCGGGTACACCACCACGCCAGGAGTTGTCCATTCTAAAACAGAATAGTGTCAAAGTACCCAAATTGGGACACTTCCCAAATCAAGATCTAAAACCATAGATCTAGTGACCAAAATCCCTGATATTTTATCCATATCCTTTATGGAGAAACAATTTATGACAACCAAAGTATAACCGATCGTAGTATAGAAGTATCACTTCCTATCAAGAGCATGTCATCCAAATACCAGGACATCACTCCCTACTACCTTCTTACCAGCTCCATCTGTTGTTCTGATGAAGTCAAACTCTATGACTGTCACATCAAAACTAGACGATCTATCTCGGCTATACTTGCTTTAGTCTATAAATAGACATAAGTTATTTGCCCACTATGCTTCCGCTGCTCCCACTGACTACAACAACCCTCTGACAGAGTCATATACACGTGCACTTCTAAAGCTAATTTAGAATGACGTTATACTCATCCCGCTGTCAGATCTCATAGTCAAGAACAGTAGCAGTGGTAAGTTTGGGTAATCAAAAACCTCCATGTCACCGTCTTTGAGGAGACCGAAGTACCTCTTGGGTGTCTGAGGTTACCCACCAAATCTGCGGAGTGGCTAATAGATTGTCGAGTCCAATTGAATCCTCGGGTTCTACTAAATTTTCAGTAATTGTTTGTGGTTCTGGAATCAATTCCAGTTCTACCATACCCCCACTAATGTTTTCTGAAAAGAATCCATTTTACTAAAAAACTTTGGCGAGCCAAGAACAATATAACTATTGATCTTCCAGATGGTAGAATGTTAACCCTCGTCAAACCCCGGGAAAACCCATAAACTGCTATTACTGAAACGTGCTTAGAGTTTATCCGGATTCTGGTTTTAAGCATAAGCTGGACAACTCCATATACCTTAACATCGTTAAGATATGAATCCATTCTATATTCAATATAGAAACAAATGCACTAATTTAATTAGAACCGGATTCAAAATACATGCAGCCGTTCCTAGTGCATATCAAACTAAATGGAATAAGGCCAACCAGCATTATTCATCTCAGTCCGTTGTCATCATGTTTGAGGCGACGGAGCTTCTTTGCATACTACTCTCACAGTTCTGACTCAGGAGGATAGCGAGCGGACACGAGCGTCTTCATTTATCATAAACCTAAGTCGTGACTCATCAAGCGTAGTATTTTTTGAGGAATCAGCCGTTTATTGGCCGGAAGGGTCTTTCGCCATACATATCTATGAGCAGGTAGGCTCCACCTTGGTAGACTTTATCTATGATGTACGTGCCTTCATAGTTCGGCTCGAATTTCTCCCGTTTTGTACGATTGGGGATCATTGGTCTTTTGACGACTAGCACGAGTTTGCCTTGGCGGAATGTTCTCGGCCTGGTCAGTCTTTCATATGACCGTTTCATCCTTGCCTTATAAGCCTTCAGGTTTTGCTGTGTTATAAGGCGAGTTTCATCGAGGGCATCGAGCTTCTCAAGCCGAAGATGAGCATTTTCTTCATCTGTCAGCTCATATCGAACCGCTACTCGTAGAGAGGGGAGTTCTATTTCCATGGGAAGCACTGCTTCCGTGCCGAATACTAACGCGTATGGTGTTGTATTCATCGCTGTTTCGAACGTTGTTCGGTAAGCCCAGAGAGCTTCATGCAACCTTTCGTGCCAGTCTCTCTTGTTTCTGGACACCATTTTTTTATAATCTTCGTCAAGGTCTTGTTGAAAGCTTCAGCTGGACTGTTGGCCCGAAGATTATAGACTGAAGAGTATCTCCAATTTATTTTATGCTGTTGTATGAAGCGGTTGATATTATGGCTTCTATATGCTGGCCCATTATTCGAGATAATTCATCACGAAGTGCCGAACTGATAGATGACATGTGTCCTGAAGAAATGGAGGATATTTTCCGTCTTCACCTCCCTTAGTGTTACTGCTTCTGCCCACTTAGAAAAGTAGTCGGTCGTTACCAGTATGAACCGATGTCCTTTGGACAATGCTGGTTCAATTGGGCCAATTATATTGGTTCTCCACATTTCGAACGGCGAACTAGCTACTGTTGGGTGAAGCGGATTTGGATGTTGGTGCATGAAGTCCATGTGAATTTGGCACGAGTGACACTGCTTCCTATATTCGAGGCAGTCCTGAATCATCATGGGCCAATAGTAACCCATTCTTTTGATCTTCAGTTTCATCTTTGGCCCATCTTGGTAAGAACCGCAGAGTCCGTCGTGAATTTCTTTGCTTCCTTCGGCCCCAGGAATCTTAGCCATAGACGGTCGAACGATCTCTTATATAGAGTATCATTGACGAAGGCGAAGGACAGAGCTCGTTTCATGAGCTGATGTCTAGATGACGCGTTTCTGGGCATTCGTTCAGATTTGAAGTAGTCTATGAAGACTTTCCACCAATCGTTGACCTTTTCTTTGTCCTCTATTTGAAGGGCTACTTGTTCGGTCTTTTCTTTTCCTTCGGATGGAACTGTTAAGTCTCCCGAAGATATTTCTGTTGGCGCGAGGATCCTGCGGCTTTGTACGATGATTTTTACGTCATCGAGGTCTTCTGTCATGACCCGAAATATTAGCTCGTGACCAACACTTAAATCACGCAACGTCCAAAGGCGTGACGTAATTCAAGTAAGCTGAAACCCAGAAATCTAAACCGTTTTAAGAAAATAAAGGAGGTATGAAATCAAGGTATAATGAAATCAAGTTTTCTTAATGCATAGAAAAGGAATATGAAAATGCGAGTGAAATTTACTAGTTTGAAAACGTGTTTCGTCTTTTTTTTAAAAAAAATGGGCAGCACCTCCTTTGTATTTTTTGATCCAAAACCACAAATACATAATGATAATAAAGACATCCCCAAGCGGGAGCTAGCTCTTTGCCAAACGGCGGATCACAACCACGCAAGACAGTATATATAAGTATACGACGCCCAACGGCGAAGTTCACCACCAAAGATAAATAAATAAGTAAGACATCAACACAAAATGCGAACATAAAACCCATCGCTCAAGTCTCGCAACTACAAGTCTTGCTAAGTCTCATTACTTATACAATTACTAAATTTGATTGATGGAGTTGACTAGATACAATATGAAATATAAATACAAGAGTGGGTACAATACAAATGTCCCACCTACCAAAGCAAAACACCCGAATGCAACTGTATGCCAGCGATGCCGCTACTGATCCATGCGAGCAACCTGCAAGAACTGTGGCACAACGGGGTGACTTGCCAACTCGTGAGTAGAAAAACATGTACAAGTAGAAATCGAATAAACAACGACTCCTAGGTCAACTATATCATAAAGGTAATACTACGATATCTTGGGTGACCGGGTCATCATATGTGCCAACAATGAAATCAAGGCCTATCATAAAGGTAATACTACGATATCTTGGGTGACCGGGTCATCATATATGCCAACAATGAAATCAAGGCCTATCTATATGTGGATATCGTCCAACAATATAAACAATGTATGTATGCATGTGGATCTCGTCCCACCATAAAATCAATGTCTGTATGCACGTAAATATCATAAAAGAGTGTGCATGAAAGTATGAGGATATAAATCAACGGTGTCCCTCACGACACATTAAAATCATGGAACCTGAGTGTCCAACATCGACACCCGAAAATATCATGATACTCGTGTCCAGCATCGACACGTAAATCCTCATATCTCGGGCTTCGTCAGTCCGGATCGGTCCACGGGCTCCGTCAGTCCGGATTGGCCCATATCATCTCTCGACTCCGGTCGGTATCCTCCGGATATCCACCGAGCCCAAATATTATCACCGGTAGGTAGTAGTCCCTCTGCCAGGCTCACCATTTACCGCACAGCATCCCTTTCTTGCCCCGGGGTACCATACCGGGTCCACCATGTACCCGCAATCGGCCTCATCCAGCTCCTCGAATCGGGTTTCACATGTCACACGTCTCAGAACCGAGAAAACGCATGGTGGACGCGCTGAAATATCATATCAAGAGAAACCGGGTTTTTAAACAATACATATTTTCTTTTAAAATGACCACGGTTCTCAAATCCAGAAATCTCATGAAAGCGGCATATCTCAATGCGTAAAATCATAAAGCATGATGTATGCGACATATGATAGAAATGTAAGCATATCCGTATATCATGCAACATGGAACAGTGATATATCATATTAAGGGAAAACCGCTCCTTTAAATGATTCCAGTTTTGAAAATATGTCCTGCGGTTCCCAATATCTCAAAAGTCAAATGCAACATTGTATAGGTGCATAGGTAACTATAGCAAGTAAATTATGCAAAGAGTCATATCATGATGCAGCAATCCTACTGTGTAGTGACATGGCAATTATCGATGATGAAATATGTGAGCCGACAATCTGTGTGCGTGTAACATACGCATCATCGATAATAGTGTAAGTGTACTAGCATAGGTATAAGTAATGCGATGCGAATAACATGAATGCAGTATAAGGTATATCACATGCAAATGCTGACAGGTACACGTATCTACTATGACCGAGTCGGTGAATCTATCAATCGGCATCCAGCCTCACAACATCACGTACGGTATCATCCATCGTACGGCATTCTTTAGTCAAGGGTATGGATCAATCATTAAGTCAAACTCATCACGTACGGAAAATTATCGTACGGCGGCATTAAACCAATAGGGATCCTATCATCCTATATGATAAAGAGGGGTACGGACCTAACGTCTCGTACGACATATCACACATGATTCACAACATTTATATATCTATATACCTACGTCCCAGGTCACATCCAAATCAAACTCATATCAGGGGACCGGTAAAGGTATCAATCATCTCAGTCAACTCGCATCCGTATACCAACATATTATCATATCACATGCCAAATCGTATTCTCTTTTCATCGCATCTAAAACTCACATACACACCCGAACCATACAATCAATTTTTTAAAAGATGTGAATCGTAGTTTTGAAAGTCGAGGCTGCGGTGTTTTTTTTAATGAAAAGATATCATTTGCAAATCCGTAACGTCCCTCAAGGTATCTGTTTAAAAGATGCATACGATTCTTCAGTTTGGAAATATGTATGGTTCGGATGACACATTTACGTCGGCTATCTAGTCTTATAGTACCCCAAACGGCAATATCGTCAACATCATCCTCAAATTCCGTCATCACAAATTAGCCGTATCATATCACTTCTAACTATCCTTTAGTTTCTAATATGGTTATCTAACTATCTTTTAACTCTATTTAGTTTTCTATATAAGGTTCCCTTAACCATATTCTATATGTATAAATCGGTTTCCATCAAAGTTTGCGGAGGTGCTATACGCCATCCACCCGACTTCCCCCGTGGATATAGATCCACTCACCTTGATCCTCGATTGCTGAAGTCGATGAAGCCATGCTCCGTCGCCTCGGAATCCACGCGAAGGTACCTACAATAATAAACAATTGCAATCGCTATTAACATCAAGTCCAGAAACCAAAACGGCACACAAATCGCTTATAGGTTAGAACCTATAGCCTATGCCCGCAAAACACGACCAAATAATCCTCGTTATTGACGTTCAAACGCCACACGATGGAATCCAATTCATTTTCACAAAACCAAGTTTAAAACGAAATCGCAAATTAAGCAGCAACTAAGGAAAATGGTCCCAGATTTTACCCTAACTGAAATCAGTCAATTTTGCATAAAGGAGGGGTCTAGTTTACTGGAAATGGAGACACAGAACAAGCATGAGACCCAAAGCTCATGCCCTGGCCGCAAATTGCGGCCAAAAAGATTAAATTTATGGCCTGGAAGTGTACTGGGGGTATCAGGTCTCGGGGTTATCATCTAGGCTGCCTGCATGACTCACAGTAATCGCTAAATAATTTTTAGGGTCCCCGGGTATTAGCAGATTCCAAAATACCCTCACAATTCACACAATTATCCGATGTCGAGGTTTCTAAGTTCGCTAATTAGGGTTCTAGTCTCAGGTTTAGGTCTTTAATCAATCACCACAGGGGTTGTAAGGTCTCTACTAAACTCAATTACACAATCCCAACTCAAGAATCTCTCAAACCCTAACTGGGAATTTTCTAACCTCACTAAATCAAACTTAAACACTTCTAAACATGCAAGGATACTAAAGTAAAAGTAATACTATGCTAATGGTGATGAAATTACATCATTTGGGCAACCCAAGAAAAACCTTAGTTTGCCAATGTCATCAAAATCCCACTTTTCTTGGTCCAATATGTAGAGGAGAAGGAGGGGATCAAGTTTAAAGAAAGGGGTTTAGCGTTTTGATGAAACTTTTTAGATGATTTCATGGGTTGAAGTGGAGGGGGATGAAGATGAAGAAGGAGAAGAAGAAAAGAAATGGGGAGGAAAATGGGGCTGCTGCTCTCTCTCTCTCTTATTCTAACCCTCTCACTCAATTATTATCCTTTTGCTCTTTTCACCCTTTTCTCTTTTTCTTATCTTTTAAATTTTAAAACCAAAACACATAATACCCAAAACAACATAAGAAATAACATGAAATCAAATGCGACATGACACGGTGCACTAGCCATGGAAAACTGTATAAACACGGATTTGGCTTAATCGCGATTAGCAGTGCACTAATCGGGTTTTTATCCAAACTGCATATAATAAACTTTTAAAATGCTAAATCCGATAAATATTTTTTAAATGAATAAAATCATATTAATTTTCAATTATTTCACAATTATTGGTATATATTTGTACCTTTTTACGAAAACCCCAATTTCGCAAATCGGGTAATTTTCGCGAAATATATTATTTTAATATTAAATTCCAAAAATAATATTTTATATTTTATGAAATGTTACATCTTCATCGGCCAGTTCCTTAGCCAATTTGGCTAACGCATCCGCCTTGCTGTTTTCTGCACGCGGTATACTCTCAAGGATGTAGGAGGGGATTTTGTCAGCAGTTGCTACATTCTTTCGCCATACTTTATTAGTTCTGGCTTACATGTCTGATAGTTGCCATTTACTTGGCTAATGATCAGCTGGGAGTCTCCATATATGAGGATGCCTTTGATTCCCATGTCGACAGCGATCTCGAGACCTGCTATCAAAGCTTCATATTCAGCTTCGTTATTAGTCCTTGGCTCTGTTAAGGAGAAGGCGTAACGTAATAATCCTCCTTACGGAGTCACGAAGATAAGACCCATCCTGACTTTGATTATGGGGGCGTTTTGCTTTCGCCTCTTTATGGAAGACGCTCCATCGAAGTAGAGTTCCCATTAGGAATCATTTTCTTCTTTCTCTCCTACTTTTGTGTCGAACGCATGTTCATCCGGCAACTCACAATTTAAGAGGGAGTCGGCTAGTATCGGATGCTCCGCAAGAAAATTAGCAATGGCCTGTTCTTTCACTGCTCTGAGGGGTCGATACATTATCGAGAACTCCATCAGGAGGAGGGCCTATTTGGCAAGCATTCCTATTAATATGGCCATTGACATGAGATATTTGAGAGGATCCACCTTTGATATGAGATGGATCTCATGTGCCAAGGCGTAATGTCTGAGCTTTGTTATCGTGAAGATCAGTGTCAGGCAATGCTTTTCAATGGGGGAGTAGTTGTTTTCTGCCCCCAGGAGAACTCGACTCAAATAGTATAGAGCTCTCTCCTTTTCTTAATCGTTCTCTTGTGCCCATAGCGCGTCTAGAAAACCCTCAAGGGCTGTTGTATAGAGGATAAGGGGTTTTCCCTTAACCAAAGCAGCCAATACCGGTGGATTTTGCAGGTTTTGCTTGATTTTGTTTAGTGAATTTTGGAACTTTCGATTCCAGACGAAAGGGGTCCCCTTCTTCATCAAATGGCTGTAGGGACGGCATTTTTCGGAGAGATTGGCTATGAACCGACGGATATATGCGAACTTTCCTTGAAGAGACCGCACTTGTTTGAGGGTTCTCGACGTGGGCATTTCCATAATCGCTTTGATTTTCGAAGGGTCGATTTCGATACCCCGGTGCCGTATGACGAATACTAGGAATTTGCCTGAGGAGACTCCAAACACGCATTTTAAAGGATTCATCTTCAGATTATACTTTCGAAGATGTCGGAACACTATTTTTAAATGTTCACAATGTTCCTCATGAGACCTGATTTTAACCACAAGGTCGTCGATGTAGCATTCGACGATCTCATGGATGAGGTCATCGAAAATCTTTGTCATGGCCTTCTGGTAGGTAGCGCCAGCGTTCTTCAGACTGAAGGGCATCATCATATAGCAAAATATGCCCAGCGGAGTCTGGAAAGTGGTATGCTTTTGATTTTCAGGATGCATTTTTATTTGATTGTATCCCAAAGATCCATCCATGAAGGTGAAGACCTCATGGGTAGATGTGTTATCAATCATTAACTCGATAACAGGTACTGGAAAGTTATCCTTCGGGTAAGCTTTGTTGAAGTCCCGAAAGTCCGCACAGATGCATACCGTCCCATTTTTTTCATTACCGGAATGATGTTGGCGATCCAGTAAGATATTGAACTTCTTGGATGAAGCCAGAGTCGATTAGTTTCTTGACCTCAGCATTTATACTCATCTCAAGTTCGAGCCACATTCTTCTTGGCGCTTATTTGATTGGATTTATGTCCGGCGATATGGCCAGTTTATATACTGCCACCTTTAGATCTAGACCCGACATCTTGGAATGTTCCATGCGAAGCAGTCTTTATATTTCATGAGCACGTATTTTAACGTGGCTACCTGTTTATCAGATAGTAGCTCACCGACGAACGTTGGCCTCGGATCATTTTTTGTCCCTAAGCCAATTTTCCTTAGGTTGTCCGCTGTCATATGTATCCCATCTTCTAGCTCTTTTGGCGCCAGTGGAAACTCGGAGATCACCTCGTCCCCATATTCATTTTCGAAGCACATGCGGGGGTCATCCATAGTCTCGTGCCCTCCCTCCTTTGAGAGTGTTATCATATGGCAGGTACGAGTTCGCTTCTATTCTTGATGTTGAGCAGGTCCTATCCTCATGGTATAGGTCTTCTTTGGCTCGTGCTTTTGCGACGGGTTTACCCTCCAGCTGTCGGACAAAACGAACCTGCCTTGCTGATACTGATCTTCTACCCAGTCTTTGAAGGTGAAGCAGTCTTCAAGGGTATGACCTATTGCTCGGTGGTAGGAGCAATAATCCGGATGATGGAACTCGTTTATTTGTTCTAGGTGCCGAGACTCCGGAAGTGTCATCATTTGGTGCTTCATGACTAGGTTGAATATTTTCCCCGTCTTGTCTTGGGGGAAAGAGTATTCTCGACCCATTTTCTTTATAAAGGACGGGTTCTAACCGAGTTTTTCTTGATAGCGCGGCTTCTTAGATCTTCCTTATTGTTTGTGAATGTTTTTTGCATTATTTGTCCTGATTTTGCCTCTATTTCGGGATTTTTCCCTTTTGCGAGGACATACAGAGGGCTGGGGATGAAGGGCATTGTAGTCTTCTTTCTCCGCAGATTGCTGATTGAGGCGTTGCGTCCTGTCCTTTTCATAAATGGCCATTTCGCGTCTGTGATCGTCTCGGCTCCTTTGACAAGCTTCTTTAAGTGACAGACTTAACGTTCATAGAGCGGGCTCATGCTCTGTTTCAACGCCGCGGCCATTCGGAAGAGCGTTTTCCCCTTCGCGGTAGCTGTTTACGACGTGAAAACTGTGGAACCGCTCCCGTTTCTTGGACCGAACGTATCCGAGCCCGGTTGTTTCCATCTTTCCATTAGGCATCTTTCGCCGAGTTCCGGGAATATCCTAAATCTTTTTATAGAATTGGGCTACCGAATAGTTTGTTTGAGGGGTACACCTTGGCACTTTAACACTTTTTCAATCCCTCCGCGTAGTATCTTGGCAGACGGATTGGTTGAGGCCTGTCGAGTGCAAAATCGGCACCGTGCCGGACTTCTTTCTCTACTCTGGTCTCCGTAGATTGATAGAAGAGGATCACCTTTTCACTTCTTCGTCTGGGAGGGACATAGAAAGTCTATAGTTCTTGTACGCTATATGTATCGAGCGTATCAAGTTCCTTGAAATGTCGAGGCGGAGCCATTTTGATTTGCAGACTCTGATCTGCTTCGTTGAGGGTTTTCACTGACGAGCTGATAGAGAACACTGCGTTGGCCTCGTTCTTAGAGTCGCTGCTAAAGACCAGAATAAGGGTAGATGGTCCGGGTCTGCTAGTTTCTTTATGGGGTTGCCCTGAGTAGACTATTTCTTCATCTCCCTCGGAATCGCTCCTAAAGATCGGGATAATGGTGACGGACTTCTGTTTATCCTCCGGTTTACGACATCTTTCCGTGTCTTTGAAGTCTGGTAGGAAGCACTTTGCGTCTTCATATTTCCGAATCTCGTTTACGGAGAACGGATTTAGCTCTCCTGTGACGGTGTATTCCAAACCATCTTTGAAATACTTCATACACCGATGTTGTGCAGAACGGATGACGTTGTACTCATGTAACCAGGGCCTGCTGAGCAAAACGTTATAGCAAGTCTTGGCATCAATGACATGAAATTTGATGTCAGTGACGAGTAACCCGAAGCGTAATGTCAATATTACGGACCCAAGCATTCGTGACGACTGTGAGTCAAACCCGGAGATGGTAATTTTGTCTCGGGCCAAGGGCTAAACGTTCATGCAGATCTCTTTCAGCACTTTCACATTGAGAAGGTTGACGAAGGATCCGTTGTCGATAAGGATTTTCCCTATCTTGATATCGTGGCAGTACCCGGTGACGTATAACGGGCGATTATGTTCGTATGTACCGAGGAGGAGGTCTTCATCGCTGAATGTAGTGACAGCTGTGTGAACTTCTGCCAGCTCATCCTTCATCTTCTCCTCTGCGAAGAAAGCTTGGAACTGATCGGGCTCTTGTAATGCCTTAATCAGAGAATCTCATGCCTCTTTGGACAGGAGGAGAGCATCCAATATACTCAGTTGTGAGGGTATTTTCCTCAGATGTCCCAGGATATTGTAATCCATGTTGTTTTTCTTATGCGGGTCCCTTGCTGCGAGTTCTTTGACAACTCCACCATCGAGGGCAATTTCCTCAGGGATTTTTTTCTTTCCCTTTTTCTTTTTTTCTTGAACCCTTGTTTGTAGGTCCGAGATTCTTTTCAGGTAGCGTTCGGCTCCGCAGCTGAATATTCTCACAGTTCTTCTCCTCCTTTTCTTTTTTGGAGGTGGAGTCTTTGAAGAAAGGGTTGAGGGGTATTTCTTCCTCAGAATCACTCCCGAAAGTAAGAACTTGGGTCTTTTCCCCTTCCGGATTAATATCAACCATATGACAGTTGCTGGTTATTTTTTCACGCGCATCTGTCACACTCTTTTGTTGTCGACGAGCTTCACGCTTCATCCTCTTGAAGTGTTTTTGGCGGGCAACATATCTTTGCACTTATTGAAGGTACTGCATTCTTCAGTAGGGTGGGTGACCCTCCGATGATATAGGCAGTAGTTTGGATGTGAATCCTCTCCGTCGAGGCATATGACCCCGGGAGTGTTTCTTACGAGAGATGGCAGCTTCATTCTATGGACAGGGCTTTGGTGAAACGCTTCTCCGCCTTGATCGTGCTCTTATTTGTGGCAGGTGTGCTTTGGTTTGGTTGGAGTAGTTTATGACTCCACCTTGTCACAGCTTCTTCATCCTGACGCTGATGCTTAGCCTTTTCGTATATGGCTGTTTCGCGTTCTCGGTCAGCTTTGCTTTTTCGAAAAGCTTCGTATAACAGCCTATCGATCGGGTCTTCTGGCAGTTCAGGGGATTTTAGCGCTGATTCTGCCCCCGGTCCCTCCGCGTTATTTTCTGACGCTGAGGGAATTTCTTTGTCATTTAACAATGAATGGGAGACCATGTGGCAACTTGCTACATAGTCTTCGGTTTCTTCTGATGAGTCATTTTCCTCATCGTTGTCGCTCTCTTCATTCTCAAGAATATGCTTGAGGAACTCTTCGAGTGTGACCGGTGTCCGTGCCTTCTGGTTGTACTCCTCCAGCGCGTCAATGTACTTTTGTAGGTCTGTGCGCTGGTCATCATACTTGGCAGGCTGCACAGGATTCTTGGTCTTCTTCTTTTTCTTCGAAAACTTTGAAGGCTTGACTTGGGGATTTTGCTCTTTGTCAACAAATTTTGGTAAAGGACGCGGTTTCAGCATCTCTTCGATGATTTCTGTTATGCCCCGCTTCCCAGTATACGGGCAGAGGACGCGACGAGGCCGCTACATATTTACTCTGAAGTAAACACGCTAAGCGTATCTAAGCAATATAAGTAAAATGCACAAGAGACAGTGACAATAGATATAATTGAATAGCAACTTTATTTATTAACATTCTTTTTACAATACATCTGGAAAGGTAAATACATGGAATGAAAGCAATGCCTAAACAGTGGTATAATAGAAATGTAAAGGAAATGTACAAGTAAAACTAAAGCTCTAGATCTTCAGCAAACTGGTCCAAGTCTTCACTGCTGGGCTCAATCTCCAGTGAGTCCGAATCACCTAATGACATTCCAAAGAAGAAGAAAGAGAATGTCGTCAGCGAACAAATCGCTCGGTAAGTCCAATAGACAGAATAAAGTATAGCTTTTTATTGTTGTTATTTAGTGTTAACGCTGTTGTTTGTAGGTTGGTACAGAAGAGGCCAGTGTATACGAGAGGGGTCTCACTATACCAGAGACTATGGTATACGGAGTACAAGGAACCGTTTAGCCACGGTACAACGGCAATGGAGATTCAGGTTAGGTGTCTTATGGTTGCAGTCTCGTGTCACTTCTAACACCTTCCGTACCAATCTACCCCTTATAAACCCCGCGATGTCTTGATTTGCGTTGATTGTATTATATTGTCTTGTAAATTGTATAGATGGATGACTTGCTGAAACCATGATATCAGTAATGGAACGGATATAATGGATGAACATGTAAATGGAATATATCCATGGTTCGGTTCAGTCAATACAGATTGATATTGATTTAATAGATGGATTCATATTGAATCATGTTGTATTGTAGTTTGTACTTTGATCACATTCAAGTCAGATTGGTTATATTGAGACTCAGTCTGAGTCAGACAATTAGAAAAGAAATTGAAGTCCTGAATTATGTTTTGATGCTATCGGTAAGTGCTGCACATGGACGGCATGATTTGTGTCTTTTTCAAAGACAATTACCGTGTTGATAACACCGTTTGTCAAGTTGTCTACCTTAAATAGGCAAGCACCCATATCTCTGGCTTCCTGAGGCTCAAGAGACCGGTCCTGCTTAAACCTATGTTTATTAGGGTCCTTATTGTAATTTAGCATCACTTGAAGGGGTTTTATATAAAAATAATTTTATATAATTTTCAAAATACATCTCAAGCATTTAATTATCGTCTTTAGGGTTTTCATTGATGTATATTTTATAAATGTGACATTTCTAGTGAATAAAACCTAATTTCATAATATATGGTATTTATTTGTAATATGAATGTTGTTTTGAACTATCATGGTAGTTTCATGTAATATTTGAATTCTTTTCTTGAGTTTTGGAAACATGGAATATTATATATATTTAAAATAAGTATTTTGGTAATAATTATATATATATATATATATATATATTTAAGGAAAATAATTTTATTTATTTTCTTGTAAAAATCTCATTTTCTAAAGAAAAATGTATAAAATTACATTGAGACCGAATGCTCCTTGCGGAGGTCTGCATCTCGCTTTACTAAACCTGAGGATGTGCGATAATCCGCACCATCCCAAACGGTGTCCCCAAAATGGGTTGTAGAGGCTCAATTGCATGGAAATATTTTAATACATCTTTTAAAGAAAACAGTTTTTATAAGTTAAAGGTATTTATTTGCAAAGTCGTATTTCCCGTATTCTATTGTCCCAAAATTCATCGTGCTATGATAGATATGTGTGTTGTGATAAGGTAGGGTATTACCTCGTGAGTTTTTCGAAGGTAATACGGTTAAAAGGTATAAGCATGTTGAATTGAAACATAAAGGTATTTTAATGTAAAAATGCGATAAAAGTTACCACAACAGTTATTTTGAGGTGAAACTTGATTTAATAGTCTTGTTAATGTTTGCTTAATAATATGTGAGAATATGAAGTTATCTTGATTAAGAAAAAATCTAGTTTTCAAGGAAAACCGAATCGGAAGTTGGATTAACTCCGCTTCCGTCGGGTTTTAGAAATAGAACTTTTTAGAGATCAAGATGAGAGAGAAGAATGGGAATTATAGGTTTTTTTAGCTAAAGGAGAGAAAGAGGATAAGTGGGGAAGCGCCGGTGCGTCGTTTCGTTGCCGAAAACTCCTTGGATCGTCGCCGGAAGTTCATCCGAGTTTCGCCCTTTGTTAACTCCACTTGTACACTATAGGAACTTGAAAACTTCTTGAGAGTTTGGGCAGGGAATTGTGAGTGAGGAGGGGTGAAATGAGGGTGGTATTTATAGGAAAAAATTAGGGTTTAGGGTGTTTAAAGAATGGATTGAAATATGCATTAAAAAGGATTAAAAGGGGGTGTTTTAATTCTCTGGTTAATTGCAGAGAATTTAAACAGTGTAGGAGGAGTGGGGTAGGCCAGGGGATGCTCGGGTGAGAAGATGAGGGCAATGGAGACGGGCGAGACCGGCGGTGCCGGGTCCCCACGCATGTGTCGCCGGGCCAATACCAACGGGGGGTGTTGGTTCTTGGGCCACATGTCCCTGTCGTTTCAATTTCTCTCGTGTATATGTTTATTTATTCTGTAACTTACCCTATTACGTGTAGTGCATGTGTAGACTCTTGGGCTTCTAAAAGGTTAAAAGAATTGAAAATAAAAAGATAATGTGGCTGATGGGATTTGAACTCTGGTGCTTTGGTTCAGCAGTGCAAGGTCTTACCAGTGAGTTACAAGCTCTTTCTTGCAGTTCAAAATTGAATCAAATACTTATAGTATTCACAGAAATTGTAAATAACCCAATTGTACATTAACTTTAAATGAATTTTATGTACATAGAAATTAGAGTTATTACAGTCTACCCTCCTTGCAAAAATTTCGTTCTCGAAATTTACAATTTATTTTAAGGACTAGTTTACAAATAAGTGAGGATATCTTGCAAGCATCTCATCTTCCCTTTCCCATGTCAATTCTCCTGGAGTGTCTCTTCTCCACATCACCCAAACCAAGTTGACTTCCTTGTTCCGAAGTGACTTCACTTTCCTGTCCAGGATCTCAACAGGTTGCTGCTCACAAGATAAGTCGGGCTGTACAGTGAGCTCGGAATTATCGAGAATATGGCCGGGGTCACTCACATACTTTCTGAGTTGGGATATATGGAACACATTGTGTACTCCTTTCAATGAAGGTGGAAGTGCCAAGTGATAAGCCACTTCACCGACTCATTCGAGTATGTCGAACGGTCCAATGTATTTTGGACTTAGCTTACCCCGTCTTCCAAAACAGATCACTCCGCGGTTCGGAGATATCTTCAGAAATACGTGATCTCCCGGCTGGAACTCTAAATGACGGCGCTTTGCATCAGCCTAGTGTTTCTGTCGATCTTGGGCTATGCGTATTCTTTCCCTGATAGTAAGGACCGCAACTACGGTTGCAACTATCATCTCTAGTTCTAGGAGTTCTCTATCTCCGATATCGTCCCAACTTAATGGCGATCGACACTTACTTTCATACAGTGCTACAAAAGGTGCCATTCCGATGCTTGCTTGGTAGCTGTTGTTGTATGAAAACTCTATAAGATGTAGGTGATCTTCCCACGATCCTCCGAAGTCTAACATATACGCTCTGAGCATATCTTGCAAGATCTGAATAGTTCGCCCAGACTGACCATCTGTTTGTGGATGATAAGCTGTGCTGAAGTTCAGACTTGTTCCCAAGCTTGCTTGCAGACTTTGCCAAAATTGCGATCGGAACCTTGTGTCACGATCGGAGACAATGCAGACCGGTACTCCATGAAGTCTCACGATTTCCTGTATGAGTTCATGGGTATCAGAGATAGCAAATATTTGAAGAGTTTAAAATCTTACTTAGATTTTTACCTCCATGTACTTCTTTGCTAATGTCTCAGTTGATTGGCCAACTCGAAATAGGATGAAGTGAGCCGACTTCGTTAGTCGATCCACAATAACCCATACCGCATTGTTACCCATTGTGCTGTGAGGGAGTGCAGTCATAAAATCCATTGTGATGTGTTGCCACTTCCATTCTGGGATAGGTAACGGTTGAAGTAATCCAGCTATCCTGTGATGTTCAGCCTTTACTTGCTGACACACCAAGCATTTAGCAACGCTTCTGGCTACTTCACGCTTCATTCTATGCCACCAGTAATTTTGACGCAGATTTTTGTACATCTTTATACCTCCAGGGTGTACTGAGTAGGGAGAGTTGTGAGTTTCTTTCATTAACTCTTCACGAACAGAACCTTTTGGTATACACAGTCTGCTGCCGTATCTTAAAGATCCGTCTTCATGATGATGAAGTCTGTTCTGAGTCCATTCTCTACTTGTTCTCTGATCTTTTGCAGCTTAGCATCACTTGCTTGAGCTGCTTTGATCTGATTGACAATTGTTGATTGAACTTGTAAATTCATCAAGCTTAAAGCGTTACTTGGCATGACTACTTCAATCTCCATCTGATGCAAATCCTGTTGAAGTTTCTACTGTGCGGTGATATTCAATGCTAATGGTTGGCAACTAAGAGCATCAGGTACCACATTTACTTTTCCTGGGTGATATTGCAGGTTGATGTCAAAGTCCGCCATGAGTTCTAACCATCGTCTCTGCCGCATATTAAGCTCCTTCTGAGTAAACACATATTTCAGACTTTTGTGATCTGTGTATATGTTCACTCGTTCACCAAGAAGATAATGGCGCCAAATCTTAAGAGCAAAGATTACGGCTGCCAACTCCAAATCACGCGTCGGATAATTACGCTCATGAATCTTCAGCTGTCTTGAAGCATAAGCCACAACTATTCCGTGCTGATATAGAACACATCCTAATCCCTTACCGGATCCATCGCAGTATACTTCGAAACCTCCCGTTTGATCCGGTATCACGAGAATAGGTGCTGTTGTCAACTTTGACTTGAGTTCTACGAAAGCTTGTTCGCATGCTTCTGACTACATAAATTCTTCATCTTTACGTGTAAGCTTAGTCAGGGGTGTTGCGATCTTTGAAAATCCTTCAATGAACCTTCTGTAATATCTAGCTAGACCCAAGAAACTTCGAATGTCCTTCACTGATTTTGGTGTTGGCTATTCACTTACTACTGAAACTTTCGCTGGATCTACAGTGATTCCATCGCCTGATACGATATGTCCAAGAAAACCAACTTGATCTAGCCAAAACTCACACTTGCTGTACTTGGCATATAATTGATGTTGTCATAAAGTTTCCAAGACAATTCGTAGGTGCTCGACATGCTCTTTCTGACTCTTAGAATACACTAGGATGTCGTCGATAAAGATGACAACAAACCTGTCTAAGTACTCCCGGAAAACTTGATTCATCAGGTTCATGAATATTGCTGGTGCGTTGGTCACTCCAAATGGCATCACAAGAAATTCGTAATGACCATAGCGAGTTCTGAATGCTGTTTTATAGATATCAAACTCCTTAACCTTCACCTGATGATAACCTGAACGAAGATCTAATTTGGAGAAAACACAAGATCCACTTAACTGATCAAACAGATCGTCGATACGCGGTAGCGGGTACTTGTTCTTTATTGTTACTTCGTTCAAGGCTCTATAATCAATGCACATTCTGTATGAACCTTCCTTCTTCTTCACGAGCAGAACTGGAGATCCCCAACTTGAAGTGCTAGGACGAATCCATCCTTTCGCCAATAATTCGTCCAACTGAGTTCGGACCTTCTTCAAACCTTCCGGACTTAATTGATATGATGCTTTGATCACCGGTTGTATTCCTAGTATTAAATCAATACTGAATTCAAGAGCTCGATTGGGAGGCAAACCTGATATATCGTCAGGAAACATATTGTCGAACTCTCGAACTACTTCTGTGTCACGACCCACCCCCAAACACAGATGGTATTGTCCGCTCTGGCCGAAGCCGTACGGTTTTGTCCCTTTGAATGAACCCGGGGCTACTTCCCAGTTGGTCACCCATCCCAGAATTTCTCTGGCTCAAGCACGCTGAAATACGGAGTTTTTCAAACTTCGGAGTTCCGATTCATCCAAAAGGCGCCTCTGTGTTATAAGAGTGGTATCATTCCATTTATAGTTCAGATCGTGCTCTCTTTCGGAATGGAATTTGATACTCCCCATTGTTCTGGTGGGTCCCCATGTGCATCCGTATCAGTTACATTCCCACCTCGATACCGGATAACATCTCACTTCTCACGGGGTAGGTGGTATTCAGCCCCAACTCCACCTGGGGTATTACATTCCCCCCCACTTAGAATAATGGTTCGTCCTCGAACCACAGACCTACTTTTGAGGGATCGGCTCTGATACCATATTTTTGTTTGGGGGTGGGTCGTGAGAAGTATGGTAATATGGTATCAGAGCCGGTCCCTTAAAAGTAGGTCTGTGGTTCGAGGACGAACCATTGTTCTAAGTGTGTGTGGGGGGGTGTAATACCCCAGGCGGAGTTGGGGCTGAATACCACCTACCCCGTGAGAAGTGAGATGTTATCCGGTATCGAGGGGGATGTAACTGATACAGATGCACATGGGGACCCACCAGAACAATGGGGAGTATCGAATTCCATTCCGAAAGAGGGCACGATCTGAACTATAAATGGAATGATACCACTCTTATAACACAGAGGCGCCTTTTGGATGAATCGGAATTCCGGAGTTTGAAAAACTCCGTAGTTAAGCATGCTTGAGCCAGAGAAATTCTGGGATGGGTGACCTACTGGGAAGTAGCCCCGGGTTCATTCAAAGGGACAAAACCGTACGGCTTCGGCCAGAGCGGACAATACCATCTGTGTTTTGGGGTGGGTCGTGACAACTGAAATAAAAGTCTCATCACAATTCAGAACGGGTATTTGGTGAAAACTCTTTACAACATGTCTAATCTTACTAGGTTAGTACATTTCCACCTGCACAGATCTCGAAAGATCTACTTGCTCCTAATGGGTTTTATTCTTTCAAGAGCATCTAGCAAAATCTAAAATCCATAATTTGCTGAAGTGCGTGGAGTCCATCCTGGATATGAAGCTGTTCTCGCCAAATTTTTTTTGGCTAAGAGCTATTTGTTCTCTTATAAAAAGAGGAGAGAAAAAAGAGGAAAATAATTCCTACAGTTTGGCATTACGTGTTAAACACGTGAACACTTATATGCAAAGCATATAAGCGCTGAAAGAAAATAACAAAAGGGCCATACATGCTTCACTTGTTAAACACGTGAGCGCTCATATGCAAAGCATATGAGTGCTGAACATAAATAACCAAAGGCCAAATAGGCCTCACGTGTTAAACACGTGAGCGCTCATATGCAAAGCATATGACTGCTGAAAATAAATAGGCTAAAACCCACATTAGGTGTCACATGTTAAACACGTGAGTTCTCTTGCCGCATTCTTTGGCAGCGCTCACATGCAAAGTATGTGAGTGCCCCAATTTAAAATGCTCTCATCTGATAGAATTAAATTCTATGTTATAGAATTAAATTCTATTTGGGAAATATTTTCCCTGATCTTTCTAATATGGAATGATCTTTCTCTAATAGAAAATCTTGGATTTAAAATCCAATTATGATAAAATATCGCCAATTAAACTTTTTGATAGAATTAAATTCTATGTGGGAAATATTTCTCCGATCTTTCTCAAATTAGAAGAGATTTTCTCTGTTAAACAGAGGACCCTTGGATCAAAAATCCAATGGTGATTATAAAATCACTCATCGATCATCTGATAGAATAAAATTTTATCTTAGGAAAATATTTTCCTAATATTGATAAATAAACAAGAATGATCTTCTCTATTAGATAGAATAAAATTCTATATTAGAAAAATATCTTCCTAATCTTGTGATAGAATAAAATTCTATATTAGGAAAATATTTTCCTAATCTTGTTAAACTAACAAGATATTCATCTAACAGAATTAAATTCTATGTTAGGGAAATATCTTCCTAATCTTGTTAAATTAACAAGATATTCATATGATAGAATAAAATTCTATCTTAGGGAAATATTTTCCTAATTTTATTAAAACAAATAAGAAATGTTCTCTGTTAAACAGAGCATCCTTGGATCAAAAATCCAATGGTGATTAAAAATCACCGTTTTATAGAATAAAATTCTATATATGGGAAAATATTTCCCCAATCTTGTTAAAAACAATAAAATATAGTCTGTAAAACAGAAATCACTGGATCAAAAATTCAACAGTGGATAAAATTCCCCAAATAATCTTTGAGACCAATTAAATCAATTGGAATCTCTCAATGAGAGATTTTCTCAAAACTGGCCAACAATTTGCCTTGCCTATATAAAGGACCTGAGACTTCAAGTCTCACACACATAGGGAGAACACACACAGGGAGAACACATATAGAAGGAACTGAAAAAAGGAGAGAGAGGAGACCACCCCATAAGTCTCTGTAAAACCACAGAAGACTCTCTAAAAGCTTCCACAAAAATTAAACAGAGAATTTAATTCTCCATAAAAGAATAAGTTCTTCCTCCTCTAAACCCTGGGTAAAGAAAAAAGCAGAGATCAAAACATCTCCTTTACCTATCTAAGGGTTTAACCTTTCTCAAGAACTTAGTTTTTTCTCTAGATCTGATATCCACAAGACAAGTCTCTCGCAAGTTGAGAATTTAATTCTCATCGGGAAGATCTTGTTCTTGAGAATCAAAGATTTAGGGAAGAACAAAATTGAAAAGAAAGAAGATGAAGTTCATAATACTCCAGGAACTTAGTTACTTCAAATCAAGAACTTGGTTCTTCAAAAACCCGATCCAAAATCCTTAAAATAATGATCTTGGTGATCGTTAATGGTCAAAATACCATTAACAGAAATTTAACCTCTCTGAAAACATGTACAAAAAGAACATGGATAAAAAAACATGGAGAAAATGGAGTCCATAATACTCTAGGAACATAGTTCCTTCAAATTAAGAACTTAGTTCTTAAAGAACCCGATCCAAGATCCTCAAAAAGTGATCTTGGTGATTGTTAATGGTCAAAATACCATTAACAGAGATTTAAGTTCTCTAAAAATGTCAACAGAGATTAAATCTGCAAAAGTACTCAGCACCTCACGTGAGAAGCACGTGAGCACCCAAGGCCAAGTTACATAGCGCCTCACGTAAAACACACGTGAGTGCCAGAAAACAGAAAAGTTTAATGCTTAGCACTAGTGCAGCGCCTTATGTGAAACACACGTGAGCGCTCAAAAAAAGCCAAAGCTATGCGCCTCACGTGAATCACACGTGAGCGCTATATGCAACTGAGTGCTTAGCACTATTTCAACGCCTCATGTGAAACACACGTGAGCGCTATATGCAACTGAGTGCTTAGCACTGCCAGGTGTTATAGAAACCCAATCTTAGCCTACATTGGCTAAGCTTATATTCATGATATCCAAACTGATATCCAAACCGATCTTCATCCCATACTTTTAAGTTAATCTTAGTCTCAAATAAGGCTAACGATTCTTAGATCCACCATGATCTTGTCCCTCAAATACGGGATTTGGTTTAAGAGTACATCTCTCCACATGTCTGATATATGTCATTGTAATTCCCCAATGTCTTCAGAGAGGTGGCGGGTCCCGAAAACTAATAACAATTTCTCGTCCCAACTTGATGTAAAATTTTATCAAGACAGGGAATGATACATCCCACATTGATGCACTTCCAAATTGACGTGGACATCTCAAATTGGATCGCACTCCAAATTGGACGCATTCCATGTCACCATCGTTCACTCCGCCACGTAAAAAATACACGTGCATGCAAGATGAATGTTGGACCGAAATGTCCTTAAACTAACATTCGTCCCCAAAACGGGAATGTTGGACCGAGATGTCCCTAAACTAGCGCGTTGCCTTAAACATGGTGATAATAGACCGTGATGTCCTTAAACTAAAATAATTGAGCCCATATACTCATTTGTTTCTAAGTTGATTTTAGTCTCAAATATGACTAACGATCTTTAGATCAAACTCAAATATCCTATGAATAGATGGACCTCACAAATATGAGAAATGCGTTCTAAGTTCATTCCCGTTGGCAAACCAAGCTACCACCGTGGACCTCGTCAAGCAAATTCTTGACCCAAACCCAAATCTCAAATATACGGATTTGGACTAATTTGTGCCCTACAGGCACGACATAAATTAGTCTCCGTATACAATCCACGGGCAACCAAAACAAAACAAACATAACACACGATACGAAGTGAACTTCTGGAGCAGGAGAAATTGGTTATCCCAACGCGATAACATAATTAACTATAGGGGCTTGCACCTGCAGGGAAGAGCGTCCCCATAATAAAAAAACCCTTAACAAATGAAGGGGAATCTGATGAAGTCTGTTATAACGGTCGCATCTATCCAAACATCCGATATACAGTGCAATAAATCAACTTGGTATCTTCAAAGAGGTGGATGGATATGTCCAAATAGCATCTGCCCCCATATTTAGGCTAGACGTCCTCCGCGTCTCAGTCCGGTTTTTCGGCGGTCAACAGAAGCATCTGGTCATCTGGAAGTTACCACTTTCTATGATCTGCTGATAACTAGTAAGGCCATCATTACCATGATGCAGACCTTTTTGTCACCGTCTATGAGAAAACCGAAGTACCTCTCGGGTGGCTGAGGTCACCTATATAATCTGCGGAGTGGCTAATGGTTTGTCAAGTTCAATTGAATCCTTAGCTTCTACTAAATTTTCGGTAACCGTTTGTGGTTCTGGAATCACTTCCAATTCTATCATACTCTCACTAGTTTCTTTTGCAAAAGGATTCCTTTTATAAAAAGGTGGTGAGTCAAGAACAATGTAACTATTGATCTTGAAAATGGTAGAAACAAAATCCTAGCGAATACTTGGGATAATCCACAAACCGCCAATACCGAAGCGTTCCTTGATTTTATCCAGATTTTGCTTTTAAACAAAAGCTGGATAACTCCATATCTTAACAAGCTCAAGATATGTAACCATTCTATGTCCAAATAGAATCAAGGCACAAATTCAGATGGAACCAGATTCAAATGTCATGCAACTGTTTCCAATGCATACTACCTAATGAAAAAAGGCCAATACAACATTACTCATCAAGGAGCGAACTCACGGATGAGCAACCTGTGAGAGAATCAAGTTCTCAATACTATGATGGAATACCTAGCATAATTATCTACATCTTAGATCTCCTCGAAGAATCTTGATACTTCCAACGTATGGCTCTCAAAATCTTTGGACCTTGTATTATAACGAATGCATGTCTAAAAACAGAGAACTCATAGGTAAACCTGAATAAAGTAAGAATACCAACCTTTTGTCCCGAAGGACACTAGACAACATATATTTTCATGTATAAGTCCCAAGAGTATACTAACTCAAATTCTGTGTTTTGTAAATTGAAAACTGTATCTTGGTTAAGAATGTCTTACACCGTTATTTAATACACCTTACTTTATCCTCGACTGATAAAGGTAAATGTTTATAACACAATTTTCAAAAATGTATATCTCATTTTATAAAATAAAGATACAGATATTTCATTTTAAAATTTGGTGCATAACAACGGTTATTCGAAACCAAATGTTTGTCGTTAGGCAAAACCAGGCGATTTAATTCAATATCACCAATTGCAACGAATTCCGATATTGAGGATCAAATCACCCATTTCCCAATATTCTACTCCTACTCATCATTTGTATCACCGTACAGATGTGAGATCCAAATCCGGTAAATATAAACTCTGGAGTCAGAATTAATTAGGAAAACAGTTCTCTTTAACAATTACATAGAAAATCTGAAACATGAAAATGTTTCATAGGGGATGTCCAGGTATTCCCAGTAATGCCTTTTCCATTATCCAGATTCATGATAGTAGTCGCAATTTCCTTTTCTCTCACTTCAATCCCTTTATATGTCTCTACATCTTATCTTCTGCACACCGCACTTAGGCTAATTGATTTTATTCTATCCCTACTTTTCGGCACCAGCCTAAGGTTTGGGAGAAGACTATCCAATAAGCGTAATAGGTGTAATTTTCTAATACAAGGAGCTTTCGCAACCTGAAAGAAGGTAAAGGGAAGAGACAACCGAATAATCCTATTCAATTTCTCCAAAACCTGTGGACATCCTCGACTGAAGTAACTTTTTCGAGTTCGTATGTAACTATACGATGGCCGTTCCAAACAATATGGATCATCGTAGTGATACGAAGTGTTCTGAAGAAATGTAAAGGGTAAAGTAGGAGTAGCGGGAATATGTGCGACTTTGTCAAGAATTAAGACAAGCCAAAGCCAAAGTCTATAAAAAGGTCCGGTCAACTTGGTTCATGAGTTTTAGTTTAAGGTAAGTCATGGGTCACTGTACCAGAGAGAGAGAAAATAAACACTCAGCGTGCACTCTATCAAGATTAGATTTGTTATTACTTTATCTAATCAGAATGGCTCCCATTGTTTTCTTGAATTCTCCTTCAAACCCTAAAAAGGGAACTAGTCGGGATCATATACACTTTACAAGTTCGCTAACCGTTTAGCCAGGCCAGTGTTGGTACTCCGAGAGAGGTCCCCCGTGCTTTCGCACGGACCCAATTAATAACCCCGTTTCCGCAGAGGTGTAATCTCGTTAACACATTCTAGACACCTAATAGGTTAGCTAATTGTGAAGTGAAAAATCTCCCGAGGAGTAATACATACTCATCAGTGTAAATCGGGACCCAAGTATCATCATGTGATAACCTGACGAAATCCACTCAAGTCACCACACTCCAGAAGGTATGCGCATGCCTAACAAGTTTCCTATATGCTTGAAACTCCCGATATGGTTTTTGCCCCTAACGGCTTATGACCTTAACTAGGTCAACATATTATAAACCGCTAGTCAAGCTCAACCCGTCATTATCCTGAATTAATTTAGACCTACCCGCATATACCCTTGACTAATTCAAAATGGTTATGCGGCTGTCATAGATAATCGCAACACTTGAAACAAACAAGAACCTCTCAGCTACCAAACACTACGCTTTGACCAGGTCAAAACACATAGCATGAATACTAAGTAACACTTGTAAGAAATGATGGAGGGCTACGGCTGGTTTTTGGCGAAAAACCTTTAATATAATGAACTTGATATCGTTGAAGGAACTCGAATGGCTTTGAAATGGAGTGGTTTAAGCTCCGCTTTTTAAAACTGGTAACATAAACTTTTGCTTAAGAGCAAACTACCAATGAAGGGATCAAGGCTCTTCCCTCATAGAATGAGGTGCGGGATATTCTTAACCGAATACCTCTATGCAAAGAAAAAGAATACGACTAAGAGTTTTGAAGAAAATCGAGTAGTTTTAAAATTAGTTTCGACATCATTTAGGTTTATTTTCCTTGCATTATTCAGATAATGCGTTCCCGTCATTTTAAGTTTCCAAGCCACAAAAGAAATAACCAAAATAGCATGCTTTTATATGCTATCCGCATTCGCCACGGGGCCCCGTCATGTACCGTTAGGTTACTTAACTAACGACAGAGTGGGGGAAGGACTAGTGCATACATATATAGAAGCATCTACTATATATATATATCAATATCGCAGGCAGATAATAGTCATCACATGCAGATAAAAAACATCACAGGCATGCTAACAACAATATGGAATGGCGGATAATTTAGGAGCACCGCATTTCATTTGAGCCGCAAATGAGACGCGACGTTCCCTGGTCGTGTAGATAGCCGGTGCAATGAAGAACCTAGACCTCTACGAATACGGCAAGTTACCAACCAATCCTGAAAGTGAGGAAACCCCAATCAACGAAGTGAATAGGCCACCTAGCACTTCACGGAATCCGGTAACTTGATCACCCCTCTGTGGGTCAACCTATACCCCCTACGAGTGCGGCAAATATCCCGCCAATTCTAGAGTAAGGCCCTCTGGTCTTAACGCCATGTGATGCAGACCCGTTGCTCTCTAGAACCCGGCTATTCGAGCACTCCTCCGCGGGGTAATCCTAGTACAAAAAAGAAAAATATATATACAATGGTGACATCGACCTCAACCCGGCAGTAATCTAATGAAAGAATATACAAACTGGCAGAAACGACAGTCCATATGTCGGATGCTCGCCTCACAATAATGAATATACAAATGAATCTAAACTGTACAACTACCATTGCACTAGGGGCTATCCAACACGACAATCCGACTGAACCATAACCAGATATATATAACTACAGAAACAAGTAACACCATAATGTGTGCAACCCCATCTAAATGAACATATACCAATTAGACAACGTTCAACAACACATATACCACATCACAGATATCAACGATGCAAAAGTTTCGATTTCTAAAACTCCCAAGTTTCCCCAAAGCAAAGATAACACTAAGTGAAATTTGGGGCAAATCAAACAAGACCAAAAATCTCAATTTCCAAAACCCAAGACACGGCATGAAAACAAGGATCTATGGCCACAAGAAAACCGCCCATACCAGAGATTCTAGGGTTTCTGGCGGTTTTTTGCTGACGGAATTTCCTTGTTTTCATTGTGTGTCTCTATCATGTCAAGAGTAAGTCTCTGCACTTGTTTAAAAAAATTTCAGAGACTAAAAATTTTTCGAACAGAAAATGGGTTTTGAAAATTGGGGTTTTTCAGTTTTGAATCTAAAGTATCATCTACTGCTAGTTTAATGTGTTTGAGAGGCTCTGATACTATGTTGGTGTTAGGTGCTCGCCCTGCGGAAGCCACGGCTAAGACGGAAGCGATACAAATTTTTTATGTAAGTACAAAACACACTAACCCAAGAAATCGATCCAAACACCTAAGCAAGCAAACTAAACATGCAAGGGTATATAGTAATACAACCTTCGACGCGTGTCCACCTAATTGTGGAAGATCCCTCCAAACTCGTAGACACCGGGAACGCGATTGAAAGGTGACCACCCATGCCGAAGAAGATCAACTCGAGAGAAACCGGAAAAGGCTCCGACCGACGCTCCAAACTTGCTAAGGATGGATTATGGGTGACGTAGGAATTTTTCCACTAATTATTTTCTCTCATAACCATGCTCAAGAGAGCAAGAAGAAGAAGGAGAAGAGGTGAGGAAAAATGGCTATGTCTTGAGCCATGAAGCGACTCAAGAATGTAGAATGAAAAATCATCAAGTGTAGAAAATTGATTGGCTTTGCTTTTTCAACCATGGTTCAATAGTGCAACTGATTAGTCTAAAATATTGCACATTTGAATAAATATTTTCCTACTATTGTTAAGTACTAAAAGGTGTTTATTGTAAATATAGAACATATGTTGGTTTTTTTGTAAAAAAATTATTATCATATGTTTCTACATTATAATTAATATAATGGGGAAAATATATGCATATAATATTTAAATGAAATCTTAATAATTAAAATATGCATATCATATCAAATATTTCTAATCAATATTCTTAAGATATTATATTATATAAATGGTTAGGATAATATCTCAAGAATACCATATGCTACTAAACACTTTGATTTGAGATATTATGCAGATATTGGCTCAGGTCTGGAATCCAAGTAAGATATCCAAGTCAAATCGGGATATCAGATCCGAATCTACCAAATTTTAGAAGCAAATCGAGAGATCTAGCAACGGTAGAGACTCAGAGTATTATTTTCATAATCTAGACATCAAAAGGAACTCCACATGTCAACACAAGAGACCAAAAGAAATATTAAATCTGATTCCACTATGTTGCGGCTGAACCGCGGCCAAAGGGGGCAATATAAGGCGGTTCCGCAGCTCATTGGTAGCTGTCGGATGTGAGATTTTGTGGCTTGGATCATTACTGTATATCCTCACATATGGAATCTATGGTTTTTGGTTTCAAATACTATATAAAAGACTGAGAGCCGTACATTCAAAATCTTCATCGAAAAGATCAAAAGATCCAAGAGATCTACGTATCCGAGTGATCATCATCTATTCATCTACCTCCATAAAGAGAGAAATCTAGAGCAATCTAGGGTTCTTTTAATCTACTTTCTAAGGAGAATTGTAAATGCAATAGTTGATTAATAAAGGTAGATTTTATTTTAATTCTTTTTCAATTTATTTTTCTGCACTTACTTTTACGCATTACTTTTTCTACACCTTAATCATAATTTCTTTCTTCTTCAACCTTTCTTCACTAACCATGAGCGAGTAATTCCTAGTTTGCTAGGGTTTGTAGGATAGGGTAGGATAATGGATGAGGAAATCATTTAACTTCTTTTAAATATTTTAAAGTTTATAAATTTTAGCAAAATAAATGTTAACGTCCTAATCGGGCGCGCTATCAATTTATTGATAGTCTCGACAGCTATTTGAGATCGGTTAAACACTTGTTTTGTTAAAGGCTAGACATGAATAGAGATCAATGAAAGAACAAGGGTTAGTAGTAGGAAACCTTATTCCCTCCAAAAACCTGTTCCCGCCAAAATTTTGGCTCACAAGCTGCTCCCTTATAAAAAAAAAAAAAAAATAAAATAAAAAATAATAATAAAATAAAAAATGAAGGGAAAAACTCCACATGCAAAGAATGTAACAAATGCCTCAAAGCCAAGAGTTAAAATATTGTGAAGCAACGCTTCAGATGCAGCGCCAAGTGCGTTGCGCCCTAAACAGCGCACCACGTGCAAAGCACGTGTGTGCTAGCGCTAGGTGCGCTGCGCTCCAAGCAGCGCACCACGTGTCATACACGTGTGCGCTAGCACAATGTGCGTTGCCTTTTAAGCAGTGCACCATGTGCAAAGTACGGGTGCGCCAGCGCTGGAACCTAAAAACTCCCCAACCGTCAAATCAAAAATCTAATAATAATGATAAATCATTAATTAATCAGAATTAAATTCTGTTAAGAAAAGATTCCTCAAAATCTTTCCAAATGACAAGATTTTACTCTGTAAATCAGAGCACCGTGGGATCAATGATCCAATGGTAAATAAAAATTACCAAAGACAATAAATTTTGTTATGGAAAGATTTTCTCAATCTTGTTAAAAAACAAGAAGATTGCCTTCTGTAAAACAGAAGCGCTAGGATCAAAGATCCAACGGTGGGGAAACATCCCCAAATCAATCAGAGAAAGACCTCTTTAACTGATTTAACAAATCAGCTTGCCCTATATAAAGGCCCCAAGACTTCAAGTCTGATATAGAGAAACCTCCCTACAAACTTTGAGAAAATTCAAAAAAAAGAAAAGAAAGAAAAGCAAGCTTTTAGCGAAAGAAGATCACTTCTTCAAGGTAAAGAACATGATTCTTGAATACAGAGATGAAATCATCTCATAAAAAGAAGAACTATCTTCTAAAAAAGATCATAGATCTACAAAAGACCAAGGTCTTTTATAAAAAGAGATCAAAAGATCTCATCATAAAAACAAAAGAAGTATTTACTTCATTTACAGATCATTGATCTACAAATGCAAAGCCCTTTCCAAAATAAGAACTGTTGTTCTTGAATCTTGAGCCAGAGCCTCCTCTTAAAAAAGAACATAAGCTTGTTCTCTGATTATAAATTTGATCAAGTGCGCTTTGTGCTATTGAAAAGTGCCTTGCACTCATGAACTGCGCTTTTGCGCTCCTTGGACCGGCGCTCAGCGCCAAAATGTGCCACATGTCAATCGTAGACACAACTTACGCTTTGTGCTTCTGAAACAGAGCACTGCGCTCATGGGCTGGCGCTCAGCGCCAAGCGCGCCACGTGTCACTCACTGGTGCGCCATTAAACTAGCGCAAAGCGCTCATAAATTGAAAGCGCAATGCGCTAATAAACTGGCGCTTAGCGCTAAGCGCGACACGTGTCATTTTCGTGTGCGCTACTTGGCAGAAGCGCAATGCGCTCTTTAATTGGCGCAAAACGCCTGACGCGCCACGTGGCGCACTGTCGGAACACACATTGTTCTGATGAATGCTATGCATTCAATGCAAGACAAAAATTGTCAGGACCTAATGCTCAGCATTATTAAAAGGGCCAAGCCCAAGTAAAGGCTCAACAGCCCAGAACAATAAAATGTTAAACATTTTAATCTTATTGGACTTAGCCCAATATTGGCCATAAGTCCTCAACTTATATTGAACTGAGCCCATCTTCTCACGAATATTTAACAGATCTTAGTCCCAAACTGGACTATAGATCTTTCAACCAACTCACACCGGTTCGAGGGTACATTTCTTTACTCTTCTGATATTTGTCGTTGTAATCCTTCAACGTCTTCAGAGAGGTGACGGGTCCCGACAACCACACATTTCATAGACTATGACGTCTTTAAACTGGACTGTGGGGTTCTTAAACTCACGGATTACGATGTCCTTAACCTGGACTGTGGGGTCCTTAAGCCCACGGACTACGATGTCCTTAACCTGGACTGTGGGGTCCTTAAGCCCACGGACTATGATGTCCTTAACCTGGACTGTGGGGTCCTTAAAACCATGGACTATGATATCCTTAAACCTTGGACTGTGGGGTCTTTAAACTCATGGACTACGATGTCCTTAACCTCGGACTGTGGGGTCCTTAAGCCCATGGACTATGATGTCCTTAACCTTGGACCACCATGTCCTTAAACTGGTAATCAACCGCAATGTCCCTAAACTAAACAATAGAGTTCAAACGCTCTTTTGTTGGATCTAAATGATACTATTAAGATGATCTTACTCTAAAATTAGACTAATGTGTCCTTAACAAACATTGAGTTGATCTTAGTCTGAAATTAGACTAACGTGTCCTTAATAAACGTTTAAGTTGATCTTAGTCTCAAATGAGACTAACGTATCCTTAAACCCAAACCAAAACCCAAATCTAAGAAAATACGGATTTGGACTAATCCACTCCCTACGGGCGACAACATACATTAGTCTCCGTATACAATCCACGGGCAACCAAAAACAAAACAAACGCATACGACACGAAGTGACCATCTGGAGAAGGAGAAAGTGGTTACCGCGATGCGGTAGCGTAATTAACTGCAGGGGCTTGCGCCTGCAGGGAAGGGCATCCCCATAATCAAAACCCCCTCAAATGAGGGGGAATCTGATGAAGTCTGCTATATCGGCCGCATCCGTTTAAACCTTCGATACATGGTGCCATAAATCAACTTGGCATCTTCGGAGTGGTGGACGGATAGCACCAATTAGTATCTGCCCCGAATTAGGCAAGACAGACCTGCGCGGTCGCGTCTCTGTGTTCGGAGGGGAACATATTCTGGCACGCCCGGGGGACCTTTTCCTCTTTCCACTCCACACTTCGTGCGTCGTGTTCGCGAACGAATCGCGGTTTGCTATGGTTGCCTGTGGATTCTAGGTACTTAGATTTGGTGTCTTGCTCCGTGTAGAAAACAGAAGATCAATGGCTTCAAACTGCACTAACTGCAACTGCAACTCTCGCTCCGTCCCGTCCGGAGGAGTGACTTACGGGCCCCAAGCGGCCTCCATCTTCGCTATGCCGGTGGAACAGGTGACTCAGGCCACCACTGGGCTATTCTTCGGGACTATGATCCCACCGATGAGCTTCAATGCCCTAATGTCGTCGCAAGAAGCTCCAAAGAAGTCGTTCTTTGATTGGCTCATTACTACCATGGCCCCTCTCAACGGGTCAGCCGATGTCATACCAACAGCATCAGTCTTCGATAGGCTGAACCTGAACTCTAATGGGCCTGCCAAGAAGCCGCGATACCTGAAGCGGCCATCCCGAAATGGATAGCCATTCCTGCTCCTAAAGTCGTCAAGGCATCTTCCCCTGCTAAAGGGTCGGTCTTCACAAGACTGTCCGTTTCAGCTCCTACTCCATACGAAGTCACGAAGGATGCTTCCCCTGTTCGAAAGTCGGCCTTCGCAAGACCGACTGTCCCCTCTCAACGGACGTCAGTCTTCGACCGGCTAGCGCCAATAACAGCCTCTCCTCAAAACAGGGGGCATGACAAAGCCATCCCCATGGCCGAACCAACACCATCTGTGCGACATGCTCAGCGTCATCACTGGCGCCAAGTACGGAAGGCCGGGGGCAGCTCTCTGTCTGGATTTACTCCACCTGCTCCAACGGTGGAGATCGATGCCGCTGTTCCAATCGGGAACAGTTTTGAATTGATGAACAAGGTGCGCAAAAACTCTCCGACTGCTGTGCTGAAGAGATCTCCTCCATCCATGGAGAATGCTACAAAGGTGAAGCTAGAGCAGCCCCCTCAGCGGCTGTCCTCTAAAATTTATAATGTTTGGCGACAAGTTCAGGACTTAGTGATTGATCAAGAATACTCTCGCCGACCCAAAAAGATCAAAGCTCAGCAAGAAAAGAGCCATCTTGAGGTACCACAGAAAATGTCATCCGTCTGGATGCCCACTGCAACGGCTCCCTCAACGTCAACCGCCCAAAAGAGAAGAGGGCCAGAGAAAGCCCTTGTGAATGTGGAAAACCATAAAAGCGCTGAATCTAAACGCCCCAAGTCTGGGGGCATGATGGTACATACCGTTTATATGGCTTCCGGGAAAGAGGAAAGCCGTGCTTCTACAGGTCATCGACCGCTTACCCGGTCAATAACAAGGGCTCAGGAACAACAACGGCAGAAGCTTCAGGAGATACTGACTGCAATGGCCGCACTCACTGGGCCAAAAGAAAATCCAGAGACCTCGGAGCGGCGTTGGGTACAAGAAACTGACAACGAGTTCCTCCGAAGAATGCTCGAGAGGAAAGAAAAAGAGGCTGCGGAACAGGCAACCAATATAAAATGAATGGCTCTCTTGTTCCAAGACATGGCTGGGATGATGTTACAGCCGGAACCTCCAGCTGAAGACCCTCCGATCATCATTGAAGACGACAGAGGGGAGACATCGAACCCTCCTCTGGCTCTTTCAGCAGCCAAAGAGGAAACCATTTCCAAGGCCACTCTGGATGACTACATTGCTCAGCAAATACGAGCTCACCAGGCGAATGAAGCGGCCGGCCAAGTTGTTAAAACTGGGCGACCATATCCAGGCTGGTATGATCAAATAAGTTACTCGCCGGGATATACGATCCCCAAATTCTATGTGTACAAGGGGACAGGCAATCCCCATCAACATGTCGCTCAGTTCAGGGCTCTTTGCGGCAATACTGGAGGTGATGATAAACTTCTACTTTGCCAGTTCGTCGGTAGTTTAGCAGACAGCTTTTGAATGGTACTCGGAGCTTCCCGATGACTCTGTCAAAACGTTTACAGAAATGGAGTTGCTATTCACTCAACGGTTCGCAAGCGCCAGTGAACGCACCCTGATCATGGCATTGATCAATGCTAGAGTAAAGCCGGGAGAGACGTGGGTGCAGTATGTAATCCGGTGGCGGAACCTATGGTCGAGATGCGAACAACGCATAGAAGAAGCTCCTGCTGTGGGCATGTTCATGTGGACCCTTGATCCTCAGTCGACTATCTCCCAATTCATGATGTTCTTCAAGTCGACCACGTTCTAGGCCTTAATTGACAAGTTGGCCCAAATGGACCAGATGGGCCATAGACCATCTCCTTCAAAGACGGATCCTCGGAATGAAAAGGGGAAAGGAAAAGCGACTTTTGTCGCCAATACTCAACAACAGCCGAGTAATTTAAAGCCGGTTGTTCGCCAAAACAATATGCGTTCACGCCCATCCCTCGAGGAAAGACTGGGACGTCCTTACTCGTTTCCCCAGGATAAAACGAGGAGACTGTTCGAGCTGGTAGTGCGCAACAGGCTCATAAATTTGCCGGATCCAAAACGTCCGTTGCAGCCAGGTGATGTCAACAATCCTAATTACTGCCCTTACCACCAAGTAGTAAGCCATCCAATCGAAGATTGCTTCGTCTTCAAAAGCTGGATTGAAGACCAATACCAACAAGACAAGTTCGCATTATCCGAAAACTGGAAGATGAACCCGCCACAACCTCACGCCCCTAAAAAAGTGGACGTATTGGGGGCATCGTGCTCATTCATAAGGGAAGCCCCATGGGAAGTTGTTCTTTCGGCAAAGACGAAAAGAATGCTGAAGGATCTCCAAACGTGCCCGGCAATCAGGTGGAAAAATCCACTGGAACCCGAGGTCGTCGAGGGAATGCTAAAACCACGCCCAACCACAAGAATTGGTGGTGATAGTCAAAGCGCTCGCACCCAGCCATCAAAATCTTCGAAAAAGAAGAAGAAGCACGTGAAGTCTGGTGACAAACGCACGGACCTGCAAAAGCAGATTGACGTGCTGGAAGAGTATAACCAGAAGGCGCGGACTCCAGTCACACTCCACGAGTTTCTCAGCCACGTCCTTGAGGACGAAGATGATGGAAAAGACTCGTCAAGTGAATCTGAAGACTACGTAGCAAGCTGCCATGTGATCTCTCACTCGTCGATAGATAATGAGGAAGCTCCTTGCACCGAGAAACTGGGGGCAAGTCCTAAGCCAAAACCCTTGGAACCGTCTGACGAGACAATCGACTTGCTACTGAACGAAGCCCGTCAGAAAAGCAAAGCCAATCGAGAGCGTGAACTAGCTATATTCGAAAAGACCAAACGCCGACGACTGGAGGAAAAGGTCGAGACACTCCAACTGGAGCAAAGCATCCCTATCGCCAGCAAAAGCAAGCTTAAAGCAAGGAAATGATTCGCTAGGGCCCTAGCAATAGGAATGAAGTTGCCTTCTTTCAAAGGAAGTTCCCCTGGCAACATATGTCTTGATGAAGCGGACATACATCCTAACTTCTGCCTATACCATCAGAAGATTGCACACCCTATCGAGGAGTGCATAGCTTTTAAGAACTGGTGGCAGGGATATGTTGCCAATCGACGACACGTTCAACGAGTGAAGCGCAAGACTCGTCGGGAAAAGAAAAGCACGACAGATGAGCGCGAAAGAGCTGCTGGCAACTGTCATATAGCCAACACCAAGGGATCGCAAATTGTCACCTTTGGAAGCGACTCTGACGAAGAAATCGCCCTCAGCCCTCTCTTCAAGGAATCTACCTCCGACACAAAACATGCGAAGATTTGTGGCAAAATCTAGCTGCATAATCGTGCGTTGACTGATGACCGAAACGTCGTTAAACTACTACCAACCCGCAGCATCCTCAGGCCGACATGGTAAAAAAAATAAAAAATAAAAACGGTATGACCATAAGCAAAAAGGGCACGGATGAAAACCCGAAAGGGCTCCGTGAGTAAAAACAGCAGGCCTGCCGGCGAGTTTTGTGAAAACCCAAAAGGGCGCGATCTCGTTAAAAGACACTTGTAAGGTCCTCTCGACTTTATAAGGAGAAACCACCTGCATGAGATCCTTACGACTCACAAGAGAGCAACACACTTAGGGATCCTCTCGATTCCTAAAGAGAAATTACACTTGCGAGATCCTCATGACTCGTAAGGAGAACCCTCCTATGAGACCCTCACGGCTCATAGGATTCAAAAGTCTTAAGCTACAGGGATCTGAACCTGTTCTTAAGCGGCCACCACAACCTCCGACACTGCCCTACAAGCGGCTCAATGTTGACCCTTGTATACAATCCACAGGCACGAATAAACATTTCCCTAACAAAGTCCCATCCGTGACTAGGGATATGTCTATACGGTGGACAACCCTTGTAAGTCCTATCGACTTGTAAGGAGAAAACACTCTTGTAAGATCCTTACGCCTTATAAGAGACCATACACTTAGAAATCCTCACGATCCCTAAGGAGAAAACGCACATACGAGATCCTCACGACTCGTAGGAAGAAAAACCTTTATGAGACCCTTACGGCTCATGAAGTCAAAAGCCTTAGTCGACAGGATCCTAACCCTGTCTACTATGCCACCTTTGTTCGACATCGACAGAGGCAAATGATGATTCGCTCCTGGCAATATTCCAGTTGTAGCGGTGCTGATGCCGAAATTGGTATCTAATTCCAAGCTTGCAGCAAGAAGCTAGCGAGCCACACATGCATACGAAATAGCCGAAATGATGGGGCAACTTGCAACAAAATCAACAAGTAAAAAAATGTATGCATGGAAAATAGCCGAAATGATTGGGCAACTCGCAATAAAAAGAAGCGAGTAAGAATAAAATAAATAGCCCAAATGATTGGGCAACTCGCAATAAAAAGTAGCGAGTTAGAATAAAATAAATAGCCGAAATGATTGGGCACCGTGAAAAATAGCCGAAATGATTGGGCAATCGCGACCTTCGCGATATAAAAAGCTGAAACGATAGAGCATCACGGAAAGAAATAAAAAAAATGAAAAAAAATGAAACTCTTGCCCTACAGGTGATATCACATCAATCCCTGTATACAATCCAGGGGCGCAAACAAAGAGGGAACCATATCATCCCATCAGGCTCCATCAGAAAGAGAGCCAAGTCTCGACGGTCACATCTGCATCCCAGAAGACCAACAACGGCGTTCTTCCTTATGTCAGCAAGGCACGGAAGCGACACAACGAAACGGAGCCACGGCATAGTCTCTAGTTCCAAATTTTAACGGCAATTTCTACAGCCTAAAAATCAACAACGGTGATCCTCCTCATTCCAGCAGGATTCAGACACTGCAATCAACCCTAGAGCTACGGCAAAGTACCTAGTTCCAAATCTCGACGGTTCACAGACAACCTAGAGACCACCTCGATATTCGTCTCGTTACAGCAGATGTAACGTCAATGAAAGACCTCACGGTCGAAACAAAGCGGAGTGATGGCAAAATCCCAGCTCCACCTCAGCATTCGTCTTGTTACACCAGACGCAATGTCAACAATGGCGTTCCTTCACAGTCCAGCAGGATGCAAATGCAACGTCAATGAAAGACCTCATGGTCGAAACAAAGCGGAGTGACGGCAAAATCCCAGTTCCACCTCAGCATTCATCTTGTTACACCAGACGCAATGTCAACAACGACGTTCCTTCGCAGTCCAGCAGGATGCAGATGCAACGTCAATGAAAGACCTCACGGTCGAAACAAAGCAGAGTGATGGCAAAATCCCAGCTCCACCTCAGCATTCATCTCGTTACACCAGACGCAATGTCAACAACGGCGTTCCTTCGCAGTCCAGCAGGATGCAGATGCAACGTCAATGAAAGACCTCACGGTCGAAACAAAGCGGAGTGACGGCAAAATCCTAACTCCACCTCAGCATTCGTCTTGTTACACCAGACGCAATGTCTACAACGGCGTTCCTTCGCAGTCCAGCAGGAGGCGGATGCAACGCCAACGAAAGACCTCATGGAGTGACGGCAAAATCCTAACTCCACCTCAGCATTCGTCTCGTTACACCGGTCGCAATGTCAACGACACCGTTCCTTCGCAGTCCGGCAGGATGCAGATGCAACGTCAACGAAAGACCTCACGGTCGAAACAAAACGGAGCTACGGCAAAATCCCTAGTTCCAAGGCTCGACGGTTCACCAACAACCTAGAGACAACCGCGACATTTGTCTTGATACAGCAGACGCATTGCCAGCAAACGAAGCAAAGGTTAAATTCCCAGCTTCAGGGTTTAGACGGCAACTCATATAAAACCTGAAAGACCATCGGAGATCATCCCACACTAGCGCGGAGTGGTCACTACCTCGACGTTCATCTCGATACAGCAGACAAGATGTTACTACAACGTCCTTCCTCCAACAAGATTCGGACACGCCAAAGCAAACGAAGCGGAGGTCAAATTCCTGGCTTCAGGGTCTTGACGGAAACTCATATAAAACCTGAGAGACTATCGGAGATCATCCCACACCAGCACGGAGTGATGACCACCTCGACGTTGTCTCGATACAGCAGACGAGATGTCACCACAGTGTTCTTCCTCCAGCAGGACTTAGACGCAACATCACCCAACGGAGCCACGGCAAAATCCCTAGTTCCAAACCTCGACGGTTCACCAGCAACCTAGAGACAACCGCGACATTTGTCTCGATACAGCAGACGCAATGCCAGCAAACGAAGCAAAAGCAATATTCCTAGCTTCAGGGTCTTGACGGCAACTCATATAAAGCCTGAAAGACCATTGGAGATCATCCCACACCAGCACGGAGTGATCACCACCTCGACGCTCGTCTCGATACAGCAGACGAGATGTCACCACAGCATTCTTCCTCCAGCAGGATTCAGACGTGACAATCAAACAACGGAGCCACGGCAAAATCCCTAGTTCCAAACCTCGACGGTTCACCTACAACCTAGAGACAACCGCGACATTCGTCTCAATACAGCAAATGCAATGCCAGCAAACGAAGCGAAGGCCAAATTCCTAGCTTCAGGGTCTTGACGGCAACTCATATAAAACCTGAAAGACTATCGGAGATCATCCCACCCCAGCGCGGAGTGGTTATGACTCATCGGGGTTCTCCAAAATGAGCCTAACCTCAAGTAAAAAGCGGCATGGAAAAATTCTTAACGCTTGCTCTTCCGACGGTCAAACTGCCGAGGAGGATTGCTTGAAGACGTCTTGTCCAGCCCCCGAAGGGATCAGAGACACGACAGTCGTAAGGCTACTCGAACAGCAAGATTTCCTATTGAGAAATACATCAGCCAACGCGACGGTACGACGGACAAAACCCTAGTACCACCGACCCTAACGGACCTCTGTCGTAAAGAGCAGAGGTTAACTGTGACGTTAGGTAATTCTTGCGAGAACTGCTCGATTCGTCTCGACTTGTAAGGAAATTAGTGTCTTTGCGAGAACTTTTCGATTCGTCTCGACTCGTAGGGAAAAGCCTTAGGCAATGGGGATAAGAACCGGTTTCCTAAGCACCGGGGCCCTGCAAGTCGGTCCAAAATGGACTCTTGCATACTATTCACGGGCCACACCCTCTAAAGTCGAATCTCGACAAGGAGGGAAACAACGCTTACGAGTCCTCTCGACTTGTAGGAGGGAAAATTCTCTTGTGAGATCCTTACGACTCTCAAGAGAAAATGCGCTTAGGAATCCTCACGATTCCTAAGGAGAAAATACATCTACGGGATCCTCTTGACTCGTAGGGAGAAAAGTCTTCATGAGACCCTCACGGCTCATGAAGTTGAAAAGCCTTAGGTGGCAGATCTGAACATGTCTCCGAAGCCATCGCTACCTTATAAAGAGTTCAGGATGAAATGTCATCTACCATCCATGGGCCAGCGTTGCCAAAGCCACATTCGCCGCTGAAGTAAAGAAGCTACTTACGGGTCCTCACGATTCATAAGGAAAAATACTTGAGCGAGATCCTTACGAATCACGGAGGTAATGAACACTTAGAAATCCTCACGATTTCTAGGGAGAATTTGCACCTACGAGATCCTCTCGACTCGTAGGGAGAAAAACCTTCTTGAGATCCTTACGACTCATGAAGACGAAGAAAGTCTTAGGCTATAAGGACCCTAAACTTGTCTCCTAAGCCCTCAATTCTGTGGCCATGCATAACTCTGCACTACTTCACCCACGTACGTACTTACGTCGGCAAAATAGTGGGGGGCATTTGTTCCCGCCAAAATTTTGGCTCACAACCTGCTCCCTTATAAAAAAAAATATAAATAAATAATAAAATAAAAAATAATAATAAAATAAAAAATGAAGGAAAAACTCCACATGCAAAGAATGTAATAAATGCCTCAAAGCCAAGAGTTAAAACATTGTGAAGCAACGCTTCAGATGCAGTGCCAAGTGCGCTGCGCCCTAAACAGCACACCACGTGCAAAGCACGTGTGCGCTAGCGCTAGGTGTGCTGCGCTCTAAGCAGCGCACCACGTGTCATACACGTGTGCGTTAGCGCAATGTGCGCTGCCTTTTAAGCAGCGCACCACGTCCAAAGCACGGGTGCGCCAGCGCTGGAACCTAAAAGCTCCCCAACCGTCAGATCAAAAATCCAATAATAATGATAAATCATTAATTAATCAGAATTAAATTCTGTTAAGTAAAGACTCAAAATCTTTCCAAATGACAAGATTTTACTCTGTAAATCAGAGCACCGTGGGATCAATGATCCAATGGTAAATAAAAATTACCAAAGACAATAAATTCTGTTATGAAAAGATATTCTCAATCTTGTTAAAAAACAAGAAGATTGCCTTCTGTAAAACAGAAGCGCTAGGATCAAAGATCCAACGGTAGGGAAACATCTCCAAATCAATCAGAGAAAGATCTCTTTAACTGATTTAACAAATCAGCTTGCCCTATATAAAGGCCCCAAGACTTCAAGTCTGATATAGAGAAACCTCCCTACAAATTTTGAGAAAATTCAAAAAAAAGAAAAGAAAGAAAAGCAAGCTTTTAGCGAAAGAAGATCACTTCTTCAAGGTAAAGAACATGATTCTTGAACACAGAGATGAAATCATCTCATAAAAAGAAGAACTATCTTCTAAAAAAGATTATAGATCTACCTAAGACCAAGGTCTTTTATAAAAAGAGATCAAAAGATCTCATCATAAAAACAAAAGAAGTATTTACTTCATTTACAGATCATTGATCTACAAAGGCAAAGCCCTTTCCAAAATAAGAACTGTTGTTCTTGAATCTTGAGGCAGTGCCTCCTCTTAAAAAAGAACATAAACTTGTTCTCTGGTCATAAATTTGATCAAGTGCGCTTTGCGCTATTGAAAAGTGCCTTGCACTCATGAACTGCGCTTTTGCGCTCCTTGGACCGGCGCTCAGCGCCAAAATATGCCAAGTGTCAACCGTAGACACAACTTGCCCTTTGCGCTTCTGAAACAGAGCACTGCGCTCATGGGCTGGCGCTCAGCGCCAAGCGCGCCATGTGTCACTCACTGGTGCGCCATTAAACTAGCGCAAAGCGCTCATAAATTGAAAGCGCAATGCGCTAATAAACTGGCGCTTAGCGCTAAGCGCGACACGTGTCATTTTCGTGTGCGCTACTTGGCAGAAGCACAATGCGCTCTTTAATTGGTGCAAAGCGCCTGACGCGCCACGTGGCGCATTGTCAGAACACACATTGTTCTGATGAATGCTATGCATTCAATACAAGACAAAAATTGTCAGGACCTAATGCTCAGTATTATTAAAAGGGCCAAGCCCAAGTAAATGCTCAACAGCCCAGAACAATAAAATGTTAAACATTTTAATCTTATTGGACTTAGCCCAATATTGGCCATAAGTCCTCAACTTATATTGAACTGAGCCCATCTGCTCACGAATATTTAACAGATCTTAGTCCCAAACTAGACTATAGATCTTTTAACCAACTCACACCGGTTCGAGGGTACATCTCTTTACTCCTTTGATATTTGTCGTTGTAATCCTTCAACGTCTTCAGAGAGGTGACGGGTCCCGACAACCACACATTTCATAGACTATGACGTCTTTAAACTGGACTGTGGGGTCCTTAAACTCACGGACTACGATGTCCTTAACCTGGACTGTGGGGTCCTTAAGCCCACGGACTACGATGTCCTTAACCTGGACTGTGGGGTCCTTAAGCCCACGGACTACGATGTCCTTAATCTGGACTGTGGGGTCCTTAAGCCCATGGACTATGATGTCCTTAAACCTTGGACTGTGGGGTCCTTAAACTCGCGGACTACGATATCCTTAATCTCGGACTGTGGGGTCCTTAATCCCATGGACTATGATGTCCTTAACCTTGGACCACCATGTCCTTAAACTGGTAATCGACCGCAATGTCCCTAAACTAAACAATAGAGTTCAAACGCTCTTTTGTTGGATCTAAATGATCCTGTTAAGATGATCTTAGTCTAAAATTAGACTAACGTGTCCTTAACAAACGTTGAGTCGATCTTAGTCTGAAATTAGACTAACGTATCCTTAACAAACGTTTAAGTTGATCTTAGTCTCAAATGAGACTAACGTATCTTTAAACCCAAACCAAAACCCAAATCTAAGAAAATACGGATTTGGACTAATCCACGCCTTACGGGCGACAATATACATTAGTCTCCGTATACAATCCACGGGCAACCAAAAACAAAACAAACACATACGACACGAAGTGACCATCTGGAGAAGGAGAAAGTGGTTACCGCGATGCGGTAGCGTAATTAACTGCAGGGGCTTGCGCCTGCAGGGAAGAGCGTCCCCACAATCAAAAACCCCTCAAATGAGGGGGAATCTGATGAAGTCTGCTACATCGGCAGCATCCGTTTAAACCTTCGATACATGGTGCCATAAATCAACTTGGCATCTTCGGAGAGGTGAACGGATAGCACCAATTAGCATCTGCCCCGAATTTCAGGCAAGACGGACCTGCGCGATCGCGTCTCTGTGTTCGGAGGGGAACAGAACCATAATCTACATTCATCACTATCGCTTTAGTTATAAACTATTAAAAATAAAAGAGTTATTTTTAATTATTCATCCATTACTACTAAGTCCTATAAACCCTACAAGCCTTTTTATTATAAATTTTATATCCATTTTAAAATACAACGACAAACAATCACCCATCTTTCATCAACTCGTCTAAAGTAAGAAAAGAATTCATGTTTCCCTGCGGACGACCCATACTCATCACGGCTAGCTACTAGCGATACCGTTTTGATTACGGTTATTTACAAAAACACTCACTTTTCATGACTAATCAAATGCCGCCGTTGCCGGGGAAACTGTCGTAATTTTTTCTTGTTATTTGGATTGATTTCTTATTAAAACCAGCAAATATAAAATAAAAGAGAATCAAAACCACATCTTGTGCATCTAACGATTATTGTGCGAGTTTCGCAAGGGAATCTGGAGTAACTGAGCAAGCCAACAGAGAATCAGAGACCTTAAACTTGGACCAAGGGAGCATAAAGGGTGCTCTGAAGAAAAATTAGCAGAAGATCCTCCATAGCGGTGGTGGAACCGCGACACTTTGGTGCTGTTGGCGATGGAACCGTGACTTCTTGGTGGAATTGGGCCCCCAAAATTCTCAGGTACTTCCCTATTATCTTTCTCTCTCCTCTGAAGCTCCAACAATCTGATTTTACCTGCTGGATTCTTTGCAAACAGCGCCGCTCAAAAATCTTTTTGCGTGTTTTGAATTCGGTTTGTTTTTGTATATTTAAACCGGACTTTAAGGGGCAATAAACCCAAATTCAGATTCGGTGGGGATTTCATCACCCTTTTTAGGCCCCACAAATCACAAACGAGCATACTATCACCCTACATTAAAAGAAAATCTAGACCAAGTCTCTAAGGACTGTCGGGCTCAATTAAGACAGAAGAGGGTCATGGGTAATCTATTGCTTATCCGTATTTCTCTTATGGTATCTAGGCAAGTGTGACTAAGGAAAGTGGTTACTTAATTAGGCCCACTATTTCGGTGATTCGTATAGTGGATACCTCCCACTTACCTGGCACTTACCTGGCCACAAGATTGATAAGGAGGTGGTAGAGGATTAATCCCGTGACTTGTCCTTTGGAAGTCTAGGAGCGGTCTAGTGACTTGACCTAGGAGACCCTAGCTCTAGGGATTGATTGTGCATTTTATGATTTTTTGAGTAAAGCCTCAAGTTCAACCATCTTTTCAAAACAAACCCGCTAAAAATCGTTCTCACACACGTTGCCACGTGCACTAAACCCGCTTAGTGCATGATCGGCTGGACACTGGATTTTAGTGCCCGTCTAGTCCGCGTTTTTGCTATCGACTCCGAAGTCGGTACTTCTTTATCTTCTATTTCTCCTCCACCTACCACATCTCCTGAGATGGACGGATCTCCATCAGATTTTAACATCACCGCCTTGCCACCACCCGTAGGTGCACAAAATCCACCGCGCATCTCTCTCCAAGAAAGATGTTACCCCGTGCGTGGACCCTTTCCTACTTATCTGTCTCTTCCACGAGCCAATGTGGATAATTTCGAAATTAAACCCCACTTAATCAACTTGTTGCCTAAATTTCACGGGCTTGAATCCGAAGATGCATATGTTTTCATAACCAAGTTCGAAAATGTATGTGCTATGATGAGTACCACCCAACTATCAGGGGATGCTCCGCGATTACGTATTCTCCCTTTTACCTTGTGCGATCTAGCAGAAAAATGGCTTTATAGCACTGCCACACATTCTATCGCTAAATGGGATGAATTCGTTACAGCATTCCTTAAGAAATTTTATTCTCATCATAAAACCGCCCGTTTTCGAAGCGAGATTAACCAGTTTACCCAACTTCCCAACGAACCATTTTGGAAATGGTTTGAACGGTTTAAAGATCTTCTTGTCCAATGCCCTCATCACGGAATCGACAGATGGAAACTTTGCCGAATTATATATGAGGGTATTAATCCAGCCACGAAACAAATGCTTGAAACCATTTGTCAATGCCATTTCATGTCAAAAGACGATGGCGAACCTTGGCAATTTCTGGAAGATCTCGCCAAACAGACATTACAGTGGGAGATCACTAGACCTACCACATCGTCTTCATCTAGGGTAGGTATCCATCAGCTCGATGTTTCCATCGCAGTAAAAGCCGAAATGGCTGCGATACAAAAGAAACTCGAAGTTATAGAAAACAAATTCTCGTCAGCCTCCCTAAACCAAGTTACGCTCCCCAAAACCGTGTGTAGTTGCTGTTTTGACCCATCATATTTAACGGAAGAATATCCTTTGAATCCTCCGTCTCAAGTTCAAGAAAAAACCAATGCTGCTCTTCAGCAACGACCTAAAAACGATCCTTAGAGGAATCATCCTAATTTTGTTTGGAACCAAAACCAAACTCAAAATCAAAATCAGTTCGAAGCACAAATTGCACAGATAAATGCCGCAATGAGTGAAAGAGAGAAAGAGAGGCTTCCATCTCAATCTCTACAAAATCCCGACACCTCACAAAGCGCAAACATCGTCTTTAACCAACAAAATCATAACGTGAGTACCGTAACTACGTTGAGATCAGGAAGATTGCTAAATAATAATGTTGGTAAACAAGTTGATGATGATGAATCAGATGAAACCCTGGCTACTGCTTCTAATCCTACTTCGTCTAGTCCACCATCTTCTTCTGAGCCTATTCTCCGTTCTTCACTAGGCTCAAAACCTCAGCCCATTTCCTTGAATAAACTACCACCTCAAACCATCCCAAATCCATTTTGGGATTCATTCCATCCCCACAAACTTCTCCTCAAATGTTGGACCCAACTCTTATTGATAAAGCTCTTTTTCCAAACAGGTTGAGGGCCAACAAACCAAATGCACAAATGGAGAAGATTGTGGAAATATTTAAGAAAGTTAACATAAATGTTCTTCTTCTAGATGCTATTTAATTCTTATGCAAAAATCCTTAAGGACTTTTGCACTACGAAGAAGAAAACTCAAGCGTCTAAAAATGTTTTCTTAACGAGCAATGTGAGCATTGCTTTTACCCAATAATTGCCTAAGAAACATAAAGACCCCGGTTGTCCTACAATATCTATAACTATTGGGGGTAAAAATATCAATCGCGCTCTACTCGATTTAGGTGCTAGTGTTAACTTGCTCCCGTATTCTGTTTATGAGAAACTAGGTATAGGAGAGTTGAAACCTGCGCACTGCATTCTCTAGATGGCTGATTGATCTATTATCCATCCAAGGGGTGAGCTAGAGGACGTGTTAATCAAAGTCGGGGAATTTATATTCCCTGTGAACTTTATAGTTTTAGATATACAGCTTGTGGCGAACTCACTGAACCAAATCCCGATGATTCTTGGTTGGCCTTTTCTACCAACTTCCAATGCTGTAATCAATTGTCATAACGGTTCTATGAACCCGTCCTTTAGGAAGATGACAATTGAGCTTAACATTTACAGGATAGGAAGTCAACCCTCCGAACCTTCTGCTCATCTAATTGATATATGTTCTGTCAACGAGATAGCTTCCGATAGTTGCGAAGCTGAGAAACTTTGCGATAATGATCTCGCGCCACTAGAACGTTAGTGTTTGATCTAGCTATTTATACGAGTGAGGAGCCTTCCGTCGACAAGTTCATCCCCGAGTCTGAATCCTTTGACTTGTCGCAAAAGTTAGTCTAGCTTTCTGAGCCAATCTCTTACGCTGGTCATGAACCCCTTAAAGAGTTCGAGTATCATTCCCTTACCCTACCTTCTATCATCTCTCCGCCAACACTAGATCTCAAACCACTGCCGTCTCATCTTAAATATGCATATTTAGGTGAGAATGAGTCCTTACCCATTATCATATCAGCTTCTCTAGTTTTAGAACAAGAGCGAGCTCTTTTGTCGGTCTTGAGATCGAATCTGCAAGCTTTTGGTTGGAAAATGGCAGACATCAAAGGGATTAGTCCCTTGATTGTTGAATATCATATACATTTGATGGATGAAGCCAAACCAGCATGAGACCCACAAAGATGGTTGAATCCCGTCATGAAGGAAGCGGTAAATAAAGAAATCATCAAATGCCTAGATAATCGTATAATTTACCCAATATCTGATAGCCAATGGGTAAGTCCTATTCGTGTGGTCCCTAAAAAGTCTGGCATCACGGTCATAACTAATGAGGCTATTGAGTTGATTCAAACACGCACCCAAACTGGGTGGCGGGTATGTATTGATTATAGAAAACTCAATGCCGCAACGAGAAAAGATCACTTCCCTCTACCTTTCATTGCCCAGTGTTGGAATGATTATCCGAGCATGAATACTACTGTTTCTTAGATGGATACTCTGGCTATAACCAAATCCCCATCGCCGAAAAGGATCAAGATAAAACAACGTTTACTTGTCCTTTCGGTACTTTTGCTTATAGACGCATGCCCTTTGGGTTATGCAATGCTCCCGCTACATTTCAGCGGTGTATGATGGAGATATTCTCGGACATGGTCGAGAATTTTCTAGAGATATTTATGGACGATTTCTCCATACTTAGAGACTCCTTTGAGAAATGCCTACGTCATCATGACGTTGTTCTTACCCGCTGTAGGGATAAGTATTTAACTTTGAATTGGGAAAATGTCATTTCATGGTTCAAGAAGGTATTGTCCTCGGGCATATCATTTCATGAAAATGAATTGAGGTAGACAAAGCTAAAATAGATGTTATTCATAACCTTCCTCCTCCCAAATACGTCAAAGATGTACGATCCTTTCTTGGTCTTGCAAGATTTTATAGGCGATTCATTAAGGACTTTAGCAAAATTGCTAGACCCTTAACTCTTATCTTGGCCAAGGATACAACATTTCACTTCGATTCGGATTGTGTGGCAGCTTTTGAGTCACTTAAAAGTTCCCTCACTACATCCCTGTTCTGTTATCTCCGGACTGGAATCACCCTTTCGAGCTTATGTGTGATGCATCCGATTTTGCTATTGGTGCAGTCTTAGGACAACACATTGATAAGATACCACATGTAATTTACTATGCAAGTAGGAATTTGAACGATGCCCTAATGAATTATACAACTACCGAGAAAGAATTCTTAGCAGTTGTGTTTGCATTAGAAAAATTCATGCTCTACTTAATTGGCTCTCCAGTTGTAGTTTACACCGATCATTCCACCCTAAGACATATTTTATCGAAGAAGGATACTAAATCCTGGCTAATATGTTGGATCATGTTGTTACAAGAATTTGATCTTGTCATACGAGACAAGAGTGAGTGTGAAAACGTCGTAGCCGACCATCTTTCTCGCTTTTCTTCTTCGCTAATGTTGACATTGACAATAAACGATTCCTTTCCTGACGAACAGCTCTTGACCATATCCTGTGAACCTTGGATCGTGGATATTATGAATTATTTAGCAATGGGACTTCTATCCAGCAAATGGTCAAAACAAGACAATCACCGATTTCTATCCCAAGTAAAACACTTTTACTGGGATGAACCTTATCTGTTTAAGTATTGTCCCGATCAAATCATTCGCCGATGTGTCCCTACTAATGAATTCAAGAATGTATTGTCTTTCTGCCATGATCAGGCATGTGGCGGTCACTTTGGTCCAAGAAAAACGATGGAGAAAGTTTTGCAATGTGGATTTTATTGGCCAACTTTATTTAAAGATGCAAATGATCATTGCAAAACTTGTTCATGGTGTCAACACTTGGGTCAGATTTCACAGAGAAATGAGATACCGCTCCAACCTATCTTGGCTGTGGAGATATTTGATGTTTGGGAAATTGATTTTATAGGCGCATTTCCTAACTCTTTTGGGAATTTATATATCTTATTAGCGGTTGATTATGTCTCTAAATAGGTGGAAGCAGTATCGTGTTGCACTAATGACAACAAAGTTGTTATTAACTTCCTTAAAGAAAATATCTTTTCATGATTCGGACACCCTCGCGCTATAATTAGCGACAATGGGACGCATTTCTGTAATCGGTCTTTTGAGGCTTTGATGCAGAAATATTTAATCAACCACAAGCTTTGTACGCCCTATCATCTCCAAACGAGCGGCAACCTGAGATCTCTAATAGACAGATCAAACAAATTTTGGAGAAAACGGTTTCTAAGAACCATAAAGATTGGTCCACCAAATTGACGGATGCTCTTTGGACATTTCGTTCGGCATATAAGACCGATCTTAGTATGTCTCAATACCAACTAGTGTTTGGGAAGGCTTGCCACCCTCCTGTCGAGATTGAACATAAAGCAATATGGACTATTAAAGAGCTTAATCGTGATTTTGATCAAGAAAGAAGGTATCGGAAGCTGCAATTAAATGAGCTAAGAGAACTTCGTGATGAATTTTATGATAATGCGGTTATAGTAAAGAACCGGACTAAACTGTTCCATGATAAAAACCTTTTGAGAAAAACTTTCACACTGGGACAACAAGTCCTTCTTTACGATTCCCGTCCCCATCTTCATCCGGGTAAGCTAAAATCTCATTGGAAAGGACATTTTGTGGGGCGGTATGTGAATGTTAGATTTTTTTTATGCTTGCGCTTTCAAAAGATAAATAAAAAAGAATTGGTAACCGCAATCAAGAACGGCGTTGCTTGGTAGCTAGCCGGTGAGTACGGGTCGGTCCACAGGGATTTTATGTATTTTCTATTTGTTCTAACGAGTTAATTCCAATTGGTGTTGGATTGATTATCACTAAAAACTAAGGTTGATTTAGACTAGGATTAAAACCTTGCTAGGGTTAGGTTTAGGTTAAATTTGGAAATTTAAGATTCCTCACCGCTTTCAATACCTTAATTGAGATCTATTTAGGTGTTATGGTAATAATTAATAAAGGGGATTAGCACGATCGGGAAGAAACGGTGTTTCTTTCTCTAGGTCCTTGTCCGTCCTTTCTTAATTTTTACTCTAACCTTCATGGAAAACATATACAACCGGTCTTTTAAACTATGGTATCACCGCTACCTAGTGGGATAAGGTGCCGTAGTGAGCGGTGTGTATGTATGCATGGAGTCCTATAAATAATATGCGATGGGCAAGAAAGGGGTGAGAGATTTTCATCTCTCAAACCTTTCCTATTCCTAACCCTAACAAGTGAGGAACTACTCACTCATTAGGGAATTGATAAAAGACATTTTTTTTGATTGTTTTTAAAAAGACTAACTATCTAAACTACGAAAGATAAATAAAATCTAACTAGGGAAGATAAATAAATTTCTAAACTACGGCAGAAAAGAAATTAAGAACTAGGGCAAGGTAAAAAAAACTACTTACTTTTATTCGATGCACTCTTCAAAGCATTACAATGAATTCTGAATTTTTTTTCAATTAAAAGAGGCATGCCCTCAAAAAGAGTATTAGGGTTTCTATTTATAGATCATAGAAACCCTAGGGTTACATTCGATATAGATCTGCATTTACAAATTTACCCTAAGAAGACTAGTCAACACACCGCCACACCGTTGAAAGATGCACCGACACGTGCTCTATATGGCCGCGGATCCGCGGCCAGAAGGCATGTTTGGCCGTGGTTCCGCGGCCATGTTGTGGGCTTCTTGGTTGGATTTTTCTGGGCTTCTTCTGGTTGCATTTGGCTTTTTGTTTCTTCACTTGGTTTCTCAGATTGTCTTCTAGGTTTCTTCCAGATTTCTACAGTGCATAATGTCGTGGACTTTTACCGTTTGCTTCGTGTCAAAGTCTTGAACCTTGCGCTGCCTTTGTACTTTGTGAAATTGTCCATTGATCTTCATTTGTCCCTCCAACTGAAGGCATGATCAATATTCTTCTATTTGTTGGTCGTAGTCTCACTTTTGTATCGTCTTTTCATCATTTTCACTGTTTTTGTTCCGAGAACCTGTAACCTGCAACTATGTAGCAGACATGGATCAAAATCACCTGTTTATTTGTAAAATGAACAAGAATGGGGAATATAATAATGCAAAATTATGATATGAAGAAATACCCCCAAACTTATCTTTTGCTCATTCTCGAGCAAAACTAGTTTTATTCTCGAAAAAGACCTAGCCTCACTTTCGCAGGGAAACGCGATTGCACTGAGCTCGTGCAACAAGCCGTTAAACCTCTAGGTGTCCATAGTAGGAGGAGTGTTGTCTCCTGAGGGTTTTCAGCGGATACTACCCACAAAATCCTATCAATTTGGCCTATTGACTTTTATTCTCCAATTAGGTTTTCTAACAAGAAATTCTATTATCTTCAACTCAGAAATTATCAACCCGTATTTTTCACGCTTCCTTATCATTTAATTTAAGATTGTATATGTTTTGTAAATTTACTTAACTTTTAGCATCTTTTCAGTTTTCCTTCTAAGGTTCCATCTCAACTTAGGAATTTTTATCATCTCTACTAAAGATACATGTCCTATTTTTCATTCCTATCTCTTTTCTAAACCCTAATCACATACCCCTACGTGTGTGTATGTATCACCCCTACACTTGGAAATTCAATTCAAGCTCTTATACTCTTTTCTATCGTCCAAAGTACTTTTTAGTTGGTGAATTTTTAGATGAAATTGCTCACACATCTTTCATGTGACCGTTAATACTTCTTGAAGTACCAACGACCGATTACAAAATGTGTTTACACATTAAGGCGTAATTCCTAGTCTTGTAATACCTAAGGCTTTAGCAGTGACTCCCAAACCAGTTGGTCTAAAGCACTAGGTGATAAAGCACCCTCGCTAAATATTTTTTCTATTTATGCAGCCTTAAGTGTAAGTGCACGGCGGCGCCTAGGCCTCCATCCCGAGGCCAAATGCGGAAGCGATGGTTAACTTTAATTTTTTCTTGAACCGGCACCACCGCGCACTAAAACCCGGATTGGGCCATTAACTAGTCCTAGCTAACTACAAGATGGGGAAGAGAGATATACCGAGCGATCCGTGTCCTCCGGTCTTCTCGTCGTCGTCCCGATCTCCCGCGGAATGTCCGGTCTCCATCTCCTCGCCGGAAAGGGCACCACGTCGCCGGCTTCTTTTACGGGCTCCCACCTCTATACCGTGGCAACTCGGGCACGAAGTTGGCGAGCCGACGTGCCCAAGGTTTGCTGTAGAATGTAGCGAAGTGTCATGTCTCATTTTGGGGTTTATGGAGGTTGCCATTTTGGTGGAGGGATGATACATGAACTTTGTAGAGGAACTTGGGGATTTTAGAACACAAGAGAACCAAAAATGCATCACCCCAATTTTTGGACAGCCCCCAAGGAGCTTGGCCGGCCATGCATATTGGAGAGGGAAGAATGAGAGAGAGTGAGTGAGTGAAAAAGGATAGCCACACCAATAAGCAAGTGAAAGGAAATGGTTATCATATTCAACCATCAACAAAAGCATGATGACTCCAAAGTCAAGCAATAATCACAAGCAAATCCACACTCCACCAACTAATCAACAACCATGATTGCTACAAAAAGTCAAGCAATCATGAACCATGGAAGGTCAAAGGATGGGGCTCCATCATGAAACCATCATGACACAAAAGTATGCAAAGAACACCCTCCACAAATGCTTATTTGCACAAATGCAAATAAGCCCTCCTCCACCAGTCTTCGGCCAATGAAAGATACAAAGAAATATGGCCGAAACGGAAAGCAAACTGGCAACTCCAGAAAACTGGTCCCGTAATAAATTACAGGAAAACCCCGATATTGTGCATACACACCCGCATTTACATTCCGACCGAAATACAAATGCAATGAGATAAAATCTACACTGTACTATACCAGGATCCGGCTTAAACCAAAGCCGGCTAGTAATATCCGTCCGATCCTGATCCGTGCAATACCGCACGTATCTGATCGAACCCTGCCATATCTCCATACGGCCTCCATAGCGTTTCGCCCGAAAACTTGAGCAGCGGAATGTGGGGGACTCTAAAGACTCGTCAACACCTTGGTTGTGGATTTAACCACTAGCACGTCAGAGGTATAAGCCAATACGTAACGGGCCACCAGCTATTGACCAAAAGGGACGTCTGTGAGTGAACTCATCCTGACACCCTACTGAGCCTGTCAGTGACAATATCCGTACAGTCCGGTCCGTTCGTCTATGAGCATCGCATGGCGGGCCTAGGGGGTTGGTAAAAGTCAGACCCCCAAAAGCGGTACAAGTCGTGTCGGAGTGTAGCCCAGAACACCCTGAGATACTACTGGAATACCTACCAGTAAATCTCCTGCCTCGGCCGAGGGCTTCGTGTAATGGCTCTCCTAGACACAGCGCGACCTCACCCCCAATACCGGGAGAGACGAACCCCTGAAGATCCGCTCACTGCCTCCATGTGGCTCGGGACTGTACCCAACTAAAACCTGTTTGCACGTCTCCTTTGAGCGTGGTAGGGTAGTAATCAAAGTACAGTGGGAACTCACACGAGACAAATGACGATCCCCAGGTCGATGAACTAACCTGTACACATGTCACCAGGGAACTGCTATCTGACGTCAGGTATAAGACCAACTAGCAGGTTCCCGGCGAGTCCTGTCCGGTGTACTCATAACCCAATGAGCACCTGTATACATCTTAGGTGAACCAACTGACCCCAGTGGCTTGTGAGACCGGCCACCGCCCCTCGTCGGGGTCTCGACTGTATACACTAGTCTATTCTGGAGTATCGATGCCCTGTCTCGAAACTCCCACGACTAGGGACCTTTTAAGGATGTGCTTATAGACTACCAGCTCTCACGTATATGATCGCCCTCATACTGCTGGCAGTCAAGCAAGAATCCTAGGGGCTCTATCAACGTGTAATAGCAACATGTCAGGTCACCTAAAGCAGTACACGATGATAAAGATAAACCAGATAGCATACTATCATCTTGAGTAAGACTGTCCTACCGGAATAGGTCCTCCCTCAATCATTGCAATCACGTGCCTGTGATCCAATAATTGACTCTGAGCGCACTATCTCCAATAATCTCCCACTTGCACTCAAGGCTAATTATTGCGATGTCGCATACTCACAGCCTGTGTGATACCGAACACCCAACTCCTCTACTTGTCAGTCTCACAAAGCTCGTTTGCGAAACTATTGCGTTCGAGGAATAGCCTCAGTGAGTGGATCCTCTTTGATGTTTCTTTCTATGTCTCTCTATATCTCAAGTTCGCGGAGAAACCCATCTTCCGAAATGAGTAATACCTGTCCAAGAATGTGTCTGGATGTCTGATGGGACCTAGCTCAAAAATGAACTCCAAATCCAAATTTCTTAGACTGTATCGTCAACTGAACTTAATCAGTATCCTGCGCCATGCCTCCCTTAGTATTTCCTTGGACCACCTGTCCAAAATACTGCCCCTCGTCAGAAGGAAAACTATAACTCTGACGACTACCCTGTCGTCCATGTCACCTTGGAAGCCTGGAATGATAACTGTCTCCCGAATGAGGCTGTCGTTATCATATCCCTAGAACATTCACTTATGTTCTAAAACTGCTTCCGACTGCTTCTCCAGGATTGGATCAATGTCAATTTATTGCATCTAGTGCAAGAACAACATCTGGTGTGGTACTTGACATCTCATGATTGACTCAATTGACTGAGCAAGTGATCTGCCAATCATGCACATCTCTCTTCCATTTAGTCTGTAAGACACCTTTAGAGAGGGTGTCTCCATCACCTGCAGGTACACTACCGTGTCAGGAGTCGTCCATTCTAAATACTCTTAGAATGCTGTCTAAGTACCCTTAATTGGGAAACCACCCAAATCTAGATCTAAAACCATAGATCTAGTAACCAGTATGTCTGATATAATGTCCAAGTCACATGTGGAGAAACTACTGTGTGATGACCAAAGTATAACCGATTGTAGTATAGGAATATCACTTCCTACTCTGTGTATGTCATCCAAATACCATGACATCACACCCTACTATCTTCTCAACAGATCCATCCCCTATTCTGATGAAGTCAAACCTATGACTGTCACATCAGAAATAGATGATCTATCTCTGCTACATGTGCTTTAGTCTATAAATAGACATAAGCCACCTGTCCACCAATGCTTCCGCTGCTCCACTGACTACGACAACCCTCTGGCAGAGTCATATAGACGTTCACTTCTAAAACCAGTTTAGAACGACGCTATACTCATCCTCCTGCCGGGTCTCACAGTCTGGAACAACAGCAATGGCAAGTCTGGGTAAACAAGAACTTCCCTGTCACCGTTCTTGAGGCTACCGGAGTACCTCTCGGGTGCCTGAAGTTACCCACTTTATCTGCGGAGTGGCCAATGGAATGTCAAACCAGATTGAATCTTTAGGTTCCTATCAAATCTTCAGTAATCGTTTGTGGTTCTGGAATCACTTCCAGTTCTACCATACTCCCACTACTGTTTTCTGAAAAAATCTATTTTTAATAAAACCATGGCGAGTCTAGAACAATATCGCTATTGATCTTCCAGATGGTAGAAAGTCAACCCTCTTCATAGCCTGGGTCAACCCACAAACAGCCATTACAGAAACGTGCCTTGAGTTGTCCAGTGTCTGGTTTTAATCATAAGCCGGACAACTCCCCGTACCTTAACATCGTTAAGATATGAACTGTTCTATATCCATTATAGAACTAGAGGCACTGATTTAATTGAACCAGATTCAAATCACGCAGCTATCTCCAGTGCATGTTAACTAAATGGAAGGAGGCCGATCAGCGTTACTCAACTTAGGAATGCTTCCAATTATGAGTAACCTGAAAGAGAAGCAAGTTCTTTTTATCATTACTATCAACTGAATACCATATACAAGTATCTACATTTTCGATCACTTTGAAGAATCCCGATAGTTGCTACACCTGGTTCTCTACTCTATTCAAATACCTATAACTTCTCCAAATTCGGACCTTATGTTTCCACGAAACACCTGTCTAAAAACTAGAGAACTCATAAGTAAACCGAATATAGTACGAGGACCTACCCCTCTGTCCTAATGCACCCTGGACAGCATACAATACTCTGTATAAGTCCCTTGAGTCTGATTACTCACTCCCTGTGTGTCGTAGATTGAAAACTGTACTTTTGGTTATGAAAAATTACACCGCTGTTTAATGCTCCTTACCTAACCATCCACTGATATAGGTAAATGTCACAGACATAATTTCAAAAAGGTATATCTCACTCTATAAAAATAGACGTACAGATATATCAATTTGAAATTGGTGCATTATAACGGATATTCAAAACCAAATATTTGCCGTCCGGCAAACAACCCAGGTGATTTCTTCAAATATCACCAATTACAACGAATTCCGATATAATGAGGATGATCACCTAATTCCCAATAACTTACTCCCACTCATCATCTGTAAAACTATACAGATGTGAGAATCATACCTGGTAAATACATACCCTGGAGCAAGTGTCTAATTGGGAAATCAGTTTTCTTTTAACAGTACACGGTGAAACTGAAATATTGAAATGTTTCGATGGGGTATCTCGGTATTCCTAGTAATGCCTCTTCCAGATTCACGACTGTAACCGTATAATTCTTTGCCACCTCTCCAAATCCTTTTATACGTCTTTAGTCATTACCTTCTGCACACCCCTTAGGCCAAATGGTTTTCTTCCTTCCCTACCGTTCGGCACCAGCCTATGGTTTGGAAGAAGACTATCCAATAAGCATAATGGGTGTACTGTCCTAATCCTAGGAACACTCGCAAAGCGAAAGAAGGTGAAGATAAAAGACAACCGAATAAACCTTATTCCTATTTCTCCTGAACCAGAATCCATCCCCGAACCGGAACAAGTTCCTTTCAAGTTCGTATATAACCATACGATGGAGTATCCAATAAACTGTGGATCTTCGTAGTGATACGGAGCGTCCTGGAGAAATACAAAGGTGAAGTGGGAGTGGTAATGAAATACCTGGTTTGGTCGTAAATAACAGTTGCAATTTACTTTGCCCTTTTACTAATCCCTTTCTTTGTCTTAACTTAATACCTTCTGTACACCATCGTTAGGCTAATTGGTTTTCTTCATTCCCTACCGGTCGGCACCTGCCTATGGTTTGGAATAAGACTATCCAATTTGCGTAATAGGTGTACTATCTCCTAAACCAAGGAGTACTCACAACTCGAGAGAAGGAAAAAGGAAAAGACAACTGAATAATCCTATCCGTTTTCTCCAGAACCTGAAACCATCCTCGAAAAAATCCCTTCGAGTTCGTATATAACCATACGATGGTTTTACCCAATGGAAGTGGACGTTCGTAGTAATACGGGGTGTCCTGGAGAAAAGGGTAAAAGTAGGAGTGGCAATGAGGTCTGCAACTCTGACAATCCAAAAGCCAGTGTTTAAGAAGGTTCGGTTAACTTGGTCACTGAGTCATAGTCTTAGAGTCGGGTCAATGGTCGCTGCCAAAGAGAGAGAGAAAAGAAACACTCAGCGTGCACTCTAACCTAGATCAGAATGGTTACCAATTTATCTAATCTGGAAACCTCCCACTATACCGTCAAATTCTCCTCCAAACCTGAAAGAAGAATTAGTCGGGATCACCTGAGGAGTAAACCAACTCATCAGTGGGAATCGGGATCCAACTATCATCGCATGATAACGTGACGGAATCCGCTCACGGTGTCACACTCCAGAAGGTATGCGCATATCTGGCAAGTTTCAGTTCTTTTGAAACTCCCGATGTGATTTTTGCCCCATGCTCTTATGACCTTGACTTTGGCCAACAAATCATAAGTCACATGTCAAGTTCAACCCGTCATTCTCCAGGTTAATTTGAGCCCGCCCGTACAAGCCCTTGACTTTGGCCAACAAGGCTATACGACTGCCCTAAACCAACGCATCTATCTATGCTGCATATGAATACCCCAATAGCAACCAAACACTGTGCCTTGACTTTGGCCAACAAACACAGCTTGAATACTATTGACCACCCATATGAAACGACGGAGGGCTACAAATGGTTTCTGGCGAAAACCTTTAACGTAATGAACTTGATATCGTTGAAGGAACTGATAGCTTTTTAGAAAAATGTAGTGACGAAAACCTTTGCTAAAGAGCTCACTCCCGGTTAAGGGATCTCGGCTCTTTCCCCGTAGAATGAGGTGCAGGATATTCCAACTGAATACCACGGTGCAAAGCAAAAGTAATCGGCTATAGTGAAGTCATTGCCCTGACGCAAACTTTTTGTCCAAGGGGTCACTCCCGGTGAAGGGATCTCGGCCCTTGCCTCGTCGACTGAGGTGCTGGATATTCATAACCGAACATCACTGTGCAAAACAAAAGAGAACGTCCTTGCAATAACAGCTTTTTGAAAAAGTGTTCCAACAACATCAGATTAGGTTTGTTTTTAACTTGCATTGATCCGAATCAACGCAGTCCCATCAATTGATCACACCACAAAGAACGAAAATATACTGATGTACGTATATGCCATCCGCATTCGCCACTGGGTCCCGTCATTACCCGTTAGGTTAGCTAACTAACGACAGAGCGGGGACTAGACTAGCGCGGATGCAAAACATATACAACATCTACTATTATATATACCAATATATTATATTTCGCTCAAGGTGTGATAAAATGCAACATCACATAAATGTACAGCATCACAGAACAATACAGATATCTGGGATCCCCGGGTTTCACAGAGCCACTACTGAAACCAGACGTTCCCCTGGTCATGTGGATAGCCTGTGCAATGAAATCCTAGACCCCTACGGGCGCGGAAAGTTACCCGCCAAAACCTGAAGCGAGGCAGCCCCCTTCAGCGACGTGAATGGACCACCCGGCACTTCACGGAATCCGGCAACTCGGGCACCCCTCCTGGGTCAACCTGTACCCCCTACGAGTGCGGCGAATAGACCGCCAATTCTAGAGTAAAGCCCCCTCCGTCTCAATGCCATGAGATGCGGGCTTGTTGCCCTCTAGAACCCGGCCATCCGTGCACCCCTCCGCGGGGCAATCCTAGTACAGAAAGTAAAATATACATACAACGGGTACATCGACCGCAACCTGGTCGTGCCCCAAAATAATAATACAAACAGGCAATGACGACAGTCCACATGTCGGACGCTCGCCCCGCAATATCAAATGTACATAATACAACAAAACTGTACTATCACTGCAACCAGGCTATCCCCCACGACCGATCCGCAATATCACAGCAAAATCACAGAACATCAACGTGAAAGTCACGTTCGCAAATCCGTCTAACCGGGCTATAGCAGTTAGACAGTATTTACCGATCACGTGACATTCACGGTCGCAGATATAATGTAAATACTGTGAACTAATGTGTTTAAAATATCCGATCGATCAAATTTTACCAAGTGGGCCCCAAGCAATACTGTAGCACTCACAGAAATTCTGGGCCCAAACAAAGTATACCAAAACCCCTATTTTCAGCCCACAAGCCCACTGCAAAAAATTGGTGACGTGAATCCAAATTCCTGCGGCGGAACCGCGGCCAAAGAGTGGTTATGGCCGCGGTTCCGCGGTCGTACGGAAGGATCAGGTGACCAAAATTCTACAGTGTTCTTAGGATTCCCTGCACATCATTCTGCAACATACTGAAAAAATTTTTGGACTCCAAAAAATTTTGACAGAAACTGATGTGAAGAAAAATACGGTTTTTGGAAAATTGTTCGATCGGAAATGTAAAACACATTAGACAAAGCTAGACTATGTTAATGGCGAGGCTCTGATACCACTGTAAGTGCACGGCGGCGTCCCGGCCTCCATCCCGAGGCCAAATGCGGAAGCGATGGTTAACTTTAATTTTTTCTTGAACCGGCACCACCGCGCACTAAAACCCGGATCGGGCCATTAACTAGTCCTAGCTAACTACAAGATGGGGAAGAGAGATATACCGAGCGATCCGTGTCCTCCGGTCTTCTCGTCGTCGTCTCGATCTCCCGCGGAATGTCCGGTCTCCACCTCCTCGCCGGAAAGGGCACCACGTCGCCGGCTTCTTTTACGGGCTCCCACCTCTATACCGTGGAAACTCGGGCACGAAGTTGGCGAGCCGACGTGCCCAAGGTTTGCTGTAGAATGTAGCGAAGTGCCATGTCTCATTTTGGGGTTTATGGAGGTTGACATTTTGGTGGAGGGATGATACATGAACTTTGTAGAGGAACTTGGGGATTTTAGAACACAAGAGAACCAAAAATGCATCACCCTAATTTTTGGACAGCCCCCAAGGAGCTTGGCCGGCCATGCATATTGGAGAGGGAAGAATGAGAGAGAGTGAGTGCGCGAAAAAGGATAGCCACACCAATAAGCAAGTGAAAGGAAATGATTATCATATTCAACCATCAACAAAAGCATGATGACTCCAAAGTCAAGCAATAATCACAAACAAATCCACACTCCACCAACTAATCAACAACCATGATTGCTACAAAAAGTCAAGCAAACATGAACCATGGAAGGTCAAAGGATGGGGCTCCATCATGAAACCATCATGACACAAAAGTATGCAAAGAACACCCTCCACAAATGCTTATTTTCACAAATGCAAATAAGCCCTCCTCCACCAGTCTTCGGCCAATGAAAGATACAAAGAAATATGGCCGAAACGGAAAGCAAACTGGCAACTCCAGAAAACTGGTCCCGTAATAAATTACAGGAAAACCCCGATACTGTGCATACACACCCGCATTTGCATTCCGACCGAAATACAAATGCAATGAGACAAAATCTACACTGTACTATACCAGGATCCGGCTTAAACCAAAGCCGACTAGTAATATCCGTCCGATCCTGATCCGTGCAATACCACACGTATCTGATCGAACCTTGCCATATCTCCATACGGCCTCTACAGCGTTTCGCCCGAAAACTTGAGCAACGGAATGTGGGGGACTCTAAAGACTCGTCAACACCTTGGTTGTGGATTTAACCACTAGCACGTCAGAGGTATAAGCCAATACGTAACGGGCCACCAGCTATTGACCAAAAGGGACGTCTGTGAGTGAACTCATCCTGACACCCTACTGAGCCTGTCAGTGACAATATCCGTACAGTCCGGTCCGTTCGTCTATGAGCATCGCATGGCGGGCCTAGGGGGTTGGTAAAAGTCAGACCCCCAAAAGCGGTACAAGTCATGTCGGAGTGTAGCCCAGAACACCCTGAGATACTACTGGAATACCTACCAGTAAATCTCCTGTCTCGGCCGAGGGCTTCGTGTAATGGCTCTCCTAGACACAGCGCGACCTCACCCCCAATACCGGGAGAGACGAACCCCTGAAGATCCGCTCACTGCCTCCATGTGGCTCGGGACTGTACCCAACTAAAACCTGTTTGCACGTCTCCTTTGAGCGTGGTAGGGTAGTAATCAAAGTACAGTGGGAACTCACATGAGACAAATGACGATCCCCAGGTCGATGAACTAACCTGTACACATGTCACCAGGGAACTGCTATCTGACGTCAGGTATAAGACCAACTAGCAGGTTCCCGGCGAGTCCTGTCCGGTGTACTCATAACCCAATGAGCACCTGTATACATCTTAGGTGAACCAACTGACACCAGTGGCTTGTGAGACCGGCCACCGCCCCTCGTCGGGGTCTCGACTGTATACACTAGTCTACTCTGGAGTATCGATGCCCTGTCTCGAAACTCCCACGACTAGGGACCTTTTAAGGATGTGCTTATGGACTACCAGCTCTCACGTATATGATCGCCCTCATACTGCTGGCAGTCAAGCAAGAATCCTAGGGGCTCTATCAACGTGTAATAGCGACATGTCAGGTCACCTAAAGCAGTACACGATGATAAAGATAAACCAGATAGCATACTATCATCTTGAATAAGACTGTCCTACCGGAATAGGTCCTCCTTCAATCATTGCAATCACGTGCCTGTGATCCAATAATTGACTCTGAGGGCACTATCTCCAACATTAAGTAATTACAAAAACCAGTGTTTATTTTTTTTATTCACACTTGTATTTTTATTTTATTTCCCTTTATACTAAGGACTTTAGACAAGAGCATTTCAAGGTCTCTTCTACTATTCCAAATTTCAAGCTTCGTGTTTGTGCAATTTGTAGGGTATATATTTTCAGAATTTAGACTTAAGCTTAGGGATTATTTTTCAGACTTATATTTTAATAAAAATATCAATACTCTTCTCTTATTTTAACTTAGCCCAAGAAGTGAACTCAAAATTTGCCTATTTCTAAGTAAACTACAAAGACATATATTTTCAACCGTTAAATTTTTAAGAAAGGTTGTTTTTAGGGTTTGTAATTTACTGAGTCTAAGATCTAGTTGTTCCTAGCTAGTTAACCTTCTTGTCAAACTCAAGTCAATTATGGTCAAAATTGAATGTTTTAATTTTTTATAATTTTTCAAATTTTTCAGTTTTTATTTGATTTTTATATTTTTATATATATTTTTTATTTTCAATTTTTCAATTTTTATGATTTTTATATAAAGATGCAATGCAGAATGTAAACATGCAAAAGAAAAAGAAAAAATATATACAAAAAATTAAAAAAAATGCAATGCAAAAGATAACTATTTACAACCACCAACTCCCCCAAACTTATCACAAGTAGTGCCTTCACTGCTCGGCCCCACGCCGTGCTCTTGAGCGTGAACGGGAACGCTCAGCCCTACCCAGCAGGGTTCGGATCCTCTGCTCTACCTCAGTCAACCGCCTATCATGCTCTCTAGATATCCCCCTCAACTCCTCTATGCCCCTAATAGCTCTCCGCATCAAATTTTCATGTTCTAAACGGGTCATTTCTCCTTCGCTTGCGGTCGAGCTGGAGCTAGGTGTGCGGGCGGGCACGTGCTCCGCCAGTTCAGTTCTAGACCACACATCCGTCAATCGTGAATTGGACGTAGAAACGCCCTCAATAAGAGGCCTAACAGGTATGCCTCCAAGCATGTAAATTCGAACTCCTCTACTGGGAGGAAATATCGACATAGTTGTGTAACAAGCATGGGAGAAGGGTAATTTGCGGCTCGTTTGCCCGCACCTATAGAGTTTAGCAAAACTGTGCACATGTCGAAATGAGGGTTTCTTGTCATGAGGGTATGCACAATATGCAATGAGGGTGTGAAAAATGTGGTGTTGTGGGAGCTTCCAAAAATATTGTTTTGTGCCCACCGGCTCACAGTTAAGACATTGGCGAAAAGGGTTCTCGCTTGGATCCCCTTCCGTGGCTCCCTTGAGCAATCATTGCCCATCAAGGGTATGTAATCCTCAAATTGTAAAGGTTGGTCATGAGCGGGTATCCGAGGGATTAATGTGACTTCATGTATAATGTCCCCATCGATGATAATTTCCCTATCACCCCACTGTAGTTTTATAAAACCGAACTGGGTGAGACACCCATCTTCCATACACTCGTACTCGTAAAAACGAGTGACTAATTCCGGAAGTGCATAAGCGTTAGGGTGATTATATATCAAAAAGTTCCAACCCCTACGTGCTATCTCATTCGCAAAATAACTTCCATACACATCGTGTGAAAAAATTTGTGAAAAATCACGTTCAAGATGTGTATGGAAGTTATTTTGCCTATCGATAAGTTCAACTCTTTAATCGCCCAAAATGCCTTATGCTCAATTTCTACTGGGAGGTGGCAAGCCTTTCTATAAACAAGCCGGTATGGAGACATACCAAAATCGGTCTTGTAAGCAGTACGGAATGCCTATAGTGCATCAATCAGTTTGTGTGACCAATCTTTACGGTTTTTAGAAACCGTTTTCTCTAAAATTTGTTTAATCTGCCGATTCAAAACCTCAGCTTGCCTACAAGTTTGAGGATGATATGGTGTTGACAATTTGTGAGTAATGGAGTTTTTACGTATTAAGGACTCAAAAGTCCTATTACAGAAGTGAGATCCATTATCACTTATGATCGCTCGAGGATGCCTAAACCGAGAAAAGATGTTTTCTTTAAGAAATCGAACAACAACCTTGTTGTCATTCGTTCGGCTGGGCACAGCCTCGATCCATTTTGATACATAGTCAACAGCCAGTAGAATATACATATTCCCAAAGGAATTGGGAAATGGTCCCATGAAGTCTATTCCCCAAACATCAAAAATATCCACAACCAAAATTGGTTGGAGCGGCATTTCATTTCTCCGCGATATCCGGCCCAAGTGTTGGCACCGGGAGCATGTCTTGCAGTATTCGTATGCATCTTTAAAGAGTCATGGCCAATAGAAACCACACTGCAAGATTTTTTCTGCTGTCTTCTTGGGGCCAAAGTGCCCGCCACACGCTTGATCGTGGAAAAGACAGCACACTCTTAAACTCGTTTTCGGGGACACACCAACGAATGATTTGGTCGGAACAGTATTTAAAGAGATACGGTTCATCCCAGTAAAAATGTTTTACTTGGGACAGGAATCGGAGTTTGTCCTGTTTCGACCAATCTTTTGGTATCAGTCCGGTGGCCAAGTAATTTACTATATCAGCGAACCAAGGTTCGCATGACACGGTTAAGAGCTGCTCATCGGGAAAAACATCTTTAATAGGAATGTCAAGTGTGGGCGAAGAAGGAAGTCGTGAAAGGTGGTCGGCAACTACGTTTTCACATCCTCTTTTGTCTCTTATGACAAGGTCAAACTCTTGTAGCAAGAGGATCCAACGTATTAGCTGTGATTTAGCATCCTTCTTCGCAAAAAGATGGCGAAGAGCTGAATGGTCCGTGTAAACAATCACTGGAGAGCCGATTAAATAGGACCGGAATTTTTCAAGTGCAAACACAACGGCTAAAAACTCTTTTTCTGTTGTTGTGTAATTCAATTGGGCCTCATTTAGTGTTCGGCTAGCATAATAAATTATGTGCGACATCTTATTAATGTGCTGTCCAAGGACAACACCAATGGAGAAATCAGATGCATCGCACATAATTTCAAAAGGATGCATCCAGTTGGGAGATGAAAGAATGGGCGTAGAAATGAGTGAGTGTTTTAATGACTCAAACGCTTTCATGCAGGTTGAGTCAAAATAAAAAGTTGTGTCCTTGGCCAATAAAAGAGTCATGGGTCTAGCTATCTTGCTAAAATCCTTGATGAACTGTCTATAAAAACCGGCATGGCTAAGGAAGGCTCGGATGTCTTTGACGCATTTAGGAGGAGGAAGATTGGAAATGACTTCAATCTTGGCGTTATCAACCTCTATGCCATTTTGCGAGATGACATGTCCTAGGACAATACTCTCTCGTACCATAAAGTGACACTTCTCCCAATTCAAAGTGAGGTTCTTATCCCTACAGCGGGTAAGAACTGCGTCTAAATGTAGCAAACACTCATCGAAGGAGTCACCGAAAATGGAGAAATCATCCATAAAGATCTCCAAAAGTTTCTCCACCATGTCTGAAAAGATTCCCATCATACACCGCTGAAAAGTAGCGGGCGCATTGCATAACCCAAAGGGCATGCGACGGTAAGCTAATGTACCGAAAGGACAAGTAAATGTGGTCTTGTCTCGATCCTTTTCGGCGATGGGAACTTGATTATAGCCGGAATAGCCATCCAAAAAGCAGTAAAATTCGTGCCTAGCCAATCGTTCTAGTATTTGGTCAATAAAAGGTAAAGAAAAGTGGTCTTTCCTTGTCGCGGCGTTGATTTTTCTATAGTCGATGCAAACTCGCCACCCAGTTTGGGTGCGAGTAGGTATTAACTCATTCGTCTCATTGGTTATGACCGTTATGCCTGATTTCTTTGGGACAATATGAATGGGGCTAACCCACTGGCTATCGGAGATAGGGTAAATGATATCACTATCAAGACATTTGACAATCTCCTTCTTGACAGCCTCCTTCATTATGGGGTTGAGGCATCTTTGTGGATCCCTTACTGGCTTGGCATCATCCATCATATGTATATGATATTCAATTATGAGGGGACTAATCCCCTTGATGTCCGCCATAGTCCAGCCAAAAGCATGCCGGTTATTTTGTAAGACCATTAAAAGGGCTTTCTCTTGCTCGAGGGATAGAGAGGCCGATATGATAACGGGAAGGGTCTCATTCTCACCTAGGTAAGCATATTTAATGTGAGACGGCAAAAGCTTGAGTTCGAGTTTCGGAGGTGAAACAATTGAAGGTAACATTGGTGAAACTGTCTCGAACTCGAAAGATTCCATCAATGGCTCAAAGCGAGTGTAAGCAACCGAGTCGGATTGTTCAACTAACTCATCCGAAAAATCAAAGGACTCTAACTCGGGTGGTGAGTCCTCAAAATTGTCCAAGAAAGTGAAACACTCGTAATCGTTTTCCGGTGTGAAAGCTGTGTCAGATTCTAGGAGGAACACACTAGAGGCGTCAAAACTGCTGTGATCGAACATAAATTTTTCGAGCTCACAGTCCTCCTGTGTGATCTCATAGATTGAGCAAATATCAAGTATACTAGTATTAGGCTCGGAGGGCTGATTCCCCAACTTAAAAATGTTGAGTTCAATCGTCATATTTCCAAAAGATAGGTTCATCGAACCATTTCGACAATTGATCACCGCATTAGAAGTTGCAAGGAATGGTCGACCGAGTATCACCGGAATTTGACTTCGGGGTTAGCTATAGGCTGTGTATCCATAACAATGAAATCAACAGGGAAAATGAAGTCCCCTACTTTGATCAACACATCCTCTAACTCACCCCTAGGATGCGTGATGGATCGGTCGGCCATTTGGAGAGTACAATGAGTGGGTTTAAGCTCTCCAACGCCTAATTGTTCGTATACTGAATAGGGTAGCAAATTGACACTAGCACCAAGATCTAATAGTGCTCTATTGATGTTCTTATCCCCGATTGTTATCGAAATTGTAGGACAGCCGGGGTCCTTATGTTTTTGGGGTAAAGATTGGACAAGAGCATCACTTACAGCATTAGCCACGAAAACTTTCTTTGGTACTTGTGACTTCCTCTTCTTGGTGCATAAGTCCTTTAAGATTTTCGCGTAAGAAGGGACTTGTTGGATTGCATCCAAGAGAGGTATGTTTATGCTAACCTATTTGAATAACTCCACAATCTTCTCCATTTGGGGAGTTGGTTTATTGGATCTCAACCTGTTTGGAAAAGGAACATTTTGAAAATTTGTTGAGTCCAATATTTGTGGAGTAGATTGCGGAGTTGGAACAGATCCCACTGTTGGTGTGTTCGTGAAGTGAGGTGTGGGTCCGTTAGAAGTAGAAGAAGTAGAGCCTTGTGAAGAATGAAGAATAGGCTCTGAAGAAGAAGAAGATGAAGATGAAGAAGAAGAAGAAGAAGAAGATGAAGAAGAAGCACCGGCAGGGGTGTCATTACTATTACCCACGTTATTGTGCAACACTCTTCCAGATCTCAAAGTGGTCACAACATTTACATTATGATTTTGTTGTTCATATGCAACATGTGCGTTATGTGCGTGACCGGGATTTGGCAATGGTTGAGATGGAAGCTTTCCCTTTTCTCGCTCGCTCAACGCAGCATTTAGTTGTGCAATTTGGGCCTCAATTGATTTGATACTTTGATCATGTGAAGCACTGTTTTGCACCAAAAATTGAATGGAAGTCTCCAACCTTGCGGCGAATTGTGTGGATTGTTTTAAAAATGCATTCAAACTTCTTTCTAGCGAGGTAACCTTATTGTTATTTGGTTGAACAAAATTGTTTTGAGGATAAGAGTTGTTGGGCACAAAATTGTTCATTTGGTTTGGGTAAGGTTGGGGTTGGAAAGATTGCTGGTATTGAGTTTGTTGAGGTGCTTGTTGTTGTGGAGGAGGAGGCCTTTGAAAGTTGTTATTGCCTTGGAATTATTGATTTTGATTCCAAGCAAAATTTGGGTGGCTCCTCCAACCAGGATTATAAGTCGAAGAGTATGGATCATTTCTTTGTCTTTGCTGAAAGGCAGTATTGACTTGATCTTGTCCTTGAACAGGTGGATTGTAAGGACACTCTTCAGTAAGATGGGATGGATCCGAACAACAAGCACAAACAGTTTGTGGGGGTAAAGCAGGGGAAGGAGAAGGCGATAAGATTTTGGTCTCAATTGCTTCTAGCTTTATCCTAAGTGCGGCCATTTCGGCCTTCATTGCAATCGACATATCTAGTTGATGTATACCTACCCTAGACTGACCTGTTGAAGAAGATGAGGTGGTCTTGGTGCTTTCTCACTGAAGTGTTTGTTCAAGATCGTCGAGAAACTGCCAAGCTTCCTCGCTTGATTTTGTTAGAAAGTGACCTTGACAAATGGTTTCCAACAACTGCTTAGTTGCTAGGTTCAATCCTTCGTATAAAGTTTGGCAAAGTTGCCAATTCTCGATACCGTGGTGAGGGCATTGAACAAGTAGGTTTTTAAATCTTTCAAAACACTTCTAAAAGGGTTCGGAAGGAAGCTGGGAAAATTGAATAATCTCATAGCGAATTCTCGCGGTCTTGTGATGTGGGTAAAACTTTTTAAGAAAAGCTTTAACAAACTCTTCCCAATTTTTAATCGAGTGTGATACTGTGCTATACAACCATTTCTCGGCTAGGTCACATAAGGTGAATGGAATGACACGTAACTTTATAGCATCATCAGAAAGTTGTGTTGTCTTCATCATTGCACAAACATTATGGAATTTGTTTATGAAGATATAGGCATCTTCGGATTCCAGTCCGTGAAATTTTGGCAATATGTTGATGAAGTGGGGTTTAATCTCAAAGTTATCCCCATTTGCCGGTGGGAGTGAAAGACAAGTTGGTAAAGCAGTGCGGATAGGGTAGAAAAGATCCTGGAGCGCGATTCGTTGGGGCGCTTCAACAGGTGGGTGTTGTGGGTTATTCGCACCTAGTGGAAGTGGAATCAGTCTCGCGGGTAAGGGATTGTTAGGATTGAATCCCGACATCTCCTTAGAAGACAAAGAATATGAAGGTGAAGGTAAAGAAGTGGAAGGGATTTTGACTTCGAAGTCGAAAGCGTCGTCAATCGGTACTAACGAGACACGGACTAATCGGGCACTAGTGTCCCTAGTCCAACCGGACATACACTAAAGAGAAAGTGTAGTCAAAAGGTGAAAACAGAAGGTGGGGGTAAGAAAACGTCAATGAGAGGAAAGTGGGTGTAAGTGGGGTGCAATGGATTTCTTAGCGACAAGTTGCAAGTTTTTGTAAAATTTTTTCCTTTTGTGTTTTTTTTATAAGGAGCTTTTTGCAAAAAGATTTTCAATAAAAGGCTTAGATACACGTTCAATCAATCACAAATGCACAATCAAGCCTAGATCTAGGGTTGTTAGTGTTTATGCCCTAGAGGCCATTACTGTATCATACTAGTTTGTATATTACTTAATGGAAGCTTGGGATATTCACAGTTGTATTGACAGTCTTGCTAAAAATGGTAGTATGCTACTTGGTTTGTGTCTACTTTAATACGTGCATATGTTTCTTTTAATATATCGCTTATACATATTAGTAGAGCCCTTAGGATCTTTGCTTGATTACCAGCGTTGTGATGGCAGTCACACTAGTGGGGGCTGGGTAGTCTATAAGCAACATCCTATACAGGTCCCTGGTCGTAGGATTATCGAGACAGGGCATCGATACTCCGGAGTAGACTGGTGTATACGCTTCTCATCCTAGCATAGGGAGATGGTCTGTCTTACAGCCATCAGTACGTCGTATTGGAGATAGTATGCAGGTGCTCATTAGGTTACGGGTACACCGGACAGGACTCACCGGGAACTGCAGGTTGGTCTTATACCCATCGTCAGATAGCAGTTCCCAGGTGACATGAGTACAGCTTAGTCCGTCGACTTAACACTGCTACTTCGCCTCGGGTGTGTTCCCCACTGTACTTAGATTACTACCCTACCACGGCTCAAAAGAGTCGTGCAAACAGGTAGTAGTTGGGTGCAGTCCCGAAGCACTTGGAGGCAGTGGCGGTTAGACATGATTCGTCTCTCCCGGTATTGGGGGTTGATATCGCGCTGTGTATGGAGAGCCATTACGCAAAGTCCCTGGCCAGGGCAAGCGAGATTTACTGGTAGCTTCCAGTAGTTTCTCAAGGTGTAATGGGCTTCACTCCGACACGACTTATACCGCTATTAGGGTTCTGACGTTTACCGTCCCCTAGGCCCGAAATGCGATAGTCCTAGACGAACAGACCGGACTGTACGGAGATTGTCACATCAGGCTCAGTTGGAGTTCGGATGGGTTTCCTCATCGTCCTTCTTATCGACATCTACCTGGGGACCATTACGTACAGCTAGTACCGCTTACGGCCTGTGGTTAATCCCACTGCCAGCGTAGTGTCGAGTCTTTAGAGTCCCACACAGAGAGTTTCTCTGCACCGGGCAAAAGGTGTAGAGGCCGTATGGTTTTACGGCAGGGCTGAGATCACTTACGTACACTTGTGCACGTATTATGATCGGGCAGATAATACTAGCGAGCTTTGGTTTAAGCCAGATTCTAGTATTATACAGATGGATTTATTCAGTCAAAGATTATCCGTGTTTTTCAGAAATACGGATGAGAGGGGCAGTCTCGTAATTTGTCGGGAAGCTTCTAGAAAAGGATGACTCATTTGTATTTATTTCTTTTGGATTAAACACAAATGAGGTAGAGAGATGAGTTGTAAGTTTTCATTAAATGCTCAATGACTCATGAGGTGATTCACCATTTAGGATTAAATGAAGCTTACAAGATATTTCTAGATATTTATCAAGAGATATTTGTATGCTTGATATTATTCTTTCATGAGTTATTATTCATATCATAATCACAAAAGCTTTCTCTCTCCTCAAGTCTTCATCTTCTTCCTCAAACCCTAAAAGCTCTCATGAGTTGAGAATCCTAGGGTTTAAGTGACTAAGTAATTCATCTAAATACTCTACACCCTCTAGACTTCTAGATTAGCGATCTAGAAGTCGTAGTTATCTCAGATTCGAGATTAGAGCTTGGACTATAGACTCTCGGGTGGATCGTCTTTGACTCGAGGAGGCCGTTGAGGTGCCCATGTTCCATAGAGCCGATGAGGGGTGGAGGACAGCGATGAAGACCCGAAGGATAAGTAATGTGAGGTATAACTTTGAATCAGAGTAGTTAAACCTTTCGTAGTTTGCTAGTAATGGTTTAGACACGATCCGTATGCTCAAGTCCATGTTACGAAGCTTTGATAATTGTTTTTCATATATTCCGCCTCCCCGCAAGCTCGTGGGGTGAGTGACATGGACTTACAAGGGTCACCTAGGTCAACTAGACTGCTCTTAACTATTCCAAAGGGCAAGATGTGAGGACCTCAAATCGCCTCTTCACTGCCAATTGTGGCCAGGTAAGCACAAGTAGAGAAAGGAGGGATCCACTCATGAATCACCGTGAGATGGGCCTTTTAAAGTTACCTTTCCTTACCTGTCTAGCCTAAGCACCACAAAGTCAGGTTTAGATCAACGATCGATGCTTACAACTATTCCTTTGTCCTATTGAGCGCGACAGTCCTTAAGGCTGAGTCTAATCTTTTTTAATTAACTTGATGGTCAATGCAATATGCTTTATGTGATTTTTGGGGTCTTAGGAAGGGTAATGAAATCCCCACCCAATCTGGATTGGTGTAAAATCCCCTTAAAGTCAATTTTAGATATGCAAAGCAGTAAACACAATCAAACACTTGCAAACAAATTTTTTATTTTGCGGCGCAAAGAATCCTGCACAAGATCAAGTTATTGGAGAAGGGGAGAGGTTTTTGCGCAAAGAACCCTGCAGGAAAATTTTACAGAGGAGATAAGGGGGTTCAGAAGAAGAAAAGAAGCTTACAGAGGGGTTTCGGGTTGCTGACGTCAGCAACCCGTGGCGGATCCGTGGCTAAAAGCGTGGTTCGACGGCAAAAACGCGGTCCTTCAATCGGTTCAGGCCTCCAAAAATCTTCTGCTGTCTGTTATGATTATCCTCTGCTTGTTCAGATCTATTTTTTGCTGTTTTGCTCTCTGGATTTTTCCAGATCTGAATTCGTTCGTCATTCCTGCACAATTCAAACAAAACACCCTTGAAAAAATAACAAGATGATAAAGTTTTTATATAATTTTTTTAATTTTTCAGTTTTTATGATTTTTATGTTTTTATATTAACCCAAAATTGCAAAAAGAAAATAACTACGCCATCTCCGGTAACGGCGCCATTTGATTGTTAGATTTTTTTTATGCTTGCGCTTTCAAAGATGAATCAAAAAGAATTGTTAACCGCGATCAAGAACGGCATCGCTTGGTAGCTAGCCGGTGAGTACGGGTCGGTCCACAGGGATTTTGTGTATTTTCTATTTGTTTTAACGAGTTAATTCCAATTGGTGTTGCATTGATTATCACTAAAAACTAAGGTTGATTTAGACTAGGATTAAAACCTTGCTGGGGTTAGGTTTAGGTTAAGTTTGGAAATTTAAGATTCCCCACCGCTTTCAATGCCCTAATTGAGATCTATTTAGGTGTTATGGTAATAATTAATAAAGGGGATTAGCACGATCGGGAAGAAACGATGTTTCTTCCTCTAGGTCCTTGTCCGTCCTTTCTTAATTTTTACCCTAACCTCCATGGAAAACATATACAACCGGTTTTTTAAACTATGGTATCACCGCTGCCTCGTGGGATAGGGTGCCGTAGTGAGCGGTGTGTGTATGTATGCATGGAGTCCTATAAATAATATGCGATGGGCAAGAAAGGGGTGAGAGATTTTCATCTCTCAAACCTTTCCTATTCCTAACCCTAACAAGTGAGGAACTACTCACTCATTAGGGAATTGATAAAAGACATTTTTTTGATTGTTTTTAAAAAGACTAACTATCTAAACTACGGCAGATAAATAAAATCTAATGAGGGCAGATAAATAAATTTCTAAACTACGGCAGAAAAGAAATTAAGAACTAGGGCAAGGTAAAAAAAGCTACTTACTTTTATTCGATTCACTCTTTAAAGCATTACAATGAATTCTGAATTTTTTTTCAATAAAAAGAGGCATGCCCTCAAAAAGAGCATTAGGGTTTCTATTTATAGATCATAGAAACCCTAGGGTTACATTCGATACAAATCTGCATTTACAAATTTACCCTAAGAAGACTAGTCAACGTACCGCCATACCGTTGAAAGATGCACCGACACGTGCTCTATATAGCTGCGGATCCGCAGTCAGAAGGCATGTTTGGCCGCGGTTCCGCGGCCATGTTGTGGGCTTCTTGGTTGGATTTTTCTGGGCTTCTTCTGGTTGCATTTGGCATCTTGTTTCTTCACTTGGTTTCTCAGATTGTCTTCTAGGTTTCTTCCAGATTTCCACAGTGCATAATGTCGTGGACTTTTACCGTTTGCTTCGTGTCGAAGTCTTGAACCTTGCGCTGCCTTTTTACTTTGTGAAATTGTCCATTGATCTTCATTTGTCCCTCAAACTGTAGGCATGATCAAGATTCTTCTATTTGTTGGTCGTAGTCTCAATTTTGTATCGTCTTTTCATCATTTTCACTGTTTTTGTTCCGAAAACCTGTAACCTGCAACTATGTAGCAGATATGGATCAAAAGCACCTGTTTATTTGTAAAATGAACAAGAATAAGGAATATAATAATGCAAAATTATGATTTTTTTTATTCTTGCGCTTTCAAAAGATGAATCAAAAAGAATAGTTAACCGCAATCAAGAACGGCGTCGCTTGGTAGCTAGCCGGTGAGTACGGGTCGGTCCACAGGGATTTTGTGTATTTTCTATTTGTTCTAACGAGTTAATTCCAATTGGTGTTGGATTGATTATCACTAAAAACTAAGGTTGATTTAGACTAGGATTAAAACCTTGCTAGGGTTAGGTTTAGGTTAAGTTTGGAAATTTAAGATTCCCCACCGCTTTCAATGCCCTAATTGAGATCTATTTAGGTGTTATGGTAATAATTAATAAAGGGGATTAGCACGATCGGGAAGAAACGATATTTCTTCCTCTAGGTTCTTGTCCGTCCTTTCTTAATTTTTACCCTAACCTCCATGGAAAACATATGCAACCGGTCTTTTAAACTATGGTATCACCGCTGCCTCGTGGGATAGGGTGCCGTAGTGAGCGGTGTGTGTATGTATGCATGGAGTCCTATAAATAATATGCGATGGGAAAGAAAGGGGTGAGAGATTTTCATCTCTCAAACCTTTCCTATTCTTAACCCTAACAATTGAGGACCTACTCACTCATTAGGGAATTGATAAAAGACATTTTTTTGATTGTTTTTAAAAAGACTAACTATCTAAACTACGGCAGATAAATAAAATCTAACTAGGGCAGATAAATAAATTTCTAAACTACGACAGAAAAGAAATTTAGAACTAGGGCAAGGTTAAAAAAGCTACTTACTTTTATTCGATTCACTCTTTAAAGCATTACAATGAATTCTGAATTTTTTTTCAATAAAAAGAGGCATGCCCTCAAAAAGAGCATTAGGGTTTCTATTTATAGATCACAGAAACCCTAGGGTTATATTCGATACAGATCCGCATTTACAAATTTACGCTAAGAAGACTAGTCAACGTACCGCCACACCGTTGAAAGATGCACCGACACGTGCTCTATATGGCTGCGGATCCGCAGCCAGAAGGCATGTTTGGCCGCGGTTCCGCGGCCATGTTGTGGGCTTCTTGGTTGGATTTTTCTGGGCTTCTTCTGGTTGCATTTGGTTTCTTGTTTCTTCACTTGGTTTCTCAGATTGTCTTCTAGCTTTCTTCCAGATTTCCACAGTGCATAATGTCGTGGACTTTTACCGTTTGCTTCGTGTCGAAGTTTTGAACCTTGCGCTGTTTTTGTACTTTGTGAAATTGTCCATTGATCTTCATTTATCCCTCGAACTGTAGGCATGATCAAGATTCTTCTATTTGTTGGTCGTAGTCTCACTTTTGTATCGTCTTTTCATCATTTTCACTGTTTTTGTTCCGAGAACTTGTAACCTGCAACTATGTAGCAGACATGGATCAAAAGCACCTGTTTATTTGTAAAATGAACAAGAATGGGGAATATAATAATGCAAAATTATGATATGAACAGTATGTATACCCGCACGGGGCATTGGATATAGAAAATTTTAAAAACGGTTCTATTTTTAAAATAAATGGGCATAGACTAAAACCATACATTTTCGCCGACCCATCGGAGGAGCTCCTGTTCCTAAAGGAGCCGCTTTATCACAACTAATTTTCCTCCACCTCACCTCCATGTTTCGGTAACACTGTTTCATCTAAGAGTGGAGGTGAGTATAAAAAAATTATAACCGAATATCTGTGCGTGCCTAAGAACAAGTTTGGGGGTAGTTTTTCATTTAACTATTATTTTGCTCCTATTATTTTCCTCCCAAGTCTATAGGTTTATGCGCTCAAAGAACAATATCAGTGAGGACACTGCTGCAAACAAGTTTGGGGAGGAGATTTGTATTTACTGAAATATCATTTGGCACTTGACACTATATATAAAAATATGCATAGTATGAATGAATTTTTTTTTTTGGAAATAAAAGTTAGAACCGAAAAATACAAATGGAAGAGGGGAAGAGATTTAAGAAAAGCAAGAAAATTAGATGTTTTAAAACAAACCTATTAATAGGTAGTCATGAGCTGTTGTCCCAAGTGTTAGTAAGATAAAGGAATTACTAATCTAAGAATAGAAATAAGTTTGAAAAATAGTTCCTATTCTTGAGTCTAAATATCTGAATGTTGATATCCTACTATACGCACTTGCACACATCTTGAAACTTGGGATAGTAGAGGATACCTTGAAATGCTCTTGTCTAAAAGCTTTAGTATGAAGGGAAAAAATATATAAACAAAAATATAAATGACACATAAAAAAATAAATGGTGAAGAAAAATGAACACTGGTTTTTTAATCACTTAAGACAGCATAAAAAAAATTTAGCGAGGGTGCCTTATCACCTAGTGCTTTAGATCAACTGGTTTGGGAGTCACTACTAAGTTTTAGGTGTTGCAAGACTAGGATATTACTAATTACGTCTTAATGAGTGAGCACATTTGGTAATCAGTTAGTTAGTACCTCAAGAAGTATTAACGGTTGCATGAAGAATGTGTGAGCAATTCCATCTAAAATATTCCCCGACTAAAAAGTATTAAGAAAGATGGACAAGAGTATGATAACTTGAATTGAATTATCTAAGTGTAGAAATGTCTTTTACACACACATAGGGTATATGATCGATGTTTGGAAGAAAGGAAGGGAGGAAGACTAAAGAAGATATTTTATTGAGGGATGATATGGTTTCTGACATCTTTTCATGACTATTAAGATAGGGCTCATGGCAACTAGAAAGCTAGTATAATTTAAAACTCTTATTTTTAAGTTCTTTCTTTTATATGTTCTTATCTTTGTATGTAACATTCATCTTCTTTCTTTTATTATGGGATTTTATGGGTGTAATCCGTTGAAAACCCTCAGGAGACAACACTCCTCCTACCAGGGACACCTAGAGATTTAAAGGCATGTTGCACGTGCTAAGTGCAATCGTGTTGCCTACAAAAGTGTGCTAGTTAGTTTTTTTTCTCTTTAATAACTAGTTTGCTCGGGACGATCTAAGATAAGCTTGGGGGTATTTGATTAGTCTAAAATATTGCACATTTGAATGAATATTTTCCCTACTATTGTTAAGTACTAAAAGGTGTTTGTTGTAAATATAGAACATATGTGGGTTTATTTGTAAAAGAATATTATCATATGTTTCTATATTATAATTAATATAATGAGGGAAAATATATGCATATAATAATTAAATGAAATTTTAATAATTAAAATATGTATACCATATCAAATATTTCTAATCAATATTCTTAAGATATTAAATTATATAAATAGTTAGGATAATATCTCAAAAATAACAAAGGCTACTAAACACTTTTATTTGAGATATTGTGCAAATATTAGCTCAGGTCTGGAATCCAAGTAAGAGATCCAAGTCAAATTGGGATATCGGAACCGAATCTTCCAAATTTTAGAAGCAAATTGAGAGATCTAGCAACGGCAGAGACTCAGAGTATTATTTTCATAATCTAGATATCAAAAGGATCTCCACATGTCAACACAAGAGACCCGAAGAAATATCAAATCATGATTCCACTATGTTGCGGCTGAACTGCGGCCAAAAGGGGGCAATATGCGGCGGTTCCGCGGCTCATTGGTAGCCGTCAGATGTGAGATTTTATGGCTTGGATCGTAACTGTATATCCTCACATATGGAATCTAGGGTTTCTGGTTTCAAATGCTATATAAAGGACCGAGAGATGTAAATTCAAAATCATCATTGAAGAGATCAAGAGATCCACGTATCTGAGTGATCATCATCTATTCATTTACCTCCATAAAGAGAGAGATCTAGAGCAATCTAGGGTTCTTGTAATCTACTTTCTTAGGAGAATTGTAAATGCAATAGTTGATTAATAAAAGTAGATTTTATTTTAATTCTTTTTACATTTATTTTTCTGCACTTGCTTTTACGCATTACTTTTTCTACACCTTAATCATGATTTCTTTCTTCTTCAACCTTTCTTCACTAACCATGAGCGAGTAATTTCTAACTTGCTAGGATTTGTAGAATAGGGTAGGATAATGGATGAAGAAGTCTTTTAACTTCTTTTAAACATTTTAAAGTTTACAAACTTTAGCAAAATAAATGTTAACCTCCTAATCGAGCGCGCTATCAATTTATTGATAGTCTCGACCGCGATTTGAGATCGGTTAAACACTTGTTTTGTTAAAAGCCAGACATGAATAGAGATCAATGAAAGGACAAGGGTTAGTAGTGGGAAACCTTATTCCCTCCAAGAACCCAAATTTACATTCATCATCATCGCTCTAGTTTTAAACTATTAAAAGATAAAAGAGTCATTTTTAATTATTCATCCACTACTACTAAATCCTATGAACCCTATAAGCCTTTTTATTATAAATTTTATATCCGTTTTAAAATATAACGACAAGCAATCACCCATCTTTCATCAACTCGTCTAAAGCAAGAAAAGAATTCACGTTTCCCTGTGGACGACCCGTACTCATTGCGGCTAGCTACTAGCGACACTGTTTTGATTGCGGTTATTTACAAAAACACGCACTTTTTCATGACCAATCAGCAACCATAAATGATTTTTGTCATTTTAAAACCAAAGCCATACCTCTCTACATGTTTAGCCATGCTTCATGCACCTCACCCTACACCTCATTTCCCTTTTGATTTTCTAAAAAGAAAATCAAATATGAGGCGTCCTTCTCCTAGAAGTATTCCCGTATCAATACGGAATACTTCACCTAGTATACGTATCGCCACAAATACGCGTATCCGTATAAAAATACGGATAGCACCAAAGAGAGAAAATGAATAGTGATCAATAAGACTAAAATATATATATATCAAAATATATATATAAATATAAATTATTAAATCAAAGCCTGAATTAATAATTCGGCTTAATCTTAAGCCAGCTAGTATTATCAACCGTTCGATTAAAGTCCGTGTATCCTGTACACGTATTTAATCGGACCCTTACATGTACCATCGTATGACTCCTATATCTATCGCCTGAACTGTGAAAACCCTCTGTTTGGGACTCTAAATACTCGACAATACGCTGGCAGTGGGTTTAACCACAAGCACGTCAGCGGCACTAGCTGTACGTAATGACTACCCAGGTACTTGCCGAAAGTGGGTCGACAATCAAGTACGCCTTTACTTTCCTAATCCTGAATGTGACAATTTTCGTACAGTCCGGTCTCTTCGTCCAAGAGTATCGTATATCCGGTCTAGAAGTTAGATAACGTCAGACCCATACTAACCCGATAAGTCATGTCTAAGTTAAGCTCATCACCAACAGAGATACTACTGATCAACCATCAGTAAATCTCATCCACCACGGCCATGGATTTCTAGTGATAGCCAACTGAATACAGCACGACATTGACTCCTAATACCAGGAGAGAAGAATCCCTGATAATCGACCACTGCCTCCATGTGGCTCGGGACTGTACCTAACTAAAACCTGTTTACATGACTCTTTTGAGCTGTGGTAAGGTAGTAATCAAAGTACAGTGGGAACTCACACGAAATAAATGACTATTTCAGGTCAAAGGACTAACCTGTACTCATGCCACCTGAGAAATTCTATCTGACGATAAATATAATACCATCTAGAAGTTCTCGGTGAGTCTGTCTGGTGTATGTAAGTCGATGCCACGCACCCCACGTTTTTGCGGGGAGACGGAGTTTGCAAAAAACGATTTTTATATGCTTCGTAACATCGACTAAACTCCAGGATCGATACTAAACCGTAACTAACAAACCAACTCGGAGGTTTAACTACTATGTGAGAAAGTTATACCTCAAGTTACTTGTCCTTCTTCTCCTCGTTGTCCTTCTCCTCTTCATGAGCTCCTCGAAGTTAGAATGGATCGCGCCTCCTCTTCGGCTTCTCTAAGTCGAAGAAGATCCACCCGAGAGTGCCGACCTTGAGCTTTAACCTCCAAGATGAGTTAACTAGGGTCTTGGTGTGCTAAACTAAGTAGCCTAGAGTAAGTAGAGAGTGATAAAGGATCTAGTTGTCTCACAAACCCTAGGATTCTCAACTCATGAGATAATTAGGGTTTGAGAGGAGATGAAGAAAGCTTGAGAGGAGAGAGAATGTATTTGTGATAATGAATAAAGAATATGGCTCATTTGGAGACTATATGGCAAATGAAAATATCTCACTCAAATATCTCAAATAATATCTAAGTCTTCATATCTCTCAAAAGAGTCCAAGAAAGTCAACAATAAGCCATGCTCATTTTTCACTAAAATACCATAAATTTCCACCTCACAAATTCCACCTCATTAAGCATTTAACCTAAATGCTTAATCATGTAATGAGGTGTTTTCATCTTGTTGCAAACTTAAGTAATTACAAGAATGCCTCTCTCGACCGTATATACATACCCGTATCCGTATTCCGAGAAATACGAATACAATGAGACAAAACTAATCCAATAATCAAATACAAGGATCCGGCGTAAACCAAATCCCACTAGTATTTTCCGTCCGAACATCATACGCGTACAAGTTCATGTATGTGATCGAACCCTGTCGTAAAACCATACGACCTTTACATCATTTCGCCCGAAGAAGGGAAACCTTCTGTGTGGGACTCTGAAGACTCGACAGTACGCTGGTAGTGGGTTTAACCACAAGCATGTCAGCAGTACTAGCTGCACTTAATGGCTACCCAGGTATCTGTCGATAATAAGTCCGACGAGCAAACTCATCCGAACTTCTATTGAGTCTGTCTGTGGCAATCTCCATACAGTCCGGTCTGTTCGTCTGAGAGTATCGTATATCGGGCCTATGGGGCGGTAAACATCAGACCCATAATAGCGCAATAAGTCGTGTCGGAGTGTAGCCCAAAACACCCTGAGAAACTACTGGAGTACCTACCAGCAAATCTCGCTTGCCCTGGCCAGGGACTTTGTGTAATGTCTTTCCGAATCACAGCGCGACATCAACCCCCAACACCGGGAAAGACGAGTCCTATCTAACCGCCACTGCCTCCAAGTACTTCAGGACTACACCCAACTACTACATGTTTGCATGACTCAATAGAGCCGTGGTAGGGTAGTAAGCTAAGAACAGTGGGAACACACTTGAGGAGAAGTAGCAGTCTCAAGTCAACGGACTATGCTGTACTCATGTCACCTGGGAACCGCTACTTGACGATAGATATAGTACCAACCAGCAGTACCTCACGAGTCCATCCAGTGTAACTCATAACTCAATGAGCATCTGCATACCATCTCCAGTATGATGTACTAATGGCTGTGGGACAGACCATCTCCTCTGCTGGGATGAGAAGTGTATATACTAGTCTACTCTGGAGTATCGATGCCTTGTCTCGAAAATCCTACGACTTAGGACCTGTATAAGGATGTGCTTGTAGACTATCCAACCCCCACTAGTGTGACTGCCATCACAACGCTGGTAGTCAAGCAAAGATCCTAAGGGCTCTACCAATATGTATTAGCGATACGTTAAAAGAAACATACACACATATTAAGATAGATACAAACCAAGTAGCATACTACCATATTGAGCAAGAATGTCATAAAATCCGTGTATATATCCCAAACTTCCAAAATATAATATATAAACTAGTACTATACAATAATGGCTTCTAGGGCATATTACACTAACAATCTCCCACTTTCACTAAAGCCATGTGCTGGCATATCGTAGAACTATCATCTCGAATAGCCTCTCGAACTGCATCTGAGAGATGGCCTTTGTGAATGGATCTGCAGCTTTGTTCTCCGTAGCAACTCTCTGCACCTCGATCTCCCGGCGATCCATGATCTTCCTGATCAGGTGATACCGCTTCAAGATGTGTCTGGACTTTTGATGGGACTTGGGTTCCTTTGCTAAAGCTATAACCCCGTTGTTGTCATAATACAGAGGTATTGGATCAATAATGGACGGAACCACCTGAAGTTCTGTTAAGAACTTCCTCATCCAAACTGCTTCTTTTGCGGCATTACAAGCTGCGATATACTCCGCTTCCATCATTGAGTCAGCAACAGTGTCCTGCTTAGAACTCTTCCAATAAACCGCCCCTCTATTAAGGGTAAAGACATAACCCGACATGGATTTGGAGTCATCCTTATCACTCTTGAAGCTGGAGTCAGCAAAGGCCTCGATCTGGAGCACTTTTCCGCTCTACACCAAGAATATCTCCTTAGTCCTTCTCAGGTACTTAAGAATATTTTTTACTGCTATCCAGTGCTTCTCCTCAGGGTTTGACTGATACCTTCTTACCATGCTTAGTGCGTAAGCAACATCTGGTCTGGTATACAACATCGCATACATTATAGAGCCTACCGCATAATCGTAGGGTATAATAGATATGAGATCCCTTTCCAAATCAGTCTTGGGAGACATCTCTTTGGAGAGGGCGATTCCGTGACAAGCCGGTAAATTACCGCACTTAGAATCTTCCATACTGAATCTCTTCAGTATGGTGTCGATATACCTGGATTATGAAAGTCCTAACATCCTTTTAGATCTATCACGATAGATCTGGATCCTCAAAATTTAAGAGGCATCACCTAGGTCTTTCACGGAGAACCTTTGTGATAAGAATCCTTTGACAGATTGTAGCATATGAATGTCATTTCCTATCAAGAGAATGTCATCCACGTAAAAGACGAGGAATACAACAGTTCTTACTATAGATGCATGGTTCATATGGATTTTTGATAAAGTCAAATTCTTTGAACGTCTCATCAAAACAGATGTTCCAACTCCACGATACCTGCTTTAGTCCATAAATGGACTTAAGCAACTTGCACACTATCTCACTGCTCCCACTCTGAATGAAACCCTCCGGCTAGTCTATATAGACGCACTCTTCCAAATTTCCATTTAGAAAAGCGGTCTTTACGTCCATCTGCCAAATCTCATAATCGTGGAAGGCAACAATGGCAAGAAGGATCCGGATGGATTTGAGCATAGCCACTGGAGAAAAGGTTTCATCATAGTCCAAACCAGGTCTTTGACGAAATCCTTTTGCAACAAGTCTTGCCTTATAGGTTTCAACCTGTCCATCTACACCAATCTTCTTTCTGAAGATCTATTTGCAGCCTATGGGTTTTAGCCCTTCTGGAGCAATGTCCAAAGTCCATACTTTGTTGGTGTACATGGACTCCATCTCGGTCCGCATTGCATCTAGCCATTTTACCGAGTCTGTGCTCTGAATGGCTTGCTGGAAGTTAGCTGGCTCATCATTATCAATGATGAAATCCTCTCTATCCCCATCTATAAGAAAACCGTAGTATCTCTCGGGCGGATGAGACAGCTTACTACTCTGACGGAGTGGCGCGGGAATGTCCTGTTCCTTTGAAACCTCTGGTTCTACCATGCTTTCAGTAATAGCTTGTGGTTCTGGAATTTCTTCCAGTTCTATTGCACTTCCACTAGTTTCTTTTTCTATAAATTGATTTTCCAAAGTGGGTATGACGAAAAACAAAAACCTTTTGTTCCTCTGCATAATAGAAAAGAACCCCTTGGAGTTCTTTGGGTATCCCACAAATTTACACAGTACTGAATGTGCCTCAAGCTTGTCCGCATGCCGCTTTTTTGACAAAAGCTGGACATCCCCATATCTTCATTTACTGAAGATAGAGTTTCTTCCCATTCTACATCTGATATGGTGTGGTAGGCACAGTCTTGGTAGGAACTTTGTTCAAAAGATATGCAGCTGATTCTAGTGTATAGCCCCAGAATGATCGTGATAACTCAGCATTACTCATCATGGAACGTAGCATATCCAATAAGGTTCGGTTCCGTCTCTCCGATACACCGTTGTGTTGTGGCGTGTATGGAGGAGTAAGCTGAGAGTGAATTCCATTCTTTTTTAGGTAATCCAGGAACTCGGCACTCAAGTATTCACCACCTCGATCAGATCTCTGTGTCTTGATACTTTTGCCGGTTTGTTTTTCCACTTCATTCTTATATTCTCAGAATTTCTCAAAGGCCTCGGATTTATGTTTCATCAAGAAGACATGTCCATACCTATAGAAATCATCCGTAAAAGTAATGAAATAGGAATAACCACTTCTTGCATATTTAGACATTGGACCACACACGTCGCTGTGTATGAGTCCCAAGAGCTTGCTCGCTCTTACTCTGTATCCAGTGAGCGGAGTCTTTGTCATCTTTCCTTTGAGACATGATTGACAAGTTGCATAAGATTGATATTCGAATGGATCCAAATATCCTTCTTTATGTAACTTGGTCAACCTTGTTTCGTTGATGTGACCCAGTCTATAATGCCATAAGAAAGCTTGATTTAATTCTGGAGACTTTCTTTTATGTGTGTTCTGAACATTGAAAACTTGTAGTTGGTTTAATACATATATAACGTTGTTTAGTGTACCTGACCCAATCAGACCATGATTAAGGTGGATGTTTATGACATCGTTTACAAATATAAAATCATAACCTTCTTTAGATAACAAAGATACAGAAATGATATTACAAGTCAAATTAGGTACACAAAAACAGTTGTGCAAAACCAAAATATGTCCACTTATCAACCCTAAGTGTATTCCCCTACAGACACAGCATCCACGCTCGCTCCGTTAGCAACCCTGAGGGTCATATCACCGGTCTTCAGAATTCTACGGCTTCTCAGTACCTGCAAAGAATTACAGATAAGAGATCCTGATCCGGTATCCAATACCCAGGAAATAGAGTTGATTGACAGACAGTTTTCAATTATAAACACACTTGAAGCCGAAGCCACAATTTGCTTCGAGTCCTGGTTCTTCGCTCTCCAGGCCCTGCAATCCTTCTTCCAATGGCCCTTCTTATGACAGTAGAAGCATTCTTCCTTCCCTACTGTCGGCCCCGCAACTTTTTCCTTGCCCTTCGCTTCCACCTTACTAACACCACCTTTCGTCTTGGTAGGGCCTTCTTCTTCTTTCTTTTGGCTTTCTCCTTGGATCTAGGAGAGGAAGATCCACCAACAAGCAGAGCGGGTGTTTCCCTGGACTTCTGCAGGGTGCCTTCAGCACTCCTCAACATATTGAGGAGTTCCGGAAGTGTAACTTCTTTACCTTGAATATTAAAATTCAAGATAAACTGGGCGTATGTGGAAGGGAGGGACTGTAGAACTAAGTCTGTATACAGATCGTTCTCCAACGTGGTCCCCAGGTCCGCGAGCTTCTCAATGTAGCTAATCATCTTAAGGACGCGGTCCCCTACAGATGATCCGATAGCCAACCTCACCTAAAATGGCTTCTTCGAGGTCTCGTATCTTGCAATACGAGATTGCTCTCCATATAATTCCTTGGTATGGAGGAATATGGATTCAAGATCCATATTCTCATGCCGCCTCTGGTGTTCATTGTCCATAGAGGCCAGCACGAAGCACTTGGCTTTTGCACTGTCAATTTCCCAGGTCTTACAGATTTCCTTATCCGCGATGCTGGATTTTGGACTTGGGACGGCGAGGGCTTTAGTAGTGAGAAGATAGCCCAATTTGTCATATGTGATTGCCATCTTGACATTCCTGAGCCAATCTTTATAGTTTGGCCCCGTCAATATGTTTTTATCTAATAGTAACTTAAGACCGGTCATCTTGGTCGCTGCAATTAGGAAAGAGAGAAGAAACACTTTAGCATGATGCTCTTACAATTTTAGATTGATTTTTAGTTTATCCAAACAGGATGGCTCCCACTGTTTCTCGAATCCTTCCTCAAACCATAAAAGAAGAATTAGTCAGGAATAATCTCACCGTACAATTCTTGCTTAACCTTTCAGCTAGTCCAGTGTCGGTACTTCGAGAGAGGTTTTACGACGCTTTCGCGAAATTTCTTAATTAAATAATCTCTTTTTCCTGGAGGCGTAGCCCCGCTAACACTTTTCTAGACACCTACTTGGTTTATAACATATTAAGCGAAAAAATCTCTCGAGAAGTAGCATATACTCACAGTAGGATCGGGATCCAAATGTCATTGTGTGATAAAGTCGAAGGAATCCTACTAAAATTATCACACTCCAAATGGTATGCAACACTAGCAAGTTTCAGTTTCTTCGGAAACTCCCGATGTGGATTTTTGCCCCATGCTCTTATGACCTTGACGAAGGCCAACATATCATAAGTCACATGTCAAGTTCTACCCATCATTGTCTAGGTTAATTTGAACCCATCCGTACATACCCTTAACGAAGGCCAAAATAGTAGTACGACTGTCCCAAACCAACGCATCTATCTATACTACAGATGAATATTCAGCAGCTACAAATCACTATGCATTGGTGAAGGTCAAAATACATAGCTTGAATACTACTGAATACCCAACTGAAATGACGGAGGTCTATGAATGGTTTTGGCGAAACCGTGAACGTAGTGAACTTGATATAATCGAAGGAACCTGATATCTTTTAAAAGGAGTGGTTTAAGCTCTGCATTTTAAAAGTTTTACTGTTTTAAAAAAATCGAGTGGTTTTAAAATTGTTCCAACGATTCAGCTTTGGTTTGTTTGCTTTGCATTAATATACTGCAATCCCATCAATTAACCTATCATTGCAGAAAAATACGAAAATACAACGTATGTTTATGCCATCCGCATTCGCCACTGGGCCCCGTCTTACACCGTTAGGTTAGATAACTAACGCCAGAGCTGGGGGCTGGACAAGCGCGGATGCAAAAAATAAGCTACGTCTATTATAATATATATATATATATATAATAATAATAATAATAATAATAATAATATCCATTCGTCTGATGCAATAATAGGCACCCAGATCACATATGAACATATTGGATATATTAGGAATTCCGCATTTCGTTTAAGCCTGTAACGAAAGACAGATTCCACGGTCGTGATGAATAGCCAAAACTCCATCCTAGACCCCTATGGGTGCGGCAAACTACCCGCCAAATACCCGAAGTGAAGCAACCTCCCTCAGTAAAATGAGTAGGACTCTCGGCACTTTAAAGTACCCGGTAGTTTGTGCACTCCAACTTGGGTCTATCCTAGGAGCAATAAATAGTAAATGAAATAATACAACGGTGGCTATAACCTCAACCCGGATGTTCCCCATGAAAAAATATTACATAAAATTACAATTTACATTTGAATGAAAGAAACTCTCATCTCACATCCCGGCTATTGATTCACGATGATCCAACAATATTCATATACACAAACCAATCATCACATATATGTGCAACCCCCAACTAACCGACATATAGCAATTAGTGGAAGTTTACGAACACATATATCAAACACAAAAACAATACATAGCCAAGAACGATAGAAATTCGATCGAAACATATTTTAGTGTCTACCCCAAATGCAAACCAGCACACAGACAACAGTGGGTAGAAACAAAATACCAGAAAGTATAACACAACAGAAGAGACCAGCAAAAGAAAAACGAGTCAACTCTGCCTTGACTCAGCCGCGGAACGGCGGCGAATCACACCGATTCGCCGCGGTTCTGCGGCGGTCTTGACGAGTTAGAGACTGTGTTTCTTGGGTGATCTTAGAATTCCCTACTTTATTTTTTAAGGCCTCTGAAATATTTTTAAGACCAGATTTTAAAAAAAGACAGAAAGCTAGAGTTTTGTGTTATTTTTTCGGGTTTTTCCGACGATCGAAGTTCTAACGACTTGCTAACAAGTTATTTATGGTTTAGTTGGCTCTGATACCATTGTAAGTCGATGCCACGCACCCCACGTGTTCGCGGGGAGGCGGAGTTTGCAAAAAACGATTTTTATATATTTCGTAGCATCGACTAAACTCCAGAATCGATATTAAAATGTAACTAACAAACTAACTCGGAGGTTTAACTACTATGTGAGAAATTTATACCTCAAGTTACTAATCCTTCTTCTCCTTGTTGTCCTTCTCCTCGTCGTGAGCTCCTCGAAGTGAGAATGGATCGCGCCTCCTCGTCGTCTTCTCTAAGTTAAAGAAGATCCACCCGAGACTGCCGACCTTGAGCTTTAACCTCCAAGATGAGGTAACTAGGATACTTGGTGTGCTAAACTAAGTAGCCTAGTGTTACGCCCCGCTTCCCAGTGTACGGGAAGAGGACGCGACGAGGCCGCTACACATTTACTCCGAAGTAAACACGCTAAGCGTATGTAAGCAATATAAAATAAAATTTATACAACAGACAAGATGTAAATAAACAACAACTTTATTTATTAAACATTCTTTTTACAATACAACTGAAATGAAAATACATGGAATGAAAGCAATGCCTAAAATATGGCATAACATAAATTAAAATGAAATGTAATGTACAAATGAATCTAAAACTCCGGGTCTTCAGTAAACTGATCCAAGTCTTCGCTGCTGGGTTCGATCTCCAGTGAGTCCGAAACACCTGAAGACATTCCAAAGAAGAAGAAAGAGAATGTCGTCAGCGAACAAGTCGCTCGGTAAGTCCCGTAGATAGATAAGAATAGAATAGACAGAATAGAGTATAGCTGTTTAATGTTGTTATTTAGTGATAACGCTGTTGTTTTTAGCTTGGTACAGAAGATGCCAGTGTATACGAGAGAAGTCTCACTATCCCGAAGACTAAGATATACGGAGTACAAGAAACCGTTCAGCCACGGTACAACGGCAATGGAGATTCAGGTTATGTGTCTTATGGTTGCAATCTCGTGCTACTTTTAACACCTTCCGTACCAATCTACCCCTTATAAACCCCGCGATGTTTTGATTGTATTGATTGTATTGTATTGTCTTGTAAATTGTATAAGTGGATGACTTGCTGAAACCATGATATCAGTAATGAAACAGATATAATGGAAGAACATGTAAATGGAATATATTCATGGATCGGTTCAGTCAATACGGATTGATATAGATTGAATAGATGGAGTCATATTGAATCATGTTGTATTGTAGTTTCTGCTTGAATCACATTCAAGTTCAGATTGATTAGGTTGAGACTCATTCTGAGTCAGACACTTTTAAAAGAACTTGAAATCCTGATTGTTTTGGTGTTATCGGTAACTGCTGCACATGGACGGCAGGATTTGTGTCTTTTTCCAAGACAATTACTGTGTTGATAACACCGTTTGTTAAGTTATCTACCTTAAATATGCAAGCACCCATATCTCCATCTCCCTGAGGCTCAAGAGACTGGTCCCGCTTAAACCTATGTTTACTAGGGTCCTTATTGTAATTTAGTATAACTTGGTGGGGTTTTACGTAAAAATAGTTTTGGTATAATTTCAAAATACACCTCAAGTATTTAATTATCGTCTTTAGGGTTTTCATTGATTTATATTTATAAATATGACATTTCTAGTGAATAAAACCTAATTTCATAATATATGGTATTTATTTGTAATATGAATATTGTTTTGAATTATCATGGTAGTTTCATGTAATATTTGAATTCTTTTCTTGAGTTTTGGAAACATGGAATAATATATATATATATATTTAACATAAGTATTTTTGTAATATTTATATATACATATTTAACGAAAATAAATTTATTTATTTTCTTGTAAAAATCTCATTTTCTAAAGAAAAATGTATAGAAATTCCATCGAGATCGAATGCTCCTTGTGGAGGTCTGCATCTCGCTCTACTAAGTCCAAGAATGTGCAATAATCTGCACCATCCCGAATGGGGTCCCCAAAAATGGGTTATAGAGACGCAATTGGATGGAAATTGTAAATACATCTTTTTAAAGAAAACGGTTTTATAAGTTAAAGGGATTTATTTGTAAGGTCCTATTTCCCGTATTCTATTGTCCCAAAATCAATCGTGCTATGATAGAGATGTGTGTTGTGATGAGACAGGTCATTACTTCGTGAACTATCTAAAGGTATAGCAAGATATAAAGGTTTAATGTCGAAATGAATAGTATGTGGTATTTTTATGTAAAGATGCGGTAATTGTCACAAAAATGATTATTTTGATGTGAAACTTGTTTTGTTGAGTTTGCTAATATTTGTTAAGCAATATGTGAGAATATGAAGTTATCTTGATTAAGAAAAATATAGTTTTTAAAGAAACCGAATCGGAAGTCGGACTAACTCCACTTCCATCGGGTTTTAGAAATGAAACTTTTTAAAGATGAAGATGAGAGGGGAAAATGGTACTTACTGGCTTTTAAGGTAGAGGGGAGAAAGAGGAAGAGTGGGGAAGTGCCGGTGCGTCGTTTCGTCGCCGGAAACTCCTTGGGTCGTTGCCGGAACTTCGTCGGAGTTTTGCCCTTTGTTAACTCCACTTGCACACTATAGGGACTCGGAAATTTCTTGAGAGTTTTGACTGGGATTTGTGAGTGGGTAGGGGTGATATGAGGGGTGGTATTTATAGGAAAAGCTAGGGTTTAGTGTAGTGACTGGGTGTATTAAAATTTGTAATAAAATAGGTTTAAATGTGAATTTTATTGTGCTCTGTAAATCTGCAGAGTAAACAAATAATACTGGAGTTATGGGGGGAGTCCAAGGGTCTAGGGCAAAATAAAAAATTAGGGTTTGGGCCAAGGAAAACCGGTGGCGCCGGCCGAACAGTAGATCTCGCCGGTCTATTCATAGGGTTGGGGGATCGGATTCGTGCCACGTGTCCCTGACGGTTCAACTATCCTGTTTAACATGTTTGATTATTCTTTAACTTACCCTATTACGTGTGTTGCACGTGTAGACTCTTGGGCTTCTAAAAGGTTAAAAGAAAATAAAACAAAAAGGATAATGTGGCTGATGGAATTCGAACTCGGGTGCTATGTCTCAGCAGTGCAAGGCCTTACTAATGACTTACAAGCTCCTTCTTGCTGTTCTAAATCAAAACAAATACTTATAGCTTTCATAGGAATTGTAAATACCCAATTGTACATTAACTTTAAATGAAATTTATGTACACTGAAATTGGAGTTGTTACAGTCTACCCTCCTTACAAAAATTTCGTCCTTGAAATTTACAATTTAATTTAAGGACTGGTTTACAAATAAGTGAGGATATCTTGCACGCATCTCATCTTACCTTTCCCATGTTAATTCTCCTGGTGTGTTTTTTCTCCATATCACTCAAACCAAGCTGACTTCCTTGTTCCGAAGTGACTTCGCCTTTCTATCCAGGATCTCAACAGGTTGCTGCTCACAAGATAAATCTGGTTGTATAGTGAGTTCGGAGTGACCAAGTACATGGCTGGGGTCACTCACATACCGTCTGACTTGAGATATGTGGAACACATTGTGCACCCCTTCTATTGAAGGTGGAAGTGCCAAGCGATAATCCACTTCACCGACTCGTTCGAGTATGTCGAACGGTCCAATGTACCTTGGACTTAGCTTACCCCGTCTTCCAAAACGAATCACTCTGGGGTTTGGAGATATCTTCAGAAATACGTGATCTTCCGGCTGGAACTCCAAATGACAGCTCTTTGCATCAGCCTAGTGCTTCTGTCGATCTTGGGCTATGCGCATTCTTCCCTTATAGTGCGGACCACATCTACAGTTGCCACTATCATCTCAGGTCCAAGGAGTTCTCTATCTCCGATGTCGTCACAACTTAATGGCGATCGACACTTCCTTCCATATAGTGCTGCAAAAGGTGACATTCCTATACTTGCTTGGTAGCTTTTGTTGTATGAAAACTCCATAAGATGTAGGCGATCTTCCCACGATCCTTCGAAGTCTAGCATACACGCTCTGAGCATATCTTCCAAGATCTGAATAGTTCGTTCAGACTGACCATCTGTTTGTGGATGATAAGCTGTGCTGAAGTTCAGACTTGTTCCCAAGCTCGCTTGCAGACTTTGCCAAAACTGCGATCGAAATCTAGTGTCACGATCGGAGACAATGCAGATCGGTATTCCATGAAGTCTCACAATCTCCTGTATGAGTTCATGGGTATCAGAGATAGTACATATTTGAAGAGTTTAATAATCTTACTCAGATTCTTACCTCCATGTACTTTCTTGCTAATGTCTCGGTAGATTGGCCAAATCGAAATGGGATGAAGTGAGCCGACTTCGTGAGTCGATCCACAATAACCCATACCACATCGTTACCCTTTGTGCTGCGAGTGCAGTCATAAAATCCATTGTGATGTGTTGCCACTTCCATTCTGGGATAGGTAATGGTTGAAGTACTCCAGCTGTCCTGTGAAGTTCAGCCTTTACTTGCTGACACACCAGGAATTTAGCGACGCTTCTGGTTACTTCACACTTCATTCCATGCCACCGGTAATTTTGACGCAGATCCTTGTACATCTTTGTACCTCCAGGGTGTACTGAGTAGGGAGAGCTATGGGCTTCTTTCATTAACTCGTCCCGCACAGAACCTTTTGGTACACACAATCTGCTGCCGTACTTTAAAGATCCGTCTTCATGGATGATGAAGTCTGTTCTGAGTCCATTCTCTACTTGTCCTCTGATCTTTTGCAACTTAGCATTACTTGCTTGAGCTGTTTTGATCTGATTGACAATGGTAGATTGAACTTGTAAGTTCATCAAACTTGAAGCGTTACCTGGCATGATCACTTCAATCTCCATCTGATGCAAGTCTTGTTGAATCTTCCACTGTGCGGTGAGATTCATTGCTAATGGCTGGCGACTAAGGGTATCAGGTACCACATTCACCTACCCTGGGTGATATTGCAGGTTGATGTCGAAGTCCGCCATGAGTTCTAACCATCGTCTCTGCCGCATATTAAGCTCCTTCTAAGTAAACACATATTTCAGACTCTTATGATCTATGTATATGTTCACTCGTTCACCAAGAAGATAATGGCGCTAAATCTTAACAGCAAAGATTACGGCCGCCAACTCCAAATCATGCGTCGGGTAATTGCGCTCATGATTTTTCAGCTGTCTTGAAGCATAAGCCACAACCTTACCGTGCTGATGTAGAACACATCCTAATCCCTCACCGGATGCATCACAATGCACTTCGTAACCTCCAGATTGGTCCGGTATAACGAGAATAGGCGCTGATGTCAATCTTGACTTGAGTTCTACGAAAGCTTATTCTCATGCTTCTGACCACACGAATTCTTCATCTTTATGTGTGAGCTTGGTCAGGGGTGTTGCTATCTTAGAAAATCCTTCAATGAACCTTCTGTAATATTCAGCTAGAGCTAAGAAACTTCGAATGTCCTTCATTGACTTCGGTATCGGCCATTCGCTTACTGCTGAAACTTTCGCTGGATCTACAGAGATTCCTTCGCCCAATACAATATGTCCGAGGAAACTGACTTGATCTAGCCAAAACTCACATTTGCTGTACTTGGCATATAGTTGATGTTGTCATAGAGTTTCTAAGACAATTCGTAGGTGCTCGGCTTGTTCTTTCCGACTCTTAGAATATACCAGGATGTCGTCGATGAAGATGACAACAAACCTGTCTAGGTACTCCCGGAAAACTTGATTCATCAGGTTCATGAATATTGTTGGTGCGTTGGTCACCCTAAATGGCATCACCAGAAATTCGTAATGTCCATAGCGAGTTCTGAATGCCGTTTTATGGATATCAGATTCCTTGACCTTCACCTGATGATAACCCGAACGAAGATCTAATTTGGAGAAAACACAAGATCCACTTAGCTGATCGAATAAATCGTCGATGCGCGGGAGTGGATACTTGTTCTTTATTGTTACTTCGTTCAAGGCTCTATAATCAATGCACATTATGTTTGAACCTTCCTTCTTCTTCACGAGCAGAACTGGAGATCCCCAACTGAAGTGATGGGACGAATCCATCCTTTAAGCAAATAATTCGTCCAACTGAGTTCGGACCTCCTTCAAACCTTCCAGACTTAATCGATACGGTACTTTGATCACCGGTTGTGCTCCTGGTACTAAATCAATGCTGAATTCAAGAGCTCGATCGGGAGGCAAACCTGATATATCGTCAGGAAACACATCGTCGAACTCTCGAACTACTTCTGGCTTTAATCCTTCCTCCGCTTGAATTGCCGCAATCACTGCCTTCTTTGGTTTTGCCTTGTAAGTACTTGGCTCCAGGGTACGGTTTCCACTTTTTAAATAGAAGACTGGATGCTCTGGAATCTCGAATACTACCCTCCTTTGATGACAGTCGATGGTAGCATAGAATGTTCCAAGCCAATCCATACCCAAGACGATGTCGAAGTTCGGTATGTCCAGTACCTTGAAGTCAGCGTAGAATTCTCTGCTGCAGACGACCACTGGATACAGGTTGTATCCTATTGTTTCCTTTAGAACGCCATTTCCTAAATTGACATTCCAGCTGGATACAAGCGGTGTGACTTGAATCGCATGAGTTCGGACGAACCGTTGCGACATAAAGCAATGAGATGCTCCAGTGAGGCTACTAAGATTGTACCTAAGTTATGTGGGATATGTTTTAGGTATAAGGGAAAAGATATATGGTATGTCTATGAACTGAAAGAGAATTTGAAAGGGAAGTGTTACTAGTGATGACTTGGCCGGTGGGTTCAGCCTCTTCCACAGTCATCGTGAAAGCCTATCGCTTAAGCACAATCCTCTTTGCTGGAGGAGCATTCCTCTGTCTGTTCCTTGGTCCTTGAGGTGGGTTCCTTTGAGCTTGATGGAACTGACGAGGAGGAGGTGCAGTCGGTCCATGAGGAGGTGGAGCAGGTAGTGCAAGTCTTGGAGTAGGTTCCTGGATTGTTGGGCGCTGCGGGTAAGTGATTGCCGGCCTGGGTGTAGCATATGGGTTGTGTCTACGAAGACAAGACCCAATATCATGAGTAGCTGAGCCGCAGACTAAGCAAAGGCGATTTGCTCGCCGGAAATCCTTCATCACATGTTCATCCCTCCTGCAATAGGTGCAAAAGGCTGGGCTAGGCCGGTTGTTTGGTACTCCCGGTCTCCTAGGCATAAAAGGTGGCCTTGAAGAGGCTCCTCCTGCTATCTAGTTGGCAGAGCGCTTCATCCCGACAGACTGAGGTCTGCCCCTCATCTTCACCACTGCCTCATAACGGCGGGCAGCTTTCAGAGCTGATTCATGGGTCGGAAAATCTCCTGTGGCTAATGCAGCCTGGATCTCCGGATTTAACCCCTGTTGAAATCGTCGGGCTCTGATCTGGTCCGTCGGTATCAGGTGTGCCGTAAATCTGTTAAGACATTGTGTTAGCTGTATAGTATGTGATATTTTAAAAATTGAAATATTGAGACGTATCTTACCGACTGAGCATGGTAAACTCAGCATCATACTCATCCATTGATTTGGTCCACATTGAATCTTGTTGTAGGTGGATGAACTGCTGTTCTATGTCGAATCTAGCAGTCTCGGGGAAGTACTTTGCGTCAAACATATCATGGAAAGTCTTCCATTCGATCGGTTGGGTGAGACGACTTTCTTCCGCCTTCAACCAAACCCGTGCATTGTCCGTGAGCTGCAAATTCGCAACACGAACCCAAGCTATCTCTGGCACTTGTGCCACTGCCAGGTCATCTTCAATCCCTTAAGCCCATTCCTCAGCTCAAGAGGGCTCTCCTTTCCTGCGAACTGCTTGGGGTGCAAGGCCCTGAATTGCTTCACCCCAGGTGCTTCCGCTTGGGACGGTTCATCAATATAGCAGTCTGCTGCTGCTGTCCCTCCAGGAGGCTGCGGATCGCTTCAAGCAAAACCGTCTGCTCATTGATCGGAGCAGCTACGGCAGGTGTAATCGGTAGGGGTGGTGGAGTGTTGTTAAAGTTGGTGCTAGTGTTGTTTGGAGAATCCATAACCTTGAAAGAAAAAATTTGGGTTAGGACAGATTCAAAATATATGAAATTGGAAGATTCAATGAATATGAATTATAAAGAATGTTTTCAGTTGCTGGTTCTTGTGTTATATTGCTTAGTTTGTCCACGCAGAGCTGACCTGCATGGGCCATCAACAAAACCTGTCACGCCCCGCTTCCCAGTGTATGGGCAGAGGACGCGACGAGGCCGCTATGCATTTACTCCGAAGTAAACACGCTAAGCGTATCTAAGCAATATAAAATAAAATGTACACAAGAGACAAGATGTAAATAAACAACAACTTTATTTATTAAACATTCTTTTTATAATACAACTGAAATGAAAATATATGGAATGAAAGCAATGCCTAAACAATGGCATAACAAAAATGAAAATGAAATGTAATGTACAAGTGAATCTAAAACTCCGGGTTTTCAGTAAACTGAACCAAGTCTTCGCTGCTGGGTTCGATCTCCAGTGAGTCCGAAACACCTGACGACATTCCAAAGAAGAAGAAAGAGAATGTCTTCAGCGAACAAGTCGCTCGGTAAGTCCCGTAGATAGATAAGAATAGATTAGACAGAATATAGTATAATTGTTTAATGTTGTTATTTAGTATTAACGCTGTTGTTTGTAGCTTGGTACGGAAGATGCCAGTGTATACGAGAGGAGTCTCACTATCCTGGAGACTAAGGTATACGGAGTACAAGGAACCGTTCAGCTATGGTACAATGGCAATGGAGATTCAGGTTAGGTGTCTTATGGTTACAGTCTCGTGCCACTTTTAACACCTTTCGTACCAATCTACCCCTTATAAACCCCGCGATATTTTGATTGTATTGTATTGTCTTGTAAATTATATAAATGGACGACTTGCCAAAACCATGATATCAGTAATGGAACGGATATAATGGAAGAACATGTAAATGGAATATATCCATGGTTCGGTTCCGTCAATACAGATTGATATAGATTGAATAGATGGATCCATATTGAATCATGTTGTATTATAGTATGTACTTGAATCACATTCAAGTTCAGATTGATTAGGTTAAGACTCAGTCTGAGTCAGACACTTTTAAAAGAACTTGAAATCCTGATTGTTTTAGTGTTATCGGTAACTGCTGCATATGGACGGTAGGATTTGTGTCTTTTTCCAAGACAATTACCGTGTTGATAACACCGTTTGTTAAGTTGTCTATCTTAAATAGGTAAGCACCTATATCTATGGCTCCCTGAGGCTTAAGAGACTGGTCCCGCTTAAACCTATGTTTACTGGGGTCCTTATTGTAATTTAGTATAACTTGAGGGGGTTTTACGTAAAAATAGTTTTGGTCTAATTTCAAAATACACCTCAAGTATTTAATTATCGTCTTTAGGGTTTACATTGATGTATATTTTATAAATATGACATTTCTAGTGAATAAAACCTAATTTCATAATACATGGTATTTATTTGTAATATGAATATTGTTTTGAATTATCATGATAGTTTCACGTAATATTTGAATTCTTTTCTTGAGTTTTGGAAACATGGAATAATATATATATATTTAAAATAATTATTTTGGTAATATTTATATATACATATTTAACGAAAATAAATTTATTTATTTTCTTGTAAAAATCTCATTTTCTAAAGAAAAATGTATAAAAATTTCATCGAGATCGAATGCTCCTTGCGGTGGTCTGCATCTCGCTCTACTAAGCCCGAGGATGTGTGATAATCCGCACCATCCCGAACGGGGCCCCCAAAAATGGGTTGTAGAGGTGCAATTTCATGGAAATTGTAAATACATCTTTTTAAAGAAAACAGTTTTATAAGTTAAAGGGATTTATTGTAAGGTCGTATTTTCCGTATTCTATTGTCCCAAAATCAATCGTGCTATGATAGAGATGTGTGTTGTGATGAGATAGGTCATTACGTCAAGAACTATCTAAAGGTATAGCAAGATATAAAGGTTTAATGTCGAAATGAATAGTATGTGGTATTTTTATGTAAAAATGCGATAATTGTCACAAAAATGATTATTTTGATATGAAATTTATTTTGTTGAGTTTTTTAATATTTGTTAAGAAATATGTGAGAATATGAAGTTATCTTGATTAAGAAAAATATAGTTTTTAAAGAAAACAAAATCGGAAGTCGGACTAATTCCGCTTCCGTCGGGTTTTAGAAATGAAACTTTTTAAAGATTAAGATGAGAGGGGGAAATGGTACTTACTGGATTATAAGGTAGACGGGAGAAAGAGGAAGAGTGGGGATGTGCCGGTACGTCGTTTCGTCGCCGGAAACTCCTTGGGTCGTTGCCGGAACTTCGTTGGAGTTTCGCCCTTCATTAACTCCACTTGCACACTATAGGGACTTGGAAATTTCTTGAGAGTTTTGGCAGAGATTTGTGAGTGGGTAGGGGTGATATGAGGGGTGGTATTTATAGAAAAATCTAGGGTTTAGTGTAGTGAATGGGTGTATTAAAATTTATAATAAAATAGGTTTAAATATGAATTTTATTGTACTCTATAAATGTGCAGAGTAAACAAATAATACTGGAGTTATTGGGGGCGTCCAAGGGTCTGGGGCAAAAGAAAAAATTAGGGTTTAGGCTAAGGAAAACCAGTGGTGCCAGCCGAATAGTAGATCTCGCCGGTCCATTCATGGGGTTGGGGGCTCGGATTCGTGCCACGTGTCCCTGACGCTTCAACTAGCCTATTTAACATGTTTGATTATTCTGTAACTTACCCTATTACGTGTGTTGCACGAGTAGACTCTTGGGCTTCTAAAAAGTTAAAAGAAAATAAAACAAAAAGATAATTTGGCTGATGGGATTCGAACTCGGGTGCTATGTCTCAGCAGTGCAAGACCTTACCAATGAGCTACAAGCTCCTTCTTGCTGTTCTAAATCAAAATAAATACTTATAGCTTTCATAGGAGTTGTAAATACCCTAATTGTACATTAAATTTAAATGAAATTTATGTATACTGAAATTGGAGTTGTTACACCTAGAGTGAGTAGAGAGTGATAAAGGATCTAGTTGTCTCACAGACCCTAGGATTTTCAACTCATGAGATAATTAGGGTTTGAGTGGAGATGAAGAAAACTTGAGAGGAGAGAGAATGTATTTGTGATAATAAATAAAGAATATAGCTCATTTAGAGACTATATAGCAAATGAAAATATCTCACACAAATATCTCAAATAATATCTCAAAATATCTAAGTCTTCACATCTCTCAAAAAAGTCCAAGAAAGTCAACAATAAGCCATGTTCATTTTTTTTATTAAAATACCATACATTTCCACCTCACAGATTCCACCTCATTAAGCATTTAACCTAAATGCTTAATCATGTAATGAGGTGTTTTCATCTTGTTGCAAACTTAAGTAATTACAAGAATGCCCCTCTCGACCGTATATACATACTTGTATCCGTATTCCGATAAATACGAATACAATGAGACAAAACTGATCCAATAATCAAATACTAGGATCGGGCTTAAACTAAAGCCCACCAGTATTGTCCGCCCGAACATCATACGCGCACAAGTACATGTATGTGATCGAACCCTGTCGTAAAACCATACGACCTCTACATCGTTTTGCCCTGGCCAGGAACTTTGTGTAATGGCTTTCCGAATCACAGGGTGACATCAACCCCCAAAACAGGGAGAGACGAATCATATCTAACCGCCACTGCCTCCAAGTGCTTCGGGACTGCACCCAACTACTATCTGTTTGCATGACTCAATAGAGCCGTGGTAGAGTAGTAATCTAAGAACAGTGGGAACATACTTGAGGCGAAGTAGCAGTGTCAAGTCAACGGACTATGCTTTACTCATGTCACATAGGAACTGCTACCTGATGATAGGTATAGTACCAACCAGCAGTACCCACGAGTCCATCCAGTGTAACTCATAACCCAATGAGCATCTGCATACTATCTTCAGTACGACAAATGGCTGTGGAACAGACCATCTCCCCTACTGGGATGAGAAGCGTATACACTACTCTACTCTGGAGTATCGATGCCCTGTCTCGATAATCCTAAGACTAGGGACCTGTATAAGGATGTGCTTGTAGACAATCCAGTCCCCACTAGTGTGACTGCAATCACAACGCTGATAGTCAAGCAAATATCCTAAGGGCTCTACCAATATGTATTAGCGATACGTTAAAAGAAACATACACACATATTAAGATAGATACAAACCAAGTAGCATACTACCATATTGAGCAAGACCGTCATAAAATCCATGTATATATCCCAAACTTCCAAAATGTAATATACAAACTAGTACTATACAATAATGGCCTCTAGGGCATATTACACTAACAGTTTACTCACCTCCAATGAGCACCTGTATACTATCTTAGGTGATAAAATACCAATGGCTTATGAGACCGGCCACCGCCTCACGTCGGGGTCTAGAAACGTATATACTAGTCTACTCCGGAATATCGATGCTCAGTCTCGATACTCCCATATCTAGAGACATTTAAGGATGTGCTTATGGACAACCCAGCTCCCACATATATGATCGCCATCATAATGCTCGTTGTCAAGTAAGAATCCTATGAGCTTCATCAATGATGAAGAAAAACCTGATAGCATACTATCATTTCGAGTAAGACTGTTCTAACTGTATAGGTCATCCCTCAATTATCATAATCGCCTACTTATAATCATAATAATTGTCTTGAGGGCACTATATCCAACACCTAGTTAATCGCATCATATGCTACAAACAAGCACCACTCAGTTACCGTACACCACGCCTTGACAAGGTCAACAAACGCAGCACGAATATTGAGTACTACTCGTAGAAAATGACAGAGGGCTACGGCTGGTTTTTCGCGAAAAACCTTTAACGTAATGAACATGATATCGTCGAAGGAACCGTGTAGTTTTTGAAAAGGAGTGGTTTAGGCTCCGCTTTTGAAAACTATTGGTTTTGAAGAAAACCGAGTAATCTATAGTAACATAAACTTTTGCTTAAGAGGTCACTTCTCGTGAAGGGATCTAGGCTCTTGCCTCCTTGAATGAGGCGCGGATATTCCTAACCGAATACCACTATGCAAAACGAAAGAATAGGACTATACTTTTTCGAAAATTTGTTCTAACAATATCTTTTAGGTTTCTTTTTTCTTGCATTAATTAAAATTAATGCGGTCCCACCAATTAAATCCTATCACACCGGAAAAGAACGAAAATAAAATGTACGTATATGCCATCCGCATTCGTCACGGGGCTCTGTCATGCACTGTTAAGTTACTTAACTAACGGCAGAGCGGGGGTAGGACTAGCGCAGATACAAAACATATACAACATCTACTGGTATATATAAATATATATATAACCATTCGTCCTAGGAATGATATAAGCAATATCACAGAACAACGATAAGCAACATGAAATAGAGGATTGTTTAGGAGCCCCGGATTTCATTTCAGCCGCAAATGAAACTCGACGTTCCTTGGTTGTGTGGATAGCCTATGCAATGAAAAACCTAGAACCCTACGAGCGCGAAAAGTTACCTACCAATCTCGGAAGTGAGGAAACCTCTATCAAAAAAGTGAATGGTCCACCCAGCACTTCACGGAATCCGGTAACTTGAGCACCTCACCTTGGGCCATCCTATACCCCTTACGAGTGCGGCGAATAGCCCGCCAATTCTAGAGTAAGGCTCCCTTGGTCTCAACTCTAAAAGATGCGGGCCCGTTGCTCTCTAGAACCCGGCTATTCAAGCACTCCTCCGCAGGGTAATCCTCATACAGAAATGAAAAATATATATACAAAAGATAACATCGATCTCAACCCGGCTGTACCATAATAAAAGAATATACAAACTGGAAGAGACGGCAGTTCACATGTCGGACGCTCGCCCCGCAATAATGAATATACAAATGAATTAAAACTGTACAACTAACATTGCACTATAGGCTATCCATCACGACAATCCGAACAATTCATCACAGATATAAACAACACGGCAATATAAGCAAGTATGAGCAACCCCGTCTAAATGACATATAGCAAATAGACGACGATTGAAAACACATACACCACATCACAGAGATCAATGATGCAAAAGTTTCAAGTTCTAAACTTTCCGAGTTACCCCAAAGCAAAGATAACACTAAGTGAAATCTGGGGCAAATCAAACAAGACCAAAAATACCAATTTACAAAACCCAAGACACTGGATGGAAATGAGGTGCAGACGTGAACAGTAAACAGCCCAAAACGAGGTTTTGGGGAATTTGGGCAGTTTTGACTTGGCCAAATGCCCTCGTTTTCATCGTGTGTCATATACACATCAAGAGTAAGCCTATGCACTTGTTTAAAAAATTTTCAAAGAATAAAAAAAATTTCGAACAAAGAATAGGTTTTTAAAATCGAAATTTTTTGGTTTTGAAACTAAAGCATCGTCTACTATTAGTTTCTAATGTTTGGGTGGCTTTAATACCATGTTGGGATTCCTAGCTCCCTGGCCGTCTATCGCGGCCGTTGCGGAATGAAAAACTTTCACTTTTTAAAACTTGGGGCTAGAAAACACATCCTAGAATCTAACCAAATATCGAAACTAGTAAACTAGAGGAGTCTAACTAATCTATTAGAAGGTTATACCTAAAGTCACGTGTCCTTCGGGTCTTCACTCCTCTTCTTAAGCTCCTTGAGGTCTCCTAGATCAACCTTGGTGTTCGGACTCCTCGGTCCTAGATGATCTGCCTGAAGGTTCTTGATTCAAGCTCCTACTTCAATAAGAAACAAACTAAGCAAACTAGTTTACTAATATAGTTTGCTTAGATGATGTGGTGATATTTAGTAGTAATTTTCTATCTTAAATCCCTTTGGTTCTCAACACATGAGAACGATAAGGGTTTGAACAAGAGAATGAACTCAAGAGAGAAGAGAGAGAATGGTAAGTGAAGAATGATATGAATAAGAATGGTTGAGCCTTTTTCTATGAAGTATTTTTATTTTATTTAAAAACACAACCATACTTAATAGTATTTGCAATAAATACCAAAGCCATAATTCATTCCATGCTTCATGCCATCTCACCCTTTTCCACCTCATTTTCTATTTTCAAAAAATAGAAAAAATGCATGATGAGGTGTCGCCTTCTAGAAGGTATTTTATATAAATACAAAATACTTTCTACCATATATACATACTTGTATTCATACCAAAATACGAAAACCTAAGAGATAGAATAATAATACTAATATAATACTAGCATTAAATCAATATCTGATTTAATAAACCGACTTAATTCTAAGCCCGCTAGTATTATCAACCGTCAGATCGAAAACCTGGATAACACTAGAATATACATATCAAAATATATATATGTAAATTATTAAATCAATACATGATTTAATAATCCGGCTTAATCCTAAGTCGGCTAGTATTATCATTCGATCGGAACCTTGCTCGATCGAAAACCTGGATGACACTAGAATATACATATTGAAATGTGTATATGTAAATTATTAAATCAATACCTGATTTAATAATCCAGCTTAATTCTAAGCCGGCTAGTATTATCATTCGATCGAAACCCTGCACGTATAAACATACGGCCACCACACTGTTTTGCCCGAACCAGAGAAACCTTCTGTGTGGGACTCTAAAGACTTGACAGTACGCTAGCAGTGGGTTTAACCACAAGCACGTTAGCGGCACTAGCTGTACGTAATGGCTAACCAGGTACCTGTCGAAAAGAAGGCAGACGAGCAAGCTCATGCGAACCCCTACTGAGCCTATCCGTGACAACCTCCATACAGTCCGGTCTCTCTGTCTTTGAGTATCGCATACCGGGTCTAGGGGTGGTAAACGTCAGACCCCTTACTGACCTGATAAGTCGTGTCGATATGGTTCAGGACCAATCTGAGAAACTACTGATCTAACCATTATCAAATCTCAACTGCCTTGGCCAAGGTCTTATGGTTCTAGCCAACTGGACACAATGATATATCGACTCCCAATACCGGGAGAGATAAATCCCAGACAATCACTCACTGCCTTCATATGGCTCGAGACTGTATCCAACCAAAATCTGTTTGCACGACTCAGTAGAGCCGTGGTAGGGTAGTGATCAAAGTATATTGGGAACTCACACGAGACAAATAATGATCTCAAGTCCAAAGACTAACTTGTACTCATGTCACCCGAGAACTGTTATCTGAAGATAGGTATAATACCATCTAGAGGTTCTCGGCGAGTCTGTCCAGTGTACCCATCCCCAGTGAGCACCTGTATACGATCTTAGGTGATCACACCAATGGCTGTGGGACCAACCACCGCCCCTCGTCGGGGTCTAGAAACGTATAAACAAGTCCACTCCGGAATATCGATACCCGGTCTCGATATTCCTGCGACTTGGGACCTAAGAGTGTGCTTATGGACTACCCAGCTCCCACAAGTATGATCGCCATCATAACGCTGGTATTCAAGCAAAATCCTATGGGCTTTATCAACATGTATCCGCCATATGTGATATCGAGTATAACCTATACACATGTTAAGCTAAAGTCAAACCATAATAGTATACTACTATATCGAGTCTTTATCAATATGTGTAAGCAATATAAAGCAACAAGAGAAAAAAATGCACATATTAAGATAAATATAACTCAAATAATATACTATATACAACTGAGCAAGATTGTCCAATACATACATATCCCTAGCATCCTATACAATACAGGCCTTTAGGGCATACATATCCAACAATTAGGATACAGTCGATTGAAGGTCGATAGTCCCAATGAACATCCCTACAGCTGGGGACTCCTCAATTCGTTGTTCACATTTAGACCTCAAGTTTCGCCATCGAATTGCTTATTGGACTCATATTTCTCCTGTCATGACCCTGGAATTGATCAGCATAGTGATCGGAGTGCGTTCACTCGCACTGGCGAATCTTTGAGTGAATAACAGCTCCATCTCAGCAAAGGTTTTTTCAGAGTCATTTGGAAGCTCCGAGTACCATTTGAAAGCTGTCTCTGATAAGCTTCCGGTGAATTAACGAAGTAGCAATTTATCATCGCCCCCTGTATTGCCACACAGAGTTTTGAACTGTGCAACGTGTTGATGAGGATAAACCATTCCTTTATATATGTGAAACTTCAGGATCGTATATCCCGGTAGGTATTTAATCTGGTCGTACCGGGCCGGATATGGTCGATCCATTTTGACGAGCTGATTTGCAGCTTCATTGGCTTGATAGGCTCTGATTTTGTAACGACCCTAATGTTGGATATGTATGCCCTAGAGGCCTTCATTGTAGAAGATGCTAGATGTAGGGTGTTTTTCGTCACCCCATTGGGATGGGAATGCGCACACGCTTGTCAGGCACATTACAGATTCACCCTGCCTAGGGTAGGCTGGGGTTTATTGATTGTGAGGATCCGAATCTCCGGCAGCCACGGACTAAACTGCCGTTAATTACCCCTCGCCCTTGGGGCGAGAGAACCTCCGATTGACGGGTCAAACAGGTCATGCGAACTCAATGTGCAGTGTTGTGTTTTGAAAGGGTTTTTGGATATATCGGGGGCCCCGCAGAGTTTTTACGGGGGTCCCGCTACCCGGATAGCAGGCTGGGGGTCAAGGGGCTAGCAGCCCCCTTGCGGGGTGCAGGGCAACGCCCCGTTAGAAATTTTTTTTCTAACAGGGACAATGTCGTGGAGTGTGTGTGTGTGTGTGTAAAGGGAAAGGGCATCCAAATGATGCGTGGGAGAAGGCGCCAGCGCCCCGCGTGCCAGGCACGCGGGCGCCGTGCGCCAGAGCGCCAGAGCGCCCCGCGTGCCAGGCACGCGGGCGCCGTGCGCCAGAGCGCCAGAGCGCCCCGTGTGCCTGGCACGCGGGCGCCGTGCGCCAGAGCTCCAGCGCACCGCGTGCCTGGCACGCGGGCGCTAGGCGTCAGCAGCAAAAGTCCCTGCACTGGGAGCTGTACTCCCCATTTGACTTATGGAGTTGAACTCCTGACTGAGATTAATTTAGGGAGTTAAACTCCAATGGATCTTGAATGGAGTTAGACTCCTAAAAATATTTAGAAATGATCAAAGGGGGCTGCTTTATTTCTCCCTTTGGCTCAGGATCTTCCCAAGATGGGATTTCTGGAGATGGGTCTCCTTCTTCTTCCTGTCGGTTGGCCGGATCTTGGAGAAAGGGGGTGGGATTTGAAAATCTTCCCCTTTTGAGTTCTAATGGAAGATCTGAGCTCCCCTTTGTGGGTTTTGTGGTGAAAAACTATTTAGTTTTGGGAAAGGAAGAGTAAAACTCTTGATTTAATTGAAAAAGAGGAAGAAGGTTTAGAACCTTGAGGAAGGAGAAGGAGGCACAAAGTGTTGGATATATGTATGCCCTAGAGGCCATTATATGATAGTGTGTGTGTGTGTGTGTGTGTGTGTGTGTGTGTGTGTATTCATGGGACATTCTTGCTCGACATGATAGTATACTATCTGGTTGCACCTTTTATCTTGACATGTTCATTTGATCGTGCTTTCATTCATTTGGTACATGTTGATATAGCCCTTAGGATGATGCAGGACTACTGAGATTATGATGCGGATCATACTAGTGGGACAGAGTAGTCTATGAGCATATCCTTGAAAAGTTCCTAGTCGTGGGTGTATCGAGACGGGGCATCGATATCACCAGAGTAGACTAGCGTATACGTTACTTGTCCCATAAGATGGGCGATGGATGATCCCATACCCATTGGTGTGGTGACACCAAAGATCGTATATGGGTGCTCAGTGGAGACTAGGTACACTGAACGGACTCGCCGAGAACTCCTATATGGTATTATATCTATTGTCGGATAGCAGTTCTCAGGTGACACTGGTACAGGTTAGTCTGTAAACCCGAGATCGTCATAGAGACTTGTGTTTCTCCTACTGTACTTTGATCTCTACCCTACCACGGCTCTACTGAGTCATGCAAACAGGTGGATTTTGGGTACAGTCCCGAGTCACATGGAGGCAATGAGTGATAGGAGGGGTTTCATCTCTCCCGGTATTGGGGGTTGATGTTGCACCATGTACGATTGGCTGTAATAGGAAGTCCCTGGCCAGGGCTGCTGAGATTTACTGATAAGTGTTATCAGTAGTTTTTCGATCTGTTATGAGCCATATACCGGCATGACTTATCTGAGTTATTGGGATCGACGATACCACCCCTAGACTTGATATGCAACATACATGACGAAGAGACCAGACTGTACGGTAAGTGTTGCCAGTTGGCTCGATGGGAGTTTTAGCAGGTTTGCTTGTGTTTTTTCTGATCGCTCAATACCTAGGAGCCGTTATGTACTGCTTGTGCCACTGACGGTTTGTGGGCATGTGATGTGATCACTGCCTACTGCTATCGTATTGACGAGTCTTAGAGTCCTACAAAGGAGTCTCATAGCTCAGGCGAAATGATTTGGGGTGCATATGTGATATGCGCGGGAGCTCGATTAAATGCGTGTATTGGATACCGTATTTTATTCGGGCGTTTACTATTGGACGGGTTGTATGTGATATGACCGGGTTATTAAATCAAGTGTTTATTTAATAATAAGTCAATTAGCTCATTTATTAAAACCTATTTTTTTTAATGCGTGCATGAGTGTATGTATATGTTGATGTGCATGCACACATGCAAGCATACATGTGTCATGGTTGATGATACATTGGTGGCGGCAATGCAAGACTCACATGGTTACATATTTATACATATATTTTGTTAATTTGAGATTAAGCAAAATGACAAATGGAATCATGGTTGACTATTCAACTCTCATTTTCTTGTGTTGACAAGTCAAAACCATGGTTTAATTTGCCCATGGTTTTGGCCCATAGTTTTGCTTAAACTCAAGTTACAAAATATCTAGATATTTTATAACCATAGTTTGGCATGATACTCTCTCTTACTCTCTTGAGTTAAGCAAGGGTTATCATTATCATTATTCTAATGAGTTTAGCTTGAGCCATCTCCTTCTTCCTCTCTCTCTTCAAAGTTCACTAGGGTTTCAAAAGAAAGAGAAATGATTAAAAAGAAAAGGTTTTTACTTGAGATCAAAACCCAAATCACCATTCTACTTTGGTCTTGCCCACTTGAGTGGAGTGTTAGCTTCTTCTTCATCCTTGATCAAGAGAAGCTTGGAGCTTGGTGCAAAGAGACTTCGTGGTGGATCATCGTGGATTCGGAAAGACACAAGCCAACCGGTTCAAACCTCAATCGATCTAAGGAGTCTAGGAGGAGGTCTAAAAAGGTTGTATTCTCTTCCATTTAGTGTTAGATACTTGTAGTATATGATACTAGCTAGTTGTTACTCTATCTTTCTAGTTCGATTCATGGTTGGAATTGTTTAGCACCCTCTAAATTTTTTGTTATAGAATATGTGATGCAACCCTAAACCTAGTGTGGTGCTATAGAATCTCTACAGTGGTATCAGAGCCAATCTAGAAACATAGACAATGTTAGAAATAATACGGAAACGAAACAACCCCGAATTTACAAAACTGCATCCCTTAAACTTTGCTTCTCTGTCGAATTTTTAAAGTGCTAGAAAAATTTTTCAAACAACTGCAGAACCTTATTGACACAATTATGCACAGAACAAATTTGAGCCATTCTCCTCAGATTTTGGCCGAGCCCCCCCTCAAAATCCGAGCAGGCCGGCCCCTTTCCCCTATTCTGCTTCAAAAATTTTCTGTGCTCTTGTTTCTAGGTTTTGGGGTTTCAGGTATTGTTTGTTTAGGACAAATTTTCATGTGATGCAAATTGTGCTTAGGGCCTTATTCGGAGTATTTCGTAATCGTATTTTTTAACATTGTAATAGTAACTTGGATGATGTTTAACAGTTCAAGCGAACATCAATAACCCTCATTGCCCTCGCTGAAAATTTTCAAGTGCTGGGATTTTCTTAAATTAATTATATTCGATAGTCGTGCAAGTAACTCTATGGACCTTCTAGAAAAACAAAAACCCTAACTCGATTCTATGCCCTCGGAACTGCAACTGAACCTTAGGATTTTCCGTAGTTCCGTGGTGTCATAGGTGAGGCATTGGTTTGGCCCTTCTACGGGTGTATCATAGGTACCGTGGCATGTTTTTGGGTACTTTAATTTTGCTCAAGTGTTGAGATCATCGGGGTAATTTGTGGGCGCTTGTTGATTCGATTGAAACGTTTAACATTGTCTAGATTTTTGTGATGTGATACAATAATTAGAATCTACACTAATTAGTTTTGTGAAAAGTAATTAGTTGCGTGCAAGTCTAATATTTCGGTCTCGGTAGTATCTGGAATCTTGTTGAATTACCTGGTTTGTTTTGAAAAGGTGTTTTCATGGTTGAGACCTAAATATAAGATTTGCATTGTTAGGCATGAAATCCTGAATATGTGATATTCCGGGTTTATGATGTCTAAAGGCAGTGTCGATTCCAATTGTTGCAGTTTTTCACTTTCTTTTCTGCGACCGTAAGTGTAGTATGTGGTGTATCGCCGTTTTCGTTGCTATACATCAACGACAATTGGGATACGCATACTTATTTACATTGATGATATGAGATATTATGTGTTGCTGAAATATGATGTGCAGGATCGTCACGGATGAATAGCCGGGGGTTTTATGTGAGATGAGAGTTTTTCTTTTCATTCATGTAAAATTAATTGTATGTAATATTCTTTTATTGGGGCACTTCCGGGTTGAGGATGATGTCACCATTGTTGTATATTATTTACTTTTCTGCATTAGGATAGACCCAAGGAGGCGAGCACAAGTGACCGGGTTCTAGGGTTCAGTGGGAGACCATCTCGAGGAGTCGAGATCGGGTCTCCTAAACTCTAGAATTGGTAGGGCCACTTGCCGCTCTCGTAGGGTCTAGGGGTGTGGGCTTGGTTATTCATCACGACCGTGGAATCCGTATTTTCTATTGTTGGCTAAATATAAAATACGGACCTCCTAGTATATCCTGTATTTTCATATATGTGCTTCTGCTGTGGATATTTTGTAATGTGATTACTTTATATGCTGAGACGAATGATGTATTATATATATGATATATAATAAACGTCGCTTATGTTTTGCATCCGCACTAGTCCCGCCCCGCTATGCCGTTAGTTAAGTAACCTAACGGTTCATAACGGGACAATGTGGCGAATGCGGATGGCATAAGCGTACGTTCTATTTTCGTTTCTTTTCTGTAATGGCTAAGGACTTAAATGATGGGACTACATTAATATGATTAATGTAAACAAAAGAAACCTAAAAAGACATTGTAGAATCAGATTTGAAACCTACTCGGCTTTTTATGAAATAGCAAGATTTCAAAAAGCGGAGCTTAAGCCACTCCTTTTTAAAACCATTAGATTCTACAATGATATCAAGTTCGAAGCGTTAAAAGTTTTCTTAAGAACTATATGTAGCCCTCCGTCATTTTAGGAAGTAGAGTACTTAGTATTCGTACTACGTATGTTGATTATAGTCAAGGTGTAGTGTATGGTAGCTAAGTGATGTCTTCCTACAAAACATATGATGAGATTAATTAGGACATTCATGAGATTATGTTGATTATAGTCAAGGGTCATATGGGTTGGTCTAATTAATCATGAAATGGCGGGTAGAACTTGACTAGTACTTATGATATGTTGATTATAGTCAAGGTCATAAGTGCCAGGGGTAAAAACATATCGGGAGTTTCAAATGTTGAAACTTGCAATGAGATTGCATACCTTCTATGTGATAGTAGGATCCCGATCCCACTGTGAGCAATAGTTTCTTCCGGGAGAATTTTGCACTTTACAATTAGCTAACTCATTAGGTGTCTAGAAAGGTGTCAACGGGGCTACGCCTTTGGGAAAATGAGGTTTATTTTAATTAGGTCCGTGCAAAAGCACGGGAAACTTCCCTCAGAAGTACCGGCACTGGCCTGGCTGAACGGTTAGCGAAGTTGTAGAATGTAATTAATCCTGGCTAATTTTTTCCTTTTAAGGTTTGAAGGAGAATTTGATAAAAGCAGTGGGAGACATCGATTAAATAAGATTATAAACCAATCTAATCTTTGTAAGTGCTTACGCTGAATGTATTCTTTTCTCTCTCCTAATGGCAGATAACTATGACTGGACTTAAGCTACTATTAGAGAGAAATAAGCTTACTGGACCAAACTATAAAGACTGGTTGAGGAACATTAACATTGCTCTCACATATGATAAAGTATCATATGTCCTCACTGCCACAGCCCCGCCCAAACCAGGCCCTGAATCTTCTTTAGCGAATAGCGAGATCCACAAAATGTGGGATATTGACTGTGCCACCGCCAAATGCTTCGCGCTTGCATCGATGGACAATACACATCAAAAGCAGCACGAGGAGATAGATGTCCAATCCATCTTTCTCCATACAAAGGAGTTGTATGGGGAGCAGCCTCGTATCCTTCGATACGAAGCATCTCGAAAGTTGTTTTAGATGCGGATGGCTCCTGGCACACCAGTAGGCGATCACGTTTTGAAGATGATAGCTCTTATTGAAGAGCTTGAGGGCCTCGGATGGGAATTGGACAACGAGCAATATACGGATATTGTTCTATAGTCTCTTCTCTCTGCCTTTGCTCCTTTCGTAGTGAACTTTAACATGCACAATATGGAGAAATCACTACCCGAACTTCTCAATATGTTGAGAAATGCGGAGAGCACGCTTAAGGCGAAGTCTCCCTCCCTGCTTGTTAGACAATCTTCTTCTTCCGTCCTGAAAGCTAAGGCCAAGGGAAAGAGCAAGAAGAAATCCACCAAGTCAAGAGGTGGAATAAAAAAGGCAAAGGGAAAGGATAAATCCAAAGTTGTGGAGTCGGGAAAAGGAGAATGTTTCTACTGCAAGAAGACGGGAGACTGGAAGCGGAACTGTACTGAGTACCTTGGTCTCAAGAAAAAGAAGTATGGTGATGCTTCAGCTTCAGGTGTGTTCGTAACCGAAAACTGTTTTTCTATAAACTCTGCTTCCTGGGTATTGGATACCGGTTCGGGTTTTCATATCTGCAATTCTGTGCAGGGGTTGAGAAATAGCAGGTTTTTGAAGACAGGTGATTATACTCTCCGGGTTGGAAATGGTCGCTGGTCGACTTGATCCTGAGGCGGAGCATGATTCCGACAAGGAGGTCGCTATCCCGAGGCGAAGCATGATTTCGACACGGGGTAAATTCTGGGATGAAGCATGATTCCGCCGCAGAGGTTGTTGGTTTGATTTGATTTTGGTTGATATCAGCATCGCTACACTGGAATATGGTACCAGGAGCGAATCATCATTTGCCTTTGCTTATTGGGAAGCGATGGCTTAGCGGACAGGTTTAGATCCCTATCACCTAAGGCTTTCCAATGTTATGGGCCGTAAGGGTCCCATAAAAGAATTTTCTCTATACGAGTCGTAAGGATCCCGTAGGCGCGTTTTCTCCTTAGGAGTTGTGAGGACTCCTAAGTGTGTTTTTCCTTTGTGAGTCGTAAGGATCCCACGAAAGGTGTTTTCTTACGAGTCAAGAGGATCTCGCAAGTTTTGTTCTCCTCATGCATCGTGAGGACACATGAGTAGATTTCCCTCGTTCCCAGTTTAATGACTTAGGGGTCATCTGTTTCCAGTTTAACGATTTAGAGGTCATCTATTTCCAGTTTAACGACTTAGAGGTCTATCGTGCCCAGTTTAATGACTTAGCGATTATCTGTTCCCAGTTTAAAGACTTAGGGGTCTATTGTGCCCAATTTAACGACTTAGCGATCATTTGTTCCCAGTTTAAAGACTTAGGGGTCTATCGTGCCCAGTTTAACGACCTAGCGGTCATCTGTTCCCAGTTTAACAACTTAGTTGTCATCTGTTCCCAGTTTAAATACTTAGGGGTCTATTGTGCCCAATTTAACGACTTAGCGGTCATTTGTTCCCAGTTTAACGACTTAGGGGTCTATCGTGCCCAGTTTAACGACTTAGTGGTCATCTGTTCCTAGTTTAAAGACTTAGGGGTCTATTGGATCAGAAGCTTGGAATTTTGTGGTAGGGGTCAGCATCATCGTTGCTAACACTGAAGCACAGGTGCCAGGAGCAATTCATCATTTTCCTTTCCCTGTTGGGAAGCGATGGCTTAGGAGACAGGTTTAGATCCTTATCACCTAAGGCTTTTCAATTTTATGGACCGTAAGGGTTCCATAGAAGAATTTTCTCCCTATAAGTCGTAAGGATCCCGTAGGTGTACTTTCTCCTTAGGAGTCATGGGGACCCCCAAGTGTGTTTTTCCTTTGTGAGTCGTAAGAATCCCACGAAGGCGTTTTCTTACGAGTCGTGAGGATCTCGCAAGTTTGTTCTCCTCATGTATCGTGTGGACGCATGAGTGGGTCTTTCCAAATGGAGCATAATTCCAAGGGCGGAGACCAGCCGTGTAACTAGTGATTGCAGTGGGGCATGGGCATGATGAGAATTATTTGAGTCCGTGGATTGTATACGGTAGTCAATTTGGGAACTAACCGTAGGGCTGGAAGAATTTTGGGAAATTGTCGGCGTCTGCATCGCTGCACTGGAATATGGTACCAAGAGCGACTCATCATTCGCCGTTTAGGAAATCAGAATTTGGTTGGCGTCTGTATCGCTGTACTGGAATATGGTACCAGGAGCGACTCATCATTCACCGTTTTATTTATTTATTTTTTACTACGATTGCTCTATCATTTCAGCTTTTCTTATCGCGAAGGTCGTGATTGCCCTATTATTTCGGCTATTTATTCGCGATTGGCCCATCATTTCGTCTTTATTTTCATTTTTATTTTTACTTGCTGATTTTTATTGCGAGTTGCCCTATTATTTCGGCTTTTTATATATATATATATTTGTTTGTTTTTTTTTGTTTTTTTACATATTTTTACATTCCCAGTTTAACGACTTAGAGATCGATTATTCCCAGTTTAATGACATGGTGGTCAGCTGTTCCTAGTTTAAAGACTTGGGGGTCTATTGTGCCCAGTTTAACGACTTAGAGGTCATATGTTCCCAGTTTAACGACTTAGAGGTCATATGTTCCCAGTTTAACGACTTAGAGGTCATATGTTCCCAGTTTAAAGACTTAGGGGTCTATTGTGCCCAGTTTAACGACTTAGAGGTCATCTGTTTCCAGTTTAACGACTTAGAGGTCATCTGTTCCCAGTTTAAAGACTTAGGAGTCTATTGGATCAGAGTTTGGAATTTTGGGGTTAGGGTATGCATCAGCGTTGCTAACACTGAAGCACATGTGCCAGAAGAAATTCATCATTTGCCTTTACCCGTTGGGGAGCGATAGCTTAGGAGACAGGTTTGGGTCCCTATCATCTAAGACTTCTCAATTTCATGGGCCGTAAGGGTCCTATAAAAGCATTTTCTCCCTACGGGTCGTAAGGATCCCGTAGGTGTATTTTCTCCTTAGGAGCCGTGAGGACTCCCAAGTGTGTTTTTTCCTTTGTGAGTCGTAAGGATCCCACGAAGGTTTTTTCTCCTCATGCATCGTGAGGACACATGAGTGGGTCTTCCCTAATGGGGCATAATTCTGAGGGCAGAGACCGGCCGCGTTACTGGTGATAGCAGTGGGGTATGAGTATGATGAGAATTATTTGAGCCCGTGGTTTGTATACGACAATCAACTTGGGGACCAACCGTAGGGCTGGAAGAATTTTGGAAAATTGTCGGCGTCTGCATCGCTATACTAGAATATGGTACCAGGGGCGACTCATCATTCGCCGTTGGGGATTTGAGTTTTGGATGGCGTCTGCATCGCTACATTGGAATATGGTACCAGGAGCGATTCATCTTTCGCCGTTGGCGATTTGAATTTTGGATAGCGTCTACATCGCTGCACTGGAATATGGTACCAGGAGCGACTCATCATTCGCCGTTGGATTTTTTTTACCGCGATTGCTCTATCATTTCAGCTTTTCTCATCGCGAAGGTCGCGATTTCCCTATCATTTCGGCTATTTATTCGCGGTTGCCCCACGTTTCGGCTTTATTTTTCATGCTTATTTTTACTTGTTGATTTTTATTGCGAGTTGCCCCATCATTTCGGCTTTTCTTTTTTTTTTATTTACACAAACTTTTTTTTATTTACATTCCCAGTTTAACGACTTAGGGGCCTATTATTCCCAGTTTAATGACGTGGTGGTCAGCTGACGGGGAGCTTAGAGAAGATACCCGATTGAGCAGTTGTCAGGGGCACCATTGGAGCTTTCCCGAGATGCCTTATTACTTTGTCGGTGTTGATGGCCTTGCCCCCAGTTGGGGCCGAGGAAAGTCGTTAAGCTGCACAAAGAAGCATGATTTCAGTACAGAAAATCAATGTATATGTTGATTGAGTTCGCTAGGATATTTAACCCGAAATATGGGAGAAAAGATTGGTCCCACCGAGCATACCAGAATCTGTAAGATGTTTTTCGTCATCCCATTAGGATGGGAATGCGCGCGCGCTTGTCAGGCGCATTACAGATTCCCCCTGCCTAGGGTAGGCTGGGGTTTATTGAATGTGGGGATCCAAATCTCCGGCAGCCGCGGACTAAACTGCCGTTAATTACCCCTCGCCCTTGTGGCGAGGGAACCTCCAATTGACGGGTCAAACAGGTCATGTGAACTCAATGTGCAGTGTTGTGTTTTGAAGGGGTTTTGGATATATCAGGGGCCCTGCAGAGTTTTTACTGTGGTCCCGCTACCCGGATAGCGGGTTAGGGGTCAAGGGGGCTAGCAGCCCCCTTGCGGGGTGCGGGACAGCACCCCGCTAGAATTTATATATATTTATATGTATACACACACACACACACATAGAGTGCCAGCGCCCCGCGTGCCTGGCACGCTGGCGCTGTGCGCCAGAGCGACAACGCCCCGCGTGCCTGGCACACGGGCGCTGTGCGCCAGAGCGCCAGCGCCCCGGATGCCTGGCACGAGGGCGCTGTCACTCAGCGCCCCACATGCCTGGCATGCGGGCACTAGACGTTAGCAGCAAAATGGACTTGGTCTCTGCACTGGGAGCTGTGCTCCCGATTTGACTTATGGAGTTGAACTCCTGACAGAGATTAATTTATGGAGTTATACTCCAATGGATCTTGAATGGAGTTAGACTCCTAAAAATATTTAGAAATGATCAAGGGGGGCTGCTTTGTTTCTCTCTTTGGCTCTAGATCTTCCCAAGATGGGATTTCTAGAGATGGGTCTCCTTCTTCTTCCTGTCGGTTGGCCGGATCTTAGAGAAAGGGGGCGAGATTTAAAAATCTCCCCTTTTTGAGATCTAATGGAAGATCTGAGCTCCCCTTTGTGGGTTTTGTGATGAAAAACTATTTAGTTTTGGGAAAGGAAGAGTAAAACTCTTGATTTAATTGGAAAAGGAGAAGAAGGTTTAAAACCTTGAGGAAGGAGAAGGAGGCACAAAGAACCCAAGATTTTTGAGGGAATGAAAAGTGTATCTTTTATTCATCATCATGTTGCCTTATATAGGCTTACACATTTATATATAGCTCCTTGAGCTTTACAAAATGGCATTTTGCCCATCCTATACCTCATGTGCTTATTTCTTTTTGTACATAAGCCATGGGCTTTACAAAAATTTGGCTTTATGCCCATTCATGCATAAAAAATTACATTAAAATTATTTATTACATGATTTTTATTTTGGCATGGAGGAGGGCCGGCCGCTTCATGTTCGGACTCGACCTGGGCATGGGCCTACTTGACCTGGGCTTAGGCCCACTTGGCTTAGGGTTGACCTTGACTTTGATTTGGTTAACCGGGGTGCAATTTTTGACCCCAACACTAGAGATATGTATGTACTACTATTTGGTTTGTCTTTATCTTAACATGTGATGTATTTTACTTGTTATTTCATGTCTCATATACATGTTGATAAAGCCCGTAGGATTCTTGCTTGACTACCAGCGTTGTGATGGCAATTATACCTGTGAGAGCTGGGTAGTCGATAAGCACATCCTTAAAATATCCATAGTCGTGGGAGTATCGAGACTGGGCATTGATACTCCAGAGTAGACTAGTTTATACATATCTAGACCTTGATGAGGGGCGATGGTTGGTCCCGCAGCCCTTGGTGTGGTGCACCTAAGATTGTATACAGATGCTCACCGGGGGTGAATACACTGGACGGACTCGCCGAGGATTGGCTAGATGGTATTATACCTATCATCAGATAGCAGTTCTCTGGTGACATGAGTACAGATAGTCTGTCGACCTGAGGTCGTCATTTGTCTCGTGTGAGTTCCCACTGTGCTTTGATTACTACCCTACCACGGCTCTACTGAGTCATGCAAACAGGTTTTAGTTGGGTACAGTCCCGAGTCACATGGAGGTAGTGAGCGACTGTTGGAGATTTGTCTCTCCCGGTATAGGGAGTCGATGTCACGTTGTGTTTGGTTAGCCAACACCATAAATCCCTGGCCAGGGTGGATTGAGAATTACTGGTAGTTAGACCAGTAGATTCTCGGATAGTCTTGAGCCACATTGGCATGACTTGTCAGGTTATTAGGGGTCTGACATTTTCCACCCTTAAACCGGCATGCGATACTCTCATACGAATAGACTAGACTGTACGGAGATTGCCACGGACAGACTCAGCAGGGGTTCGGATGAGTTTGCTCGTCGGCCTTCTTTTTGATAGGTACCTGGGTAGCCGTTATGTACAACTAGTGCCACTGACATACTTGTGGTTAAACCCACTGCCAGCATACTATCGAGTCTTTAGAGTCCCACACAGAAGGTTTCCCTGGTTCAGGCGAAATGATGTAGAGGCCGTATGGTTTTACGTGCAGGGTTCTGATCACATACGTGTACTAGCTACATGGATGTTGTTCAGATGGACAATACTGGTGGGCTTAGGATTATGTCGCATTCTAGTATTATATTATCGGATTATTTTATCTCTTGATATTCGTATTTTTTGCGGTACGAATACGGGTATGTATATACGGTGAGGGCATTCTTGTAATTTTTTAAGATATGCTTCTAGAAAGGGACACCTCATTTTGGATATATCTATTTTTGGTAAATAGATAATGAGGTGGAGGAATGGAGATATTTGTATCATGGTTTGAAGCATGGCTAATTCTTTTGTTTATTCATTTGACCTTACTATTCAAGCATGGTTACATTTTTCTATGGAAAAATAATGCATGCTTGATTTTGGGGAAAAAACTTATCCATTTTTCTCTTGCTTATTCAAGACTTCATTCTACACTTTGCATTCTCTCTCCATTGCTCTCTTTCTTCTTCCTCAAACCCTAACCCTCACATATGTTGTAAATCTTAGGGTTCTTTGAGATAAAATAGTCTAATTAACTCTCCACATCTCCGAAGCTACATAGATTAGCAAACTAGGTACTTTAGTTACCTCATTCTTGATGTTAGAGCTTGAACCATAGACTCTCGGATGAATTGTCTTTGACACAAGGAGGCCGACGATCAAGCGCGATCCGTATCTTCTAGGAGCTCAAGAAGAGGAGAAGAAGACTCGAAGGACTTGAATCTTAGAGGTATAACCACTATCATAGTAGTTTAGAATAACCACTATCATAGTAGTTTAGAAGCTCTTTGTGTTTAGCATGTTAAGGTTTCTGAATGATCTTGGAAGTTTAGTCGATGTTACTTGTCTTAAAATTGTTTTTTTGTAAATTCCGCCTCTCCACAAACTAAGTGGGATGTGTGATATCGAGTTACAGTAGTATCAGAGCCTACTCAAACCTTAACTAGCTTATTAGACGAAGTTTAAAATTACAAAACTGAAATAACTCCGAATCGATAAATTCAAAGTCTAAGTTTCTGTTAATTTTTCTGGAGCCTCTAATTTTTTTAAAACAATTGTAGAGTGCTCCTTTTGTTGTAACTAGAACACCATAGAAAAATGAGGCACAAACTCGAAGGTTGAACCGCCGGATATGGCTTTTTTCCCGCCCTCGCTGGTTTTCCTATGGAGTTGGGTCTCGAGTTTCATGTGATGTTTTGTACTCTTGGATTTAGGATTTAGGGTATTGTTTATTTTTGCCCAGATTTCATATTCTGTTATCTTTGTGCTTGGGCAATACGGAATATTTCGAAGTCGAAATTTTAACATCGTTTATTCATTTTGTTCGAATTTGTGTTTCTAAACGTCTACTAATTGCTATATGTTAATTAGTGAGGGTTGCACATATCTTGTATCTTGTTTATGGTTTGTGGATATGAAGTATTGGATCGTCATGAATGAATAGCCGGGGGGATGTGAGAAGAGTGTTCTTTTCTTTCATTCATGTATATTTGTAAATTGATGTAATATTTTTTTGTGGGGCACATCCGAGTTGAGCTTGCAGCCACAGTTGTATTATTTCATTTATTTTTTCTTGCACCAAGGATAGACCCTAGGTAGGGTGCATAAACTACCGGGTTCTTGAAGTGCCGAGTGGCCTACTCATTTCATTGAGGGAGGTTGCTTCACTTCGGAAATTTGGCGGGTAGTTTGCCGCACCCGTAGGAGTCTGGGGTGAGGGTTTGGCTATTCATCATGACCATGGAATCCGTTTTTCATTATAGGCTAAAACGAAACCCGAAAATCCTATTATATCCAATACATTCATCTGTGTTGCTTGTGCTGTGATCTGTGATATGGAATGGATATTATTGCGTGAGAAGAATGACTATATATATATATATATTATATATATATATAATAAATGTTGATTATGTTTTGCACTCATGCTAGGCCAGTCCTCGCTCTGTCGTTAGTTAAGTAACCTAACGGTGTATGACGGGGCCCCGTAGCGAATGCGGATGGCATAAGCGTAAGTTTTATTTTCGTTTCTTTCTTCAATGATAAAGTTAATTGATGGGACCGCATTAATATTGATTAATGCAAAGTAATAAACCTAAAATCTGATATTGTTGGAACAATTGCAAAATCGCTCGGTTTTCTTCAAAAACAACTTTTAAAAGCGGAGCTTAAACCACTCCTTTTCAAATGCTATTCGGTTCCTTCGACCATATCAAGTTCATTACGTTAACGGCTTTCGCCAAAACCATCCGTAGCCCTCCGTCATTTCAGATAGGTATCTACTAGTATTCATGCTATGTGTTTTGACCTTCGCCAAGGCATAGTGTTTGGTAGCTAGTGGGTGCTTATCTGTAGCATAAAAAGATGCATTAATCTAGGGCAGGCGTATAACTATTTTGACCTCCATCAAGGGCTTGTACGAATGTGTCTAGATTAATTTGGATATTGATGGGTTGAACTTGATTTGCGACTTATGATGTTTTGACCTTCGTTAAGATTATAAGCGCTCGGGGCAAAAACCACATCGGGAGTTTCAAACATACAAGAAACTTGCTAGTGTTGCATACCTTCTGGAGTGTAGTATTTTTAGTAGGCTTCCTTCAAAATTATCACACAATGATAGTTGGGTCCTGATCCTACTGTGAGTATCCGCTACTCTTCGGGAGAATTTTTCCCTTTTCAATTAACTAATCAAGTAGGTGTATAGAAAGGTGTTAATGGGACTATGCCTCTGGGAAAACGAGATTATTTAATTAGGTTTGTGCGAAAGCATAGAAACTCTCCTTCCGAAGTACCAATACTGGCCTGGCCGAAAGATAAGCGAACTTGTAGGGTGAGATTAATCATAACTAATTCTTCTTTTAGGGTTTGAAGAAGAATTCGAGGAAACAGTGGGAGCCATCCTGTTTAGATAAACTAATAACTAATCTAACTTGCAAAAGCATATGCTGAGTGTTTCTTTTGTCTCTTTCCTAATTCTAGCAACCATGACAGGACTTAAGCGAATGCTAGATAAAAATAAACTCGCTGGGGCAAATTATAAATACTGGATGAGGAACGTCTATATGACCCTTACTTATGATAAGATTGCATACGTCCTTACGGCAAAAGCTTCCCTGTTCCCGGTCCAGAATTCTCGGTCGCGGATATTGAGGTCCGTAAGACTTGGGATATTGATTGCACGAATACCAAGTGCCTCGTGCTGGCCTCTATAGATAATGAACATCAGAAGCGGCTTGAGAAGATGAACATTGCTTCCATCTTCCTCCATACCACAGATTTATATGGAGAGCAATCTCGTATGGCAAGATATGAGACCTCGAAGAAATTATTTCAAGCGAGATTAGCTGTTGGATCATCTATTGGGGACCATGTCCTAAAGATGATTACTCTCATAGAAAAGCTCATGTACCTGAGAACTAAGTTGGAGAATAAGTTGTACAATGACTTGATTCTACAGTCCCTTCCCTCCACCTATACCTAATTCATATTGAATTTCAATATGCAAAAACTGGAAGTTTCACTTCCTTAGCTTCTCAACATGTTGAGGGTGGCAGAGGGCACCTTAAAGAAATCCAAGGAAATACCCGCTCTGTTTATTAGGGAATTTTCTTCTGCTAGATCTAAGGCTAAGGCTAAGGGGAAAAAGAAGAAGGCCCACTGATTAGTCGAAAATATTGTATATTTTAGCCGGCAATTTCCTCATCATTTGCACTCATTTAGAAGTGTACGGCATCCGTATTTCACATATTAGCAAATCTATCACAGATTATCAGATTACATGTATTAGACCTTAAAACCAGCATTTCTAGGGAAATTGACTGCATTGCATGGCATCGCAATATTTCTATATGTCGCAACCCGTGTTTCGAAGTCTGTGCGGGAAAAGAAAAGCTCGCTCGAACATTACACAGCTCAAAAGATACGTCAACTCACTAATTTCAGATCTGGTATCAATCCAAAGGAGCAATCACAATTCAGCATATCAGAAGAAGCCCCAAACTCCAGCACAAGTCCACACCAGAAGACCCAAAGGCCAACCCCATCAAAGAGCCGCGGATCCGCGGCAGGGGCTTGCTAATGCCGCGGATTCGCGGCTACTTGATGACATGATCACTTCAATTTTGGACCAAAATGCCTCTTACAGGGCCCACTGCTCAGAAATGTATCTCAGTTTCCAGAAGACTCCAGGAGTTTCTGCCAGATCAGCAAACAAGGGTTTCCAAGCCTAATTAAGCCTAGCTTAAACCCTAAGCTAGCTCCTAACAAACTCCTTCTAGAAACTCCTCAACAAACTTTTGGAGGGAATGGGAAGTTCAAACTTAGACCTAGGGTTTGGGTGTTCTATAAATAAGACCCTAGGCTCACTAACTATTCATCTTGGGAAAAATAAGAGCATCAATCCAAAATCTAGTATCAAACTAGACCCATTCTACCTCTTTCTTCATCCTCTTCTTCCACAAGTCTAGTGACAGGGCTTGTATGAAACCCTAACCCTAATTCCAATCAAAATCAAGATCCCGAGTACCTATTAAGCAAGAAGCCCTACAACCTTTAGGAGCGGAGCCGATCTTCAACGGAGCAAGCTATCCGAGCCGATCCACGACTCACGAAGCCGAGCGACGCCCGATCAACGATTTAGATTCTTCCTCTTGTAGTTCTTGAAGCGAATGTAATCAAAATTGTTGAGATAAATAAAGGTGATATTCTTTTATCTTGTTTTCTTTAAATTCTGCATCATGATATCTTTACAATTTATGAATCTTTTCTGTGTGGTGATGTGTGAATAAAACTCCGCTCGTCGAGGAGTCGAGACGGTCTATAGAATGATGATGTAACATAGCTTTAATCGATTCTTGAGTCCTACGAGTTTTGTAAACCCTAGCAAGTTCAAGAAACGACGACCCATTTCGTTTCGATGCTTTCTTGATTAACATCGATCGAAATTGGGGAGTTACGATCGTTTCTTGAATTTGGTAGAGGCTGGAATGTGAATGATATCGACAAAAGAACAAGGGATAAGATGAAACCCTAGTTTCACGAGAAAGCCCTAACTCTCGTCGATGATCATCGATCTAGTATCAATCCTTCGAAGGACAAGAACACGAAATCTTTAGATTACATCACGTCTATCGATCCGATCGATTCCTACGAGCCTCTTTTAGATTCTTGACTGTTGATTGGAAATATCATCAATACACCGATTCTAGATTGTTTAACATTTTCTTGATTCTTGAATAAGAATAGTGACACTTGATATGAATCATTCTTGAATCATGTTTTCTTTTATCGTTACCTAACTTTTCAATTCAAACATATTAAAAAAAATATAAATGAATCATGCAATCCCTGTGGACGATCCGCACTCATTCATGAACTACAATTGACACCGTAGTTTGATTGCGGTCAAATAATTTTTGGTTGTGATTTCTTTACAATTTTCTACAAACACAACGGAAAAATCATTAAATCAAAATGGCGCCATTGCCGGGGATTGCGCTAATTCATTTGCATTTTTAGTTTGAAGTGAAAGAATTATTACATTTTACTTCTTGAAATCAAAATTCGTACAAACTCTTATACGTGTGTTGTGATTGATTGCAAGGTGATCTGGAGCATTCTGTGCTGTGGAAATTTTTTTTTGAATATACCAGAGAGCTGAGGGGGCCAAGATAAGCTCCCTGAAGAAATTGTGTACAGTGATCTCACTGTGGGACCGCGTTTCCATGGCGAATACCCACCAAGTGCGGCGGTTCCGCGGCTTGGTAAAGGGGTCTCTGCAAAATTTTTAGTGCAGGTACTTTCGTGCTCTCTCCCCTCTCCTCTTTTTAGCTCCAGCTAACACTTTACTGCAGGATTCATTGCAAATAATCGCAGCGCCGCAAATTGCAAATTAAAATTGTGCGTGATTTTGATTTCTTGGTTGTTTGCATTCTAATATGGAAATTTAAGGGGCACGGCCAAATCCAAATTAGGTGGGGATTTCATTACCCTTCCTAGGCCCCGAAAATTGCAAAACTTGCATCCGCATTGACCCACATTAACTAAAAGAAATCTAGAGAAGACTCTAAGGACTGTCGCGCTCAATTAGGACAAGAGAAGGCCGTGGGTAATTCATTGCTTATCCGCGTTTTCTTGTGGTGCCAAAGGCGAGTGTGTCAAAGGCTAGTGGTTTTTAATTAGGCCCACTACTTACGTAGTGGAGTACCTTCCCACTTACCTGGCACTTATCCGGCCACAGGGGGACAAAGAGGCAGTGGAGGATTCTATCCTGCGACTTGTCTTTTGGCAGTTAGGAGCGGTCTAGAGCCGGACCTAGGTGACCACTAGATTCTAGGGTTGTGTGCTGCATTTGTTTTGTCGCATCATTTTTTCAAAAATCCGTCCCTTTTTCAAAAGCAAACACCGCATTCATTTACCCCTAATTATAAGCCAACGCTGCCACTTGTACTAACCCTTTTTAGTACAAGATAGGCTGGACACGAGATTCTAGTGCCCGTTTAGTCCGCGTACCCTTTATCGACTCTGAAGTCGATATTTCTCCATTTACCTTTTCTTTACCCACTATCACACCCACACCGATGGATCCGAATCTATCAAACTTCTTTAACCCTAATCTGCCGCCGTCCGTTGGTGCGCAGAATCCACCCCGCATCTTTCTCCAGGAGAGGTGCTACCCTATTCGAGGTCCTCTTTCGACCTGCTTATCCACACCACCAGCCAATGGGGATAACTTTGAGATTAAGCCCCAGTATATCAATCTTTTACCCAAATTCCACGGACTCGAGACTGAGGACGCTTACGTTTTCATTACCAAATTTGAAAACGTATGCGCAATGATGGGTACGTCACAACTCTCAGTGGATGCGATGCGTCTACGACTTCTCCCATTTACCTTGTGCGATATAGCCGAGAAGTGGCTATACAACACTACCGCACATTCTATTACGAATTGGGGAGAATTCGTCGCGGCATTCCTTAAGAAATTTTACCCAATACAAAAGACAGCTCGAATCCGTAGCGAACTGAATCAATTTGCCCAGCTCCCTGCTGAACCATTTTCAAAATGCTTTGAACGTTTCAAGGATCTATTGATTCAGTGTCCTCATCACGGCATCCCGAGATGGGAATTGTGCCGAATCATATATGAGGGCAGTAACCCTAACACTAAACAGAGCCTTGAAAACATGTGTCAAGGTACTTTTATGTCTAAGGATGATGGGGAAGCTTGGCGATATTTAGAAGAGTTCGCTGAAAAGTCTTTACAGTGGGAAAGTCCATCATTTAGGAGTGGCAACAACCAATCAGATGTTTCCATAGGAGTTAGAGCTGACATTTCAGCCATACAAAAGAAACTCGAGACTATGGAAAATAAATTTTTAGCCGCCTCCCTTAATCAAATGTCACTTTCCAAAACTATATGTAGCTGCTGTTCTGATCCGTCTCACTTGACGGAAGAATGTCCGTTTCAAGGTCGTGAGCATACCAATGCCGCATTTCAACGACCTAGAAACGATCCTTTTTCTTCCACATATAATCAGGGTTGGAAGAATCACCCTAATTTTGCTTGGAACCAATCACAATCACAAAACACGGTTCCAAACCAAAACAATTTTCAAAGGGTTCCTCCGCCACAACAGCAACCACAACTTCAATTGAGTCAGCACCCCTTTCAAGCACATAATTTTCAAAATCAGGTCAACACACCTGCACTGTCTAGTCCTTTATAGTTGACTGGAACTGATGAATCCTCTTCTTTTGCACAATACATGAATTTGATCTTAACAAATATCATGCAAGTTTCGGCTGAAATGAAGTCTTCTGTCGATAAAATTGAGAAAAACTCTGCGTCCCAAAACGAGAGTATTAAATCGATGGAAGAAGAAATTGCACGATTAAAAGTCGAAATGAGTGCAAGAGAGAAAGGGAAACTTCCAGCTCAACCCTTACCCAATCCTGGCTATTCACATCATGTGAATGCAATCACCACGTTGAGATTTGGACGAGTGCTTGACAATCATGTTGGGGAAGAAGTTGATGATACTGACAATCCTATCAACACCCCGGCTGAGATCTTTCCACACACACACACTTCTAATTCTGACCCCTGTTCTTCTACCCAACCACCTTCTTCCGAGCCTATTCTCCATTTCCCAAAAGGCTCGCCACTACAGCCCACCTCTTTTACCCCTCCACGGACGATACCCAATTCTATTCTGGGATCGGTTCCACACACACTTCCTTCTCCTATGATGGACCCAGCGCTTATTGCTAAAGCACCTTATCCTAATCGGTTAAGGGCTAACACACCAAGTCCATAAATGGAGAAGATCACTGAGATGTTTAAACAGGTTAACATCAATATCCCTCTTCTAGATGCTATCCAACAAGTCCCTGCATATGCTAAAGTTCTTAAAGACTTTTGCACTAGAAAGAGGAAGAAACAAATGCCCAAGAAAATATTCATGGCAAAAACAGTAGACACAGCTTTCCCCCAGCAATTACCGAGGAAACGTAAGGATCCTGGATATCCTACTATTTCCATCTCTATTGGGGAGAAACACATTAACCGTGCTCTACTAGATCTTGGGGCAAGTGTTAACCTACTTCCGTTCTCAGTTTATGAGCAGTTAGGGATCGGAGAGTTAAAACCATCTCCATGCACTCTCCAGATGGCTGACCGATCAATCACCAGACCTAGGGGTGAACTAGAGGATGTGTTAATAAAAATCGGGGAATTTATCTTCCTTGTAGACTTTATTGTAATTGATACACAGCCTGTAGCGAACTCACGGAATCAAATTCCGGTGATTTTAGGTCGCCCCTTTTTGGCCACTTCCAATGCTATCATCAATTGTCGTAATGGTTCTATGACCCTATCCTTCGGGAAGAGGACAATTGAGATGAACATTTACAAGTTAGGAAGTGTACCCTCTGAACCTACTGCTCAGGTTTGTTCTGTCGACTTAATGGATGTCGACAGCAGCGAATTTAATGACCCTCATAATACTGATCTTAACTCTTTTCATACGTTATTGTTTGACCCAACTTTGTATCATACACATATGGACTCTTCCACCGAGATGTCCGGGTCAACAATTAACACGGATTATGAACTGATCTTGGAGTCTGAAGATCACCCCGCACCTTGTGATGACATTATTCTTCGGGGTATTGATGAAACTTTTGAGGAGATCTTCGCTGATGAACTCGCATTTCTGAATAACACGGGTGTTGAGATGAATCATCTTCCACTCACTGAAATTGAACCTCCACCCCTTCTTCTGAATTGTAAGAAGAATGCGAGTAATCCATCACATACACTGCATCGTCTCTCCAAAATGAGACGCACACACAATCTCTTCCACCACTTACCTTTTCCCCACTTTTTCTTCCACCAACCCGAGCACTGCATTGATAAATTTTTTGAATGGTTGGTGTTGACATTCGGTCTTTTCAAAGCTTGGCATCGACCACTGATTTTTGACCCCCTCTTGTGATTTTCAAAGTTTAACATTGCATAACTCAAGTTTGGGGGGGTATTATTTTTCCGGCTCTTGAAAAGAAAATTTTACAAAAAGACGAGCCAAAAATAAGTTTCGGGGAGGTTCTTCACTTAAATATTTTGCCCCCACTAATAAATTCCTCCCAGACTTACAGGTTTTGTAGATTTAGCAGAAGGCAACAGTGAGGACACTGTTGAAAACAAGTTTGGGGGAGGTTTGTGCTTATTTTTGCATCATTTTGCATCATACATTGCATAAGCACAAAACATTTCTTTAAAAACCATAAAAATTTAAAAAATTTCAAAATTATAAAAATATTTTTTGTACATAAATAAGATAATGAAAGTTTAGATTGTGAAAAATTACACCCATGAAGAGTGCAAATGCACCCCTCCTACTGCTTGTATCATTACTGGTGAAGTGGAAATGCACCCCTCCTACTGCTTGTATCATCGGAAGATTTCGCACCCCACTGAAGAGTGCAAAGCTTTCGATAGATGGTGGCGAGGATATGTTGCTCATCGACAGCATTTTAAGCGGGAAAAGCGCAAAACTCGTCGAGAGCAGAAAGGTACGACCGAGGGGCTTAACAGAACCACCAGAGATTGTCGCATGGTTAACGCCGGGGGATCACAAGTGCTCACATTCGGGAGTGATTCTGACGAGGGGCTGGCTCTTGGCTCCCTTTTGAAAGAGTCCACCTTGGGGAAAGAAGAAGAGCAGAAGGTTTGCGAAAATATCCGGCTGCGTAATCGGACTCTACCCGAAAAGAATCTCGGACCCTCAAACAAGAAAGATAAAGGGAAAGAAAAGGTCTCTGAGGACATTACCCTAGATGACCAAGTCATAGAAGAGCTAGCCGCCAAGGACCCGCCGAAGAAAAATAAGGTGGATTACAAAGTTCTAGCGCATTTGAGGAAGCTACCCTCGCAGCTCAGCATTCTTGACGCCCTTTTACTATCAAAAGAGGCGAGAGATTCGTTAATCAAGGCACTACAGGAGCCGGAGCAATTCCAAGCTTTCCTGGCCGAAGAAAAGATGAAGGATGAATTGGAGGAAGTGCACACGGCCGATGTCACTTTTGGCGATGAAGACCTTCTCCTTGGGGCGTGCGAACACAATCGCCCCCTCTATGTCTCAGGATACTGCCATGATATAAAGATAGGCAAAATCCTGGTCGACAATGGATCTTCCGTTAATCTCCTTAACGTGCGGGTGTTAAAGTAAATCTGCATGAGCGTCCAGCACCTTGCTCGGGACAAGATCACCATCTCTGGGTTCGACTCTCAATCATGAAGAACTCTGGGGTCTGTGATACTGACGCTACGTTTTGGGCTACTCATCACGGACATTAAATTCCACGTCATAGACGCCAAGACATGCTACAATGCTCTGCTCGGCCGACCATGGTTACACGAGTACAACATCATCCCTTCTACACAGCATCAGTGTATGAAGTATTTTAAGGATGGTCTCGAGTATACCATGACGGGAGAACTGAACCCGTTTTCCGTGAACGAAGTTCGCAAATATGAAGACGCCAAATACTTCTTACCGGATTTTGAGGACACAGAGAGATTTCACAAACCGAAAAACAAAGCTAACGCCACCATCCCTGTCTTCGGCAGTGATACCGAGGAGGAAGAGGAGATAGTTTATTCGGGTCCGCCCAAATACAACAAGCCAGGACCGCCCGCTCCTACGTTAATCTTTTGTAGTGACTCGGAAGATGAGGTCCATGCCATATTCTCCGCTCGGCCTTCAATACAAACGTCCGCTGGCGAAGAGCAAAGCCTGCAAATCGCCATGGTTCCACTTGAACATCATAAAGAACTGGATGCGCTCGATACCTACAGTGTAGAGGGGCTGCAGACGTTCTATGTCCCTCCCAGGCAAGAAGGCGAAAAGGCAATTCTATTCTTCCGCTCTGAAGAAACCAAAGTGGAGAAAGAAATCTGGCACGGTGCGGATCCTACACTTGACAAGCTTCAGCCCATCCGTTTGCCTAGATATTATACAGAAGGCTTGAAAAGGTTGTTGAAGCGCCAGGGGATATCCTTAAAACAGACCGCTCGAAAAGCCAAATTCTATGACAGGGTCTGGAACGTACCCGGAACCCAGCACAAGTTGCCTAGTGGAAGGATGGAAACAATCGGGCTTGGATACATTCGGTCTAAGAAACGAGAGCTACTTGTTCCCGCCAAAAATTTCTGCGCAAAAGAGTCCAAGGTATTAAATGGCAGCGATACGCTTAAGGAAATGCGAACCAGTATTTTCCTGCCTGTATTTTGATAAACTCCCAAAAGATAAATAGCTAAATTCTGATGATATTGGAAGCATCTCGAAAAACCCTTCGATTTGATATATTATGGGTCTCATAATTCATCCGGGATCAAAAGTTATATGCTATGCACTGTTCCCTGATTAAAAATCAGGAATTACCTCAATGAGGTATCACGTGCTCACACGTGACCAATGGTCACGTGTTGACACGTGACAATCGAAACAAAAATGAAATAACAAACGGCTGAAGGAAATACCTCAATGAGGTATCACGTGCTCACACGTGACCAATGGTCACGTGTTGACACGTGATGGTTAAAACAACAACATAAACAAGCGGCAGTTAAAGGAACCAATTTGGGGGTTACGTGCTCACACGTGACCAAGGGTCACGTGCCAGCACGTGACAGGCTTTGAAAGTCTTACAGTTTAATAGAATTAAAATTCTAAATTTCTCTAAAATCTTTCGAAATAGAATTAAAATTCTAAAAGCTTCTAAATCTTACCAAATGGAAAAGGATTATGGGGACCGTTGGATTAAAGATCCAAGGGTGATTAGAAATCACCAATTTATGGAAAAATCTTGGACAAGGAAAGATTTCCCCTAAATCTCACCGAAAATAACAAACAGAATATCTTTGGATTTAAAATCCAACGGTGAATAAAATTCACTGAATGATCTAAAGGCTCATTTAAATATGAAAACAAATCAAATCTTTCAATGAAAGATTTGCTAAACAAATTGATTCTTTTCCTTCTCCTATAAATAGGAGCCAAGAAGAGAAGAGAAGGCATCGACCTTTCTGAGCAAAGAACAGAGAGAGAAGAATTTAATTCTCAAAGGAAAAAAAAGAAAGGGAGAATTTAATTCTCAAGAAAGAAAACCCTAGGTGAGAAAAGAAAGGGAATCAAAACTTCAAACAGAGAATTTAATTCTCAAAATCCAAGAGTTTAACTCTTATACAAAAAAGAACTTAGTTTTTCTTCTGGTTGAAGATCTGCACAGAGCACATCTCCCCATAAGTTGAGAATTTAATTCTCATCGGGTCGAGATCCTGCCATGCAGATCCTAAACTTAGAAGAGGAATTGAGTTTTGAGAATTTAATTCTCCTAAAACAAAACTAGGGTTTAACCCTAATCAAGAATTTAATTCTTTTACATATCTGGGAATTTAATTCCTTTAAAAAGAAATCAGGGTTAAATAAGAATTTAATTCTTTCACAATAGGAATTTAATTCCTCCAAAATCGTAATTAGGGTTTAACCCTACAGAGAATTCAATTCTTAAAATAAGGAGACTTAAAAGATCTCTGTTCATGAAAAGAACTAGGGTCACGTGCCCCCACATGACCCTTGAAAAGATCCCTGAAGAAAAGAAGCTTTGAGGCAATGCCTCACGTGCTCCCACGTGACTCCCAAAACGCAGAAAGAAAAAGCAAAGGAAATATAGGCTCTGGGCGCTCTCACGTGTCCCCACGTGACCCCTCAGCAAATGCTGTAATTATCGATGCATAAATCCCCATCACGTGCCAACACGTGATGCTATAAAATAAAAATAAAAGTGTTTAACACTTAATTGCAGAACGAAGAAAAGGGATCTGGTCCCACCTTTGGGCGCTCTCACGTGTTACCACGTGACCCCTTAGCAAACGTTTTAACAGTCAGCGCATGAATCCCCATCACATGTCAACACGTGATGCTCAAAATAAAAATGAAAAGTGTTTTAACACTTATTCGCAGATTTGAGGATAAAACAGAGGAGATCTGGCTCCACATTTAGGGCACCCTCACGTGTCCCCACGTGACCCCTTTTTCTTTAGTGTTTAACACGAATTCGAGAGCTTTATTCTCAGTGTTTAACACTGATTATCTTTTAGTGTTTAACACTAATTTGAAAATCTTATTTCCAGTGTTTAACGCTGATTGTTTCTAGTGTTTAACACTAAATTGAAGATGACATTTCCAGTGTTTAACACTGATTGTCTTTTAGTGTTCAACACTAACTTGAGAGTTCTATCTACAGTATTTAACACCGTTGTTCTCTAGTGTTTAACACTACTTTTAGCCCAATTGGCTAATTTTCCAGAGGCAAAAGTCTCTCCTCCAAATGAATCTCAAATTGAGGAAATCAAAGACAAAATGTTGTCAGAGCCCCCAAACCTCTGTTTAGCACTGCCGAATGATGAGGGGCTGAACCCAGACAAATGTCTAATGGACCAAAGGGCCAATATTTCAAATATGCCCAAACTGCCCATAAGTCCTCAAATCTTCTTGAACTGAGCACATCTGCTCTTTCAACCAACTCATTGGTTCAAGGGTACATCTCTGAACTCCTCTGATATTTGTCGTTGTAATCTTTCAACGTCTTCAGAGAGGTGACGGGTTCCGACAACCACACATTAATACGGACTGTGGGGTCCTTAAACTCATGGACTAATGCGTCCTTAAACTAACATTTGTCCCCAAAACGGGAATGATGGACCACCACGTCCCTGAACTGGAACTTGGACCACCACGTCCCTAAACTGGAACTTGGACCACCATGTCCCTAAACTGGCAATGGACCACCATGTCCCTAAACTGGAACAATAGAGCCCAAATGATCTTTTGTCGGATCTAAACGATCCCGTTTAAGTTGATTTTAGCCTCAAATATGGCTAACGTGTCCTTAAACCTTCAAACAGGCTTTAGTCCCAAATTGGACTCTAGATCCCCCAATCAACTTTGGCGCAAGGGTACATCTCTGAACTCCTCTGACATCTGTCGTTGTAATCCTTCAACGTCGTCAGAGAGGTGATAGGTCCCGACGGCCATACATGTAATGGACCCCTATGTCCCTAAACTGGAATAATAGAGCCAATTGCTCTTTTGTCGGATCTAAACGATCCCGTTAAGTTGATCTTAGTCTCAAATTGGACTAACGAATCCTTAACAAACGTTTGAGTTGATCTTTGCCTCAAATATGGCTAACGTATCCTCAGACCAAAACCCCAAACCCAAATCTAAGAAAATACGGATCTGGACTAATCCACGTCCTACGGGCGACGACATAACTCAGTCTCCGTATACAATCCACGGGCAACCGAACACAAAAAAACACCCACGACACGAAGTGATCATCTGGAGAAGGAGAAAATTGTTACCGCAATGCGGTAGCGTAATTAATTGCAGGGGCTTGCGCCTGCAGGGAAGAGCGTCCCCACAATCAAAAAAACCCTCAAGTGAGGGGGAATCTGACGAAGTCTGCTATATCGGACGCATCCGTTTAAACCTTCGATACATGGTGCCATAAATCAACTTGGCATCTTCGGAGAGGTAGACGGATAGCACCAATTAGCATCTGCCCCGAATCTCAGGCAAGACGCCCATGTCTTGGCCGCCGTTCGGAGGGGAACACTACTCTATGATTGCAACGTTGTACATGACTTCGATGAAGAAGCGGATGCTCAATGGGAGGACGTTAATCCTGAACCAGTAAAAGTTCCCGATGCAAAGGTGCCCGGTCCATCGTTCGAAGAACAAATGGACAAGCTTATAAGGGAAGCTGGTCAAAAAGTCCGAGATGACCACAACCGCGAAATGGCAATCTACAAGAAAGCCAAAACACAACGCCTCCTCCGACAGGCTGTGAAAGATGAAAATACCGCTCCCTGTCAACCTGTTATAAAAAAGGCTCGACGCAGAGGCAGAAATAAGTCGAAAGGCGAAAAAGGCACTCAACAGCAACACAGCGGGACTAAGAAGCCACGCAAGGGGGAATCGAGCGATAACCTTCCCTGGTGCTTCGAAAACAGCAACGATGAGGTGATCTCAGAATTTCCACCGGCACCGAAAGAGCTGGAAGATGGAATACATACCACTGCAGATAACCTCAAGAAAATTGAGTTGGGGACGGCGAACGACCCGCGACCGACATTAGTCAGCGAGCTGCTATCTGAAGAAAGGGTGGCTGCGTTAAAAGACGTCCTTGTACAGCATAGAGATTTCTTTGCATAGAACTATTCCGAAATGCCGGGACTGGATCCAGAAATTGCTGTGCACAAATTGGCGATATCCCCGGACGTCAAGCCAGTCAAACAGGCACCGAGAAGAATGCGGCTCGAGCTTGAGATGAGTATCAATGCTGAGGTCAAGAAGCTAATCGACTCCGGCTTTATCCAGGAGGTTCAATATCCTGAATGGATCGCCAACATCGTCCCTGTAATGAAGAAAAATGGGACAGTACGCATATGCGTGGACTTTCGGGATTTCAATAAAGCCTGCCCGAAGGACGATTTCCCAGTACCGGTCACCGAGCTGATGATAGACAATACGTCCACTCACGAGGTTTTCTGCTTCATGGACGGCTCATTAGGATATAATCAGATCAAGATGCATCCCGAAGACCAGAAGCACACCTCTTTTTGGACTCCTCTGGGAATATTCTGTTATAAGGTGATGCCCTTCGGTTTAAAGAACGCTGGTGCTACTTATCAGAGGGCCATGACGAAGATCTTCGATGACCTGATACATGAAATCATCGAATGCTATATCGACGACCTCGTGGTGAAAAGCAAATCGTACGAGGAACATCTCGAGCATCTCAAGACCGTATTTCAACGCCTTCGATGATACAACTTAAAGATGAATCCTCTCAAGTGCGCATTCGGAGTTTCCTTGGGAAAATTCCTGGGATTCATCGTCCGACACCGAGGTATTGAGATAGATCCGTCGAAGATTAAGGCGGTTATGGAAATGCCTCCGCCGAGAACTCTCAAACAGCTGTGGTCTCTTCAAGGAAAGCTCGTGTATATACGGCGATTTATAGCCAACCTTTCAGGCAAGTGCCGTCCTTATAGCCACCTGATGAAGAAGGGGACCCCGTTCGTCTGGGATCAGAAATGCCAAAGCGCACTGGACGAAATCAAGCAGTACTTGCAAAACCCGCCAGTGCTGACTGCTCCGGTCAAGGGAAAGCCCCTCATTCTCTACACCACTGCCCTCGAAGGTTCCTTAGGCGCATTATGGGCGCAAGAGAACGACCAAGGGAAAGAAAGAGCACTCTACTATTTAAGTCGAGTCCTACTAGGGGCAGAAAGCAATTACTCCCCCATTGAAAAACACTGCCTGGCATTGATCTTTGAAGTAACAAAGCTCAGGCACTATGCGTTGGCGCATGAAGTCCGTCTCATTTCGAAGGTGGACCCCCTTAAATATTTAATGTCGAAGGCCATATTGACAGGGAGACTTGCTAAATGGGCCCTGCTCTTGATGGAGTTCTCAATAACCTATCAACCTCTCAAGGCAGTAAAAGGCCAGGCCATCACCGACTTCCTCGCTGAGCATCCGATACCTGCCGATTCCCCTCTGAATTGCGAACTGCCAGACGAACATGCGTTTGACATGATCGATAGGAGCGATACCCGATGGGAGCTTTATTTTGATGGAGCATCTTCCATGAAGAAGCGCAAACAAAACACCCCTATAATCAAATCGGGGGTGGGGCTCATCTTCGTAACTCCACAAGGAGGGATAATACGCTTTGCTTTCTCCTTAACAGAGCCGAGGATGAACAATGAAGCCGAATACGAAGCTTTGATAGCAAGCCTCGAGATCGCCATCGACATGGGAATTGAAAACCTCGTCATATACGGAGATTCTCAACTGGTCGTCGGTCAAGTAAATTGCGACTACCAAACGTGCAAACCCGAACTGGTAAAGTATGGCGAGAGAGTACAACAACTGCTGACTCAAATCCCCTCCTACATGCTGGAGAGTATACCGTGTGCAGAAAATAGCAAGGCGGACGCGTTAGCCAAGCTCGCCAAAGAACTAGCCGACGAAAACCTCGATGACGTAAGAATCGTGGTACAAAGCCGTCGGGTGCTTGCCCCAGCAGAAGTATCTCCGGAATCATCTGAAGAAAAGGGACTGACTGAGCAAATAGCTATGCAAATAAAAGATCAGGAAAAGGCTGAGGATTGGAGAGAAGTCTTTGTAGACTACTTTAAATCCAGTTGAACGCCTGAAGATGCATCCTCAAGACATCAGCTTATGAAATGAGCTCTGTCTTTCGCCTTCGTCAACGATACTTTGTATAAGAGATCGTTTGATTCTTTGTGGTTGAGATGCTTGGGACCTGAAGAGGCGAAAAGAGTCGTTCAAGAAGTCCACGACGGACTCTGCGGTTCTCACCAAGCAGGCCCGAAGATGAACTTGAAAATTAAGAGGATGGGCTACTATTGGCCAACGATGATTCAGGACTGCCTCGAATATGCGAAACAATACCACTCATGCCAGATTCATGGGGACTTTATCCATCAGCACCCAAATCCTCTACATCCAACAGTGGCTAGCTGGCCGTTTGAAATGTGGGGAACCAACATAATCGGCCCTATCGAACCAGCGTCGTCTAGAGGACATCGATTCATTTTGGCGACGACTGACTACTTCTCCAAATGGGCAGAAGCAGTACCGCTGAGTGAAGTGAAAACGGAGAATATCCTCCATTTCTTTAAGACGCACGTCATTTATCGGTTTGGAACTCCGCGACGGATCATCTCCGATAACGGGCCAGCCTACAGAAGCCACAAGATCAGCTGCTTCGCACAACAACACAATATAGACTGGAGATATTCCTCAGTTTATAATCCCCGAGCTAACGGTCTAGCTGAGGCTTTCAACAAGACCTTGACGAAGATTGTGAAGATGACGGTGTCCCGAAATAAGAAAGGCTGGCACGAGAGACTGCAAGAAGCTCTCTGGGCGTATCGGACCACGTTCAAGACAGCCACGAACACTACGCCATACGCGTTAGTGTTCGGTACAGAAGCAGTACTCCCCATCGAGATAGAGTTACCCTCTCTACGAGTGGCAGTCCATTACGAGCTAACGGACGAAGAAAATACTCACCTTCGGCTTGAAGAGCTTAATGCCCTTGATGAAACCCGGCTCATAGCGCAATAAAATCTGGAGGCTTATAAAGCAAAGATGACGCGCTCATATGAAAGATTAACCCGGCCGAGGACATTCCGCCAAGGCGAACTCGTGCTAGTGGTCAAAAGACCTATGATTCCCAATCGCGCCAAGCGGGGAAAATTCGAGCCGAACTATGAAGGCCCGTACATCATAGATAAGGTCTACCAGGGTGGAGCCTATCTACTCATGGATATGCACGGTGAAAGGCCTTTCAGGCCAATAAATGGTCGCTTCCTGAAAAAATACTACGCCTAACGAGTCACAGCCTAGGTCAATGATAGATGACGACGACTATGTCCGCTCGCTATCTTCCTAAGCCCAAACTCTATGAGTAGTAGCCTGCCTCCTTAAACTAATGACAGACCGAAACGTCCTTAAACTAATGGCGGACTGAAACGTCCTTAAACTAATCACGGACCACTACGTCCTAAAACTAGCTGATGACCGAAACGGCTTTAAACTACTACCGCAGCATCCTCAGGCTGACGCGATAAAAAAAATGAAAAATAAATAAATAAATAAATAAATAAATAAATAAAAAGGTATGTCTATAAGCAAAATGGGCACGGATGAAAACCCGAAAGGGCTCCGTGAGTAAAAACAGCAGGGCTGCCGGCGAGTGTTCGTGAAAACCTGAAAGGGCGCGACCTCGTAAAAAAAAGAGAATAAAAAAAACGGTACGTCCATAAGCAAAATGGGCACGGATGAAAACCCGAAAGGGCTCCGTGAGTAAAAACAGCAGGGCTACCGGCGAGTGTGTGTGAAAACCCGAAAGGGCGCAATCTCGTTAAAAGACACTTACAAGGTCCTCTCGACCTTGTAAGGAGAAACCACCCGCGTGAGATCCTTACGACTCACGGGGAAGCAACACACTTAGGGATCATCACGATTCCTAAGGAGAAATTACACTTACAAGATCCTCATGACTCGTAAGGAGAACTCTCTTATGGGACCCTCACGGCTCATGAGATTTGAAAGTCTTAAGTTACAGAGACCTAAACCTGTGCTTAAGCAAACCCCCCACAACCTTGGATATTGCCCTACAAGTGGCTCAATACTGACCCTTGTATACAATCCACGGGCACGAATAAACATTTCCCTAACCAAGTCCTATCCGTGACTGGGGATATGTTCGCATGATGAACAACCCTTGTAAGTCCTCTCGACTTACAAGGAGAAAACCCTTTTGTAGGATCCTTACGACTTACAGAAGAACATACACTTAGGAATCCTCACGATTCCTAAGGAAAAAATACACCTACAAGATCCTCACGACTTGTAGGGAGAAATACCTTTATGAGACCCTTACGGCTCATGAAGTCAAAAGCCTTAGTCGACAGGACCCTAACCCTGTTCGCTAAGCCACCTTTGTTCGACGTCGACAGAGGCAAATGATGATTCGCTCCTGGCAATATCCCAGTTGTAGCGGTGCTGATGCTGAAATCGGTGTCTAATTTCAGGCTTACGGCAAAAAGCCAGTAGGCCGCATATGTATACGAAATAGCCGAAATGATGGGGCAACTTGCAATAAAAAGCAGCAAGTAAAAACGTACGCACACAAAATAGCCGAAATGATTGGGCAACTCGCAATAAAAAGCTGCGAGTAAAAATAAAATAAATAGCCGAAATGATTGGGCATCGCGAAAAATAGCCGAAATGATTGGGCAATCGCGACCTTCGCGATATAAAAGCTGAAATGATAGAGCATCGCGGAAATAAAACAATAAAAAAATGAATGATGAAACTTTTGCCCTACAGTCGAGATAAAATCGATCCCTGTATACAATCCAAGGGCACAAACAAAGACGGAACCGCACTTTCCCAACAGGCTCCGCCAGAAAGTAAAGCCAAATCTCGATGGTTAACCAACAGCCTAGAGACAACCGTGACATTCGTCTCGATACAGCAGATGCAGTGCCAGCAAACGAAGCGAAGATCAAAGTCCTAGCTTCACGGTTTTGACGGTAACTTATATAAAACCTGAAAGACCACCACAGATCAGTTCAACTTCCAGGGAAACCGGTGTTCTTGGAAAAATCCTCAATTCAGGGAAACTAGAGTCCTTGATGAGAGCCTTCTGATTCGCGTCGACCCGCAGAGAAACCAGTGTCTCCGCAGGAATACTCCGATTCGTTTCAACCCCAAGGAAACTAGCGTCCTCGGCAAAATCCTTCGACTCAGGGAAACTAGCGTCCTTGATGAGAGCCTCCTGATTCGCGTCAACCCGTAGAGAAACCAGTGCCTCCGCAGGAATACTCCGATTCGTTTCAACCCCGAAGAAACCAGTGTCTTCGGCAAAATCCTTCGACTCAGGGAAACCAGTGTCCTTGACGAGAACATCCTGATTCGCGTCGACCCGCAGAGAAACTAGCGTCTTTGCAGGAACACATCGATTCGTTTCAACCCCAGGGAAACCAGTGTCCCTGGCAAATACATCAATTCAGGGAAACTAGCGTCCTTGATGAGAGACTCCTGATTCGCGTCGGCCCGCAGAGAAACCAGTGTCTCTACAGAAATACTCCGATTCGTTTCAACTTCGAGGAAACTAGCGTCCTTGATAAGAGCCTCCCGATTCGCGTCGGCCCGAAGAGAAACCAGTGTCTCCGCAGGAATACTCCGATTCGTTTCAACTCCGAAGAAACCAGTGTCTTCGGCAAAATCCTTCGACTCAGGGAAACTAGCGTCCTTGATGAGAGCCTCCTGATTCGCGTCGGCCATCAGAGAAACCAGTGTCTTCGCAGGAATACTCCGATTCATTTCAACCCCGAAGAAACCAGTGTCTTCGGCAAAATCCTTCGAATCAGGGAAACCAGTGTCCTTGACGAGAACATCTTGATTCGCGTCGACCCACAGAGAAACAAGCGTCTTTGCAGGAACACATCGATTCGTTTCAACCCCAGGAAACCAGTGTCCCTGGCAAATACCTCAATTCAAGGAAACTAGCATCCTTGATGAGAGATTCCTGATTCGCGTCGGCCCGCAGAGAAACCAGTGTCTCCGCAGGAATACTCCGATTCGTTTCAACTTCGAGGAAACTGGCGTCCTCGGCAAAATACTTCGACTCAGGGAAACCAGTGTCCTTGACGAGAACACCCCGATTCGTGTCGACCCGTAGAGAAACTAGCGTCTTTGCAGGAGCACCTCGACTCGTTTCAACCCCAGGGAAACCAGTGTCCTTGGCAAACTTCTCAACTCAGGGAAACTAGCGTCCTTGATGAGAGCCTCCTGATTCGTGTCGGCCCGCAGAGAAACCAGTGTCTCCGCGATAACTTCCCGATTCGTCACGACTTACAAGATAAAGCCTTAGGCAGTAGGGATTAAAAAAAACTTGTTCCCTAAGCACTGGGACCCTGCAAGTCGGCCTAAAACGGTCTCTTGTATACTATTCACGGGTCTCACTCTCCAAAGTCGAATCTCGACAAGGAGGGAAACAACTGCTTACGGGTCCTCTCGACTCGTAAGAGGGAAAATTCTCTTATAAGATCCTTACGACTTATAAGAGAAAAACACACTTAGGAATCCTCACGATTCCTAAGGAGAAAATCCACCTACGAGATCCTCTCGATCCGTAGGGAGAAAAGTCTCTATGAGACCCTCACGGCTCATAGAGTTGAAAAGTCTTAGGCAGCAGATCTGAACCTGCGGCCTAAGCCATCGCTATCTCTTGAAGAAATTAAGATGCTTACTCTATTATCTGTCAACCATGTTTATTAAGACAGCATGCTGGTAATAAGAGAAAGGGAGAAAGCAAAAGAGCATACAAGACATTGCAAAGATAAAATGTGTGTCTTTATTTATTAATTCAATCAAGTACAAGGTGAATCATACAAAAGAATAAAGAATGGATACATCCTATTCAAAAAATAAAATTTTTACAAGTATAATGGTACAAAGGCAGCTACTGGAAAGGAAGCGTCTTAAATAGCCCTATCGGTTGTTCGCGCACTTCTTTCCATGCCTTTTCCTGATCGGCCACCACCGCCAGTTCCACCTCCACTTGAGCCCGTTGCTGCAAGAAGGATGCAAGCTACTCCCCAACGGCCTGCTGAGCTGCTTCGCGGCCTTAGGCATTACGCTCGACAGCATCGAGTTTCTGCTTCAGGTTCAGCCCATTTGAGATGCGTTCCAGGAGGCCCTCAAAGATAGCCTTCACTTGGGCAGCGTTAGCCTCAACCTCAGCACGCAGACGGGCCTTCTCGCTCGAGGTCTCTTGGCATTCCTTCAGCCTTGAAGCCGCTTCTTTCTCTAAGTGGTGGACGTAAGAAGCGCTTTGCTCAATCCACGCCGCTCTTTGATTGCTTGCGGCTAGGGTCTCGGGAGCAGGGCGCATAAACTCCAGTTGATGCAGACGGGCCTCGATCTCCCTGCAGTGATTAACCCAAGACGCGACGGTGCCTTCGTTATGGAAGTTTACGAGTATCACCAGCATTGGGTTAACCGCCATAGCAAAATCTGCGGCAGACGTAGGAGTCTCGACGTCGAGCTCCTCAATATAGTCGCTCACCATGCGTAGACTATTTGCGGCGCCTTTTGAGGTCGGACGTCTCAGGAAAGGGCCTGCCGGCATTATAACGCGAGACTCAAAAGGCGCCGGGATCGGAACGATAGCTGCAAACAAAATACGATTAGAAGACGGTTCAAGAAATAAAAAAAAAAGAGTCATCGATGCGATAGTTTACTATACTGGCTGTAGCAGGTGTCAAGGCCGGAAGGGCCGATGGCGCGGCCGATCTTTCATCCCCTCCTTCGATTTGTAGCACTGCAATCAGGACGACGGAAAGTTAGGAATAATTCCATTACTGAAAAAGAAAGATATCAGTTGGAAACTATACTCACCAGCGCCACTGGAGGAAGAAGCGAGTTCAGATGGGAAGGAGAAGTGTGGGTGCAACACCTGATAAAGATAATCAAAAAGCACTCCTGAAAAGACACAACAGTATGACTTTAGTACATAAATTATGCGGCTGAAAGATAAAACTAATAGGTCGCAAATCCATACCTTCCAACATCTTTGATGGTACAAGGGAGGGCTGAGAGGTGACCACCGCCAAGGCAGTAGTTGACGGCGCTCACTCGAGCAATGGAGTATCGGCACTGAACGCACCTGCGTTACAAACAAGAATAAACTTGTCAGAAAGGATTTCAAGATAAAAAAAAGGGGGACTGTAACTTGAAATTTACCTGATGAGCCGCCAGCCGAAACGGAGGCGCCTCCCTCCTCCATCGATATGAGTCCACCTCCCGTGGCCTCGTCACCGGACTCGACAGGAGCTGTCGTCGTACTCGCCAGACCAGGAGACGGCGGAGGACCGTAGACGGGGAGAGCAATAATTGGAGCGTTGCCAGACTCTTGATAAAGAGTGGCTGGTTTTTCCCCAAGAGTCGTGCCCATCTCACCCGCTACTTCTTCGGGCTCAGCGGTCGCCATTGTCTCATCCACCGTCACCATGGGGTTGCCGGTCTCAAGCGCCTCGTCCGCCGCTACCCCGGGCTCAGTTATAGCGGTCATCTCATTTGCCGCCATCTCAGGCTCGGCATCAACGACCTTCTCGGGTGCAGCTCCCTCAGCCCCCAGCTCAGGCTCAGCAACCCTGACGATGTTGCCCACCATCGGCTCGGGTTCGGCCGGTGCCTCCTCCTCTGTCTCCTTGGGTTCGACAGTCTCCGCCTCCCCCTCAGTTGGGCTTGGCCCTGCAGGACAAGATATATAAGAACCGACAAGTTTACAATTCATACAAAAAAATCTCGAAAGATACATTACCTGAAGTGGATTTATCGTTAGCACTCCGAACTGCACGCGCCACCTGTCTGCGAGCAGTGGACAAGGCGACCGAGGGCTCTTCTGAGGGGGTATCAGCATGAGGGACGGTGCTTGGGCCAGCTCCCACGGCCAAAGCAACCTTGCGTGCTTTCGCCTCGCACCTTAGCCGCTTCCTCTCCTCTCGAGCCGTCAAGACGGAGCTCTTCAAAGCCTCTTTCATTGAGACGTCCTCGTCTGTGAACAGGGATGCCTCCAAATCCTTCAAGGCATCCCTCGTCAACTTGTCGAGTCGAAGCTCTCGCGGCAGCTCTGAAGAGACTGGGACTTCAGTTTCGGGCCCGGGGAGAGTCCCCGCATCAGCTGGCACAGCCCTTGCAAAGAAACAAAGAAAGAAAAAGGTTAGGTTGGCCATCAGAAAGGAGGATAAAAACTCAATAAGGCGAGACGTACCAACGCCCATTAAAGCACGCTTCTCTTCCTCCGCCTGGAAGGTTTTTAAAGAGGCAGCGACGGCTTCTTCGGTAGTGACACCTGTTAAAAAAGGGGGGAAAGCATTAGTCGAGGATAATGATAAAAATGCTATAAAATGATGAAGAGTACAGCTAATGATTACCTGCTCGAGCGAGTTTATCCAATCACGCTTCAAGTCTGGCTGATCGCTCAGAGGCCGCAATGGCGGCCGCCAGATCGGTGTCTGCCGGGTCTACCGAGAAGCCCTTATTGCTGCCATACTCGCTTATACCTTCGGTAAGAGGGGCCTGAGGCTCCTCTAAACTGAGGATAGCATCGAGAGAGAGGAGCGACTTCTTCTTCCTCTTCTGCCCACCAGCCTTGGGTGCACCCGAGATTGACTTGCGCTTTGCAGGCACCCTAGGGCGGCGGGTCCCGATATCCGCGCCCACACCGGACTCCGGCGAAACCACATCTACCGTCTCCACTGGAGCACGGGGCGCTGGTGGTGCATCCGCAGTACCATGGAGTGGCAGTCCGCATGGAGGTCTCAACAAGCGCGGTGGCACGGTTCCGGCATCTTTCAGTGGAGGAATAACCGGGGTCCTTGGCTTCAAGGGAGCCTTGCGATCGCTGCCGGGAGGCGCACCCTTGCGGTCAACCAGCATGCGCTTTTCCATATGGATAACTGGACCCATTGCATGCGCATACCAGGCCATGTACGCATTGAGGACCTTGGGGACGCAGCTCGGCTCGCTGATGAAGAAATAGGAACCCGTGTTAAGCCGCATGAAATGGTGCATTGCGTTCTTTATCCCCTCTCGGCTGGCCACGGGCTTCTCCAAGAAAGCTTCCATCGGGATCCCCTGGTGATAGCTCGATTGCTGAGCGAACCGGTGAGGGTTATACCTCATGAAGAGTGCCGTCTCATTCTGCCTAAACACCAGGTAGCCCGGCCGAATGGAGTAGAGGTGGAGGATCTCCCGAGCCTTCAATATGGAAGCCCCATCCTTGAAATCATCGCGCAGCGGCACTACCGACTTGGTGTTCTCTGAGCCTATGGTTATGACCTTATCCAAGAAAGAAACCTTCACTCCGACCAGGTGTGGACGAAAGAGTAGCCCCCTAGCCTCCCGCGAAGGTGCAACCACGATCGAAGCATCGACCAACCGCATGACTCTTGGGAGTCTGCACTTCTCAAAGAACGGAGGGATCTTATGGGTGCTGAACACCCCGTGCACATGCATTTCCATCCAAGAGGTGAAATAGTGCATCGGGAAGTTGGCAGGCTGCACCTTAGGCTCACTAGCATCCGCCGCTATGCTAAGTCCATTATAAAGGTAAGCTAGCCCAGCGATTCCTACTGACAACTGCAAACCAGCCACCATCCGATGCGCTGGGTAGAAGACAGATGGCCGCATGTGGCGCGGGTGCATGCGGAGCGCAAAGCTGCACAGCCACAATCCTAAGAACCCTACAAAAAAGGTTTCCTCATCCATGCCCGGGACGGCGATCTCTGACAAGGGCATGACGGTGGCGCCGGGGAGATAAAAGTCCTTGTGGTCATCCTCCGATGTGGGTCGGCAGTCCAAGCCGAAGCCAAAAGGGTCATCAAACTGGGCGAACTTCTCGCTCCGCTCCGATAGGAACTCCGGTCGAATGAAACGGGCAATAAAATCTGCGAAACTGACTCCCCGGATGCCCAATTCCAGATAGAGCCCTTCATAGATCTCCAGCACCTTCACCAAGCCCGGAAACTGGTGCTGAATAGCGTTCTCCGGCGTCAGATCAAACACCAGCGGCTTGGTGGCAAAGACGTATTCATCAGGAGGAATCAGCTCCTCGTAATGCTCCCCCCTCATCGGCAGACCCGAGATTTCAGCAAACTCCTCTAAGGAGATAGAGACTTCCCGGTCCGTCATCAGGAAGGTGTGGGTGGGGATATTCCATTGCTCGATAAAAGCCTTAATCCACCACGTTGGAGGAGAGGGATACTCAAAGAGCGAGACGTAAATGGCCGAATACAAACCAATTTTCATCAGATGAGTCCTCTTCGCTGATAGGATGTACCGGGCCCACTGCAAATATCCGGCAGGCGGTCGCGGGATCAATCCAATGTTATAGGCCTGTCCCCAAGGGCGTGCTTCACCATGACAGATTCGCCTCCCCAGAATATCTATCGCCGGCGGCGGCTGCACGGGAATAGCCCCAATTGCAGGCTGGAGGAGGTCATCCGAATTCCAATTTTTAACCTCTATGGCATACTTCACCGGGGGTTCATCCGCATAGGGGAGCGAAGATATAGGCTCAGACAGCGTGGCAAAACTGAAACTTCGGCGACCCTGAATGATCTCATTGTACCACCTACCCCACAGGTGAAGGCTCTTGTGCTCGGGATCGTGATCCTTGATGAGAGCGAGCACCACTCGATCCACTGGTGCCTGGAGAAACCGTCCCTCCGAGCGAACAAACGGGAATGATAGGTCAGCAGGCATGTTTCCTGCGAAGGGACAAAAATTAGCCGTTAGTGTTGTAATTCCAACACTTGGCATTTTAAAAAAAAAAATTTTTACCACACTGCAATGCAGTGGGTAGGGGACCAAATGGGGACCCATAAAATCTGGATGACAGTGCATCATTTAATAAGACAGCCCCATCATTGGGTGAGACTGTCAATTAATGAAAAGATCCCCAAGAGAATATTCTCATTAATGGGAAATCCCTAGAGACAAGGAGAAAATCTCCTCTTTCAGAGCAAAGCTCTGTCACAGAGTGACATTTGTCAAACTCTGATCTTAAGGGAATAAAACTTCCTAAAAAGATCCTAGCTCTGTGGTAATAATGGAAAGGTCCATCAAAAAAAATTTAACTCTTGAAAGAACTAAAATTTTGGGATCTCAAAAATCCATGAAAACTTATAAAAAGTTCTTCATTTTCAGATCTAAAAGATCTACATTTGATCCATGAGCAAAGCTCTATTCATGGGTTAAAACCCATGAACAAGATCTCTGTAGATCTATAGATTTTTTAGAGCAAAGCTCTGTTGATGGAGCCCCAAAGGGGTTTTCTTTAGATCAAAGATCCATGAGAGCAAGGCTCTGTTAATTAAATTAAATTAAATTTAATTTAAATTTTTACCTAAGATGATTCTAGGTTCTGAACTTTGAAGTTCTTAGAAAGAAACAAGAGTAAGGCTCTAAAATTCTTAAGCAAGAGCAAGGCTCTGAAAATCAAGATTCTTGAAAATAGTAAAACATTTTCTGAAGACCAAGGGTCCTGTTTATAGGCGCTTACGCCCTTTCAACTTATCAGTTGATCCAATGGCTAGGATCTTGCCGCCGCTGCACTCACGTGTGCGCTACGTGAGCGCAACGGTGGAGGGGCATTTGTTTCCCCCAATCAGAGCAAAGCTCTGTTTGAATTTCAAAAATTCAAAAATTGAAGCAACGCTTCAAATCCCGTGCGCTGCGCGCAAAGCGCCACGTGTCGGAAGCTGATACGTCAGCGCAACGCCCAAGGCAGCACGCCCAATCAGAGCAAGACTCTATTAAAAAAAAAATTAAAGAAAGCAACGCTTCAGTTGCGCAAGCGCTGCGCTGCGCGACACGTGTCAGCGCAGTTGCATCTGCACAAGCGCTGCGCTGCGCAAGCGCAGCTGCGCTGCGCGACATGTGTCAGCGCAGTTGCGCTGCGCCGTGCACTGCGTGTCACGTGTCAAGCGCTGGGGCGTTTGCGCCAAACAGAATTAAATTCCAGTAAGATCTTTCTGTTCTTGTTAAAACAAGAAGATTGTCTTCTGTAAAACAGAAGCTCTTGGATCAAAGATCCAACGGTGGGGAAAATTCCCCAAATCACTCAGAGAAAGATCTCTTTAACAAATTTAACTAATTAATGGGTACTATATAAAGGCCCCTAGACCCCAATTCAGAGGGCATCGGCATCAACATCAACAACATCGACATCATCATCAAGAATTTTGAGAAAGAACTCAAGAAGAAAAAAGATAAAAGAAACCTATATAAAAGAAGAATTTCTTCTGAATAGATCATTGATCTAAGAACAAGATCAATGATATTCAATAAATAAAAATAATAACAGTGCCTTGCACTATTTTATGAACCATTGGTTCTGGAATCTTAAAGATTCTTTTCTTGAATCCAAAATTGGATCAAGTTATTGAAACAGTGCCTTGCACTTGCAAAAACTGCACTGTTGCGCTCCTGGGTTGGCGCAAGCCACCAGAGAGCGCCACGTGTCAGCAGCGCAACAGCGCAGCGCACTGACGCAGCGCACTGTGTTGTTGCGCTTGCGCTCACCAAAGCGTGACACGTGTCACCTCCATATGCGCTTGCGCTCAATAATTAGCGCAAAGCGCCTGACAAGTCACTGTCAGATAATTAATGCACTGCATTATTTACAGAAGGGCCAAGCCCAATTAAAAAAGGCTTAACAGGCCAAATAAAATGCAATGCATTACTTTAAGAAGGGCAGAGCCCAAATAAGAACAGATGCTCCGCATCATTTAAAAAGGGACTGAGCCCAAATTAAAAGGCCTAGCAGGCCAGAATAAAATGCAGTGCATAATCAAACATGGGCAAAGCCCTAGCACAGGCCTAATAGGCCAAAAATCAAGAAAAACGTTGAATATTCTCAACTGGACTTAGCCCAATCATGACCGTAAGTCCTCAAATTAAATTGACTGAGCACGGCTGCTCTCCTAAATCAATTTACATCCGGTTCGAGGGTACATCTCCGAACTCCTCTGACACCTATCGTTGTAATCCTTCAACGACGTTAGAGAGGCGACGGGTCCCAACAACTACACATCGGTATGGACTGCGGGGTCTTTAAACTCGTGGACTAATGCGTCCTTAAACACACTCAGACGGACTATGGGGTCCTTAAACCCATGGACTTATGCGTCCTTAAACTAACGGACTAATGCGTCCTTAAACACACCCATATGGACTGTGGGATCCTTAAGCCCATGGACTTATGCGCCCTTAAACTACCTATGGACCACCATGTCCCTAAATTGGCAGTGGACCACCATGTCCCTAAACTGGAACATGGACCCCTATGTCCCTAAACTGGAAATGGACCGCAATGTCCTTAAACTACCTACGGACCACTATGTCTATAAACTGGAACAACAGAGCCCCCAAACGCTCTTTTGTCGGATCTAAACGAGCCCGTTTAAGTTGATCTTAGCCTCAAATATGGCTAATGTATCCTTAAACATTCAATCGGACTTCATATTCCCTAATCAACTTTGGTTCAAGGGTACATCTCCGAACTCCTCTGATTCCTGTCGTTGTAATCCCTCAACATTGTCAGAAGGGTGACGGGTCCCGATGGCCATATACATTAAACGGACCACTACGTCCCTAAACTGGAACAATAGAGCCCCTAAATGCTCTTTCCGTTAAGTCGATCTTAGTCTCAAACAGGACTAATGTATCCTTAACGAACGTTTAAGTTGATCTTAGCCTCAATACGGCTAACGTATCCTTAAACTAAAACACCAAACCCAAATCTAAGTAACTACGGATTTGGACAAATCTACGTCCTACGGGTGACGGCATAACTTAGTCTCCGTATACAATCCACGAGCAACCACAAACAAAACAAAGACACACGACACGAAGTGAAATTTCTGGAGAAGGAGAAAGTTGTTACCGCGATGCGGTAGCGTAATTAACTGCAGGGGCTTGCGCCTGCAGGGAAGAGCGTTCCCACAATCAGAAACCCCTCAAGTGAGGGGGAATCTGACGAAGTCTGCTACATCGGCCTCATCCGTCTAAACCTCCGATACACTGTGCCATAAATCAACTTGGCATCTTCGGAGAGGTGGACGGATAAAACCAATTAGCATTTGCCCCGAATCTCAGGCAAGACGTCTCTCAAGACGTCGCCGCCATCCTTCGGAAGGGAACACACCCTAACACGACTCTACTGAGTCATGGAAACAGGTGGTTTTTGGGTACAGTCCCGAGTCACATGGAGGCAATGAGCGATAGGAAGGGATTTCGTCTCTCCCGGTATTGGGGGTTGATGTTGCGTTATGCCCGATTGGCCATAACAGAAAATCCCTGGTCAGGGTTGCTGAGATTTACTGGTAAGTGTTATCAGTAGTTTCTCGAATTATTATGGGCCACACCGGCATGACTTATTAGGCTATTGGGGTCTGACGTTTACCGCCCCCAGGCTGGATATGCGACATATCAGATGAAGAGACCGGACTGTACGATAGTGTTACTTATTAGATTCGCAGGAGTATGGGTAGGCTTGCCTGTTGATCTTCTGATTGCTCAATACCCGGGTGGCCGTTACGTTTAGCAAACCGTTTGCGGCTTGTGGGTGACTGATATGATCACCACCTACTGCCGGCGTATTGACGAGTCTTTAGAGACCTATACAGAAGTTTCCTGGCTCAGACGAAACAAAGTAGGAGCACATATGTGATATGTGCGGGACCGGAATTAATACGTGTATTTGATACCGTATTCCAATCTCGCGATATGTGATATCGTTCGGTTATATGTGAAATAACCGGGTTATCGAATCAAGTGTTGATTCGATAAGATGATACAAATGATATTAGTCAGTTATATATGATATAGCCGAATTATTAAATCAAGTGTTGATCTAATAATTTAATGTATAATTATATATTTGATATATTGAATTACATTAACTAATATTAGCTCACTTAAACATTTCTTTTTCTCACTTTTGTGTACACTTTAATATATATATGTGATATATTTTATTGTGTCATGGTTGTTGATATATGCAACATAGGTGTATAAGACTCACACCATGCTCTTGATAATTAAAGGTTTTTATTTATTTTAGTAATTCACAAATTGGTGGAATTAGTCATGTTTGAAACTTGTAGTGTCCATTGACTTAGTCCACTAATTTGTTTTACTTAAGATATTTATTAACCTAACCATTATCCTTAGCCATAGTTTAGTCTCTACATGAGTTAGTATATGATACAAACTCACCCATGGTTGCTATTCTCACCTCATGAGTTTCATTCTCTTCTCCATTTTCATCTTCTTCTTCATCAAGAGAAAGTTTTCTTGCTTTTCTCATGGTGAAGAAATATTGTGAGAAAAATAAATCTAAAGTGAGCAAAATTCCTACTTCATCATTCTCTACTATACTAGCCAATTAGTTTAGAATGTTTGCTTCACTAAACCCTAATTAGTGAAGAGCTAGCTTGAGTTGGTGTCTCCTCGACGTAGATCATCTTCAGCCTCGAAAACTTCAAGCAATCTTGTTCCTTTCGTCTTGTGGAGCCAAACTTGAGTCCGAGAGATCACTACTTGGAACGAAGGGCTACTACACGGAGCTATTGAAGTGAAGGACCGGTCTACAAAGGTTGTATTCCTTGTTCACTTTCTATGTAAAGTTGTTTACATTCTAATTACGTCTAATTCTCTAGTTAAGATTTTAGGTTAGGGTTCTTTATCGTGGCAATTTTTGAAAATGGCATGGACGATACCTCCCGAAACCTTGCGTCGTGCTAGGAAACCTAACACCCTAGTCATAGGATTATCGAGACAGGGTATCGATACTTCAGAGTAGACTACTGTATACGCTTCTCATCCCAGTCAGGGGAGATGGCCCGTCCCGCAGCCATTGGTATGCCGTACCAAAGATAGTATGCAGGTGCTCATTGGGTTGTGAGTTACACTGGACAGACTCGATGGGAACTGCTGGTTGGTATTATACCCATCGTTAGTTAGCAGTTCCCGAGTGACATGAGTACAGGTTAGTCTGTTGACTTGACATCATTATTCGTCTCGAGTGTATTCCCACTGTACTTAGATTACTACCCTACCATGGCTCAAATGAGTCATGCAAACAGGTAGTAGTTAGGTGCAGTCCTGAAGCACTTGGAAGTAGTAGTGATAGAAAGGATCCGTCTCTCCCGGTATTTGGAGTTGATATTGCGCTGTATTCGGATAGACAATACACAAATTCCCTGGCCTGGGCAAGTAAGATTTACTGGTAGGTACATCAGTAGTTTCTCAGGGTGTATTGGGCTCTATACCGACACGACTTATTGCGCTATTAGGGGTCTGACATTTACCACCCCCTAAGCCCAATATGCGATACTTTTAGACGAACAGACCGGACCGTACGGAGATTGTCACAGATAGGCTCAGTAGGAGTTCGGATGAGTTCGCTCGTCGGCCTTCTTTTCGACAGATACCTGGGTAGCCGTTACGTACAGCTAGTGCCGATGACTGTAATAACTCCAATTTCAATATACAGAAAATTATCTAAATGTCAATGTACAAGTGGTGTATTTGCAATCCTATGTAGATTATAAGTATTTGATTTGCTTTTGAACAGCAAGAAAGCACTTGTAGCACATTGGTAAAGCCTTGCACTGCTGTGACGTAGCCCCTATGATCGAATCCCATCGGCCACATATTATTTTTATTGTATTTTTTTTAATCTTTTAGAAGCCCAAAGGTTTACACGTGCACTACACGTAAAATTAAGAGTCACAGAGAAATCAAACACGTGCACTGGGGTATATGATACGATGGGGACACGTAGCAAGATCTCAAGTACCCACCGCCGGGAGATGGCCGGCGAGATTTCCTTCGTGGCCGCACCGCCGGGCCACCCGTAGGGGATGGTCCCCATTTCTTTTGCTTAGCACCCCTTGGCCTACCCCACTTCCCTCATACTGTTTGATTTTTCTGCACATTTTCTAGAGAATTAAAAATGGGTATTAATCCACATTTTAATGAACATTTTAATTCTATTCTTCAATACCCTAAACCCTAATTTTCCCTATAAATACCACACTCCATTTCACCCCTCCTTACTCAGAATTTCATTACAAAAACTCTATAAAATTTTCAAGTCCCAAGTTGTGCAAGTGGAGTTAGCAGCGAAGTTCCGGCGACGTTCTAAAAATAATCCGGTGACGAAATGACGCCCCGACGCTTTCCTAAGCTTCCCCATTCTCCCCTCTATCTTAATAGCTTGAAAGTCCCTTCTCCCCTCCTCTTCTATTATTTTAAAACATTTTCTTTTCAAAACTCGTCAGAAGCGGAGTTATTCCAACTTCCGACTCTCTTTTCTTTAAAAACTCCATTTTTCTTAAAATATAAATCACCATATCTTCTCATAAGGTTTAATAAATATAAATAAACATATTAGAACAAGTTTCATCTCAAAAGAATCTTTTATACAACTTGTATCGCATTTATACGGTAAAATACCATATATTTTACATTTTGACATGATTCAACATATTTTCTTGTATTACCTTTAGAAAACTCACGAGATAAGGACCCACCTCATCACAATATACAAATTGGACATAGCACGATGAACTTAGGAATTCCAGATTATGGGAAAATACGCTTTTACGAATAAATACCTTAAAGAATTAAAAACCGTTTTCTTTAACAAGAGTGTTAATTAAATTCCTTGCAAATGCGCCTCTACGACCCATTTTGGGGAACCCCGATCGGGATGGTGCGGGTTATCGCATGTCCTCGGGCCTATTAGAGCGAGATGCAGACCTCCGGAAGGAGCATTCGATCTCGATGGAATTTTTAATGCTATTTTTAAGAAAATGAGATTTCTACAAAAAATAAATAAAATTTATTTTTATTAAATATATATATATATATATATATATATATGAATGTTATCAAAAGATCAATTTTAAATATATTATACAAATATTCCAAGTTTTTCTAAATCAAAGGAATCACAATTACATGAAAGTACCATTTCAATACAATACAATTCCAATATTTCAATAAAATACCATATACAATGAAAACTAGGTTCTACTCACTAGAAATTTCACTTTTATAAAATATACATCTATGAAAACCCTAAAGGCGATAATTAAATACTTGAGGTGTATTTTAAAAATATATCAAACTATTTTTGCATAAAACCCCCTTATATTAATTTACAATAAGGACCCTAGTAAACATAGGTTAAAACGGGACCGGTTCTCTTGAGTCTCAGGGAACCGGAGAATGTGGGTGCTTGCCTATTTAAGCTAGACAATCTAACAATGGTGTTACCGATACGGTAATTGTCTTGGAAAAAGACACAAATCCTGCCGTCCATGTGCATCGGTTACCGATAACATCAAAACTAATTCAAGACTTCAATTTCTTTTCAAAATGTTTGACTCAGATTGAGTCTCAATCTAATCTAATCTGATTTGAATATGATTCAAATATAAACTACAATTCAACATGAACCCGTCTATTCAATCTATATCAATCTATTTTGACTGAACCGAACCATGGATATACTCCATTTACATGACTAATTATTTATATCCATTCTGTTTACTGATATTATAGTTTCGGCAAGTCATCCATCTATATAAAAAAATAATACAATCAATACAAAAGACATTGTGAGGTTTTAAAGGGGTAGATTGGTACGGAATGTGTTAGAAGTGGCACGAGACTGTAACCATAATACACCTAACCTAGTATCCATTACCGTTGTACCGTGGCTGAACGGTTCCTTGTGCTCCGTATACCTTAGTCTCTGGATAGTGGGACTCCTCTCGTATATACTAGCATATTCTGTACCATGCTACAAACAACTGCGTTAACATTATAATCAAACATTACTAGTTATATTCTCTTTCTGTCTGTTCTATCTCTACTAATCTTTGGTACTTACAGAGCGATTGTTCGTTGACGACATTCCTTTCTTCTTTCTTTGAAATGTTGTCAGGAGGACCCGGCTCTGAGGAGCTCGAGACCAGCCAGGAGCAATTGGAGTAGTTCACAGAAAATCCTGAGTATTGACTTTACTTATACATATTTTCATGTCAGTTATGCCATTGTTTAGGCATTGCTTTCCATCCATGTATTTACATTTCCAGTTGTACCTGTAAAAGAATATTTAATAAATAAAAGTTGCTGTTCAATTACATCTATTGTCATTTTTCTTGTGTTCATTTACTTTATATTGCTTAGATACGCTTAGCGTGTTTACTTCTGAGTAAATACATAGCGGGCCTCGTCGCGCCTCCTTACCGTACACCGAGAAGCAGGGCGTGACACTGACGGGCTTGTGGTTAAATCAACTGCCAACATACTTTCGAGTCATTAGAATCCCACACAGAAAGTTTCCCTTATTCAGGTGAAACGATGTAGAGGCCGTATGGTTTTACGTGCAGGGTTCCGATCATATACGTGTACTGGCTATACGGATGTTGTTCAGGAGGATAATACTAGTGGGCTTTGGTTTAAGCCAGATTCTAGAATTATATTATTAGATTATTATTATCTTATCGTATTCGTATTTTTGCAGTACGAATATAGGTATGTATATACGGTGAGGGCATTCTTGTAATTTCATAAGAGATGCTTCTAAAAGAGGACACCGTATTATTGGATTTATCTATTTTTGGAAAATAGATTAATAAGATGGAAAATGGAGATATTTGTGGTATGGGGTGAAGCATGGCTTATTCTTTGTATATTGGTTTGGCCTCACTATTCAAGCATCGCTAGTATTTTCTATTCAAAATAATTCATGCTTGTGAGAAAATGAATGAGCCATTCTTCACTTTGCACAACACTAGCTCATTTGGATATTTTCTTTCTCTCTCCATTTTCTTTTTCTCCTTCTTCCTCAAGACCCTAACCCTCACATGTGTTGTGAATCTTAGGGTCACTTGAGATTAAATAGTCCAATTAACACTCTACATCTCCTAAACTACCTAGTTTAGCAAACTGGGTACTTTAGTTACCTCGGTTTAGAGGTTGGAGCTTAAACCATAGACTCTTGGGTGGATCGTCTTCGACACGAGAAGGCCGACGACCAAGCTAGATCCACACTTCCTAGGAGCTCAAGCAAAAGAGAAGAAGACCTGAAGGACTAGAATCAAAGAGGTATAAAACTCTACCAGAGTAATTAGAACCTCCAAGTAGTTTAGCTAGTTAAGATTTCCAATAAGATCCTGGAGTTTAAGTCGGCATTGCAAAGTTAAAAATCATTTTTGTAAATTCTACCTCCCCACAAGTGCGTGGGGTGTGCGACATCGACTTACAGCTATCACGTGAGTAGTTATGCCTCTTGATGTTCACGCGCCTTTCACGTGAGTAGTGCTAAGCACTCGTTCATACAGCGCTCACGTGGGTATCATGTGATGCACTTTTTATTTAGCTTCAGGCACTCACGTGCTTTTCACGTGATGCTCATTTTCATTTTAGCTCCAAGCGCTCACGTGATTTTCACGTGGCGTGCATTTTTATTTTAGCTTCAAGCGCTCACGTGGATATCACATAACACACATGTCTATGGCTTCAAGCGCTCATGTGGATATCATGTGGCATGTATATCTTTGGCTTCGAGTGCTCACGTAGATATCATGTGGCGTGTGTTTCTGTTTGTTTCTCTTCCCAGCGTTCACGTGCTTTTCACATAAGATTTTAAGTCTTGGATGACTTCTTCTGGGACGCTCACGTGGATATCACGTGAGGCACTTATTCATGTGCTCACATGCTTTCCACGTGAGTTGTTATTTTCTTAGGTTTTCACGTGCCTTTCTCGTGGGCATTTGTTTTCTAGGGTGTTCATGTGTCTTTCACATGAGGCTTTACCATGTTCATGCAGTGATTAACCACAAGAACTAAGTTCTTTTTTAAGTAAAAACTATGTTCTTAATGGGATAAAACCCTATCTTTAGATAAAAACATATTTTAAAGGAACTAAGTTTCTGAAATATAAATTCTATCTTTTTCTTTCTTCCTTCCATGTTTTTTTCTTCTGTTCATATGAAGGGTGATAAAACATTATAGTTTTTCCCTAAATCTTGAGTCTGAAGAACAAGATCCTTCTAGTGAGAATTAAATACTCAACTTATGGAAAATTTGTTTTGTGGATCTCAGATCCAGAGAAAAAACTAAGTTCTTTTTAGAGGGTTAAATCCTTATATATGTAAATGATAGGTAAAGGAGATTCTTGTATCTCTATATTTTTTTACCTATGGTTTTGGGAGGAGGAAGTATAGGATTGCTTGGCACGACAGCAAGGGTTCGAGAGGCATCGTCCATGCCATTTTCAAAAATTTGCCGTACTAAACAATCCTAACTCTAGAATCTTAACTAGAGATTTAGACAATACAAACTGTAAACAACTTTACAACAAAGTGAACTAGGAATACAACCTTTGTAGACCGGTCCTTCACTTCACTAGCTCCTTGTAGTAGTCCCTTTGCTCCAAGTAGAGATCCTGCGGACTCTAGAGTGGCTCCACAAGAAAAAAACAACGAGCTTGCACGAAGTCTTCGAGGCCGAAGATGATCTACGTGAACTCAAGTCAACGAACTGCGAAATAAAGAAGAGGTGATTAATAAAATAGCTGCTAGTCAGATTGGGTAGGTTTGTCTTATGGAAAAAGGCCCTTTTGGGCCGGTTGTGGGCGAGGAGGGATTCGAACCCCCGACACCGTGGTTCGTAGCCACATGCTCTAATCCTCCTAAGCTACCTCTTCACTAATATGGGATTAGTGAAGCTAACAGCCTAAACTAAATTACTAATCTAGTAGAGAATGATGAAGTAGGATTTTTGCTCACTTTAGAATTACTTTTCTCACTAATTTTATGCTCCTCTCAAAAACCTAGAGAACTCTCTCTTGAGCTTGAGGAAGATGAAGAAAATAATGGATGAGAGAGATAATGGCAACGATGGGTGAGAAAATATCTCATGTAGAGACTTAACCATGAGTTTAGATAATGGTTGGGTTAACAAATATCCAGTGTAAGACAAAACTAGTGGACTAAGTCAATGGATCTCCAAGATTCTACAAGCTCCATGCCATGGGACCAATTTCCAACTAATAATTGATTTACTCTAAATAAATAAAACCTTCATTATCATTAGCATGGTGTAAGTCCCATACACCCATGTTGCATGTTGCATCAAGCACGACACAAAAAGAAAACATAATTAATATATATCACATATATATTAAGTGTGCACATGTGAGAAAAAGAAATACTTAAGTGAGCTAATATTAGTTAATGTAAATTAATATATCAAATATATAATTATATATTAAATCATTAAATCAACACTTGATTTAATAATCCGGTTATATCTCATATGACCGACTAATATTATTTGTATCAATCTATCGAATCAACACTTGATTCGATAACCCGGTTATATATCTCATATAACCGACCGATACAATATCGACTTATCGAATCAACATTTGATTCGATAACCCAGCTATATCTCATACAACTGATCGATACCTTATATCGCGAGAATAGAATACGGTATCACATACTCGTATTAATCTCGGTCCCGCACATATCATATATGTACTCCTACTTCATTTTGCCTGAGCCAGTAAAACCACTGTGTAGGACTTTAAAGACTCGTCAATACGCCGGCAGTAGGTGATGATCACATCAAGCACCCATAAGCCGTCAGCGGTACTAGCTGGACATAACGGCTACCCGGGTATTGAGCGATCAGAAGATCAACAAGCAAGCCTGCTCCAACTCCTGAAAAGCCTGTCAGTAACACTACCATACAATCCGGTCTCTTCGTCTGATATGTCGCATATCTAGTCTAGGGATGGTCAACGTCAGACCCCGGTAACCAATAAGTCGTACCGATGTAAGGCTCATAAAGGGTCGAGAAACTACTGATAAAACTTATCAGTAAATCTCCATAGCAGCCCTGGTCAAGGACTTATCAGTATGGCCAATCGAGCACAGCTCAACATCAACCCCCAATACTGGGAGAGACGAATCCCCTCCTATCGCTCATTGCCTCCATGTGATTCGGGAGTGTACCCAAAATCCACCGTTTTTCACGTTCTGTTGAACGTGGTAAGGTGGAAATCAAAGCACAGTGGGAATCACACAAGGCTCTATGATGATCTAGGGTCTACAGACTAACATGTACCAGTGTCACCAGAGAACTGCTATCTGACGATAGGTATAATACCAGCTAGGAGTTCTTGATGAGTCCGTTCAGTGTACCCAGTCTCCACTGAGCACCCGTATACCATCTTTGATGTCAAACACCAATGGAGGTAGGATCATCCATCGCCCATCATATGGGTCAAGATACGTACACGCTAGTCTACTCTGGAATATCGACGCCCTGTCTCAATACACCTTCGACTAGGAACAATTATAGGGTGTACTTGTGGACTACCCTTGGCCCCACTAGTATGATCTACATCATAGTCCTGGTAGTCAAGTACACATCCTAAAGGCTTTATCAACATATGAGAGCAAGACAGTATCACTTATACAAGTCAACATGTTAAGAGAAAGAGCAACCAGATAGCATACTATCATGTCGAGCAAGAAAGTCCTCTCCATATATATCCAAGCATCCACTATAATATACATCACATGTACAATAATGGCCTCGAGGGCATACATATAACTAACAATCTCCTACTTGCACTAAGGCCAGTTGTTGTAGTATCTCATACCCAACATCCCGAATAGTCTCTCAAATTGTATCTGGGGGATGGCCTTCGTGAGTGGATCCGCCGTGTTGTCCTTTGAGTCAACTCTCCTGACCTCGATCTCCCGGCGATCAACTATCTTCCAGATCAGGTGATACCGCCTCAGAATATGCCTGGATCGCTAATAGGACCTAGGTTCCTTGGCCAACGCCACTGCTCCATTATTATCGCAATACAAAGATATTGGATGCTCAATGGATGGAACCACTCCAAGTTCAGTTATGAACTTCTTCATCCAGACAGTCTTTTTGGCAGCATCGTTGGTAGTGATGTATTTAGCCTCCATCGTCGAGTCTGCCACGGTTTCTTTCTTGGAACTCTTCCAACAAACTGCCCCTCCATTGAGGGTAAAGAAAAATCCCGAGATCGACTTAGAGTCGTCCTTATCACTCTGGAAGCTCGAATCGGTAAAGGACTCCACTTGGAGTTCACCATTACCTTACACCAAGAACATCTCTTTAGTCATTCTCAAGTATTTGAGAATGTTCTTCACAGTTTTTCAGTGACTCTCTCCTGGATCTGCTTGATACCTACTCACTACATTTAGTGAGTATGCTACATCGGATATGGTACATAACATCGCATACATGATAGAGCCTACTACCGAAGCATAGGGTATCCCTTGCATGCGAGCTCTCTCCAAATCAGTCTTGGGAGACATCTCTTTGGAGAGAGTGAGTCATGTGATCATGGGTAAATTCCCACGCTTGGATTCTTCCATACTAAACCTCTTTAGTATGGTGTCTATAAACCTGGATTGGGACAATCCCAGTATCCGTTTAGATCTATCTCTATAGATCTTAATCCCAAAGATGTAGGAGGTATCACCTAGATCTTTCATTGAGAATCTTTTTGATAAGAAGAGTTTGACTGAATGCAGCATAGGAACATCATTTCCTATCAAGAGTATGTCATCCACGTACAATACGAGGAAGACAACCTTACTCTCTGCCACCTTCTTGTATACACAAGGTTCATCTACGTTTTTGATGAAGTCAAACTCTTTGACTACCATATCAAAATAGATGTTCCAACTTTGCGATGCCTGCTTTAACTCGTAGATGGATTTAAGCAGCTTGCACACCTTCCCGCTGCTCCCACTGTCCACGAAGTCCTCTGGGTGAGTCATGTACACACACTCTTCTAAATCACCATTTAGAAAGGCAGTCTTAACATCCATTTGCCAGATTTCGTAGTCATGGTATGCAGCAATGGCAAGTAGGATCCGGATGGACTTAAGCATAGCCACTGGAGAAAAGGTTTTATCATAGTCCACACCTGGTCGTTGACGAAAACCTTTTGCAACAAGCCTAGCTTTGAAAGTCTCAACTTTTCCATCTACACCAAGTTTCTTCTTAAAGATCCATTTGCTCCCGATGGGTTTTACTCCTTCAGGAGCAACTTCCAAAGTCTATACTTTGTTGGTGTACATGGATTCCATCTCAGATCGCATTGCATCCAGCCATTTCACAGAGTCCCCACTCGTGATAGCCTGCTCGAAGCTAGTTGGGTCATCTGTAAGTCTACGGTAGCGTCCCGGCCGTCAATCTGACGCCAAACACGGAACAAAAACTTTTTAACTGGCGCTATCGCATACTATAACCCGGATCTGCCATTAACGCTAAACTAACAAACTACAAAGTGGGTAAAAAGGCTATACCGAACGATCCGAGTCCTTCGGTCTTTAACCATCATCCCACGCTCCGTTGCGGCTACTCCGATCTCCTGGCTCCTCGTCGAGGTGGCACCATATCTACGGATCTTTAAACGGGCTCCCGCCTCTGAACCGAGGCAACTCGGAAATGAAGTTTGCTAGCCGACATGTCCAAGATTGATGTGGAGAATGAGTAGAATACTTTGTCTCGCTTCATCCAAAACCATGGATGAACGGTTAATGAAGTTTCCTTTTGAATGGAATGAAATGAGAAATAAGCATATCAAATTTCCATGAACCAAAATCTATCATCTATTTTTTCCAACCCTTGGCTTCCAAATGAATGGCTGGCCACTATAAATGAGAGGAGGGAGGTGAGTGTAGGAGCAAGGGGTGACACTAAGCAATAATGTATCATAAAAGATCTTAAGCAAATATCCTAGCAAGAACAAAACACCTTAAAGCAAATGGTGACACATAAACCTAGTCATCAACCATTTAATGCAAAATGGTGACACACATAAACACCTCACCATCTTCTAGAAGCACTCTCATGACTCACCCTCATGACTCACCCTCATGAAGAAAAGATAAATCCGCATTAAACCGAATGTTTAAGACGGGTGATAGAAAACTGGCAACTTCGAAAAGCGATCCCGAAATGAATTTCAGGATAACCTCGTAACAGTATAAACATACCCGCATTTGTATTGCGACCGAATACAAATGCAACTGAGACAAAGATATTATATCTACACAGTATAATACATGGATCCGGCTTAAACCAAAGCCCACCAGTATTATCTGCCCGAAATATGACACGTGCGTAAACGCACGTGCATTTTCCGAACCCTGCCATAAAACCATACGGCCTCTACAACGTTTCGCCCGAACTTGGGAAACTATCTGTGGGGGACTCTAATGACCATCAGTACCCTGGCAGTGGGTTTAACCACAAGCGCGTCAGCGGCACTAGCAGTGCGTAACAGCTGCCCATGTACTGACCTCAAGGGAAACCGATGAGCGAACTCATCCTGGAACCCCACTGAGCCTAACAGTGACAATTTACATACAGTCCGGTCCGTTCGTCTATGAGTATCGCATATCGGGCCTAGGGGCTGGTAACGTCAGACCCCCAATAGCGATATAAGTCATGTCGGAGTGTAGCCCAGAACACCCTGAGATACTACCGGAGTACCTACCCGTAAATCTCCTGCCTCGGCCGAGGGCTTTGTGTAATGGCTCTCCTAGACACAGTGCGATCTCACCCCCAATACCGGGAGAGACGAATCCCCTGCCGATCCGCTCACTTGCCTCCATGTGGCTCGGGACTGTACCCAAAAAATACATGTTTGCACGACTCATTTGAGCCGTGGTAGGGTAGAAATCAAAGCACAGTGGGAACTCACACGAGACAAATGACGACCTCAGGTCGATGAACTAACCTGTACACATGTCACCAGGGAACTGCTATCTGATGCTAGGTATAAATACCAACTAGCAGGTTCCCGGCAAGTCCTATCCGGTGTACTCATAACCCAATGAACACCTGTATACATCTTAGGTGATCCAACTGACACCAGTGGCTTGTGAGACCGGCCACCGCCCCTCGTCGGGGTCTCGACTGTATACACTAGTCTACTCCGGAGTATCGATGCCCTGTCTCGAAACTCCCACGACTAGGGACCACTATTAAGGATGTGCTTATGGACTACCCAACTCTCACGTATATGATCGCCATCATACTGCTGGTAGTCAAGCAAAAACCTAAGGGCTCTATCAACGTGTAATAGTGATCAGTCACCTGAACCTGATAAAGGCAAACCAGATAGCATACTATCATCTCGAGTAAGACTGTCCTACCGGTATAGGTCCTCCTCAATCATTGCAATTACGTACCTGCGATCTAATAATTGACTTTGAGGGCACTATATCCAACAATCTCCCACTTGCACTTAAGGCTAATCATTGCGATGTCGCATACTCACAGCCCGTGTGATACCGAACACCCAACTCCTCTACTAATCAGTTTCACAAAGCTCATTTGTAAAACTCTCGTGTTCGAGAAATAGCCTTAGTGAGTGGATTCGCCTTGATGTTCCTTTCTATGTCTCTCTTAATCTCAAGTTCACGGAAAAAGCCATCTCCCGAATCGAGTAATACCTATCTTAGAATATGTCTGGATATCTGATGGGACGTAGTTCATAAATGAACTCCAAATCCAAAATTCTTAGACTGTATCGTCAACTAAACCTAATCAGTATCCTGCACCATGCCTCCCACAGTATTTTCTTGGACCACCTGTCCATAATACTGCCCCTCGTTAGAGGGAAAACTATAACTCTGACAATCACTTTGTCATCTATGTCACCTTTGAAGCCTGGAATGATAACCGTTTCCAAAGGAGGCTGCCGTCATCAAATCCGTAGAACATTCACTTATGTTCTAAAACTGCTTCCTTATGTTTCTCCAGGATTAGATTAATATAAACTTATCTCATCTAGTGCAAAAACAACATATGGTGTGGTACTTGACATCTCACGATTGACTCAATTGCCTAAGCAAGTGATATGCCAATCATGCACATCCCTCTCCCCTTTAGTCTGTAAGACACCTTTAGAGAGGGTGACTCTATCATCTGCAGGTACACCACCATACCAGGAGTCATCTATTCTAAATACCTTTAGAATACTGTCAAAGTACCCACATTGGGAAACTACCCAAATCTAAATTTAAAACCATAGATCTAGTAACCAGAATGTCAGATATTATATCCATATCCTTTGTGGAGAAACAACTATGTGACGACCACAGTATAACCGATCGTAGAATAGGAATTTTACTTCTTACTCTGTGTATGTCATCCAAATACCAGGACATCACACCCTACTACCTTCTTAACAGATCCATCCCCTATTCTGATGAAGTCAAAGCCATGACCGTCACATCAAAATTAGATGATCTATCTCCGCTGTATCTGCTCTAGTCTATAAATAGACATAAGCTACTTGCCCACTATGCTTCCGCTGCTCCCACTGACCACGACAACCCTCTGGCAGAATAATATATACGTGCACTTCTAAAGCTAGTTAAGAACGACGCTATACTTAACCTCCTGCCGGGTCTCATAGTCTGGAACAACGGTAGTGTCAAGTCTGGATAAACTAGAATCTCCCTCTCACCGTTCTTGAGACTACCGGAGTACCTCTCGGGTGCCTGAGCTTACCCACCATATCTGCGGAGTGGCTAATGGAATGTCAAACCTGATTGAATCTTTAGGTCCTATTAAATTTTCCGTAATCGTTTGCGGTTCTGGAATCACTTCCAGTTCTACCATACTCCCACTACTGTTTTCTGAAAAAATCCATTTTACTAAAACTGTGGCGAGTCAAGAACAATATCACTATTGATCTTCCAGATGGTAGAAAGTCAACCCTCGATATTGTAGGGTTCCTAGGCACTCTCAAGAGGTCTCACAAGGCATCAACCATGCCAATTTTAAATTTTAACGGTGCCGAGAAACCCTAGACTACGGATCGTTAGCTAAATGTCTAGGCGAAAAAGCAACTAGTAAACTACTTTACTAAGAGAATACGGAAATACAACCTTTGTAGATCCGGTCCTCCACCTCCACGGCTCCAAATCAAATCCCGGGCTCTAGCGTCGGCTTCATCGGAGAAAGAGCGGGCTAGGTCATCGACGACGTGCCGAAGATGATCTACGTCGAGGCATCGCTAGATCAAGCTCCAACTTCACCAAGTCTAGAAAACTTGTGAAGGAAACACATTCTACTACTTGGCAAGAGGTAGAGGATGAAGAAATAGGAAGTGGGTAGACTTTAGAATTGGATTTCTCACTCTTTTTCATCAATCACCATTGATGAGGCAAGCTTTTCTTCAAGAAGAAGATGAAGAAGAAGAAGATCATATTATGATAAGTTATTCTTTTAAAATAGAAAATCATAGAATACTTATCATAAACCAACCATGGTTATGTGTAGAGAGCAAACTATAGTTAGGTGAATGGTTAGGTTAGGCATAAAACAAAAATGGTGGACTTTTTCAAAGCTTCATGAAACTTCAACAAAGAAACAAAATTAGCCACCATTTTCCTTTTGCCAAAATGAAATAAACAAATCAATAAATAAATAAATAAGTGAATAAAACATAACCCTAACCATTAACATGTAACCATGGTTTGATCTTTACACAAAAACCCTAGCAAACATGTATCATCAAACATGATACAATCAAGTGCACAAAAGTATATCACATATACAATGTGCACGTCCGAGTGAGAATATCCATTTAAAGTGAACAAATACTAGTTAATGCAAAGTAATATATCAAATATATAATTATACATTAAATCATTAAATCAACACTTGATTTAACGATCCGGTCATATCGCATATAACCGACTAGTATCCTATGTATCGGCTTATCGAATCAATACTTGATTCGATAACTAGGTTATATCGCATACAACCAATCGATACATTCATCGCGAGAATGGAATACGGTATCACATACACGCATTATTCTCGATCCTGCACATATCTCATATGCGCTCCTATTTCGTTTCGCTTGAGCTAGGAAACCTCTGTGTAGGACTCTAAAGACTCGTCAATACGCCGGCAGCAGATGATGATCATATCAAACACCCAAAAGCCGCAAGCGGTCTGCTAAACGTAACGGCCACCCGGGTATTGAGCGATCAGAAGATCGACGAGCAAGCCCGCTCACACTCCAGTGAATCCAACCAGTAACACTACCGTACAGTCCGGTCTCGTCGTCTGATATGTCGCATATCTCGCCTAGGGGTGGTAAACGTCAGACCCCAATAGCTCGATAAGTCGTGTCGATATGAGGTCTATAACAGTTCGAGAAACTACTGGTAACACTTACCAGCAAATCTCAGCAACCCTGGCCAGGGATTTCCTGTTATAGCCAATCGAACACAGCGCAACATCAACTCCCTATACCGGGAGAGACGAATCCCCTCCTATCGCTCATTGCCTCCATGTGACTCGGGACTGTACCCAAAAACCACCGTTTTGCACTCCCTCTTGGACGTGGTAAGATGGAAATCAAAGCACAGTGGGAACCACACAAGACTCTATGACGATCTCGGGTCAACAGACTACTCTGTACCAGTGTCACCAGAGAACTGCCATCTGACATAAGGTATAATACCATCTGGGAGTTCTCGGCGAGTCCGTCCAGTGTACCCAGTCTCCACTGAGCACCCGTATATCATCTATGATGTCAAACACCAATGGATATGGGATCATCCATCGCCCATCTGTATGGGTCGAGAAGGTATATGCTAGTCTACTCTGGTATATCGATGCCCCGTCTCGATACACCCACGACTAGGGACTTTGAAGGATGTACTTATGGACTACCATGTCCCCACTAGTATGATCCGCATCATAGTCCAGGTAGTCTAGTACACATCCTAAGGGCTTTACCAACATGTAACAGAGAGACAATCAGTATACACGTTAAGGTAAAGATCAACCAGATAGCATACTATCATGTCGAGCAAGAAAGTCCTCCCTATATATGTCCCAGCATCCACTACAATATACATCCTATGTACAGTAATGGCCTCTAGGGCATACATATAACTAACAATCTCCCACTTGCATTAGGGCCATCTGTAGCAGTGGTTGCAGTATCACATACTCAACCATCCTATAAAAATCTCTCTCTGGGAATAGGCCTTCGTGAGTGGATCCGCCGTGTTGTCCTCTGAGTCTACTCTCCTAACCTTGATCCCTTGGAGATCAAGCATCTCCATGATCAGGTGACACTGCCTTAGAATATGTCTGGATTACTGATGGGACCGGCGTTCCTCGGCATAAGCCACAACTCCATTGTCTCACAATGGTTGGAACGTAGTTCATCTCATGAACCAATATACACCCAGACAGCCACTTTTGGCAGCATCTTAAGTAGCGATGTATTCAGCCTTAATCGTCTAGTATGTCACGGTATCTATCTTGGAACTCTTCCAACATACCGTCCCTTCATTGAGGGTAAAGACAATGCCTGTGACTGACATTCAGTCGTTTTTATCACTCTGGAACACTTCCAGTGATTTTCCCCAGGATCAACTGATACCATCTCACTTCAACTAGTGAGAATCCTAACATCCATTTAGATCTATCTCATAGATCCAAAATCCAGGATTTAGGAGGTATCACTTTGATCCTATATGGAGAATCATTGTGATAAGCGGAGATTGATCGAGCGTAGCATAGGAAACTCCTTCCCTATCAAGAGTATGTTATCCACGTACTCTACGAGAATCGACACAATACTCCCTACTACCTTTTTGTTTATACAAGGTTCATCTACCATTTTGATGATGTCAAACTCTTTGACTAACACATCAAAACAGATGTTCCAACTCCGCGATACCTGCTTTATCTTATAAAGCATCTTTTACACGTTTCCGCTGCTCCCACTGTCTACGAAGCCCTCTGGCTGTGTACTTATAGACGTTCTCTTCTAAAACATCATTCAGAAAAGCAGTCATGGCACCCAACCGCCAGATATCGTAGTCATGGTATGTAGCCGTGGCAAGTAGGATCTGGATGGACTTAAGCATAGCCACTTGAAAAGGTTTCATCATAATCCACGCCTGGTCGATGACGAAAAGCTTTAACAAGTCTAGCTTTGAAAGTCTCAACTTTTCCATCTACACCAAGTAATCTTCTCAAGATATACTTGCTCCTGATGGGGATTTAACCCTTCAGATATAGCAACCAAAGTCCATACTTTGTTGGTGTACATGGATTCCATCTCAGATCGCTAAGCATCCAGCCATTCTTACAGAGTCCTACTCCTGATGGCCAGCTCGAAACTAGTTGGGTCATCATTTCATGATGCAATCCTCGCTCCCACTGTCATAGAGAAACCGAAGTATCTCTCAGGTGGGTGAGGAACCCTACTAGATCGGCGGAGAGGCTGAGGTTCGTTGGTATCTACTGAATCCTTTGGTTCTACCAAATCATTTGCTATAATTTGTATAGCTGGAACCTTTCCAGTTGTACATAACAGACCTTGCCTCGAGCTTGTCCGGATTATGCTTTTAGACATAGGCCGGACAACCCCAAATCTTAACTAGCTTAAGACATGGGCTCTTCCCATTCCATATCACATATGAAGTGGTAAGCAACTGATTTGATTTGAACCCTATTCAATAGGTATGCTGCTTCTCAAGCGCATAACTCCCAAAAAGGAAACAAGTAACTCAGTAGTACTCATCATAGAGCACACCTTATCATATAGGGTGAGATTGCTCCGCCCCGATATACCATCGTGCTATGGTGTATACGGAGGAGTAATGCTGAGAGAGAATCTCATTCTCCTTTAGAATAGTCCAGGAATTCCGTGCTCAAGTATTCTCCTCCCTGATCACATCAAAGGACATAATACTTATACCCTTATTGGTTCCCTACTTCTAGCTTATATTCTATGAATATCTCAAAAGATTCGGACTCATGTTTCAACAGAAACATATGACTGAATCTTGAGAGATTATCAGAGAACGTAATGAAGTATATAAAAAACAGTCCTGGCATGTGTAGACAGGGGACCTACATACATCAACATGTATCGTCCCAAGAGTTTACTAACTCTTTCTATGTTTCCAGTAAACGGAGCTATGGTCATCTTATCTCTGTGACATGACTGGCAAGTTTCACAAGATGTAAATTCAAACTGATTTAAATATGCATCTAAAATGTAACTTCAGCCAGTCGGATCGCATTGATATGACCTAGTCTACAATGCCTCAAGAAGGATTCGTTCATTTCTGAACTCTTCCTCTTGCGTGTGTTCCATATACTAAGAACTGTAGTTTGATTTAGAACATCAATGCTTTTAGATAACGTGCCTGAACCGATCAACTTTTGATATAGGAAATGTTCAAAACATTATCCAACAATACAAAATTTTATCATTTCTTTACTGATAAAGAAACTGACATGATTTTGTATATCAGGTTCGGTATCTAATAACATTCGTTTAGAATCAATGTATTCTGGTAATACAGGGTGACAGTGACCAACAGACTTGGCTGCAACACTTGCTCCGTTTTCTGTCTCATGAAACTTATCACCCGTTCTCAGTTTTTCTACCTTTTTGTAGCCCTATGTAACATATTACATATCTGGGATCCTGATCCGGTATCATATACCCTAGATGCAGAGGATACTGAGAAACAGTTCTTTGTAAAGAACACACCCGAAGATGATGCATCATATGCACTTTCTTCGTTTGGGTGGCACGGGAAATCTGGTATTCCCCAATTTCCTGCTCTGTCTTATAACAATTATAAGTTGGAGCGGGACCAACGTTCCCCAGCTCAGTATAACAAGCGGGTTCGGTCAATAATCCGTATTATTATCTTGATTAAGCCGTGATATGGTCGCTACCAGGAGAGAGAGAGAAGAAAACACTCAGCGTGCGCTCTTGCAAGAATAGATTGGTTATATTTTATCTAATCAGGATGGCTCCCACTGCTTTTTATCAAATCTTCCTTCAAACCCTAAAAGGAAAGACTAGCCGGGATTAATTACAGCTACAAGTTCGCCAATCTTTCAGCCAGGCCAGTGTCGGTACTTTGAGGGAGGTCCCCCGTGCTTTCGCACGAACCTAATTAATGTAAACCTCATTTTCCCAGAGGCGTAACCTCGTTAACACCTTTCTAGACACCTACTTGATCGGCTAATTGTAATGTATAAAACTCTCCCAGGTGTAACTCTTACTCGCAGCGGGTATCGGGATCCAACTATCTCATAGAAGGTATGCAATCTCATTGCAAATTTCAACACTTGAAATTCCCGATAATTTTGCCCCTAGCGTCCTATGACCTTGACGTAGGCCAACAAACCATAGTCCGCTAGTCAAGTTCAACCCGTCATTTCCTGATTGAATTAAACCCACCCGCACGACCCTTGACGCAGGCCAACAAAGTCGCACGACTACCATAATCCAATCACATCATATGCTTATGCAGATAAGCACCAGTTAGCTACCGCACACTACGCCTTGACGCAGGCCAACAAACGTAGCACGAATACTAACTACTACTTATCTGAAATGACGGAGGGCTACGACAGGTTTTTCTGAAAACCTATTGCGTAATGAACTTGATATCGTTGTAGGATCGAATGATTTTAAAATGGAGTGCTTTTGAGGCTTTTCTAGTTTTGCTAAAGGAGTCACTCCCTGTAAAGGGATCGTCGGTCCTTTCCTCGTCGAATGAGGTGCGGGATATATCATATATATCACTGTGCAAAGCATAAACTCTTAAAAGCAATCAAAAGACAAACCGAGTGTGTAGCATCTGCCAGTTATTGCTAAAGGAGTCACTCCCGGTGAAGGGATCTCGGTCCTTTCCTTATCGAATAAGGTGCAGGATATATCACATATACCGCTGTGCAAAGCAAGAACTGTAGCTACCTGTTTTATTTTGAAATTCGATTCTACAACATCTTAGGTTTCTTTTATTTCATTAATCACATTAATGAAGTCCCATCATTTAAGTACCTAAACATCACAGATAAATACGACGTACACTTATGCCATCCGCATTCGCCTCGATGTCCCCTCGTGCACCGTTAGGTTAGGTAACTAACGGCAGAGCAGGGCAGGGCTAGTGCGGGTGTAAAACATAAGTAACGTCTATATAATATATCATATATACTATATACTGTATCTATCACAGAACATCACATGATCACATCATAGATATCACAGCAGAAGAATCATATGAAATATTGGATATACTAGGACGTCCGTGTTTTCAATACGAGCCAGTATAAAACACGGATTCTACGGTCGTGATGAATAGCCAAACCCACACCCCTAGACCCCTACGAGAGCGGCAAGCAACCCTACCAATTCTAGAGTTAGGAGACCCGGACTCGACTCCTCGAGATGGTCTCCTACTGGACCCTAGAACCCGGTCACTTGTGCTCCCCTCCTTGGGTCTATCCTAGTGCGGAAAAGTAAATAATATACAAACGGTGACATCTTCCGCAACCTGGAAGTGCCCCAATAAAAGAATATTACATACAAGTTTTTACATGAATGAAAATGAAAAACACTCATCTCACATAAAAAACCCCGGCTATTCAAACACGACGATCCAATATAACATATCCAGCAACACATAACATCACATGTCATCAACGTAAGTAAATATGCGCATCCCAATTGTCGTTGACATATAGTAACGAAACCGGCGATATCACATATTACACTTACGGTCACAGAAAAGAAAGTGTAAAACTACAACAGTTGGAATCCGCAATCTGCATAGACATCGCATGCCTAATCAAATGAATACCTTAGACATCACATGCCTAACAATTATAAACCCCGCATTTTAGTCTCAAAATCGAAAACACTTTTCAATATCAAGTCGGGCAATTCAACAAGATTCCCGACACCCTGATCGAATGCTCGTCGCAAACTTCAGTAGGCGGCTGCACCCCCGGATACCGTCGACGAAGTGCACCAAGGCGGAACACCGCTACCGCGAGCACCCGAACGGATGCTTTCGGCGACTGGGTTCTCCTACAGTCACTTGGTCGGGGCTATGGAGTGAGGCTGTCTATCAATTTTACCCGGCGAGTATCCGCGTACGCTACGTGATTGCGACGGACTTTTGATCACATCAAAATTCCGTGGCAACCGATCAAGTGAGACTAAAGTGCTATGTTTATAACATTCATTCAGTTATCTCATAACTACTTGAGAATTCCAATTATTGTATCCCATTCCAGATAAATAGAAAATGTTAAACTTTCCGATCGAACAATCGAACACCCAAGTTTTCCCAAAACAGATCAACACATGAAACAAGTCTAAAAACATTCAGTTCGTGCCTCAGTACCAACGGTCCAGCCGTAGAAGGGTCAAGCCAACTCCTCACATGTGGCACGTCGTACTGCCCCAAACCCTAAGGTTCAAAGGGCAGTTCAAGACGGTCACATAATCGAGTTAAGGTTTGTTGTCTTCTAGAGGGACCATCGCGTTACTTGCACTACTTAGAACGTCTTTAAACCTCGGAAAAATCCAACACTTGGAAATTTCCTGACAGGGGAAAAATTGGGTATTTATATCCGGTCGAACTTTTTAACATATTCAAAAATTATCCGGAAAGCCACATAGACAAAATATGATACTCCGATCGAAACACCGAATCCCCAAAACAACCCCAAAACACTCATCTCTATAATAAATATTAAAATATCCCAGAAAATACAGCACAACTAAGGAGGAATTACTGTAAAACTTTTACTGTGAGACCAGACCGTACGGCCGCGGAACCGCGGCATGAGCCATGCTCATGCCGCGGAACCGCGGTGGTTTAGATGAATTAGGTCCACGAAATTTACAGTAATTCCTACAAAACCCTGATTAATTTTCTGCATATTTTTAATTTCGAAAAATCCAGATTTTTAAAAATTGGACAGAGAGCAATTTGGAAATGGGTTTCCGGGTTTGTTCGGACTTCAAACTCCGTCTAGGCTTCGCCTAAGGCTCTAGCTAGGCTCTGATACCACTGTAGGGTTCCTAGACACTCTCAAGAGGTCTCACAAGGCATCAACCATGCCAATTTTAAATTTTAACAGTGCCGAGAAACCCTAGACTACGGATCGTTGGCTAGATGTCTAGGCGAAAAAGCAACTAGTATACTACTTTACTAAGAGAATACGGAAATACAACCTTTGTAGATCCGGTCCTCCACCTCCACGGCTCTAAATCAAATCCCGGGCTCTAGCGTCGGCTTCATCGGAGAAAGAGCGGGCTAGGTCATCGACGACGTGCCGAAGATGATCTACGTCGAGGCATCGCTAGATCAAGCTCCAACTTCACCAAGTCTAGAAAACTTGTGAAGGAAACACACTCTACTACTTGGCAAGAGGTAGAGGATGAAGAAATAGGAAGTGGGTAGACTTTAGAATTGGATTTCTCACTCTTTTTCATCAATCACCATTGATGAGGCAAGCTTTTCTTCAAGAAGAAGATGAAGAAGAAGAAGATCATATTATGATAAGTTATTCTTTTAAAATATAAAATCATAGAATACTTATCATAAACCAACCATGGTTATGTGTAGAGAGCAAACTATAGTTAGGTGAATGGTTAGGTTAGGCATAAAACAAAAATGGTGGACTTTTTCAAAGCTTCATGAAACTTCAACAAAGAAACAAAATTAGCCACCATTTTCCTTTTGCCAAAATGAAATAAACAAATCAATAAATAAATAAATAAGTGAATAAAACATAACCCTAGCCATTAACATGTAACCATGGTTTGATCTTTACACAAAAACCCTAGCAAACATGTATCATCAAACATGATACAATCAAGTGCACAAAAGTATATCACATATACAATGTGCACGTCCGAGTGAGAATATCCATTTAAAGTGAACCAATACTAGTTAATGCAAAGTAATATATCAAATATATAATTATACATTAAATCATTAAATCAACACTTGATTTAACGATCCGGTCATATCGCATATAACCGACTAGTATCCTATGTATCGGCTTATCGAATCAATACTTGATTCGATAACTAGGTTATATCGCATACAACCAATCGATACATTCATCGCGAGAATGGAATACGGTATCACATACACGCATTATTCTCGGTCCTGCACATATCTCATATGCGCTCCTATTTCGTTTCGCTTGAGCCAGGAAACCTCTGTGTAGGACTCTAAAGACTCGTCAATACGCCGGCAGCAGATGATGATCATATCAAACACCCACAAGCCGCAAGCGGTCTGCTAAACGTAACGGCCACCTGGGTATTGAGTGATCAGAAGATCGACGAGCAAGCCCGCTCACACTCCAGTGAATCCAACCAGTAACACTACCGTACAGTCCGGTCTCGTCGTCTGATATGTCGCATATCTCGCCTAGGGGTGGTAAACGTCAGACCCCAATAGCTCGATAAGTCGTGTCGATATGAGGTCTATAACAGTTCGAGAAACTACTGGTAACACTTACCAGCAAATCTCAGCAACCCTGGCCAGGGATTTCCTGTTATAGCCAATCGAACACAGCGCAACATCAACTCCCTATACCGGGAGAGACGAATCCCCTCCTATCGCTCATTGCCTCCATGTGACTCGGGACTGTACCCAAAAACCACCGTTTTGCACGCCCTCTTGGACATGGTAAGATGGAAATCAAAGCACAGTGGGAACCACACAAGACTCTATGACGATCTCGGGTCAACAGACTACTCTGTACCAGTGTCACCAGAGAACTGCCATCTGACGTAAGGTATAATACCATCTGGGAGTTCTCGGCGAGTCAGTCCAGTGTACCTAGTCTCCACTGAGCACCCGTATATCATCTCTGATGTCAAACACCAATGGATATGGGATCATCCATCGCCCATCTGTATGGGTCGAGAAGGTATATGCTAGTCTACTCTGGTATATCGATGCCCCGTCTCGATACACCCACGACTAGGGACTTTGAAGGATGTACTTATGGACTACCATGTCCCCACTAGTATGATCCGCATCATAGTCCAGGTAGTCTAGTACACATCCTAAGGGCTTTACCAACATGTAACAGAGAGACAATCAGTATACACGTTAAGGTAAAGATCAACCAGATAGCATACTATCATGTCGAGCAAGAAAGTCCTCCCTATATATGTCCCAGCATCCACTACAATATACATCCTATGTACAGTAATGGCCTCTAGGGCATACATATAACTAACAGACATAGCCTGGGCCAACCCACAAACTGCCATTACAGAAACATGCCTTGAGTTATCCAGAGTCTGGTTTTAAGCATAAGCCGGACAACTCCTCGTACCTTAACATCGTTAAGATATGAACCATTCTATATCCAATACAGAAACTTTGGCACTTATTTAATTGGAACCAGATTCTAATCATGCAGCTCTCTCCGGTGCATATCAACTTAATGGAGAGAGGCTAATCAGCATTACTCAACTTAGGAATAAATCTAATTATGAGTAACCTGAAAGAGAAACAAATTTCTCAAAATCATTACTATCATTTGAATACCAATCAAAAGTATCTACATCTTCGATCTCTTTGAAGAATCCCGATACTTGCGATACCTGGTTTTCTACTTTATTCCTATACCTATAACTTCTCAAAACTCAGACCTTGTATTTCTACGAAACACTTGTCTAAAAACTAGAGAAGTCATAAGTAAACAGAACATAGTACGAGGACCAATCCCTTTGTCCTGATGGACACTGAACAACATACAATACTCTGTATAAGTCCGCTGGGTTGAATAACTCAAAACTTGTGCATCGTAGGTTGAAAACTGTACCTATGGTTAAGAACTACTCCGCTGTTCAATGCTCCTTACCCAATCGTCAACTGATATAGGTAAATGTCATGGACATAATTTCAAAAAGTTATATCTCACTTTATAAAAATAAACGTACAGATATATCAGTTTGAAATTGGTGCACAACTACGGATACTCAAAACCAAATACTTGCCGTCCGGCAAAAACCCAGGCGATTTCCTCAAATATCACCAATTACAACGAATTCCGATATAATGAGGATGATCACCTAATTCCCAATAACTTACTTCCACTCATCATCTGTAAAACCATACAGATGTAAGAAACATACCTGGTAAATACGTACCCTGGAGTAAGTATCTAATCGAGAAATCAGTTTTCCTTTAACAATGCACAATGTAACTGAAACATGAAAATGTTTCGAAAGGGTATCCTGGTATTCCTAGTAATGCTTCTTCCATAATCCAATTTATGACTGTAACCGTATATTTCTTTGCCATCTCTCCAAATCCCTTTATTTGTCTTTATTCATTACCTTCTGTAAACCCCTTTAGGCTAAGTGGTTTTCTTCCTTCCCTACCTTTCGGCACCTGCCTATGGTTTAGAAGAAGACTATCCAGTAAGCATAATAGGTGTACTCTCCTAAACTAAGGAGTACTCGCAACTTGAGAGAAGGTGATGATAAAAGACAACTGAATAATACCTTATTCTATTTCTCCCAAACTGGGGAAAAAAGCAAAGGTGAAATAGGAGTGGCGATAAAGTACGCGATTTGGTCGTGAATGATAGCAGTCGCAATTTACTTTGCTCTCTTTCTAATCCCTTTATTTTGTCTTTAGTTATTACCTTCTATACACCTTACTTAGGCTAATTGGTTTTCTTCATTCCCTACCTTTCGGCACCTGCCTATGGTTTGGAAGAAGACTATCCAATAAGCGTAATAGGTGTACTCTCCTAAACTAAAGAGCCCTCGCAATCTGAGAGAAGGTGATAATAAAAGACAACTGAATAAACCAATTCATTTTCTCCTGAACCTGGATCCATCCTCGAAGAAGTCCCTTCGAGTTCGTATATAACCATACGATGGATCTATCCAATGGAAGTGGATGTCCGTAGTAATACGGGGTGTTCTGAGAAATGCAAAAGGTAAAAGAAGGAGTGGCAATGACTTATGCAACTTAGACAATCCAAAAGCCAGTATTTTAAGAAGTTTCGGTCAACTTGGTCACTCAGTCCTAGTCTAGGGTCGGTCAATGGTCGCTGCCAAAGAGAGAGAGAAAAGAAACACTCTGTGTGCACTCTAACCTAGATCAGAATGGTTATCACTTTTTCTAATCAGGAAACCTCCCACTGTACTGTCAAATTCTCCTCCAAACCTGAAAGAAGAATCAATCGGGATCACCCGAAGAGTAAACTAACTCATCAGTGGGAATCGGGATCCAACTTTCATCGCATGATAACATGAAGGAATCCACTCATGTAATCACACTCCAGAAGGTATGCGCATACTTGGCAAGTTTCAGTTTCTTTAGAAACTCCCGATATGATTTTTTGCCCCATGCTCTTATGACCTTGACTTTGGCCAAAATGCCATAAGTCGCATGCCAAGTTCTACCCATCATTATCTTGTCATTTGAACCCACCCGCACATGCCCCTGACTTTGGCCAAATGGCAGAACGATTGTCCCAAACCAACTCATCTATCTATGCAACAAATGAATACCCAGCAGCTACCAAAAACTATGCCTTGGCTTTGGTCAAAATACATAGCTTGAATACTACTGAATACCCAAAAGAAATGACGGAGGGCTACGGCTGGTTTTTGGCGAAAAACCTTAAACGTAACGAACTTGATATCGCTGAAGGAACCTGATAGCTTTTTATAAAAAATATAGTGGCGAAAACCTTTGCTAAAGAGGTCACTCCCGGTGAAGGGATCTCGGCTCTTTCCTCGTGGAATGAGGTGCAGGATATTCCAACTGAATACCGCGATGCAAAGCAACATGTAATCGACTATAGTGAAGTTATTACCCTGATGCAAACTTCTGCCCAAGGTGTCACTCCCGGTGAAGGGATCTCGGCCCTTACCTCGTCGAATGAGGTGCGGGATATTCCAACTGAATACCACTATGCAAAACAAAAGGAAACGTCCTTGTAATAACACTTTTTAAAACTGTTCCAATAACGTCCAATCAGGTTTGTTTTCCTTTGCATTGATCAGAATCAACGCAGTCCCATCAATTAATCACACCAGAAAAGAACGAAAATAAAATGTACGTATATGCCATCCGTATTCGTCACTGGGTCCCGTCATCACCCGTTAGGTTACTTAACTAACGACAGAGCGGGGACTGGACTAGCGCGGGTGTAAAACATATACAACATCTACTAGTATATATACCAATATACAATAATCGCTCCAGACGTGATAATATGCAATATTACAGAAAAGTAATAAGCATCACAGAATAATATAGATAATCTGGGATCCCCGGGTTTCACAGAGCAGCTACTGAAACCCGACGTTCCCCTGGTCGTGTGGATAGCATGTGCAATGAAACCTAGACCCGTACGGGTGCGGCAAGTTACCCGCCAAAACCTGAAGCGAGGCAGCCCCTACAGCATAGTGAATGGACCACCCTGCACTTCACGGAATCCGGTAACTTGAGCACCCTTCCTTGGGTCAACCTGTACCCCCTACGAGTGCGGTGAATAGTCTGCCAATTCTAGAGTGAGGCCCCTCTACCTTTCAAAGCCATGAGATGCGGACGCGTTGCCCCCCAGAACCCGGCTATCCGTGCACTCCGTCGCGGGGTAAACCTAGTACAGAAATGAAAAATATGTACAACGGGTACATCGACCTCAGCCCGGTCGTGCCCCAAAAGAATATTATACAAACTGGCAGAGACGGCAGTCCACATGTTGGACGCTCGCCCTGCAATATCAAATGTACAAATAAATCCAAACTGCACTACCATTGCACACAGCTATCCACCACGACAAATCCGCAACATCACAGCACAACACAGAACATCAACGCGAATGTCACGTTCGCAAATCCGTCTAAAAGAACTATAGCAATTAGACGCAATTTACCACTCGAATGACATTCACGGTCGGAGATATAATGTAAGTACTGTAAACTAACAAGTTTAAAATTTCGATCGACAAAACTTCCCGAAGTGGGCCCCACGTACATCTGGTGTACAGTAACAAAATCTGGGCCCAAAAGAAACATTCCAGAAACCATAATTTTCAATGAAGACCCTACTGTAGAAAAATGGTTCACTGTAGCTCTAAAACGGCGGCGGAAACGCAGCCAAACTAGGGTTTGTGCGGCGGTTCTGCGGCGCTTTGGAGTCAACAGTTGACCAAATTTCACCAGTATTCTTAAGAAAGCCTGCACGATTTTCTGAGATGCTCAAAATAATTTTTAGGCCTGTTTTAAAAATCGACAGAAACTTTACACAGAAAATTGTAGTTTTCGAAATTCCGTTCGATCAATATTTTAATCGCGTTAGAACAAGTTAGTAAAGCTTAATGGCGTGGCTCTGATACCATGTAAGTCTACGGTAGCGCCCCGGCCATCAATCTGACGCCAAACGCGGAACAAAAACTTTTTAACTGGCGCTATCGCATACTATAACCCGGATCTTCCATTAACGCTAAACTAATAAACTACAAAGTGGGTAGAAAGGCTATACCGAACGATCCGAGTCCTTCGGTCTTTAACCATCATCCCACGCTCCGTTGCGGCTGCTCCGATCTCCTGGCTCCTCGTCGAGGTGGCACCACATCTACGGATCTTTAAACGGGCTCCCGCCTCTGAACCGAGGCAACTCGGACAAGAAGTTTGCTAGCCGACATGTCCAAGATTGATGTAGAGAATGAGTAGAACACTTTGTCTCGCTTCATCCAAAACCATGGATGAACGGTTAATGAAGTTGCCTTTTGAATGGAATGAAATGAGAAATGAGCATATCAAATTTCCATGAACCAAAATCTATCATCTATTTTTTCCAACCCTTGGCTTCCAAATGAATGGCCGGCCACTATAAATGAGAGGAGGGAGGTGAGTGTAGAAGCAAGGGGTGACACTAAGCAATAATGTATCATAAAAGATCTTAAGCAAATATCCTAGCAAGAACAAAACACATTAAAGCAAATGGTGACTCATAAACCTAGTCATCAACCATTTAATGCAAAATGGTGACACACATAAACACATCACCATCTTCTAGAAGCACTCTCATGACTCACCCTCATGACTCACCCTCATGAAGAAAAGATAAATCCGCATTAAACCGAATTTTTAAGACGGGTGATAGAAAACTGGCAACTTCGAAATGCGATCCCGAAACGAATTTCAGGATAACCTCGTAAGAGTATAAACATACCCACATTTGTATTGCGACCGAATACAAATGCAACTGAAACAAAGATATTATATCTACACAGTATAATACATGGATCCGGCTTAAACCAAAGCCTACCAGTATTATCTGCCCGAAATATGAAACGTGCGTAAACGCATGTGCATTTTCCGAACCCTGCCATAAAACCATACGGCCTCTACAACGTTTCGCCCGAACTTAGGAAACTATCTGTGGGGGACTCTAATGACTCATCAGTACCCTGGCAGTGGGTTTAACCACAAGCGCGTCAGCGGCACTAACAGTGCGTAACGGCTGCTCATGTACTGACCTCAAGGGAAGCCGATGAGCGAACTCATCCTGGAACCCTACTGAGCCTAACAGTGACAATATACATACAGTCCGGTCCGTTCGTCTATGAGTATCGCATATCAGGCCTAGGGGGCTGGTAACGTCAGACCCCCAATAGTGGTATATGTCGTGTCGGAGTGTGGCCGAGAACACCCTGAGATACTACCGGAGTACCTACCCGTAAATCTCCTGCCTCGGCCGAGGGCTTTGTGTAATGGCTCTCCTAGACACAGCGCGATCTCACCCCCAATACCGGGAGAGACGAATCCCCTGCCGATCCGCTCACTTGCCTCCATGTGGCTCGGGACTGTACCCAAAAAATACCTGTTTGCACGACTCCTTTGAGCCGTGGTAGGATAAAAATCAAAGCACAGTAGGAACTCACACGAGACAAATGACGACCTCAGGTCGATGAACTAACCTGTACACATGTCACCAGGGAACTGCTATCTGACGCTAGGTATAAATACCAACTAGCAGGTTCCCGGCGAGTCCTGTCCGGTGTACTCATAACCCAATGAGCACATGTATATATCTTAGGTGATCCAACTGACACCGTGGCTTGTGAGACCGGCCACCGTCCCTCCTCGTGGTTTCGACTGTATACACTAGTCTACTCCGGAGTATCGATGCCCTGTCTCGAAACTCTCACGACTAGGGACCACTATTAAGGATGTGCTTATGGACTACCCAACTCTCACGTATATGATCGCCATCATACCGCTGGTAGTCAAGCAAAATCCTAAGGGCTCTATCAACGTGTAATAGCGATCAGTCACCTGAACCTATACACGACTTATAAAGGCAAATCAGATAGCATACTATCATCTCGAGTAAGACTGTCCTACCGGTATAGGTCCTCCTCAATCATTGCAATCACGTACCTGCGATCCAATAATTGACTTTGAGGGCACTATATCCAACATCATCATCTACCATGATGCAATCCTCGCTCTTACCATCATTGAGAAAACCATAGTATCTCTCTGGAGGATGAGGAACCCTACTAGATCGGCGGAGAGGCTGGGGTTCGTTGGGAACTATCGAATTCTCTGTTTCTACCAAATTTTCTGTCGTAGTTTGTATAGCTGGAACTTCTTCCAGTTCTACCTCCTTGCCACTAATTTCTTTCATAAGAAAACTCTTTTCTAAAAAGGTGGCATGTCGAGAAACAAACACCTTTTGTTCTTCGGAGTGGTAGAAGATATACCCTCGCGAATGTTTGGGATATCCTATAAACTTGCACATAACTGACTTTGCCTCGAGCTTGTCCGGATTTTGTGTCTTTACATAAGCCGGACAACCCCATATCTGAATAAAATTAAGATATGGCCTCTTCCCATTCCATATCTCATATGGAGTGGTAGGCACTGATTTGGATGGAACTCTATTCAATAGGTATGTTGCTGTCTCAAGCCCATAACCCCAAAAGGAAATAGGTAACTCAGCGGTGCTCATCATTGAGCGCACCATATCTAATAGGGTGCGATTTCTCAGTTCCGATACACCGTTGTGCTGTGGTGTATATGGAGGAGTAAGCTGAGAGAGAATCCCATTCTCTTTTAAATAGTCCAGGAACTCATTGCTCAAGTATTCTCCTCCCCGATCAGATCGAAGAATTTTAATACTTTTACCCGTTTGGTTCTCAACTTCATGCTTATTATTTTGAATTTCTCAAAAACTTCAGACTTGTGTTTCAACAGGAACACATGTTCGTATCTTGAGAGATCGTCAGTGAATGTAATGAAGTATGAAGAACCATTCCTGGCATGTGTAGACATGGGACCGCATACATCACTATGTATCAGTCCCAAGAGTTCCGTAACTCTTTCTCTGTGTCCAGTAAAGGGAGTTTTGGTCATTTTACCTTTGAGACATGACTGGCAAGTGTCATAAGATGAAAATTTGAACGGTTTCAAATATCCATCTTTATGTAACTTAGCTAGTCATGTCGCATTGATATGACCTAGTCTATAATACCACAAGAAGGATTCATTCAGTTCTGAACTCTTCCTCTTGTGTGTGTTTTGTACGTTAAGAACTGTGGTTTGATTTAGAATGTATATGTCATTATTTAACGAGCCTAATCCAATCAACTTTTGATTCAGAAAGATGTTCATAACATTATCCTGTACTACAAAATTATATCCTTCTTTACTTAATAAAAAAACTGATATAAGATTGTATATCATGGTCGGTATGTAATAACATTCATTCAGAATCAATGTATTACCATTTGGTAATATAAGGTGATATTCGCCAACTGCTTTGGCTGCAACATTTGCACCATTCCCTACTAGTACGGAATGATCGCATGTTCCCAGTTCTCTACCTTTCCTTAAACCATGCAACATATTACATATGTGGGATCCCGATCCAGTATCTAATACCCAGGATGTAGCGTGTACTGAGAAATAGTTCTGGGTGACTAACACACCCGAAGAAGATGCATCAACATGCTCATTCTTCGTTTGGGTGGCGTGGAAATCCGAATATTTTCCTATTTCCTGCTCGGAATTATAACAATTATAAGTTAGAGCGGAACCAACGTTCCCCAGCTCAGCATAACAAGCGGGTTCGGTCAATACATCCATATTATTATCTTGATTAAGGCCTGAAATGATCGCTACCTGGAGAGAGAGAGAAGAAAACACTTTAGCGTATGCTCTGTAAGATTAGATTAGTTTATTATCTTATCTAATCAGGATGGCTCCCACTGTTTTTATCAAATCTTCCTTCAAACCCTAAAAGGTAAGACTGATCAGGATTAATTACACCTTACAAGTTTGCCAATCTTTCGACCAGGCCAGTGTTGGTACTTTGAGGGAGGTTCCCCGTGATTTCGCACGGACCTAATTAAAATAAATCTCATTTTCCCAGGGGCGTAACCCCGTTAACACCTTTCTAGGCACCTACTTGATTGGCTAATTGTGATGTGTAAAACTCTCCGTGGAGTAACTCTTACTCGCAGTGGGTATCGGGATCCAACTATCTCATAGAAGGTATGCAATCTTATTGCAAATTTCAACACTTGAAATTCCCGATAATAGTTTTTACCCCTAGCGTCCTATGACCTTGACGGAGGCCAAACTACCCATAGGGCGCTAGTCAAGTTCAACCCGTTCATTTTTTGATTGAATTAGACCCACTCGCACGACCCTTGACGGAGGCCAAACTACACCGTACGAATACCCTAATTCAATCGCATCTCATGCTACAGATAAGTACTAATCATCTACCGTACACTACGCCTTGATGGAGGCCAAACTACCGTAGCACGAATACTAAAATAACACTTATCTGAAATGACGGAGGGCTACGAGGTTTTTAAGAAAACCATGAGCGTAATGAACTTGATATCGTTGTAGAAACAAGTGATTTTTGAAAAGAAATGTTTTTTAGGCTTTTTACTAGTTTTGCTAAAGAGGTCACTCCCGGTGAAGGGATCTCATCTTTTTCCTTATCGAATAAGGTGCGGGATATTTCATAAATACCTCTATGCAAAGCAAGAACTAAAAGAAGCAATCAAAAGACAAAACTGAGTTGGTTGTAGCATCTGCTAGTTTCGCTAAAGAGGTCACTCCCGGTGAAGGGATCTCGGCTCTTTCCTCATCGAATGAGGTGCTGGATATTCTATAAGGAATACCGCTATGCAAAGAAAAAACTAGAGCTACCCTTTTTGAAAATTTGATTCTACAACATCTTTTATATTTCTTTTCTTTTCATTAATCTCATTAATGAATTCCCATCATTTATGCTTCCTAAGCATCACAGAAGAAACGAAAATACAATGTACGCTTATACCATCCGCATTCGCCACAGTGTCCCATTATGCACCGTTAAGTTACTTCACTAACGGCATAGCGGGGCGGGACTAGCGCGGGTGAAAAATATAAGCAACGTTTATTATATATCATATATACAATAATAAAGCATTCGTCTCACGCATATAAAGTGATTACATCACAGAATATCAGTAGCAGAAGATAACATATGAAATATTAGATATACTAGGAATTCCGTATATTAATTTAAGCCAGTATAAAACATGGATTCCACGGTCGCGATGAATAGCCAAACCCACATCCCTAAACCCCTACGAGAGCGGCAAGCAACCCTACCAATTCTAGAGTTAGGAGACCCGGTCTCGACTCCTCGAGATGGTCTCCCACTGGACCCTAGAACCCGGTTGCTTGTTCTCCCCTCCTTGGGTCTATCCTAATGCGGAAAAGTAAATAATATACAACAATGGTGACATCATCCTCAACCCGGAAGTGCCCCAATAAAAGAATATTACATACAATGAATTTTACATGAATGAAAATAAAAACTCTCATCTCACATAAAACCCGCGGCTATTTAAAACATGACGATCCAATATAATATATCACAGCAACACATAACATCACATGTCATCAACGTAAGAAAATATGCGTATCATAATTGTCGTTGACATATAGCAACGAAAACGGTGATACACTACATATTACGCTCACGGTCGCAGAAAAGAAAATGTTAAACTACAACATTTGGAATCCACAATCACCTAAGACATCATAAACCCGAAATATCACATACTTCGGATTTCATGCCTAACAATATGAATTCCAAATATTATATCACATTCCACATATAGCTAGATGATGTTAAACATTCCGATCAAATCAACAAACACCCAAAATTTCCCAAAAAGCTCAACACTTGAGCGCAGTTTAAAAATACTCAGAACATGCCACAGTATCTATGAACCAACCGTAGAAGGGTCAACCCTTGCTTCACCTATGGCGCCGCGGAACTACCGCAAATCCTAGAGTTTAACGGCGATTCTTACGGTCATAGAATCGAGTTAAGGTTTTGTTCTTCTAGAGGGTCCATCGAATTACTTGTAAGATTTTTGAATGTTCTTTAACTCGGAAAAAATCCAAATCTTGGAAAATTTTCCGTCGAGGGTTAAAGTGGGTATTTGATATCCGTTCTAAATTTTTAACATCGTCTAAATAACCTGAAATATAGTTAGAATTATAACTACAAAACACTCCGAATTGCCTTTGCAAAAAGATAACATCACATGCAAATTTAGCAAAAACAAGTAACATCTGAAACACCAAAACACATAGACCAGAACACCAGACAAATACGAAGCCCAGAAACCTCAAACAAGCCGGCCTGCTCGGTTTTAGGAGGGTTCTCACCGGGTCAAAACAGGTGGGTTGGGTTCGTATTAGTCTGTTGTTCATGTTACATCTCATGTAACATTCTACAGTTGCTTAAAAATTTTTTCGACGACTTTAAAAATTGACAGAAACTGGGTTTTTAGTTTTGAGTGTTTTGGAGTTGTTTCAGTTTTGTAATTCTACAAATATCGTCTAAATCTCTAACTTGGCTCTGATACCACTGTAGGATTGCTTGGCACGACAGCAAGGGTTCGGGAGGCATCGTCCATGCCATTTTCAAAAATTTGTCATACTAAACAATCATAACCCTAGAATCTTAACTAGAGATTTAGACAATACAAAGTGTAAACTACTTTATAACAAAGTGAACTAGGAATACAACATTTGTAGACCGGTCCTTCACTTCAATAGCTCCTTGTAGTAATCCCTTCGCTCCAAGTAGTGATCTTGCGGACTATAAAGTGGCTCTACAAGAAGAAAGCAACGAGCTTGCACGAAGTCTTCGAGGCCGAAGATGATCTACGTCGAGCAGACACAAACCCAAACTACCTCTTAACTAATGTAGGATTAGTGAAGCTAACACCCTAAACTAGATTGCTAATCTAGTAGGGAATGATGAAGTAGGATTTTTGCTCACTTTAGAATTACTTTTCTCACTAATTTTATGCTCCTCTCAAAAACCTAGAGAGCTCTCTCTTGAGCTTGAGGAAGATGAAGCAAATAATGGATGAGAGAGATAATGGCAACCATGGGTGAGAAAATATCTCATATATCTCATGTAGAGACTTAACCATGAGTTTAGATAATGGTTGGATTAACAAATATCTAGTGTAAGACAAAACTAGTGGATTAAGTCAATGGATCTCCAAGTTTCTACAAGCTTCATGCCTTGTGACCAATTTCTAACTAATAATTGATTTACTCTGAATAAATAAACCTTTCATTATCATTATCATGGTGTAAATCTCATACACCCATGTTGCATGTGGCATCACACAAAAAGAAAACACAATTAATATATATCACATATATATTAAGTGTGCACATGTGAGAAAAAGAAATGCTTAAGTGAGCTAATATTAGTTAATGTAAATTAATATATCAAATATATAATTATACATTAAATCATTAAATCAACACTTGATTTAATAATCCGGTTATATCTCATATGACGAACTAATATTATTTGTATCAACCTATCGAATCAACACTTGATTCGATAACCTAGTTATATATCTCATATTATCGACCGATACAGTATCGACTTATCGAATCAACATTTGATTCGATAACCCGGCTATATCTCATATAACCGATCAATACCTTATATCGCGAGAATAGAATACGGTATCACATACTCGTATTAATCTCGGTCCCGCACATATCACATATGTGCACCTATTTCGTTTTGTCTGAACCAGTGAAACCTCTGTGTAGGACTATAAAGACTCGTCAATATGCCAGCAGTAGGTGATGATCACATCAAGCACCCACAAGCCGTCAGCGGTACTAGCTGAACGTAACGTTTACCCGGGTATTGAGCGATCAGAAGATCAACAAGAAATCCTGCTCTAGTCTAGGGGTGGTCAACGTCAAACCCCAGTAGCCGATAAGTCGTGTAACACCCTAGTTCATTTATACCAGTTCTAGTTCATTATTTCTTTATTTATAGAATTTTCCTGATTTACTGTGTTTGGGTGCGAATAGTGTTTTGACATCTGTATTTGCATCCGACCCGACCCGCATGCTTGAAACCTGTCTTGATTCATGTTTATGATTTATCCTGACTTGTTACGTGGACTCGTGCACTTTCATATTTACATACTGCATATTGGTATTTATCTGGCATCTGCATTTTTAAATATAACATTTAAAGTCACATAAAATATTTTAAAAAATATATTGCATGGCCTGCATGATACCCCTGACCCTGTGGTAGCATCCGCACATCTTGTTCTCGTCCCGATCAGTGAAACGGGCTTCTTTGGATGGCTATGCGCACGTGCGTGCATCCGTTCTTGAGGGTATACATTTTTGTTACCCGGATATCCAATTTTAATTTTGGTCGACATGTATATTTTTCATATTTTGAAACTAAATTTTTAGACCCGACCCATGCGTGTTTTGGACTAAGTTTGTATTTACCAGAAAATCAAATTTTATTAATATAATATTTTAATTAAAATTAACACAGTTTAAATCTTTGTAACTAAACATATTTTTTAAATTTAAAATCCTAACTTATTAAACAACCTTTCTCTCTCTCTATTTCTCTTTCCTTCTCCCTCTCTCTCTCTCTCTCTCTCTCTCTCTCTCCGCACCACTCTCTCCCCCGCCACTCTCTCTCCCTTTCTCTCTCTTCTCGCTCGTCTCTCTCTCTCTCCTCTCGCGGCTACTTTAGCCATCTCGATTCCCGTCACCTCCCTCCTCTTACCGCCACCTCCCTTCATCCTATCTTCTTCTCTATTTATAAAACCCCCGAGACCATGAGAAACCCAGAACTCCTCAAACCCTAACCCTAGACCTAGCCTCCTCTGCCCTCAAAACTCAACCAGAGCCTCCATCTCATTATCTCCTCCTCCTCCTCATCTTCTTCATCTCCTTTCCTCACCCGAGCCCTGCCCGCACGATCACCCAAGCCCCGTGAACCCATATCCAAACCCTAGCCTCGCCGCCGACCATCTCGTCGCTGCCAGCATCTTCTTCTCTCCTCCACCTCCATCTTCTCCAAACCCGAGCCCTACCCAAGATCCCTTCATACCCAACAGAACCCTAAAATCCCTGCACACCAAACTCTAGCATTCCCCACTGCCTTTCGCCAAACTACATCGCTTGCACCTCACCGCCGGTGACCCCAACACCATCATCTCGTCTTCCCTGACCCCTGTGCACCAACCCCAGTGAGCACTTCCCTCTCTTCTTATTCATCTTCTTCTTTTCCTTTTCCTTTTTCTTTTTCTTTTTTTCTTTTCTTGAATTTTGAATTTCCAGCGATCGCTGGAGTTGTGTCGCCGCTGCCGATCCAGACAATCCAGTGAATGTCCCTTGCTCGCGTGATCACCTTCTTACCTTGCCTGGACCCATTCCGCGTACCATGTGTGCATTGCAACGATTTACCGACGTCGGGCATGCCGTGCGTATCCGTATTATGATCCATCGAGGCAAGTTTATCTTGCTACATGCTATACTACTATATAATGCACCCAATTGAATAATAACATTTCATATTGCTTATTTGTACATCCCATATTACCATTTTTATCATTTTTCTGTTATACGACGTCCGTGTGCATCCATATTATTATTTACATATCTAGTTGCATGCTAATTCATCTTGTTATATGCTAGTTATAATATTATGCATCCATTTGAGTAAAATGTTACCCGTTTATCACATTATACATTCATACTAAAGTTTTACCGTTTTCGGATACCCGTTTGCATCCATATCATTTAAAATATATATAACCGCATCTATAGATCATATTAATTCATGATATTATTGTAGTAACACCCCATCCTTGATAATGTACATCCTACATAGTCCCAGAGCTGTAATTGTAACCCCTGCTAGATAATTGTGCATCTCATAACCCCTGATAAATAATTGAGCATCTATATTTTATTGTGTATCCATACCATTAATTCTACATATCTAGTTACGTGCCATATTACATTAACTCATATTATTATCACATTAGTACACCATGCGTGATATTGTGCATCCTACTTAGTCATGATGTAACCCCTTGTTTCGCCCAATCAGAGCAAAGCTCTGTTCAAATTCAAAATTCAAAATTTTGAAGCAACGCTTCAAGTCTCGGGCGCAACGCGCCACGTGTCAAGCGCTGATACGTCAGCGCAGCGCCCAAGAAGGCGCGCCCAATCAGAGCAAAGCTCTATTTTTATGAAGCAACGCTTCAGTAGCGCTGCGCTCTGCGCTGCGCGACACGTGTCAGCGCAGACGCGCTAGCGCAGTTGCGCTGCGCTGTGCGCTGCGCGACACGTGTCATGCGCTGGGGCATCTGCGCCAAACTAAATTAAGATTTTAAGAAATCTTTTCTGTTCTTGTTAAAACAAGAAGATTTTCTTCTGCAAAGCAGAAGCCCTTGGATCAAAGATCCAAAGGTGGGAAAAATTCCCCAAATCACTTAGAGAATGATATCTTTAACAAATTCAACTAATTTGTGAGCACTATAAAAAAGACCCTAAGCCTCAATTCAAAGGCATCAACATTTCTTGAAAATTCAAGAACTTTAAACAGAGAGAACTCTGAGAAGATTCCAAAAAAAAAAAAGGTAAAGAACCTTCATGAAGTAGAAAAAATTCCTTCTAATAGATCATTGATCTAAAAACAAGATCAATGATCTTTACATAAAAAACAGTGCTTTGCACTTCTTATGAACCACTGGTTCTTTAAAACAAAAAAAATATAAATAAAAAAATATAGTGCTTTGCACTCTTGTGAACCTCTGGTTCTGTAAATGAAAAGAAAAGAAAGAAATTTATTTCTTTAATCTAAAATAGTGCTCTGCACTTCTGTTTTGAATCTAAAAAGATTCTTAGTGCTTTGCACTTCCAAACTGCGCTGTTGCGCTCTTAAGAGAGCGCCACGTGTCAGCCATAAAACCACTTGCGCTAAGCGCTCTTAAGATAGAGCTTTGCTCTCTGGAATTGGCGCAACTCGCTGAGAGCGCGCCACGTGTCAGCAGCGCAACAGCGCAGCGCACTAGCGCAGCGCACTGCGCTATTGCGCTTGCGCTCACCAGAGCATGACACGTGTCATCACCATATGAGTTTGCGCTCATTACTCGGCGCAAAGCACCAGACAAATGCACTGCCTTGGTTACAAAAGGGGCCAAGCCCAATTAAAGAAGGCCTAACAGGTCTAATAAAATGCAATGCATTGCTTTAAAAAAAAAGGGACAGAGCCCAAACTAAAATAGATGCTCTGCATCATAAATAAAGGGACAGAGCCCAAATCAAAAGGCTAGCAGGCCAGAATAGAATGCAGTGCATTATTAAATTTGGGCAAAGCCCTAGCACAGGCCTAATAGGCCAAAGATCAAGAAAAATGTTGAATATCCTCAACTGGACTTAACCCAATTTTGGCCATAAGTCCTTAAATTAAATGAGCAGAATGGCTCTCCTAAACCAATCTACATCCGGTTCGAGGGTACATCTCCGAACTCCTTTGATATCCATCGTTGTAATTCCTCAACGACGTCAAAGAGGTGACGGGTCCCAACGACCACACACCCATATGGACTGCGGGGTCCTTAAACTCGTGGACCGAGACGTCCCTAAACTAATATCGGACCGAGACGTCCCTAAACTAATATCGGACCACCACATCCCTAAACTGGAATATGGACCACCACGTCTCTAAACTGGAACAATAGAGCCAATTGCTCTTCTTTCGGACCGAAACGTCTCTAAACTAATATTGGACCGAGACGTCCCTAAACTAATATTGGACCACCACGTCCTTAAACTGGCGATGGACCACCACGTCCCTAGATTGGCACAATAGAGCCCACATGTTCTTTTGTCGGATCTAAACGATCCCGTTAAGTCGATCTTAGTCCCAAACTGGGCTAATGTATCCTTAACAACCGTTTAAGTTGGTCTTAGCCCCCAAACAAGGCTAACGTATCCTTAAACACTCAAATGGACTATAAAAAAAAACCTAAATCAACTTCGGTTCGAGGGTACATCTCCAAACTCCTCTGACACTTGTCGTCGTAATTCCTCAACGACGTCAGAGAGGTGACGAGTCCCGACGGCCATATATTAAATGAATCACGCTTAAGTTGATCTTAGCCTCAACGAGGCTAACGCATCCTTAAACTAAAATATCGAACCCAAATCTAAGTAAATACGGATTTGGACTAATCCACGTCCTACGGGCGACGGCATTACTCAGTCTCCGTATACAATCCACGGGCAACCACAAACAAAACAAACACACACGACATGAAGTGAAATTCTGGAGAAGGAGAAAGTTGTTACCGCGATGCGGTAGCGTAATTAACTGCAGGGGCTTGCGCCTGCAGGGAAGAGCGTCCCCACAATCAAAAACCCCTCAAGCGAGGGGGAATCTGACGAAGTCTGCTACATCGGCCGCATCCGTCTAAACCTCCGATACACGGTGCCATAAATCAACTTGGCATCTTCGGAGAGGTGGACGGATAAAACCAAATAGCATCTGTCCCGAATCTCAGCGTCAGGACATCGCGGTCCTGTGCGCCGTCATTCGGAGGGGAACACCCCTGATAGATAATTGTGCATCCATGCTTTTACTGTACATCCGTACCTTTTACCCTAATCCAATACTTGCTACATTTTACTGTTGGGCACCCATTCAATACACTGTGCACTATTGACATGACCTGATACACCACTACTTGACATGACTTAATATATGTACACTACCTGACATGACCTGATATATCACTACGTGACATGTTACCTGATCCTGTTTCTAATGCCGACAATCCTGACATGTTGTCCCGATGGACATATCCTGTTGTCTGTATAGACAAACTTTTTTCTGCTTGATCCTGCGTTGGCATTAGCTTCAGATTTATCAATACCTGATTGAACACATAACTTGGGGGTATGAGGAAATCAATGATGAAATCTGACTTGTAACTCGACAGTTCGATGCTTATACTGATCAGTTTTACGGGCTAGGCCAGCCCTGGGATGATGCTGCTGACATCATTCGTCTGTACATGTTACCTGTTTACTGCCTATCGGCACGTCTCGGATTCAGCCCGAGAGTCTTGACCGTGGTCCCGGACATGCACGGGATACTATTGAGTTACATCGACGATTCATTAAATTGATTTCACAGAATTCAGAGTAGATAACCCAGTAGTACAGTTTAGATTACTCACCGCACGTTACATGTGCTTATACCCTTCACTGTTTCTTATTCGTGTTACTGTTATACCTTTATTACTATTCATACTCGTGCTTGCAGGTTTGCTACCCTGATTATATTATTGTTGATATTATGACGCACTGACGTCTGGGTTTTGCATGGCCCAGATCCTCTACCTTTATAGCAGGCCGATCAGGAGTATTTCGGTGTACAGTCCAAGCAGTGAGGACCTGTTAGTATTTTAGTTTAGTTTTCTTTCAGCATTTTCATTCCTGATGTGAGCCCGTATTTGGGACGTACATTCCAGATTATTATTGTTTATTGGATCTATTGCTTCCGCATATTATTTCTTGACTCGTTTATTCTGGCTTATGGACATGTACTAGATAGTTTATTTTATTTCTACTGTTCTTGATATCTCTAGACGGCCGTAATGTGACTGTGGAAGGATGTTTCCTATCCACAGGTAGCATGGTTGGCTCTGTCACGTGCCTATCTTAACGCACTCTGGGAAGCGGGGCGTGACAGGGTTTGTTTGATATCAGAACCATAGGATTTAGGTTAATCGGGTTTGATTCTTTTTGTAGTTGGGTATTGCACCCAATACACGAATCAGAAAACCTGTAATTAGGAACATGTCCTGCCACATTGTTATCGTGATTCTTGAATCATATCCTTCTCTTGACCCTTTGTCTTGACGATTTGCAAACCACTTTGCATCTCGACTTGAAACCTTTTGGTTCCCTATTGATTCTCTCTATTCTGATACTAGGATTTGGGCGACTTGGGTGGAGTTATATGCTTGTAAATATGTACCGCGGCATGGTTACAATGCGGTACTCTATTTAAATAACTTGGAGTTCTAGTCTTAATTCATATCCTTGATTTATGGTCATTATGCATCGCAAGTTTTGAATCTTGTTATCATACTAATCCTTTTCAGTGTCTTGGTTGCAGGATCATGGCAGACAGGAATCTACGATCGTACCAGAGGCGTGTTGATGATGCCGCTTTGCTTGGAGTAATACGTGGGATGCTTGAGGACCAGAAGCGGCAGACCGAGCTGAACCAGCGGCAAGCCGAGGCTTTTCAGGAAGGTTTGCAGACCGTCCAGCAGTCCGTAAACAATGCCGCAGCCAAACTGGTAGAGCGTGTGGGTACCGTGGCGGATTTCAGGAGACTTGGTCCGTCCATTTTCAGTGGTTTGGAGGAGCCGATGCCAGCGGAGCAGTGGCTAGTTGATACGGAGAATCTGCTCGTTACAGCACAGATTTCAGAGGACAAGAGAGTGGATATTGTACGCATCCAATTGGTAGACTATGCCTGTAAATGTTGGCTTGTGGAGGAGACCCGTTTGCCCAAGCCGATCAGTTGGGCAGATTTTTAGAAGAGTTTCTTGGAGAAGTTCTTCCCACAGACTGCACGGGAAGAAATGGAAGAAAGGTTTATCAGCTTGAAGTAGAATGGCGGATCCGTGGATGCGCATGAGGCTGAGTGGACACGGCTCAGTCGATTCGGTGGACCTTTGGTGGCCAAAGAAGCTGATAGGGTTCGAAGATTCATGCGCAGTTTGGACGTGGAAATCCAGAGGCACATTATATCTCTGGGATTGACCACTTTCTTGCAAGTGCTTAAAGCAGCCAGGGAGCAGCAGAGTTTATCATTGAAGACTGAGGGTACGCAGCAGCAGGCAGTTGTGGTACGGAAGCCGGCGTTTACGCCGAACCGAGCGCCTATACGCAGAGGTATTCCGGTGAACCGACGTGGCGTGGTGCCGATGAAGAAGCCCATCATAGCCAATCAGAGAAAGAGCGTGATTTGTGACTACTGCCATTTACCCGGACATGTGCAGAAGGAGTGTCGAAGGATGCGGGGACTTTGTTTGGTTTGTGGATCGGCGGATCATACTATCAATGCTTGTCCGTCGAAGCTCCGTTTGAAGGATGATGTTCAGAAGCCACCGCAGAAGCAGTTTCAGGGACAAAAGCAGTTGACTCAGGGACCCAATCAAGCTCGAGCCTTTACCCTGACGGCTGAAGAGGCCAAGGCTTCAAAAGAAGTTATTTCAGGTATCCTACTTGTTCATGATTTTCCCGCATTAGCATTATTCGATTCTGGTGCATCCCATTATTTTATGTCGTCCATGTTTATTGTTGCACACTCGATTTCTTGCACGACCCTATCTAGTTGTTGGGACATACACACTGGAAATGGGAAGATCATAGCTAGTAGAGAATGTAAGGATTGTTCAGTTGTTATTTGTGGACGGGAGTTATTTGCAGATTTTTTGGTGATCGATACCGGCAGTTATGAAGTTGTCTTAGGAATGGATTTTCTCGGCACTTTCCACGCTCACATTGATTGTAGAGCAAAGAAAGTGATTTTCCAGATTCCCGGACATCCGGAGTTTGTTTTTGCTGGAGGAAGCAGTTCTGTCGGGCCAGTCGAGTTTAGGACTAGGCCGACAAATAATATTCTTTCATCAATGGAAGTTGACAAGGAGGAAGCGTCAGCTGTAGTTCGAGAGTTCATGGACGTATTCGAGGACATCTCGGGTTTACCGCCAAAACGAGATGTGGAGTTCGCAATCGATCTTGTTCATGGTGCAGCGCAAATCTCAAAGGCATATTATCTGATGGCACCAGTGGAGTTGGAAGAAGTCAAGAAGCTGGTTACCGAATTACTTGAGAAGGGTTGGATTCACAGCTGCAATTCACCTTGGGGAGCTCTAGTTCTTCTAGTCAAGAAAAAAGATGGCACAAGGAGAATGTGCATCGATTATCGAGAATTAAACCGGGTGACTATTAAAAACAAGTACCTGATCACTCGCATTGGCGAATTGTTCGAGCAGCTTAATGGCGCAAGGGTATTCTCGAAGCTGGATTTGCGGTCCGGATATCATCAAGTTCGAGTTAAATCAGAAGATATTTGCAAGACTGCGTTCCGAACTTGGTATAGACATTACGAGTATTTAGTGATGCCATTTGGAGTCAAGAATGCACCGGCGATATTTATGGACTTGATGAACCGAATCTTTTCACCGTTCTTGGACCAGTTTATAGTGGTGTTCATTGATGATATTCTGGTCTACTCGAGGAGCCTAGAAGAGCATGCAGAACACTTGAAGATCGCACTGCAGACATTGAGGCAATGAGTAAGTGCGAGTTTTGGCTTGAAGAAGTGAAGTTTTTGGAGCATGTCGTATCCGGAGATGGAATCGCCGTTGATCCCGAGAAGATTGCTGCAGTTCAAGATTGGCCGATTCCGAAGAACGTAGCAGAGATCAGAAGTTTTCTTGGACTTGCCGGATATTACAGAAGGTTCGTAGAGAATTTTGCTCGTTTGGCTGAGCCTTTGACCAATCTTACGCGTAAGGAAGTATCGTTCGTATGGACGAATAAGTTTGTTTCATCTTTTGAGGTGTTGAAGCAAAGATTGATAACCGCTCCTATTTTGACCATACCAGACGGTTCCGGAGGATTGGTGATTCACAGCGACGCGTCTAGGAAAGTTTTAGGATGTGTTTTGATGCAGCATGGGAAAGTTATAGCTTACGCATCAAGACAGTTGAAGATCCATGAGAAGAATTACCCAACTCATGATTTGGAGCTTGCAACAGTAATTTTCGCTTTGAAGATTTGGAGACACTACTTATTGGGCGAAAGGGTCGAAATATTCACCGATCACAAAAGCCTAAAGTACGTGTTCACACAGAAATAGCTTAACATGAGGCAGTGTAGATGGTTGGAGCTGATGGTTGACTACGATCTTGATCTTAAGTACCATCCGGGGAAAGTTAATGTTGTGCCGGATGCGTTTAGTCAGTTGCTAGCAATTCGGATGTTGACTGCACAGAAGGAGCTTATCGAAGATTTTCGAAGATTTGAGTTGGAGATCGTGCTACCGCATTCTTCGGGACAGTTGATGCAGCTGCAAGTACAGTCGTCGTTGATCGAGAATATTAAAGCAGCACAGTCGCAGGACCCAAGATTGCAGAAGTTTCGAGAACAGGTTGAAGTAGGACTTCGAACGGACTTGTTGATTCATGAAGATGGTTCGTTGCGATATAGTAGCCGTTTGTGTGTGCCGAAAGGAGATATTCGCGAAGAAGTTGTGAAGGAGTCACACAGTTCCGCATATTCCGTCCATCCAGGAGGCACGAAGATGTACCGCGATCTAAGACAGCATTTCTGGTGGGAAGGCATGAAAAAGGAGATTGCTCTCTTTGTAGCGAAGTGCTTGGTGTGTCAGCAAGTTAAGGCTGAACATCAAAGGGTATCTGGTTTATTGCAACCACTTCTGATTCCTCAATGGAAGTGGGAACATTTAACCATGGATTTCGTGAAAGCTTTACCGCAGAGTCCAAAGGGCAACAGTGCAGTCTGGGTGATTGTTGATCGATTGACCAAGGAAGCTCATTTCATACTATTTCGAGTTGGTCAGTCAACGGAAGCGTTAGTAGAACGGTACATGCAGGAGATTGTGAGATTGCATGGAGTACCTGTGAGCATCGTGTCCGACCGTGACACCCGATTCTTATCGCACTTCTGGAGGAGTTTACAGGAAAGTTTGAGGACGCGATTGAAATTTAGCACAGCTTATCATCCTCAGACAGATGGCCAGTCGGAAAGAACGATCCAAACTCTTGAAGATATGTTGAGAGCTTGCATGTTGGGCTTCAAGGGTTCGTGGGAGGATCATCTACACTTGGTGGAGTTTTCGTACAACAACAGTTTTCAGGCGACTATTCAGATGGCTCTATTCGAAGCACTGTATGGTCGCAAGTGCCGTTCACCTGTTTGTTGGGAAGATGTTGGAGAATGAAGATTGTTGGGACTGGATTTGATCGTGTAAACCATAAAAAAAGTTAGTACTATCCGGAATCACATGAAGGCAGCACAGGATCGGCAGAAGAGTTGGGCCTATATATCGAGAAGACCTCTAGAGTTCGCTGTTGGTGATCTGGTATTCTGGAAAATATTACCGACTAGAGGAGTGATTCGTTTTGGGAGTCGAGGCAAACTTAGTCCTCGATTCGTGGGGCCTTTCGAAATTTTGAAGCGTGTTGGAGAAGTGGCTTATCGATTGGCGTTACCACAATCTTTAGTGAATGTACATGACGTGTTTCATGTATCTCAACTCCGTAAGTATGTTCAAGATGAAACACACGTGCTGGATCATTCGGAGCTGACTGTAAGGGAGGATTTGACCTTTGAGGAACGACCGATGTCGATTGTTGATCAAAGAGAAAAGGTCCTTAAGAACAAGGTTACCCCTGTCGTACTTGTTTCTTGGGGAAATCGCTCGCACGGAGAATCGACTTGGGAACGAGAAGACGAGATTCGACAGAAGTTTCCAGATCTCTTCTTGTAGATTCTTAATTGTTTATCTTTTCTTGTTTTGGGGAATTTCGAGGACAAAATTCCTTAGTAGTTGGGTATAATATAACACCCTAGTTCATTTATACCAGTTCCAGTTCATGTATTTCTTTATTTATAGTATTTTCCTGATTTTCTGTGTTTGGGTGCGAATAGTGTTTTGACATCTGTATTTGTATCCGACCCAACCAACATGCTTAAAACCTGTCTTGATTCATGTTTATGATTTATCCTGACTTATTACGTGGACTCGTGCACTTCCATATTTACATATTACATATTAGCATTTATCTGGCATCTGCATTTTTAAATATAACATTTAAAGTCACATAAAATATTTTAAAAATATATTGCATGGCCTGCATGATACCCCTGACCCTGTGTAGTATCAGCGCATCTTGTTCTCATCCCGTTCAGTGAAACAGACTTGTTTGGATGGCTACGCGCACGTGCGTGCATCCGTTCTTGGGGGTATGCATTTTTGTTATCCGGATATCCAATTTTAATTTTGGTCGACATGTATATTTTTTATATTTTGAAACTAAATTTTTAGACCCGATCCGGGCGTGTTTTGGATTAAGTTTGTATTTACCAGAAAATCAAATTTTATTAATATAATATTTTAATTAAAATTAACACAGTTTAAATCTATGTAACTAAACATATTTTTTTAAATTTAAAATCTTAACTTATTAAACAACCTTTCTCTCTCTCTCTCTTTCTCTTTCCTTCTCTTTCTCTCTCTCCGCAACACTCTCTCTCCCCCCACTCTCTCTCTCCCTTTCTCTCTCCTCTTGCTCGCCTCTCTCTCTCCTCTCGCGGCTACTGTAACCTTCTCAAGTCCCGTCACCTCCCTCCTCTTACCGTCACCTCCCTTCTTCCTATCTTCTTCTCTATTTATAAAACCCCCGAGCCCATGAGAAACCCATAACTCCTCAAACCCTAACCGTGGACCTAGCATCCTCTGCCCTCAAATCTCAACCTGAGCCTCCATCTCATCATCTCCTCCTCCTCCTCGTCATCATCTTCTTCCTCTCCTTTCCTCACCCGAGCCCAGCCTGCACCATCACCCAAGCCCGTGAACCCATATCCAAACCATAGCCTCGCCGCCGACCATCTCGTCGCTGCCAGCATCTTCTTCTCTCCTCCACCTCCATCTTCTCCAAACCCGAGCCCTACCCAAGATCCCTTCATACCAAACAGAACCCTAAAATCCCTGCACACCATACCATAGCATTCCCCATTGCCTTTCTCCAAACTCCATCGCCTGCACCTCACCGCCGGTGACACCGACACCATCACCTCGTCTTCCCTAACCCCTGTGCACCAACTCCAGTGAGCACTTCCCTCTCTTCTTCTTCCTCTTCTTCTTTTCCTTTTCCTTTCTCTTTTTCTTTTTCTTTTTTTCTTTTCTTGAATTTTGAATTTCCAGCGATCGCCGGAGTTGTGTCGCCGCTGCCGATCCAGACGATCCAGTGAAGTCCCTTGCTCGCGTGATCACCCTCTTACCTTGCCTAGACCCGTTCTGCTTACCGTGTGTGCGTTGCAACTATTTACCGACGTCGGGCATGCCGTGCGTATCCGTATTGTGATCCATCGAGGCAAGTTTATCTTGCTACAAGCTATACTACTATATAATGCACTCAATTGAATAATAACATTTCATATTGCTTATTTGTACATCCCACATTACCATTTTTATCATTTTACTGTTATACGGCGTCCGTGTGCATCCATATTATTATTTACATATCTAGTCGCATGCTAATTCATCTTACTACATGCTAATTATAATATTATGCATCCATTTGAGTAAAATGTTACCCGTTTATCACATTATACATCCATACTAAAGTTTTACCGTTTTCGGATACCCGTTTGCATCCATATCATTTAAAATATATATAACCGCATCTATAGATCATATTAATTCATGATATTATTGTAGTAACACCCCATGCTTGATAATGTGCATCCTACATAGTACTAGAGTTGTAGTTGTAACCCCTACTAGATAATTGTGCATCTCGTAACCCTTGATAGATAATTGAGCATCCATATTTTATTATGTATCCATACCATTAATTCTACATATCTAGTTACGTGCCATATTACATTAACTCATATTATTATCATATTAGTACCCCATGCGTGATATTGTGCATCCTACTTAGTCATGATGTAACCCCTGATAGATAATTGTGCATCCATGCTTTTACTGTACATCCGTACCTTTTACCCTGATCTAATACTTGCTATATTTTACTGTTGGGCACCCATTCGATATACTGTGCACTATTGACATGACCTGATACACCACTACTTGACATGACTTGATATATGTACACTACCTGACATGACCTGATATATCACTACGTGACATGTTACCTGATCCTGTTTCTAATGCCGACAATCCTGACATGTTGTCCCGATGGACATATCATGTTGTCTGTATAGACAAACCTGTTCCTGCTTGATCCTGCGTTGGCATTAGTTTCAGATTTATCAATACCTGACTTGAACATATAATTTGGGGGTATGGGGAAATCAATGATGAAACCTGACTTGTAACTCGACAGTTCGATATTTATACTGATCAGTTTTACGGGCTAGGCCAGCCCCGGGATGATGTTGCTGACATCATTTGTCTGTATATGTTACCTGTTTACTGCCTAGCGGCACGTCTCGGATTCAGCCCGAGAGTCTTGATCGTGGGCCCGAGCATGCACGGGATACTATTGAGTTATATCGACGATTCATTAAATTGATTTCACATAATTGAGAGTAGATAACCCAGTAGTACAGTTTAGATTACTCACCGCACGTCACATGTTCTTATACCCTTCACTATTTCTTATTCGTGTTACTGTTATACCTTTATTACTGTTCATACTCGTGCTTGCATGTTTGCTACCCTGATTATATTATTGTTGATATTATGACGCACTGACGTCTGGGTTTTGCATGGCCCAGATTCTCTACCTTTGCAGCAGGCCGATCAGGAGTATTTCAGTGTACAGGCCAAGCAGTGAGGACCTGTTAGTATTTTAGTTTAGTTTTCTTTCAGCATTTTCATTCCTGATGTGAGCCCGTATTTGGGACGTACATTCCAGATTATTATTGTTTATTGGATCTATTGCTTCCGCATATTATTTCTTGACTCATTTATTCTGGCTCATGGACATGTACTAGATAGTTTATTTTATTTCTACAATTCTTGATATCTCTAGACAGCTGTAATGTGACTGTGGAAGGATGTTTCCTATCCACAGGTAGCATGGTTAGCTCTGTCACGTGCCTATCTTAACGCACTCTGGGAAGCGGGGCGTGACAAGTCGTGCCGATGTAAAGCTCATAACGGGTCGAGAAACTACTGATAATATTTATCAGTAAATCTCCATAGCAGCCCTGGTCAGGGACTTATCGTTATGGCCAATCGAGCACAGCGCAACATCAACCCCCAATATCGGAAGAGACGAATCCCCTCCTATCGCTCATTGCCTCCATATGATTCGGGACTGTACCCAAAAGCCACTGTTTTGCACGTTCTCTTGAACGTGGTAAGGTGGAAATCAAAGCACAGTGGGAATCAACAAGGCTCTATGATGATCTCGGGTCTACAGACTAACCTGTACCAGTGACACCAGAGAACTGCTATCTGACGATAGGTATAATACCAGCTAGGAGTTCTCAGCGAGTCCGTTCAGTGCACCCAGTCTCCACTGAGCACCCGTATACCATCTTTGATGTCAAACACCAATGGATGTAGGATCATCCATCGCCCATCATACGGGTCAAGATGCGTATACGCTAGTCTACTCTGAAATATCGATGCCCTGTCTCGATACACCTTCGACTAGGAATAATTATAGGGTGTACTTGTGGACTACCATTGGCCCCACTAGTATGATCTACATCATATTCCTGATAGTCAAGTACACATCTTAAGGGCTTTATCAACATGTGAGAGCAAGACAACATCACTTATACAAGTCAACATATTAAAACAAAGAGCAACCAGATAATATACTATCATGTCGAGCAAGAAAGTCCTCTCTCTATATATCCAAGCATTCACTATAATATACATCACATGTACAATAATGGCCTCTAGGGCATACATATAACTAACACGAAGATGATTTTTCTTCTAAAAGAGAATTAAATTATTTATTGTTTTTGTAGAAGTTTGGGTAGGGGTTTTTCTCTCTTGCAGAAGCTTATAGAGGGTTTTTTTGTATATGAGATTTGAAGTCTCGGGTCCTTTATATAGCAGAGGAAAAATATCAATTAGTTTGAGAGAATCTTTCATTGAGAGATCCTGATTAATCTAATTGATCTCAAAGATCACTCGGGGAATTATATCTGCCGTTGGATCTAAGATCTGGGGAATTTTGTTTAACAGAAAATGTTTTCTTTTCGTTTTAGCAAGATTAGGAAAATATTTTCCTAACAAAGAGTTCGATCACCATTGGATTTTGAATCCAAAGGCTCTCTGTTTAACAGAGAAAATCTGTCTAGTATTAGAAAGATCAGGAGGAAATATTTCCCAAATAGAATTTAGTTCTAAATAGAATTTAATTGTATCTGAAGTTAGCGCTTCAAGCTGATGCATTCACATGGCTTTCATGTAAGGGTTGTCATATATATATGGCAGCCTCCCTCACGTGCTTTGCATATGAGCACTCACGTGCTTAACACATGGGGCCTGTATGGGTTTTGATTTTATCTGAATTCAGCATTCACATGCTTTGCATGTGAGCGCTCATGTGTTCAACACGTGGAGGCCATATCATAGGATTTAATCCTCCTTGAAGCCGGAGGTCACACGCTTTGCATGTGAGCGCTCACGTGTTAAACACGTAGGAGGGTTTCATTTCATCCTTTCTCTTTTTTTATAAGGGAATAGTCATCCGCATCCAAGTCACAAGGTTGCTAAGCCCTACCTCTTACAGAGAGGATAAGGCGGGGATATCCTTTCCCCCGGGATAAGAGAAGGAAAATATTTAATCTCTTCATGAATCACCAGATGTTAATACTGTCTATGTCTAAGCGGCCTCATGAAGTTAATGTGTAACAACCCTAATTTTCCTATACAAATTTTTTCAAATATTTTTTCAAAATCCATAAAGGGGTATTTTAGCCTGAGCACAAGATATAAGTAATTATTTTGCTTTTTAATTTCAAGTTAAAAGAATGTAACAACTCCATTTTTAGTGTACAAAAATTTGCTTTAAAATTAATGTATACTTAGGGTATTTACATTTTCTGTGACTACTTTAACTAATTAAATAGCTCCTTAATTACAAGAAGGAGCTTGTAGCTCATTGGTAATACCTTGCACTGTTGAACCAAGCCACCAGAGTTCAAATCCCATACCCCACATTATTTTTAATTTTATTTTTGTTTTAAATTTTTTTAGAAGTCCAACAGTCAACACGTGATAACTCCAAATTTTCCCACTACACCTGAAAAACTAAATGTACCAGAGACTACATCAGGCGACCCCCCACCTCCCAAGCCCTCGACTCGGCCTGACTTGGCCGAGTCGACCGGCGGACCGGCCGACTCGGGCCGGCGCCGCCGGCCAGACTCGGCCGGTCGGCCGAGTCGTCAACATAAAAACTGTGCCTTTTGAGGTTCTATACCCCCTGCATATTTTAAATGTTCAGATCGTTTCCAGAGAGCTTTGAATACCTCTTTTACTCCATTTTTAATGAATTTTCATATACTTTTACATTTTTAATTTAAAACTCTTCACCTACTCTAACCCTAGCCTAACCCTATAAATACCAACCCTACACACTACCCCTCACCCCAAAACTCTGAGCCAACTCTCAAGAATTCACTAGAAACCTTGTGTGCAATCGAAGTAAGCGAAAGGCGAAGCTCCGGCGAATTCTCCGGCGGAAATTCCGACGATGACTCTAGAAGCTCCCGGCGACGAAACGACGCACCGGCGATTCCTCCCGATCCTTCTCCCTCTCCTGGTTGTCCTAAACCCGTAAGTCCCACTTCTAACTTCTCTATTCTATTCTAGAAATACGGAATTATAAAACCCGAAGGAATTGGAACAAATCCGATTTTCGATTCAGATTCTTTATAAAACCTCACTTTTCTTTAATACAATCATGCTTAAACCAATTCATGTTGACTATTAAACATTAATCAACTATATTGATCAAGTTTCAAATCAAAAGTAATTTCTATTTCATTTTACCGTATTTTCATTTAAATACCACATAGTTTCAATTCTACATATAACATCACAAAACTTGCTATACGTTTAACTAGATCACGAGGTAATGACCTACCTCCTCACACACTCATATGCAACATAGCACAATGCCCTTGGGAACATAGAATACGGGAAAACGACACATTTTCATATAAATACCAATTACTTAATAAAACTGTTTTCTAAAGGATTTAGTATTTATACAAATCTTTGCAAAGCGCCGTTACAACCCATTTTGGGGAACCCGTTCGGGATAGTACGGATTATCGCACATCCTCGGGCTTAATAGTGCGAGATTCAGACTTCCGCAAGGAGCATTCGGTCTCGAAAGATTTAAAAATGACATCTTAAGAAAATGAGATTTTTAGAATATAAAATATATATTAAGATTATTTTTGTATAAATATATGTATATTTATCAATAAAATACCTATTTTGTTATGATATAAATATTCCACCTTTTTCTAAAAATCACAAGAATCAATTTACCTTAAAATACCATGAATTTCATACAAAACCAATATTACAAATAAATACCAATTATTATGAAAATAGGATATTTGCACTAAAAATATCACAATATAAAATCTACATTCATTAGAACTCTAAAGACGATTAATAAATACTTGGGGTGTATTTTGAAAACTATACAAGAGTATTTTTACATAAAACCCCCTCAAGTTCTATAATTTACCTTAAGGACCCTAGTAAATATAGGTTTAAGCGGGACCAATCTCTTGAGCCTCAGGGAGCCGAAGAAGTAGGTGCTTGCCTATCTAAGGTAGACAACTTAACAACGGTATTATCAATACGGTAATCATCTTTGAAAAAAACACAAATCCTGCCGCCCATATGCAGCGGTTACCGATAACATCAAAACAATCAGGACTTCAATTTACTTTTCTAATTGTCTGACTCAGTTTGAGTCTCATTAAAATCTGACTTGAATATGATTCAAGTACAATCTATAATCTACAATATTCTGATTCAATATGAATCCCTATATCCAATCTATTCAATACATTCAATCTATATTGACTGAACCGAACCATGGATATACATCCATTTACATGATTCTCCAGTTATTCCATTTACATGATTATACAGTTACATCCGTTTTCTGATATCATGGTTACGGTCGGTCATCCAAGAAAAACAATACAGTCAAAACACTACGGGGTTTAAGGGGTAGATTGGTACGGAAGATGTTAAAAGTGGCACGAGATAGTAAGAATAAGACACCTAACCTATATTCCATTGCTGTTGTACCGTGGCTTAACGGTTCCTTGTACATTCCGTTTGCCCTGGTCTCTAGCATATAAAGACCCCTCTAGTATACACTGGTATCCTTCTGTACCAAGCTACAAACAACAGCGTTAACACAATATTACAACAATATAATACAACTTTAAAAGATACCTTCTTATTCTGTCTATTCTATTTCTCCCTTATCTTTGGGACTTAACGAGCGACCTATTCGCTGACGACATTCTCTTTCTTTCTTCTTTGAATGACGTCAAGTAATCTGGACACTTCAGAGATCGAGCCCACTGCTGAAGACTTGGACCAGTTCAGTGAAGACCCGAGCTCTAGTCATTTTACACTTCCCATTCAGTACTTTTCATTTCTGTTATGCCATGTTTAGGCATTGCTTTATTTCAGTTGTATTTACTTTCCATGCATTGTACAGAAAGAATGTGAATAAATAAAGTTGTTGTTTTTATTATATCTTGTCTCTTGTGCTTTACTTTTATATTGCTTAGATACGCTTATCGTATTTACTTCACAGTAAATACGTAGCAGCCTCGTCGTGTCCTCTTCCCGTATGCTGGGAAGCGGGGCATAACATAATGCCTTTGATCATCCCGACTACTGTCCCTACCATCGGATCATTAGTCATCCAATTGAAAATTATTTCATTTTCAAGAATTGGGTGGAAGAGAAATACAGGCAAGGCAAGTTCAAATTGAGTGATAACTGAAAAGTGGAACCTTCACAAAAGCATGAGCCAATGCAAGACAACACCGCCAAGTCAAAGTGTAACCAGCCTAAGAAGCGGAAGCTCACCCACACTTGCCAAATGATAAGACTCCTTAATGAAAATAGGGATGAAAATACGCTTCAGTGACTCGACCTTCGCAAATAAAGAAGAGGAAATTTCGAAGCTGCCGCCAGCGCCAAAAGAACTAAAAGACGGGATCCATACCACCGCTAATGAATTGAAATAGATAAACTTGGGAAACGAAGAAGATCCTCGACCCACGTTCATCAGTGAGCCGCTTTCAAATGACAAAGTAGCTGGTCTAAAAGTAGTACTCATGGAGTACAAAGACTTCTTCACATGGAATTACTCCGAGATGTCAGGCCTTGATCCAGATATATCGGTTCACAGACTGTCCGTACTGCCAGTAATAAAGCCTGTCAAACAAGCTCCGAGGAGAATGCGTTTTAAACTCGAGCTGAGTGTCAGTACTGAATTCAAGAAACTTGTAGATTCTAGTTTCATCCAGGAAGTCCAATACCCCGACTGGATTTCCAACATCGTCCCCGTGATGAAGAAGAACAGGATCATCTGGATTTGCGTGGACTTTCGCGACCTCAATAAAGCATGTCCGAAAGATGACTTCCCTATACCAATCACCAAACTGATGATCGACAACACCTCCACTCATGAGGTATTCTCCTTCATGGACGGATCATCAGGATACAATCAGATAAAGATGGATCTGGAAGATCAGAAGCATATGGCCTTCCGTACACTATTAGGCATATACTGTTACAAAGTCATGCCTTTCGGACTAAAGTATCCGGGGCGACATATTAAAGAGCAATGACCAAGTTATTCGACGACATGATAAATGACATCGTTGAGTGTTACATCGATGATTTAGTGGTCAAGAGCATGTCGTATGAAGAGCACATAGAGTATCCAAGGACAGTTTTCAAGCACCTCCAAAAATTCAACGTGAAGATGAATCCGCTGAATGCGCCTTCAGAGTTTCCTTAGGAAAGTTTCTGGCTTTTATAATCTGCCATCGAGGGATCGAAATTGACCCTTCTAAAATCAGGGCAATTATGGAAATGCTCCCTCTAAGGAGTTTCAAACAATTGAAGCCCCTCTAAGAAAAGCTCATCTGTATCCGATGGTTCATCGCCAACCTTTCTGGAAAGTGCCGTCTATACAGCCATCTGATGAAGAAAGGGACCCTATTTATATGGACCAGAAATATTAACAAGCGCTGGTGGAGATCAAACAATATTTGCAGAATCCACCAGTCTTGGCTACTCCAGTTAAGGGAAAGCCCCTTATCCTCTATATAACCGCTCTTGATGGTTCTCTAAGCACGCTGTGAGCACAAGAGAATGACAAAAGAAAGGAGAAGGCTCTATACTATCCAAGTTGAGTCCTACTAGGAGCAGAAAACAATTACTCTCCTATCGAAAAGTATTGCCTAGCGTTAATCTTTGCCATGACAAAGCTCATACATTACGCCCTGGCGTATGAAGTCCATCTCATATCGAAAGTGGATCCCCTCAAGTACCTCATGTCTAAAGTTATGCTGACCGGGAGGCTCGCTAACTGGGCCCTTTTGTTGATAGAGTTCACGATTATTTATTGGCCCCTCAAAGCGGTAAAAGGACAAGCAATCGCCGACTTCCTCGTAGAACACCCGATCCCGGCCGACTCTCCATTAAATAGTAAGCCAGATGAATATTCATTCAACACAAGTGAAGAGGTAGAAGAAATCGAAAAGTACCGGTAGGAACTATACTTCGACAGAGCATCTTCAATAAAGGAACGGATGAGGAACACCCCAATAATCAAAACCGGGGTAGGACTTATCTTCATGACTCCACAAGGTGGGATACTACACCATGTCTTCTCATTTTCTCATTGACAGAACCAAGAACCAACAACGAAGCTAAATATGAAGCTCTCATTGCCGGTTTCGAAATCGCAATCGACATGCGCATCAAGGATCAATTCATATACGGTGACTCACAGTTAGTCTTCAATCAAGTGAACGGCGAATACAAGACATGCAAGTCAGAGCTAATAAGGTATAACGAAAGGGTACAACAACTACTAACGTGGATTCCTTTTTATGTACTCTGTTCCCGCCAAAATTGCCGGCCAAGAGCTATTTGTTTCTGTTTACACCGGTTTAAGTTTTGCTTACAGATATGTGTGAAATCGAACTCATTCATACACGCACATGCACACATCAGAGAAAGAGCATGTGTTAGAAAGAGAGCACTTGGTGGTCAACGATAAAAAGAAAGTATTTAATTGAATATTCTATTCTACAGGAAATAGATCACCAAACATGGGATCGAAAGTACAGGGATTCACAAAACTATGGATAAAATTACCTAACTCTCTCTGCCTTCACCACCATGTCAAAATGGCGACCTTCACGAACAGTCGCTTCCCATCGGTCAGCACCGTGCCCATCAGCGAAGATAGACATGACGACCCGCTGAGCCCGTATCTGGCTTAGCAGCTGAATAGAGCGATCCCTCAGAGCTATGGTAATCAAAAGTGCCTCGTGAAGGCACTTGATCTTGTCCTCTACGGCGTCGAGCATTGCCGGAGTCATCTCCACTGGATGAGGAGGAATGCCATCGAGCACGGACAAGAAGACCATCCGAAGCCAAATGGAGCCGATAGGGAGAGGGGATCCTCTATGAGTCAAGAGCTCGTACAACACCGTATCGCATTGGTCATCCGTAAGAGCAGGGTTCACCAAGCGTGCAGCAAAATGAGGAACGATTTCCTCAATAGGCACCTCCCATGGTTGCCGGCGGGCATGTGGGCGATTATAAGCCATAGCTCTGCTCTGTTAAGATGATTCTCTAGAAATGAGAGAGAAGGGAAGCATTGCTTCAAATTATAAAGGGAGACATTTAAGTCTAGGCACAGAAAATTCTGTGCGTCATGGAACTGTTTCTAAGCTCTGTTAAGAGAAGGCATTGGGAACGAGAAGTCTGACTCAGGAAAAGCGGAGAAAGAAGGTGAAAAGGCACCTTCAGTAATAAGGCAGCGCCTCACGTGCAAAGCATGAGAGCGCTCGCGCCAAGAGCGCCAGCGCTAAGAGTCAAAGACTCTGAGGTAGCGCTCACGTGCAAAGCACGAGAGCGCTCGCGCCAAGAGCGCCAGCGCTAAAGACTCCGAGGCAGCGCCTCACGTGCAAAGCACGAGAGCGCTAGCGCCAAGAGCGCTAGCGCCAAGAGTCAAAAGACTCTGAGGCAGCGCTCACGTGCAAAGTACGAGAGCGCCAGCGCCAGAACTAAAAGTTCTCTGCCCTTGGATCAAAGATCCAACAAAGATGATAAATCATCAAATTACCAGAATAAAATTCTGTTGAGGAAATACTCCTCAAAATCTTTCCAAACAGGAAAGATTGTGCCCTGTAAATCAGAGCACCGTTGGATTAAAGATCCAATGGTGATTAAAAATCACCAAGATACAGAATAAGTTGTTTGGGAAAAAATTTTCCAATCTTGTTAATAACAAGAAAACTATCTTCTGTAAAACAAAAGCCCTTGGATCAAAAATCCAACGGTGGGAAATATTCCCTAAATCAATCAGAGATCTCTCAATAAGAGATTTCCTTAACTGATTCAATAAATCAGCCTCCCCTATATAAAGGACCCAAGACTTTAAGTCTTAGAGAGAAGGACCCCCTATAAACTTTAAATTCTCAGAAAAGAAAAAGTGAAGGGAAAGTCCTAAGAAAAAGAACCTTCTTCAAGGTGAGGAAAAAGAAGAGAGATCATAACATCTCCTCCATATTTGAGAGTTTAACTCTCACATCATAAGAACATAGCTCTTTTCTAGATCACAAATCTATAAGACAAAGTCTCTCACAAAAACAAAGAGATCATAGCATCTCCTTATAAAAGAAGAGCCCGGTTCTTAGATCCATGAGACAAAGTCTCTTATAAACCGAGAATTTAATTCTTAGAGCACAGAACTGATCAGAGCTGCCAAAGAAGCGCCTTAGCGCTCCAATTTATAATAAGCGCTTTAGCGCTCCAAGTCTGGTGCTCAGCACCAAGCGCTCCACGCGCTCCTCATGTGGGCGCCCTTTTATAATAAGCGCTTTGGCGCTCCAAGTCTGGCGCTCAGCGCCAAGCGCTCCACGTGCTCCTCACATGGGCACCCTTTTATAATAAACGCTTTGGCGCTCCAAGTTTAGCGCTCAGCACCAAGCGCTCCACGTGCTCTTCACGTGGGCGCCCTTTTATAATAAGTGCTTTAGCGCTCCAGGTTTTGCGCTGAGCGCCAAGCACGCCACGTGCTCCTTACGTGGGCGCTATTCTAAAAGAAGAGCTTTAGCGCTCCAGTGCTCTGTACATAAAGCGCTCTGTACATAAAGGCTCTGTATATAAAGCGCTCTGCGCCATAAAGAGTGTTCAACACTAAATAAAGAAAAAGGGGTGTCAGAACCCAATTTAATGCTTAGCATTATTGAACCAAAAGAGACAGAGCCCAAATAAATGTTCAAACACCCAAATAAATGCTCAACATTTTAATCAAAACTGAGTGGGCTGAGCCCAAGTTGACCACAAGTCCTTAACTCAGACTAACTGAGCCCATGTGCTATCAATTTCCCTAATTGGTCTTAGTCCCAAACCTGACTGTAGATCTTCCAACCAACATCGGTTCAAGGGTACATCTCTTCATACCTCTGATACACGTCGCTGTAATTCTTCAGCGTCTTCAGAGAGATGAAGGGTCCCAGTAACCAATAACTTTTGGTGCATCCTCAAATGGTTAAATCAAAACCTTATAGACTATGATATCTTTAAACCAGACTATGATGTTTTTAAACCATACAGACTATGACGTCTTCAAATTATGGACTATGAGGTCCTTAAACTCATGTACTATGATGTCCTTAAACCCAATGGACCGCAATGTCCCTAAACTAAAACCATAGAGTTCAAATACTCTTTCGTTGGATCTAAATGATCCCAAAAACCAGTTGAGTAGATCTTAGTCTAAAATTAGACTAACGTATCCTTAACAAGCATTTAAGTTGATCTTAATCTAAAAATAAGATTAACGATCCTTAAAACTAACCCAAACCCAAATCTAAGAACATACGGATTTGGACTAATCCACGCCCTACGGGCGACAACATAAATTAGTCTCCATATACAATCCATGAGCAACCAAAAACAAAACAAACACACACGACACGAACTGACCATCTGGAGAAGGAGAAAGTGGTTACCGTGATGCGGTAGCGTAATTAACTGCTGGGGCTTGCACCTGCAGGAAAGAGCGTCCCCACAATCAAAAACTTCTCGTACACGAGGGGGAATCTAACGAAGTCTGCTACAACGGCCGCATCCGTCTAAACTTCCGATTCACGGTGCCATAAATCAACTTGGCATCTTCGGAGAGGTGGACGGATAAAACCAATTAGCATCTGCCCCTAAATTCAGGCAAGACGACCTGTGCGGTTTCGTCTCCGTCTTTCGGCGGCGAACAGATTCTGGCACGCCCGGTGGGACCTTTTCCTCTTTCCACTCCACACTTCGTGTGTCGTGTTCGCGAACGAATTGCGGTTTGATATGGTTGCCCTTGGATTTGAGGTACTAAGATTTGGTGTCTTGCTCCCGTGGAGAGAAAATAGCTTCCAACTGCACCAGCTGCAACAACAACTCCCACTCCGTCCTTTCCGGAGGAGTGACTTATGGGCCCTAAGCGGCCTCCATCTTCACCATGCCAGTGGAACAGGTGACTTAGGCCACCACTGGACTGTTCTTCGGGACCATGCTCCCACCAATGAGCTTCAACGCCCCTGTGCCATCGCAAGAAGCTCCAAAGAAGTCGGTCTTTGATCGGCTTGCAACTACCGCGGCCCCTCTCAACGGATCGCCCAAATTCAACGCCTCGATCTTTAACAGACTGGGCCAAAGCTCCAATGGGCCCGTGAAGAAGCCCGCAATATTTGAAGGGGTTATCCCGAAATGGATAGCCATCCCTGCTCTAGTAAATGATGTCATCAGAGAGACTTCTCCTACTAAGGGGTCGGTCTTTACAAGACTGACCTTTCCAACTCCCGCTCCAGGCGAAGTCACCAAGGCTGCTACCCATACTCGAAAGTCTACCTTCGACAGGTTGGCTATCCCCTCTCAACGAACGTCAGTCTTTGACAGGCTGACACCAACAACAGTTTCTCATCAAAGCATGAAGCACGATGCAGCTACCCTGACAACGGAGGTGATCCCATCTGCAAGACGCACTCGACGTCGCCACTGACACCGAGTGAGGAAAGCTGGGGGCAGTTCCCCTTCTGGACTGACTCCACCAGCTCTAATGGTCGAAATTGATGCTGCTGTTCCAACTGGGAATAGCTTTGAACCACTTAGGAGGGTGCGCAAAAACTCTCCAACTGCTGTGTTGAAAAGATCTCCTCTACCTGTGGAGAACGCTACAAAGGCAAAGCTAAAGCATCCCCCTCAGCGGTTGTCCTCCAAAATTCACAGGGTTTGGTGAAGAGCCCAAGACTCTGTGGTTAACCAAGACTACTCCCGCCGACCAAAGAAAATGAAGGTTTGGCAAGAGAAGGACCACCCTGTCGCACCACAGAAGGTGTCATCTACTTGGGTGCCCGCTGTAACAGCCCCCTCAACTTCGACCGCCCAGAAAAGAAGAAGGCCGGAGAAAATCCCCGTGTCCACGACAAAGCTCAAAGGCATTGAATCCAAATGCCCCAAGCCTGGGGGCATGGTGGTGCACACCATTTACATGGCTTCCGGAAAAGAGGATAGTCGTATCTCCATGGGCCATCGACCACTCACCCGATCAATAACAAAGGCTCAGGAGCAACAACAGCAAAAGCTCTAGGAGATGCTGACAACCATGGCAGCACTCACTAGACCAAAAGTAAGACCGAAGACATCGTCGGAGATGCGCCAAGAACAGGAAACTGTTGCCGAATTCCTCCGAAAAATGCTCGAAAGGAAAGACAAAGAGGCCACGGAACAAGCGGCCAACATAAAACAAATGGCGCTATTGTTCCAAGATATGGTAGGCATGATAATCCATTCAGACCACCCAGCCGAAGATCCTCCAGTAATAATTGAAGACAATAGAGGGGAGACATCAAACCCTCTTCCGGCCTCTTCAGCTGCAAAGAAGGAAACAATCTCGAAAGTTGCGCTCAATGATTATATAGCTCAACAGATACGAGCTCATCAAGCGAACGAAGCCGCTGGCCAAGTCGTCAGAACTGGGCGACCATACCCAAGCTGGTACGATCAGATTAAGTACTCGCCATGATACACGATTCCTAAGTTCCACGTATATAAGGGGACAGGAAATCCCCATCAATATGTCTTTCAGTTCAGGGCTTTGTGCGGCAACACTGGAGGTGATGATAAACTACTGTTTCGCCAATTCGTCGGTAGCTTGGCGGAGACGGCGTTTGAATGGTATTCAGAGCTTCCCAACGACGTCGTCAAAACTTTTACGGAGATGGAATTGCTATTCACCCAGCGTTTCGTAAGCGCTTGCGAACGCACCCCAATCACGGCATTGATCAATGCCAGGGTGAAGCCGGGAGAAACATGGGTTCAGTATGCAATCCGGTGGCGGAACCTATGGTCGAAATGCGAACAACGCATCGAAGAAGCTCCTGCAGTAGGCATGTTCGTGGGTACCCTCGATCCGCAGGCGACCATATCCAAGTTCATGATGTTTTTCAAGCCGACTACCTTCCAGGCCTTGATTGACAAGCTGGCCCAAATGGATCAGATGGGCCATAGACCGTCTTCCTCGAAAATGGAGCCTCGAAACGAAAAGGGGAAAGGGAAAGCGACCTTCATCGCCAATGCTCAGCAGCAGCCCAGTGGTCCAAAACCAGCTGATCACCAAAACAATAGACATCGATTCTTCAACGAGAAGCTAAAACACCCTTATTCGTTTTCCCGAGATAAAACGAGAAGACTGTTCGAGCTGGCGGTGCGCAACAGGCTCATCACCCTACCGAATCCGAAACGCCCACTGCAGCCCGGTGACGTCAACAGTCCCAACTATTGACCCTACCATCGAATAATGGGTCATCCAATCGAAGATTGCTTTGTCTTCAAAAACTAGATTGAGGACCAATACCAGCAAGGAAAATTCGCGTTGTCTGAAAACTGGAAGGTAAACCGGCCACAACCACACGCTCCGAAAAAGATGAACACGCCGGGGGCATCATGCTTATTTATAGAGAAAGTTCCATGGGAAGTTGTTCTTTCGACAAAAACTAAAAGAATGCTGAAAGATCTCCAAGCATGTCCGGCGATTAGGTGGAAGAGCCCACTGGAGTCCGAGATTATTGAGGGGATGCTGAAGCCGGGGCCCAACGCTGAAAGTTGGTGAAGGTGGACAAAACATTCAGGCCAAGCCTCCAAAGTCTTTAAAGAAAAAGAAGAATATAACCGTACAGGTCTGCAGAAATACATCGATGCACTGGAAGAATATAACTAGAAGGCACGGACCCCAATCACATTGGATGAATTCTTTAAGCATGTTCTTGAGAATGAAGCTAATGACGCTGATGAAGGAGACAATTCTTCAGAAGAGCCCAAGGATTATGTGGTAAGCTGCCACATGATCTCTCACTCATCAATAAATGGCAAAGAAGCTCCTGATGCGGAGAAACTGAGGGCAGATCCATAACGGAATCAAAATCCCCGGAGCCATCGGACGAATTGATTGACAGACTACTGAGCGAAGCTCTTCAGAAAAGCAAATTTGACCGAGAGCGTGAAACGTCCAATTATGAAAAAGTCAAGCGTCGGCGTCACGTTGAAGAAGCTCCGGTATTGAGAAGCCATAGAGTACCCCAACCGGATAGAAGCACTTCTGCCGCCAGCAAAAGCAGGTTTAAGACAAGGAAGCAGTTCTCTAAAGCCCTGTCAATGGGGATGAAATTGCCACCTTTCAAAGAAGACACTTTAGAAAATACGTTCCCCGACGAACTAGATGCACATCCAAACTACTGCTTATACCATCGGATGATCACACACCCTACCGAGGAATGCATGGCCTTTAAGAATTGGTGGCAGGGATACGTTGTTCATCGACAGCATTTCAAGCGGATGAAGCGCAAAACTCGTCGAAAGCACAGAAGCATGACAGATGAGCGCAAAAGAATTGCCAGCGACTGTCATATGGTTGGTTCCGAGGGATCGCAAGTTCTCACCTTCGGGAGCGATTCTGATGAAGAAATAGCCATCGACCCTCTCTTCAAGGAATCCATCTCCAAAACAGAAGAGATGAAGACCTGCGAGAACATTCAGCTGCGTAATCGCACGTTACCCGAAAAGAATCTCGGACCCACAAACAAGGGATCGAACAAAAAAGATAAGGGGAAAGAAATAGTCCCTGAAGATATCACCCACAATGACCGAGTCGTCAAAGAGCTTGCAGCCAAGGACCCGCCCAAGAGAAACAAGGGGGATTACAACGTTCTGGAACGCCTGAGGAAGATATCCTCGCAGCTGAGCATTCTCGATGCCCTTCTGCTATCTAAGGAGGCAAGAGATTCTCTGATCAAGGCACGACAAGAGCCCAAACAGTTTCAAGCTTTCCTTGCCGAAGAAAAGATGAAGGACGAGCTGGAAGAAGTGCATGCTGCTGACGTCACTTTCAGCGATGAAGACCTCCTCCTCGGGACGTGCGAGCACAACCGTCCCATGTATGTCACCGGATACTGCCATGACATCAAGATAGGGAAGATCTTAGTTGATAACAGGTCCTCTGTCAACCTCCTAAATATGAGGGTGTTAAAAGAAATCTGCATGAGCGTCCAGCACCTCGCTCGGGATAGAATCACCATCTCCGGGTTCGACTCCCAGTCATCACGGACGCTCGGGTCTGTGATACTGACGTTATGCTTTGGGCTGCTCGTCACTGACATCAAGTTTCATGTCATTGACAACAAGACTTGCTACAACGCTTTGCTCGTGTTAGTTGTATGTATGCCCTAGAGGCCAGTATTGTACAGATGATGTATATTATATTGGATGCTTGGACATATATAGAGATGACTTTCTTGCTCGATATGATAGTATGCTATCTGGTTACTCTTTATCTTAACATGTACACTTGTCTCTTTGAACTGTCTTATAGTTACATGTTGATAAAGCCCTTAGGATGTGTACTTGACTACCTGGACTGTGATGCAGATCATACTAGTGGGGACATGGTAGTCCATAAGTACATCCTTCAAGGTCCCTAGTCGTGGGTGTATCGAGACGGGGCATCGATATACCAGTGTAGACTAGCGTATATGCTTCTCGACCCATGAGATGGGCGATGGATGATCCCATATCCATTGGTGTTTGACATCAGAGATGGTATACGGGTGCTCAGTGGAGACTGGGTACACTGGACGGACTCGCCGAGAACTCCCAGATGGTATTATACCTCACGTCAGATGGCAGTTCTCAGGTGACACTTGTGCAGGTTAGTTTGTAGACCCGAGATCGTCATAGAGTCTTGTGTGATTCCCACTGTGCTTTGATCTCCACCTTACCACGTCCATGAGGGCGTGCAAAACGGTGGTCTTTGGGTACAGTCCCGAGTCACATGGAGGCAATGAGCGATAGGAGGGGTTTCGTCTCTCCCGGTATTGGGGGTTGATGTTGCGCTGTGCTCGATTGGCCGTAACAGGGAAGTCCCTGGCCAGGGCTGATCAGAGATTTGCTGGTAAGTGTTACCAGTAGTTTCTCGACCCGTTATGAGCCTCACATCGGCACGACTTATCGGTTATTGGGGTCTGACGTTTACCACCCCTAGACTTGATATGCGACATATCAGACGAACAGACCGGACTGTACGGTAAGTGTTACTGGTTGGATTCACAGGAGTGTGAGCGGGCTAGCACGTCGATCTTCTGATCGCTCAATACCCGGATGGCCGTTACGTTTAGCAGACCGCTTGCGGCTTGTGGATGCTTGATATGATCATCATCTGCTACCGGCGTATTGACGAGTCTTTAGAGCCCTACACAGAGGTTTCCTGGCTCAGGCGAAACGAAATAGGAGCGCATATGAGATATGTGCAGGACCGAGAATAATACGTGTATGTGATACCGTATTTCATTCTCGCGATGGATGTATCGATTGGTTGTATTCGATATGACCTAGTTATCGAATCATTGATTCGATAAATCGATACATTGGATACTAGTCGGTTATGTGCGACATGACCGGATCATTGAATCAAATGTTGATTTAATGATTTAATGTATAATTATATATTTGATATATTACTTTGCATTAGCTAGTATTGGTTCACTTTAAATGGATTTTCTCACTTGATGTGCAAGAAGTATATGTGATATACTTTTGTGCACATATTTGTATCATGTTTGATGATACTTGATAATTTAGTTAAGTGTATAGAATTAAACCATGGTTAATTTGATAATTAGGGTTTTGCATATTCATTTATTTATTTATTTGTTCATTTATTTATTTGGAAAAGATTTAGATAAGAATGGTGACTATGTTTGTTTTTAGTTGAAGCTTCATGAAGCTTTGACTTCTTAACCATTCTTGTCTTCATGCTTAACCCTAACCCATCCAAGTAACCATGGTCTATTCTCTACACTCAACTATGGTTTGCTTATGATAAGTATTGAATTATTTTTCATTTTAATTCAACACTTATCATATTCTTTCTTCTTCTTCATCTTCTTCTTCAAGATAGAAAGCTTGATGCCATCAATGGCAACTTGAGCAAAAATGAGAGAAATCCAATTCTAAAGTGAACCCACCTCCTATTTCTTCACCCTCTACCTCTTGCCAAGTTGTTTTGGGTGTTTTCTTCACAAGTTTCACAACTTTGTGAAGTCGGAGCTTGAACTTGTGATGCCTTGACGTAGATCATCTTCGGCACGAAGCCGACGACCTAGTCCGCCCAATTCTCCGATGAAGCCGACGTTTGAGTTTTGGATTCGAGATGGACAGTGAGAGGACGAGTACGTGGAGCTAAGGAAGTGGAGAACCGGATCTACAAAGGTTGTAGCCTCTCTCCTTTAGTTAAGATGTTAACTAGTTCCGTTTATCGCCTAAATTTCTAGTTAACGATCCGTATTAGGGTTTCTCGGCACCCGTAAAATTTGAAATTGGTATGGTTGATGCCTTGTGAGACCTCTTGAGAGTGCCTAGGAACCCTACAGTGGTATCAGAGCCTAGCTAGAGCCTTAGGCGTAGACTAGACGGAGTTTGAAGTCCGATCGACCCGAAACCCCAACTCAAATATTGCTCTCTGGACTTTTTCTAAAAAATTGGATTTTTCCATATTAAAAATTCTTTAAAATATCAGCATGAAGATATAAGAATTATGGTGCAAAACGAGCTCATGATACGTCTAAACCGCCGCGGAAACGCGGCAGAAGCATGGCTTCTGCCGCGGTTCCGCCGCCTACTGTTCACAATGCGCAATAATTTTTGCATAGTAATTCCTCTTTTCTGGTGCTGAGTTTTATGGGAATTTTTAATATTTATTCAAGCGTTGAATTTTCTGGGATTGTTTTGGGGATTCGGTGTTTCGATCGGAGTATCAGATTTTGTCTATGTGGCTTTCCGGATAATTTTTTGAATATGTTAAAAAGTTCGACCGGATATAAATACCCAATTTTTTCCCCTGTCGGGAAATTTCCAAGTGTAGGATTTTTCCGTAGTTTAACGACGTTCTAAGTAGTGCAAGTAACGCGATGGACCCTCTAGAAGACAACAAACCTTAACTCGATTATGTGACCATCTTGAACTGCCCTTTGAACCTTCGGGTTTGGGGCAGTACGGCGTGCCACATGTGAGGCGTTGGCTTGACCCTTCTACGGCTGGACCGTTGGTACTGAGGCACGAACTGAAAGTTGTTAGACTTATTTCATGTGTTGAGCTGTATCGGGAAAACTTGGGTATTCGACTGTTCGATCGGAAAGTTTAACATTTTCTGTTTATCTGGAATGTGATACAATAATTGGAATTCACAAACAGTTATGAGATAACTGAATGAATGTTATAAATCTAGCGGTTTAGTTTCACTTGATATTGAAAAGAGTTTTCGATAATGAGACTAAAATGCGGGGTTTATAACTGTTAGGCATGTGATGTCTAAGTATTTCATTTGATTAGGCATGTGATGTCTAAAGAGGTTGTGGATTCCAACTGTTGTAGTTTTACACTTTCTTTTCTGTGACCGTAAGTGTAGTATGTTCATATCGCCGGTTTCGTTGCTATACGTCAACGACAATTGGGGTATACACACTTACTTACGTTGATGACATGTGATGTTATGTGTTGCTGGATATGTTATATTGGATTGTCGTGTTTGAATAGCCGGGGGTTTTTATGTGAGATGGGTGTTTTTCATTTTCATTCATGTAAAAACTTGTATATAATATTCTTTTATTTGGGGCACTTCCAGGTTGCGGAAGCTGTCACCTTTTGTATATTATTTACTTTTCTGCACTAGGATAGACCCAAGGAGGGGAGCACAAGTAACCGGGTTCTGGGGTCCAGTGGGAGACCATCTCGAGGAGTCGAGTCCGGGTCTCCTAACCCTAGAATTGGTAGGGTTGCTTGCCGCTCTCGTAGGGGTTTAGGGGTGAGGGATTGGCTATTCATCACGACTGTGGAATCCGTGTTTTATACTGGCTCGTATTGAAAACACGGACGTCCTAGTATATCTAATGTTTCATATGTTTCTTCTGCTGCGATATCTGTGATGTGATAATGTGATGTTCTATGATAGATACAGTATATAGTATATATGATATATTATATAGACGTTACTTATGTTTTGCACCCGCACTAGCCCTGCCCTGCTCTGTCGTTAGTTACCTAACCTAACGGTGCACGAGGGGACATCGAGGCGAATGCGGATGGCATAAGTGTACGTCGTATTTATCTGTGATGTTTAGGTATTTAAATGATGGGACTTCATTAATGTGATTAATGAAAGAAAAGAACCCTAAGATGTTGTAGAATCAAATTTTAAACTAAATAGGTAGCTACAGTTCTTGCTTTGCATAGCGGTATATATGATATACCCTGCACCTTATTCGATGAGGAAAGGACCGAGATCCCTTCACCGAGAGTGACTCCTTTAGCGATAACTGGCAGATGCTACACACTCGGTTTGATTTTGATTGCTTCTATAGTTTCTGCTTTGCACAGTGATATATATGATATATCCCGCACCTCATTCGACGAGGAAAGGGCCGACGATCCCTTCACCGGGAGTGACCCCTTTAGCAAAACTAGAAAAGCCTCAAAATCACTCCATTTCAAAACTTCATTTGATTCTACAACGATATCAAGTTCATTACGCAATAGGTTTTCAGAAAAACCTGTCGTAGCCCTCCGTCATTTCAGATAAAGACTATTTAGTATTCGTGCTGCGTTTGTTGACCTCTGTCAAGGCGTAGTGTGCGGTGGCTAACTAGTATTTATCTGCTTATGCATATGATGCAGATTGGATTAGGGTATTCATACGACCTTGTTGACCTCTGTCAAGGGTCGTGCGAGTGGGTTTGATTCAATCAAGAAATGACGGGTTGAACTTGACTAGTGCACTATGGTTTGTTGACCTCTGTCAAGGTCATGGCACACTAGGGGCAAAATATTATCGGGAATTTCAAGTGTTGAAATTTGCAATGAGATTGCATACCTTCTATGAGATAGTTGGATCCCGATACCCGCTGCAAGTAAGAGTTACTCCTGGGAGAGTTTTACACATTGCAATTAGCTGATCAAGTAGGTGTCTAGAAAGGTGTCAAAGGGGTTACGCCTCTGGGAAAATGAGGTTTTACATTAATTAGGTTCGTGCGAAAGCACGGGGGACCTCCCTCAAAGTACCGACACTGGCCTGGCTGAAAGATTGGCGAACTTGTAGTGTGTAATTAATCCCGGCTAATCTTTCCTTTTAGGGTTTGAAGGAAGATTTGATAAAAATCAGTGGGAGCCATCCTGATTAGATAAGATAATAACCAATCTGATCTTGCACGAGCTTACGCTAAAGTGTTTTCTTCTCTCTCTCTCTCCAGGTAGCGACCATTTCATGCCCTAATGAAGATAATAATATGGATGTATTGACTGAACCCGCATGTTATACTGTGCAGGGGAACGTTGGACCCGTTCTTTCTTATAAGAGTTATAAGACTGAACAGGAAACAGGAGAATATCTAGATTCTCACGCCGCCCAAACGAAGAACGTGCATGATGATGCACCTTCTTCGGGTGTGTTTGTTATTAAGAACTGTTTCTCAGTTCACCCTACGTCCTGGGTATTAGATACCGGATCAGGATCCCATATATGTAAGCAGTTACATGGGCTACGAAAAGGTAGAGAACTGGGAAAAGGTGATCATTCCGTTCAAGTAGGGAATGGGGCAAATGTTGCAGCCAAAGCAGTTGGCATATATCACCTGGTATTACCAAATGGTGATACACTAGTCCTGAATGAGTGCTATTATATACCGAACATGATGTGCAACATTATATCAGTTTCTTTATTAAGTAAAGAAGAATATAATTTTGTAGTAAAGGATAATGTTATGAACATATTCCTAGATCAAAAGTTGATTGCATCAGGCTCGCTACATAATGGTATATTCATTCTCAATCAAAATACAGTCTTCAATATACAAAACACACACAAGAGGAAAAGCTCAGAAATGAACGAATCCTTCTTGTGGCACTGTAGACTTGGTCATATCAATGCGACACGACTGGCTAAGTTACATAAGGATGGTTATTTGAATTCTTTTGAATTATCATCTTATGATACTTGTCATTCATGTCTCAAAGGAAAAATGACCAAAGCTCCGTTTAGTGGACACGGAGAAAGAGTTAATGAACTCTTAGGACTGATACATAGTGATGTATGCGGTCCCATGTCTACGCATGAAAGGAACGGTTCTTCCTACTTCATTACATTCACTGACGATCTCTCTAGATTCGGACATGTGTTCCTGATGAAACACAAGTCTGAAGCTTTTGAGAAATTCAGAGAATATAAGCACGAAGTAGAAAAACAAACAGGCAAAAGTATTAAGATCCTTCGATCTGATCGAGGAGGAGAATACTTAAGAAATGAGTTCCTAGATTATCTAAAAGAGAATGGGATTCTTTCTCAGCTTACTCCTCCTTATACACCACAGCACAACGGTGTATCGGAGCGGAGGAATCGCACCCTATTAGATATGGTGCGCTCTATGATGAGTACAGCTGAGTTACCTATTTCCTTCTGGGGGTATGCGCTTGAGACAGCAGCATACCTATTGAATCAAGTTCCAACTAAATCTGTACCTACCACACCATATGAGATATGGAGTGAAGAGACCATGTCTTAAACGAGTTAAGATATGGGGTTGTCTGGCCTATGTCAAAAGGCAAAATCCAGACAAATTCGAGGCACGGTCAGTTCTATGTAAGTTTGTGGGATATCCTAAACATTCAAATGGATATCTTTTCTACCACAGTGAACAACAAAAAGTGTTTATTGCTCAACATGCCACCTTTTTAGAAAAGGAATTTCTTGCAAAAGAGATTAGTGGCTCTGAGGTAGAACTGGAAGAAGTTCCAGAAACACAAACTATAACTGAAGATTTAGTGGAACCAGAAGATTCGGTAGTACCCGACGAACCTCAGCCTCTCCGCCGATCTAGTAGGGTTTCTCGTCCACCTGAGAGATACTACGGTTTTCTCATTGATGGTGGAAGCGAGGATTGCATCATGGAGGATGATGACCCAACTAGCTTCGAGCAGGCCATCACGAGTGGGGACTCAGTGAAATGGCTGGATGCTATGCGGTCCGAGATGGAATCCATGTATACCAACAAAGTATGGACTTTGGAAGTTGCTCCTGAAGGGGTAAAACCCATTGGGAGCAAGTGGATCTTTAAGAAGAAACTTGGTGTAGATGGGAAAGTGGAGACTTTCAAAGCTAGACTTGTAGCAAAGGGTTTTCGTCAAAGACCGGGTGTGGACTATGACGAAACCTTTTCTCCAGTGGCTATGCTTAAATCCATCCGGATCATGCTTGCCATCGCTGCGTATCATGACTACGAAATCTGGCAAATGGATGTTAAGACCGCCTTTCTAAATGGTGATTTAGAAGAGTGCGTGTACATGACTCAGCCAGAGGGCTTCGTAGACAGTGGGAGCAGCGGGAAGGTGTGCAAGCTGCTTAAATCCATTTATGGATTAAAGCAAGCATCGCGGAGTTGGAACATCTGCTTTGACGTCGTTATCAAAGAGTTTGATTTCGTCAAAAACCCAGATGAACCTTGTATTTACAAGAAGGTGGCAGAGAGTAAGGTTGTCTTCCTCGTATTGTACGTGGACGACATACTCTTGATAGGAAATGATATTCCTATGCTGCAATCGGTCAAGCTCTTCTTATCACAAAGATTCTCAATGAAAGATCTTGGTGATGCCTCCTGCATATTGGGAATTAGGATCTATAGAGATAGATCCAAACGGATTTTGGGATTGTCCCAATCCAGGTACATTGACACCATACTAAAGAGGTTTAGTATGGAAGAATCCAAGCGTGGGAACTTGCCTACGATCTCTGGAGTCACTCTCTCCAAAGAGATGTCTCCCAAGACTGATTTGGAGAGAGCTCGCATGCAAGGGATACCCTATGCTTCGGCTGTAGGCTCTATCATGTATGCGATGCTATGTACCAGACCCGATGTAGCATATTCACTAAGTATAGTGAGCAGGTATCAAGCTGATCCTGGAGAGAATCACTGGACAGCTGTGAAGAGCATTCTCAAGTACTTGCGAAGGACTAAAGAGATGCTCTTGGTGTATGGTAACGGAGAACTCCAAGTGGAGTCCTTTACCGATTCGAGCTTCCAGAGTGATAAGGACGACTCTAAGTCGCAGTCGGGCTTTGTCTTTACCCTTTACGGAGGGGCGGTTAGCTGGAAGAGTTCCAAGCAAGAAACCGTGGCAGACTCGACGATGGAGGCTGAATACATCGCTGCCAACGATGCTGCCAAAGAGGCTGTCTGGATCAAGAAGTTCATTACTGAACTTGGAGTGGTTCCATCCATTGAGCATCCAATACCTTTGTATTGCGATAACAATGGAGCGGTGGCTTTGGCCAAGGAACCCAGGTCCCATCAGCGATCCAGGTATATTCTGAGGCGGTATCACCTGATCCAGGAGATAGTTGATCGCCGGGAGATCGAGGTCAGGAGGGTTGACACGAAGAACAACACGGCGGATCCACTCACGAAGGCCATTCCCCAGATACAGTTTGAGAGACTCTTCGGGATGCTCGGTATGCGATACTACAGCAGCTGGCCCTAGTGCAAGTGGGAGATTGTTAGTTGTATGTATGCCCTAGAGGCCAGTATTGTACAGATGATGTATATTATATTGGATGCTTGGACATATATAGAGATGACTTTCTTGCTCGATATGATAGTATGCTATCTGGTTACTCTTTATCTTAACTTGTACACTTGTCTCTTTGAACTGTCTTATAGTTACATATTGATAAAGCCCTTAGGATGTGTACTTGACTACCTGGACTGTGATGCAGATCATACTAGTGGGGACATGGTAGTCCATAAGTATATCCTTCAAGGTCCCTAGTCGTGGGTGTATCGAGACGGGGCATCGATATACCAGTGTAGACTAGCGTATATGCTTTTCGACCCATGAGATGGGCGATGGATGATCCCATATCCATTGGTGTTTGACATCAGAGATGGTATACGGGTGCTCAGTGGAGACTGGGTACACTGGACGGACTCGCCGAGAACTCCCAGATGGTATTATACCTCATGTCAGATGGCAGTTCTCAGGTGACACTTGTGCAGGTTAGTCTGTAGACCCGAGATCGTCATAGAGTCTTGTGTGATTCCCACTGTGCTTTGATCTCCACCTTACCATGTCCATGAGGGCGTGCAAAACGGTGGTCTTTGGGTACAGTCCCGAGTCACATGGAGGCAATGAGCGATAGGAGGGGTTTCGTCTCTCCCGGTATTGGGGGTTGATGTTGCGCTGTGCTCGATTGGCCGTAACAGAGAAGTCCCTGGCCAGGGCTGATCAGAGATTTGCTGGTAAGTGTTACCAGTAGTTTCTCGACCCGTTATGAGCCTCACATCGGCACGACTTATCGGTTATTGGGGTCTGACGTTTACCACTCCTAGACTTGATATGCGACATATCAGACGAACAGACCGGACTGTACGGTAAGTGTTACTGGTTGGATTCACAGGAGTGTGAGCGGGCTAGCTCGTCGATCTTCTGATCGCTCAATACCCGGATGGCCGTTACGTTTAGCAGACCGCTTGTGGCTTGTGGGTGCTTGATATGATCATCATCTGCTACCGGCGTATTGACGAGTCTTTAGAGTCCTACACAGAGGTTTCCTGGCTCAGGCGAAACGAAATAGGAGCTCATATGAGATATTGCAGGACCGAGAATAATGCGTGTATGTGATACCGTATTTCATTCTCGCGATGGATGTATCGATTGGTTGTATTCGATATGACCTAGTTATCGAATCATTGATTCGATAAATCGATACATTGGATACTAGTCGGTTATGTGCGACATGACCGGATCATTGAATCAAATGTTGATTTAATGATTTAATGTATAATTATATATTTGATATATTACTTTGCATTAGCTAGTATTGGTTCACTTTAAATGGATTTTCTCACTTGATGTGCAAGAAGTATATGTGATATACTTTTGTGCACATATTTGTATCATGTTTGATGATACTTGATAATTTAGTTAAGTGTATAGAATTAAACCATGGTTAATTTGATAATTAGGGTTTTGCATATTCATTTATTTATTTATTTGTTCATTTATTTATTTGGAAAAGATTTAGATAAGAATGGTGACTATGTTTGTTTTTAGTTGAAGCTTCATGAAGCTTTGACTTCTTAACCATTCTTGTCTTCATGCTTAAGCCTAACCCATCCAAGTAACCATGGTCTATTTTCTACACTCAACTATGGTTTGCTTATGATAAGTATTGAATTATTTTTCATTTTAATTCAACACTTATCATATTCTTTCTTCTTCTTCATCTTCTTCTTCAAGATAGAAAGCTTGATGCCATCAATGGCAACTTGAGCAAAAGTGAGAGAAATCCAATTCTAAAGTGAACCCACCTCCTATTTCTTCACCCTCTACCTCTTGCCAAGTTGTTTTGGGTGTTTTATTCACAAGTTTCACAACTTTGTGAAGTCGGAGCTTGAACTTGTGATGCCTCGACGTAGATCATCTTCGGCACGAAGCCGACGACCTAGTCCGCCCAATTCTCCGATGAAGCCGACGTTTGAGTTCGGGATTCGAGATGGACAGCGAGAGGACGAGTACGTGGAGCTAAGGAAGTGGAGAACCGGATCTACAAAGGTTGTAGCCTCTCTCCTTTAGTTAAGATGTTAACTAGTTCCGTTTATCGCCTAAATTTCTAGTTAACGATCCGTATTAGGGTTTCTCGGCACCCGAAAAATTTGAAATTGGCATGGTTGATGCCTTGTGAGACCTCTTGAGAGTGCCTAGGAACCCTACAGCTCGGCAAGCCTTGGTTATACGAATACAACATCATCCCTTCTACACAACATCAGTGTATGAAGTACTTTAAAGATGGTCTCGAGTATACCGTGATAGGGGAGCTGAACCCATTCTCCGTGAGTGAAGTCCGAAAGTATGAAGATGAAAAGTATTTCTTACCAGACTTTGAAGACACAGAAAGATGCCATAAGCCGGAGAATAAGCAAAAAGCAATCACCACTATTCCGGTCTTCGGAAGAGATACCGAAGAGGAAGAAGAGATAGTCTATTCGGGGCCGCTCCAATGCAACAAGCCCGGACCGTCTACCCTTATATTGATCTTCGGCAGAGACTCTGAAGATGAGGTCAATGCAGTATTTTCTGTTCGGCCATCAATATGAGCCTTCACTGGCGATGAACAGAGTTTGCAAATCGCCATGGTTCTAAAAAAGCATTACAAAGAGCTCGACGTACTTGATACCTATAGTGTGCAAGAACTGTAGACATTCTATGTCCTTCCCAGGCGAAAAGATGAAAAGGTGATCCTCTTTTATCAATCCGCGGAAACCAAAGTGGAGAAAGAAATCTGGCATGGTGCCGATTCTACGCTTGACAGGCTCCAGCCCATCCGTCTGCCCAGATACTACACAGAAGGATTAAAAAGGCTGTTGAGATACCAAGGCGTACCCTTCAAACAGATTGCTCGACAAGCTCAGTTCTACAACAGGATCTGGAACGTCCCCGGAACTCAGCGAAAATTGCCCAACGGGAGAATGGAAACGATTGGGCTTGTATATGTTCAATCCAAGAAACAAGAGCGATTCCATGGCTGCTACGTTATACATGATTTCGATGAAGAAGGGGATGCTCTGTTAGAAGACACTGCAATTGAACCAAAATGAGATCCTGCCGTAAAAATGCCAAATCCATCGTTTGAAGAACAGATGGACAAGCTAATAATGGCAGCGGCTCAAAAGGTCCGGGATGACCACAACCGTGAAATGGCCATTTACGAGAAAGCCAGGATGCAGCGCCTCCTTCAACAGGCTACGGAGAATGATGATGCCCTTCGTCGCCAGCCCTTCATACAGAAGACCCGACGCGGAGGCAAAAACAAACTAAAGAACGAAAAAAACGTTCGACAGCAGCAAAGCGGGTCCAAAAAGCCACGCGGTCGAGAATTAAGCAGCCGGGATCCGTCTCTTATAAAGAAGATGGATCGAGCATATTCGTTTCCCCAAGACAAGATAAGGAAGATATTCGATCTTATTATGAAACATCAAATGATTACGCTCCCGGAGTCCAAGCACCCCGAACAAGTAAACGATATCTGTCACCCGGATTATTGTTCCTATCACCGAGCGATAGGACATCCTCTTGAAAACTGCTTCACCTTCAAAGACTGGGTTGAAGACCAGTATCAACTCGGCAGGTTCGCTCTATCTGACAGTTGGAGGGTAACCCCACCACAAAAACACGAGCCGAAAGAAACGTATGTGGCAAGAGTAGAACCAGATCAACGTCGGTCGTGGAAACAATCCCATACCTATCACGTGATTATGCTGTCAGAAGAAGGAGTGCCCGAGAACATGGATGACCTCTCCTGGTGCTTCGAGAATGAGGATGAAAAGGAATTGATCTAAGAATTTCCACCGGCGCCAAAAGAGTTGGAAGATGGAATACATACTACTGCGAATAACCTAAGGAAAATTGACTTGGGGACGGCAAACGACCCGCGGCCTACGTTTGTCAGCGAGCAGCTGTCTAAAGAACAGGTAGCTACGCTAAAAGACGTGCTCATGCAGTATAAAGATTGCTTCGCATGGAATTACTCCGAGATGCCAGGACTAGATCCAAAAATAGCCGTCCACAAATTGGCAATATCTCCGGACGTCAAGCCAGTCAAACAAGTGCCGAGAAGAATGCGGCTCGAACTTGAAATGAGCATCAACGCCGAGGTCAAGAAGCTAATCGACTCCGGCTTCATCCAAGAGGTTCAGTACCCTGACTGGATCGCCAACATCGTCCTAGTGATGAAGAAAAATAGGACGGTGTGCATTTGCATAGACTTTCGAGACCTCAACAAAGCCTGTCTGAAGGATGACTTTCCCGTACCGGTCATCAAGCTAATGATAAACAGCACGTCCATTCACGAAGTCTTCTCCTTCATGGATGGATCATCAGGGTGCCATCAAATAAAGATGCATTCCGAAGACCAGAAGCATACCGCTTTCCGGACCCCGCTGGACATATTCGGCTACAAAGTGATGCCTTTCGGTCTGAAGAACACCGGCGCCACCTATCAGAGGACCATGACGAAAATTTTCGATGAGCTCATACATGAAATCATCGAATGCTATATCGACGACCTCGTGGTGAAAAGTAAATCGCATGGGGAGCATTGGGTGCATCTGGAGATAGTGTTCCAGCACCTTCGGAAATACAACCAGAAGATGAACCCTCTCAAATGCGCATTTGGGGTTTCCTCGGGCAAATTCCTAGGATTCATCGTACGACACCGGAGCATCGAAATAGACCCATCAAAGATCAAGGAGATCATGGAAATGCCTCCGCCAAGAACTCTCAAGCAACTGCGGTCTCTACAGGGAAAGCTCGCTTATATCCGGCGGTTCATAGCTAATCTATCCGACAAATGCCGCCCCTACAGCCATTTAACGAAGAAGGGGGCCCCTTTCATCTGGGATCATAAATGCCAGAGCGCACTAGATAAAATCAAGCAATACCTGCAGAATCCTCCGGTGCTGACTGCTCCAGTCAAGGGAAAGCCTCTCATCCTGTACACAACCGCCCTTGAAGTTTACTTAGGCACACTATGGGCACAGAAAAATGACCAAGGGAAGGAGAGAGCCCTCTACTATTTGAGTCGAGTTCTCCTGGGGGGCAGAAAACAACTACTCCCCCATCGAAAAACACTGCCTGGTGTTAATCTTCGCGATAACGAAGCTCAGACACTATGCGTTGGCGCATGAGGTTCACCTCATATCAAAAGTGGATCCTCTCAAATATTTGATGTCAATAGCTATACTAACGGGATGGCTCGCTAAATGGGCCATCCTCTTGATAGAGTTCTCGATAACATACCGACCTCTCAATGCAGTGAAAGCCCAGGCCATCGCCGACTTCCTCGCTGAGCATCCGATACCTGCCGATTCACCCCTAAATTGCGAATTGCCGGATGAGCACGCGTTTGACACGATCGACAGGGAGAGAGGAGAGAATGATACCCGATGGGAACTCTATTTTGATAGGGCATCTTCCATGAAGAAGCGAAAGCACAGCTCCCCTATAATCAAATCTGGGGTAGGCCTTATCTTCGTGACTCCACAAGGAGGGATAATGCGCTTTGCCTTTTCCTTAACAGAGCCGAGGACAAACAATGAAGCCGAATATGAATCTTTGATGGTAGGTCTTGAGATCGCCGTCGACATGGGAATCAAAAACCTCCTCATATACGGAGACTCCCAGCTGGTCGTTAGTCAAGTAAACGGCGACTATCAAACGTGCAAACCAGAGTTGGTAAAGTACGGCGAGAGAGTACAACAATTGCTTACTCAAATTCCTTCTTACGTTCTGGAAAGCATACCGCGTACGGAAAATAGCAAAACTCGCTAAAGAACTGGTTGACGAAAACCTCGATAACGTAAGAATCGTTATGCAAAGCCGTCGGGTCCTTGCACCAGTAGAAATATTTCCGGAGTCGTCCGAAGAAAAGGGAGCGACCAAGCAAACGGCCCTACAAATAAAAAACCAGGAAAAGGCTAAGGATTGGAGAGAAGTCTTTATAGACTACTTCAAATCCCGTCGAACACCTGAAGATGCGTCCTCAAGACATCAGCTCATTAAACGAGCTCTGTCTTTCGCCTACGTCAATGACACGCTGTATAAAAGATCGTTCGACTCTCTATGGATGAGATGCCTGGGACCGAAAGAAGCAAGGAGAGTCATCCAAGAAACTCACAACGGACTCTGTGGTTCTTATCAAGCTAGGCCAAAGATGAAGCTGAAGATCAAAAGGATGGGCTACTATTGGCCCGCGATGATTCAGGATTGTCTCGAATACGCGAAACAATGCCACTTGTGCCAAATTCATGAGGACTTCATCCACCAGCATCCAAACCCGCACACCCAACAGTGGCTAGTTGGCCGTTCGAGATGTGGGGAACCGACATAATTGAGCCCATAGAACCAGCATCATCCAAAGGACATCAGTTCATACTGGCGACAACTGATTACTTCTCCAAGTGGGCAGAAGCAGTACCGCTAAGAGAAGTGAAGACGGAGAATATTCTCCATTTCTTTAAGACACACGTCATCTATCGGTTGGGCACTCCACAACGGATTACCACTGATAACGGGCCGGCCTACAGAAGTCACAGAATCAGCCGCTTCGCACAACAGCATAATATAGACTGGAGATACTCTTCGGCCTACAATCCCCGAGCTAACGGCCTGGCTGAGGCTTTCAACAAGAACTTGACAAAGATCATGAAGAAGACGGTGTCCAAAAATAAGAAGGACTGGCACGAGAGACTGCATGAAGCTCTCTCGGCGTATCGGACCACGTTCAAAACGGCCACAAACACAACGCCGTATGCATTGGTATTTGGCACTGAAGCAGTACTCCCCTTGGAGATAGAGCTACCCTCCCTACGAGTGGCGGTTCATTACGAGCTAACAGACAAAGAGATTGCTCATCTTCGGCTTGAGGAGCTCGACGCCCTTGACGAAACCCGGCTCATGGCGCAGCAAAACTTGGAGACTTACAAAGCAAAAATGACGCGCTCATACGAGAGATTGACTAGGCCGAGAACATTCAACCAAGGCGAACTCGTGCTAGTGGTCAAGAGACCTATGATCCCCAATCGTGCCAAACGGGGGAAATTCGAGCCGAACTATGAAGGCCCGTACATCATAGACAAAGTCTATCATGATAGGGTTTACTTGCTCATGGATATGCATGGCGAAAGACCCTTCCGACCAATAAACGGCCGATTCCTTAAGGAGTACTACGCTTGACGAGTCATGAACCAGGTTAATGATAGATGACGACGCCTATGTCCGCTCGCTATTTTCTTGATTCCAGACTCGAAAAATAGTATCCAACGATACCCCATCCCAAACACGGAAAACTACGGACCGATGCGTCTACAAACCGCAACATCCTAAGGTTGACGCAAAAAAATATATATAATAATAAAAAAAAAGAAATTACAAAAACTGTACGTCCATAAGCGAAATGGGCATGGATGAAAACCTGAAAGGACTCCGTGAGTAAAAACAGCAGGGCTACCGACGAGTTTGTGAAAACTCGAAAGGGCGCAATCTCGTTAAAAGACACTTGCAAGGTCCTCTCGACCTTGTAAGGAGAAAATACCTGCATGAGATCCTTACGACTCACAAGGGAGCAGCACACTTAGGGATCCCCACGATTTCTAAGGGCCTGTTTGGTTGCAGGATTATGGATTTGGATTTGGATTTGGATTTTGGATTGTAGAATCCTGGGATTCCATAATTTTGTGTTTGGTTGATGGATTTGGATTTCTAGGATTCCTTTGTTTTTTATGGGGGGTCCACCACAAAATAAGGATTCTTGAATCCTAAAAAATTTCAAGGATTTTCAAGGATTTGGCACTATTCATTGTACTTTTAGATGGGACCCGTGTACTTTATTTATTTAATAATCCTCTCTCTATCTATCTCTCTCTAAAATCCTCAAATCCAAATCCCACATTTTTTCACCAACCAAACAAAGATTACAAGAATCTACAAATCCAATACTAGGAATCCAAAACCAACCAAACAACAAATTACCAAATCCAGAAATTTCAACCGTACTATTTTGGAATCCAAATTCCATAATCATGCAACCAAACAGGCCCTAAGGAGAAGTTATACTTACGAGATCCTCATGACTCGTAAGGAGAATTCCCCTATGAGACCCTCACGGCTCATAGGATTCAAAAACCTTAAGCTACAGGGATCTGAACCTGTTCTTAAGCCGCCATACACCCTAATATTGCCCTACAAGTATTTCAATATTGACCCTTGTATACAATCCACAGGCACGAATAAACATTTCCCCAACAGAGTCCCGCCAGCGACGAGGGATATTCTCACATGGTGAACGACTCTTGTAAATCCTCTCGACTTATAAGGAGAAAATACTCTTGTAAGATCCTTACGACTTATAAAAGAACATACACTTAAGAACCCTCATGATTCTTAAGAAGAAAATGCACATACGAGATCCTCACGACTCGTAAGGAGAAATATCTTTATGAGACCTTACGGCTCATAAAGTCAAAAGCCTTAGTCGACAGGATCTTAACCCGGTTTGCTAAGCCACCTTTGTTCGAACCGACAAAGGCAAATGATAATTCGCTCCTGGCCGTATCCTAGTTGTAGCGATGCTGATGCCTAAATCGGTATCAAATTCCAAGTCTAAACTCGCGATAAAAATCAACAAGCCAAAAATGCATATGAAATAGCCGAAATGATGGGGCAACTTGCAACAAAATCAGCAAGTAAAATATATGCATACAAAATAGCCGAAATGATTGGGCAACTCGCGATAAAAAGCAGCGAGTAAAAAGAAAAATAGTCAAAATGATTGGGCACCGCGAAAAATAGCCAAAATGATTGGGCAATCGCGACTTTCGCGATACAAAAAGCTGAAATGATAGAGCATCGCAAAAAGAAAACAAAAAATACAGATAGAAATGAAACTTTTGCCCTGCAGGTAAGTTCATACTGACCCCTGTATACAATCCATAGACATAAACGAATAGGGAACCACATGTCCTAACAAACTCTATCAGAGGGAGAGTTAGATCTCAGCGGCAATGTCTGCATCCCAGAAGACCAGCAACGGCGTTCCTCCTCATGCCAGCAGGACACGGACGCGACACTACCAATCGGAGTCGCGACAAAGTCCCTAGTTCTAAGACTCTGCGGTTCACAGACAACCTAGAGTCAACCATGACACCGTAGAAAACGGAGCAAGTCAATCCCGACACCGTAGAAAATGGAGCAAGTCAATCCCGACACCGTAGAAAACGAAGAAAACCACCAACACCGTAGAAAATGGAGCAAGTCGATCCCGACACCGTAGAAAACGGAGAAAGTCAACCTTGACACCGTAGAAAACGGAGCAAGTCAACCACCGACATTGTAGAAAATGGAGAAAGTCAACCCTGACACCGTAGAAAACGGAGAAAGTCAACCACCGACACCGTAGAAAACGGAGAAAGTCAACTCCGACACCGTAGAAAACGGAGAAAGTCGATCCCGACACCGTAGAAAATAGAGAAAGTCGATCCCGACACCGTAGAAAACGGAGAAAGTCGATCCCAACACCGTAGAAAACGGAGAAAGTCGACCCTGACACCGTAGAAAACGGAGTAAGTCGATCCCGACACCGTAGAAAACGGAGAAACTCAACCCTAACACCGTAGAAAAGGGAGTAAGTTGATCCCGACACCGTAGAAAACGGAGAAAGTCAACCCTGACACCGTAGAAAATGGAGAAAGTCGATCCCGACACCGTAGAAAACGGAGAAAGTCAATCCCGACACTGTAGAAAACGAAGAAAATCAATGTCACGCCCCGCTTCCGGGTGTACAGCGAAGGGGACGCGACGAGGCCGCTATGTATTTACTTTGAAGTAAATATGCTAAGCGTATCTAAGCAATATAAAAGAAATGTACACAAGAGACAAATGTAAAGAACAGCAACTTTATTTATTAACATTCTTTTGTACAATGCATGGAAAAGTAAATACAACTGAATGAAAGCAATGCCTAAACAATGGCATAACAGAAAAGAAAAATACTGAAATAAAAGTGTACAATGTAGTTAGTGCTCTGGATCATATGTAAGCTGGTCCAGGTCCTCACTGGTAGGCTCGATCTCCTTAGTGTCCAGATCACCTGACAACATTCCAAAGAAGAAAGAAAAGGAATGTCGCCAGCGAACAATCTCTCAGTAAGTCCCAAAAATAAGGGAGAAATAGAATAGACAGAATGAGAAGGTAGCTTTTGAAGTTGTATTATATGGTTAATGCTGTTGTTTGTAGCTTGGTACAGAAGGATGCCAGTGTATACGAAAGGAGTCTCTATATGTTAGAGACTAGGGCAAACGGAATGTACAAGGCTCCGTTATACAACCCGGAATAACGGCATTTGGATTCAGGTTAGGTGTCTTAATCTTGCAGTCTCGTGCCACTTTTAACACCTTCCGTACCAATCTACCCCTTAAACCCCGCGATATCTTGATTGTATTGTTTGTATTGTATTTCAACTTGTAATTGAATTATAGTTTAGATTGTATATTTGGATGACTTGCCGAAACCATGATATCAGTAAAATGGATGTACTGGAGAATCATGGATGTAACTGGAGAATCATGTAAATGGAAGTATATCCATGGTTCGGTTCAATCAATACGGATTGAATATATGGATTCATGGATTCATGTTGAATTGTAGTTTTGTAATTTCATACTTGAATCATATTCAAGTCAGATTATTATAATGAGACTCAGTCTGAGTCAGAACAATTAGAAAAGAAATTGAAGTCCTGATTGTTTTGATCTTGTCGGTAACCGCTGCACATGGGCGGCAGGATTTGTGTCTTTTTCAAAAACGATTACCGTCTTGATAACACCATTGTTAAGTTTTCTACCTTAAATAGGCAAGCACCCACTTCTCCGGCTCCCTGAGACTCAAGAGATTGGTCCCGCTTAAACCTATATTTACTAGAGGCCTTACAATAATTTATAGAACTTGAAAGGGTTTTATGTAAAAATACTTTTGTATAATTTTCAAAATACACCCTAAGTGTTTATTTATCGTCTTTAGAGTTGTAATAAATATAGATTTTATATTTGTGACATTTCTAGTGAGAATAACCTATTTTTCTCATAATACGTGGTATTTAATTGTAATATTGAACTTGTATGGATTTCATGCTATTTTAATGTAAAGTGATCCTTGTGATTTTAGAAAAAAATTGGAATATTTATATTATTGCAGAATAGATATTTTAATGATACATATATATATATATATATATAAATTTTAATATATATCATATTTCTAGAAATCTCATTTTCTTAAGATTTTCGTATTTTAAATCTCTCGAGACCGAATTCTCCTTGTAGACGTCTGTATCTCACACTACTAAGCCCAAGGATATGTAATAATCCGCACCATCCCGGTCGGGTTCCCCAAAATGGGTTGTAGCGACGCTTTGCAAAGATTTGTAAAATACTTAATCTTTTTAGAAAACGGTTTTATTAGTAAATGGTATTTATTTGAAAGGTTTCGTTTTCCCGTATTCTAGGTTCCCGAAAGTATTGCGCTATGTTGCATATGAGTGTTGTGAGGAGGTAGGTCATTACCTCGCGATCTACTTAAAGGTATAGCAAGATTGAGGTTGTTTTAAAGTCGAAATAAAACTACATGGTATTATACCGAAAAAGAGCGATAAAAATTAAAATGGAAATCCTTTTGATATGGAACGTGTTCCATATGATTCGTTAATGTTTAATAGTCAATATATAAAGGTTTAGTATGATTGTTTTTAAGAAAAGGTTGGATTTTTAGAAAGAACCGAATCGGAAATCGGATTAACTCCGATTCCGTCGGGTTTTAAAAATACGGATTTTGAGAATAGTAAAGTGAAGAAGGAATTGGGAATTATGGGTTTAGAGCTTAGAAAAGAGAGAGAGGAAGTGGTAGGAGGCGCCGGTGCGTGTTTCGTCACCGAGAGCTCCTAGGGTTGTCGTCAGAAAATCGCCGAAGTTTTCGCCTTTTACTAACTCCAAAAGTACACTAAAATTTCTAGAGATTTCTTGAGAGTTTTGATCAGAATTTTGGAGTGGGGGTGTGTGTTTAGGGATTGTATTTATAGGGTAAAGCTAGGGTTTAGGGTAGGTGAAAGGTTGAATTGAAATTTTTAATAAAAATTGTATTAAAATAAGGTTTAATGTGATTTAAAAGGGCTCTGGAACCGATCTACATAATTAAAGTGTGCAGGGGTACAGGGAAGATGAAGAAGCAGATATTTCATGTTGACGACCCGGCGGTCCGACCGAGTCCGGCCGGCGGCGCGGGCCGAGTCGGCCGAGTCGCCGGCCGACTCGGGCCAAGTCAAGGCCGGGGTCGTCGCCGTGGGTCTGTCATCTCTTGGTCCTCACTGTGGTGTAGTTTGTTTTATTTGTGTACTGAGGTTTTTACGAGTTATGCATGTGTAAACCCTTGGTATTCTAAAAATTCAAAATAAAACAATATTAAAAATAATGTGGGGTATGGGATTTGAACTCTGGTAGCTTGGTTCAGCAATGCAAGGTATTACCAATGAGCTACAAGCTCCTTCTTGCTATTAAAAAGCAAAACAAACTTATATCTTGTGCTCAGGAAAAAATACCCATTTCTGTATTTTTGAAAAAATTGTACAGAAAGTTGTACAAAAAGTCTAGGGATGTTACATTCTACCCTCCTTATAAAAATTTCGTCCTCGAAATTTGTAAAAGGAAAGTGTAACAGATTTAAGGAAAGTTTGGTGATAGAACTATTGGTAGTGTATGAACAATATCAAAGTGATACAACGGTTTGAGAATGTGAAAGAGACTTACCGGTGTTACCTTGACCTACAGTCTCGGCTTCTACGGCTGCTAATGTGTAAGCATGTCGCCGTGGCACGTTCCTCCTAGCTGGAGGCACATTCCTCTGTCCTCGAGGCATGTTCCTCAGTGCCTGTTGGAATTGGCGATTTGGATGTGCGGGTGGTGGGGCAGGTGTTAGTTATATGTATGCCCTAGAGGCCATTACTGTACATAGGATGTATATTGTAGTGGATGCTGGGACATATATAGGGAGGACTTTCTTGCTCGACATGATAGTATGCTATCTGGTTGAACTTTACCTTAACGTGTATACTGATTGTCTCTCTGTTACATGTTGGTAAAGCCCTTAGGATGTGTGCTTAACCACCTGGACTATGATGCGGATCATACTAGTGGGGACATGGTAGTCCATAAGTACATCCTTCAAAGTCCCTAGTCGAGGGTGTATCAAGACGGGGCATCGATATACCAGAGTAGACTAGCGTGTAGCTTCTCGACCCATACAGATGGGCGATGGATGATCCCATATCCATTGGTGTTTGACATCAGGGATGATATACGGGTGCTCAGTAGAGACTGGGTACACTGGACGGACTCGCCGAGAACTCCCAGATGGTATTATACCTCACGTCAGATGGCAGTTCTCTGATACCACTGTAGGGTTCCTAGGCACACTAGTGAGGTCTCACATGGTATCGACCATGCCAATTTCAAAAATTCTAGGTGCCGAGAGACCCGACTACGGATCGTTGGCTAGATTTCTAGGCGAAAAGATAACTAGTTAACAATTAACTAATGGGAAAACGGAAATACAACCTTTGTAGATCCGGTGCTCCACCTCCATAGCTCCGCAACGAAGTCATCTCCGCTGTCCAAAAGGAATCCGGGCTCTAGAGTCGGCTTCGTAGGAGAAAAAGCGAGCTAGGTCGTCGATGTCCATGCCGAAGATGATCTACGTCGAGGCATCGCTAAATCAAGCTCCACCTTCACCAAGCCCTAAAAACTTGTGAAGGAAACACACTCTACTACTTGGCAAGAGGTAGAGGATGAAGAAATAGGAAGTGGGTAGACTTTAGAATTGGATTTCTCACTCTTTATCATCAATCACCATTGATGAATGAAAGCTTTTTCTTCTTTGCTCATGAAGAAGAAGAAGAAAGAAATATATGATAAGTTAATTAAAAATAATAGAAAAACAAATACTTATCATATCATTAACTATAGTCAAGTGTAGAGAATGAATCATGGTTAGTGGGAATGGTTAGGGTTAAGGATGAGATAAGAATGGTTGACTTGATCAAAGCTTCATGAAGCTTCAACTAAACTCCAAAACTAGCAACCATTCTTTTCTCTTCTTTTCCAAAATGAATAAATAAATAAATAAATGAATAAATAAAGGAAATGAAACCCTAGCCATTCTTTTAACCATGGTTTAATTCTTTGCACTTAACCAAGTAAACATGTATCATCAAACATGATACAATCAAGTGCACAAAATCATATCGCATATGTAATGCGCACATCCGAGTGAGAAAATCCATTTAAAGTGAACCAATACTAGTTAATGCAAAGTAATATATCAAATATATATAATTATACATTAAATCATTAAATCAACACTTGATTCAATGATCCGGTCATGTCGCACACAACCGACTAGTATACAATGTATCGGCTTATCGAATCAACGCTTGAATCGATAACTAGGTTATATCGCATACAACCATTCGATACATTCATCGCGAGAATGGAATACGGTATCACATACACGCATTATTCTCGGTCCCGCACATATCTCATATGCGCTCCTATTTCGTTTCGCTTGAGCCAGGAAACCTCTGTGTAGGACTCTAAAGACTCGTTAATACGCCGGCAGCAGGCGATGATCATATCAAACACCCACAAGCCGCAAGCGGTCTGCTAAACGTAACGGCCACCCGAGTATTGAGCGATCTGAAGATCGACGAGCAAGCCCGCTCACACTCCAGTGAATCCGACCAGTAACACTACCGTACAGTCCGGTCTGATCGTCTGATATGTCGCATATCTTGCCTAGGGGTGGTAAACGTCAGACCCCAATAGCTCGATAAGTCGTGTCGATATGAGGCTCATAACGGGTCGAGAAACTACTGGTAACACTTACCAGCAATTCTCTGATCAGCCCTGGCCAGGGACTTCCTGTTATAGCCAATCGAACACAGCGCAACATCAACCCCCTATACTCCGCCGAGAACTCCCAGATAGTATTATACCTCACGTCAGATGGCAGTTCTCTGGTGACACTGGTACAGAGTAGTCTGTTGACCCGAGATCGTCATAGAGTCTTGTGTGGTTCCCACTGTGCTTTGATTTCCATCTTACCACGTCCAAGAGGGCGTGCAAAACGGTGGTTTTTGGGTACAGTCCCGAGTCACATGGAGGCAATGAGCGATAGGAGGGGATTCGTCTCTCCCGGTATAGGGAGTTGATGTTGCGCTGTGTTCGATTGGCTATAACAGGAAATCCCTGGCCAGGGTTGCTGAGATTTACTGGTAAGTGTTACCAGTAGTTTCTCGAAAAGTTATAGACCTCATATCGACACGACTTATCGAGCTATTGGGGTCTGACGTTTACCACCCCTAGGTGAGATATGCGCCGCGGTTCCGCGGCCACTGTATTGAATTACCATCACGTGTCTTCCACAGTAACTCATGTCTTGTAGTGCTGAGTCTTCTGGGAATTTTTAATATTTTTTCAAGAGTTGAATTTTCTGGGTTGTTTTGGGGACTTAGTATATTCGATCGGATTATCAAATTTTGTCTGTGTGGCTTTCCGGATAATTTTTAGAATATGTTAAAAAGTTCGATCGGATATAAATACCCAATTTTTCCCCTGTCGGGAAATTTCCAAGTGTTGGATTTTTCCGTAGTTTAACGACGTTCTAAGTAGTGCAAGTAACGCGATGGACCCTCTAGAAGACAACAAACCTTAACTCGATTATGTGACCGTCTTGAACTGCCCTTTGAACCTTCGGGTTTGGGGCAGTACGGCGTGCCACATGTGAGGCGTTGGCTTGACCCTTCTACGGCTGGACCGTTGGTACTGAGGCACGAACGGAATGTTGTTAGACTTGTCTCATATGTTGATCTGTATCGGGAAAACTTGGGTGTTCGAATGTTCAATCGGAAAGTTTAACATTTTCTAATTATCTGGAATGGGATACAATAATTGGAATTCACAAGTAGTTATGAGATAACTAAATGAATGTTATAAACATAGCAGTTTAGTCTCACTTGATCGGTTGCCACGGAATTTTGATGTGATCAAAAGTCCGTCACAATCACGTAGCGTACGCGGATACTCGCCGGGTAAACTTAATAGATAGCCTCACTCCATAGCCCCGACCAAGTGACTGTAGGAGAACCCCGTCGCCGAAAGCATCCGTTCGGGTGCTCGCGGTAGCGGTGTTCCGCCTTGGTGCACTTCGTCGGCGGTATCGGGGGTGCAGCCGTCTACTGAAGTTTGCGACGAGCATTCGATCATGATGTCGGGAATCCTGTTGAATTGCCCGACTTGATATTGAAAAGTGTTTTCGATAATGAGACTAAAATGCGGGGTTTATAATTATTAGACATGCGATGTCTAAGTAATTCATTTGATCAGGCATGCGATGTCTGAGGTGGTTGCTGATTCCAACTGTTGTAGTTTTACACTTTCTTTTCTGTGACCGTAAGTGTAATATGTGATATCGCCGGTTTCGTTGCTATATGTCAACGACAATTGGGATGGACATATTTACTTACGTTGATGACATGTGATGTTATGTGTTGCTGGATATGTTATATTGGATCGTCGTGTTTGAATAGCCGGGGGTTTTTATGTGAGATGAGTGTTTTTCATTTTCATTCATGTAAAAACTTGTATGTAATATTCTTTTATTGGGGCGCTTCCAGGTTGCGGAAGTTGTCACCGTTTGTATATTATTTACTTTTCCGCACTAGGATAGACCCAAGGAGGAGGGCACAAGTAACCGGGTTCTGGAGTCCAGTGGGAGACCAACTCGAGGAGTCGAGTCCGGGTCTCCTAACTCCAGAATTGGTAGGGTTGCTTGCCGCTCTCGTAGGGGTCTAGGGGTATGGGTTTGGCTATTCATCACGACCGTGGAATCCGTGTTTTATACTGGCTCGTATTGAAAACACGGACGTCCTAGAATATCCAATATTTCATATGTTTCTTCTGCTGCGATATCTGTGATGTGATCATGTGATGTTCTGTGATAGGTACAGTATATAGTATATATGATATATTATATAGACGTTACTTATGTTTTACACCCGCGCTAGCCCTGCCCCGCTCTGCCGTTAGTTACCTAACCTAACGGTGCACGAGGGGACATCGAGGCGAATACGGATGGCATAAGTGTACGTCGTATTTATCTGTGATGTTTAGGTATTTTAAATGATGGGACTTCATTAATGTGATTAATGAAATAAAAGAAACCTAAGATGTTGTAGAATCGAATTTCAAAATAAAACAGGTAGCTACAGGTCTTGCTTTGCACAGAGGTATATATGATATATCCTGCACCTTATTCGATGAGGAAAGGACCGAGATCCCTTTACCGGGAGTGACTCCTTTAGCAATAACTGGAAGATGCTACACACTCGGTTTGTCTTTTGATTGCTTTTAAGAGTTTTTGCTTTGCACAGTGATATATATGATATATCCCGCACCTCATTCGACGAGGAAAGGACCGACGATCCCTTCACCGGGAGTGACTCCTTTAGCAAAACTAGAAAAGCCTCAAAAACACTCCATTTCAAAATTCATTCGATCCTACAACGATATCAAGTTCATTACGCAATAGGTTTTCAGAAAAACCTGTCGTAGCCCTCCGTCATTTCAGATACGTACTAGTTAGTATTCGTGCTGCGGTTGTTTGGCCTCCGTCAAGACGTAGTGTACGGTAGCTAACTAGTGCTTATCTGCTAGCATATGATGCGATTGGATTAGGGTATTCGTACGGCGTTGTTTGGCCTCCATCAAGGGTCGTGCGGGTGGGTTTAATTCAATCAGGAAATGACGGGTTGAACTTGACTAGCGGACTATGGGTTGTTTGGCCTCCGTCAAGGTCATAGCGAGCTAGGGGCAAAATATTATCGGGAATTTCAAGTGTTGAAATTTGCAATGAGATTGCATACCTTCTATGAGATAGTTGGATCCCGATACCCGCTGCGAGTAAGAGTTACTCCTGGGAGAGTTTTATACATTACAATTAGCCGATCAAGTAGGTGACTAGAAAGGTGTTAACGAGGTTACGCCTCTGGGAAAACGAGGTTTACATTAATTAGGTTCGTGCAAAAGCATGGGGGACCTCCCTCAAAGTACCGACACTGGCCTGGCTGAAAGATTGGCGAACTTGTAGTGTGTAATTAATCCCGGCTAGTCTTTCCTTTTAGGGTTTGAAGGAAGATTTGATAAAAAGCAGTGGGAGCCATCCTGATTAGATAAAATAATAACCAATCTATTCTTGACAGAGCGCACGCTGAGTGTTTTCTTCTCTCTCTCTCCTGGTAGCGACCATATCACTCCTTAATCAAGATAATAATACGGATTTTTGACCGAACCCGCTTGTTATACTGAGCTGGGGAACGTTGGTCCCGCTCCAACTTATAATTGTTATAAGACAGAGCAGGAAATTGGGGATTACCAGAATTCCCGTGCCGCCCAAACGAAGAGAGTGCATGCTGATGCATCATCTTCGGGTGTGTTCATTATACAGAACTGTTTCTCAGTATCCTTTACATCCTGGGTATGTGATACCAGATCAGGATCCCAGATATGTAATCTGTTATATAGGGCTACAGATAGGTAGAGAACTGAGAACGGGTGATAAGTTTCATGAGACAGAAAACGGGGCAAATGTTGCAGCCAAGTCTGTTGGTCACTGTCACCCTGTATTACAAATACATTGATTCTGAACAAATGTTATTAGATACCGAACCTGATATACAAAATCATATCAGTCTCTTTATTAGTAAAGAAAGGATATAATTTTGTATTGTTGGATAATGTTTTGAACATTTCCTATATCAAAAGTTGATCGGTTCAGGCACGTTATCTAAAAGCATTGACGTTCTAAATCAAACTACAGTTCTTAGTATACGGAACACACACAAGAGGAAGAGTTCAGAAATGAACGAATCCTTCTTGAGGCATTGTAGACTAGGTCATATCAATGTGACCCGACTGTCTGGAGTTACATTTAGATGCATATTTAAATCAGTTTGAATTTACATCTTGTGAAACTCGCCAGTTATGTCACAGAGATAAGATGACCATAGCTCCGTTTACTGGAAACAGAGAAAGAGTTAGTAAACTCTTGGGATGATACATGTTGATGTATGTAGGTCCCCTGTCTACATATGCCAAGACTGGTTCTTTATACTTCATTACGTTCTCTGATGATCTCTTTAGATTCAGACATATGTTCTTGTTGAAACAAAAGTCCGAACCTTTTGAGATATTCACGGAATATAAGTTAGAAGTAGAGAACCAAAATACGGGTAGAAGTATTATGTCCTATAATGAGATCAAGGAGGAGAATACTTGAGCACGGAAATACTGGACTATTCTAAAGGAGAATGAGATTCTCTCTCGGCATTACTCCTCCGTATACACCATAGCACGATGGTATATCGGGGCGGAGCAATCACACCCTATATGATATGGTGTGCTCTATGATGAGTATTACTGAGTTACCTATTTCCTTTTAGGGGTTATGCGCTTGAGAAGCTGCATACCTATTGAATAGGGTTCGAATCAAATCAGTTGCCTACCACTTCATATGTGATATGGAAAGGGAAGAGCCCATATCTTAAGTTAGTTAAGATTTGGGGTTGCCCGGCCTATGTCTAAAAGCAAAATCCGGACAAGCTCGAGGCAAGGCCTGTAATGTAGAACTAGAAAGGTTCCAGCTATACAAACTGCAGCTGATGATTTAATAGAACCAAAGGATTCAGTAGATTCCAACGAACCTCAGCCTCTCCGCCGATCTAGTAGGGTTCCTCACCCACTTGAGAGATACTTAGGTTGCTCTATGACAGTGGGAGCGAGGATTGCATCATGAGATGATGACCCAACTAGTTTCGAGCAGGCCATCAGGAGTAAGACTCTGTAAGAATGGCTGGATGCTTAGCGATCTGAGATGGAATCCTTATACACCAACAAAGTATGGACTTTGGTTGCAATATCTGAAGGGTTAAATCCCCATCAGGAGCAAGTATATCTTGAGAAGATTGCTTGGTGTAGATGGAAAAGTTGAGACTTTCAAAGCTAGACTTGTTAAAAGTTTGCATCATTGACCAGATATGGATCATAATGTTAAAACCTTTTCAAGTAACTATGCTTAAGTCCATCCAGATCCTACTTGCCATGGCTACATACCATGACTGCGATATCTGGTGGTTGGGTGTCTTGACTGCTTTTCTAAATGATGAGCGTCTATAAGTACACAGCCAGAGGGCTTCGTAGACAGTGGGAGCAGCGGAAACGTGTGCAAGATGCTTTATAGGTTAAAGCAGGCATCGCGGAGTTGGAACATCTGTTTTGATGGATTGGTCAAAGAGTTTGACATCATCAAAATGGTAGATGAACCTTGTATATACAAAAAGGTAGTAGGGAGTATGGTGACGATCCTCGTAGAGTACGTGGATGACATACTCTTGATAAGAAAGGAGTTTCTTATGCTACGCTCGATCAATCTCCGCTTATCACAAAGATTCTTCATATAGGATTAAAGTGATACCTACTAAATCCTGGATTTTGGATCTATGAGATAGATCTAAATGGATGTTAGGAAACTCACTAGATGTAGTGAGGTGGTGTCAATCGATCCTGAGGAGAATCACTGGAAGGGTTCCAGGGTGATAAAGATGACTGAATGTCAGTCACAGGCATTGTCTTTACCCTCAGTAAAGGGACGGTATGTTGGAAGAGTTCCAAGCTGGATACCGTGACATACTAGACGATAAAGGCAGGATACATCGCTACTTAAGATGCTACCAAAGAGGCTGTTTGGGTGTATATAGGTTCATGAGATGAACTATGTTCCTACCATTGTGTGACAATGGAGTTGTGGCTTATGCCAAGGAACGTCCGTCCCATCAGTGATCCAGACATATTCTAAGGCAGTATCACCTTATCATGGAGATAGTTGATCTCCAGGGTGATCGAGGTTTGGAGAGTAGACTCAGAGGACAACACAGCGGATCCACTCACAAAGGCCTGTTCCCAGAGAGAGACTTTTATGGGATGGTTGAGTATGAGATACTGCAACCACTGCTATCAGATGGCCCTAGTGCAAGTGGGAGATTGTTAGTTATATGTATGCCCTAGAGGTCATTACTGTACATAGGATGTATATTGTAGTGGATGCTGGGACATATATAGGGAGGACTTTCTTGCTCGACATGATAGTATGCTATCTGGTTGAACTTTACCTTAACGTGTATACTGATTGTCTCTCTGTTACATGTTGGTAAAGCCCTTAGGATGTGTGCTTGACTACCTGGACTACGATGCGGATCATACTAGTGGGGACATGGTAGTCCATAAGTACATCCTTCAAAGTCCCTAGTCGAGGGTGTATCGAGACGGGGCATCGATATACCAGAGTAGACTAGCGTGTAGCTTCTCGACCCATACAGATGGGCGATGGATGATCCCATATCCATTGGTGTTTGACATTAGGGATGATATATGGGTGCTCAGTAGAGACTGGGTACACTGGACGGACTCGCCGAGAACTCCCAGATGGTATTATACCTCACGTCAGATGGCAGTTCTCTGGTGACACTGGTACAGAGTAGTCTGTTGACCCGAGATCGTCATAGAGTCTTGTGTGGTTCCTACTGTGCTTTGATTTCCATCTTACCACGTCCAAGAGGGCGTGCAAAACGGTGGTTTTTGGGTACAGTCCCGAGTCACATGGAGGCAATGAGCGATAGGAGGGGATTCGTCTCTCCCGGTATAGGGGGTTGATGTTGCGCTGTGTTCGATTGGCTATAACAGGAAGTCCCTGGCCAGGGCTGATCAGAGAATTGCTGGTAAGTGTTACCAGTAGTTTCTCGACCCGTTATGAGCCTCATATCGACACGACTTATTGAGCTATTGGGGTCTGACGTTTACCACCCCTAGGCAAGATATGCGACATATCAGACGATCAGACCGGACTGTACGGTAGTGTTACTGGTCGGATTCACTGGAGTGTGAGCGGGCTTGCTCGTCGATCTTCAGATCGCTCAATACCCGGGTGGCCGTTACGTTTAGCAGACCGCTTGCGGCTTGTGGGTGTTTGATATGATCATCGCCTGCTGCCGGCGTATTGACGAGTCTTTAGAGTCCTACACAGAGGTTTCCTGGCTCAAGCGAAATGAAATAGGAGCGCATATGAGATATGTGCGGGACCGAGAAGAATGCGTGTATGTGATACCGTATTCCATTCTCGCGATGAATGTATCGAATGGTTGTATGCGATATAACCTAGTTATCGATTCAAGCGTTGATTCGATAAGCCGATACATTGTATACTAGTCGGTTGTGTGCGACATGACCGGATCATTGAATCAAGTGTTGATTTAATGATTTAATGTATAATTATATATATTTGATATATTACTTTGCATTAACTAGTATTAGTTCACTTTAAATGGATTTTCTCACTCGGATGTGCGCATTACATATGCGATATGATTTTGTGCACTTGATTGTATCATGTTTGATGATACATGTTTACTTGGTTAAGTGCAAAGAATTAAACCATGGTTAAAAGAATGGCTAGGGTTTCATTTCCTTTATTTATTCATTTATTTATTTATTTATTCATTTTGGAAAAGAAGAGAAAAGAATGGTTGCTAGTTTTGGAGTTTAGTTGAAGCTTCATGAAGCTTTGATCAAGTCAACCATTCTTATCTCATCCTTAACCCTAACCATTCCCACTAACCATGATTCATTCTCTACACTTGACTATAGTTAATGATATGATAAGTATTTGTTTTTCTATTATTTTTAATTAACTTATCATATATTTCTTTCTTCTTCTTCTTCATGAGCAAGGAAGAAAAAGCTTTCATTCATCAATGGTGATTGATGATAAAGAGTGATAAATCCAATTCTAAAGTCTACCCACTTCCTATTTCTTCATCCTCTACCTCTTGCCAAGTAGTAGAGTGTGTTTCCTTCACAAGTTTTTAGGGCTTGGTGAAGGTGGAGCTTGATTTAGCGATGCCTCGACGTAGATCATCTTCGGCATGGACATCGACGACCTAGCTCGCTTTTTCTCCGACGAAGCCGACTCTAGAGCCCGGATTCCTTTTGGACAGCGGAGATGACTTCGTTGCGGAGCTATGGAGGTGGAGCACCGGATCTACAAAGGTTGTATTTCCGTTTTCCCATTAGTTAATTGTTAACTAGTTATCTTTTCGCCTAGAAATCTAGCCAACGATCCGTAGTCGGGTCTCTCGGCACCTAGAATTTTTGAAATTGGCATGGTCGATGTCATGTGAGACCTCACTAGTGTGCCTAGGAACCCTATAGCAGGGAGTGCTGGACGAGGTGCAGGAGCCAGGATAGCTGGCCACTGCGGGTAATTGGTGGGTGTGTGAGCTGGGTTGCTATTATAAGGACAGTTTTCAATTCCGTGTTTGGATGCGCCACAAATTAGACACAAGCCTTTTGCGCGCCTGCAGTCCTTCCACAAGTGTCCCTTTCTATGGCAGTAGTAGTAAAATTCTGGACTTGGTTGGTTACTAATTTCTTCCGATCTTCGGGATTCAACCGTTGGCCTTGAAAAGGCTCCTCCTGTCATCTGATTGGCAGGACGCTTTACTCCGGCAGATTGAGGTCTGCCTTTCTTCTTCACCACTGCCTCGTATCTTTAGGCAGCTTTCAGAGCCGATTCATGAGTCGGAAAATCTCCTGTGGCCAGTGCAGCCTGGATCTCCGAATCCAAACCTTGTTGAAATCGACGGGCTCTGATCTTAGCCGTCGGTATCAGGTGTGCCGCAAATCTGTTAAAGGATTGCATTGGCTGTGTAGTATGTGATATATTGAACAATTCGAATTATTGAGACATATCTTACCGACTAAGCATGGTGAACTCAGCGTCATATTCATCTACCGACTTGGTCCACATCGAACCTTGTTGCAGATGAATGAATTGCTGTTCCATGTCGAACCTGGCAGTCTCAGGGAAGTACTTAGCGTCGAACATGTCGCGGAAAGTCTTCCATTCGATGAGTTGTTCAAGACGGCTTTCTTCCGCCTTCCACCAGTTCTGTGCATTGTCCGTGAGATGTAATTTTGCAACACGAACCCAAGCTATTTCTGGCACTTGTGCTGCTGCCAGATCATCTTCTATACTCTGAGCCCATTCCTCAGCTTCCAGTGGGCTCTCTTTTCCTGAGAACTGTTTGAGGTGCAAAGTCCTGAATTGCTTCACCCCAGGTACTTCTGTCTCGGGACGGTTCATTAAAAGAGCAGTCTGCTGCTGCTGTCCCTCGAGGAAGCTGCGGATGGCCTCAAGCAGAACCGTTTGCTCGTTGAGCTGAGCAGGGACGACAGGTGTGATTGGTAGTGGAGGTGGAGTGTTGTTGAAGTGGGTGCTGGTGTTGTTTGGGGAATCCATCACCTTGAATGAAAATTTTAGGTTAGGACAGATTCAAAGTAAATGAAATGATAAGATTCAAGAAACATGAATTGTAAAAATTATTTTAGTTGCTGGTTCTTGTGTTATATTGCTTAGGTTATTCACGCAGAATAGAACTGCATGGTAGTGTTCCATACAGCTCTGACCTGCATGGGCCACCAACAAAACCTATCACGCCCCGCTTCCCGGTGTACAGCAAAGGGGACACGACGAGGCTGCTACGTATTTACTCTGAAGTAAATACGCTAAGCGTATCTAAGTAATATAAAAGAAATGTACACAAGAGACAAATGTAAAGAACAACTTTATTTATTAACATTCTTTTGTACAATGCATGGAAAAGTAAATACAACTGAATGATAGCAATGCTTAAACAATGGCATAACAGAAAAGAAAAGTACTGAAATAAAAGTGTACAATGTAGCTAGAGCTCTGGATCGTATGCAAGCTGGTCCAAGTCCTCGCTGGTAGGCTCGATCTCCTGTGTGTCTAGATCACCTGACAACATTCCAAAGAAGAAAGAAAAGGAATGCGTCAGCGAACAATCGCTCGGTAAGTCCCAAAGTGTTAGTTATATGTATGCCTTAGAGGCCATTACTGTACATAAGATGTACAATGTAGTGGATGCTTGGACATATATAGGGAGGACTTTCTTGCTCGACATGATAGTATGCTATCTGGTTACTCTTTATCTTAACATGTACACTGATTGTCTCTCTGTCACATGTTGGTAAAGCCCTTAGGATGCGTACTTGACTACCTAGATTATGATGGAGATCATACTAGTGGGACAAAGGTAGTCTGTGATTACATCCTTTAATGTCCCTAGTCGTGGTTGTATTGAGACGGGGCATCGATATACCAGAGTAGCCTAGCGTATAGCTTCTCGACCCATGTAGATGGGCGATGGATGATCCCATATCCATTGATGTTTGATATCAGAGATGATATATGGGTGCTCAGTAGAGACTGGGTACACTGGACGGACTCGCCGAGAACTCCCAGATGGTATTATACCTCACATCAGATGGCAGTTCTCTGGTGACACTGGTACAGATTAGTCAGTCGACCCGAGATCGTCATAGAGTCTTGTATGATTCCTACTGTGATTTGATTTCCACCTTATTATGTTCAAGAGAACGTGCAAAACGGTGGTTTTTGGTTACAGTCCCGAGTCACATGGAGGCAATGAGCGATAGGAGGGGATTCATCTCTCCCGGTATTAGGGGTTGATGTTGCGCTGTGCTCGATTGGCTATAACAGGAAGTCCCTAGCTAGGTTTGTTTCAGAGATTTACTAGTAAGTGTTACTAGTAGTTTCTCATCCCGTTATGAGCCTTATATCAGCACGACTTATCGAGTTACTGGGGTCTAACGTTTACCACCCCCAGACAAGATATGCGATATATCAGACGAAGAGACCGGACTGTACGGTAAGTGTTACTGATTGGATTCGCAGGAGTATGAGCAGGCTTGCTTGTTGATCTTCTGATCGTTCAATACCTGGGTGGCCGTTATGTTTAGCACGCCTCTTGTGGCTTGTGGGTGTTTGATATGATCATCACCTACTGCCGGCGTATTGACGAGTCTTTAGAGTCCTACACAGAGGTTTCCTGGCTCAAGCGAAACGGAGTAGGAGCACATATGTGATATGTGCGGGACCGAGATTAATACATGTATGTGATACCGTATTCTATTCTCGCGATTTGTATCATCGGTCGGTTATATGCGATATAGCCGGGTTATCGAATCAAGTGTTGATTCGATATATTGATACACATGATATTAGTCGGTTATATGCGATATGACCGGATCATTAAATCAAGAATTGATTTAATGATTTAATGTATAATTATATATTTGATATATTACTTTACATTAACTAGTATTGGTTCACTTAAGATTGTTTTTCTCACTTGATTATGTATTAAGTATATATGTGATATATACTTGTGTACATGTTTGTATAATGCTTAATGATACATGCAAGCATGGGTGTGTGTATGGCTTACACCATGATGATTAAAATGTGAAGGTTTTTATCTATCTTAATAATTCAAAATTAGTGTGAATTTTGTCATGCTTGGATACTTGGAGAAGCTTGAAGTATCTTTGACAAAGTCCACTTGTTTTGTCTCACTTAAGATATTTATTAACCTAACCATTTTAATTAGCCATGGTTTAGTCTCTACAATGGTTAGTATATGACACTAACTCACCCATGGTTGCTATTCTCACCTCATTAGTTTTCCTTCTTCATTTTTCATGGTTGCTTTCTTCATCTTCTTTCTCTTGCTTACTAGCTCCATGAAACATGAAGAAATATTGTGAGAAAATAAAATATAAAGTGAGCCCACTTCCTACTTCATCATCCTATACACTTGCTTAGGTAGTAAAGGGCGTTCTCTTCACAAAGTTCATGACCTATTGAAGGGTTAGCTTGAGTTTGAGTCTTCTCGACGTAGATCATCTTCGGCCTCGAAGACTACGAGCAAGATTGTTCATTTCTCCAAGGGAACGCATACTAGAGTTCGGGAGATCCATGATCACAGCGAAGGGACATCAATACGGAGCTTTAGAAGTGAAGAACCAATCTAAAAAGGTTGTATTCCTCGTTCACTTAGTGTAATGGTTGATTACTTGTTCATATTGTCTATTTACTTTAGCTTGATCCTAGATTAGGATTGATTAGCACCTTAGAAAATTTTAATATAGCATGGTAGTTGCTGTGAAAACCCAGTAGAGTGCTAAGGAATCCCAACACAAAGATAAGGGAGAAATAGAATAGACAGAACGAGAAGGTAGCTTTTGGAGTTGTATTATATGGTTAACGTTGTTGTTTATAGCTTGGTACAGAAGGATGCCAGTGTATATGAGAGGAGTCTCTATATGCTAGAGACTAAGGCAAACGGAATGTACAAGACTCCGTTATACAACCCGGAAAAACGGAAATTGGATTCAGGTTAGGTGTCTTAATCTTGCAGTCTCGTGCCACTTTTAACACCTTCCGTACCAATCTACCCCTTAAACCCCGCGATGTCTTGATTGTATTGTTTGTATTGTATTTCAACTTGTAATTGAATTGTAGTTTAAATTGTATATTTGGATGACTTGCCGAAACATGATATCAGTAAAATGGATGTACTAGAGAATCATGGATGTAACTGGAGAATCATGTAAATAGAAGTATATCCATGGTTCGGTTCGGTCAATACAGATTGAATATATGGATTCATGGATTCATGTTGAATTGAAGTTTTGTAATTTCATACTTAAATCATATTCAAGTCAGATTATTATAATGAGACTCGGTCTGAGTCAGAACAATTAGAAAAGAAATTGAAGTCCTGATTGTTTTGATATTATCGGTAACCGCTGCACATGAGCGGCAGGATTTGTGTCGTTTTCAAAAACGATTACCATGTTGATAACACCGTTGTTAAGTTGTCTAACTTAAATAGGCAAGTACCCACTTCTCCATCTCTCTGAGGCTCAAGAGATTGGTCTCTCTTAAACCTATATTTATTAGGGTCCTTAGGCTAATTTATAGAACTTGAGGGGGTTTTATGTAAAAATACTTTTGTATAATTTTCAAAATATACCCCAAGTGTTTATTTATCGTGTTTAGAGTTGTAATAAATGTAGATTTTATATTTGTGACATTTCTAGTGAGAATAACCTATTTTTTCATAATACATAATCTTTAATTGTAATATTGAACTTGTATGGATTTCATGGTATTTTAATGTAAAGTGATCCTTGTGATTTTAGAAAAAAATTGGAATATTTATATTATTACAAAATAGATATTTTAATGATACATATATATATATATATTTATGTTGGATATAGTGCCCTCAGAGTCAATTATTGGATCATAGGCACGTGATTGCAATAATTGAGGGAGGACCTATGCCGGTAGGACAGTCTTACTCAAGATGATAGTATGCTATCTTGTTTATCTTTATCATCGTGTACAGTTTTAGGTGACCTTAGAGATCACTATTACACATTGATAGAGCCCTTGGGATTTTTGCTTGACGGCCAGCAGTATGATGGCGATCATATACGTGGGAGCTGGGGTCTATAAGCACATCCTTAAAAGGTCCCTAGTCGTGGGAGTTTTCGAGACAGGGCATCGATACTCCGGAGTAGACTAGTGTATACAGTCGAGACCCCGACGAGGGGCGGTGGCCGGTCTCACAAGCCATTGGTGTCAGTTGGTTCACCTAAGATGTATACAGGTGCTCATTGGGTTATGAGTACACCGGACATGACTCGCCGGGAACATACTAGTTGGTATTATACCAGACGTCAGATAGCAGTTCCCTGGTGACATGTGTACAGGTTAGTTCATCGACCTGAGATCGTCATTTGTCTCGTGTGAGTTCCCACTGTGCTTTGATTACTACCCTCCACGGCTCAAAGGAGTCGTGCAAACAGGTTTTGGTTGGGTACAGTCCCGAGCCACATGGAGGCTGTGAGCGGATCAGCAGGGGTTTCGTCTCTCCCGGTATTGGGGGTGAGATCACGCTGTGTCTAGGAGAGCCATTACACGAAGTCCTTGGCCAAGAAAGGAGATTTACTGGTAGGTATTCCAGTAGTATCTCAGGGTGTTCTGGGCTACACTCCGACACGACTTGTACCGCTTTTGGGGGTCTGACTTTTACCAACCCCCTAGGCCCGACATGCGATACTCATAGACGAACGGACCGGACTGTACGGATATTGTCACTAACAGGCTCAGTAGGGTGTCAGGATGAGTTCACTCATCGACCTCCCTTTTGGTCAATACCTGGTAGCCCGTTACGTACAGCTAGTACCACTGATGTGCTAGTGGTTAAATCCACAGCCAAAGTATTGACGAGTCTTTAGAGTCCTCCACAGACAGTTTCTCAAGTTTCGGGCGAAACGTTGTAGAGGCCGTATGGTATTATGGCAGGGTTCGATCATATACGTGCAGTCGTGCACGGATCATGATCGGACGGATCATACTAGTGGGTTTTGGTTTAAGCCAAATCCTAGTATTAGATTTGTTGGATTACTTTAGTCCCATCGCATTCGCATTCAGTCGGAATGCGGATGTAGGTATGTATATACAGGTGAGGGGTATCCTTGTGATCCGTCACGAGTTTAGTTTAGATGTTGCCATATCTTTTTGTTGTTATAAACATTTGGGTTAATGTTTACAAATGGAAATTTTGAGCTTAAGTCATCATGAGAAGCAATTAATGTGGCATGTTCAATTTGGTGACTCATGGTCTGTTTTTTGGTGAACATGTCATGTTAATTGATGGATTTGAGTGTGAAATGAAAGATGGAGAGAGAGAGGGCAGCCATCTAAAGAGGTTATCTCTTGTATTATTTGTTCTAACTCTCTCTTCTTATCATATCTCACAAAAAGAAAAATAACCTCTTCTTCTTCTTCCTCTAGCTCACCATTTCCATTGATGGCTTCATCTTCAACCTCCATCCATACACTCTCATGCGTTGAGAATCAATGGATGCAAGAGACAAAGTGATCACACACATTCTCTACATCACCTTGGACATGTCGGCTGGCAAACTTCGTGTCTGAGTTGCTTCGGACGAAGCAGGAGCCCGTAAAAAGACTCGAAGATGTGGTGCCCTTTCCGACGAAGAGACCGGAGATCGGAGATGCCGCGAGGAGCTAGGGATGGTGGCTAAAGACCGAAGAACACGGATCGATCGGTATAGCTTTTCTAACCTTTCTCTAGTTGCTAGTTATAGATTAATGGTTCGATCCGGGATTAAAGTCTGCGATAGCGCCGGTTTCAAGTTTATAAAAAGTTTTCTTTTCCGCTTTTTGGCCTCAGATCGACGGCCGGGGCGCTACCGTAGACTTACATGGTATTAGAGCCACGCCATTAACCTTTACTAGCTTGTTCTAACGTATTTAAAATATCGATCGATCAAAATTTCCGAAACCGCAATTTCAAAAATAAAGTTTCTGTCGAATTTTTTTTGTGGTCGAAAAATTATTTTGAGTGTTGCAGAAAAACAGGCAGGCTTTTTTAAAGAAATCTGTAAAAATTTGGTAGCATGGTGCTACAGTGCCGCCGCGGAACCGAGGCAATAACCCTGTTTTGGCCGCAGTTCCGCCGCCATTCTGTAGCTTCACTGCACCAAATTTTCTACAGTGGTCTCTGACTTGGAATTGGGGTTTCTGGTATTTTTAGTTTTGGCCCAGATTATTTTGAGTGCTGGATTTGTGCTTGGGGCCCACTTCAGGAAATTTTGTCGATCGAAAATTTTAAATATGTTAGTTCACCGTGCTTACTTTATATTTGCGACTGTGAATGTCATTCGAGCGGTAAATCTTGTCTAATTGCTATAGCTCTTTTAGACGGATTTGCGAACGTGACATTCACGTTGATGTTCTGTGTTGTGCTGTGATGTTGCGGATTTGTCGTGGTGGATAGCCTGGATGCAATGGTATTACAGTTTGGTATTATTTGTACATTTGATATTGCGGGGAGAGCGTTCGACATGTGGACTGCCGTCACTGCCTGTTTGTATATTATTCTTTTGGGGCACGACCGGGCTGAGGTCGATGTACCCGTTGTATATATTTTATTTTCTGTACTAGGATTACCCCGTGGTCGGGTGCACGGATAGCCGGGTTCTAGAGGGCAACGGGCTCGCATCTCATGGCTTTGAGACGGAGGGGGCTTCACTCTAGAATTGGCGGGCTATTTGCCGCACTCGTAGGGGGTATAGGTTGACCCAAGGAAGGGTGCTCAGGTTACCGGATTCCGTGAAGTGGTGGGTGGTCCATTCACTTTGTTGAAGAGGGATGCCTCGCTTCAGGTTTTGGCGGGTAATTTGTCGCGCCCGTAGAGGTCTAGGATTTCATTGCACAGGCTATCCACACGACCACGGGAACGTCGGGTTTCACTTGCGGCTCAAAGGAAACCCGGGGATCCCAGATTATCTGTATTGTTCTGTGATGCTTATTACTTTTCTGTGATGTTGCATTTATCATGCCTTGAGCGATTATTATATATTGATATATATATACCAGTAGATGTTGTATATGTTTTACACCCGCGCTAGTCCAGTCCCCGCTCTGTCGTTAGTTAAGTAACCTGACGGGTGATGACGGGACCCAGTGGCGAATGCGGATGGTATATACGTACATCATATTTTCGTTCTTTTGTGGTGATTAATTAATGGGACTGCATTGATTCGGATCAATGTAAGCTAAACAAACCTATTCTGATGTTATTGGAACATTTTTCAAAAAGCTGTTATTATAAGGACGTTCTCTTTTGTTTTGCACAGTGGTATTTGGTTATGAATATCCAGCACCTCAGTCGACGAGATAAGGGCCAAGATCCCTTCACCGGGAGTAACCCCTTAGACAGAAGTTTGTATCAGGGTAATAACTTCACTATAGTCAATTACTTTTTGCTTTGCATCGCGGTATTCAGTTGGAATATCCTGCACCTCATTCTACGGGGAAAGAGCCGAGATCCCTTCACCGGGAGTGACCTCTTTAGCAAAGGTTTTCGCCACTATAATTATAAAAAGCTATCCGGTTCCTTCAACGATATCAAGTTCATTACGTCAAAGGTTTTTCGCCAAAAACCATTCGTAGCCCTCCGTCATTTCAGATGGGTAGTATTTAGTATTCATGCTATGTTTGTTGACCTTCGTCAAGGCATAGTGAATGGTAGCTGCTTGTTACCTTTCTGTTGCATAGATAGATGTGTTGGTTTGGGATAGTTGTATAGCCTTGTTGACCTTCGTCAAGGGCTTGTACGGGTGGGTTCAAATTAACCTGGACAATGACGGGTAGAACTTGACATGTGACTTATGATTTGTTGACCTTCGTCAAGGTCATAAGAGCATGGGGTAAAAATCACATCGGGAGTTTCTAAAGAAACTGAAACTTGCCAGATATGCGCATACCTTTTGGAGTGTGATAACGTGAGTGGATTCCATCACGTTATCATGTGATGATAGTTGGATCCCGATTCCCACTGATGAGTTGGTTTACTCCTCGGGTGATCCCGACTAATTCTTCTTTTAGATTTGGAAGAGAATTTGAGGTTACAGTGGGAGGTTTCCTGATTAGATAAAGTGATAACCATCCTGATCTAGGTTAGAGTGCACGCAGAGTGTTTCTTTTCTCTCTCTCTTTGGCAGCGACCATGACCCGACCCTTGACTATGACTCAGTGACCAAGTTAACCGAACCTTCTTAAAATACTGGCTTTTAGATTGTCAGAGTTGCATAACTTATTGCCACTCCTATTTTTACCCTTTTCTCCCGAACACCCCGTATTACTACGAACATCCACTTCCATTGGATAAAACCATCGTATGGTTATATACGAACTCGAAGGAACTTGTTCCAGATTCGAGGATGGTTTCCGGTTCTGGAGAAAATAAATAGGACTATTCAGTTGTCTTTTCCTTTTACCTTCTCTCAGGTTGCGAGTGCTCCTTGGATTAGGACGGTACACCTATTACGCTAATTGGATAGTCTTCTTCCAAACCATAGGCAGGTGCCGATCGGTAGGGAATGAAGAAAACCATTTAGCCTAGATGGTGTATAGAAGGTATTAAGTAAAGACAAATAAAGGGATTAGTAAGAGAGCAAAGTAAATTGTGACTGCTATTCACAACCAAACCAAGTATTTCATCGCCACTCCTACTTCACCTTTGTATTTATCCAGGACACCCCGTATCACTACGAAGATCCACAGTTATTTGGATACTCCATTGTATGGCTATATACGAACTCGAAGGAACTTGTTCCAGTTCGGGGATGGATTCTGGTTCAGGAGAAATAGGAATGAGGTTTATTCAGTTGTCTTTTATCATTACCTTCTCTTGGGTTGCGAGTGCTCCTAAGATTAGGACAGTACACCCATTATGCTTATTGGATAGTCTTCTTCCAAACCATAGGTTGGTGCCGACCGGTAGGGAAGGAAGAAAACCATATGGCCTAAAGGTGGTGTACAGAAGGTAATGACTAAAGACATATAAAGGGATTTGGAGAGATGGCAAAGAAATATACGGTTACAGTTGTGAATCTGATAATGGAAGAGGCATTACTAAGAATACCCGAATACCCCTTCGAAACATTTACATGTTTCAGTTTCACTGTGTATTGTTAAAAGAAAACTGATTTCCCAATTAGTCTTTGCTCCAGGGTATGTATTTACCAGGTTTGATTCTCACATCTATATGGTTTTACAGATGATGAGTGGGAGTAATCTATTGGGAATTAGGTGATCTCCTCATTATATCGGGATTCGTTGTAATTGGTGATATTTGAGGAAATCGCCTGGGTTGTTTGCCGGACGGCAAATATTTGGTTTTGAATATCCGTTGTTATGCACCAATTTCAAATTGATATATCTGTACGTTTATTTTTATAAAGTGAGATATAACTTTTTGAAATTATGTCTATGACATTTACTTATATCAGTGGATGGTTAGGTAAGGAGCATTAAACAGCGGTGTAATTCTTCTTAACCATAAGTACAGTTTTCAACCTACGACACACAGGGAATGAGTCATTAGACTCAGGAGACTTATACAGAGTATTGTATGTTGTCCAGTGTCCATTAGGACAGAGGGGTTGGTACTCGTACTATATTCTGTTTACTTGTGACTTCTCTAGTTCTTAGACATGTGTTTCATAGAAATACAAGATCCAAGTTTTGAGAAGTTATAGGTATAAGAATAAAGTAGAGAACCAGGTGTTGCAAATATCAAGATTCTTCAAGGTGATCGAAGATATAGGTACTTGTATTCGGTATTCAGTTGATAGTAATGGTTTTGAGAAACTTGTTTCTCTTTCAGATTACTCATATCTGGATGCATTCCTAAGTTGAGTAACGCTGATCGGCCTCCTTCCATTTAGTTTACATGCACTGGAAACAGATGCATGATTTGAATCTGGTTCCAATTAAATCAGTGCCTCTATTTCTACATTATATATAGAATAGTTCATATCTTAACATTGTTAAGGTACGGAGAGTTTTCCGGCTTACGCTTAAAACCAGACTCTGGATAACTCAAGGCACGTTTCTATAATGGCCGTTTGTGTGTTGACCCGGGCTATGACGAGGGTTGACTTTCTACCATCTGGAAGATCAATAGTGATATTGTTCTTGACTCGCCACAGGTTTAGTAAAATGGATTTTTTCAGAAAACAGTAGTGGGAGTATGGTAGAACTGGAAGTGATTCCAGAACCGCAACCGATTACTGAAAATTTAATAGGACCTAAAGATTCAATTTGGTTTGACATTCCATTGGCCACTCCGCAGATATGGTGGGTAACCTCGGGCACTCGAGAGGTACTTCGATATGCTCAAAGACAGTGACAAGGAGGTTCGTGTTTACCCAGACTTGCCATTGCTGTTGTTCCAGACTGTGAGACCCGGCAAGAGGATGAGTATAGCGTCGTTCTAAACTAGCTTTAGAAGTGTACGTGTATATGACTCTGCCAGAGGGTTTTCATAGTCAGTAGGAGCAGCGGAAGCATAGTGCACAAGTAGCTTATGTCTATTTATGGACTAAAGCAGATATAGCGGAGATAGATCATCTATTTCTGATGTGACAATCATGGACTTTGAGTTCATCAGAACAGGAGATGGATCTGTTAAGAAAGTAGTAAGGCGTGATATCCTGGTATTTGGATGACATACACAGAGTAGGAAGTGAAATTCCTATACTACGATCGGTTATACTTTGGTTGTCACACAGTGGTTTCTCCACATAGGACTTGGATATTATATCAGACATTCTGGTAACTAGATCTATGGTTTTAGATCTAGATTTGGGTAGTTTCCCAATCAGGGTACTTAGACAGCATTCTAAAGGTATTTAGAATGGATAACTCCTGACATGGTAGTGTACCTGCAGGTAATGGAGTCACCCTCTCTAAAGGTGTCTTACAGACTAAAGGGGAGAGGGATGTGCATGATTGGCAGATCATTTGCTTAGGCAATTGATTCAATCATAAGATGTCAAGTACCACACCAGCCGTTGTTTTTTGCACTAGATGCAATAAGTTGATATTAATCCTATCCTGGAGAAACGTTCGGAAGCAGTTTTAGAACATAAGTGGATGTTCTAGGGATATGATAATAACAGCCTCTTTTAGGAAACGGTTATCATTCCAGACTTCCAAGGTGACCTGGATGACAGAGTGACTGTCAGAGTTATAGTTTTACCTCTGACGAGGAGCAGTAGTTTGGACAGATGGTCCAAGCAGATACTGAGGGAAGCATGGCGCAGGATACTGATTAAGTTCAGTTGACGATACAGTCTAAGAAGTTTGGATTTGGAGTTCATTTATGAACTAGGTCCCATCAGATATCCAGACATATTCTAAGACAGGTATTGCTCATTTCGGAAGATGGCTTTCTCCGCGAACTTGAGATAAAGAGAGACATAGAAAGAAACATTATGGCGGATTCACTCACTGAGGCTATTCCTCGAACGCAATAGTTTCGCAAATAGGCTTTGTGAGACTGATCAGTAGAGGAATTGGGTGTTCGGTATCACACGGGCTGTGAGTATGCGACATCGCAATAATTAGCCTTGAGTGCAAGTTGGAGATTGTTGGATATAGTGCCCTCAGAGTCAATTATTGGATCACAGGCACGTGATTGCAATGATTGAGGGAGGACCTATACCGGTTGGACAGTCTTACTCAAGATGATAGTATGCTATCTGGTTTATCTTTATCATCGTGTATAGTTTTAGGTGACCTTACAGATCACTATTACACATCGATAGAGCCCTTAGGATTTTTGCTTGACGGCCAGTAGTATGATGGCGATCATATACGTGGGAGCTGGGGTCTATAAACACATCCTTAAAAGGTCCCTAGTCGTGGGAGTTTTCGAGACAGGGCATCGATACTCCGAAGTAGACTAGTGTATACAGTCGAGACCCCGACGAGGGGCAGTGGCCGGTCTCACAAGCCATTGGTGTCAGTTGGTTCACCTAAGATATATACAGGTGCTCATTGGGTTATGAGTACACCGGACAGGACTCACCGGGAACATGCTAGTTCGTATTATACCTGACGTCAGATAGCAGTTCCCTGGTGACATGTGTACAGGTTAGTTCATCGACCTGAGATCGTCATTTGTCTCGTGTGAGTTCCCACTGTGCTTTGATTACTACCCTACCACGGCTCAAAGGAGTCATGCAAACAGGTTTCAGTTTGGTACAGTCCCGAGCCACATGGAGGCAGTGAGCGGATCGGCAGGGGTTTCATCTCTCCCGGTATTGGGGGTGAGATCGCGCTGTGTCTAGGAGAGCCATTACACGAAGTCCTTGGCCAAGGCAGGAGATTTACTGGTAGGTATTCTAGTAGTATCTCAGGGTGTTCTGGGCTACACTCCGACATGACTTGTACTGCTTTTGGGGGTCTGACTTTTACCAACGCTCTAGGCCCGACATACGATACTCATAGACGAACGGACCGGACTGTACGGATATTGTCACGGACAGGCTCAGTAGGGTGTCGGGATGAGTTCGCTCATCAACCTCCCTTTTGGTCAATACCTGGTAGCCCGTTACGTACAGCTAGTACCACTGACGTGCTAGTAGTTAAATCCAAAGCCAAAGTATTGACGAGTCTTTAGAGTCCCCCACAAACAGTTTCTCAAGTTTCGGGCGAAATGTTGTAGAGGCCGTATGGTATTATGGCAGGGTTCGATCATATACGTGCAGTCGTGCACGGATCATGATCGGACGGATCATACTAGTGGGCTTTGGTTTAAGCCAGATCCTAGTATTAGATTTGTTGGATTACTTTAGTCTCATCGCATTCGCATTCAGTCGGAATGCGGATGCAGGTATGTATATATAGGTGAGGGGTATCCTTGTAATCCGTCACGAGTTTAGTTTAGATATTGCCATATCTTTTTGTTGTTGTAAACATTTGGGTTAATGTTTACAAATGGAAATTGTGAGCTTAAGTCATCATGAGAACCAATTAATGTGGCATGTTCAATTTGGTGACTCATGGTCTCTTTTTTGGTGAACATGTCATGTTAATTGATGGATTTGAGTGTGAAATGAAAGATGGAGAGAGAGAGGGCAGCCATGTAAAGAGGTTAGCTCTTGTATTATTTGTTCTAACTCTCTCTTTTTATCATATCTCACAAAAAGAAAAAGAACCCCTTCTTCTTCTTCTTCCTCTAGCTCACCATTTTCATTGATGGCTTCATCTTCAATATCCATCCATACACTCTCTTGCATTGAGAATCAATGGATGCAAGAGACAAAGTGATCACACACATTCTCTACATCACCTTGGACACGTCGGCTAGCAAACTTCGTGTCCGAGTTGCTTCGGACGAAGCGGGAGCCCGTAAAAAGACTCGAAGATGTGGTGCCCTTTCCGACGAGGAGACCGGAGATCGGAGATGCCGCGAGAAGCTAGGGATGGTGGCTAAAGACCGAAGGACACGGATCGATCGGTATAGCTTTTCTAACCTTTCTCTAGTTGCTAGTTATAGGTTAATGGTTCGATCCGGGATTAAAGTCTGCGATAGCGCCGGTTTCAAGTTTATAAAAAGTTTTCATTTCCGCATTTTGGCCTCAGATTGACGGCCGGGGCGCTACCGTAGACTTACAATTTATATAAAAAATTTAATATATGTTATATTTCTAGAAATCTCATTTTCTTAAGATTTTCGTATTTTAAATCTCTCGAGACCGAATTCTCCTTGCGGAGGTCTGCATTTCACACTACTAAGTCCAGGGATGTGCGATAATCCGCACCATCCCAGTCAGGTTCCCCAAAATGGGTTGTAGCGGCGCTTTGCAAAGATTTGTAAAATACTTAATCTTTGTAGAAAACGGTTTTATTAGTGAATGGTATTTATTTGAAAGGTTTCGTTTTCCCGTATTCTAGGTTCCCGAAAGTATTATTCTATGTTACATATGAGTGTTGTGAGGAGTTTGGTCATTATCTCGTGATCTACTTAAAGGTATAGCAAGATTGAGGTTGTTTTAAATTCGAAATGAAACTACATGGTATTATACTGAAAAAGAGCGATAAAAATTAAAATGGAAATCCTTTTGATATGGAACTTGTTCCATATGATTCGTTAATGTTTAATAGTCAATATATAAAGGTTTAGTATGATTGTTTTTAAGAAAATGTTGGATTTTTAGAAAGAACCGAATCGGAAATCGGATTAACTCCGATTCCGTCGGGTTTTAAAAATATGGATTTTGAGAATAGTAAAGTGAAGAAGGAATTGGGAATTACAGGTTTAGAGCTTAGAAAAGAGAGAGAGGAAACGGTAGGAGGCGTCGGTGCGTTGTTTCGTCGCCGGGAGTTCCTAGGGTTGTTGTCGGAAAATCGCCGAATTTTTCGCCTTTTGCTAACTCCAAAAGTACACTAAAATTTCTAGAGATTTCTTGAGAGTTTTGATCATAATTTTGGAGTAAGGGGGTGTGTTTAGGGGTTGTATTTATATGGTAAGGCTAGGGTTTAGGGTAGGTGAAAGGTTGAATTGAAATTTTTAATAAAAATTGTATTAAAATAGGGTTTAATGTGATTTAAAGGGGCTCTGGAACCGATCTACAGAATTAAAGTGTGCAGGGGTACTCGGAAAATGAAGAGGCAGACATTTCATGTTGATGACCCGGCGGTCCGACCAAGTCTGGCCGGCGGCGCGGGCCGAGTCAAGGCCGGGGTCGTCGCCGTGGGTCCGTCATCTCTTCGTCTTCACTGTGGTGTAGTTTGTTTTATTTGTGTAGTGGGGTTTTTACGAGTTATGCACATGTAAACCCTTCGTATTCTAAAAATTCAAAATAAAATAATATTAAAAATAATATGGGGTGTGCGATTTGAACTCTGGTGGTTTGGTTCAACAATGCAAGGTATTACCAATAAGCTACAAGCTCTTTCTTGCTATTAAAAAGCAAAACAAACTTATATCTTGTGCTCAGGTAAAAATACCCCTTTCTGTATTTTTGAAAAAATTGTACAGAAAGTTGTACAGAAAGTTTAGAGATGTTACAGTCAACCCTGACACGGTAGAAAACGGAGCAAGTCGATCCCGACACCATAGAAAATGGAGAAAGTCAATCCTGACACCGTAGAAAACGGAGAAAATCAACCCCAAACCTCCCCATCAGAGCAATGCTTCGATTTGGAAACAAGTCAACTCACCAATCACTTACGAATCCTCTCGACTTGTAATGGAGAAAAACTCTATTGTGAGATCCTTACGACTCTCAACGGAAAACGCACTTAGGAATCCTCACGATTCCTAAGAAGAAAATACACCTACGGGATCCTCTCGACTCGTAGAGAGAAAAGTCTTTATGAGACCCTCATGGCTCATAAAGTTGAAAGCGACAGATCCTAACCCTGTTTCCTAAGCCATCGTTGCCCTACAAGAAAGTCAAGACGGACTATCTACGGGCCGCACTTGCCAAAGCCACATTCGCCAATGAAACAAAGAAGCTACTTACAAGTCCTCACGATTCGTAAGGGAAAATACCCGAGTGAGATTCTTACGACTCAAGAAGGCGATGAACACTTAGAAATCCTCCCGATTTCTAGAGAGAATTTGCACCTACGAGATCCTCTCGACTCGTAGGGAGAAATAACCTTCTTGAAACCTTTACGGCTCATGATGATGAGAAAAGTCTTAGACTACAAGGACCCTAAACTTGTCTCCTAAGCTCTCAATTTTATGGCCATGCATGACTCTACACTACTCCACCCACATACGTACTTACATGGGCAAAGTAGTGGGGGGCATTTGTTCCCGCCAAAATTACCGGCCAAGAGCTATTTGTTCCTGTTTACACCGGTTTAAGTTTTTCTTACAGATATGTGTGAAATCGAACTCATTCATACACGCACATGCACACATCAGAGAAAGAGCAGGTGTTAGAAAGAGAGCACTTGGTGGTCAACGACAAAAATAAAGTATTTAATTGAATATTCTATTCTACAGGAAATAGATCACCAAACATGGGATCGAAAGTACAGAGATTCACAAAACTATAGATAAAATTATCTAACTCCCTCTCTGCCTTCTCCACCATGTCAAAGCGGCGACCTTCACGAACAGTCGCTTCCTATCGGTCAGCACCGTGCCCATCAGCGAAGGCAGACATGACAACCCGCTGAGCCCGTATCTGGCTTAGCAGCTGGACAGAGCGATCCCTCAGAGCTGTGGTAATCAAAAGTGCCTCGTGAAGGCACTCTATCTTGTCCTCTGTGGCGTCGAGCATTGCCGGAGTCATCTCCACTGGATGAGGAGGGATGTCATCGAGCACGGATAAGAAGACCATCCGAAGCTAAATGGAGCCGATGGGGAGAGGGGATCCTCTACGAGTCAAGAGCTCGTACAACACCGTATCGCATTGGTCATCCGTAAGAGCAGGGTTCACCAAGCGTGCAGCAAAACGAAGAACGATTTCCTCAATAGGCACCTCCCATGGTTGCCGGCGGACGTGTGGGCGATTACAAGCCATAGCTCTGCTCTGTTAAGATGATTCTCTGAAAGTGAGAGAGAAGGGAAGCATTGCTTTAAATTATAAAGGGAGACATTTAAGTCTAGACACAGAAAATTCTGTGCATGATGGAACTGTTTCCAAACTCTGTTAAGAGAAGGCATTGGGAAAGAGAAGTCTGACTCAGGAAAAGCGGAGAAATAAGGTGAAAAGATACCTTTAGTAATGAGGCAGCGCCTAACGTTCAAAGCATGAGAGCTCTAGCGCCAAGAGCGCCAGCGCTAAGAGTCAAAGACTCTGAGGCAGCGTTCATGTGCAAAGCACGAGAGCGCTCGCGCCAAGAGCGCCGGCGTTAAAGACTCTGAGGCAGCGCCTCACTTGCAAAGCACAAGAGTGCTAGCGCTAAGAGTCAAAAGACTCTGAGGCAGCGCTCACGTGCAAAGCACGAGAACGCCTGTGCCAAAACTAAAAATTCTCAACCCTTAGATCAAAAATCCAACAAAGATGATAAATCATCAAATTACCAGAATAAAATTCTGTTGAGGAAATACTCCTCAAAATCTTTCCAAACAGGAAAGATTGTGCCCTATAAATCAGAGCAGCATTGGATCTTTATCAAAGATCCAATGGTGATTAAAAATCACCAAGATACAGAATAAGTTCTGTATGGGAAAATATTTTTCCAATCTTATTAATAACAAGAAAACTATTTTCTGTAAAACAAAAGCCCTTGGATCAAAGATCCAACGGTGGGAAATATTCCCCAAATCAATCAAAGATCTCTCAATAAGAGATTTTCTTAACTGATTCAACAAATCAGCCTCTCCTATATAAAGGACCCAAGACTTCAAGTCTTAGAGAGAAGGACCCCCCCCACACACACATAAACTTTAAATTCTCAGAAAAGAAAAAGAGAAGGACAAGCCCTAAGAAGAATAACCTTCTTCAAGGTGAGGAAAAAGAAGAGAGATCATAACATCTCCTCCATATTTGAGAGTTTAACTCTCACATCATAAGAACATAGTTCTTTTATAGATCACAAATCTATAAGAAAAAGTCTCTCACAAAAACAAAAAGATCATAACATCTCCTCATAAAAGAAGAGCTCAGTTCTTAAATCCATGAGACAAAGTCTCTTATAAACCAAGAATTTAATTCTCAGAGCACAGAACTGATCAGAGCTGCCAAAGAAGCACCTTAGCACTCCAATTTATAATACGCGCTTTAGCGCTCCAAATCTGGCGCTCCACGTGCTCCTCACGTGGGCGCCCTTTTATAATAAGCACTTTGGCACTCCAAGTCTAGCGCTCAGCGCCGGGCGCTCCACATGCTCCTCACATGGGCGCCCTTTTATAATAAGCATTTTAGCGCTCCAAGTTTGGCGCTCAGCGCCAAGCGCTCTACGTGCTCCTCACGTGGGCGCCCTTTTATAATAAGCGCTTTAGCGCTCCAGGTTTGGCGCTCAGATCCAAGCACGCCATGTGCTCCTCACGTGGGCGCTATTCTAAAAGAAGCGCTTTAGCGCTCTAGTGCTCTATACATAAAGCGCTCTGTACATCTGTACATAAAGCGCTCTGCGCCATAAAGAGTGTTCAACACTCAATAAAAGACAGAAAGAAAGAGGGGTGTCAGAACCCAATTTAATGCTCAGTATTATTGAACCAAAACAGACTGAGCCCAAACAAATGTTCAATCACCCAAACAATGCTCAACATTTTAATTAAAACTGAATGGGCTGAGCCCAAGTTGACCACAAGTCCCTAACTCAGACCAACTGAGCCTATATGCTCACAATTTCCCTAATTGGTCTTAGTCCCAAACCTGACTGTAGATCTCCCAACCAACTTCGGTTCAAGGGTACATCTCATCATACCTCTGATACACGTCGCTGTAATTCTTCAGCGTCTTCAGAGAGATGAAGGGTCCCAGTAACCAATAACTTTTGGTGCATCCCCAAATGGTTAAATCAAAACCTTACAGACTATGATGTCTTTAAACCATACAGACTATGATGTCTTTAAACCATACAGACTATGACGTCTTTAAACTATGGACTATGAAGTCCTTCGACTTATAGACTATGATGTCCCTAAACCCAATGGACCGCGATGTCCCTAAACTTAAAAGATAGAGTCCAAATACTCTTTCGTTGGATCTAAATGATCCCAAAAACTAGTTGAGTAGATCTTAGTCTAAAATTAGACTAACGTATCCTTAACAAGCATTTAAGTTGATCTTAATCTAAAAATAAGATTAACGATCCTTAAAACCAACCCAAACCCAAATCTAAGAAAATACGGATTTAGACTAATCCATGCCCTACGGGCGACAACATAAATTAGTCTCCGTATACAATCCACGGGCAACCAAAAACAAAACAAACAAACACGACATGAAGTGACCATCTGGAGAAGGAGAAAGTGGTTACCGCAATGCAGTAGCGTAATTAACTGCAGGGGCTTGCGCCTGCAGGGAAGAGCATCCCTACAATCAAAAACCTCTCGTATACGAGGGGGAATCTGACGAAGTCTGCTACAACGGCCGCATCCGTCTAAACCTACGATACACGGTGTCATAAATCAACTTAGTATTTTCGGAGAGGTGGACGGATAAAACCAATTAGCATCTACCCCCAAATTCAGGCAAGACGACCTACGCGGTTTCGTCTCCACCTTTCGGCGGCGAACATACTCGAAAGTGTGTCATGAGCGGAAAATAACAAAGAAGACGCGCTAGCAACTTGCCAAAGAAATGGCAGATGAAAATCTCGATGATGTAAGGATCAGTGTCCGAAGCCGCTAGATCCTATCGCCAGCTGAATTTCCTTCAGAGTCTCCAGTGGAAATACCCGAAGAAAAAGAAGAAATACTTGGAGAGAAGGTTCTCCAGGCCGAAAAAGAAGAAGAAGATGAAGATTGGAGGCAAGTCTTTATAGACTATTTCAAATCCCAACGGATGCCTGAAGACGCATCGCAAAGCACCAGCATATCAAACGAGCATTGTCGTTTGCCCTAATCGATGGAACTTTATACAAAAGGTCATTTGATCATATGTGGCTGAGGTGTCTAGGCCCGAAGGAAGCCAAAAAGGCCGTCTATGAAATTCACGACGGTCTTTGTGGGTCCCATCAAGCCAGTCCTAAAATGAAATTGAAAATAAAAAGGATGGGTTACTCCTGGCCCACGATGATTCAACATTGCATTGAATATGTGAAATGATGCCACTCATACCAAATACACGGGGACTTTATATATCAACATCCCAATCCGCTGCATCCCAATGTAGCCAGTTGGCCGTTCGAGATATGGGGGATAGATATAGTCGGCCCCATTGAGCCGGCGTCATCTGAAGGACATCGCTTCATCCTGGCAATAACAGACTACTTCTCTAAATGGATAGAGGAGATACCGCCGAGAGAAGTAAAAATGGAGAATATTCTTCACTTCTTCAAAACTCATGTGATATACCGGTTCGGAGTTCCACGTGGATAATCTCGGACAACGGACCAGCATACAGAAACCACAAAATAAGCTACTTTGCCAAGCAACACAAGATAGACTAGATATATTCCTCCATCTATAATCCTCAAGCTAACGACCTAGCTGAAACCTTCAACAAGACGTTGACAAAGCTCATAAAGAAGATGATGTCCAAGAATAAAAAAGGACTGGTAATTGCGCACTTGGAACCGAAGCAGTGCTCTTTGGGCATACCGAATGACGTTCAAGAATAAAAAGGAAAGGCAGCATGAAGCTCTTTAGGCATACCGAACGACGTTCAAGACGGCCACAAAGACAACACCTTATGCCTTAGTGTTTGGAGCCGAAGCAGTGCTCCCGCTGGAGATAGAACTTCCCTCGCTAAGGATGGCAGTTCACTATGAGCTTACGGATGAAGATAACGATCACCTACAGTTCGGAGGCAGATAGTGTCGTTCGAAGATTAGCATTATCATCCTCGACTACTGCCTCTACCATAGCCTCTGCGACGTCAACATCTTCCACAGCGAGTGTTTTCGGAAAGATGGTGTCAATATTTGTCCCATGCTCAGAAATGCCGTCGATCAAGAAGACTTGGGCGTCCTGGGCAGATGCGATGCTAGCCATGGATGAGATCTTCCGCTTCTTGCGAGAGTTATTGCTAGCTGGGGAGTCCTTTTTCTTCCTCAAAAAGTTCGAGCTGTCATAAGTTCAGAGACAGTAAGGGAAGCAATTGGCAACCCTTCCCAAGGTAAAGAAAAGAGGAATGATAGACTACAGCTCTATAGGGAAATCAGACTTTGATGCTTTCATTGCGCTGCGGCGGCCAAGGAAGACGTGCTTCTCATACTCAATGGCCTCATTCATGAGCGCAGAATACCATGAACTGAAAGCATATCAAGGGCGAGGGACACGGTCTGGCTTGGGAATGATGAAGCCAGATCCGGTGCTCAGCCTCATAAAGTTGTGAATTGCATTTCTCGCCGATTCCTTTGTAAAAATAGGTTGGCAATGGAAGGCTTGGAGTGGAACCCCTTGATCGTACCTAAATTGTTCGAAAAAGTGATATGGGATATACGGCCTGTAAGCGACGTCATTGCTCCGTCGGTACACCAAGAAACCAAGCCAGATCGAATACAAATAGGCGATGTCCCTATTTGACAAATCCAAGTTACCCTCGTTCGAAACATCCAACACGGGTTGATTAGTAGGGAGAGGCTTTATGAGCGCCCAATCATCAAAATAGATCTGCTTCTACCCCCTGAGGTTGAATGGATTGAGGCTAGTCGGCGAATGTCTCTGTTGGGTTTAATCCCCATAGCCCCTATGAGTCTCATTGCCATGGGGAAGCGACCCATGTCGAAGAATACCGGCCGCACACGCTCACTATATGCCTCGCGTATGTGCAGATGAATCCAAGCACCAAATAGTGCAATGGTATATATATGTGTGTGTGTGTGTGCGCGCGCGCTCCTCCCCTGGGTTATCTGAGGTGGCCAGCTCGGTGGGACCCTGATACAAGAATGACAATCTTGCGATTCCAATGGCTAACCTAGCGCCGGAAGCTATGTGGTTAGCAAGGTAGAAAGCAGATGCCCGCATCATTCTAGGATGAAATAGAATCACGAACCAGCTCAACCATAAGCCTATGAAGGCGATGAAGAAAGACTCCCGGTCAATTCCCGGAGCGACAAAGTCCTTGAGATCATAGGGAGAAGTACTTGGTCGGAAGAATTCCTCCACTGCCGCAGAATCTTTTCCTTGCATACGTAGACTGAAGGGATTCCTCATATCCGCGTGCCTATCAATATTGGACTTGAGAACATCTGGATGCATGAACCCAGCTGTCGTCCAGAAGCCGTATGCATCTCTTCAAAGATACCTAGTACCATCCGAAGACCCGGTCACTGGAAGGTTATAGCATTGTTGCACATCAAATTCACTGCAGCTGGGCCCATGGCAAATACAAACTCTTCGTAGAGTACTATCTCCTCATAATGCTCCCCCGTGATTTGCAGTCCAGAAATATGCTAGAACTCTAATAAAGAAATAGACGCCTCCCTATAAGACATCATAAATGTACTCATCTGAACATTCCATTGCTTGGAGAAGGATTTCACCCACCCGGGCCTAGTCTTATGGTACTCAAATAAGGATGCATAGACTGCTCCATAGAGCCCAGTGTGTTCCAAAAAAGTCTTCTCCGTCAACAAAATGAATCTGGCCCAGTCGACGTAGCCGACCAAATATCGCGAGATCATACCCACATGGTAAGGTATTCCCCATAGTCTGGCCTCATCTTGACTCATCCGGCGTCCTAGAAGATCTACGGGCGTCGGCGTTGTGACTCCTTCTGCAGAGGGCTGCAGCCGATTATGAGCTGTCCAGTTCTCTATCTCTACTGTGAAAGCAGTCGACGGGGGCTCGGTATACTGAATGGGACCCAGAGGATCAGATGGTGCCTCACACTGGAAGCTAACTCGGCCTTGGACCATCTGGTTGTACCATCCAGCCGATAAGTGAAGATATTGTTGCGACACGTCGTGCTCTCGGATCATCCGGAAGATTTCCAGGTCTGTTGGCTCTTCTGGGCGCAAGTTTGCCTGACATTTGTACCCAAAATCTGACGGATATGCCATAATGCCTCAGAAGCAAGAAGAGAAAAGGGAGTTAAATTGTAAGCATGGAAGATCTCATAAGTGATGAAGAGTGGGATTCATAACTATGAAGTTAAGAAACTCCACGATAGAATTTTTTGGCAAAAGTGTTCAAGTTTTTTTAAGCACTTAAGCTAAAGCCTAAGCCCAGTTACCCATAAGTGCATATCAAAACAGGTGCACAATATATAAGAGGATGGAAAGTATGCAACCCATGAGATGCACACTAAGTAAATGGAAGCAAAGGCGTCACATCAAGGGCAGAAGTGCGCATCGCACTTACCAATTGACGATTAAGGAAGCAAAAGCTTCTGTAGGAAGTGAAAGCTTCAATAAGTACGTAAGCACTGAAAGGTAAAGTGTGCAACATAGTTATTAAAGTTCCAAGGAGAAAATAAGAAATGACGCACTTTGATGAAGGGAGCGGGGCCCTACTTATAGTGACTAAATGTCGGTTCGTTTCCCACGAATCCGGTGGTTCACAGCTTGACACCGATCACACCCACGAGCAGGTCATGTGCGCGCAATCGATGGGGGGTATTTGATCACACTTACTTAAGTGCGCACCAATATCAAGTGCACACTTGATAAAAAAATTTAAAAAACAACTTTGATGATTTGCACACTTATATACGTGCGCACATGAAAGCTAATCCATGATATAGACAGCGACACGTGCGCAACACGTGTGTGCACCCTTGCCATGCACACTTGGAAAAATCACTAAAGTGCTATGCGTACGTGCAAAACACGTGCGCATATGCTAAACAGAGTGCACATGCTAACGGACTCCTATAATAAAAGTGAAGTTTTTTTAGCACAAAATGAAAGAGAAGTGCGAATATAAAAGAAGACGTGCTTTTCATTCAGACGTCGAAAGGGTAGATTACAAACTACCGACTGAGAACAAGTAATGAAAAGTAAAAGAAAAATAAAAGTAAAAGCTCTTATATCGTCCAAAGGCTCAGAGCGGCAATAAATTGACTGAGTTATAAGGATGAGTGAAATCATAAATGGACTGAGACAAAGACTCGAAAGCTTTATCCTCCATCGCTGTACGCGTCTGTTTGCCTCCATCATACACGGACATGATTGCTCTCTATTGGAAGATTACAAGTAAAACGGCAGTCGCACGGTCTTTCAACCCTTTGGAGATAAGCCCTATCAGGAAAATCGAATGCACTTTATCCTCGGCTTGGTCAAGAGCATGGAGGGGCATTGCGTCCGCATCCCTAGGAGTGGCATTGTGGATGGCTTGAAATATCCACTGAAGCAGAGTAGAGCGTCGATGAAGCTTTCGCCCGCAATAAGCCTTATAACAACAAATCACGACTTCGCATTGAGCGTCGGTGAAAACCGGTTCATAAAAGCTGATATCGGTATGGAAACAATCTTCCTGATAGAATATGGACGGTCAGCCATGGTATTTAAAAGAAATGAAACTTAAAAGACGCCAGTCCGTAGATTTGAGAAGTCCTATAAAGAGGTGGAATATCTAATTTCGGAGCTAAAAGATAAAATTGGTTGATTAAAACCAAACTTAAGTCACATATTTGAAGATTATCTAGTTAAGTGCACAAGCCAAAGGGTGCACAAAGGCAGAGGTGTGCATACGCACTTACCAAGTGAATAAAGAAGTAAGGTCTTCTAACAGGAAGCAAGGGCTTCAGAAAGGGTGCAGCTCTAAAAGAAATCAAATGAAGGAGATGGCCCCTATTTATAGTGTTTAAAAGACGGTTCGCATCCCCACAAATCTCAAGACAAATCCGACGGTTCACAGCGTGACACTTGGTCGCTACCAAAAAAACATGCGAAGGCACAAATGCGCACCTATAACAATGGCCAAGTGATACAAATCCACACATATTAATGAATCAACAAGTGCGCACATGGCTAAAATCCATCTCCAAACATGTGCACATATGAGCATGAGATAGCAGCGACACGTGCAATGCACATGCGCACTATCTTGAAATGTGCAGCTGCCTAAACGAAGTAGACGCTTCCAAATGAAAAAATAAAATATTCTTCGTTAAATTAAATTTAACAAATCAAACTAAATTGATATGAGATCATAAGATCCGACGGTGCGCATGCACTAGGGATCAATCCAACGGTGCGTACTTGCTCCGTAATTGATATGAATCGATTTAAACCAAATTAAATCAAAATCAGATTAAAATCAAATCATAATAAAATCAAAACAAAGCTGATTTGTAGGGAACAAACCCCAACAAACGCTAATTTTCCCTCTCCTATAAATAAGAGCCTCATTTAAAGAAATCTACGACGACTGACCCCCATAAGCTTGAGAAAAATTTCATCTTCATCGTCTTTAAACAAGGTAAAAAGAAGAAGAAGAAACACTTCTCCTATCTCAAAAAGCCATAGCTTTTATACAAAAACAATAAAGGTTTTGCTTTACACAAAAGCCTTTGCTTCTTTAAATGAATCCATTGATTCACCATAAAAAATCATCAAGAGATTTTAGGGTTGATCTCTCTTTTTACAAAATTTTTAACTTTTGTTAGAGATTAATTCTATGGTTTAAGAAAAACCCCATCAAAGATGTCTATGCACCATAAAACTAAAGCCTTTGCTTCTGGAAAAGAAATAATAGAGAAAAGAAAAGAAAAGAAAATCGAAGAACAGAAGCCATTATTTCTTCTTGAAAGCTTTCGCTTTCTGTTCAAGATATGCGCACCCAAAATTAAGAGCACACTTGATAAAATCATACAGATTTGCGCATCACGTGCGCGCATAAAAATAAAATAATAACGACCCCGCAGACTTGCGCATCACATGATATCCACGTGAGCGCGGATGACAGATGTTGTCCAATGAACGCTTGTGTTTCACGTGAAAAGCATGTGCGCGAAAGTCAAAGATGTTGACTTAGTTAGATGTGTACATGTATATATGCGCACATGAAAGTTTGACCTGACAACGAGTGTGCAAATACATGACAAACACGTGCGCACCTTTTTTGTCATGCTCCGCTTCCCAGTAGATGGAAACGGTGACACGACAAGCCCGCGCCATATTTATCCAGAGAAGCTCATTCCCTAAATAAATGTACTAAGCGTGTTGAAACAGTAATACACAATGTAAGAATAAATGGAGACTGTAAAATTTTTCAACAAATATCTTTATTTACATTCAATTTGAAATATTTACAGATACAAGAGTTCAACTAAAAAGTAAATATAATAACAGAAATACCTAAACAGGTAGCATGCATTAACTGAAAGAAAAGGATAATTAGTCTAAACCTGAACCGCGATCTGGTTGTACTTCTCCTTTGTAGCGTCCACCTCCTTAGTTCTCACGGTATGTGATGAACATTCTAAGGAAACAAATGTCGGTGGAATGTCCGTCAGCGAACTAGCGCTCGGTAAGTCCCAAAGATAGAGTAAAAGTGAAAGTGATAAGTATAGAATAATCATGAAATAATGTATATGTCAAGTAAGAGTATACGTAAATGAACATGGGTATATATACTATAGGTCTCTATATGTCACTATATTAACGTTAAGTTCCAAATGTGAATATCAACGCAACCGTAGAAGTATTCACAAGCTAAAGAGTAGGGCCCCAGGAGCAAAGAAACATGAGCCCATTTCATGTGTTAGCACTGGGACTCCGAGTTGTGGAGGAGTCGACCCGACTGAGATTCAAGTAAATAAAATTCAAATAGGTTAATACGGGACTCCTGAAGTTCCATTAGATTCACTTCTGAAACTATCCCATACACCCTGAGTGATATATATTATAATTGTTAGATATCCTTAGTTGATTTGCTTGGTCGATTATAACATGTCTTGATTGAAACCATATATTGCAAAAGTGAATAATGTAGTTGAGTGAGTCAAGTAAATGCGAGTCATGTCAATTGTAATATAGGATCGAGTCAAGTTAGTTTGAGTAGAATGAGTTCGAGTTAACGTTCAAGTTTAGGTTCGAGTTTAGAGTTTAAGTTCAAGTTTAGATTCAGGTTTGAATTCGAGTTATAGACATTTCATATTACTGGATTTAACTTTGAAGATCTTAAGTTCAGGAATAATTGGACAACCGCTGCACATGGACAGCAAGATTTGTGTTTTTTTCCAAAACGATTGTCGTTGATAACTCCATTAATTTGTAGTGTTTTCTAACCTTGATAGGAAAGCAATCACTTTCTCCTGCTTTCTGGGGCTCAAGAGAAATGATACCGCTTAAACCTATAATAATCTAGGGTCCTTAATGATTTATTCTAGTTTGTTTGCATTGTTTGCATTTCTCGAGGGGGTTTTATGAAAAATGTTTTAATATTGTTTAAAAATAAACCACGAGGGTGATTTAGAATATTAAGAGTTTTATAGAGATGTATTTTAGTTTAGGTGGTATTTTAGTGATAAAAAGCTAACTTTTAAATGTTTATAATATTTTTGTGAAAACTATACTTTTGGAAACTTTAGGGTATTTTATTAAAATTTTAATCTTTCATTTAAAAACATATATATTTTTTTCACAATTTATTTTCATTAAAAATATGGGTTCATAATTTTATATAAATTTTTCAAAGTTTAATTTGTTTTAAAAAGTCGTATTTCTTTAAACTGTATTTTATTTCCTTTCGATTTGATTTATTTTGAGGTTTTGATGAGTTACAACTTATTTCATATAATATTTAGTGAGTTGTGAAACCACGATTAGTATGTTTAGGTTTTAAGTTTGGGGATTTTCAGGTATAGTGACTCTCGTTGTAGTTTGTGGCGTTGTCGCGGCGCGTTTCGTGCACTAAGTACGTGCGCGCCTAGTTAGTGCGCGTGGTGGACTTGTATTGGTTGTAGCCGCGAATAATTATATTTTTATTCTCTTATTTCCTTATGTACGTTCTAAGATTGGAAGCAGAGGCGTCCGATGTGGCGCGGAGATGACAGAGCTGAAATCGGATCAGATTTGCCGAGGCTTCCAGGTGAGTAGATATATATCTACGGGGGAAGTCAGGTGGATGGCGTATAGCACCCCCGCACTTTCGTAGTGTAGAATGCGAATGTAATTTATATATTTATATATATATGTTGATGTGAGACGTGAATGCTTAAAGAGAAAGTGCTTTAGTTTAGTTTCTTAGTGTCAAGACCCGAAATATTAGCTCGTGACCAGCACTTAAATCACGCAACGTCTAAACGCGTAACGTAATTCAAGTAAGCTGAAACCTAGAAATCTAAACCTTTTTAAGAAATTAAAAGATGTGAAGTTTTGAAATAAAGGTATAATGAAATCAAGTTTTCTTAATGCATATAAAAGGAACATGAAAATGCAAGTGAAGTTTGCTAGTTTGAAAACGTGTTTCGTCTTTTAAAAATTTGGGCAGCACCTCCTTTGTATATTTTGATCCAAAACCACAAATACATAACAAGAATAATGGCATCCCCAAGCGGGAGCTAGCTCTTCGCCAAACGGCGGATCATAACCATGCAAGACGATATATATAAGTATACGACGCCCAACGGTGAAGATCACCACAAAGATAAAGAAAAGCAAGACATAAAAGCCACAAGTAGCAGAAAACCCCTCGCTCTAAGTCGCACAACCACAATCTCACTAAGTCTCATTACTTATACAATTTACTAATTTTGATTGATAGAGTTGACTAGATATGATATGAAATATAAATACAAGAGTGGGTACGATACAAATGCCCCACCTACCAATGCAAACACCCAAAAGAAGCTATGTGCCAGCGATGCCGCTACGGATCCATGCGGTCAACCTGCAAGAACTGTGGCACAACGGGGGTGAGTTTCCAACTCATGAGTAGAAAAACATCTACAAGTAGAAATCGAATAAACAACGACTCCTAGGTCAACAATATCATAAAGGTAATACTATGATATCTAGGGTGACAGGATCATCATATGTGCCAACAATATAATCAATACCTATATGTATGCGGGTATAATCCAACAATGTAATCAAGGTATGTATGCATGTGGATCTCGTCCAACCATATAATCAATGTCTGTATGCACGTAAATATCATAAGAGAGTGTGTATGAAAGTATGAGGATATAAATCAACGGTGTCTCTCGCGACACATCAAAATCATGGAACCTGGGTGTCCAACATCGACACCCAAAAATATCATGAAACCCGTGTCCAGTATCGACACGTAAATCCTCATATCCCGGGCTCCGTCAGCCCGGATCAACCCACGGGCTCCGTCAGTCCGGATCGGCCCATATCATCTCTCGACTCCGGTCGGTATCCTCCGGATATCCGCCGAGCCCAAATAATATCACCGGTAGGTAGTGGTCCCTCTGCCAAGCTCACTGTCTACTGCACAGCAGATCCGTTCTCATCCCGGGGTACCATATCGGGTCCACCATGTACCCGCAATCGGCCTCGTCAACTCCTCGAATCGGGTTTCACATGTCACACGTCTTAGAACCGAGAAAACGCATGGTGGACGCACTGAAATATCATATCAAGAGAAACCGGGTTTTTAAAACAGAACAAACTTTCTTTTAAAATAGCCACGGTTCTCAAATCCAGAAATCTCATGAAAACAGCATATCTCAATGCGTAAAAGCGTAAAGCATGATGTATGCGAAATATAAAACAAATGTAAGCATATCCGTATATCATGCAATATGGAACAGTGATATGACATATTAAGAGAAAACCGCTCTTTTAAATGGATCTAGTTTTTAAAATAGTACATGCGGTCCCCAAATCTCCAAAATCGAATGCAATACTGTATAAAGGTGCACATGTGTATATACGCAAGTATGGACGTACAAATATGTGTGTCCGTAAGTATAGGTGTACAATATGTATGTACGCAAGTATGCTGTACAATATGAATATCATAATGCAGCAACCCTAATATGTAGAGACATGGCAATTATCGATGATGAAGTGTGTGAGCCGGCAAATCTGTGTACGTGTAACATATGCATCATCGATAATGGTGCAAGTGTACTAGCACAGGTATAAGCAATGCAATGAGAATAATATGAATGCAGCATAAGGTAAATCATATGCAAATATTGACGGGTATACGTATCTAGCATGATCGAGTCGGTGAATCAATTAATCGGCATTCTGCCTCACAACATCTCGTACGGTATACTCCATCGTACGGCATCCTCTAGTCAAGGGTATGGATCAAATCTCAAGTCAAACTCATCACGTACGGAAAATCATCGTACGGCGACATTAAGCTATCAGGGATCCTATCATCCTATAAGATGAGGAGGATACGGACCTAACGTCTCGTACAGCAATCACACATGATTCACCACATATAAATATCTCTATATACCTATGTCCCAGGTCACATCCGCAATAATCTCATATCAGGGGACCGGCAGGGTATAAATCATCTCAATCGACTCGCATCCGTATACCAACATATCATCAAATCATCATATCACGTCATATAATCTTTTCATCGCATTTTTTATATCCCTCCTCAAGTCAATTTTGACAAATACATTCTACCTTTACTACAAGTATAAGTATCTAATCTAGCATACACACCCGAACCATACAAACCGTTTTTGAAAGATGCGAATCGTAGTTTTGAAAGTAGGGGCTACGGTGTTTTTAAGGAAAAAATATCATTTGAAATTCCGTAACATCCTTCAAGGTATCGGTTTAAAAGATGCATGCGATTCTTCAGTTTGGAAATATGTATGGTTCGGATGACTCATTTACGTCGACTATCTAGTCCTATAGTACCCTAAACGGCAAAATCATCAAATCTCATCCTCAAGTCCCGTCATCACATACTAGTCGTATAATAACACTTCTAACTATCCTTAGTTTATAATATGGTTTTACTAACGATCTTTTAACTCTAACCCTAATTTCTAAATCTAGGTTTTCTTAACCATAAGCTACAAATCGGTTTCAACCAAAACTTTGCGGGGGTGCTATACGCCATCCACCCGACTTTCCCCGTGGATATAGATCCACTCACCTTGCTCTTGCTTGCCGAGGTCGATGTCGCCATCCTCTTCTTCATCGTCTCAAAATCCTCGTGGGGTACCTACATATCATAACACATCGCAATTGCGTATTAAAATCAAGTCGGAAACCAAAACGGCACACGGATCGCCTATAGGTTAGAACCTATAGCCCACGTATGCAAAACCAACAAATAACCCTCGTTGTTGACATTCAAATGCCACACAAAGGAACACAATAACAAATACCAAATCCCAATTCATTAAAAGCCGCAAACGAAATCAGAAATCTTGAAAATTAGCTCCAGATTTTACCCTAGGCCAAATTGGTCAATTTTGCACACATGGGGGGTCTGATTTACTGGAGATAAAGCCACAGAACAAATACGAACACTTTTCCTCACACCCTGGCCGCAAATTGCGGCCAGGAACAATAAATTTGCTGCCACACTTGAAGGGTAAGGGCTCAGGTCTTGGGTGAAGGTTCTAGGTTGCCTGCACACTCCTCTGTGTTTGCTAAATAATTTCTAGTGCCCCCGGGTGATAGCAGATCACAAAATACCAACACAATTTCCACAATTTCCCGATATCGATGAATCTAAAGTTCGTGTTTTGGGGTTTGGTCACTGGTCCAGATCAAGAATTGGTCTCTAGGGTCTTATAACAGCCACTAGGCATCCCCCAATCCACACAACACTCAAACCCCTCTCTAGAATTTTCCAAGTTCACAAATCCACATCTTAAACCCATTTCTAACTAATTAGAATATAAAGAAACTTAAAACTATCTAAATGGTAGAAATTATACCTCGTGGATGCAACTCAAGAAAAACCTTAGTTTGCCAATGTTGTCAAAATCCCACTTTTCTTGGTCCAATGTGTAGAGGAGAAAGAGGTGATCATTTTTTTGTGAAAGGGGTATAGGGTTTTGAGGAAGGGTTTGAGATAGGTCATGAGGGTAGAGGAGAGAGCTTGAGGTGAAGAAGGAGAAGGAAATGGTGGGGGGGTAAATGAAAGGCAGCACTTTCCCTCTCTCTCTCTCTTTCTCACTTTCATTCTCTCACCTAACATACTCTCATAACATCATTATGTCCCCCCCTCTCTCTCCTCAATCATTCCTCTTTTCTTTTCTTTTCTCACCCAAATTCCCAACCATAACATAAAACAACACAAATGAAATAACATGTAACATGTCATGGTGCACTAACCATGAAAACTGTAGAAACACGGATTTGGCCTAATCGCGATTAGCAGTGCACTAATCGGGTTTTTATCGAAACTGCATATAAAAAATTTTAAAAATGCCAAATACTTTAAATATATTATTAAATGAATAAATCATTTTAAATTTCTATTTATTTCACAATTATTGGTATATATTTATACCCTTTTTCAAAAACCTCAATTTCGCAAATCGGGCAGTTTTCGGGAAATATATTATTTTAATATTAAATTCCAAAAATAATATTTTATATTTTCTGAAATGTTACAATCTTCCCTCCTTAAATAAATTCGGTCTCCGAATTTAAATTTAAACCTCTAAAATTTAAAACATTTCAATAATCAGCTCAAATCAATAAGGCTCCGAAATCACGGAAGATGCAGAAACAACACAGCGCGTCAAGTGCGCGTGAAAACGAGTACAAAACTCAAAATCGAACTTCATCAACCGTCACGCAAATCATCGAATTTTCACGCATATCCTCGGAGTTACAGTGGAGATACAGATCTCGAAATCCACTACTGAAATCCAATATACACTAGTCAAATACTATAATACGTTTATAGTACGCATCTTTATAAAACTTTCAAAATCTGAATAAAACCCATGCAAAAATCTTTTCTAAATTGCCGCGTGAATGTATAACTCATGGTATAAGTGACGGACGCTCATTTTAAAATAATAATATATGTCCATATACGTTTTCCTAAATACGCGTTCCGTCATTTTCAAAATATCCCAAAAGGTTTTCCTTTAAAAAAAATGTTCGTGTCGCTCACGGTCATGTAGGAAATAGCGAGACTATAGCTCTTTTTGAAAACCCTCTTGGTAATCTTTTAATGCATGCAAGGTACTCAGGTACTGTCCTCAGATCAGCCATGTTTGGCTACTACACAATATAGTGCCCAATATGAAAACAAAGTGCTCAAAAGCAAGATTAGCCTCAAAAGGCGTCTCCAACAATCACATGCTTCCGGTGCGCACGGAAATTAAATCCAAACACAGGCGCCATTATACGCACAAAGCAAAACTAATTGCAACGGGTGTGCACAAAAGCATCTGTCCACTGCAACGGGTGTCCACGACAACAATATCTGGTGCATCTATTGTGCACGAAAATCTCAAATCCGGTGCATCAAATGCGCGAAATACAAGTACGGTGCAACCAATGCACGAAAATCACATTAATAACTCAAATGCGTATAAGAACAACACCGAGTGTACCAAGGTGTATAAATCAAAAACGTGTGCAACTACGAGTACAAATCCGTATCAATGCACTAATAGCACATGTGAGCTATACCGAGTGCAAAAATCACATCATCCATATGAAATCCATGAAATCATACACACATGCTACGAAGGTACAAAATCGACATCAAATGCAATGGATATGCACAAATCGCAAATCAACACAACGGTGTATAAAATATATCAAGTGCGATAACTATGCGCAAAAATGTAAATACCCAGTAAGTGCAGCCATGGTGCACGAAAACCAATATCATGAAACCCAATCATCAAAACTCAAATCCAAGAGATAGAAGCGTGATACTCGGATCAAAAACGCAAATCGCAATAAATGGCATTGAGGTACACCCCCTACAATATCGAAAAATAAATTGGTACGCCTAAAACCGGCAGAACAAGAACATCCGCTTGCCTCCTGCTCACGGTCTGGCGTCCTCTGTCTCTGGGTCTTCATTCCTCTGTGGATTACCAATCTCGCAATCCATCGTCTCATCAGCCCTATCGGGTGTGCTAACGGAAATGATTCCGCTCTGGCATTTCTCTGGTCATCTCTCGGCCAATCATCACGACCACTCGTAAAGCAGCACGTTACTGGCATCGGCCCCTGGTCCTCTGAATACACGTGACACAACTGATCCTGGGTGCAAATCTTATTGCAGCAGTATCCTGGAAGGAATCCTGCTCAAAGTCTCTTCCGATCTTGCCTATGCCGATCTGTACGGAAGTTGGTACTCTTACATAATCTTTTCTAGTTTTCTGGACATCTGCGTGTTTCGCACACATTTTCTCGGGAACTGGCCATATCCCAATGCCTCTGTATACGTATCAGATCTCTCATCTCGACGGGGAGTAACAACATCTTGTCAGCGTCTCGCACGAACCTCTGGTTCCACTCGTCTGTATCATCGTCCACTATGACGTCACGCTATGCTATCTGCGCACTGCAACTGTTCTCGGCCACGGTCAATTCGGAGTCTCTCACACGGACTCGAAGTTACGAACTCGGTATCTTCATCACTCTGTAGAAAATCTCTAACCGAACACGTCCTCGAGAACTCGTCCCAATCATCGGAGAAATACTCAATGCTCGCCCGTCCTCGATTAACTCCCAATGCATCTGGGTGTGGTCCTCTATCCGAAACTGGTCAGCTTACTGGTCTCTTATCACATGATATCCGAATGACGTCAAACTTTTCGATTGAGTCATCAAGGTCCCAAAATTTTCCGAAGGCTCAAAACCTGAGCACAGTATAAAAATATCTGGTACATACCACAGTACCTCTGGACCAGCCGTAGAAGGGCAAACCCAAGTCTCACTAATGGCACCGCTAAACTGCTGCAAACCCTAATGTTCAAAAGCGGTTCTATTCTCATCATGTCGAGTTAGGGTTTCATTCTTCTAGAGGGTCCACAGAATCACTTGCATGTTCCTCCGAACACTTTACACTTGGGAAAAATGGGTTTCTGACACTCGTTCGAACTTTTTAGCTTTGCCTATACAACATGTGAATACTCTTCGCCCGCATGCTAAACAATGCCTTAATCCTCCAGGAAAGACGATACATCAATGGTCATCTCTGGATCGGTCCGCTCTAGATCTGAGTAAGACTCTCCACACTGAAAATCTTCAACTCAACTGGACCTGCATCGGCGAATCAATCTGACGAATCACCTTCGTCTCTCAAATCGGGATAGACTAGCTATCACCTTGATTGATCTGGATTTATGTATGTGTAGTTAACTGCAATCAATAACGGTGTCGCGTGTAGCTAGACCGAGATGAGTACGGGTCGTCCTCTGGGAAACGTGGAATATTTTATTCTTACTTTAGGCGTGTTGAGAAAGAAAGGAGGAGGAATAAAGAATGGTGAAGAATGGTTGTAGGATCTAGATCTACGTTAAACACGGATGCAAAATATATATCTAGATTAATTACGGATGTAAGTTTAATATTAAAAGGGGGCTTGTAGGGTTCATTGGGATTTAGTAGTCATGGATGATTAATTAAAAATTACTCTTTTTATCCTTTAATAGATTTAAAACTAGAACGACAGTGATGCATGCAGATTAGGGTTTCTGGAGGGAAAATGGGTTCCCACTCTTAACCCCTATCCCGACATGGATCTCCGTTCATATCTTTCCTTTACCAAAACAATTGTTAATCTAATCTCTAATCGCGGTCGAGGCTAGCAATGAATTGGTAGCGCGCCCGATTAGGATGTTAACTATTCTTTTGATAAAGTTTATAAACTTTATAGGACGTAAAAAGATTTTAAGGATCTTCATCATCCATTAAGCTACCCTAATCTCATGAACCCTAACAAGCGAAGAATTACTCGCGCATGTTGGGAGAAGAAGAGATAGAGAGAGAAATCATATTAAAACTACAAAGAAATAGAATAAGAAAAAGAACTACCTTTATTAATCAACAAAATTCATTTACACTTTATTCACTTAGAAAATGATTACAAATGCTAGTTTACTTCTCGATCTCTTCTAAGGAGGTAGACGAACAGTTGATGATCAATCTGGATGCGTGAGCCTGTCGTGGACTTCGTGATCTCTTCAGCTTGATAATTTTTCCAAGAGGCTCTCGGTCCTTATTTATAGTCCCAAGGCCATAACCCTAGCTTCCTAATTTGGGAACCAGAGGTTAAGATCCTAACAGAGAAATCTCAACTCCCAACTCATCTAAACCGCGGCGGATCTGCGGCCAATAGGTGGGTTTGGCGCGGATCCGCGGCCTTATAGATGGATCATAGGATTTTATCTTATGGGGCTTGATCTTTATGACACGTGGTGATCTTTTTAATCTCTGGAAACTGAAAATCTTTTCTACGTCACTGCCAGACTTAATTTCTTTAGTTTGCTTTCTTAATTAGGCAGGTTTGTTCTAACAACTTTGATTTCCTTGATTTCAGCCCTGAAAATTCTGCACAACAAACTCAACAAATAATATTAGTAGGTTTTTTTTATTGAGATATTAACTTGACCATTTAATAAGGTAAGAATATTTTAAATGGGCCAAATGTTGCATGAATATTATATGCTTACTTTTTCCTACCAAATGTTAATTATAATATATAATCACATGAAAATAGTATTTTTACAGATAAACCCTTACATGTATCATATATTATAATAAACACCTTTTATTATATAGAAATAGTAGGGAAAATGTCATATTAAATGTGCAGTTTTATCAACTAAACAAATACCCCCAAACTTATCTTTGATCGTCCCGAGCAAACTAGTTTATTCAAGAAAAGGAGAAAAAGAAAGGAGAAAACTAAGCACACTTTCGTAGGCAACACGATTGCACTGAGCACGTGCAACAAGCCGTTAAACCTCTAGGTGTCCCTAGTAGGAGGAGTGTTGTCTCCTGAAGGTTTTCAGCGGATTACACCCATAAAATCCTATAATAAAATAGAGATGGTGAAAGTTACATATAAAGATAAGAACCATAAAAGAAAGACTTTGAAAACTTAAAGTTTCCAACTACACTAACTTTTCAGTTGTTATGAGCCCTATCTTAAAAGTCATGAAAAGATGTTAGAAATCACATCATCCCTCAATAAAACATCGTCTTTATTCTTCATTCCTACCTTTCATCCAAACATCAATCATATACCCCTACGTGTGTGTATAGAACATCCCTACACTCGGAGAATTCAATTCAAGCTATCATACTCTTGTCCATCTACCTCAGTACTTTTTAATTTGATGAATATTTGGATGGATTTGCTCGCACATTTTTCATGCGACCCTTAATACTTCTTGAGGTACTAACCGACCGATTACTCATGTGCTTGCTGATTAGGTGTATTAATATTTTCCTCGTCTTGCACCACCTAAGGCTTAGCAGTGACTCCCAGACCAGTTGGTCTAAGGCACTAGGTGATGAAGCACCCTCGCTATATTTTTTTTATTGCTGCCTCGGTGATAACAAAACCAGTGTTCATTTTTCTTCACCATTTTATCTTTTATTCATTTTTTTTACTTCCTTCATACTTTGGCTTTTAGACAAGAGCATTTCAAGGTATCCTCTACTATCCCGAGTTTCAAGACGTGTGTAAGTGCGTACAGTAGGATATCAACATTCAAATGTTTGGTTTCCAGAATAAGAACTAATTTTCAGACTTATTTTTATCCTCAGATTAGTGATTTCCTTCATCTTACTAACCCTTGGGACAACAGCTCATAACTACTTATTACTAGTTTCATTTAAGAAAATATCTAATTTTCTTATTTTTCTTAAACTATTTCTATCTTTCATATATAATTTTTCACTTTCTATTCTTTTATTATCAAAAAAAAAAATTTATGCTTATATATAGTATAGTGCAAAGTAACACGTAAATAATCACAAACCTCCCCCCAAATCTGTTTGCAGCAGTGTCCTCACTGATGTCATCCGTTAAGCTCAAAAACCTGTAAACTTGGGTGGAAAAAAGGGGACAAGAAATAATGAAAGTGAAATCCCCCCAAACTTATTTTTGGCTCACAATCTTATAACAAATTTCTTTCAAGAGCCAAAATATCCCCCCCCCAAACTTAAGTAAAATCGTATTAAACATTTAAAATTATTTGGGGGGGGTTAAAATTATTGGTCAAAGTAAAGCCTTGTAAAGACCAAAAGTCAACACCAACTATTTAAAAAATTTATCGATGAATCACCAAGGTTGGTGGAAGAACATGTCGCCTATTGATGTGAAGAAGTGGGGAGGAGATAAGAGGTGTAATGGAAAAGGTTTACGTCTCGGTTTGTAGAGACGAAACAATGATGATGGATTACTTGCATTCTTGTTATTGATAAGAAGAAGTGGTGATGGTTCAACTTCTTTGTGTTGAGCTTGATTCATCACACCACCCGTATTTTTTAAGAATGCGAGTTCTTCAGCAAAAATTTCTTCAAAGCTTTCATCGATATCCCGAATAATAATCTCATCGGAAAGAACAGGATGATACTCGAACTCCATAAAAGCTTCATATTCCGCGTTAGATGTTGACCCGGACAACAACGTAATAGCGGAGTCGAGATCAGTATCGTGAAGCTCTTCAATTTCGCTGCTGTCGGAATCTATTGTTTCGACAGAACACACATGAGCATAGGGTTCGGAGGGTTCACTTTCCAACTTGTAAATGTTAAGCTCAATTGACATCTTCCCGAAGGATAGGTTCATAGAGCCGTTACGGCAATTGATTACAGCGTTGGAAGTCGCAAGAAAAGGTCGACCTAAAATCACCGGAATTTGGTTTCGTGGGTTCGCTACAGGTTATGTATCTATAACGATAAAGTCCACAGGAAATATAAATTCCCCGACTTTGTTAAAACATCCTCTAGCTCACCCCTAGGTTGGGTGATAGATCGATCGGCCATCTGAAGAGTGCAATGTGCCGGTTTTAATTCTCCGATCCCTAATTGCTCATAAACAGAATGCAGAAGCAAGTTAACACTAGCACCTAAATCGAGTAGACCACGATTGATATTTTTACCCCCAATAGAAATAGAAATTGTAGGACTTTCGGGGTCCTTTCGTTTATTGGGTAGTTGTTGTGTAAAAGCAGTGCTCACATTACTCGCAAGGAAAACTTTTTTAGGTACTTGAACTTTTCTCTTCCTAGTGCACAAGTCCTTTAGGATTTTCGCATAAAACGGAACTTGTTGAATAGCATCTAGGAGAGGAATGTTTATGTTAACTTGCTTAAAAATTTCCACAATCTTCTCCATTTGTGGACATGGTCTGTTGCCCCTTAACCTGTTTGGATAAGGTGCTTTATCAATAAGGTTTGGGTCCAAAATTGGAGAGGATTGTGGGGATGGAATGGATCCCAGAATTGGAGTGGGGATCGTTTTAGATAGATTTGTGGAAGTGGTCTGAGGGTTTGAGCCTTGGGGAACACGGAGAATAGGTTCGGAAGAAGGTGGGAGACTAGACGAATTAGGGGAAGAAGCAGAAGCCGGGGTATCATTGGTATCACTAACATCATCAAATTTCTCACCCACTCTGTTATTCAGCACTTTTCCCGATCTCAACGTTGTAACGGCACTCACGTTATGATTTTATGAGTGGCCAGGATTCGGTAGGGGTTGAGATGGGAGTTTCCCTTTCTTTCTCGCACTCATTGCGGCGTTCAACTGTGCAATTTGGTTTTCTATTGATTTAATACTCTCACCGTAGGAGGCGGAGTCTTTCTTTATGGTATCAATAGAAGACTTCATATCAGCCGACATTTGAATGGAATGTTTCATAAATAAATCCAAAGTTTGTGCGAGTGAAGAGTTATCAGTACCATCCAATTGCGGTGCAGAAGTGTTGGCCGGGTTTTGAAAATTTTGTGACTGAAAGAGGTGCTAACTTTGTGGTTGTGGTTGCTATGGAGGAGGTCTTTGATAATTGCTTTGGAACTGATTTTGATTTTGGGGTTGGTTTTGGTTCCAAGCAAAATTAAGATGATTCCTCCATCCTTGATTGTACGTGGAAGAGTAAGGATCGTTTCTAGGTCGCTGCTGAAAAGCAGCATTAATTTGCTCGTAACCTTGAAATGATGCATTCATAGGACATTCTTCCGTCAAGTGTGAAGGATCTGAACAGCAACCACACACGGTCTTGGGAAGCGTTACCTGATTTAGGGAGACTGACGAGAATTTGTTCTCAATAGCGTCGAGTTTCTTCTGCATCGCTGTCATTTCAGCTTTTACTGCGATGGAAACATCAAGCTGATGAATACCTCCCCTAAATGAATGTGGTCTTATGCTTTCCCACTGCAAAGTGTTTTCAGCGAGGTCTTCCAGATATTTCCAAGCTTCACCATCGTCTTTGGACATGTAATTGCATTGACACATTGTTTCAAGCATCTGCTTTGTCGCTGGATTAATGCCCTCATATATAATTCGGCACAAATCCCATCTTTGTATTCTATGATGAGGACATTAGACAAGCAGATCCTTGAAACGTTCAAAACACTTCCAAAATGGTTCATTGGGAAGCTGGGTGAACTGGTTGATCTCGCTCCTAATATGGGCGGTCTTATGGTTTGGATAAAACTTCTTAAGAAATGCTATTACGAATTCATCCCAATTAGTGATAGAGTGTGCGGCAGTATTATAAAGCCATTTTTCTGCCAAGTCGCACAGAGTGAATGGGAGAAGACGCAAGCGCATAACATCCAAAGTCAGTTGTGAAGTACCCATCATTGTGCATAAGTTTTCGAATTTAGTGATGAAAACGTACGCGTCTTCAGACTCAAGCCTATGAAATTTGGGCAACAGATTGATGTAGTGGGGTTTAATTTCAAAATTATCCCCGTTAGCTGGTGGAATAGATAAACAAGTAGGAAGGGGACCACGGATAGGATAGCACCTTTCTTGGAGAGAGATGCGAGGTGGATTATGCTCACCTACGGGCAGCGACAGCGTGGTGTTATAATTTGATGGAGTACCGTCCATCTCGGTCGATGTGGAGGATGGGGGGAAAAAGAAGATGAAGAAGTACCGACCTCGGAGTCGATAGCAGGAACGCGGACAAGACGGGCACTAGAATCCCGTGTCCAGCCGAGCATGCACTAAACGATTTAGCGCAAGTGGCAGCGTGTGCACTTTTAAAATTGGTTTGTTTTGAAAAGTGTGTCGGACTTAGACAAATCACACAAAAATGCACAAACAACCCTAAGACTAAAGTTACCTAGGTCAAGTCTCTAGACCGCTCCTAAACTTCCAAAGGACAAGCCGTAGGATCAATCATCTACCACCTCTTTACTACTCTTGTGGCCAGGTAAGTGCCAGGTAAGTGGGAGGTATCCACTACGTAAGTAGTAGGCCTAATTAAGTAACCATTTGCCTTAGACACACTTGCCTAGACACCACAAAAGTAATGCGGATAAGCGATAGATTACCTACGCCCTTCCTCTGTCCTTATTGAGCGCGACAGTCCTTAGAGTCTTGTCTAGATATATTTTAAATTAATGTAGGGTTGATGCAGATGCTCGGATTGTGATTTGTGGGGCTTAGTAAGGGTGATAAAATCCCTACCTAATCTGAATTTTGGTCTTGCCCCTTAAAATCCATATTAAAATATGAATAAACAAACCAATTACAAAACTTAGCAAATAGATTTTTGAGCGACGATATTTTGCAAAGAATCCTGTAGAAAAGATATTTTATTGGATTTCAGAGGAGAAGGAAAGATATAGAAAAGATACCAGAGAATTTTGGAACCATAATCCTTCTCTTGCGCCGCGCTTCCGCCGCGATTTGGCCTATTTGCCGCGGATCCGCCGCTAAGTGGAGGGATCTTGTGATGAGTTTTGCTACATGGCCTCCTATACTCCTCTGGATCTTGATGAATGTCTCTGGCTCTCTTTTTCCTCAAGACTGTGACTCCAGATTCCCTCGCAAACTTCACACAATAATCGTTAAATATATAATTTGCAGTTTTGTTTTATTTATGATATAGATCGAATAAGAATTCAACACAAATAATAAGAATAAAAAATTACACACGTATCCCCGGCAACGGCGCCATTTGATTGGTCTAGAATTTTATTTTTAGTGTAGTTTAACCGCAATCAGAACGATGTCACGTGTAGCTAGACCGAGATGAGTACGGGCCGTCCTCTGGGAAACGTGGAATATTTTATTCTTACTTTAGGCGTGTTGAGAAAGAAAGGAGCAGGAATAAAGAATGGTGAAGAATGGTTGTAGGATCTAGATCTACGTTAAACACGGATGCAAAATATAGATCTAGATTAACTACGGATGTAAGTTTAATATTAAAAGGGGGCTTATAGAGTTCATTGGGATTTAATAGTCATGAATGATTAATTAAAAATTACTCTTTTTATCTTTTAATAGATTTAAAACTAGAACGACAGTGATGCATGCAGATTAGGATTTTTGGAGGGAAAATGGGTTCCCACTCTTAACCCCTATCTCGACATGGATCTTCGTTCATATTTAGCCTTTACCAAAACAATTGTTAATCTAATCTCTAATCGCGGTCGAGACTAGCAATGATTGGCAGCGCGCCCGATTAGGATGTTAACTATTCTTTTGATAAAGTTAATAAATTTTATAGGACGTAAAAAGAGTTTAAGGATCTTCATCATCCATTAACCTACCCTAATCTCATGAACCCTAACAAGTGAAGAATTACTCGCGTATGTTGGGAGAAGAAGAGATGGAGAGAGAAATCATATTAAAACTACAAAGAAATAGAATAAGAAAAAGAACTACCTTTATTAATCAACAAAATTCATTTACACTTTATTCCCTTAGAAAATGATTACAAATGCTAGTTTGCTTCTCGATCTCTTCTAAGGAGATAGACGAACAGTTGATGATCAGCCTGGATGTGTGAGCCTGTCGTGGACTTCGTGATCTCTTCAGCTTGATGATTTTTCCAAGAGGCTCTCGGTCCTTATTTATAGTCCCAAAGCCATAACCCTAGCTTCCTAATTTGGGAACCAGAGGTTAAGATCCTAACAGAGAAATCTCAACTCCCAACTCATCTAAACCGTGGCGGATCCGCGGCCAAAAGGTGGGTTTGGCCGTGGATCCGCGGCCTTATAGATGGATCATAGGATTTTATCTTCTGGGGCTTGATCTTTATGACACGTGGTGATCTTTTTAATCTCTGGAAACTGAAAATATTTTCTACGTCATTGCCAGACTTGATTTCTTTAGTTTGCTTTCTTAATTAGGCAGATTTGTTCTAACAACTTTGATTTCCTTGATTTCAGCCCTGAAAATTCTGCACAACAAACTCAACAAATAATATTAGTAGGGTTTGTTTTATTGAGATATTGACTTAACCATTTAATAAGGTAAGCATATTTTAAATGGGCCAAATGTTGCATGAATATTATATGCTTACTTTTTCCTACCAAATGTTAATTATAATATATAAACACATGAAAATAGTATTTTTACAGATAAACCCTCACATGTATCATATATTATAATAAACACCTTTTATTATATAGAAATAGTAGGAAAATTGTCATATTAAATGTGCAGTTTTATCAACCGAACACACATGTCACATCTCTGCCTGGAAGCTCCAGTGATCTCAGATCGTAAGCCCTGGAAGCGACATCCCATCATCTCAGCAACAGCTGGGTCATCTGTCTGCACGGTAGGCGACATCATAATCTCTGAGGTATGTTGTACATCAACAGTCCTCTCACAACTGGCAGCCTCTGTCAAAGGCCTGATCATCTGGTGCAAAACCAAACACTCACCTCACCCGAGAGGTCACAACATAAATACTAACTCGAGACGTTCCCGTGTCACTAGAAACCACAATGGTCAGTCCTCGTACCAGACGAGCTCGCCCTGACCGCATCACTAGCAACAGCTCAATCTGCGCTCAAACCATGGTGACAGGAACCTCTATCGAGTATCGAAGAAGGCAGATCAACGGCATGAAAGGAAACGACAGATCCAGAATGGATACGTGATAATAAGAAGGAACATCAATCAATGAGAGTATGATCACGGAAACGAATAGAATCAAGGATCTCAAATGGATGTATAATCATGGGTATGAAGAGAATCATAAGTCTCAAAAATATGTACATCCTAAGGTTTCTTAAGTGGAGTATCGTATCGTAAATATACCGCGGAACATACGTACGGTACGTCACTCTACTCAAGTTACCTAATCCATCAATCAGGGTCAGCCTATGAAACGAAAGTTCGGGTCTAATACCCCCTCCCCCCTGTTCAAGCCTAAGTTCCGTAAGGTCAAGCCTAGGTTCCGAAATACATACCCGCCCTAGACTCCGCATAGTCAAACATAGACTTGAACCGAGATTAAACCTAACGCTCTGATACCAACTTTGTCACGACCCGAAATATTAGCTCGTGACCAGCACTTAAATCACGCAACGTCTAAAGGCGTAACGTAATTCAAGTAAGCTGAAACCCGGAAATCTAAACCTTTTTAAGAAATTAAAGGAGGTGAAGTTTTGAAATAAAGGTATAATGAAATCATGTTTTCTTAATGCATAGAAAAGGAACATGAAAATGCAAGTGAAATTTGCCAGTTTGAAAATGTGTTTCGTCTTTTAAAAATTTGGGCAGCACCTCCTTTGTATATTTTGATCCAAAAGCACAAATACATAACAAGAATAATGGTATCCCCAAGAGGAAGTTAGCTCTTCGCCAAACGGCGGATCACAACCACGCAAGACGATATATATAAGTATACGACGCCCAACGGCGAAGATCACCACAAAGATAAAGAAAAGTAAGACATAAAAGCCACAAGTAGCGGAAAACCCCTCGCTCTAAGTCGCACAATCACAATCTCACTAAGTCTCATTACTTATACAATTTACTAATTTTGATTGATGGAGTTGACTAGATACAATATGAAATATAAATATAATAGTGGGTACGATACAAATGCCCCACCTACCAATGCAAACACCCAAAAGAAGTTATGTGCCAGCGATGCCGCTAAGGATCCATGCGGTCAACCTGCAAGAACTGTGGCACAACGGGGGTGAGTTGTCAACTCGTGAGTAGAAAAACATCTACAAGTAGAAATCGAATAAACAACGACTCCTAAGTCAACTATATCATAAAGGCAATACTATGATATCTAGGGTGACCGGATCATCATATGTGCCAACAATGTAATCAATACCTATATGTATGCGGGTATAATCCAACAATGTAATCAAGGTATGTATGCATGTGGATCTCGTCCAACCATATAATCAATGTCTGTATGCATGTAAATATCATAAGAGAGTGTGCATGAAAGTATGAGAATATAAATCAACGGTGTCCCTCGCGACACATCAAAATCATAGAACATGGGTGTCCAACATCGACACCCGAAAACATCATGAAACCCGTGTCCAGCATCGACACGTAAATCCTCATATCTCGGGCTCCGTCAGTCCGGATCGGCCCACGGGCTCCATCAGTCCGGATCGGCCCATATCATCCCTCGACTCCGGTCGGTATCCTCCGAATATCCGCCGAGCCCAAATACTATCACCGGTAGGTAATGGTCCCTCTGCCGGGCTCACCGTCTACTGCACAGCAGATCCGTTCTCGCCCCGGGGTACAATACCGGGTCCACCATGTACCCGCAATCGGACTCGTCCACTCCTCGAATCGGGTTTCACATGTCACATGTCTCAGAACCGAGAAAACGCATGGTGGACGCACTGAAATATCATATCAAGAGAAACCGGGTTTTTAAAACAGTACATGCTTTCTTTTAAAATAGCCACGGTTCTCAAATCCAGAAATCTCATGAAAATGGTATATCTCAATGCGTAAAAGCGTAAAGCATGATGTATGCGACATATAACAGAAATATAAGCATATTACAGAAATATAAGCATATTCGTATATCATGCAACATGGAATAGTGATATGATATATTAAGGGAAAACCGCTCTTTTAAATGGATCCAGTTTTTAAAATAGTACATCCAGTCCCCAAATCTCCAAAATCGAATGCAATACCGTCACGCCCCGCTTCCCAAAATACGGAATACGAGGGGTTGACAAGGCCAGCCATGCTCCTACGGTCAAGGAAAAATCCTGCCGTAGTCACACTTCGGCTTCTAGCACTACGTGGTATACAGTAATCAATGCACAGGTAATGAGAAATGCAATCACTAAATCAGCACAAATACAAAATACTAACCAGATAGAGATCAAGGAAGTGTAGCGCTGAGTCGCTGATCTAGATATCCGCAATGTCCTCGAGGTACGTCAGGTCCTGGTCCAAGCTAGATCCAATTCTCACTCTGAGCATGCATACTCAGGTCGTCAGAGCGACACAATAGCAATATATATATAAATACAGATGTGAACACGTGCACTAATGATGAATATGAAACAGTAAGCATGGAATAATGACGTGAGCATGAAGTAGCCAATACAGGTAGATAATAGAGCAGGTAAACAGTAAAGCAGTAAACCGTATGGAAGGTATATTGAATCAGTAAGTAATGCATGTCAATGTCACTAACCCTATCAGTCTCTAAGTCTCACTGTCCAGGTCGCTAAACCTATCGTCAATCCAAGTGTGAGAGTCAAGCACTCGTGAGTATCCTCCACCCAAGAGTAGGACCCAAGGGCAAAGGAACACGGGCCTGGGTCGCTCGCTAATAATCAGTAACATCACCCATATATCTCCAGAATCGCTGTATGTGCCGGCAATGGGACTCCTGAGATTCTGTTGAACTCACACTCAAACTACCCCACGCCTCGTGGTCTACATCAAACTCCAACCATAAACTCAAATACCAGTCAGTCCATGATAAGTCTACGTGAGAACTGGAGACCGGATCTCCATCAAGCATGTCTCGACTGATACCCAAGATAAATGGACAGTGTTTGGTGCCTTACCTATGACACCCATATAAGTGCTTCCATAATCGTCCCATACCAATTATGGTTACACTTATGCATGTCCTATAGACGTCGACAATGCAATAAATCAATAGGGTCCGCTGATTGTGTACAAGTACGTGTCACTTCGCTTATCCATTCACGCTTTAACACTATCTTACTTGCCACAATCAAAACACTAATATCTAACACTGGGTAATGTACACAATCACTAGGTTACCAATGCATATGATCTTTACACGATATGATGAGAATGCAATAATTAAAGCATGCTTAAGATATAATCAGTCAGTGTCTTACCACTTGCATAATTTATTATAAATCATAAATACAGAATTAAGCAAAACAATGTAAAGGGGGTAAGCAGTATTTTTAATTATCTATCCATCAAAATTGGTTTCGCATCAATCGGGTTTCAGTTCTGCTAGATACAGCCATTTCCATTTAAGTGTTCGCTGCTGGAAATCCGGTTTCAGAATTGGAAGTCCGTTTCGTAACACATTTTAATCCCAGTTGGGATCGTAATTAGGCGACGCTATAGTTGAACAATATTTAGGGTTATCAGTTAGGTTTCCACCTCAATTAGAAGATCAGTAATATCCTATATCAACAGGAAGTTATGGTCAGGTTAAGGTTGATGTGTAAAATCTGTCTCTGCAGAATTCAGCTAGACACGTCGACATTATAAAATGTGTTAAAAATAGCATACAGAGCAGGAACCCAATGAAACCAGTGGAGTAAGAAAGATAACTTAATTTTATACATATCGATGTAGGGTTCCGCACATTCTCACATTTGAAGAAGGAAAATACAGTGAGTTAGAACAGGGGTTATCTGGAATTTCCGCTCTGGACTGCAATCCAGAATCGTAATTCTCCGCAGTTTTCTTTATCGGAACTAGTTCAATTTTAGATAACAATTATAGGGTTCTCTATATTTTCCCGTTATCTTTGATACGAGCCATGGAACGCCAAAATCTGATTCGTAAAAGATTAAATGTGAATTTAACGGTCTAGCATATTCAGGAAATTCAGGTTTCATAATGATTATCGGGATTAACATTTCATAGGTGAAATGACCGTGGTTTCCAACTAAATTTCTATAGCATATCGGTAACCAATAGGCGGGTTTAATGATCACAAGTTCCGCCATTTAAAGTTATGTTTTCACCTAAAGTTCCAAACCAAACACGTGTATCGTATAGGCTCGCACGAAATATATATCTACGATATTAATTCTAAACTGAATTAACTATGAACTAATAGCATGAAGCAAGTAATATACTTGCCTAGCGATGTGTCGACGACGGTACGGCAGCGGCAACAGCACGATTGCGTCACGAACACAGCACGGCGACGACTAGGCTCAAGCTCGACTGCGACTGCGACGGGGAGGCGTCGATGGTGGCGGGGTTGCTTGCTGTAGCGGTGAGAGGGTGTCGCAAATGGTCGGCGCCGGAGGGAGAGGACAGCAAGGCGCAAGGTGAGGGGGCAGGAACCGAGGGCGAGGCTCGGGGTTTGGAGTTGGGTGCTGTAGGAGGGTGAAGCAGTGAGGAGCTTGGTGAAGGAGTAGGAGGTGATGATGGTGATGCTGAAGGAACGATGAGATGGCCGGCGGCGAGAGGGGACGGCGACGAGGTTGGAGGTGGTGGCTGGCGTCGGGTTCCGGTGTGCAGGCGATGGGTAGGGGAGCTCGGGATTTTCTTGAGAAAGGAGAGAGGAGGAAGTGGGGGGGAGAGAGAGAGTGAGCGTGGGGAGAGAGGGGGGAGAGAGTGAGGTCGAGGTGCGGGCGTGGTCGCTGCACAGGGAACGGGGAGAGGAAGAGACATGGGTTGAGGGAGATGGGGGTGAGCAAGTCGTGGGGGTTCGTTATGGAGGACTGTTGCGAAAGGGGGCGAGTCGTGGGATGAGGAGCGGGTGAACGGCGTGAGAAATGGGGGAAGCAAATGGGCGGGAAAAGGGAAAACGAAAGAGGAAGAAAGGGGAGGAAGCGGGTCGGGTCGGGTCGGGGGAAGTTGGGTCGGGCTCGGGGGAAAGGGAATGGGTTTGGGCTGGGAAAATAAAAGAAAAGGAAAATAAAAGGGAATAGGGTTTGGGTTTTAGGAAGAATTTGGGAAAATATATATAAGGGGTTAGGGTTTAATAGTTAGGGTTAGGAAAATTAGATGAAAATTAAATGGGGAAACTAGAAATATTTTTAAAAAATAAAATTTGTAATCTTGTTTAAAATATGGAAATAATTAAAAAGGGACTGGGTATTACATCATACCCCACTTATATAAAATTTCGTCCTCAAAATTTAAAATAAACAATAACCTATAAAATAATATGCAAAAAGCCACAAAATCAAGTATTAACATATAGTGATTTACTTAAAAGCAGCTAGATAAAATCCAAGGTCTATATAAGTATACGAAATAACGCAACTAAAAGAACATGCCTAACTAAGCACAAGGCAAGACCATCTATAATGATAAACTATATGCACAATACCAGAAAATAAAATAACAATAACAAGCAATAGTGAAGGACTTGCCGATAGGCCAAAATATTTTAGGATAAACGTATCGATCAGACAATTTAAAATAACTTGAGAAAACCCATATGGTGAAATAAGAAAAATAGTATGTGCGGCATATATTTACGCTATTGAAACTATGATAATTAGTATGGTATTCAGAACAAGTAAAACGGAAGTAGTTAATAACACACAATATATATATATATATATATATATATATATATATTTCATACAATAACGAAAACTAGATTTTAAATAGCAATGTCACTGAATGTAATCATGGTAATAGGAGATAGCACTAAAATGTATAGGGGCTAGTTAGGGTAGGGATTACCATGGAGTATGGTCCATTCAGAAAGTCTGAGAATGAGGTACTTCAATCTGAATGTCGAAGGGACGAGGGTCGGGTCAGCACAAGGTGCAAGGGTGAAGAATAATGAATCTCAGGCAAGAAAGAAATTTATTGGGGAGGGAAAATAGTCAATGCATCATGCGAATCAATACTCAAAAGATTAACGAGCTCAGAAACTTTATTATTATTCCAGAAAATTTCAAATAAAGCATTCTCGAAAGGTAAAAGTTGGTCCTAAGCTATACATAGATTTAGTTGGCCAGAGAAAACAAAAGATATATCACGTCGGTCGCGGTTATGGAAATTCAGCAGGTTACGGTAAGCTCGCGCGCTAAGATAGGGGCGTCCATTTCCATAGCGCCTCGCAGGGATTGCCACTGGAGGTTCTTCTGCCGTGGGGTCTTCTTCTTCTGGTCCTTCTGCCTCGGCTGGAGCTTCTTCATCGTAGTATGCTTCCCCGTGATTCGCCTCTTCTGGATCTTCTTCCACGGGATTTCCTTCCACTGGATTCTCCTCAAGGTCTTCCTCTCCTGGATTTTCTTCTGCCGGGTCTTCTTCGGGATCTTTCTCTATCGGGTCCTCTTCTTCGTTGTCAGAGTCGCTGATCATGTCGACTTCTGGGGCTGCGACTCCCTCATCCTCGGAATCGTTGTTGTTGAAAATAACCTGTGGGCCATCGATCTCGTCATCTAAACTCACCAACATGCAGCCCAAGGAAACGCAAGATCGAGTGTCATCATCGATAGGCGGCACTGCTCCAGGATTTGTCATGGCCTAAAAAGAAAGTGTCATGATCAGACAGTGGAACACACCAAGAAAATAACCAAGGATATGGAGCATAAGGAAAATATGCGGTAGGTAAGGACTAAAAAATCAAAAATTAAAATACTGATGCAATAAGCAGTATAAGGAAAATGAGTGGCAAGGGGACGATACATACATTGCAATTCAAAATTTTATTGCATTCAAACTAAAAGTTCAATGGATACAAGTTTTTAAACGAAAGGAAACATTTACAAAAGAGTGACAATATTTTTATTGAAAGCGGAAAAGGTGATAATTCTTGTTTGATATCTAGACCGCTGCATTCTCGTCAAGCGAGTGGAATCCTGCGCTAGGCCCGTACTATCCTCAAAGCTCGAACTACGAAATAACCAAGTCACTTAGCAGGAGTGGAGAGTGTGGACGAATCTCCTCCTTGTAGCTCCTTCCTTCGAGGGCAACCATTGACAAGATGTTCATTGGATCCGCAAATCAGGCACTGCCCTTTGGTGCTGCGACAGTCTCTCTGAAAGTGTCCTGGCTTCTTACAGTATCCTCAACATTGAGTCCTCCGCGGCTTCCGTTGCTGGGGAACAAGTGGGCGCTTCATCTTCACCTCTTTTCTTTGTTAAACAGGGATTCCCTTATGATTGGAGGCTTCCGCTGGTGCCTGAGTCTTCTGCCTTCCTAATCCTTCAGCTGACAGGTCATTCGTTCGCTCCTGAGCTTCCTTCAAACCTTGCAGTACATTCAAAATCTCGATGGTCTGATTTTGGGGAGTGGAGATAGAAGAAGAGTCGTTGGAAGATATAGTCCTGAAACAACAATTTTAGGACGGCATAAGGTACAAGCTATAAGAATCAAAATGCATTATAGAATAGGCAAGGAACAAGAATATCGGATGAGGTGAAATTCAAACGAGTGGAAATCAAATGTAGAACTCCAAGTCACTCAAACAGAGTACAGTATTGTAACTATGCTGCAGTTCATATTTACAATCACGTAACTCTATTAAGTCACCCAAAACTCTAGAGGACGGATCAAAACATGTAGCAGAACACCCTACGTGAATCAAGATCAAAGATAACGAGTTTACAATCTAGACCGAAGAATGTCTTAGATTGTCAAGCCCTACGCGGAAACTGCACTCCCAATCGAAGCAAAACCTGGTTTTGATACCAACAAAACCATGTCACGCCCCGCTTCCCAAAATACGGAATACGAGGGGTTGACAAGGCCAGCCATGCTCCTACAGTCAAGGAAAAATCCTGCCGTAGTCACACTTCGGCTTCTAGCACTACGTGGTATACAGTAATCAATGCATAGGTAATGAGAAATGCAATCACTAAATCAACACAAATACAAAATACTAACCAGATAGAGATCAAGGAAGTATAGCGTTGAGTCGCTGATCTAGATATCCGCAATGTCCTCGAGGTACGTCAGGTCCTGGTCCAAGCTATATCCAATTCTCACTCTGAGCATGCATACTCAGGTCGTCAGAGCGACACAATAGCAATATATATAAATACAGATGTGAACACGTGCACTAATGATGAATATGAAACAGTAAGCATGGAATAATGACGTGAGCATGAAGTAGCCAATACAGGTAGATAATAGAGCAGGTAAACAGTAAAGCAGTAAACCGTATGGCAGGTATATTGAATCAGTAAGCAATGCATGTCAATGCCACTAACCCTATCAGTCTCTAAGTCTCACTGTCCAGGTCGCTAAACCTATCGTCAGTCCAAGTGTGAGAGTCAAGCACTCGTGAGTATCCTCTACCCAAGGGTAGGACCCAAGGGCAGGACCCAAGGGCAAAAAAACACGGGCCTGAGTCGCTCACTAATAATCAGTAATATCACCCATATATCTCCAGAATCGCTGTATGTGCCGGCAATGGGACTCCCGAGATTCTGTTGAACTCACACTCAAACTACCCCACGCCTCGTGGTCTACATCAAACTCCAACCATAAACTCAAATACCAGTCAGTCCATGATAAGTCTACGCGAGAACTGGAGACCGGATCTCCATCAAGCATGTCTCGACTGATACCCAAGATAAATGGACAGTGTTTGGTGCCTTACCTATGACACCCATATAAGTGCTTCTATAATCGTCACATACCAATTATGGTTACACTTATATATGTCTCATAGACGTCGACAATGCAATAAATCAATAGGGTCTGCTAATTGTGTACAAGTACGTGTCACTTCGCTTATCCATTCACGCTTTAACACAATCGTATTTGCCACAATCAAAACACTAATATCTAACACTGGGTAATGTACACGATCACTAAGTTATCAATGCATATGATCTTTACATGATATGATGAGAATGCAATAATTAAGGCATGCTTAAGATATAATCAGTCAGGGTCTTACCACTTGCATAATTTATTATAAATCATACATACAGAATTAAGCGAAATAATATAAAGGGGGTAAGCAGTATGTTTAACTATCTATCCATCAAAATTTATTTCGCGTCAATCGGGTTTCAGTTCTGATAGATACGGCCATTTCCATTTAAGTGTTCGCTGCTGGAAATCCGGTTTCAGAATTGGAAGTCCGTTTCGTAACACATTTTAATCCCAGTTGAGATCGTAATTAGGCAATGCTATAGTTGAACAATATTTAGGGTTATTAGTTGGGTTTCCACTGCAATTAGAGGATCAGTGATATCCTATATCAACAGGAAGGTATGGTCAGGTTAAAGTTGATGTGTAAAATCTGGCTCTGCAGAATTCAGCTAGACACATCGACATTAAAAAAATGTGTTAAAAATAGCATACAGAGCAGGAACGCAGTGAAATCAGTGGAGTAAGAAAGCTAACTTAATTTTCTACATATCGATATAGGGTTCCGCACATTCTCGCATTTGAATAAGGAAAATACAGTGAGTTAGAACAGAGGTTATCTGGAATTTCCGCTCTGGACTGTAGTCCAGAATCGTAATTCTCTGCAGTTTTCTTTATCGGAACTGGTTCAATTTTAGATAACAATTATAGGGTTCTGTAGATTATCCCGTTAAATTAGATGTGAGCCATGGAACGCCAAAATACGATTCGTAAAAGATTAAATGTGAATTTAACGGTCTAGCATATTCAGGAAATTCAGGTTTCGTAATGATTATCGGGATTAACATTTCATAGGTGAAATGACCGTGGTTTCCAACTAAATTTCTACAGCATATCGGTAACCAATAGGCGGGTTTAATGATCACAAGTTCTGCCATTTAAAGTTATGTTTTCACCTAAAGTTCCAAACCAAACACTTGTATCGTATAGGCTCGCACAAAATATATATCTACGATATTAATTCTAAACTGAATTAACTACGAACTAATAACATGAAGCAAGTAATATACTTGCTTAGCGATGTGTCGACGAAGGTACGGCAGCGGCAGCGGCACGATCGCGTCACGAACACGGCACGGCGACGACTAGGCTCAAGCTCGACTGTGACTGCAACGGGGAGGCGTCGATGGTGGCGAGGTTGCTTGCTGTAGCCATGATAGGGTGTCATAGATGGTCGGCGCCGAAGGGAAAGAACAGCGAGGCGCACGGTGAGGGGGCAGGAACCGGGGGCGAGGCTCGGGGTTTGGAGTTGGGTGCTGTGGGAGGGTGAAGCAGTGAGGAGCTTGGTGAAGGAGTAGGAGGTGATGATGGTGATGCTGAAAGAACGACGAGATGGCCGGCGACGAGGTCGGAGGTGGTGGCTGGCGTCGGGTTCCGGTGTGCAGGCGATGGGTAGGGGAGCTCGGGATTTTCTTGAGAGAGGAGGAAGTAGGGGTGGGGGAGAGAGAGAGAGAGAGTGTGAGCGTGGGGAGAGAGAGGGGGGAGAGAGCGAGGTCGAGGTGCGGGCGTAGTCGCTGCGCAGGGAACGGGGAGAAGAAAAGACATGGGTTGAGGGAGATGGGGGTGAGCGGGTCGTGGGGTTTCATTATGGAGGACTGTTGCGAAGGGGGGCGAGTCGTGGGATGAGGAGCGGGTGAACGGCGTGAGAAACGGGGGAAGCAAATGGGCGGGAAAAGGGAAAACGAAAGAGGAAGAAAGGGGAGGAAGCGGGTCGGGTCGGGCCGGGGGAAGTTGGGCCGGGCTTGGGGGAAAGGAATAGGTTTGGGCTGGGAAAATAAAAGGAAAGGAAAATAAAAGGGAATAGGGTTTGGGTTTTAGGAAGAATTTGGGAAAATAAATATAAGAGGTTAGGGTTTAATAGTTAGGGTTAGGAAAATTAGATGAAAATTAAATGGGGAAACTAGAAATATTTAAAAAAATAAAAATTTGTAATCTTATTTAAAATACGGAAATAATTAAAAAGGGACTGGGTATTACAAATACTGTATAAAGGTGCACGTGTGTATATACGCAAGTATGGATGTACAAATATGTGTGTTCGTAAGTATAGGTGTACAATATGTATGTACGCAAGTATGGTGTACAATATGAATATCATGATGCAGCAACCCTACTGTGTAGTGACATGGCAATTATCGATGATGAAGTGTGTGAGCCGGCAAATCTATGTACGTGTAACATATACATCATCGATAATGGTGCAAGTGTACTAGCACAGGTATAAGCAATGCAATGAGAACAATATGAATGCAGCATAAGGTAAATCATATGCAAATGCTGACGGGTATACGTATCTAACATGATCGAGTCGATGAATCAATCAATCGGCATTCCGCCTCACAACATCTCGTACGGTATACTCCATCGTACGGCATCCTCTAGTCAAGGATATGGATCAAATCTCAAGTCAAACTCATCACGTATGGAAAATCATCGTACGGCGGCATTAAACTATCAGGGATCATATCATCCTATAAGACGAGGAGAGTACGGACCTAACGTCTCGTACGGCAATCAGACATGATTCACCACATATAAATATCTCTATATACTTATGTCCCAGGTCACATCCGCAATAATCTCATATTAGGGGACCGGCAGGGTATAAATCATCTCAATCGACTCGCATCCGTATACCAACATATTATCAAATCATCATATCATGTCATATATTCTTTTCATCGCATTTTTTATATCCCTCCTCAAGTCAATTTTTACAAATACATTCTACCTTTACTATAAACATAAGTATCTAATCTAACATATACACCCGAACCATACAAACCGTTTTTGAAAGATGCGAATCGTAGTTTTGAAAGTAGGGGCTACGGTGTTTTTAAGGAAAAGATATCATTTGAAAATCCGCAACATCCCTCAAGGTATCAGTTTAAAAGATATATACGATTCTTCAGTTTAGAAATATGTATGGTTCGGATGACCCATTTACGTCGACTATCTAGTCCTATAGTACCCTAAACGGCAAAATCATCAAATCTCATCCTCAAGTCCCGTCATCACATACTAGTCGTATCATAACACTTCTAACTATTCTCAGTTTATAATATGGTTTTACTAACGATCTTTTAACTCTAACCCTAATTTCCAAATCTAGGTTTTCTTAACCATAAGCTACAAATCGGTTTCCACCAAAACTTTGTGGGGGTGCTATACGCCATCCACCCGACTTCCCCCGTGGATATAGATCCACTCACCTTGCTCTTGCTTGCCGATGTCGATATCGCCATTCTCTTCTTCATCGTCTTGAAATCCTCGTGGGGTACCTACATATCATAACACATCGCAATTGCATATTAAAATCAAGCCGGAAACCAAAACGGCACACGGATCGCCTATAGGTATGCAAAACCAACAAATAACCCTGGTTGTTGACGTTCAAACGCCACACAAAGGAACACAATAACAAATACCAAATCCCAATTCATTAAAAGCCGCAAACGAAATCAGAAATCTTGAAAATTATCTCCAGATTTTACCCTAGGCCAAATTGGTCAATTTTGCACACATGGGGGGTCTGATTTACTGGAGATAAAGCCACAGAACAAATACAAACACTTTTCCTCACACCCTGGCCGCAAATTGCGGCCAGGAACAATAAATTTGCTGCCACACTTGAAGGGTAGGGGCTCAGGTCTTGGGTGAAGGTTCCAGGTTGCCTGCACACTCCTCTGTGTTTGCTAAATAATTTCTAGTGCCCCCGGGTGATAGCAGATCACAAAATACCAACACAATTTCCACGATTTCCCGATATCGACGAGTCTAAAGTTTGTGTTTTGGGGTTTGGTCACTGGTCCAGGTCAAGAATTGGTCTCTAGGGTCTTATAACAGCCACTAGGCATCCTCCAATCCACACAACACTCAAACCCCTCTCTAGAATTTTCCAAGTTCACAAATCCACATCTTAAACCCATTTCTAACTAACTAGAATATAAAGAAACTTAAAACTATCTAAATGGTAGAAATTATACCTCATGGATGCAACTCAAGAAAAACCCTAGTTTGCCAATGTTGTCAAAATCCCACTTTTCTTGGTCCAATGTGTAGAGGAGAAGGAGGTGATCATTTTTTGTGAAAGGGGTATAGGGTTTTGAGGAAGGGTTTGAGATGGGTCATGAGGGTAGAGGAGGGAGCTTGAGGTGAAGAAGGAGAAGGAAATGGTGGGGGGATGAAAGGCAGCACTCTCCCCCCCTCTCTCTCTTTCTCACTCTCATTCTCTCTCCTAGCATGCTCTCATAACATCATTCCCCCCTCCCCCTCTCACTCTCCCCCTCTCTCTCCCCTCAAACATTCCTCTTTTCTTTTCTTTTCTTTTCTCACCCAAAAGCCCAACCATAACATAAAATAACACAAATGAAATAACATGTAACATGTCATGATGCACTAACCATAAAAACTGTAGAAATACGGATTTGGCCTAATCGCGATTAGCAGTGCACTAATCGGGTTATTATCGAAACTGCATATAAATAATTTTTAAAATGCCAAATCGTTTAAATATATTATTAAATGAATAAATCATTTTAAATTTCCATTTATTTCACAATTATTGGTATATATTTATACTCTTTTTCGAAAACCCCAATTTCGCAAATCGGGCAGTTTTCGGGAAATATATTATTTTAATATTAAATTCCAAAAATAATATTTTATATTTTCTGAAATGTTACACTTAGTCGCGAAACCCTAGAGTAAAGATTGGCACACACGCATACATTTGATTTCTTGTGCGTATATATATATATATACCGTGAGATGTTGATAAGTGATTGAGCCGTGATGTGGCACATGATATGGTATACAACATGATATTATAGTGGATCGATAGGCGATGTGTTTTCATACACATGAATATATATATATATATATATATATATATGTTTTTTATGATATTGGTATGTTCTAGACTTTAGAACGGTACCCCTAATTCAGGATATGATGATGATGATACCATATGATAATGTGATATATGTGATATTTGACCCGTACCCCGAATTGGGATGCCGTACGATAGATTTTACCGTACGAAGTATAAATATGATGATTGATCCACACTCTTGATTCGAGGATGTCGTATTATATATTTTATCGTACGTGACGCTATTGAGCCGGGATCGCCGACTACTAGATATATCGACTCAGACTTAGGTGGATTCCTTACCATTTCGATTAGTCTCTGAGTTTAGTCCTGTAGTTTATCAGGTTGATGTTAGACTGGGCTCGAGTCATACTTATTTTCAAAACTAACGAATCGTGAGTATTTTAAAGACAGGACGAGAGATATTACGGATATTTCAAAGGACGTACCTTTTTTAAAAACATCGTAGCCTTATTTTCTAAAAACCGCGATTCGTGCTATTTCAAATGCCAAAACTGTATGACTCGTATATATATAAATGTATATTCTTATATTTTGCGGTTACTACACATTTTTCCATATATTCATGTTGTTCTTATCGCATTGCATGATTGTACTTGTGATTTCTTTTATTATTATAAACCCATGTTGTCAGGACACCGGCACTATTACTGATGATGCATATGCTCCACGTACACTTGTTTGCCGGCTCACACACATCATCATCGGTAATTTCCATGCCACATACACACTAGAAATAGTATTTCATTGATATAACATGTTAGCTGGTAGTTCAACATATTAGTAGTATGCTTACTTTCATGTGCTAAATTAGATATTGCATTCTTTTACTTAGATATCCATGCATGTGTATTTATCTATTTGTCATGAAATATTATGGGGCTTTATGCCGTTAAATCACTGTTTATTTACTCTCGATTTTGGGATTTGATATTTCCATGAGATTTCTGAATTTGGAGAAACCGCAAGGATTTTATAAATTCATTTTCATTTCTAAAAGATAAAAAGTTGTGGTTTTCTCGTGTTATGATGTGAGAGGTGTCCACCATGTATTTTCTCGACTCTTGAGCAGTATCTTACACCCAATTCAAGGAGGATGAACTGTCTGCGGGTGCATGGTGGACCCGGTGCGGTGCCCCAGAGCAAGATGGTCGCGGATGATGGCATTGAGCCTGGCAGGGGAGCACTACCGACCGGTTATTTATGACGCGGCGGATATCCGGAGAATTCCGACGTAGTCGTAAGATTTGATTATGGGCCAGTCCGGATTGCCGGAGCCCGAGATATTGAGACAGTGAGATATTAAGATTTTATGATATGGGCCAGTCCGGATTGACGGAGCCCGAGATATTGAGATATCGGGATATATGTTTTGTGTCGATGCTTGACACGGATTCTCTGTTGATTTCATTGATGATACTTCGATTTTTATACAGAAATCTCACTGAGATAAGAAAACAGTTTTCTTATTCAAGATGTATTCTATTTTCATCCTTTATGTATTCGTACATCATATATATGATATGTTGCTACCTGAGGCACCGACACGAGCACTTGGTATTACACTTATGTATAGATGTTTACCTTTGTCATTTAGATGCTTCAGGTTATATATTGAGGATTATATTGTATAACCTAGGAGAGAGTCATACATGCAATTTCTTCTCGGTGATATTTTCTACTCACGAGTTGGCAACTCACCCCCGTTGTGCCACAGTTTGTTGCAGGTTTTGCCGTACAGGTTTCCTTGGCGGCTTTGCTGACACACTGCTTCTTTCCGGGTGATTGCTTTGGTAGGTGGGTTCACTTGCATCGTGACCACCGCGGTACTTTTATTTATTCAGTTGTATCTAATAAACTCCATCAACCAGACTTGTATATTTGATAGACTTAGAAGACCAGTTGTATATTCTTTCGGCCTTAGATTTGCGCGCTTGTATTATTATGATTCTTCTCTGTTTTTCTTAAAGTTGTTAGTTTTCTTCTGAGTTTTGATCCTCTTCCTTCGGCGTTGTATATTATATTATTTGCGTGGTGGTTTCCGCTAATAGGCGAAGTGCTAGCTCCTGCTTGGGGATGTCATTATTCATTATTATGTATTTCATGTATTGTACCAATTTGGGGGGCCAGTATTTATAAAAGAGACTCTGCCGAAATTTTCGGGAAAATATGATGTTGCTTTTAAAATGTTTAATGCCTTATTTTGTTAAAACCACTTGCTGTAAAACAAGTTTTTCCTTCACTCTTTACTTTAAAAATGGTTTAGATTTCTGGGCTTTTGGCTTACTTGAATCAGGTAGGGTCCTATAGACTTCACATGATTCAAGTGCCAGTCACGTGCCCTTTCGGATCGTGACAAAGTTGGTATCAGAGCGCTAGGTTTAACCTTGGTTCGAGTCTAGGTTTGACTATGCGGAGTCTAAGGGGTGTGTGTGTGTGTGTGTGTGTGTGTGTGTGTGTGTGTGTGTGTGTGTGTTCGGAACCTAGCGTACGCGTATGCGCGTACACCTGCGCGCGTTTAAAGATTAATCCTTAATCACGCGTGCGCAAGGAGGGGACTTTACTTCCTCTGCTGTTGACCTTACGGAACTTAGACTTGGTCGAGGGGGTATTAGACCCGAACTTTCGCCGCGTAAGTTGACCTTGGTTGATAGAGTAATTGACTTAAGTAGAGTGACGTACTGTGTGTATGTTCCGCGGCATACTTACGATACGCTACTCCGCTTAAGAAGCCTTAGGATGTACATTTCCTTGCACCGTATTCTATTCGTTTGATCTATCCTCATCGGTATCGAATGGTGGTTTTTGTTACCGCGGTTGCACGGGCAGAGAGAACTGTGGCTAGAGTTGCGGTCAGCATGAGCTCGTCTTAGACGAGGACTGACCAGGGCGTAATTACGGTGATACACGATTGCATAGATGTGTCGTTTTATTGTGTTTTTCGCAACATGAGTGTTTTGATGGATTGCTTTTACTAAGATTTCTCGAGCGTGCAGATCAACACCAGAGGATTGGGCCACTGCCAGAGGCCGGCTAGAATGTGATGACCGTCAATGCACCGTTTATTCTTGATGATTGAGGCATTGTTTAGCGTGCGGACGAATGAGCCAGTTGTTGCTGCAACTGACAAGATATCGCCCCAGATATTTGAAGCTATTGCAACACGAGCTTGTACTTAGGGATATGATAGAAGATCGCTAGTCACCTATGGATGAATGACTAGGACATGTGGTTCGTTTGCATACCCCGATGCGAGGTCATCAAATTGATTGATTTCAACTAGAGAAGACTTCACACAGGCACGTTGAGAGTCGATAGAAACGAACGAATGTCAGAAACCCATTTTTCTAAGTTTAAGGTATTCGGAAAAACATGCAAGTAATTCTGTGAACCCTCTAGAAGAATGAAACCCTAACTCGACATAATGACCATGGAACCACTTTTGAACCTTAGGGTTTGCGGCAGTTCCGCGAAGCCATTAATGATGCTTGGGTCTGCCCTTCTACGGCTGGTCCATAGGTACTATGGCATGTACTGGATATTATTAAACTGTACTCAAGTGTTGAGCTCTCGAGGTTTTATGGGACTTTAATGAATCGATTGGAAAGTTAACGTCTTCCGGATATCATGTGATGGGATACAATACTTAGAATTCACAAGAAAACTAATTTGAATTTTATAAATCTAGCAATTTAGTCTCAGTTGATCGGTTGCCACCGGATTTTGATGAGATGACGTTCCACTCCGTTGACATCAGATATGTGATACGCATGCATAGGCATTGATTACAGATATATCTTTCAGAAGGAGTCGTGATGAGTATACAGCTCTTTCGGAACCAGAAATGGGTTTGGTAAAGGGTGATAACTTCCGGGCAATTCGGCAGAAATGAGATTTAGGAGAGACCCCGACAGAATCTTTTTGGAATACTACACGAGAAGATTTGGACCAAGGATCGATCGTATTGCGCACACCTAGTAGGCCAAAGTTCGGCATCGTCGACGAGATATGTTATGAGTGACCATGATAGTTGCCCAGAGATCTTTAGAGGATATGCCAGAGCGGAACTGTTTCCGTCGTCATTTCCATATGGGGCCGTTGAGCCGAGGAGTTATGTAACTGGCAATCCGCGGTGAGAGACAAGAGCCTAAGGGCACAAGGCGCCAGACCATGAACAGGAGGCAAGTAGATATCTTGCTCTGCTAACTTTGGATGCACCGACACCTTCTCGATTTTGAAGTAAGGACATATCGACAATAGTGTTTACAATTTACGACTTGGTGATTCGAATATCATGTGTCCGTCATTTTGGATTTCGGTATTTTGGGCAATTTAATTGCATGATTGAGTTTTCGTGCACCACAGTTGCATTCGATTTTGACTTGATGTCATTCGAGATGTTTGATTTTAATTTCATGCCTATGGTATGTATATGATATGACTTGTACCTTCAGTGTAGTTTTCATGCACTTTTAATATTTTGATTTGATTTTGTGCACGCTGATGCACGTGGTTGTGAGGTTGTATACCACGGTATACCTGATTTGGGTTGAGGTATGTTGTTTACCTTCGATTTCGATTTGTGATATTCGATATTTGTTTTCGTGCACCTTGTGCACTTGATTTGGATTCTTGCGCATGCTTGGCGCGCTTGATGTGATTTTGGTACACATCAGATGTACTAAGTCGGGATTCTTCATGCATATCAGATGCACCTGATATTGTTGTCAGGCACACACCGTTACCCTTGACAGATGTTTTCGTGCACACCCGTTGCACTTAGAATTTGTTTTGTGATTATGTATGGCATTTAGGTTTGATTTTGAATTCCATGCGCACCAGACGCACATGGCATTCTTATACACATTTTGGGAGTGATTTATTTTGGAGCAGTATGTTTTATGATATTTATTATGTGGTATAGTAGCTGAGCAGGACTGGTCCGAGGACAGTACCTGAATATGTTTTTGCATGCATCGATAGTTACCGAAGGGATTTCCAAAAAGGAGCTACAGTCTCTATATTTTTCCTGTGTGTCCGAGATGACACAAAATATTTTTACAAAGGAAACCCTTCTAAATTATTTTCAAAATGGCGGGACGTGTATGTTAAACAAAGGATATATATATGTATATATATAGTTATTTTTCCATAATAAACGTCCGCTACTTGTGCTGTGATATGCGCATCGCACAGCGACTTGAAAAAGGTTTGGCATGCATCTCTTTTTAGATGTTTTGACGAGTTTACAACGATGCGTACTATTTACATGTTATAGTTTTGATGTATATCATATTGGTTTTCGTATTGGACTTTGACATTGGTCTCTTTACCATGACTCCGATGATTTGCGTGATGCTTGACGGAGTTTTGGATTTTGAGTTATATACTCGTTTTCATGCGCATGCATTGCGCTGAGATGTGTTTTAAGTATGGCTGATTTCGGAGCCCCGACGACTTGATTATTTTGCTGAAATGTTTTAATATTTGGGGGAGTTTTAATTTAAATTTGGGGACCGAATTTCTTTAAGGGGGGAAGACTGTAACGTTTTGAAAATTGTTTAGGTGAAATTTCGGATAATTGGTAAAATAACTGGTGTTTTCCGTAAAAACCAAAATATGATTATCTTTCAACATAAAATTAAATATACCTATTCTAGATATATAATTGCTAGTATTTGGTATTTAATTGGTCACTTTTAAATTTTTAGTTTACTAAAATATTTCCGTAATTAGTTATTTTAAATATTATTTTAAACCTTCACTAATACATTTAATTAGTGATAATTATAAATTAAAATGGGTTAATCACATATTAGTGCATCATGACAACTTAACATTTGTAACATATTTTCCTTTCTAAATGGTTCTTCATGGTTCTAGATAATTCTAGGTAAAACTAGGAAAAAGAAAAAAAAAGAAATTAAATAAACAAAGAAGCATGTAAGCATTTATTGTGGTATGGTGCATGTCTTATTGGGGTATGGTCACCTCCCTCACTCAATTCACCTCTCCCCCTCTCATTTTGAGCCTTAATTCTCAGCAGCCTAATTCCCCACTCATTCCCACTCCATGTCAAAAGAAAAGAAAAAGAAATAAGAAGAATGAACAGATTAATTAAAGAGGTATGGGTTTTAATTGACTTGTGGAAAATTCAACACAAGCACCCTCACCTCACTCTCTCTCCCCTCTCCTCCTCATTGCAGCTGAACCACATCAGCAGCCCCCCCCCCTTCTCAAAATTTCCTCTTCTCTCATGGTGAAAACCTTGCAAAAACCTCACTCAAAATCCAATAAAATCCTCACAAATTTCCATTTAATCCAAATACAATCCTTACCCATTATTCCATGGCCTATCTAGTATGGATCTTGGAAAAAAGTTGGTATTTTGGAGGCTAAGATTTGCATGCTAAATCCCAATTTGTGAAGTATAAATCTTTACACTATGGTTTGATTTTTGGTTAGTTGCTTTAATCTAGTTATTAGGTGTTAATTTTGGGTTTAATTGAAAGTTTGGAAATTCAAGTGAGGGTTTTGAATTGAAGCTAGGGTTTAATCACTTGATATTAGTTGTGATGTTTAGTTTAACATCTTGAATCATGCAAAACCTAATCTAGTTGCTAATTTGTTAAATTGTTACATTTAAATTGTCCTAATTATGATTTTTTGCAAACTAGATTTTGTTAATTAATATAAATTAGTGAGATGAAAATCTAGTTAATGGTTGTGTGACCTAATTAAGATATTAAGTGAATCTTGTGACCACTAAAATTGTTAAAATATTTAGATTTACGCTAAAACGGGTAATTAAGGCTTACTAGGTTTTTGGAAATAAATCGATTTGATTTATTTTGAGGTTTTGATGAGTTACAACTTGTTTTATATAATATTTAGTGAGTTGTGAAACCACGATTGATACGTTTGGGTTTTAAGTTTGGGGATTTTCACTTATAGTGACCCTCGTTGTAGTTTGTGGCGTTGCCGCGGCGCGTTTCGTGCACTAAGTACGTGCGCGTCTAGATAGTGTGCATGGTGGACTTGTATTGGTTGTGTCTGTGAATAATTATATTTTTATTCTCTTATTTTTCTTGTGTACATTCTAATATCGGGAGCAGAGGCGTCGGGTGTGGCGTGTGTTAGGCCACGGCAGCGCCCCGGCCGTCAGAACGAGGCCAAAATGCGGAATCAAAACTTTTCTTTAAACAAGAAACCGGCGCTACCGCGGACTAAAATCCCGGATCGGGCCATTAACCTACTCCTAGCTAACTAGAGAAAAGGTAGAGAGATATACTGAGCGATCCATGTCTTTCGGTCTTCTCGTCGTCGTCCCGATCTCCTCGCGAAATCTCCGGTCTTCATCTCCTCGTCGGAAGGGCACCACATCGCCGGGTTCTTTTACGGGCTCCCACCTCTGGACCGAGGCAACTCGGGCACGAAGTTGGCGAGTCGACGTGTCCAAGAATTGCTGTAGAATAGTGTGGAACTCTATTGTCTCTTGGGGTTGTATGAAGTTGCCCTTTTGATGGAGGAAAAATGAAACAGGAGGAATGAACTTGAGGATTTTTCTTTTGTAATGAAATGAACCAAAAATCCTCATGCCAAAAAATGAATCCCCCTCTCCTTACAATAGTGGCCGGCCTCTATTTGATTGGAGAATGAGAGAGGGAGCAAAGTCAAGAAGGAGGGAAGCAATCATGCAAGTAAAAGAAAAGGTGATGATGAGGAATAATCATTACAACAAAAGTCTCACTCCAAAACCCATCACTCATCTCATCACACAAAAGTCAAGCAATGATTAACCAAGGAAGTCAAAAGATGGTGGAACCATCATGAACCACCCTTTTACAAGAAACACCCTCCACTTTGCTAATTTGCACAAATGCAAATAAGCCCTCCTCCACCAATTTTCAGCCAAAAAAAGATACAAAGGAAAATGGCCGAAACGGAATGCAAACTGGCAACTTCAAAAAACCGATCCCGTAATAAATTACAGGAAAACCCCGCGACTGTATATACATACCCACATTTGTATTCTGACTGAATACAAATGCAATGAGACAAAATCTACAATATACAATACTAGGATCCGGCTTAAACCAAAGCCCGCTAGTATTATCCGTCTGATCATGATCCGTGCAATACCGCACGTGCATGATCGAACCCTGCCATATCTCCATACGGCCTCTACAGCGTTTCGCCCGAAACTTGAGTAACTGTCTGTGGGGGACTCTAAAGACTCGTCAATACTTTTGGCTGTGGATTTAACCACTAGCACGTCAGAGGTATAAGCCATACGTAACGGGCCACCAGGTATTGACCAAAAGGGACGTCGATGAGCGAACTCATCCTGACACCCTACTGAGCCTGTCAGTGACAATATCCGTACAGTCCGGTCCATTCGTCTATGAGCATCGCACGGCGGGCCTAGGAGGTTGGTAAAAGTCAGACCCCCAAAAGCGGTACAAGTCGTGTCGGAGTGTAGCCCAGAACACCCTGAGATACTACTGGAATACCTACCAGTAAATCTCCTGTCTCGGCCGAGGGCTTTGTGTAATGGCTCTCCTAGACACAGCGCGATCTCACCCCCAATACCGGGAGAGACGAACCCCTGCAGATCCGCTCACTGCCTCCATGTGGCTCGGGACTGTACCCAACTAAAACCTGTTTGCACGACTCCTTTGAGCCGTGGTAGGGTAGTAATCAAAGTACAGTGAGAACTCACACGAGACAAATGACAATCTCAGGTCGATGAACTAACCTGTACACATGTCACCAGGGAACTGCCATCTGACGTCAGGTATAAGACCAACTAGCATGTTCCCGGCGAGTCCTGTCCGATGTACTCATAACCCAATGAGCAGCTGTATATATCTTAGGTGAACCAACTGACACCAGTGACTTGTGAGACCGGCCACCGCCCCTCGTCGGGGTCTCGACTGTATACACTAGTCTACTCTGGAGTATCAATGCCCTGTCTCGAAACTCCCACGACTAGAGACCTTTTAAGGATGTGCTTATAGACCCTAGCTCCCACGTATATGATCGCCATCATACTGCTGGCCATCAAGCAAGAATCCTAAGGGCTCTATCAACGTGTAATAGCGACCTGTAAGGTCACCTAAAGCAGTACACGATGATAAAGATAAACCAGATAGCATACTATCATCTTGAGTAAGACTATCCTATCGGCATAGGTCCTCCCTCAATCATTGCAATCACGTGCCTGTGATCCAATAATTGACTCTGAGGGCACTATCTCCAACAATCTCCCACTTGCACTCAAGGCTAATTATTGCGATGTCGCATACTCACAGCCCGTGTGATACCGAACATCCAACTCCTCTACTAGTCAGTCTCACAAAGCTTGTTTGCGAAACTATTGCATTCGAGGAATAGCCTCAGTGAGTGGATCCGCTTTGATGTTTCTTTCTATGTCTCTCTTTATCTCAAGTTCGCGGAGAAACCCATCTCCCGAAATGAGCAATACCTGTCTTAGAGTATGTCTGGATATCTGATGGAACCTAGTTCATAAATGAACTCCAAATCCAAACTTCTTAGACTGTATCGTCAACTGAACTTAATCAGTATCCTGCGCCATGCCTCCCTCAGTATCCGCCTGGACCACCTGTCCAAAATACTGCCCCTCGTCAGAGGGAAAACTATAACTCTGACAGCCACTCTGTCATCCAGGTCACCTTGGAAGTCTGGAATGATAACCGTCTCCCAAATGAGGCTGACATTATCATATCCCTAGAACATCCACTTATGTTCTAAAGCTGCTTCCGATCGTTTCCCCAGGATTGGATTAATATCAACTTATTGCATCTCCTGCAAAAACAACATCTGGTGTGGTACTTGACATCTCATGATCAACTCAATTGCCTAAGCAAGTGATATGCTAATCATGCACATCCTCTCCCCTTTAGTCTGTAAGACACCTTTAGAGAGGGTGACTCCATCTCCTGCAGGTACACTACCGTGCCTGGAGTCGTCCATTCTAAAGTACCTTTAGAATGCCGTCTAAGTACCCAGATTGGGATACTTCCCAAATCTAGACCTAAAACCATAGATCTAGTAACTAGAATATCTGATATAATATCCAAGTCCCAAGTGGAGAAACCACTGTGTGACAACCAAAGTATAACCGATCGTAGTATAGGAATTTCACTTCCTACTTTGTGTATGTCATCTAAATTCCAGGACATCACACCCTACTACCTTCCTAACAGATCCATCCCCTATTCTGATGAAGTCAAACCTATGACTGTCACATCAGAAATAGATGATCTATCTCCGCTATATCTGCTTTAGTCCATAAATAGACATAAGCTACTTGTCCACCAATGCTTCTGCTGCTCCCACTGACTACGACAACCCTCTGGCAGAATCATATACACGTGCACTTCTAAATCCAGTTCAGAACGACGCTATACTCATCCTCCTGCCGGGTCTCATAGTCTGGAACAACAGCAATGGCAAGCCTGGGTAAACAAGAACCTCCCTGTCACCGTCCTTGAGGCTACCGAAGTACCTCTCGGGTGCCTGAGGTTACCCACCATATCTACGGAGTGGCTAATAGAATGTCAAACCAGATTGAATCTTTTAGGTTCTTATCAAATTTTCAGTAATCGTTTGCGGTTCTGGAATCAGTTCTACCATACTTCCACTTCTGTTTTCTGAAAAAATCCATTTTACTTAAAACTGTGGCGGGTCTAGAACAATATCACTATTGATCTTCCAGATGGTAGAAAGTCAACCCTCATCATAACCCGGGTCAACCCACAAACAGCCATTACAGAAACGTGCCTTGAGTTATCCGGAGTCTGGTTTTAAGCATAAGCCGGACAACTCCCCGTACCTTAACATCGTTAAGATATGAACTGTTTTATATCCAATATAGAAACAAAGGCACTGATTTAATTGAACCAGATTCAAATCATGCAGCTATCTCCAGTGCATGTCAACTAAATGGAGAGAGGCCGATCAGCATTACTCAACTTAGGAATGCTTCCAATTATGAGTAACCTGAAAGAGAAGCATGTTCTCTTAATCATTACTATTAACTGAATACCATTCATAAGTATTTACATCTTCGATCACCTTGAAGAATCCTGATACTTGCAATACTCGGTTCTCTACTTTATGCATATACTTATAACTTCTCAAAACTTGGACCTTGTGTTTCTACGAAACACGTGTCCAAGAACCAGAGAAGTCACAAGTAAACAAAATATAGTACGAGTACCAACCCCTCTGTTCTAATGGACACTGGACAGTATACAATACTCTGTATAAGTCCCCTGAGTCTAATAACTCATTCCCTGTGTGTCGTAGGTTGAAAACTGTACTTATGCTTATGAAGAATTACACCGCTGTTTAATGCTCCTTACCTAACCATCAACTGATATAGGTAAATGTCATGGATATAATTTCAAAAAAGGTATATCTCACTCTATAAAAATAGACGTACAGATATATCAATTTGAAATTGGTGCATAACAACGGATATTCAAAACCAAATATTTGCCATCCGGCAAACAACCCAGGTGATTTCCTCAAATATCACCAATTACAACGAATCCCGATATAATGAGGATGATCACCCAATTCCCAATAACTTACTCCCACTCATCATCTATAAAATCATACAGATATGAGAATCATACCTGGTAAATACATACCCTGGAGCAAGTGTCTAATTGGGAAATCAGTTTTCTATTAACAGTACACGGTGAAACTGAAACATTGAAATGTTTCGTAGGGGTATCCTGGTAATCCTAGTAATGCCTCTTCCATTATCCAGATTCACAACTTTAACCGTATATCTCTTTGCCATCTCTCCAAATCCCTTTATATGTCTTTTAGTCATTACCTTCTGTACACCCTCTTAGGCTAAATGGTTTTCTTCCTTCCCTACCGTTCGGCACCAGCCTATGGTTTGGAAGAAGACTATCCAATAAGCGTAATGGGTGTACTGTCCTAATCCTAGGAGCACTCGCATCCCGAGAGAAGGTAAAGATAAAAGACACCTGAATAAATCTTATTCTTATTTCTCCTGAACCAGAATCCATCCCCGAACTGGAACAACTTCCTTTCGAGTTCGTATATAACCATACGATGGAGTATCCAATAAACTGTGGATCTTCATAGTGATACGGAGTGTTCTGGAGAAATACAAAGGTGAAGTGGGAGTGGTAACGAAATACTTGGTTTGGTCGTGAATAGCAGTCGCAATTTATTTTGCCCTCCTTCTAATCCCTTTGTTTGTCTTAACTTATTACCTTCTGTACACCACACTTAGGCTAATCGGCTTTCTTCATTCCCTACCGTTCGGCACCAGCCTAAGGTTTGGAAGAAGACTATCCAATAGGCGTAACGGGTGTACTATCCCCTAATCCAAGGAGCACTCGCAACCTGAGAGAAGGTAAAAAAAAAAAAGACAACTGAATAGTCTTATTCGTTTTCTCCAGAACCGGAAACCATCCTCGAATAAATTCCTTCGAGTTCGTATATAACTATACGATGGTTTTATCCAATGGAAGTGAACGTTCATAATAATACGGGGTGTCCTGGAGAAAAGGGTAAGAGCAGGAGTGGCAATGAGGTATGCAACTCTGACAATCCAAAAGCCAGTATTTTAAGAAGGTTCGGTCAACTTGGTCACTGAGTCATAGTCTAGGGTCGGGTCATGGTCGCTGCCAAAGAGAGAGAGAAAAGAAACACTCAGCGTGCACTCTAACCTAGATCAGAATGGTTACCAATTTATCTAATCTGGAAACCTCCCACTGTAACCTCAAATTCTCCTCCAAACCTGAAAGAAGAATTAGTCGGGATCACTCGAGGAGTAAACCAACTCATCAGTGGGAATCGGGATCCAACTATCATCGCATGATAATGTGACGGAATCCACTCACGTTATCACACTCCAGAAGGTATGCGCATGTATGGCAAGTTTCAATTTTTTTAGAAACTCCCGATGTGATTTTTACCCTTAAGACCCAAGTAACCTTGACACAGTCAACAAATCAAAGGGTCCTAGTCAAGTTCAACCCGTCATTATCCTGGATTGCACTAAACCCACCCGTACAAGCCCTTGACACAGTCAACAAGGCCGCACGACTGTCTTAACCAATCCCATTAATATGCCACAAACGAACACTACTTAGCTACCGTACACTACGCCTTGACACAGTCAACAAACGCAGCACGAATACTAAGTAATACTTGTAAGAAATGACGGAGGGCTACGTCTAGTTTTTGGCAAAACACTTTTAACGTAATGAACTTGATATCGTTGAAGGAACTGCATAGCCTTTTATAAAAAATATAGTAGCGAAAACCCTTTGCTAAAGAGGTCACTCCCGGTGAAGGGATCTCGGCTCTTTCCCCGTAGAATGAGGTACAGGATATTCCAACTGAATACCACGATGCAAAACAAAAGGCAATCGGCTATAGTGAAGTTATTACCCTGACGCAAACTTCTGTCCAAGGGGTCACTCCCGGTGAAGGGATCTCGACCCTTACCTCGTCGACTGAGGTGCTGGATATTCATAACCGAATACCACTGTGCAAAACAAAAGAGAACGTCCTTGCAATAACAACTTTTTGAAAAATGTTCCAACAACATCAAACAGGTTTGTTTAACTTGCATTGATCCGAATCAATGCAGTCCTATCAATTGATCACACCAATAAAGAACGAAAATAATGATGTACGTATATGCCATCCGTATTCGCCATGGGGTCCCGTCATCACCCGTTAGGTTACTTAACTAACGACAGAGCGGGGACTGGACTAGCGCGGATGCAAAACATATACAACATCTACTAGTATATATATCAATATATAATATTCGCTCAAGGCGTGATAAAATGCAACATCACAGAAATGTACAGAACAATACAGATATCTGGGATCCCCGGGTTTCATAGAGCCGCTACTGAAACCCGACGTTCCCCTGGTCGTGCGGATAGCCTGTGCAATGAAATCCTAGACCCTTACGGGCGTGGCAAGTTACCCGCCAAAACCTGAAGCGATGCAGCCCCCTTCAACAACGTGAATGGACCGCCCAACACTTCACGGAATCCGGTAACTTGAGCACCCCTCCTGGGTCAACCTATACCCCCTACGAGTGCGGCGAATAGCCCGCCAATTCTAGAGTGAAGCCCCCTCCGTCTCAATGCCATGGGATACGAGCCCGTTGCCCTCTAGAACCCGGCTATCCGTGCACCTCACTGCGGGGTAATCCTAGTACAGAAAGTAAAATATACATACAACAGGTACATCGACCTCAGCCCGGTCGTGCCCCAGAAGAATAATATACAAACAGGCAGTGACGGCAGTCCACATGTCGGACGCTCGCCCCGCAATATCAAATGTACATATAAAACGAAACTGTACTACCATTGCATCCAGGCTATCCACCACGACAATCCGCAACATCACAGCACAACACAGAATATCAACGTGAATGTCACGTTCGCAAATCCGTCTAAAAGGGTTATAGCAGTTAGACAGGATTTACCGATCAAATGACATTCACGGTCGCAGATATAATGTAAATACTGTGAACTAACATGTTTAAAATTTTCGATCGACCAAAATTCCTAAAGTAGGCTCCAAGCACAACTGTAGCACTCAAAATAAATCTGGGCCCAAAAAGTATATACCAAAACCCCCATTTCCAACTCAGGAACCTGTTCCCCTCCGAAGGACGGCGCACAGGACCGCGATGTCCTGACGCTGAGATTCGGGGCAGATGCTATTTGGTTTTATCCGTCCACCTCTCCGAAGATGCCAAGTTGATTTATGGCACCATGTATCGGAGGTTTAGACGGATGCGGCCGATGTAGCAGACTTTGTCAGATTCCCCCTCGCTTGAGGGGTTTTTGATTGTGGAGACGCTCTTCCCTGCAGGCGCAAGCCCCTGTAGTTAATTACGCTACCGCATCGCGGTAACAACTTTCTCCTTCTCCGGAATTTCACTTTCGTGTCGTGTGTGTTTGTTTTGTTTGTGGTTGCCCGTGGATTGTATACGGAGACTGAATAATGCCGTCGCCCGTAGGACGTGGACTAGTCCAAATCCGTATTTACTTAGATTTGGGTTTGGTGTTTTTAGTTTAAGGATGCATTAGTCGCGTTGCGGCTTAGATCAACTTAAACGTTCGTTAAGGATACGATAGTCCTGTTTGAGACTAAGATCAACTTAACGTGATAATCCATTTAATATCTGGCCATCGGGACTCGTCACCTCTCTAACGTCGTTGAAGGATTACAATGGCAGATGTCAGAGGAGTTCAGAGATGTACCCTTGAACCAAAGTCGATTTGGAGTTTTATAGTCCATTTAAATGTTTAAGGATACGTTAGCCGTATTTGGGGCTAAGATCAACTTAAACGGGACCGTTTAGATCCGGCAAAAGAGCATTTGGGAGCTCTATTGTTCCAGTTTAGAGACGTAGTGGTCCATGTTCCAGTTTAGGGACGTGGTGGTCCACCATTAGTTTAGGGACGTTTCGGTCCAACATTAGTTTAGGGACGTTTCGGTCCAACATTAGTTTAGGGACGTTTCGGTCCACGAGTTTAAGGACCCCGCAGTCCGTATTGATGTGTGGTCGTTGGGACCCGTCACCTCTTTGACGTCGTTGAGAAATTACAACGATGGATGTCAAAGGAGTTCGGAGATGTACCCTCGAACCGGATATAAATTGATTTGAGAGAGCATTTGTGCTCAGTTCAATTTAATTTAAGGACTTACGGCCAGAATTGGGCTAAGTCCAGTTGAAAATGTTCAACATTTTATTTATTTTTAGTCCATTAGACCTGTGCTAGGGCTTTGCCCACACTTAAATAATGCATTGCATTACTTCTATTTTCTTGTTTGGGCTCTGCCCATAAAAGATGCAGAGCATCAATTTATTTTGGGCTCTGCAAGGCATCTGCATAGCATTTTATTATTTTTGTTTGGGCTTTGCCCATTTATAAATGATGCAGAGCATCAATTTAATTAGGCCCGTTTGGTCTTTTAATTGGGCTTGGCCCTGCATTGCATTTGTTAGGCGCTTTGCGCCACTCACTGAGTGCAAGCGCTTGTGGTGAAGACACGTGTCATGCTCTAGTGAGCGCAAGCGCAACAGTGCAGTGCGTTGCGCTAGTGCGCTGCGCTGTTGCGCTGCTGACACGTGGCGCGCTCTGGTGAGCGCAAGCGCAACAGTGCAGTGCGCTGCGCTGTTGCGCTGCTGACACGCGGCGCACTCTGGTGAGTTGCGCCAACTCCAGAGAGCAAAGCTCTTATTTCAAGAGCGCATAGCGCAAGTGGTTTAGATGCTGACACGTGGCGCTCTCCCAAGAGCGCAACAGCGCAGTTTGCAAGTGCAAAGCACCAAGAATCTTTTAGATTCAAGAACAGAAGTGCAAAGCACAATTTGATTTCTTGATCTAATTTAGATCAAAGAAAAATAAGTTTTTTCTTGTTTTTCTTATTTCAGAGAACCAAAGGTTCATGAAAAATGCAAAGCACTATTTTTGTTTTATTTTATTTTTATTAAAGATCATTGATCTTGTTTTTAGATCTATGATCTGTTCATAAGAGAACTTTCTCTTTTTTCTAAAGGTTTTTACCTTTTTTATTCTTGAGGAGTTTTTCAGAGTTCTCTTCTCTCCCTTTTTTTTAGAAAGATATTGATGCCTTTTAATTGAGGCCTAGGGTCCTTTTTATAGTGCCCATAAATTAGTTAAATTTGTTAAAGAGATGTTTCTCTGAGTGATTTGGGGAATTTTCCCCACCGTTGGATCTTTGACCTAAGAGTTTCTGCTTTGCAGAAGAAAATCTTCTTGTTTTAACAAGAACAGAAAAGATTTCTTAAAATTTTAATTTTGTTTGGTGCAGATTCCCCAGCGCGTGACACGTGTCGCGCAGCGCATGTGCAGCGCAACTGCGCTAGCGCATCTGCGCTGACACGTGTCGCGCAGCGCAGCGCCTGCGCAACTGAAGCGTTGCTTCCTTTAATAGAGCTTTACTCTGATTGGGTGCGCCTTCTTGGGCGCTGCGCTGACGTATCAGCGCCTGACATGTGGCGCGTTGCACCCGAGACTTGAAGCGTTGCTTCAGAATTTTTGAATTTTGAATTTCAACAGAGCTTTGCTCTGATTGGGCGAAACAAATGCCCCCCCACCATTGCGCTCACGTGGCGCACACGTGAGTGCAGCGGTGGCAAACTCCTGATCGTTGGATCAAGGGATGAGCTCAAGGGGCGCAAGCGCCTTATAAATAGGACCTCTGGCCCTTAAAAAAATCTTACCGTTTTAAGATTTTTGATTTCAACGGAGCTTTGCTCTTTCTTAAGAACTTCAGAGATTTGCTCCTTCCCAAAGTTAGAAACTTTAGGTAAAAATTAACTTAAATCAAATTAATTTAAATTAATCTTAACCAAAGAGCTTTGCTCTCACAGATCTTTTGATCTAAAGAAATCCCCATTGGGGTTTCATAAACAGAGCTCTGCTCTCAAAATTTATAGATCTACAGGGATCTTGTTCATGGGTTTTAACCCATGAACAGAGCTTTGCTCATAGATCTAAAAAAACAGTTCTTTTAGATTTGAAAAATGAAGAGTCTTTTTTTATAAATTTTTCATGAATCTTTCAAGATTCCAAAAATTTTCTGATGGACTTTTTCCATCATTACCACAGAGCCATGCTCTTTTAAGGAATCTTATTTCCCTGGGACCAAAGTTTGACAAATGTCACTCTGTGACAGAGCTTTGCTCTGAAAGAGGAGATTTTCTCCTTGTCTCTAGGGACTCTTTATTAATGGGAATGTTTTCCTGGGGACCAACTGACAATCTCATCCAATGATGAGTTTGTCTTATTAACTGACATATTGTCATCCAGATTTTGTGGGTCCCTCTTTAGTTTCCTGCTCACTGCACTGCTGTGTGGTGTAATTAATTAATTTAAATTTAATTTAATTAATGCATTTTCTTTTTTATACGCCAAACGTTGGAATTACAACACTAACGGCTAAATTGTTCTTTTGCAGCGATCATGTCTCTAGACACTTCATTCCCGTTCGTCCGCTCGGAGGAGGGATTTCCCGAGGCACCCTCGGACCGTGAAGTCCTGACCATGATTAGAGAATACGACCCGGAGTACAAGAAACTCCACATTTGGGGGTCTTGGTATAACTAGATCATTATGGGCCGACGGAGCTTCACATGCGCGGTGCCGTCAGAACCCATAACGGCGATTCATTACGCCAGCCCACCCCCGGTGCAGTACGCCGTGGAGATGGTGGATTGGACCGCGAACAGCTTTCTTCATCCCGCTATGGATGCGGTTCCGTTCCAACGTCCTATGGTCTTGGATATCCTAGGACGTCGTATCTGTCAGGGCGAGGCGAGACCCTGGGGGCAATCATATAACATTGGTCTGATCCCCCGTCATCCGATTGGCTACTTGCCGTGGGCCCGGTACATCCTGTCAACGAAGAAGTCGCAGTTGATAAGATTAGGATTGTACACCGCGGTCTACGTCTCTCTCTTTCAGTATCCCACGCTCCCCACCTGGTGGTTTAAGGCTTTATTGGAGCAGTGGAACATTCCCACCCACACTTTCCTTGCCATGGATCGGGAAGTGTCCATCTCTTTGGAGGAGTTCACGGAGGTATCCGGTCTACCAGTCATGGGAGAACATTATGAGGAGCTGCTTCCGACAGATGTATACGTCTTTGGTGCTAGGCCAGTGGTAAGGGGGGTCACGCCGGAGAATGCCGTTCAACATCAATTCCCAAGTTTGATTAAGGTGTTGAACATCTATGAATCTCTCTTTATCGAAAATGGGAGTCGGGGGGTTAACTTTGAAGATTTCACCGCTCGGTTCCTTCGCCCAAGCGTCCTCTCATCAGAGGCTGCCAAGTTTGCCACTCTGGATGACCCTTTTGGTTTAGGTGTGAACAACCTACCGGAGAGGGAAATAGATCAAAAGGGTTTTTTTCTTCCGGACTTCCCTACTATGTCATTTGCAGAAATCACGGCCCCTGGAATGGATGAGGATGCCTTTTTCTTAGGATTTCTTGGATTGTGGCTGAGCTGGTTTGCGGTCCCCATGCACTCTCATCGTATGCGGCCCTCTGTCTTTTACCCAGCCCACCGGATGGCCATCGGGGTAAAGATGGCTGTTGGGATCGCTGGCTTGGCGCACTTATATCATGGTCTCAACCGAGCAGCGGATGCTACCGAGCCCGGGGTATTGTACGTGGTCTTCCCGATGCACTACTTTATGTCGTGGTTCGAGCTACATACGGCGGGTATCTTCGGCATGTATAAAAGGCCCTCGTTTTTTGACAAGTGTGGTTTCCCTCGCATTATTCAATTGATTGGCGCATCAATCGTGACCCCTTCACCACGAAACGCCAGAGGTTTACTGCTTCGCCCTCACACTGTTGGAGTCGGGATGTCCTTCATTGACAAGGTATTAACAATTGGAAAAGCGTCCACCACTGCGGTGCGACCATTACAGGACTCCTTTAAGGATTAAGCTTCAGTGTTGACGGCCCGGGAGACCCTCCACTTGTATTCTATTAGACCGGGCTTCCTAGTCTTCAGGCAGGGCGGTGCGGCAATCCTCATGAGATATAACCCGCATCGTTTTTCCCAACAACTGGGCTACAATCAAGGGGTACCCTTGGAAGCTTTCTTATTGGAACCTGCTGCCAATGAAGAAGGGATGGAGAACGCGTTACATCACTTCATGCGCCTGAACACGGGTTCTCGTTTTTTTATCAGCACGCCGGCCTGCGCTCCACGACTCCTTAATGTATATAAAGAGTGGTACAATCATGCGACGGGGGCCGTTATAAAGGAAGAGAGGCGAGTGTTGATCGATCGTAAAGAAGCACCTCCCGGCACCAACCGTAACGCTCCCTTAGTGCCAAGGACCCCGGTGGCTCCTCCTCTAAAAGATGCCGGGGGCAGACCATCGCGTGCGCAAAGTCCTCCATGTGAGCTGCCGCTCCCTGATATCACAGATGCACCTCCCGCACCCTGTGCTCCAGTGGAGACAGTGGTTGTACCCTCACCGGAGTCTGGCGTGGGTGCGGACATCGGGACCCGTCGTCCCAAAGTGGCTGCTAAACGGAAGTCGATCCCCCGTGAGCCTAGGGTCGGAGGGCAAAAGAAAAAGAAGTCGCTCTTCGCTGCGGACGTCGTGTTCGGTCAGGAACCCCATGCTCCCTATACCGAGGGCCTGATCGAATATGGGACGAACGAAGGACTAGTGATGCCGCCGCCGGACGATACAGACTTGGAAGCCGCTCTCGAAACTTCGGCGTGGTTGGCGAAGCGTGACGCGTGGCTGGCTAAGCTTGCGCAATCAGGTAACTACTAGTCACATTTTCTTTATTGTAACATATCTTCCTTATTGCTTTTGAGTAACACTTTTCTTTCTTTCCTTCCAACAGGCATCACTGATGAAGAAGACATCACCGCTTCTTTGAAGACTTTCCAGGAGGAGGAACGTCTTAGAGCGTCTATGGGCCTTAGTAAGTTTTAATCCATCAAGTCTCCATCTCCCTCGTGTTATGGTCGATCTAACCTCTCTCTTTTTATTGCAGAAACCTCAATGCCGTTCCCACCAAGCGACGCAGATGTTTTACCAGCTGCCGATGTTCCCGCTTCCTCTGGGCCACCGCAGGAGGTTCGTCTTGAAGAGCCGATGAAGGATGCCTTAAAGGCTCTGGAGGCATCCCTGAACGAGGATGACGACGCCTTGAAGGAGGCGTCACTAAGGTCCATCGCGACAGCCCGGGAGGAAAGGAAGCGGCTGAGGCGTGAGGCGAAGGCGCGCATGGCTGCCTTGGCTATGGGAGCGGGTCCCAGCACCGCCTCTCGTGCTAATACTCCATCTGAAGAGGCCCCTGTCGCCCTATCCACTGACCGCAGAGAGGTGGCGCGTGCAATTCAGAGCGCAAACGGTAGATCCGCTTCAGGTAATATTTCTCTCAGAGTTTTTTGTTATAAGGATTTTTAATGTCATTGGTCCTTATATCCCTTATCTTGCAGGGCCGAGTACGATCGAGGGGGAGGCGGAAACCGTTGATCCTAAAGAAACAGAGGAGGCGGTACCTGCCGAACTCGATCCGACGGTGGGCAACGTCGTTGTGGCTTTGGAGCCTGAGGTGGAGGTCAAGGGCCTGCAGCCGAGAAGGTCATTGATACCGAACCTGAAGCGGTGGCAGATGATATGATCATTATAATTGAACCGAGGGTGGTGGTGGACGAGGCGCTTGAGGCCGGCGACCTCGTGGTGACAATGGATGAGCCGATGGAGACGGCGGAGCTCGAAGTAGTTGCGGGTGAGATGGATATGACTCTCGGGGAAGGGTCAGCCGCTTCCTTCCAAGAATCCGGCAATGCTCCAATCATTGCCCTCCCTGCTTACGATCTCCTGCCGTCTCCTGGTCGCGGCAGCACGACGACGGTCCCCATCAAGTCGGGTGATGAGGCTACGGGCGGTGGCCTCATGTCGATAGAGGAGGGAGTCGCTTCTGTTTCGGCCGGGAGCTCCTCAGGTAAACCTTAGGTTACTGTCTTTCTTATTTTACAATCCTTTCTGACAAGTTCACCTTTCTTGTAACGCAGGTGCAGCCAGCGCCGATGCCCCACAGCTTGAAGGAGCGCCTTCAACGACTGCCTTGGCGGTAGTCACCTCTCAACCCTCTCTTATACCATCTACGATGTTGGAAGGTATGGGTCCGCAACTTATTAGTCTTATCTTTCAGATGTATAGTTTTTATGTACTGAAGTCGTGCTGTTGTGTCTTTTCAGGAGTACTTTTTGACCATCTTTACCAGATGTTGCTCCCACACTTCTCCTTCCCATCCGAGCTTGCTTCTTCCTCTGGTGGCGTTGGTGAGTATGATTTCCAATGACATCCTTCTTTCTTTATTGATGGGATTATTTTTAAACCCCTTTTTTTTATCTCGACTGCAGTGTTACAAATCGAAGGAGGGGATGAAAGACGGGCTGCGCCACCGGCCCTTCCGGCCTTGCCACCTGCTTCAACCGGTATAGTAAACTATCTTATCAATGACTTTCTCCGCATCTATTGAATCATCATCTAATCACATTTTGTCCTTTTCAGCTATCGTTCCAGTCTCGGTGCCTTTTGAGTCTCGCATTACAATACCGGGCGGCCCTTCCCAGAGACGTCCGTCCTCAAAAGGTGCGGCGAATAGTCTGCACATATTGAGCGACTACATCGAGGAACTCAACGTCGAGGCTCCTACATCTGCTGAGGACTTCGCTACGACGGTTAACCTGATGTTGTTGATATTTGCCACCTTCTATGACGAGGGCATTATCACCTCTTAGGTTAACTATTGTCGGGAGATCGAGGCCCGTCTGCATCGGTTGGAGTCGCTGCGTCCCGCTCCCGAGGCCTTGGCTGCCAGTAATCAAAGAACAGCGTGGATTGAGCAGAGCACTCCTTACTTCCACCACCTCGAACAAGAAGTCATTTCAAGGCGTAAGGAGCGAGGTGAGACTTCGAGCAAGTCTGCCCAACTGCATGCTCGGGTGGAGGCCAACGCCGCACGGCTGAAGGTTGTCTTTGGGGGCCTTCTGCAATGTCTTTCTGAAGGGTTATCATTGAGGCAACACCTTGATGTTGTCGAGCGAGATGCACCCAGCCAGGAAGCAGCCCAGAAGGCGGCGGAGGAGCAACTTTCATCTTTCTTGCAGCAGCGAGCCCGGGTGGAAACGGAGGTGGCCGTGGCAGCCGCTCAGGAGGAGGCGCTGAAGGAAGTGCGAGAGCAACTTGTGGATTTACTAAAGACACTTCCTCCTCAGTAGCTATCTTTCTTTGTATCGTTTGTAATTGTAGATAAAAGAATGTATATATATTTTTTTTTATTCTTTGACATAATGTATCCTGTACCCAATCAGGTTTATGAATAAAAGATAAACCTTTTTTTGTAATGTGTCATTTTCTCCGTCTTTTCTTTCTTTTACTATCAGCATATCACTTTAGCAAACATGGTTGACGGATGATTAGAACGAGTATCCTGACTTTTTTTAAGAAATAGCGATGGTTTAAGCCGCAGGTTCGGATCTGCTGCCTAAGACTTTTCAACTCCATGAGCCGTGAGGGTCTCATAGAGATTCTTCTCCCTACGGATCGAGAGGATCTCGTAGGTGGGCTTTCTCCTTAGGAATCGTGAGGATTCCTAAATGTTGTTTTCTCTTACAAGTCGTAAGGATCCTATAAGAGAATTTTTCCCTCTTACGAGTCGAGAGGACCCACAAGCGGTTGTTTCCCTCCTCGTCGAAATTCGACTTTGGAGAGTGAGACCCGTGAATAGTATGCAAGAGACCATTTTGGATTGACTTGCAGGGTCCCATTGTTCAGGAAGCAAGTTTTTTTTAGTCCCTGCTGCCTGAGGCTTCATTTGCATGTTGAGACGAATCGGGAATTTCCCGCGGAGACACAGTTTCTTTGCCAGCCGACGCGAATCAGGAGGCTCTCATCAAGGAGTGTTTGTATCCGTGAGTCGAGGAGTTTGCCAGGGATTATTTGTTTCCCAAGCACCAAGGATTATTTGTTTCCTTGGGGTCTGAAACGAGTCGAGAATTTCCCACGGAGGCACTGGTGGCTCTGCGAGTCGACGCGGATCAGGAGGCTTTCATCAAGGAGTGTTTGTATCCGTGAGTCGAGGAATTTGCTAGGGATTATTTGTTTCCCAAGGGCCAAGGATTATTTGTTTCCTTGGGGTTTGAAACGAGTCGGGGATTTCCCACGGAGGCACTGGTGGCTCTGCGAGTCGACGCGGATCAGGAGGCTCTCGTCAAGGAGTGTTTGTATCCGTGAGTCGAGGAGTTTGCTAAGGATTATTTGTTTCCCAAGCGCCAAGGATTATTTGTTTCCTTGGGGTTTGAAACGAGTCGAGGATTTCCCACGGAGGCACTGGTGGCTCTGCGAGTCGACGCGGATCAGGAGGCTCTCGTCAAGGAGTGTTTGTATCCGTGAGTCGAGGAATTTGCTAGGGATTATTTGTTTCCCAAGCGCCAAGGATTATTTGTTTCCTTGGTGTTTGAAACGAGTCGAGGATTTCCCACGGAGGCACTGGTGGCTCTGCGAGTCGACGCGGATCAGGAGGCTCTCGTCAAGGAGTGTTTGTATCCGTAAGTCGAGGAATTTGCTTGGGATTATTTGTTTCCCAAGCGCCAAGGATTATTTGTTTCCTTGGGGTTTGAAACGAGTCGGGGATTTCCCACGGCGGCACTGGTGGCTCTGCGAGTCGACGCGGATCAGGAGGCTCTCGTCAAGGAGTGTTTGTATCCGTGAGTCGAGGAGTTTGCCAGGGATTATTTGTTTCCCAAGCGCCAAGGATTATTTGTTTCCTTGGGGTTTGAAACGAGTCGAGGATTTCCCACGGAGGCACTGGTGGCTCTACGAGTCGACGCGGATCAGGAGGCTCTCGTCAAGGAGTGTTTGTATCCATGAGTCGAGGAGTTTGCCAGGGATTATTTGTTTCCCAAGCGCCAAGGATTATTTGTTTCCTTGGGGTTTGAAACGAGTCGAGGATTTCCCACGGAGGCACTGGTGGCTCTGCGAGTCAACGCGGATCAGGAAGCTCTCGTCAAGGAGTGTTTGTATCCGTGAGTCGAGGAATTTGCTGAAGACATTGGTTTCTTCGGAATTGGACTGAACCGTCGAGATTTGGCTTCGTCTTCTGGCGGAGCCTGTTGGGAAAGTATGGTTCCCTCTTTGTTTACGCCCTTGAATTGTATACAGAGATCGATGTGATCTTAACTGTAGGGCCAAAGTTTTATCATCATTTTTTTTTGTTTTATCTCCGCGATGCTCTATCATTTCAGCTTTTATATCGCGAAGGTCGCGATTGCCCAATCATTTCGGCTATTTTTCGCGGTGCCCAATCATTTCGGCTATTTATTTTATTTTTACTCGCTGCTTTTTATTGCGAGTTGCCCAATCATTTCGGCTATTTTGCATGCATACCTTTTTACTTGCTACTTTTTATTGCAAGTTGCCCAACCATTTCGGCTATTTTGCATGCATATATTTTTACTTGCTGCTTTTTATTGGAAGTTGCCCAACCATTTCGGCTATTTTGTATGCATGTGCGGCCTACTGGCTTTCCGCCGTAAACCTGGAATTAGACACCGATTTCGGCATCAGCACCGCTACAACTGGGATATTGCCAGGAGCGAATCATCATCTACCTCTGTCGATGCTGAACAAAGGTGGCTTAGCGACCAGGGTTAGGGTCCTGTCGTCTAAGGCTTTTAACTTCATGAGCCGTAAGGGTCTCACAAAGTTATTTCTCCTTACAAGTCGTGAGGATCTTGTAGGTGTATTTTCTCTTAGGAATCGTGAGGATTCCTAAGTGTATGTTCCTCTGTAAGTCGTAAGGATCCTACAAGAGGGTTTTCTCCTTGTAAGTCGAGAGGACTTATAAGGGTTGTTCATCATGCGAACATATCCCCAGTCTCGGATGAGACTTGATTAGGGAAATGTTTATTCGCGCCCGTGGATTGTATACAAGAGCCCGTGTTGGACCACTTGTAGGGCAATATCGAAAGTTGTGGGGGTTGCTTAAGCACAGGTTTAGGTTTCTGTAACTTAAGACTTCCAACTCTTATGAGCCGTGAGGGTCCCATAAGAGAGTTCTCCTTACGAGTCGTGAGGATCTCGCAAGTGTATTTTCTCCTTAGGAATCGTGGGGATCCCTAAATGTGTTGCTCCCTTGTGAGTCGTAAGGATCTCACGCGGGTGGTTTCTCCTTACAAGGTCGAGAGGATCTTGTAAGTGTTCTTTAACGAGGTTGCGCCTTTTCGGGTTTTCACAAACACTCGCCGGTAGCCCTGCTGTTTTTACTCACGGAGCCCTTTCGGGTTTTCATCCGTGCCCATTTTGCTTATGGACGTACCGTTTTTTTTTATTCTTTTTATTTTTATATTATTTTTTTTTTTACGAGGTCGTGCCTTTTCGGGTTTTCACGAACACTCGCCGGTAGCCCTGCTGTTTTTACTCACGGAGCCCTTTCGGGTTTTCATCCGTGCCCTTTTTGCTTATGGACATACCGTTTTTTTTTTATTTTATTTTTTATATGTTTTTTTTTATCTTATCAGTCTAAAGATGCTGCGGTAGTAGTTTAAAGACGTTTCGGTCTGCTATTAGTTTAGGGACATTTCGGTCAGCTATTAGTTTAAGGACGTTTCGGTCCGTTGGCCAGCTACTACTTATAGAGTTTTGGGCTTGGGAAGACAGAGAGCGGACATAGTCGTCGTCATCAATCATTGACCTAGGCTGTGGCTCATTAAGCGTAGTATCTCTTTAGGAAGCGACCGTTTATTGGCCTAAAAGGCCTTTCACCGTGCATATCTATGAGTAGATAGGCCCCACCCTGGTAGACCTTATCTATGACGTACGGGCCTTCATAGTTTGGCTCGAATTTTCCCCGCTTGGCGCGATTGGGGATCATAGGCCTTTTGACCACTAGCACAAGCTCGCCTTGGCGGAATGTCCTCGGTCGGGTCAGTCTTTCATATGAGCGCGTCATCTTTGCTTTATAGGCCTCTAGATTTTGTTGCGCCATGAGTCGTGTTTCTTCAAGGGCGTCAAGCTCCTCAAGCCGAAGGTGAGCATTTTCTTCGTCCGTCAGCTCGTAATGGACTGCCACTCGTAGAGAGGGTAACTCTATCTCGAGGGGGAGTACTGCTTCTGTCCCGAATACTAATGCATATGATGTTGCGTTCGTGGCCGTTTTAAACGTAGTTCGATATGCCCAGAGAGCCTCTTACAGTCTTTCGTGCCAGTCTTTCTTATTTCGCGACACTGTTTTCTTCATGATCTTCGTCAAGGTCTTGTTGAAGGCCTCAGCTAGACCGTTAGCTCGCGGATTATAAACCGAGGAATATCTCCAATCTATATTGTGTTGTTGCGCGAAGCGACCGATCTTGTGGCTTCTGTTGGCTGGCCCGTTATCGGAGATGATCCGTCTTGGCGTTCCAAACCGGTATATGATGTGCGTCTTGAAGAAGTGGAGGATATTTTCCGTCTTCACTTCTCTTAACGGTACTGCTTCTGCCCACTTGGAGAAGTAGTCAGTCGTCGCCAGGATGAAACGATGTCCTCTAGACGATGCTGGTTCGATGGGGCCGACTATGTCAGTTCCCCACATTTCGAACGGCCAGCCAGTCACCGTTGGATGTAATGGGTTTGGATGCTGATGGATGAAGTCCCCATGAATTTGGCATGAGTGGCACTGCTTCGCATATTCGAGGCAATCCTGAATCATCGTGGGCCAGTAGTAGCCCATCCGTTTTATCTTCATCTTCATCTTCGGGCCTGCTTGGTGAGAACCGCAGAGTCCGTCGTGAATTTCCTGGACGACCCTTTTCGCTTCGTCAGGTCCTAAGCATCTCAGCCATAGAGAATCAAATGACCTCTTGTACAGAGTATCATTGACAAAGGCGAAAGACAGAGCTCGTTTCATGAGCTGATGTCTTGTGGACGCTTCTTCGGGCATTCGGTGGGACTTAAAGTAGTCTATGAAGACTTCCCTCCAATCCTCGGCCTTTTTCCGGTCTTTTATTTGTAGAGCCATCTGCTCGCTCGCTCCTTTTTCTTCAGATGATTCCGGAGATATTTCTATTGGGGCAAGCACCCGACGGCTTTGCACCACGATTCTAACGTCATCGAGGTTCTCGTCAGCCAGTTCTTTAGCAAGTTTGGCCAATGCGTCTGCTTTGCTGTTTTCCGCGCGCGGTATGTTTTCCAAAGTATAGGAGGGAATTTGAGTCAACAGTTGTTGCACTTTTTCGCCGTACTTTACCAATTCTGATTTGCATGTTTGGTAGTCGCCGTTTATTTGATTAACGACCAGTTGAGAATCCCCATATATGAGGAGGTTTTCAATTCCCATGTCAATGGCGATCTCGAGGCCTGTTATCAGAGCTTCGTATTCGGCTTCATTATTTGTTCTCGGTTCTGTTAGAGAGAAAGCAAAGCGCATTATCCCTCCTTGTGGAGTCACAAAGATGAGTCCTACCCCCGATTTGATTATAGGGGTACTTTGTTTGCGCTTCTTTACGGAAGATGCTCCATCGAAATAGAGCTCCCATCGGGTATCACCACCGTCGATCGCATCAAACGCATGTTCGTCTGGAAGATCGCAATTTAGAGGAGAATCGGCGGGTATGGGATGCTCAGCGAGGAAGTCGGCGATGGCCTGGCCTTTCACTGCCTTAAGAGGTTGGTACGTGATCGAGAACTCCATCAAGAGTAGGGCCCATTTAGCGAGTCGTCCCGTCAATATGGCCTTTGACATCAAGTATTTAAGGGGGTCCACCTTTGAAATGAGACGGACCTCATGCGCCAACGCGTAGTGCCTGAGCTTTGTTATCGCGAAGATCAACGCCAGGCAGTGTTTTTCGATGGTGGAGTAGTTGCTTTCTGCCCCAGTAGAACTCGACTTAAGTAGTAGAGTGCTCTTTCTTTCCCTTGATCGTTCTCTTGTGCCCATAATGCGCCTAAAGAACCTTCGAAGGCGGCTGTATAAAGAATGAGAGGCTTTCCCTTAACCGGAGCAGCCAACACTGGAGGGTTTTGTAGGTACTGTTTGATCTCGTCTAGTGCGCTTTGGCACTTTTGATCCCAGACGAACGGGGTTCCCTTCTTCATCAGGTGGATGTAAGGACGGCACTTGCCTGAAAGATTGGCTATAAATTGTCGTATGTATGCGAGTTTCCCTTGGAGAGACCGCAACTGTTTAAGAGTCCTCGGTGGAGGCATTTCCATGATCGCCTTGATCTTGAACGGATCTATTTCGATACCCCGGTGTTGGATGATGAATCCTAAAAATTTTCCCGAGGAAACTCCGAATGCACACTTAAGAGGGTTCATCTTCAAGTTGTATTGCCGAAGGCGTTGAAATACGGTCTTCAAATGCTCGAGATGTTCTTCGTATGATTTACTTTTAACCACGAGATCGTCGATATAGCATTCGACGATTTCGTGTATGAGGTCACCAAATATCTGCGTCATGGCTCTCTGGTAAGTAGCACCGGCATTCTTTAAACCGAAGGGCATCACCTTGTAGCAGAATATACCCAAAGGAGTCCTGAAGGCGGTGTGCTTCTGGTCTTCGGGATGCATCTTTATTTGATTATATCCTGACGAGCCGTCCATGAAGGAGAAAACCTCATGAGTGGACGTATTGTCTATCATCAGTTCGGTGACTGGCACTGGAAAATCATCCTTCGGGCAAGCTTTATTAAGATCGCGGAAGTCTACGCATATACGCACTGTCCCATTTTTCTTCATCACCAGGACGATGTTGGCGATCCATTCAGGGTATTGAACCTCCTGGATGAAGCCAGAGTCGATCAGCTTCTTGACCTCGGCATTGATGCTCATCTCAAGCTCGAGTCGCATTCTTCTCGGCGCCTGTTTGACTGGCTTGATGTTCGGGTATATCGCCAATTTTTGTACAGCAATTTCTGGATCTAGTCCCGGCATTTCAGAATAGTTCCACGCGAAGCAATCTCTATGCTGCAGAAGCACATCCTTTAACGCAGCTACCCTTTCTTCAGATAGTAGCTCGCTGATGAATGTCGGTCGCGGATCGTCTGCTGATCCCAACTCAATTTTCTTAAGGTTATCTGCAGTGGTATGGATTCCATCTTCCAGTTCTTTCGGCGCTGGTGGGAAATCTGAGATTACCTCATCGTTGTTGTTTTTGAAGCACCAGGGAAGGTCATCCATGTTCTCGGGCTCTTCTTTTGATATCGTTATCACATGACAAGTACGAATTCGCTTCCAATCCCAATGCGGAACTGGTTCTTCTTTCGTGGCCTTGGGCTTGTGCTTCTGTGGCGGCGTTACCTTCCAGTTGTCAGACAGAGCGAACTTGCCGAGCTGGTATTGATTTTCGACCCAATTCTTAAAGGTGAAGCAGTCTTCGAGCGGGTGCCCTATTACTCGATGGTAAGAGCAATAGTTTGGGTCAGAGACTTCGCTTGCTTTTTCGGGGTGCTTGGACTCCGGCAGTGTGAGCATCTGATGTTTTAGAGTAAGCTCAAATATCCTCCTCGTCTTATCCCGAGGAAAAGAGTATGCTCGACTCATTTTCTTCATGAGGGATAGATCAATAACGCTCGCCTCCCGTTTGCGTGACTTCTTAGCCCTGCTTTGTTGCTGTTGAGCGCCTTTTTGGCCTTTCGACTTATTTCTGCTTTTGCGCTGAGCCTTCTTTATAACAGGTTGACAAGGAGCAGCATTTTCATCCTTTACGGCCTGTTGGAGAAGGCGTTGCGTCTTGGCTTTCTCATAGATGGCCGTCTCGCGGTTGTGATCATCTCGGACTTTTTGACCAGCTTTCTTTATAAGTTTGTCCATTTGTTCCTCGAACGACGGACTGGGCTCCTTTGCATCTGGAACTTTCACTGGCTTAGGATTAGCATCCTTCCATTGAGTATCCGCTTCTTCATCAAGGTCATACACGACGTAGCAGCCGGGTAGTAACTCTCGTTTCTTTGACCGGATGTATCCAAGCCCTTTTGTTTCCATTCTCCCACTAGGCAGTTTGCGTTAAGTCCCGGGAACGTTCCAGACCCTGTCATAGAATTTGGCCTCTCTAACGGTCTGTTTGAAGGATATCCCCTGGCGTTTCAGCAGCTTCTTCAAACCCTCTGTATAATATCTGGGAAGACGGATAGGCTGAAGCCTGTCGAGCGCAGGATCCGCGCCATGCCAGATTTCTTTTTTCACCTTGGTTTCTTCAGAGCGGTAAAATAGAATTGCTTTTTCGCTTTCTCGTTTGGGAGGGAAATAGAATGTCCGCATCTCTTCTACACTATAGATATTAAGTGCATCCAGTTCTTTATGATGCTCAGGCGGCACCATGGCGACTTGTAGACTTTGCTCTTCGTCAGCAGACATTTGTATTAAAGGTCGAGCAGAGAATACGGCATGGACTTCATCTTCCGAGTCGCTGCCAAACATCAATGTAGGAGCCGATGGTCCCGGCTTGTTGTGTTGGGGCAGATCTGAATAAACCATCTCCTCTTCTTCCTCAGTATCACTGCCGAAGACAGGGATGGTAGCGTTAGTTTTATTCTCCGGCTTGTGACACTTCTCTGTGTCTTCGAAACTTGGTAAGAAGTATTTGGCATCTTCATATTTGCGGACCTCGTTCACAGAGAACGGGTTCAGTTCTCCCGTCACGGTATACTCGAAACTATCCTTAAAATACTTCATACACTGATGTTGTGTAGAAGGGATGATGTTGTACTCGTGTAACCATGGTCGACCGAGCAAAGCGTTGTAACATGTCTTGGCGTCTATGACGTGGAACTTAATGTCCGTGATGAGTAGCCCGAAGCGTAGCGTCAGTATCACAGATCCAAGAGTCTTTGACGATTGGGAGTCGAACCCGGAGATGATGATCTTGTCCCGAGCAAGGTGCTGGACGCTCATGCAGATTTCCTTCAACACCCGTACGTTGAGTAAGTTAACAGATGACCCGTTATCGATCAGGATTTTGCCTATCTTTATATCATGGCAGTATCCCGAGACATAGAGAGGGCGATTGTGTTCGCACGTCCCAAGTAGAAGGTCTTCATCGCCAAAAGTAACATCGGCCGTGTGCACTTCCTCCAATTCATCCTTCATCTTTTCCTCGGCCAGGCATGCTTGGAATTGTTCTGGGTCTTGGAGCGCTTTAATCAACGAATCTCTCGCCTCTTTTGATAGCAAAAGGGCGTCAAGAATGCTGAGCTGTGAGGGCAGCTTCCTCAGATGTGCTAAGACGTTGTAATCCATCTTATTCTTCTTTGGTGGGTCTTTGGCAGCTAGCTCTTCCACCACTTGGTCATCTAAGACGATATCTTCAGAGACCTTTTCTTTCCCTTTATCTTTCCTGTTCGAGGGTCCGAGGTTCTTTTCGGGTAGCGTGCGATTACGTAGCCGGATATTTTCGCAAACCTTCGGTTCTTCTTCTTTTCTCGAATCGGACTCTTTAAAGAGGGGGGCAAGTTCTAGCTCTTCATCAGAATCACTCCCAAATGTAGGCACTTGTGGTTTACCGGTGTTAATCATGAAACAATCGCCAGCAGTTCTTTTAAGCCCTTCGGTTGTATTTCTTTGCTCCCGACGAGTTTTACGCTTTTCCCGCTTAAAGCGTTGTCCATGAGCAACATATCCTTGCCACCATCTATCGAAAGCTTTTCACTCTTGAGTGGGATGCGAAATCTTTTGATGATATAAGCAATAGGAGGGGTGCGTTTCCCTTTCACCAGTGACGTTTCCTTCAGAGGATGGTAGCTTCATGCCCATTGATATGACCTTAGCAAACTTTTTCCTCATCTTGAATTGGTTTTTGTCGGTAGCGGAGGTGTTTTGCTCCAGCGGGATCGTCTCAGCTCTTTCATCAAGTCGCTGGCGCTTGGCCTTTTCAAATATAGCCGTCTCGCGTTCTCGATCAGCTTTACTTTTCAACCGAGCTTCATTAAGGAATGCGTCAATTACCTCATCTGATAGCCCCAGAATTTTTGATTCAGGATCTGCCCCCAGCTTTTCGGTGCAAGGAGTCTCCTCATCGTTCGTGATCGAATGGGAAATCATATGACAGTTCACCACGCATTCTTCGGATTCATCAGATGAACTTCTTCCCTCGTCTTCTTCTTGAAAGACGTGATTGAGGAACTCCTGGAGCGTAATGGGAGTCCGTGCCTTCTGATTGTATTCCTCCAGCGCGTCAATTTGTTTTTGTAAGTCCGTGCGCTTGTCGCCAGGCTTCACGGGCTTCTTAGATTTCTTCTTCTTCTTTTTCGAAGATTTTGACGGCTGGCTGCAAGTGCTTGAACCACCACTATCGGTCTTTGGAGTTGGACGTGGCTTCAACATCCCTTCAATGACCTGCGGTTCCAACGGGTTCTTCCACTCAATCGCTGGACATGTCTGGAGATCGTTTAGCATCCTCTTTGTCTTGGCTGATAATACAACCTCCCAAGGAGCTTCTTCAATGACAGAGCATGTTGCCCCCGGCGTATTCGTCCCCTTAGAGGTGTGTGGCTGCGAAGGATTCACCTTCCATTTGTCGGATAACGCGAACTTGCCCTGTCGGTACTGGTTTTCAAGCCAATTTTTGAAAACGTAGCAGTCTTCGATCGGATGGCCTAGTACTCGATGGTAAGGACAGTAGTTGGGTTCGTTGACGTCACTTGGTTGTAACGGACGTTTTGGATCCGGCAAATTTATGAGTCTGTTGCGCAACGCCAGCTCGAATAACCTCCTCGTTTTATCGCGGGGAAAGGAATAAGGACGTCCCATCCTATCCTCAAGGGGTACGTACGGGCGCATATTATTTTGACGAGCCACTGGCTTCGGGTCGCTCAGTTGTTGTTGAGCATTAGCGACGACGATCGCTTTTCCCTTCCCTTTGTCATTTCGGGAGTCCGGCCTTGGAAAAGGAGGTTTATGGCCCATCTGATCCATCTGTGCTAGTTTGTCGATCAAGGCTTGGAAGGTAGTCGGCTTGAAAAACATCATAAACTGCAAGATGGTTGCTTGTGGATCGAGGGTTCCCACAAACATACCCACTGCGGGAGCTTCTTCAATGCGCTGCTCACACTTTGACCACAAGTTCCGCCACCGTATAGCGTACTGAACCCACGTCTCGCCGGGTTTTACCCTAGCGTTAATCAGTGCCGTCATCGGGGTACGTTCACTGGCGCTTGCAAAACGTTGAGTAAACAGCAGCTCCATCTCTGCGAAGGTTTTAATAGAGTCGTTCGGGAGCTCAGAGTACCATTCGAACGCCGTATCTGACAAACTTCCAACAAACTGGCGAAGTAAAAGCTTGTCATCTCCACCGGTATTGCCGCAGAGTGCCCTGAACTGGGCGACATGCTGGTGAGGATTGCCCGTCCCCTTGTAGACATGGAACTTGGGAATCGTATAACCTGGCGGGTATTTGATTTGATCGTACCAACTCGGATATGGTCTCCCCGTTTTCATGACCTGGCCGGCTGTTTCGGTTGCATGATGAACCCGTATTTGCTGGGCGATGTATCCATCCAAATCAGCTTTGGAGATTGTATCCTCTTTAGCTGTGGACAGAACTGGTGGAGGATTCGACGTCTCTCCCCTATCGTCTTCAAGAATGATTGGGGGATCTTCAGCAAGCGGATCTTGTTGAATCATCATACCCACCATATCCTGGAATAGGAGGGCCATTTTCTTTATGTTGGCTGCCTGCTCCGCAGCTTCTTTATCTTTTTTCTCCAGTACGCGACGAAGGAATTCAGCGTCCGTTTCTTGTTCTTGACGCTCGTCCGAGGATGTTTCAGGGGTTTCTTTTGGCCCTGTAAGTGCGGCCATAGCGTTCATCATTTCTTGGAGCTTCTGCTGCTGCTCCTGAGCCTTGGTCACTGACCTCGTGTGCGGTCTATGACCTGTTGATATGCGGCTATCTTCTTTTCCCGATGCCATGTAAACCGTATGAACTGTTATGCCCCCTGACTTGGGGCGTTTAGGTTTACTATTTTTAACTTTTGCCGCTAACGCGGGAGTTTTCTCTGGCCTCTTTCTTTTGTGGGCCGTTGAGGTTAAAGGAACCGTTGAAGGGGGCATCCTAGCAGCTGCTGTCCCCCGCTGTTTAATGGGACGGTCCTCGTCTTTTTCCACCTTCGCCTTTTTTCGTTGACGGGAGTGATCCGTGTCGATAACGGAGTCTTGAACCCTCCGCCAAACTTTATAAATTCTTGAGGATAGTCGTTGAGGGGGCTGTTCTTACTTTGTTTCTGGGGCTTTCTCCGCAAGCGGAGGAGACCTTTTCAGTGTAGCGGTTGGAGAATTCTTCCGTACCCTCCTCAGCAGTTGAAAGCTGTTCCCAGTTGGAACAGCAGCACTGACTTCCACCACTGGAGCCGGTGGAGTTAGCCCTGAGGGAGAGTTGCCCCCTGCCTTCCTCACTCGTTGCCAATGGCGACGTCGAGCACGGCGAGCCATTGGGATTGGCTCAGAGATTGAGATAGTTTCTTTTTGCCCCCTGTCTGAATGAGGCGCCGCCGGCGTTAACCTCTTAAAGACTGAGGTTATCTTTCGAGGGGTGATATTCAACCTGCCGAAGACGGATCCTTGAGCAGGGGCAGGAGCAGGAATCGCCAGTCTTGAAAAGGCTGACTCTTTGACAGGGGAAGCCGCCTTAACGACTTCTGGAGCAGCAGTTATTGCTTTCCTTGGGACAGCCAATTTAGAGTTCTGATTTAGCCTGGTAAAAACAGAGGCTGTCGGTTTGGTAGTGGGCGACCCGTCGACAGAGGTCGTCGTAGCAGTGAGCCGGTCGAAGACCGACTTCTTGTTCACTTCCGGTGCAGGCATGGGCGCAGAGAAGCTTGTAGGTGGGATCATGGTCCCGAAGAACAGACCAGTGGTGGCTTGGGTCACCTGGTCTACCGGCAAAGCGAGGAAGGAAGCCACTTGGGGTCCATATACTACACCTCCCGGTGAGGTGGAGAGTCCGTTGCAGTGGCATTTCGAGCAGTTGGTGCAGTTGAAGGCCATTGAATCTTGAGTTCTGCGCCAGGCAAAAGACCAAATCTTAGTAACTTGAAATCCGAAGGCAACCATTTAACAAACCGCGATTGGTTCGCGAGGACGACACACGAAGTGTGGAGTGGAAAGAGGAAAAGGTCCCACCGGGCGTGCCAGAATCTGTTCCCCTCCGAAGGACGGCGCACAGGACCGCGATGTCCTGACGCTGAGATTCGGGGCAGATGCTATTTGGTTTTATCCGTCCACCTCTCCGAAGATGCCAAGTTGATTTATGGCACCATGTATCGGAGGTTTAGACGGATGCGGCCGATGTAGCAGACTTTGTCAGATTCCCCCTCGCTTGAGGGGTTTTTGATTGTGGGGACGCTCTTCCCTGCAGGCGCAAGCCCCTGCAGTTAATTACGCTACCGCATCGCGGTAACAACTTTCTCCTTCTCCGGAATTTCACTTCGTGTCGTGTGTGTTTGTTTTGTTTGTAGTTGCCCATGGATTGTATACGGAGACTGAATAATGCCGTCGCCCGTAGGACGTGGACTAGTCCAAATCCGTATTTACTTAGATTTGGGTTTGGTGTTTTTAGTTTAAGGATGCATTAGTCGCGTTGCGGCTAAGATCAACTTAAACGTTCGTTAAGGATACGATAGTCCTGTTTGAGACTAAGATCAACTTAACGTGATAATCCATTTAATATCTGGCCATCGGGACTCGTCACCTCTCTAACGTCGTTGAAGGATTACAACGGCAGATGTCAGAGGAGTTCAGAGGTGTACCCTTGAACCAAAGTCGATTTGGAGTTTTATAGTCCATTCAAATGTTTAAGGATACGTTAGCCATATTTGGGGCTAAGATCAACTTAAACGGGACCGTTTAGATCCGGCAAAAGAGCATTTGGGAGCTCTATTGTTCCAGTTTAGAGACGTAGTGGTCCATGTTCCAGTTTAGGGACGTGGTGGTCCACCATTAGTTTAGGGACGTTTCGGTCCAACATTAGTTTAGGGACGTTTCGGTCCACGAGTTTAAGGACCCCGCAGTCCGTATTGATGTGTGGTCGTTGGGACCCGTCACCTCTTTGACGTCGTTGAGGAATTACAACGATGGATATCAAAGGAGTTCGGAGATGTACCCTCGAACCGGATATAAATTGATTTGAGAGAGCATTTGTGCTCAGTTCAATTTAATTTAAGGACTTACGGCCAGAATTGGGCTAAGTCCAGTTGAAAATGTTCAACATTTTATTTATTTTTAGTCCATTAGACCTGTGCTAGGGCTTTGCCCACACTTAAATAATGTATTGCATTACTTCTATTTTCTTGTTTGGGCTCTGCCCATAAAAGATGCAGAGCATCAATTTATTTTAGGCTCTGTAAGGCATCTGCATAGCATTTTATTATTTTTGTTTGGGCTTTGCCCATTTATAAATGATGCAGAGCATCAATTTAATTAGGCCCGTTTGGTCTTTTAATTGGGCTTGGCCCTGCATTGCATTTGTTAGGCGCTTTGCGCCACTCACAGAGCGCAAGCGCTTGTGGTGAAGACACGTGTCATGCTCTGGTGAGCGCAAGCGCAACAGTGCAGTGCGCTGCGCTAGTGCGCTGCGCTGTTGCGCTGCTGACACGTGGCGCGCTCTGGTGAGCGCAAGCGCAACAGTGCAGTGCGCTGCACTAGTGCGCTACGCTGTTGCGCTGCTGACACGTGGCGCGCTCTGGTGAGTTGCGTCAACTCCAGAGAGCAAAGCTCTTATTTCAAGAGCGCATAGCGCAAGTGGTTTAGATGCTGACACGTGGCGCTCTCCCAAGAGCGCAACAGCGCAGTTTGCAAGTACAAAGCACCAAGAATCTTTTAGATTCAAGAACAGAAGTGCAAAGCACTATTTGGTTTCTTGATCTAATTTAGATCAAAGAAAAATAAGTTTTTTCTTGTTTTTCTTATTTCAGAGAACCAAAGGTTCATGAAAAATGCAAAGCACTATTTTTGTTTTATTTTATTTTTATTAAAGATCATTGATCTTGTTTTTAGATCTATGATCTGTTCATAAGAGAACTTTCTCTTTTTTCTAAAGATTTTTACCTTTTTTATTCTTGAGGAGTTTTTCAGAGTTCTCTTCTCTCCCTTTTTTTTAGAAAGATATTGATGCCTTTTAATTGAAGCCTAGGGTCCTTTTTATAGTGCCCATAAATTAGTTAAATTTGTTAAAGAGATCTTTCTCTGAGTGATTTAGGGAATTTTCCCCACCGTTGGATCTTTGATCCAAGGGCTTCTGCTTTGCAGAAGAAAATCTTCTTGTTTTAACAAGAACAGAAAAGATTTCTTAAAATTTTAATTCTGTTTGGCGCAGATGCCCCAGCGCGTGACACGTGTCGCGCGCCGCACGCGCAATGCAACTGCGCTAGCGCATCTGCGCTGACACGTGTCGCGCAGCGCGCAGCGCACAGCGCAGCGCAACTGCGCTAGCGCATCTGCGCTGACACGTGTCGCGCAGCGCCTGCGCAACTGAAGCGTTGCTTCCTTTAATAGAGCTTTGCTCTGATTGGGTGCGCCTTCTTGGGCGCTGCGCTGACGTATCAGCGCCTGACATGTGGCGTGTTGCGCCCGAGACTTGAAGCGTTGCTTCAGAATTTTTGAATTTTGAATTTCAACAGAGCTTTGCTCTGATTGGGCGAAACAGAACCTACTGGAAAAATTTGGTGCAGTGAAGGCTTAGAACGGCGGCGGAACCGCGACCAAAATGGGGTTGGGGCCGCGGTTCCGCGGCGTCAATGTTGAATCATGTCACCAAATTTCTACAGTGTTCCTACAAAACCCTGCCTGATTTTCTGCAGCACACCAAATAATTTTTTGACAACAGAAAAATTTCAACAGAAACTGCACATTTGAAAACGCGGTTTCGGAATTTTTTTTCGATCGAAGTTCTAAACACGCTAGAGCAAGGTAGACTAGGTTAATGGCGTGGCTCTGATATCATGTTAGGCCACGGCAGCGCCCCGGCCGTCAGAACGAGGCCAAAATGCGGAATCAAAACTTTTCTTTAAACAAGAAACCGGAGTTACCGCAGACTAAAATCCCGGATCGGGCCATTAACCTACTCCTAGCTAACTAGAAAAGGGGTAGAGAGATATACCGAGCGATCCATGTCCTTCGGTCTTCTCGTCGTCATCCCAATCTCCCCGCGGAATCTCCGATCTTCATCTCCTCGTCGGAAGGGCACCACATCGCCGGGTTCTGTTACGGGCTCCCACCTCTAGACCGAGGCAACTCGGGCACGAAGTTGACGAGTCGACATGTCCAAGAATTGCTGTAGAATAGTGTGGAACTCTATTGTCTCTTGGGGTTGTATGAAGTTGCCCTTTTGATGGAGGAAAAATGAAACAAGAGGAATGAACTTGAGGATTTTTCTTTTGTAATGAAATGAACCAAAAATCCTCATGCCAAAAAATGAATCCCCTCTCCTTACAATGGTGGCCGACCTCTATTTGATTGGAGAATGAGAGAGGGAGCAAAGTCAAGAGGGAAGGAAGCAATCATGCAAGTAAAAGAAAAGGTGATGATGAGGAATAATCATTACAACCAAAGTCTCACTCCAAAACCCATCACTCATCTCATCACACAAAAGTCAAGCAATGATTAACTAAGGAAGTCAAAGGATGGTGGAACCATCATGAACCACCCTTTTACAAGAAACACCCTCCACTTTGCTAATTTGCACAAATGCAAATAAGCCCTCCTCCACCAATTTTCAGCTAAAGAAAGATACAAAGGAAAATGGCCGAAACGGAATGCAAACTGACAACTTCAAAAAACTGATCCCGTAATAAATTACAGGAAAATCCCGCGACTGTATATACATACCCGCATTTGTATTCCGACCGAATATAAATGCAATGAGACAAAATCTACACTATACAATACTAGGATCCGGCTTAAACCAAAGCCCGCTAGTATTATCCGTCTGATCATGATCCGTGCAATACCGTACGTACATGATCGAACCCTGCCATATCTCCATACGGCCTCTACAGCGTTTCGCCCGAAACTTGAGTAACTGTCTGTGGGGGACTCTAAAGACTCGTCAATACTTTTGGCTGTGGATTTAACCACTAGCACGTCAGAGGTATAAGCCATACGTAACGGGCCACCAGGTATTGACCAAAAGGGACGTCGATGAGCGAACTCATCCTGACACCCTACTGAGCCTGTCAGTGACAATATCCGTACAGTCCGGTCCGTTCGTCTATGAGCATCGCATGGCGGGCCTAGGGGGTTGGTAAAAGTCAGACCCCCAAAAGCGGTACAAGTCATGTCGGAGTGTAGCCCAGAACACCCTGAGATACTACTGGAATACCTACCAGTAAATCTCCTGCCTCGGCCGAGGGCTTTGTGTAATGGCTCTCCTAGACACAGCGCGATCTCACCCCCAATACCGGGAGAGACGAACCCCTGCAAATCCACTCACTGCCTCCATGTGGCTCGGGACTGTACCCAACTACTGTTTGCATGACTCCTTTGAGCCGTGGTAGGGTAGTAATCAAAGTACAGTGGGAACTCACACGAGACAAATGACGATCTCAGGTCGATGAACTAACCTGTACACATGTCACCAGGGAACTGCCATCTGACGTCGGGTATAAGACCAACTAGCATGTTCCCGGCGAGTCCTGTCCGGTGTACTCATAACCCAATGAGCACCTGTATACATCTTAGGTGAACCAACTGACACCAGTGGCTTGTGAGACCGGCCACCGCCCCTCGTCGGGGTCTTGACTGTATACACTAGTCTACTCTGGAGTATCGATGCCCTGTCTCGAAACTCCCACGACTAGGGACGTTTTAAGGATATGCTTATAGACCCCAGCTCCCACGTATATGATCGCCATCATACTGCTGGCCGTCAAGCAAGAATCCTAAGGGCTCTATCAACGTGTAATAGCGACCTGTAAGGTCACCTAAAGCAGTACACGATGATAAAGATAAACCAGATAGCATACTATCATCTTGAGTAAGACTGTCCTATCGGCATAGGTCCTCCCTCAATCATTGCAATCACGTGCCTGTGATCCAATAATTGACTCTGAGGGCACTATTTCCAACAGCGCGGAGATGACAGAGCTGAAATCGGATCAGATTTACCGAGGCGTCCAGGTGAGTAGATATATATCTACGTGAGAAGTCGGGTGGATGGCGTATAGCACCCCCGCACTTTCGTAGGGTAGAATGCGAATGTGATATATATATTTATATATGTGTGTTGATGTGAGACATGAATGCTTAGAGAGAAAGTGCTTTAGTTTAGTTTCTTAGTCGCGAAACCCTAGAGTAATGATTGGCACACACGCATACATTTGATTTCTTGTGCGTATATGGGGATATATATATATATATATATATATATCTGTGTGTGAGTATGTGTGTGTGTATACACGGATGATGAGGATAGCATGTAATACGAGGTGAGGAGTAAATATGATCGGGTATGATGCCGTGAGATGTTGATAAGTGATTGAGCCGTGATGTGGCACATGATACAGTATATGACATGATATTATAGTGGATCGATGGGCGATGTGTTTTCATACATACGGATATATATATATATATATATATATATATATGTTTTTGATGATATTAGTATGTTCTAGACTTTAGAACGGTACCCCTAATTCAGGATATGATGATGACGATACCATATGATAATGTGATATATGTGATATTTGACCCGTACCCCGAATTGGGATGCCGTACGATAGATTTTACCGTACGAAGTATAAATATGATGATTGATCCACACTCTTGATTCGAGAATGTCGTATTATATATTTTATTGTACTTGACGCTATTGAGGCGGGATCGCCGACTACTAGATATATCGACTCAGACTTAGGTGGATTTCCTTACCATTTCGATTAGTCTCTGAGTTTAGTCCTATAGTTTATCAGGTTGATATTAGACTGGGCTCGAGTCATACTTATTTTCAAAACTAATGAATAGTGAGTATTTTAAAGACAGGCCGAGAGATACTACGGATATTTCAAAGGACGTACCTTTCTTAAAAACATCGTAGCCCTTATTTTCTAAAAACCGCGATTTGTGCTATTTCAAATGCCAAAACTGTATAACTCGTATATATATAAATGTATATTCTTATATGTTGCGGTTACTACACCTTTTTCCATATATTCATGTTGTTCTTATCGCATTGCATGATTGTACTTGTGATTTCTTTTGTTATTATAAACCCATGTTGTCATGACACCAGCACCATTACTGATGATGCTATGCTCCACGTACACTTGCTTACCGGCTCACACACATCATCATCGGTAATTTCCATGTCACGTATACACTAGAAATAGTATTTCATTGATATAACCTGTTAGCTGGTAGTTCAACATATTAGTAGTATGCTTGCTTTCATGTGCTAAATTAGATATTGCATTCTTTTACTTAGATATCCATGCATGTGTATTTATCTATTTGTCATGAAATATTATGGGGCTTTATGCCGGTAAATCACTATTTATTTACTCTCGATTTTGGGATTTGATATTTCCATGTGATTTTTGGATTTGGAGAAACCGCAAGGATCTTATAAACTCATTTTCATTTCTAAAAGATAGAAAATTGCGGTTTTCTCGTGTTATGATGTGAGAGGTGTCCACCATGAGTTTTCTCGGCTCTTGAGCAGTATCTTACACCCGATTCGAGGAGGAGAATGAACCATCTGCGGGTGCATGGTGGACCCGGTGCGGTACCCCAAAGCAAGATGGTCGCAGATGATGGCGTTGAGCCTGGCAGGGGAGCACTACCGACCGGTTATTTATGACGCGGCGGATATCCGGAAAATTCCGACGTAGTCGTAAGATTTGATTATGGGCCAGTCCGGATTGCCGGAGCCCGAGATATTGAGACAGTGAGATATTAAGATTTTATGATATGGGCCAGTCCGGATTGCCGGAGTCCGAGATATTGAGATATTGGGATATATGTTTTGTGTCGATGCTTGACACGAATTCTCTGTTGATTTCATTGATGATACTTCGATTTTTATACAGAAATCTCACTGAGATAAGAAAACAGTTTTCTTATTCAAGATGTATTCTATTTTCATCCTTTATGTATTCGTACATCATATATATGATATGTTGCTACCTGAGGCACTGACACGAGCACTTGGTATTACACTTATGTATAGATGTTTACCTTTGTCATTTAGATGCTTCAGGTTATATATTGAGGATTATATTGTATAACCTAGGAGAGAGTCATACATGCGATTTCTTCTCGGTGATATTTTCTACTCACGAGTTGGCAACTCAACCCCGTTGTGCCATAGTTTGTTGCAGCTTTTGCCGTACAGGTTTCCTTGGCGGCTTTGCTGACACACTGCTTCTTTCCGGGTGATTGCTTTGGTAGGTGGGTTCACTTGCATCGTGACCACCGTGGTACTTTTATTTATTCAGTTGTATCTAGTAATCTCCATCAACCAGACTTGAATATTTGATAGACTTAGAAGACCAGTTGTATATTCTTTCGACCTTAGATTCACGCGCTTGTATTATTATGATTCTTCTCTGGTTTTCTTAAAGTTGTTGGTTTTCTTCTGAGTTTTGATGCTCGCCCTTCGGCGTTGTATATTATATTGTTTGCGTAGTGGTTTCCGCTAATAGGCGAAGAGCTAGCTCCTGCTTGAGGATGTCATTATTCATTATTATGTATTTCATGTGTTATACCCATTTGGGGGCCAGTATTTACAAAGGAGACTCTGCCGAAATTTTCGGGAAAATATGATGTTGCTTTTAAAATATTTAATGCCTTATTTTGTTAAAACCACTTGCTTTAAAATAAGTTTTTCTTTCACTCTTTTCTTTAAAAAATGGTTTAGATTTCTGGGCTTTTGGCTTACTTGAATCAGAGGGGTCCTATAGACTTCACATGATTCAAGTGCCAGTCATGTGCCATTTCGGGTCGTGTCAAAATTGGTATCAGAGCGCTACGTTTAACCTTCGTTCGAGTCTAGATTTGACGATGCGGAGTCTAGGGCGTATATATATATATATATATATATATATATATATATATATATTTGGAACCTATTCTTGACCTTACGGAACTTAGACTTGGTCGAGGGGGTATTAGACCCGAACTTTCGTCGCGTAAGTTGACCTTGGTTAATGGAGTAGGTGACTTAAGTAGAGTAACGTACTTTGTGTATGTTCCGTGGAATACTTACGATACGCTACTCCGCTTAAGAAGCCTTAGGATGTACATTTCCTTGCACCGTATTCTATTCGTTTGATCTATTCTCATCGGTATCGGATGGTGGTTTTTGTTACCACGGTTGCACGGGCAGAGAGAGCTGCGGCTAGAGTTGCGGTCAGCATGAGCTCGTCTTGGACGAGAACTGACCAGGACGTAATTACGGTGACACACGATTACATAGATGTGTCGTTTTATTATCTTTTTCGCAACATGAGTGTTTTGATGGATTGCTTTTACTAAGATTTCTCGAGCATGCAAATCAACAACAGAGGATTGGGCCACTGCTAGAGGCCGGCTAGAATGTGATGACCGTCAATGCACCGTTTATTCTTGATGATTAATGCATTGTTTAGCGTGTGGACAAATGAGCCAGTTGTTGCTGCAATTGACAAGATATCGCCCCAGATATTTGAAGCTATTGCAACACGAGCTTGTACTTAGGGATATGATAGAATATCGCTAGTCACCCATGGATGAATGACTAGGACATGTGGTTCGTTTGCATACCCCGATGCGAGGTCATCAGATTGATTGATTTCAGCTAGAGAAGACTTCACACAGGCACGTTGAGAGTCGATAGAAACGAACGAATGTCAGAAACCCATTTTTCCAAGTTTAAGGTATTCGGAAAAACATGCATGTAATTCTGTGAACCCTCTAGAAGAATGAAACCCTAACTCGACATAATGACCATGGAACCACTTTTGAACCTTAGGGTTTGCAGCAGTTCCGCGGTGCTATTAATGAGGCTTGGGTCTGCCCTTCTACGGCTGGTTCATAGGTACTGTGGCATGTACTGGATATTATTAAACTGTGCTCAAGTGTTGAGCTCTTAAGGAATTATGGGATTTTGATGAATCGATTGGAAAGTTAACGTCGTCCGGATATCATGTGATGAGATACAATACATTGAATTCACAAGAAAACTAATTTGAATTTTATAAATCTAGCAATTTAGTCTCAGTTTATCGGTTGCCACCAGATTTTGATGAGATGACATTCCACTCCATTGACATCAGAGATGTGATACGCATGCATAGGCATTGATTACAGATATATTTTTCAGAAGGAGTCGTGATCAGTATACAGCTCTTCCGGAACCAGAAATAGGTTTAGTAAAGGGTGATAACTTCCGGGCAGTTCGGCAGAAATGAGATTTAGGAAAGACCCCGACAGAATCTTTCTGGAATACTACACGAGAAGATTTGGACCAAGGATCGGTCGTATTGCGCACACCCAGTAGGCCAGAGTTCGGCATCGTCGACGAGATATGTTATGAGTGAACATGATAGTTGCCCAGAGATCTATAGAAGATGTGCCAGAGCGGAACTGTTTCCTTCGTCATTTCCATATGGGGCCGTTGAGCCGAGGAGTTATGTAACTGGCAATCCGCAGTGAGAGACGAGAGCCTAAGGACACAAGGCGCCAGACCATGAACAGGAGGCAAGTAGATATCTTGCTCTGCTAGCTTTGGATGCACCAACACCTTCTCGATTTTGAAGAAAGGACATATCGACAACAGTGTTTACAATTACGACTTGGTGATTCGAATATCATGTGTCCGTCATTTTGGATTTCGGTATTTTGGGCAATTTAATTGCATGATTGAGTTTTCGTGCACCACAGTTGCACTCGATTTTGACTTGATGTGATTCGAGATGTTTGATTTTGATTTCATTCCTATGGTATGTATGTGATATGACTTGTACCTTCGATGTAGTTTTCATGCGCTTTTAGTATTTTGATTTGATTTTGTGCACGCTGATGCACGTGGTTGTGAAGTTGTATACCACGGTATACCTGGTTTGGGTTGAGGTATGTTGTTTACCGTCGATTTCGATTTGTGATATTCGATATTTGTTTTCGTGCACCTTGTGCACTTGATTTGGATTCTTGCGCATGCTTGGCTCGCTTGATGCGATTTTGGTACACCAGATGTATTAAATCGGGATTTTTCGTGCATATCAGATGCACCTGATATTGTTGTCAGGCATACCCCATTGCCCTTGACAGATGTTTTCGTGCACACCCGTTGCACTTAGAATTTGTTTTGTGATTATGTATGGCACTTGGGTTTGATTTCGAATTCCGTGCGCACCAGACGCATATGGCATTCTTATACACATTTTAGGAGTGATTTCTTTTGGAGCAATATGTTTTATGATATTTATTATGTGGTATAGCAGCTGAACAGGACTGGTCCGAGAACAGTACCTGAATATGTATTTGCATGCATCAATAGTTACCGAAGGGATTTCCAAAAAGGAGCTATAGTCTCTATATTTTTCCTGTGTGTCCGAGATGACACGAAATATTTTATAAAGGAAACCCTTCAAAATTATTTTCAAAATGGCGGGACGTGTATATATATAGTTATTTTTCCACAATAAACGTCCGCTACTTGTGCTGTGATATGCGCATCGCACAGCGACTTGAAAAGGGTTTGGCATGCATCTCTTTTCAGATATTTTGACGAGTTTACAACGATGCTACTATGTACATGTTATAGTTTTGATGTATATCATATTGGTTTTCGTATTGGACTTTGACATTGGTCTCTTCACCATGACTCCGATGATTTGCGTGATGCTTGACGGAGTTTTGGATTTTGAGGTATATACTCGTTTTCATGCCCATGCATTGCGCTGAGATGTGTTTTAAATATGGATGATTTCGGAGCCCCGACGACTTGATTGTTTTGCTGAAATGTTTTAGTATTTAGGGGAGTTTTAATTTAAATTCGAGGACCGAATTTCTTTAAGGGGGAAGACTGTAACGTTTTGAAAATTATTTAGGTGAAATTTCAGATAATCGGTAAAATAACTAGTGTTTTCCGAAAAAACCAAAATATGATTATCTTTCAACATAAAATTAAATATACCTATTCTAGATATGTAATTACTAGTATTTGGTATTTAACTGGTCACTTTTAAATTTTTAGTTTACTAAAATATTTCCGTAATTAATTATTTTAAATATTATTTTAAACCTTCACTAATACATTTAATTAGTGATAATTACAAATTAAAATGGGTTAATCACATATTAGTGGACCATGACAACTTAACATTTGTAACATATTTTCCTTTCTAAATGGTTCTTCATGGTTCTAGATAATTCTAGGTAAAACTAGGAAAAAGAAAAAAAAAGAAATTAAATAAACAAAGAAGCATGTAAGCATTTATTGTGGTATGGTGCATGTCTTATTGGGGTATGGTCACCTCCCTCACTCAATTCACCTCTCCCCCTCTCATTTTGAGCCTCAATTCTCAGCAGCCCAATTCCCCACTCATTCATACTCCAAGTCAAAAGAAAAGAAAAAGAAATAAAAAGAATGAATAGATTAATTAAAGAGGTATGGATTTTAATTGACTTGAGGAAAATTCAACACAAGCACCGTCACCTCACTCTCTCTCCCCTCTCCTCCTCATTGCAGCTGAACCACAGCAACCTCCCCCCTTCTCAAAATTTCCTCTTCTCTCATTGTGAAATCCTTGCAAAAACCTCACTCAAAATCCAATAAAATCCACACAAATTTCCATTTAATCCAAATACAATCCTTACCCATTATTCCTTGGCCTATCTAGTATGGATCTTGGAGAAAAGTTGGCATTTTGGAGGCTAAGATTTGCATGCAAGATCCCAATTTGTGAGGTATAAATCTTTACACTATGGTTTGATTTTTGGTTAGTTGCTTTAATCTAGTTATTAGGTGTTAATTTTGAGTTTAATTGAAAGTTTGGAAATTCAAGTGAGGGTTTTGAATTTAAGCTCGGGTTTGATCACTTGATATTAGTTGTGATGTTTAGTTTAACATCTTGAATCATGCAAAACCTAATCTAGTTGCTAATTTGTTAAATTGTTACATTTAAATTGTGCTAATTATGACTTTTTGCAAACTAGATTTTATTAATTAATATAAATTAGTGAGATGAAAATCTAGTTAATGGTTGTGTGACCTAATTAAGATATTAAGTGAATCTTGTGACCACTAAAATTGTTAAAACATTTAGATTTGTGCTAAAACGGGTAATTGAGGTTTACTAGGTTTTTGGAAATAAATCGATTTGATTTATTTTAAGGTTTTGATGAGTTACAACTTATTTTATATAATATTTAGTGAGTTGTGAAATCACGATTGGTACATTTGGGTTTTAAGTTTGGGGATTTTCACGTATAGTGACCCTCGTTGTACTTTGTGGCGTTATCGCGGCGCGTTTCGTGCACTAAGTACATGCGCGTCTTGTTAGTGCACGTGGTGGACATGTATTGGTTATGTCTGTGAATAATTATATTTTTATTCTCTTATTTTCTTGTGTACGTTCTACGATCGGGAGCAGTGGTGTCGGGTGTGGCGCGGAGATGACAGAGCTGAAATCGGATCAGATTTGCCGTGGAGTCCAGGTGAGTAGATATATATTTGCGGGAGAAGTCGGGTGGATGGCGTATAGCACCCCCACACTTTCATAGGGTTGAATGCGAATGTGATTTATATATTTATATATATGTGTTGATGTGAGACGTGAATGCTTAAAAAGAAAGTGTTTTAGTTTAGTTTCTTAGTCGCGAAACCCTAGAGTAAAGATTGGCACACACGCATACATTTGATTTCTTATGCGTATATGGGGATGTGTGTGTGTGTGTGTGTGTGTGTGTGTGAGTATGTATATATATTGTAACATTTCAGAAAAATAAAATATTATTTTTGGGATATTTTATAATTATATAATAAATATTATGAATATTTTAATAATGCGGTATAATTAAATACCGATAAATTGGGAAATATTTGGAAAATTATAGGAATTACGAAAATGAAGGTGTTTTATATGATTTAAGCAAATTATAAATTCTTTATGATTAAATATATTCCATTTTAATGCTAATCGCGATTAAAAATCACTAATCGTGCATTAAGGTTGATTTGTGCACATGACATGCACCATGGCAATTTACACATTGTTACATTTTTTCTACCATGGCTTTTCCTTATTTTCAAGCATGGTTTGGGTTTTTAATGAGGAGAAAAGAAAAGAAAAGAAAAAGAAAAGGATAAAAAATGAGTATGGGCAAGAGAGAAAAGAGAGTGAGAGGTGAGGGGTCTCATTTGACCAAGTCTCCATTGTTTCCCTTCATCATTCCATCATCATTTTCCCTCCACTCCCTCACCTTGGCAGCCCTCTCTCCCTCCTTTCTCTACCTTCTCAAAACACACCTAAAAAAACATCAAAAGTTCATCCCCCTTTCATTAAAAACATGCACAAGCTTCCTATAAGCACTTTGGACCAAGAAAAATCGGATTTTGGACACTTGGGGAACTCAAGAAAATTCTTGAGTTGCCAAATGAGATAATTACTTTATCATTAGCATAGTATTTTATTCACTTTAGTGTCCATGTATGTTTGGAAGTGTTTTAGTTTGGTTTAGTGAATTTTGAAAATTTCAAGTTAAGGATTAGGGTTTGATTTGAATCCAAAGGTGTAATTGAAGTTAGTAGAGACCTTATAAGCCCTCTAGTGTTAGTTTCATGAATTGAAACCATAGAATCAAACCCAAGACATGAACTTAGAAACACCGATATCGTATTTTGTAAACTTTGGTGATGGTATATTGACATCTGCTATAACCTGGGTGACCTAGAAATTATTTAGCGATTACTGGGAGTCGTGCAGGCAACCTGGAAGATACCCTAGAGCCCCGAGACCCCCTATCAACTTCCTGGCCGCAATTTTTATCCCTTGGGCCGCAATTTGCGGCCTGGGTACCCCATTTTGGTCTCGTGCTTCGTCTGTGGCTCAAGTATCTGTTAATTAACCCCCCCCCCCCCGATATGCAAAATGTCCCAATTGTCACCTGAGGCAAATTTGGAGCATGTTTTCGAAGTTTCTGAATTCGTTTTGCGGCTTTTAATGAATTGGAATTTGGTATTTGTGTTTTATCCCGGTCGATTCACGATTATACGGCGATCGTCGAGAGTGGTTTGGTTATTCGTGCATGCTTAGATCATAGGTTTTAGCCTATGTGTGATACGCGTGCCGATTTGGTTTTCGTGTGCGATTTCTATTTACGATGCTATATGTGTATATATGTAGGTACCCCCACGAGAACTTCGGATGATGAAGAAGAAGATGGCGACATCGACTTCGGCAAGAGAAGATCAATGTGAGTAGATATATATCTACGGGGGAAGTCAGGTGGATGGCGTATAGCACCCCCGCAGTTCATAGTATAGAACGTGAATGCGTTATGTTATATATAAATACATACTTATATAGTATTATAAGATGTGTATACTTAGCTAGAATTGTTTTAGAAGACTTTGGATGATAGTATCGTTAGTTAATTTCCTAGTCGCAAACCATAGAATAAGTTTTACATACACCGCGCGCGCGCGCACACACACACATTTCATTTTACTTGTGCGTATATGGGGATATAGATATATATATATATACATATATGTTTGTGAGTATGTATATGTATGTGTGTGTGTGTGTGTACATATACAAGGATAATGAGGATAGTATATGGTATTTGGAGATGAGTCGATATGATTGGGCATGATGCCACGAGATCGGTGATGAGACATGGTTCGTATTATGAGATACGACATGATATTATAGCGGGTCTTTAGGCGACGTGTTTTCATACACACGCATATATATTTATATTGATGGTATCAGTATGTACTAGACTTAGATCAGTACCCCCAATTCATGATATATGATGATAAGGATACCATATGAATAATGAGATAAATGTGATATTCGACCCGTACCCAGATTTGGGATGCCGTACAATAGATTTACCATACGAGATATAATTATGATGATAGATCCGCACTCATGACTCGAGAATGTCATATTATCTATATTGTATCGTATGTGATACTATTGAGGTGGGATCACCGACTATTATATATATATATATATATATATATATATATATATATATATATATATATCGACTCAGATTTAGGTGGTTTCCTTATCCCTTTCGATTAATCTGTTAGTTTAGACCTTTAGTTTACTTAGTAGATGTTAGACTGGACTCGAGTCATACGTATTTCGAAACTAACGAATCATGAATATTTTAAAGACAGGCCAAGGGATTCTATGGATATTTCAAAGGACTTACCTTTTCTTAAAAACACTGTAGTCCTATTTTCTAAACACCACGATTCGTGTTATTTCAAATGACAATTGTATGACTCGCATGCATAATGTAGATTCCTTATTGTTGCAATTATTATTTATCCTGTATACTCATGCTGTTCATATCGCATCGCATTGCATATTTAAATATACATTTATTGTTATTATGAAACCATGCTGTCAGGACATCAGCACCATTACCGATGATGCGTATGTATACGAACACTTACTTGCCGGCTCACACACATCATCATCGGTAATTGCCATGTCACGTACACTTTAGAGAATATTATTTCATTGTTATCGCTTGCTAGATGATAGTCCGATATATCATTATTGTGCTAGTTAGATGTTGCCTTTATTACTGTGATTTTTCATGTATATTTATATATTCATTGCCATGATATTAAGGGCCAGTCCGGATTGCCGGAGCCTAATACTCACTGTTATTGACCCTTTATTTTGAGATTTTGGATTTCCATGAGATTTATGGATTTGGAGAAACCGCAAGGTTTTATAAACTGATTTTCATTTCTAAAGATAAAATTGCGGTTTTCTCATGTTATGATTTGAGATATGTCCACCATGAGTTTTCTCGGCTCTTGAGCGTTATCATACACCCGATTCGAGGAGGAGGAGGAGGAACCGTCTGTGGGCACATGGTGGACCCTGTGCGGTACCCCGGGGCAAGATGGTCGTAGATGATGGCGTTGAGCCTGGCAGGGGAGCACTACCGACCGGTGATTTTATTGTGACTCGACGGATATCCGGAGGATACCGATCGGAGTATGGGCCAGTCCGGATAGCCGGAGCCCTAGATATTGAGATTCGAGATTACAGGCCAGTCCGGATTGCCGGAGCCTGAGATATTGAGATATTGGGATTTATATATATTTTGTGTCGATGCTAGACACTGATTTCCCTGTTGATTTTATTGATGATACCTCAATTTATTTATACAGATATCTCACTGAGAAAAGAAAACAGTTTTCTCATTTAGATGTATTCTGTTTTCATTATATTGCATTCATACATCATATTTATGATATGTTGCTACCTGAGGTATTGACACGAGCACTTGGTATTACACTTATGTATAGATGTTTACCCTTGCCTTTTTATCATGCTTCAGGCCATATTATTGAGGATATTACTGATCGTATTAACCTAGGATTGAGTCATACATACGATTTCTGCTCTGTAATATTTTCTACTCACGAGTTGGCAACTCACCCCCGTTGTGCCACAGTTTCTTGCAGGTCTTGCCGTACAGGTTTCCTTGGCGGTTTTGCTGGCACACTGCTTTTTTCCGGGTGATTGCTTTGGTAGGTGGGTTCACTCGCATCGTGACCACCATTGTACCTTTTATATTATTTCAGTTGTATCTAGTAAACTCCATCAACCAGACTTATATATTTATTAACCTTAGAGGACCAGTTGTATATTCTTTCAACCTCAGAGTCGCGCGTTGTATTATTTTGGTTTTCTCGATATTTTGAGTTTCCTTTGAGTTTTGATCCTCGCCCTTCGGCGTTGTATATTATATTGCTTGCGTGGTTGTGACCGTCAATTGACGCACGCTTGGGGATGCCTTTATATATTATTCATGTTGTACCCCTTTTAGGGCTAGTATTTACAAAGGAGACTCTGCCGAAATTTTCGGAAAAGATATGATGTTTTACAAAATGTTTACAACGACTTTTCAAAGTAATTATATGCAACTTTAAAACAAGTTTTCCTTCACATTCTTCTTTAAATGGTTTAGATTTCTGGGTTTTGGCTTACTTGAATTAGATGGGGTCCTATAGACTTCATATAATTCAAGTACCGGTCACGTGCCATTTCGGGTCGTGACATATATATATATATATATATATATATATATATATATATATATATACACACACACACGGATGATGAGGATAGCATGTGATATGAGGTAAAGAGTCGATATGATCGGACATAATGCCGTGAGATGTTGATAAGTGATTGAGTCGTGATGTGGCACATGATATGGTATACGACATGATATTATAGTGGATCGATGGGCGATGTGTTTTCATACACACAAATATGTGTGTGTGTGTGTGTGTGTGTGTGTGTTTTATGATATTGGTATGTTCTAAACTTTAGAACGGTACCCCTAATTTAGGATATGATGATGACGATACCATATGATAATGTGATATATGTGATATTCGACTCGTATCCCGAATTGGGATGCCGTACGATGGATTTTACCGTACGAAATATAAATATGATGATTGATCCGCACTCTTGATTCGAGAATGCCGTATTATATATTTTATCGTACATGACGCTATTGAGGCGGGATTGCCGACTACTAGATATATCGACTCAGACTTAGGTGGATTTCCTTACCATTTCGATTAGTCTATGAGTTTAGTCATGTAGTTTATCAGGTTGATGTTAGACTGGGCTCGAGTCATACTTATTTTCAAAACTAACAAATCGTGAGTATTTTAAAGACAAGCCGAGGGATACTACGGATATTTCAAAGAACGTATCTTTCTTAAAAACATCGTAGCCCTTATTTTCTAAAAACCACGATTCGTGCTATTTCAAATGCCAAAACTGTATGACTCGTATACATATATAAATGTATATTCTTATATGTTGCGGTTACTACACCTTTTTCCATATACTCATGTTATTCTTATCGCATTGCATGATTGTACTTGTGATTTCTTTTGTTATTATAAACCCATGCTGTCAGGACACCAGCACCATTACTGATGATGCGTATGCTTCACGTACACTTGCTTGCCGGCTCACACACATCATCATCGGTAATTTCCATGTCACGTACACACTAGAAATAGTATTTCATTGATATAACCTGCTAGCTGGTAGTTCAATATATTAGTAGTATGCTTGCTTTCATGTGCTAAATTAGATATTGCATTCTTTTACTTAGATATCCATGCATGTGTATTTATCTATTTATCATGAAATATTATGGGGTTTTATGCCGGTAAATCACTATTTATTTACTCTCGATTTTGGTATTTGATATTTCCATGAGATTTCTGGATTTGGAGAAACCGCATGGATTTTATAAACTCGTTTTCATTTCTAAAAGATAGAAAATTATGATTTTCTCGTGTTATGATGTGAGAGGTGTCCACCATGAGTTTTCTCGGCTCCTGAGCAGTATCTTACACCCGATTCATGGAGGAGGATGAACCGTCTGCGGATGCATGGTAAACCCGGTGCGGTATCCCGGAGCAAGATGGTTGCAGATGATGGCGTTGAGCCTGGCAGGGGAGCACTACCGACCGGTTATTTGTGATGCGGCGGATATCCGGAGGATACCGACGTAGTCGTGAGATTTGATTATAGGCCAGTCCGGATTGCCGGAGCCCGAGATATTGAGACATTGAGATATTAAGATTTTATGATATGGGCCAGTCCGGATTGCCGGAGCCCGAGATATTGAGATATTGGGATATATGTTTTGTATCGATACTTGACACGGATTCTCTATTGATTTCATTGATGATACTTCGGTTTTTATACAGAAATCTCACTGAGATAAGAAAACAGTTTTCTTATTCAAGATGTATTCTGTTTTCATCCTTTATGTATTCGTACATTATATATGTGATATGTTGCTACCTGAGGCACTGACACGAGCACTTGGTATTACACTTATGTATAAATGTTTACCCTTATCATTTAGATACTTCAGGTTATATATTGAGGATTATATTGTATGACCTAGGAGACAGTCATACATGCGATTTCTTCTCGGTGATATTTTCTACTCATGAGTTGACAACTCACCCCCGTTATGCCACAGTTTTTTAAAGGTTTTGCCGTACAGGTTTCCTTGGTGGCTGTGCTGGCACACTGCTTCTTTCCGGGTGATTGCTTTGGTAGGTGGGTTCGCTTGCATCGTGACCACCGCAATACTTTTATTTATTCAGTTGTATCTAGTAAACTCCATCAACCAGACTTGTATATTTGATAGACTTAGAAGACCAGTTGTATATTCTTTCGACCTTAGAGTCGCGCGCTTGTATTATTATGATTCTCCTCTGGTTTTCTTAAAGTTGTTGGTTTTCTTCTGAGTTTTGATTCTCGCCCTTCGGCGTTGTATATTATATTGTTTGCGTGTTGGTTTCCGCCAATTGGCGAAGAGCTAGCTCCCGCTTGGGGATGCCGTTATTCATTATTATGTATTTCATGTGTTGTACCCATTTGGGGGGCCAGTATTTATAAAGGAGACTCTGCCGAAATTTTCGGGAAAATATGATATTGCTTTTAAAATGTTTAATGCCTTATTTTGTTAAAACCACTTGCTTTAAAACAAGTTTTTCCTTCACTTTTTTCTTTAAAAATGGTTTAGATTTCTGGGTTTTTGGCTTACTTGAATCAGGTGGGGTCCTATAGACTTCGCATGATTCAAGTGCCAGTCACGTGCCATTTCGGGTCATGACATAGGGGAAAGCTTGGAAATGGTGTGGTATTTATAGGGATGAATATAGGTATAGGGTGAATTAAAAATTGGAGTAAAGAGAGTGTAAATGGGTAGATGAAGGGGTGGACCACTCTCTGTTTAATTGCAGAGAAAACAAACAAGAAAATATTGTAGATGGGAGCTGAAGGGGTGCACGGGCGAAGCATGGAGGGTTTGGGCTCATCTTGGCCGCTGGTAGCGGTTGAAACGAGGAAATGGGCAGTTGGATTTTCGCCAAGTGTCTCGAGGTTTGTGCCATGTGTGTTATTCTGTGTTAACTCCTCATTTATCCTGTTTGGTTTTTCTGAAACTTTTCGATTCTCCGTATATTGCACGTGCAACTCTTGGGCTTTCGAAAAGTTAAAAAGAAAATATTAAAAACAATTAGGACTGATGGGATTCGAACCTGCAAGCTAAAGAACAACAGTGGAGAGGCTTAACCTGTGTGCTACAAGTTGTTTCTTGTTTTTATTGAACAAAATTAACTTATAATCCCTAGTCAGACTGAAATACCCTTTCTGTATATTTGAACAAGTTACATTTATGCAGGGATTTCAGATTCGTTACACTTTTTAAAAGAATAAATATGTACGCGCATCTCACATGCAATTGCACACTTGGAACATCAAGCTTTTGCTTGATTAGTTAGTCAAAAATAAACTAAGTACATAAGCTTTAGCTTCTTATGTATGACCCATTGATCTATACATCAATAAATATAAGTTGATCTTAGTTTCAAAGACGACTAATGGTCCTTATTATTATACTCGTCAAGTCGATCTTAATCTAAAACAAGATTAACGGTTCTTAACCATATTTTAAGTCGATCTTAATCTAAAACAAGATTAACGATACTTAAACCCTTGAACTGATGGCAGAAAATACCTATGTTCATACCAAATCTGAGATTTACGGATTTACACTAATCTGTGCCCTATGGGCGACAAAATTAGTCTCCGTATACAATCCAAGGGCAACCACAAAATAAACAGTAAATATAACACGACACGAAGTGAAATACTAGAGAAAGAGAAAGTTGTTACCGCATCGCGATAATGTAATTAACTGCAAGGGTTTGCACCTGTAGGAAAAAGCATCCCTATAATCAAAAAAACCCTTCACAAATGAGGGAGAATATGATAAGTTTGTTAAAACGGTCGCATCTATCCAAACCTTCGATAGATGGTACCATAAATCAACTTGGTTTTTTCGGAAATGTGGATGGATATGTTCTATATAGCATCTGCTCTCAAATTCAGGCTAGATATTCTTCCAAAGTCTCAGTCCAGGTTTTGGCGGTAAACAATAACCAACCCCTCCTTTAACCTTTTCTCCCTCATTTCAACTCCGAAAATTCCAAGAAAATTCCTGCTTCTTCCTATCGACGAAGCCGACGCCGTGGTGCCATCCAATTGTCAAGGAAAAATCCGAGCGTGGATTTATTAAAGTTTCTGTACAAGGTGACTCTTCGATCCTCTAATCATCAACTTGAATCAAGACACGATACGTCTCTCACTCCGTGTTTCTATCACTTCTGTTTGCTCCTTTTGATTAGATATAAAAATAATAAACTTTCTGCACATTTTAATACGAATAAATTCTATGCCTATGTTATATTTCTATCCATTATTAATTGTAAAATAATAGTTTAGTGATATTTAATGCGTGGGTAATGACCTACCCCCTTTAACCCCTTTAGATCATGACTCACATTAATATGCTTCCTTTCATACTTTGATCAAAAGCCGCTAATATGCCACTAATATAACATAATGTTTCCTAAAACTTGTATTTTTATTTAAGTATCCAAACTTTACCAAAATCCATAATTTTATTTAAATACTCTAAACTAAATATTTTTCAATATAACCCCTCGACTTTTCTAAAATTCGTATTTTTAAAGATATACCTTATGTTTTCCAAACATTGTAATTTTACATAAAACACCCCTAGCCGTTAAAAGGTGATATTTTCAAATAAAAACCATAAGTTTTAAGTTAATTAACTAATTAATAAGTGGATCTATATAGGATCAAACAAATATTAAATTAAAGATATATCTGTTAAGGCAACCGTCCTTGAAAATGATACAAATGTTGCCACTCATATGTAGTGGTTGCCAATACAGATGGTCTTTTACAAAATAATATTTTTAATAAAACACCATGGTCTTTCCTAAAAATAAATGGTTTCATTAAAATATCATAGATATTATTTTTATATTAAAATACCCTGAATATTTTTTTTACCTTAAAATACGCTGGATATTATTTTTACATTAAAATACCCTGGATATTATTTTTACTTTAAAATATCATGGCCTTTTCTCAAACAAATATTTACATTAAAATACCATAATCTTTTATAAAAATATATTTTTCTTGAAATACCTTAATCAATTATAGAAAGATATTTTCATTAACGTACCACGACCATCTATAAACTAATGTTTCCATAAAATACTATCAACTTCCTTAAAATTATTATTGCAACAAAATATCATGAGTTGTTATGGTCGTCCAATCCTTTGAGAAATCCCCTATATTGAACTCAACTTGCAGTATATCACATCACATGACATAACATCTAATACGGTTAGAGTTAGACGCGCAAACCTAAGTATGGAATACTTTATGAAGATCCCGACACTATGAGTGACCAGTCCGATATACGAACGACTATTATATATGAAGATCCCTATATTAAGGGTGACCAGTACAATATACGAACGACTGCTATATCAGAAGATCCTGATATCACGGGTAACCATTATTGAGAAGATCTCGATATTTCGGGTGACCAGTCCGATGTACGGGCGACTATCATATATGAAGATCCCGATATTTCGGATGACCAATCCAATATATAGATGACACACAAATGTTGAAATTCCATGCCTGGATGATATATGCACTAACTCTAATCCGTAAAAGTTTTACACTGAATAACGGGGATGGGTAGTTTGATTGGACAAGATTATATGCGAAACTCGAATTCCCCTATTATTTGATCATGATCCGGGGATGTGAAAAAATAATATTCACTTCTCTCAGCTGTTGTTCCGTGGCTTACAACGGAATAATCGCGAGTATCCATACTCTTAACTAACAAACTAAAACGAACATATTACATAGTAGATATCCTATATAGTTTACCACTACACACATATAACACCATGCATTGCACACACTTGTCTTCTTTACCATTACTTTCTTATGAGGCAATTCTACCCGAGTGTAACTCGCTGACGGACTTCCTTTCCCCGTTTATCTATCCTTGGAATGTTTGTTAGATGAGGACGAGGTGGATAAAGAGTTCGAAGACGATAGAGTGGAGCCCACTGATGTTGATTTCGCGAAGTTGATACTCGATTGTTAGGATAGCTTTTTCTTCTGTTGCCCATCTGTTCAGGGCTTTTTCTCCTGTTTTCTTCGATATAATCGGATAATTTAATTTGATCTTTTCAGTATTTTGGGATGTAATAAAATTTAGTTAATGGAAATAAATGTTTCTGCTTTTATTATTTGTTTTGATACATTGCCTGCATAATATACACACACGCTTAATGTAACTGTATTTAATTAGACCACCCTTAATAAAGTTAGGTTGCGAACCATACCACGTCACCTCTTCACTTTCATTTGGAAAGCGGGGCATGACAATGATACCCCAAACCTTAATATCCAATGTGGGACTAAAAACCCACATATTAATAATATAATAATTAGATTATTAATAATATTCATCTTATAGTTATGTATAAATTTTCCACCGAAAGACTTATAGGGGAGATCAATTGGGTTTTAATTTAACAGTCAATTACCTATTTTACCAACTGTTCATAAAAGCTCTACCATAATGTGAAATGACAACAAATATCAACTTACATATAATCCTTTCCGATTTCAAGTTGCTTATCTTTAAGCCATTAAATGAACAGGACATGTTCACCTAATCGTTCAAGCCTGAAATTTCATTTCCCATGAACACAAATTCATTTCGAAAATAAATATTATTATATATAATAATATAATTTTGAAAAACATTTATTAAAACATCCGTCGATAGGATTTTTACACCTTCATAAGAATAAACTGTAAACTTATTCTCATCAGTATGAGAATGTCGGATTCTATTTAGACATCCATTGTCCTCCTAAATGTATTTAAGTAGCACAATATTTCATGTTTGCTATTCTTGTCAAACGATAAGAAGTACCATTATATCAAACCTTACTTAAATGACAGATCGAAGACAACAATGTTATCAAGTCAAAAGGATTATGTAACTGTTTAAATTCTCTATCTCATAGGTGATATATTATAGAGAATCCAAACGTGGTCATGCACTACATATATTACAATACACGCTCACATCACATACCTGGAAAATCCCCATTCTCAGTGACTGAGATACATCACCATGTATAACATGTTTGTGTCATACATGATAGCCTGTCATAAAGTTAGCTATCCCTTACTAGTTATAGGCTAAGTACCCATTAAAGAAATCACTAAATTAGACAATGTCTCCATAGAAGTGACATATTACAGTTTATGATCTAGCAATAAGATTTCTAGGGATACTATAACAATTATAAATACATAATATTATAAGAGGGTAAAACGGGAAGGCCTAGCCTCGGTGTGGTTTAAGTCGGTTGTGGCTCATCCCAGCTTCCGTTTAGTAGCGCAGGCTACAGGGTAGATATTGTAAGGACCCTAGTTCTCGCGCCACAAGACTCATGGCGAAAACGAAAGCGAAAACAAAATCTTTAAAACGAGCACTAGCGATCAAAACCCTAAAATCGATTCCAAACACTAAACTAGATAACTAACATGCAAGATTAGGGGGCTAGCTACCTTTGTAGCGTGTCCGCGCAATTGGGAAAGACCCCTACACCACTCCATGGACTCTAGCTTGGCTCTAAAGTCATCGGGAATAAGATTGTATGCCGATCTTCCTCGTCGAAGATGATCCATCTGAAAGAATCCGATATCAAGCTTTAGCTTCACACCAAATCAAAAGGTGAAGCAACTCATGATCACAACTTGCTAAGAAGTGATGATAAGAGATGTAATAGTAAAAATCTCAAGCTCTCTCTCTCTCTCTCTCTTTGTTTTTCTCTTTTCTGTTTTAGTAGAAGGCTAACATAAAAGAAGTAAAGAAGAAGAAGATAAGAAAAAGATATGAATGAAAACTTAATATTATCTTTTTCTTTCTTCTCTTCTTATCCTTTAGAAAAGTGGGTGAATGAATGTGTGACTCACACCAATGAGTCATATCCACATAAGCCCACACTCTTCTATGCCTTCTAAAGACAAAAGCAAAGTGTATGTGTACACATACACATACACACTCATACACACACACACAAACATACATACATATAACTGTATATGTACAAATACTTATACACGTATTCGTATCAAAATATGAATACTCAAAAGAGAGATAATGGGAGATATAATACCAGCTCATATTGATCCGGCCATGTTTCAAACCCATCAATATTATCAAAACTTCTGATTAAAACACGTACACTAAATACACGTATTTAATCAAATCCGAGTGCGTATCAAAATACGCACACATTACATCATTTCGTCTGAACTGGGAAACCCTCTGTATGGGACTCTAAAGACTCGACAATACGCTGGTAGTGGGTTTAACCACAAGCACGTCAGTGGCACTAGCTGTACGTAACGGCTACCTAGGTATTGAACGAAAGTAATGTAGACGAGTAAACTCATCTGTACCTATACCGAGCCTGTATGTGACAATCTCCATATAGTCTGGTCTTTTCGTCTAAGAGTATCGCATACTGGGTCTAGGGGGTGGATAACGTCAGACCAATAATAACCCGATAAGTCTTTCTATAATCAGTAAATCTTATCCACCGAGAAACTATTGATCTATAATCAGTAAATCTTATCCACCATGGCTAGGGATTTATGTTGATAGCCATCCAAATACTGCGCGACATTGACTTCTTATACCGTGAGAGATGAATCCATGACGATCGCTCATTGCCTTCGTATGGCTCGGGACTGTACCCAACTGAAACTTTTTTATACGACTCAGTAGAGCCATGGTAGTGAAGTAATCTAAGTACAGTGGGAACTCAAACAAGATAAAGTTCGATCTCAGGCCAACAGACTATCTGTACTCATATCAACTGAGAATTGCTATCTGACGATGGGTATAGTACCATCTAAAAGTTCTCGGCGAGTTCGTCCAGTGTACTCACCTCCGATGAGCGGTTATATATAATCTTAGGTGCAACACACCAATGGCTATAAGACCTGCCACCCTCTTCGTCAGGGTCTAGAAACGTATACACTAGTCTACTCTGAAATATCGATGCTCAGTTTTGATACTCTCACGACTGGGAACATTTAAGAATGTGCTTATTGACTACCCAGATCTCACAAGTATGATCGCCATCATAACTCTGATAGTCAAGCAATGATACTACGGGCTTTATCATTATATAATAGCGATACATAATGTCACGTCCCGCTTCCCAGAGTGCGCTAAGATCAGCACGTGACAGAGCCAACCATACTACCTATGGCTAGGAAACATCCCTCCACAGTCACATTACGGCTGTCTATAAGATATCAAGAACAAAAGAAATAAAATAAACTTTCTAATACATGTCCATAAGCCAGAATAAATGAGTCAAAAAATATAAATATGCGGAAGCAATAAATCCCAAAAGCAATAACATCTGGAAAGTACGTCCCAAATACGGGCTCACATTAGGAAATGAAAGTACGGAAATAAACTAAACTAACTGGATACTAATAGGATCCTCACTGCTCGGCCTGTCGGCTAAAATACTCCTGGTCAGCTTGCGTCAAAGACAGAGGATCTGGGCCATGCAAAACCTAGACGTTAGTGCGTCATAATACCAACAATAAAATACAATCAGGAGGTAATAAGACATGCAGACATGAGTATGAACAGTAATAAAAGTATAACAGTAACACGAATATGAAACAGTGAAGTGTATAAGCATATGTGACGTGCGGTGAGTGATCTGAAGTAAACTACTGGGTTAATTACTCTCAAGTCCTTGAAATCAATTTAATGAATCGTCGATATAACTCAATAGTATCCCGTGCGTACCCGGGACTACGGTTCAGATTCTCGGGCTGAAATCCGAGACATGCCGCTAAGCATTAAACAGGAAACATGTACAGATGAATGATGTCAGCAATATCATCCCAGGGCTGGCCTAGCCCGTAAAACTGATCAGTATAAGCGTCGAACTGTTGAGTTATAAGTCAGGTTTCATTATTAATTTCCCCTTACCCCCAAGTTATGTGTTCAAGTCAGGTATTGATAAATCTGGAGCTAATGACAACACAGGATTAAGCAGGTACAGGTTTTGTCTGAATAGACAACAGGATATGTCAGTCGGGACAACAAGTCAGGATTGTCAGCATTAGTAACAGGATCAAGTAACAGGTCAAGCAGTGGTGTATGAGGTCATGTCATGTGGTGCATATATATCACACGGATGCTCAAAGTAAAACTGTAGTAAGTGTTGAATCACGGTAAAAGCACGGATGCACGAGTAAAAGTATGGATGCACAAATATCAATCAGGGGTTATAACTACAGCTCCATGACTACGTAGAATGCACATTATCAAGCATGGGGTACTAATGTAATAGTAATATGAATTAATGTGACATGGCATGCAACTAGATATATAATTAATGGTATGGATGCACAATAAAACATGGATGCGTAAATATCTATCAGGGGTTACATCTACAGCTCCATGACTACGTAGGATGCACATTATCGAGCATGGGGTGTTAATACGACAATAACATGAAATAATATGATCTGTAGATGTAGCTACATATATAATAAATGATATGGATGCATACGGGTATCCGAAAACAGTAAAACATTAATATGGGTGTACAATGCAATCAACATGTGATATTTTTATTCATATGGATGCAAAATAAGATACATAACATGTAGCAAGATGAACTTGCCTGAACGGATCTCACGACGGGTGCGTATCCTGCTTCCGATGTCGGGTAAACTTCGCAATGCACACACGCGCGTACAGAACAGGACCAGGCAAAGTAAGAAGGTGACCACGCTGGCTGGGGACGTCCACTGGGTCGCTCGGATCGTCAGTGACGGCACGGCTCCGGCGATCACCGGGAAACGTGAATCCAAGAAAGCAAGAGAAGAAAAGAAGAAGAAGAAAAAGAAAAGGAAGTGTTGGGGTTTGGTGTGGCTCTGGGGTCAGAGAAGGGTGCGAGGGGGTGATGACGAGGTCGCTTGGATTTTCCAGTGAGGTTTTACGACAAGGGCAGCGAGGGTTTTAGGTTCTTGAAGTCGGGTGTTCTGCGAGGGGTTCTTAGAGGCTGTAGGGTGAAGGTGGTGGTGTTAGAGATGATAAGGAAGAGGAAGAGGGGATGATGAGTGTGTGAGGTAGTCGATGGGGTCGGAGCTCCGGCAAGGCGGTGCGTGCAGGCGAGGCTTGCTGTGGGTTTTGGGTTCTTAAGTTGGGTTGTAGAGGAGAAGGTGTGCTGGGTTGGAGAGAGGGGAAAGGAGAGGAAGAAGAGGTGTCTACGAGGTCGAAAAACGTCTGCGACGTCGAGGCGACGGCGGCGACGAGTGCAACGAGGATGGGTGTGTGGGTCCGCAGCGGGGAGGTGGTCGAGGAGGAAAGAGAAGGAGGGCGAGGAGGTGAGCGAAGAGAGGGAGGAAGGCGAGGGTGATGATGGCGACGAGCAAGCGGCGCGGGCATGGGTTCGAGCTCGCGACGACGAAGGAAGGAGAAGAAGGAAGATGAGTTTAGTGGAAGAGCGGGTGACAGGAATCTCGTGGGGTTTAAAATAGAAGAGAGAGAGACGGGGGGGGGGGTTGTTAGGGTAAAAATTTATATATAAGGAATATATTTGACAGAGAAAGAGTCTGTTTAAAAATCTTTTTTTAAAAAAAATATTTTAAACTAAATAAGTATAGGAAAACTATTTTTTTTAACAGTAAAAATCTTAGAATAAAATATTGATTGTAATTGAGATTTTTGGGTAATACAAAAATAGTCCAAAACACGTCCGGATCGGGTCTAAAATTATGATTTGAAAATACGGATAATATACGTGTTAACCAAAACCAAAATAGGGTATCCGGGTAACGAAAATGCATACTCCCAAGAACGGATGCATGTAGCTTGCACGTAGCTATCCAAAAGAGTCCATTTCACTGAACGGAACGAGAACAAGATACACGGATGCTACCACGGGGTCAGGGGTATGATGCAGGCCATGTTAGATATTTTTAAAATATATTATTTGAATTTATATGTTATATTGAAAAAAATGCAGATGCCAGATATAATGCAGTAAAAACAATATTAAAAGCGCACGGATCCTCGTAACTAGCCGGGATAAATCATAAACAGGAATCAAGACGGGTTTCCAGTAAGCGGGTCGGGTCGGATGCAAATACAAACACCAATTATACTATTCGCACCCATAACGCAATGAATCAAGAATAGTCATAAATAAAGAAATACTCAAAATAGAACTGGTATAAATGAACTAGGGTGTTACATTATACCCAACTACAAAAAGAATTTCATTCTCGAAATTCCCAGAACAAGAAAAGATAAACAAACACGAATCTACAAGAAGAGGTGTGGAAACTTCTGTCGAATCTCGTCTTCTCGTTCCCAAGTTGATTCTCCGTGCGAGCGATTCCCCCACGAAACAAGTACGAGAGGGATAAAGTTGTTCTTGAGGACCTTTTCTCTTCGATCAACAATCGACATCGGTCGTTCCTCAAAGGTCAAATCCTCCCTTACAGTCAGCTCTGAATGATCTAGTACGTGTGTTTCATCTCAAACATACTTACGGAGTTGAGATACATGAAACATATCATGAACACTCGCCAAAGATGGTGGTAAAGCAAATCGATAAGCCACTTCTCCAACATGCTCAATAATCTCGAAAGGCCCGACGAATCGAGGACTAAGCTTGCCTCGACTCCCAAAACGAATCACTCCTCTAGTCGGTGATATCTTCAAGAATACAAGATCACCAACCGTGAACTCTAGAGGTCTTCTCGATGTATCGGCCCAACTCTTCTGCCGATCCTGTGCTGCCTTCATGTGATTCCGGATAGTACTAACTTTCTCTACTGTTTGCACGACAAGATCCGGTCCCAACAATCTTCGTTCTCCAACATCGTCCCAACAAACAGGTGAGCAACACTTGCGACCATACAATGCTTCGAATGGAACCATCTGAATAGTCGTCTGAAAGCTGTTATTGTAAGAAAACTCCACCAAGTGTAGATGATCCTCCAATGAACCCTTGAAGTCTAGCATGCAAGCTCTCAACATATCTTCAAGAGTTTGGATCGTTCTTTCTGACTGGCCATCTGTATGAGGATGATAAGCGGTGCTAAATTTCAATCGCGTCCCCAAACTTTCCTGTAAACTCCTCTAGAAGTGTGATAAGAATCGGGTATCACGGTCGGAGACGATGCTCACAGGTACTCCATGCAATCTCACAATCTCCTGCATGTACCGCTCTGCTAACGCTTCTGTTGACTGACCAACTCGAAACGGTATGAAATGAGCTGTCTTGATCAATCGATCAAAAATCACCCAAACTACATTATTGCCTTTTGAACTCCGCGGTAAAGCTGTCACGAAATCCATGGTTATATGTTCCCACTTCCATTGAGGAATCGAAAGTGGTTGCAATAAACCAGCTACCCTTTGATGTTCATCCTTGACTTGCTGACACACCAAGCACTTCGCTACAAAGCGGCGATCTCCCTTTTCATGCCTTCCCACCAGAAATGCTGTCGTATATCACGGTACATTTTCGTGCCTCCTGGATGTACGGAATAAGCGGAACTGTGCGCCTCCTTCATAACTTCTTCGCGAATGTCTCCTTTCGGCACACACAAACGGCTACCATATCGCAACGAACCATCTTCATGAATCAACAAGTCTGTTCGAAGTCCCGCTTCAACCTGTTCTCGAAACTTCGCAATCCTAGATCGTGCGTCTGCGCTGCTTTAATATTATCGATCAACGACGATTGTACTTGCAACTGCATCAACTGTCCCGAAGAATGCGGTAGCACGATCTCTAACTCGAATCTCCAAAAATCTTTGATAAGCTCCTTCTGTGCAGTCAACATCCGAATTGCTGGCAACCGACTAAGCACATCCGGCACTACATTAACTTTCCCCGGATGGTACTTGAGATCAAGATCATAGTCAGCCATCAGCTCCAACCATCTACACTGCCTCATGTTGAGCTCTTTCTGTGTGAACACATACTTTAGGCTTTTGTGATCGGTGAATACTTCGACCCTTTCGCCCAATAAGTAGTGTCTCCAAATCTTCAAAGCGAAAATCACTGCTTCAAGTTCCAAATCATGAGTTGAGTAATTCTTCTCATGGGTCTTCAACTGCCGCGATGCGTAAGCTATAACTTTCCCATGCTGCATCAAAACACATCCCAAACGTTTCCCAGATGCGTCGCTATGAATCACCAATCCTCCGGAACCGTCTGGTACGGTCAAAATATGAGCGGTTATCAACCTTTACTTCAACGCCTCAAAAGCTGACGCACAACTATCCATCCATATGAACGGTACCTCCTTCCGCGTAAGCTTGGTGAAAGGCTCAGCTAAGCGAGCAAAATTCTCCACGAACCTTCTGTAATATCCGGCAAGTCGCAGAAAACTTCTGATCTCTGCTACGTTCTTCGGAATCGGACAATCTTGAACTGCTGCAATCTTCTCGGGATCAACGGCGATTCCATCTCCGGATACGACGTGCCCCAAAAACTTCACTTCTTCAAGCCAAAACTCACACTTGCTCATCTTTGCATACAATCTTTCATGCCTCAATGTCTGCAGTGCGATCTTCAAGTGTTCTGTATGCTCTTCTAGGCTCCTCGAGTAGACCAGAATATCATCGATGAACACCACTATAAACTGGTCCAAGAACGGTGAAAAGATTCGGTTCATCAAGTCCATAAATATCGCCGGTGCATTCGTGACTCCGAATGGCATCACTAAATACTCGTAATGTTCATATCGAGTTCGGAATGCAGTCTTGCAAATATACTCCAATTTAACTCGAACTTGATGATATCCGGATCGCAAATCCAGCTTCGAGAATACCCTCGCGCCACTGAGTTGCTCGAATAATTCGCCAATGCGAGGGATCTGGTACTTGTTCTTAATAGTCACCCGGTTTAATTCTCGATAATCGATGCACATCCTCCTTGTGCCATCTTTCTTCTTCACTAGAAGAACTGTAGCTCCCCAAGTTGAATTGTTGTTGCGAATCCAACCATTTTCTAGCAATTCGGTAACCTGTTTCTTGACTTCCTCCAACTCCACTGATGCCATTGGATAATATGCCTTTGAAATTGGCATTGCGCCAGGAACAAGATCGATCGCGAACTCCACATCTCGTTTTGGTGATAAACCTGAGATGTCCTCGAACACGTCCATGAACTCTCGAACTACAACTGGCGCTTCCTCCTTATCAACTTCCATTGACGAAAGAACGGTGCTTGTCGGCCTAGCCCTAAACTCGACTGGCCCGATAGAACTGCTACCTCCAGCAAATACAAACTCTGGATGTCTGGAAATCTGAAAAATCACTTTCTTTGCCTTACAATCAATGTGAGCGTGAAAAGTGCCGAGGAAGTCTATTCCCAAGACAACATCATAACTGACGGTATCAATCACCAAGAAATATGCAAATAACTCTCGTCCGCCAATAACAACAGAACAATCCTTGCACTCACTACTAGATATGATCTTCCCGTTCCCAGTGTGTATGTTCCAACAACTAGACAGGGTCGTGTAAGAAATCGAATGTGCAGCAATAAACTTGGACGACATAAAACAATGGGTTGCACCAGAATCGAATAATGCCAGTGCGGGAAAATCATGAACAAGTAAGATACCCGAAACAACTTCATCTGAAGCCTTGGCCTCTTCGGTCGTCAGAGTAAAGGCTCGAGCTTGATTAGGTCCCTGAGTTATCTACTTCTGCCCCTGAATCTGTTTCTGCGGTGGCCTCTGAGCATCTTCCTTCAAACGAAGCTTCGACGGACAAGCATTGATAGTATGATCCGCTGAGCCGCAAACCAAACAAAGTCCCAACATCTTTCGGCAATCTCTTTTTAGGTGTCCGGGTAGATGGCAAAAGTCACAAATCACGCTCCTTCTCTGATCAGCTACAACGGGCTTCTTTATCGGCACCACGCCACGTCGGTTCACCGGAATACCTTTGCGTATAGGTGCTCGGTTCGGCGTAAACGCCGGCTTCCGTACCACAACTGCCTGCTGCTGCAACCCCCTTGTCTTCACTGATAAGCTCTGCTGCTCTCTGGCTGCTTTAAGAACTTTCGAGAAACTGGTTAATCCTAGAGATATAATGTGCTTCTGGATTTCCACGTCCAAACTGCGTATGAACCTTCGTGCCCTATCAGCATCGTTGGCAACCAAAGGTCCCGCGAATCGACTGAGCCATGTCGACTCAGCCGCATGTGCATCCACGAATCCGCCATTCTGCTTCAAACTGATAAACTTTTCTTCCATTTCTTCTCGTGCAGTCTGCGGAAAGAACTTCTCCAAGAAACTCTGCGAGAAAGTTGCCTAACTGATCGACTTAGGTAAACGGGTCTCTTCCACAAGCTACCACACACGGGCATAATCCACCAATTGGATGCGTACGACATCCACTCTCTGGTCCTCTGGAATCTGTGCTGCAACGAGCAGATTCTCCGTATCGACTAGCCACTACTCCGCTGGCAACGGCTCCTCCAAACCAGTGAAAGTGGACGGACCAAGTCTCCTGAAATCCGCCACGGTACCCGCACGCTGTACAGGTTTAGCCGCAACATTTTCTACGGACTGCTGGACGGTCCGCAAACCTTCCTGAAAAGCTTCGGCTTGCCGCTTCTGGTTCTTCAGCATCCCACGAATTACTCCAAGTAGTGCGGCGTCATCAACACGCCTCTGGTACGATCAGTTTTCTATCCGCCATGATCCTGAAACCAAGACACCGAAGATGATCAGTATGATAAACAAGATTCAAAACATGCGATAAAACATAAACTTATGAGCAATGAAACCGAGAGAAGTAAGGTAATATAATGATCATAAAATAAGGAAGTGAATCAAGACTAGGACTCCAAGTTACTTAAATAGAGTACCGCATTGTAACCATGCTGCAGTTCATAATTACAATCACATAACTCCGTTCAAGTCGCCCAAATCCTAGTATCAGAATCGAAAGAATAAGTAGGCAGAAACAATAGGGAACCAAAAGGTTTCAAGTCGAGATGCAAAATTGTTTGCATATCGTCAAGACAAAAGGTCAAGAGAAAAATATGATTCAAGAATCACGATAACAATGTGGTAGGACATGTTCCTAATTACGGGTTTTCTGATTCGTGTATTGGGTCCAATACCCAACTACAAAAGAATCAAACCTGATTAACCTAAATCCTATGTCTCTGATACCAAACAAACCCTGTCACGCCCCGCTTCCCAGAGTGCGCTAAGATCGGCATGTGACAGAGCCAACCATGCTACCTGTGGCTAGGAAACATCCCTCCACAGTCACATTACGGCTGTCTATAAGATATTAAGAACAAAAGAAATAAAATAAACTATTTAGTACATGTCCATAAGCCAGAATAAACGAGTTAAGAAATATAAATATGCGGAAGCAATAAATCCCAAAAGCAATAACATCTGGAAAGTACATCCCAAATACCGGCTCACATCAGGAAATGAAAGTACGGAAATAAACTAAACCAAGTGGATAGTAACAGGATCCTCACTACTCGGCCTGTTGGCTAAAATACTCCTGGTCAGCCTGCATCAAAGACAGAAGATCTGGGTCATGCAAAACCCAGACGTCACTGCATCATAATATCAACAATAAAATATAATCAGGAGGTAACAAGATATGCAGGCATGAGTATGAACAGTAATAAGAGTATAACAGTAACACGAATATGGAACCGTGAAGTGTATAAGCACATGTGACGTGCGGTGAGTAATCTGAACTAAACTACTGGGTTAATTACTCTAAAGTCCTTGAAATCAATTTAATGAATCGTCGATGTAACTCAATAGTATCCCATGCGTGCCCGGGACCACAGTCCAGATTCTCGGGCTGAAATCTGAAACATACCGCTAGGCATTAAACAGGAAACATGTACAGATGAATAATGTAAGCAGCATCATCCCGGGGCTGGCCTAGCCCGTAAAACTGATCAGTATAAGCGTCGAACTGTTGAGTTACAAGTCAGGTTTCATCATTGATTTCCCCTTACCCCCAAGTTATGTGTTCAAGTCAGGTATTGATAAATCTGGAGCTAATGCCAATACAGGATCAAGGAGGTACAGCTTTTATCTGAATAGACAACATGATATGTCCATCGAGATAACAAGTCAGGATTGTCAGTATTAGTAACAGGATCAAGTAACAGGTCAAGCAGTGGTGTATTAGGTCATGTCATGTGGTGCATATATATCACACGGATGCTAAAGTAAAACTGTAGTAAGTGTTGAATCACGGTAAAAGTACGGATGCACGAGTAAAAGCATGGATGCACAAATATCTATCAGGGGTTACATCTACAGCTCCATGACTACATAGGATGCACATTATCAAGCATGGGGTACTAATGTAACAGTAATATGAATTAATGTGATATGGCATGCAACTAGAAACATAATTAATGGTATGGATGCACAATAAAACACGGATGCACAAATATCTATCAGGGGTTACATCTACAGCTCCATGACTACGTAGGATGCACATTATCGAGCATGGGGTGTTAATATGACGATAACATGAAATAATATAATCTGTAAATGCAGCTACATATATAATAAATGATATGGATGCATACGGGTATCTGAAAACAGTAAAACATTAATATGGGTGTACAGTGCAATCAACATATGATATTTTTATTCATATGGATGCAAAATAAGATACATAGCATGTAGCAAGATGAACTTGCCTGAACGGATCTCACGACGGGTGCGTATGCTGTGTCCGATGTTGGGTAAACTTCGCAATGCACACACGCACGTACAGAACAAGACCAGGCAAAGTAAGAAGGTGATCACGCTGGCTGGGGACGTCCACTGGGTCGCTCGGATCGTCGGTGACGGCACGGCTCCGGCGATCACCGGAAAACGTGAATCCAAGAAAGCAAGAGAAGAAAAGAAGAAGAAGAAAAGAAAAGAAAGTGCTGGGGTTTGGTGTGGCTCTGGGGTTAGAGAAGGGTGCGAGGGGGTGATGACGAGGTCGCTTGGATTTTCCGATGAGGTTTTACGACAAGGGCAGCGAAGGTTTCGGGTTTTTGAAGTCGGGTGTTCTGCGAGGGGTTCTTGGAGGCTGTAGAGTGAGGGTGGTGGTGTTAGAGGTGATAAGGAAGAGGAAGAAGGGATGATGAGGGTGTGTGGTGGTCGATGGGGTCGGAGCTCCGACGAGGCGGTGCGTGCAGGCAATGCTTGCCGTGGGTTTTGGGTTCTTAAGTTGGGTTGTAGAGGAGAAGGTGTGCTGGGTTGGAGAGAGGGGAGAGGAGAGGAAAAATAGGTGTCTACGAGATCGGATAAACGTCTGTGACGTCGAGGCGACGGCGGCGACGGGAGCAGCGAGGATGGGTGCATGGGTTCGCCGCGGGGAGGTGGTCAAGGAGGGAAGAGAGGAGGAAAGAGAAGGAGGACGAGGAGGTGAACGAAGAGAGGGAGGAAGGCGAGGGGGAGGACGGCGACGAGCAAGCGGCGTGGGCGTGGGTTCGAGCTCGCGACGACGAAGGAAGGAGAAAAAGGAAGGTGAGTTTAGTGGAAGAAGGGGTGACGGGAATCTCGTGGGGTTTAAAATAGAAGAGAGAGAGACGTGAGGGGTTTGTTAGGGTGAAAATTTATATATAAAAATAATATATATAAGGAATATATTTGACAGAATGAGAGTCTGTTTAAAAATCTTTTTTTTCTAAAAAGTATTTTAAACTAAGAAAACTGTTTTTTTTAACATTAAAAATCTTAGAATAAAATATTAATTGTAATTGAGATTTTTAGATAATACAAAAATAGATCAAAATACGCCCGGGTCGGATTTAAAATTATGGTTTGAAAATACGGATAATATACGTGTTAACCAAAACCAAAATAGGGTATCCGGGTAACGAAAATGCATACACACAAGAACGGATGCACGTAGCTTGCACGTAGCTATCCAAAAGAGTCTGTTTCACTGAACGGAACGAGAACAAGATACACGGATGCTACCACGAGGTCAGGGGTATGATGAAGGCCATGCTAGATATTTTTAAAATATATTATTTGACTTTATATGTTATGTTGAAAAAAAAATGTAGATGCCGGATATAATGCAGTATGCAGTAAAAACAATATTAAAAGCACACGGATCCTCGTAAGTAGCCGGGATAAATCATAAATAGGAATCAAGACGGGTTTTCAGCAAGCGGGTCGGGTCGAAAGCAAATACAGACACCAATTATACTATTCGCACCCATAACGCAATGAATCAAGAATAGCCACAAATAAAGAAATACTCAAAATAGAACTGGTATAAATGAATTAGGGTGTTACACATAATAACCAGTAAAATGTATACATATCAATGATAAAGAAAAATTAGATAACATACTATCATCTCGAATAAGACTATTTTACCTGTATAGGTCATCATTCAATTATCACAGTTGCCTACTTTCGATTACAATAATTGTCTTGAGGGTACTATATCCACAGATATATACGGCATCCTCATTTTTAATCCATACTTGGTTATAAATTAGTTTTCTCACGTTGGTGCTCTAGCACCAATTTTTAATCCATACTCGGTTTCCATTATTTTAAAAATATTTTATTGATTTAATTTTTTTGAGAATGAGACATAAGTTGGCAAAACTTACTCCTCATACAATAGCTAAAAAAATAAAAAATACAATTCATTAAAAATAAATTTCGGACTCTATCTCTACAAAAGTATTTGAATTATATCTCTATAAAAAAGAATAGGAGTTCACTAAACTAAGATTCCTCCTTGAAATCCCCTGTAGCCTTAGGCCCCTGAAAAAGTTCAAATTCCATTGAAATCCCCCCAGCTCGCCCCAAGGAGTTAGGCCCGTCCAAAAACTAACTTTTTCCCTGGCTTGTGACCGGGCCGGACCGTCTTAGCTGAGCCCAGCACGGCCCCAACCCAGGCTAGGCCATCGTTGGGCAGGTCCGGGCCCACTACATGGCACTCGGGCCGGACCGGGCGGCCTATTTGCCACACTATATCTTTCTCTCTCTGCCCGCCCTGCCCCCAGCTTGCCAAGTACGCACCGCCCCCCTAGCTCCCCGTGCCCTCTCTCTCTCTCTCTAAAAATCGCCGAAATTCCATTTCTTTCTCTCTCTAAAATTTATCTCAGATTGCGAAATTCGCGAACAAAATCTCTCTCGAATTTCCTCGATCTCGCCGCTGATTCCACTCCGCGCTTCTCGAATCCGCCGCTTTGGATGTGATCCGAATCTCTCGGGAGGGGGGAATTAGGGTTTGCATGCTTTCTATTTAGGGTTTGCGTTGTCGATTGGATCTAGGGTTTGGGGAGGTGATGTTGGTTATTTGGTTCTAGGGTTTTTGAATTTGAGAGGTTGGAAATTGGGGGAATCGCTGGGATTGATGGTGGGAACAAGAAGGGGAGATGATGAAGGGATATGCATGGAAGGGACGGTGAGGTCTGGAAACGGCGGAGGCGGCACATGTGTTCCGTTCCTGCTTCACCTGTAGCTGCACCGTCGTCGTCGTTATCGCCGCCGCTGCCATCTGATTATTTGATTCAGAGCTCGGTTGATTCGTTTCTGAAGGTAAAGGCGTTTCCTTTGATTTTGGATTCAATTGAAAGCTAGTTGATTTGGGGGTGGATTAGGATTAGGTTTAGAATCGGAGATTAAGATGGAATTGGTTTGTTTTGGGGCTTTTGATGTTTGAATAGGGGTCTTCGTGTGCGAGCAATAAAGGCTGTTTATTTGATTGGATTGAATTTGGTTGAGATTGGAATATGCGATGGGCACTGTTTTAGGACTTGGGTTTTGATTTTGTGTTTTATGTTAATATTTCGATTTATTTTGGGCTTATTTAATGGTTGATCAGTCTGTAGAGAACAGAGTCTGTTATCTGATTAGATTAGAATATTAGATGGTGCAAGGTTTTGTTTTGAAATCATAATTATTGATAACATGGCGTTTGGGTATTTATTTGCTTTTTAATTTCCTTTTAAGAACCTTAAATTTGTGCTTAGATAAAAAATTTCTTCTGAATGATATTAGGCAAATAGTGAATTAGGCAACTGTAATGTTCTTTATTGATAGAGAGTTTAAATCGTTATTTGATTTGGAACTTTTACATTTACTCATTTTAGTACCGGAGCTTATGGATTATTTGTTTTGTTTTTCCTTCTCTTTATTTGGAAAACCTGTGTTGAATTATGTGATTTATTTACAATCCCGTCGGTCAGCTGTCTATTGGTCTAGACTCTAGCCTTTTTTTGGTGTACCCATAGATATCTTGTTACCTTTTGTTGAATCAGGATGCTTTTGGAATGCTTGATTAAGGATTGCATGGAATCTTGACCTGTTAGTTATATTTTAGGCCCTCTTAACCCAACACTGATATGTGCTAGAGGAATTTTGGGATTTTACATGCTTTTGCTTAGAAGCGAGTGTTAAATTTAACAGTGAAAAGTGCTTCTGCTAAGGGTGTCAAACACAACAATACTCATACCTTTTAATCAGAGGCTAACTTTTAAGTAATCTGTAGCACATAGTGTGAGCTTATTCACTATTTTTGCACCTCTGGAGCAGCTTTTCTTTAGTTATTCTGATATCTTCTAAGTCGTACTTTAGCAAGTAGCTGGGCAACCTTAATTACTTTATGTTCCCTATTTGCAGCTGAACTCGAAGGTTAAGCTAAGAAATAGAGTCCTAATGCATCCTTAATTTATTTTAGTTGACAATTTCCCTCTTAAATTATCATTGCTTGCACCCTGGTTGGAATTCTCCGTATGATCTAGTTTTGGATGAATTTATTGCATGTGAAAGTAGACAAACTGTTGATCAGTTTGCCATTCTTTATGGTTTTCCTGAGCTGTTATCTGAAATGTTTATGAAAGAAGATATATTATTATTTTAACCCACGAAAACCACTTCTATGATTCTATCATTCAACAAGTTTGCATGGAATTTCTAAACATAGTTTCTCTTCTCAAGGCTATGTTCTCCCTCCATGGAAGGTAATATGCAGGTTGGCACATGATTTGGCGGAATGCCCTCTCTTTTACCAGTAAAACATATCATACTCATATTATCTTTAAGGTCCATTTACTTTCTGGTCTTGCCTCTCTTTTACCAGGCTATGTTCTTTCTCGCCTATGGAATTTATGCCAGCGCATTAGAATGAATCTTGTGAATACATTTCCTGTTTATTTTTCAACTGGAACACTCTTGGGACATTGGTAGCACTCAACCGAAATGAATAATATCCCCTCCTTGATAGTTATATCTAGCTGTTCAAAATTAAAACTGTGCTTATATTAGTTAACGAACTGTCTATTATTAAGCTCTCCTAAAGAAGTGATCCTTTTTGAATTGTTGTATTGGCCTATTGTTTATCGATATGATTTGGATTCATTTTGTTTTAGACAAATGATGATACTATGATCTGTTTTAACTTTAAGGACACACTTCTTTTATTTCAGTACTGATGCCATATGTTCATCCATGTTTCTTTCCCTCAGTGCATCTGTCATTTTGTGGTTAACTAATCACTAACGAATGCGACGATTCTTTCTTATCAAGAACTACCTTCTAATTTAATTGTGAATCATGATTTTTAGCGGCATGGTAGTATGAAGCACTTTTCTTTCAAACTAATGACCCAATCAAATCAACTTTGTCATTCGTTTGATATTTTATCTTCGTCTAAGCCTTTCCCATTAATATGAATTTCACTATAGAGCATGACTTGATTATATTAGGACCTTGCATTTATAAACTCTCATATTCTCCTATAAATCAAGCCATATCAGCTGCGATGAGTATAACATAATCAAGATTCCATATACTGCAGCATTCATAAAGGAGATGTGCAACATATTATCTTTCCACCTAATTGACATATATGCGGGGAATTTGTCATGTCAAGTGTCATTTTTTGGCTTACTTGCATTTTGTTTAATTATATATTTACTTGATTGCTCTATAATTTGCTGTTTTCATTAGAATTTTCACTATATCGCTGATTTTTGTTTTTTTGAAGGATATTCTCATCAGTCCTGACCTTAAGTGCCTTTGCCCATGGTTTGATGCTCATTTTAGCTTAACCGAATTGTAAATTTCTTTTGCATGCGAGGAAAAAATTATAAGAGAACAAGTTTTTATAAATATCAGTTATTTTGCAGGATGACCGCAAGTTCCGAGTAGGTGATTGTTCACTTTTTCAGGCCGGCAACGCACCACCTTTCATTGGAATCATAAGGTGGTTTTCAAAAGGCAAGGAAGATTGTCTTAAATTATGTGTAAATTGGCTTTACCGACCTGCTGACGTTAAGCTTGCGAAAGGTATATTATTGGAAACAGCACCAAACGAATTATTTTACTCATTTCACAAGGACGTGATATCTGCTGCCTCTTTGCTTCATCCGTGTAAAGTTACTTTTCTTCATAAGGGTGTTGAACTTCCCCCAGGGATATCATCTTTCGTTTGCAGGCGAGTGTACGACATTGCAAACAAGTGTTTATGGTGGCTAACAGACCAGGATTATATCAATGTAAGTTTTGTGATCCATTTGTGTACAAATATTAGCTGCTGTCTTATACTAAAGTTATATTTACAGCCTGCACCATTTTTGTGTCTATTTGTATTCTAATTTCTCAGGAGCGACAGGAAGAAGTAGATCAGTTATTGGACAAAACACGACTAGAAATGCATGCTGGAGTGCCATCAGGAGTCCGTTCTCCAAAACCATTGAATGGTTCTACATCAACTCAGCAGCTGAAATCCATTACTGATAGCGTTCAAAATAGTGGCAACTCATTACCTTCACCAGCAAAGGGGAGGAAGAGGGAGAGAGGAGGTGATCAGGGAACAGAAATTATTAAGCTAGAGCGTCCTACTAAGCCCGAGGATGGTGAAACTGCTAGTGCTAGACTTGAGAACATGATAAAGGTCGAGTTTGCAAAAATAACAGAAAAAGGAACTCTAATAAGTACAGAAAGTGTTGAGAAGCTGGTGCATCTTATGCAACTCGACAGGAATGAAAGAAAAATTGATTTGGCTGGTAGGTTATTAGTTGCAGATGTGATTGCAGCTACAGATAAAAGTGAGTGCCTTGGTAGGTTCGTTCAGCTTAGGGGTGTTCCTGTTTTGGATGATTGGCTTCAAGAGGCACACAAAGGGAAGTCTGGCGATGGGAGCAGTCCCATGGAAAGTGATAAAGGAGCAGATGAGCTTCTCATAGGTCTGCTTCGAGCACTTGATAAATTACCTGTAAATCTTAATGCTTTACAGACCTGTAACATTGGCAAGTCTGTGAATCACTTGCGCAGTCATAAAAACCTTGAGATCCAGAAGAAAGCCAGGAACCTCGTCGACATTTGGAAGAAACGAGTTGATGCAGAAATGACAATGATCAACGATGCAAAGTTACAAGGATCTACTAGAGCCTCTATCACTCAGACATCCGCATGTAAAACTCTTGCTGGCAAGCCCATGCATTCAGATGCTATTGTGAAATCGACACCATCACCACTAGGAAATTTGAAATCGCCGTCAGCTTTGCCTGTATCCGTGTCAAAGGATTCGCCAGTCAAAGGAGCTGGTAGCAGTGGAAATTCAGAGCTACCACTGGCGACTGTAAAAGAGGAGAAAAGCAGCAGTTCGAGTCAGTCTCAGATAAATAGCCAGTCTTGCTCTAGTGATCAAGCAAAGGACGCAAGGAGTTCTACTGCTGGATCAAGGAAAACTAAAACTAAGAAATCATCGCGCCATAGAAGGTCAAGCAATGGTATTTTAGGATGCAGTTCTGGAGCTCAGAAGGAGGCTAATTTGGCTAAAACAGGTTCTCATAAGGATAAAGTCTCTAGTCACTCTGGATTATCATCCGAAAGACCAGGTGACATACCGGGCTCAGATCGTGGTAGCAGCCACAGGTTGATTGTTAGGCTTCCTAATCTGGGACGGAGCCCTGCAAGAAGTGCCAGTGGTGGTTCTCTTGAGGATCCCTCAATTGATCTGGATAAACACGATCATATTGATCGGAAGATTAAAGTAAAAAGTGATACCTGTCGGTCTCATACTTCAACAGACGTGAATGCTGAGTCGTGGCAGAGCGATGATGTTAAAGAAGGGCTTGTAGGGTCTGATGAGGGTGACAGATCCCCGGCAGCTGTTCTTGACGGCGCTGATGAAACAGGAAGGATTGTAGATGTCTGTAGAGCTTTGTGTTCTTCATCAGTTAATGGGAAAGGAATTTCCGTAATTGCATCGAAATCAAAAAATTCTTTTAGTTCAATGAATGCCTTGATTGAAAGCTGCGTCAAATACTCTGAAGCTAGCGCTTGTTTATCAGCTGGGGATGATATTGGGATCAATCTACTTGCTAATGTGGCTGCTGGAGAAATCTCTAAATTGGATTCAGTTTCCCCCTCCGGATCTCCAGGAAGCTCTCCTAAGGAGGAGCCTTGTACTTCTAATAACGAGGCTAAGTCTAGATTATCGTGTGAAGATGGTGTGGATCAGAAGCGTGGCCAGTCTGATGAAAATGCAGATAATGACTCATTGAAGATGGGGAAGATTGTTGGTCCAGTGCTAGCTAGTGATAAGTTACAGGAGACGAGCACACGTGGACAAACATTGAAAAGCGAGAAATCTGGAGAATATTCCGTGAAGCCTGAATTTAAATCTGAAGAAGAAAGAGCTGATAAATGTTCATCATTCTCTACTGCTGCAACCATGGAGGAAAGCATTGGGGCCCATCATTCAGCGGTGGATGATAAAAAGCCAATAGATTATACTTGTGAGAAGATTGCAGAAGGCAGTACAAAAACCTCTGATTTAGCTTGCAACTCTTCCAGTGGTGTGTGTGATATGAAAACTCAGAAATTGGTAGCTGAGGAGTCTTCGTTGTGCACCCCTTCAGCTGATCTTAAACAACCTCATGTTACAGAAGATTATGGAGGGGAGTCTGATAGGATTGGGAATGATGCTAGTCCTTCATCCGCTATTGATAAACTTCCTTATACAGAAATCACTGAGATGTGCATGATGAAAAAGCCCGATGAATCAAAGGACAAGAAGTTGGATCTTGGTGATGGTGCAAGTAAGGAGCAAGGCGGTATTGGCCCTAGCAGTGAGCAGGCTGGATCAGCTGCTGTGTTTTTGGGTACCAGCACCTGTGTTGATGAGATTTCAGAAAGAAAGGGCACCCTTGAAAACAGTGCTGTATCAGATATCCTGAAGCCACCATCAGCTGTTCCATCCCAGGAAGACGAGAAATGTGCAAAATTCATTGAGCCCAAGTCGAAGGAAGAAATCGCTGCTTCTGCTCCTGAACCAGACACTGGACCTAAGCTCGACTTCGATTTAAATGAAGGCTTCTCTGTAGATGACACAAATCAAAGTGAACATCTCATCTCCACTGCACCGGTTTCTTCAACTGCTCCTTTGCCCACTCGATCTCCCTTTACAAATTCAATATCAAACACCCCTCATGCTCCAATCACAGTGGCTTCTCCTGCAAAGGGTCCATTTGTGCCACCTGAAAATTTACTAAGGAGCAAGGGCGAGTTGGGTTGGAAAGGATCAGCTGCTACTAGTGCATTTCGCCCCGCAGAACCTCGAAAAGTTCTTGAAATGCCGCTCAATGCTTCTGAAGTGAATAAGCCGGGTCACCCGCTACTTGATTTTGATCTTAATGTGCCTGACGAGCGAGTTCTTGAAGACATGGCCTCACAAAACTCGCCCCAGACTGCTGGCTCTGAGTCAGGGATCCTTAGCAATCGAAGCACAGGCGGACTTGATCTTGATTTGAATAAAGCAGATGAAAGTACAGATACTGGGCAGTTCTTAGCAACTACTAGCAGTAAATTGGAAGTGCCACTAATGTCAGTAAAGCCAGTACGTGGAGGATTCTCTAATGGTGAGGCCAATACATATAGAGATTTTGATCTTAACAATGGACCAGGTCTTGATGAAGTAGGCTCAGAGGCTCACCCGAAAAGCCAACATGTAAAAAACAGTAATAATATGTTGTTCCTACCTACAAATTCTGCCCTTAGAATGACCAATGCTGAATTAGGAAATGTCTCATCATGGTTCCCCCCTGGAAACTCATATCCAACTGTTGCAATACCATCGTTTTTGCCCGATAGAGGAGATCATCAGCCTTTTCCGATTGTTGCAGCTCCTGGTACCCAGAGGATATTGGGCTCGGTTACTGGTGCTGGACCTTTTGGTGGTGATCTGTACCGAAGCACAATACTCTCATCATCCCCAACAATGGCTTTTCCTCAAGCTACATCGTTTCCATATGCTGGCTTCCCATTCGGCTCTAGCTTTCCTCTCACTTCGACTTCTTTCTCAGGCGCCTCTACAACCTATGTTGACCCTTCATCATTTCCTACAGTTCCTTCTCAGCTAATGGAGCCCTCTGGTGCTGTTTCGACTCATTATGCGAGGCCATATATGGTAAGTCTTCAAGAAGGAAGCAATAGTGCAGGTTCTGAAAGTAGTAGGAGGTGGGCCCGGCAAGGTCTTGATCTAAATACAGGACCTGGAAGTGGAGATGCAGATGTGAAAAATGAGAGAAGAGCTTCATCGTCAAGGCAGCTGCCTATTGGATCGTCACAGGCATTTCTTGAGGAGCAGTCGAGGATGTACCAAGTGTCAGGTGGCGGCTTGAAGAGGAAGGAACGAGATGGCGGTTCGTGGGATGAAAGGTTTTATAAACAGCCCTCGTGGCAGTAGAAGGAACATTATGGGATATGCTTTTCTTCTTTGATGAGTTTCTGGTGAGCTGGCATTCTCTCTTGGTTTTTTCCCAAATACCCATGTAAATTTTATCTTATGTTATATATTTAAGTCAGGTTCTGGCAAACTCCTGCATTTTTGTTGTACAGGATGCACCTTGGTACTTTGCCCTTCATCTTAACAACTGTTAAAGTTTCTTGGTACTTCAACTTCTTATTTGCAAAATATTTCTCAGTGCTAGTATTAATCATGCATTGGCAGTTAAAAAATGGCATAAAGTCTGGCTTATTTTCCCTAAAGGTTAATTGTACAAGACAACCCTGTAGTTACCTTGTATAGCACTTATTGACCCTCTTAAGTGATTTATTAGCAAAAACACCCTCATTTAATCGATCAAAACCTTAAAAGCACTCTACTTTCTACTGTCCTATAGTTAATTAGACAATTGCTTGAATTATTTAGAGTTTAATTTGAGTGTTTTTAACTATTTTGATTGATGAACAAAAGGGGGTGTTTGCGCTAGCAATTTTGAGGGAACAAGTGCTATATTGAGGTAAACTATAGGCTATTTTGTACAATTAACGCTTTGGTAAATAAATAAAGCTGCATAAGTGGAAAAGAAAAAGTAATCAGCTGTTAAATTAGGCGGTGCTGGTGAGAGCATCCTCCTATACGGGCAAAAGCGAGGGTGGTTTCTATAATTTAGTCGTTTATGGAATCTGCGCATTCCTTATTGCGCATAGTGATGAATTTACATTTTGGTTTTCAGGCAATGTGCAGGTGTGGATTCACTTCTCTAGTGCATTGTCACTAAAGTTATACAGACAAAGAAAAATGGCATGCGTCATGGTGTTTGTCTTGCGGATAATGTGGAACTCGAGGAATTCGAATTTTACCTGTAATTCATGTAAATGTTGAGATATCATGTTCTCAGATGATTTTCATAGTTTCAGCAGTTTTCTTGCCTCTTTGCATTATCCATCTCTTGTGGATCGGAAGACGGATGGCAAGTTTTATCATCTTCCAATTTTCCTTTTATGCATACACGTCGCCACAAAGCGACTGTGACCAAGTATGTTGAGTTTATGAGCTGTTCTGGAACATTCTTATTCAAAAAGGGGTGGATCGTGCAGAGTTTCATCGTGTAGATATGAACTGTTTAACTTGCGGACATTTGCCCATTATAATTATTAGAGCTAATTATATAGTTTTTCCAATGTGGGACTATTTTAGTCTCTCACATCTCAATAATAATCACCTTGGTTATACTTTTATCCGGTGTAGAAACTTGCCTTTATATTGGATGCCTCGAAATTGAGATTGCTTGTGTTTGCAGTTCTTACATGCAGGCAATCATATTGTTGTGACCTTGTTATGTTTGCCCTTTCTTTTGTGATCCCTTTCTTGAATCGAGTTTTGGTTCATCATGTTTTTGATCACCCTGAGTTACCAACCAGGAGAGATTTTTACAATCATCTTTTGTCAAACTCATTACTTTTGCTGTAGACGGCTATGTAACAGACGTTGATTATTTATTGGAGTTGAGTTTCTTAGCACTCTTGCAGAGTTCTTTTGCTCCTGGTTTCATGGTTCATAGTTGCATTGGTGTCTTCATAATCCTACATATTGATGTCTCAATATGAAGCAGTTCGTTAAGTGTACAGAATGTGAGGTTTTTGTGATGCAGTTTAAGGTACTATATGTGCATCTTTTCTGTTTGAGTTTATGCTCAAGTGGCCGACAGTTGTGAGTGTACGTAAACATGTATTTGAATGCTTTATCTTATGATGTTTACCTGTTTCCTTAAAAAAAATGCTTGCATCAACTCTGCATTATAAGTTGAAATCTTTCATGCCAAAATGACACGACGGTATCCTTGCTGTAGCCCATTGGTTTGTATCTCAGTTTTATTATTGACATGGCGGGCTGCAATTTCTTGGTGTTGCGTATCTCTGCATTTTCGGTGCATGTTCATGTTAGGATTAGGCGCTTTTCAATGTTGTGTATTAGTGCAACTGTTATTTGTCATCAATAAATCCGTGTTCAGATCCACTTGAGATTCTTCTATTGGTTGCTAGCATTTGTGTATAGTCCATAAGCTATGGACTTTTAAGAGAAACATTTTATAATCCTAGGTTACTTATAGAAAATCTCAACACAACATCATAGTAACAGTAAAGTGAGGAGATAACATAGAATGCTCAATGTGTACGAGGATTTTAAGAAATGATTTATCTTTTTATTTGTAGCTCAATTGCAAGTTAAGATTGAAATCCTAGTCATGAAAAATACGTTGGATGACCACCATCCTTGAGTCTTATAAGTGAGCAATTTCATTAATAAAGGGAGCTCATTAATCAATAACCACTCTATGAACATGTGGATGCGATTGGTGGTTGCGTCAGGTAACCACAATGCTCTCTATTCTATTTTTGGCTGGATTCAAATTTGAGCTCAATGGTTCTTAATGAATGATAGTACATGTCCATATGCACATTAACATGATTCACACGTCTTCTACATCCAGAACATAGGGGGTTGCCTTTGTTTGTTTGATATAATATGCTTGACAAAGATTGGCAATGACATTAACTTATTTTATGAAAGGTTTAGTACAACTACATTTATGTCAATCACCATCAAGTGATTTGATTCTCCATGCATTAAGTCACCAAATGTGCTAACAACTGTCTTATATCATTTTTTAATTGCCTCAATCATCATATGAATTGGAAGATTCGCCCGTATGACCAAACCAAGTTGTATTTAGATGATACTGAATGGAATAACCAACGACGGATCCAAACCTGTGGTACTCGGCCATGAGGTCCACCAAGAGATCCTTGTACAAAAATAGCAGCCCATGTTGGCATAAAATCTTAGATAACTAATCGAATCTTTATTGACTGCATCACCACCGTATGTGACACCTATATAAACCTTTTTAACATGAGAGCAAAGGAATGTTGCCCTTTCTTCATAAATAGAAACCCTACTTCTCTAAAAAAGAAACCGACTTTATCATTGGAGGAGAGACCTGAGTATAACTCCGGCACCTTTTTCCTTGCATGATTGAAGATCCGGCAGTAAGGCTTTTATCTCGAGACTTCCAGTAGACAAATCTATTGATAAAGCCCAAGCTGCCTTAGATCCACGCTCTATCAATTGGCACCGTCTGTGGGAATATTGGCTCCGCCTTAGAATCACCGGATCTACAATTTTGAAGAAGAAAGTTATCATCTTTCATGACGGGTTTTGAGACACCCTCCTCATCGTTGTTCAAATCGCCATAAGACAACAACTTCAGAACCCTCACTCGAGCAAAACTCACAGATCATCAACTGAGTCCGCTACCTCCTAGTCAGGAGAGCAGATATTCGTCATCGGAGGTTGTTGTGGCCAAGCTGGTAGGGTTGAGTCGCCGCCTATTACAAACCATCGAAGGGTTTGGAGCCTTTGAGCCCGGGCGGCCACCATAAGAGAACCCTAACCCTGCGCCTCTTCAGCGCGCTGCGCCCGAGCTGAGTAGTCGGAGCTCTACATGGGAAGCCGACTGATGTGAGGGTTATGAGTCCCCTCCAGCTCGGGCTACACCGACCCAGTCTCACCCCGAGCCTGGGCGCCAACAGCGCTCCCACAAGGGTGAGAGGAGGACGAGAGAAGACGATTTCCCGAGCGACGATGGCTCGGACAGTGACTATCGACCTGTCTCAAGTCACCCGTCCCGAGCTTCGGAGGAGGGACAATCCAGCTCTTACGTCTCCGGGGCCGACCCCCGTGTGGACGACCTACTGCAAAAGGTCCGGGCCCTGGAGAGGAGAGACAATGCGTATGATGATCTGGAGACAATATGAGAACCGTTCGTCCAACATATCATCGATGAGTCCATCCTACTGAAGCTTAAGGTTCCCTCATTGGACATGTTTGATGGGACAGGAGATCCGACCAATCATCTCTGCACCTTTAAGGCTGCGATGACGCTGATGCGACTGTCCGACCCTATTCTTTGCAAAATCTTCTCTACAACTCTGCGTAAAGGGCTGCACTGTGGCTCCAAAGCGCCCCTACCACTCGATCACTAGTTTCCAGGAACTGGCCATGACTTTCCAAAGACAATTCTCGGGAAACAAGCGCCGTAGGAAGCAAGCCCACAACACCTTGATTATCTGACAAGGGATGACGGAACCACTGAAGGTTTTCGTCTCGCGTTTTTTCAAAGAAATTAACGACTTAGAAGATTTGGAGTAAAACATCCCGATAATCCTAACGGCATTCGGAACAATGCTCGTAAAAAACACCCTGCTCTTCTCGCTGACGAAAAAGCCTGTTACCACCTTATTCGAGCTTAACAAACGTGCCGAGAAATATATAAATGAAGAGGAGCTCTTAGCAACCTCGCAAGATGGGGAAAAGAAGCGCGCGGACTTGGATGACACTCGCCGAAAAGAAGAATCCTGAAGGGCTCAAAGGGATGAAGGGTCCGTGGGGCCAGGATGAATCGAGGGGGGGCCAGGACCAACATATACGGTATACACCCATTTGATCACCAGTAGAGATGGGGTCCTTACCTTCCTTAAATGGCAGGAATACTACCGACCACCACAGAAGCAGCAAGAATCTAATCACCTGAGGGAAACTTACCCGTACTACCGTTATCATGACCAATACGACCATACCATTGAAAACCGTACCCATTTGAAGAAAGAGATCGAGGACCTCATTAAAGGACAACACCTGGGGTGCTTCGTAGACACCCCAAGAGGTCATAGGAACCGAGAAAATTGTCGCTCTCCGAACGGAACGGGGGGACGACGAGCTGATAGGGACAATCGTGACACCGGGCATAATGCAAGGGACCGCGATGAACCTGACAGGAGGAGCTTTCCAGCTCAAGGAGTTATCGCAACCATAGCAGGATGAGTGGCATCCGGTGGAGACAGCGCTAAAGAAAGGAAGAATTATGCCATAAATATTAATCAGGTCGCAGAAGCTCCTCTAGCGAAACTACTAAGAGATGAGGGCATAACCTTCGATGGGCTTGATGCACGACATGTCCAGCATCCGCACGATGACCCTTAGTAATAACTGCTAGGATACATGGTTTTTACGTAAAGAGAATACTTGTAGACACCAGGAGCTCAGCTGATATCATGACGAGCCACTATTTTGACAAACTAGGTTTAAAGGCTGGTCAGATGAGAGCTTTCTCGGGCCCCATAGTTGGATTTGCGGGCCATTCAATTATCTCCCTGGGAATAATTTCCATCCCCATCAGTTTGCAACGACCCCTCAACAGACACCTGTAGAAGTCGAATTTATGGTGGCAAAAGTCCCTTCAGCATACAGCGTAATCCTCAGGAGAAGATCTTTAAATCTGGTTCGGGCTGTCATCTCCACCCACTACTTAAAAATGAAATTTCTAACACCCTGAAGAATAGGAGAAGTGAAAAGGGACCAAGCCACTGCTCACACCTGCTACGTCGCACAATTAAAGTTTAAAAAACACAAGGGAGAAACCTTATAGGTGGATGACCTTGACACTAGAAATGACTTTCGGGAAGAGCGAGCGACACCCGCAGAAGAGTTAGAAAAAGTTCTGTTGAATGCTAGGGATTCCAGTCATTGGGTTCAGGTTAGTAAATCCCTTGCTCCTGACTCAAAGGCACAGCTTGTTGCCTTCTTAAGGAATAACATATTAGCCTTTGCCTGGGTCTTAACTGACATGCCAGGGATTAATCTTGCTACAGCGGTACATAGGTTAAATACTTCTAAGGGGTCCCCTACGTCCAACAGAAGAAAAAACACTTCTCCACGGAAAAGATTATGGCTATCGAGGAAGAGGTGCAGAAGCTGACCGAAGCAGCTTTTATAAGGGAGTTGGTGTATATTATCTAGCTCACAAACCCCATCCTAGTCAAGAAGGCCAATGGGAAGTGGAGAATGTGCATCGATTTCACCGACTTAAACAAGGTTTGTCCCAAAGAAACGTTTCCGCTCCCAACGATTGACCGCCTTATTGACAAATCCTCTAGATATGAGATTTTTAGTTTCATGGATGCCTAGTCCGGATATAACCAGATCAAGATGCATGAAGACGACGAGGAAAAAACAACGTTTCGGACAAAGCACAATCAATTTTGTTACCAAGTTATTCTCTTCGGCTTAAAAAATGCCGGGGCTACGTTTCAAAGACTCGTAAACAAAATATTTTCCAAAATGACCGGCAAAACCATCGAGGCATGTAGGGATTCTCTAGCACCATCCTAGGTTTAGGGTTCAATCACACATGCTATAACAAAAAATTAGAGGGTGCTGAACAATTCCAAACATGAATCGAACTAGAAAAATAGAGTAACAAACTATAGTATCACATACTATAAAGTGTCTAACACTAAGTGGGGAGAGAATACAACCTTTGTAGACCTCCTCCTAGACTCCTTGGATCGATTGAGATTTGAACCGGTTGGCTTGTGTCCTTCCAAGTCTACGATGATCCACCACGAAGTCCCTTTGCACCAAGCTCCAAACTTCACTTGATCAAGGATGAAGATGAAGCAAACACTCCACACTAGTAGGCTAGACTAAAGTGGAATGGTGATATGGGTTTGGATCTCACTACAAAACCTTTTCTTTTTAATTCTTTCTTTTTCTTTTAAAACCCTAGTGAGCTTTGAGGAGAGAGAGGAAGAAGGAGATGGCTCAAATTAAACTCAAGAGAATAATATGATAACCCCCACTAAACTCAAGAGAGTAAGTGAAATGATCCATGCTAAACCATGGTTACAAAATATCTAGATATTTTGTAACTTGAGTTTAAGCAAAACCATGGGCTATAAAACCATGGGCTAAAAAACTATTGACTATTGTCAACTCAAAAGAATTGAATAGTCAACCATGATTATGTTGTCGTTTTTCTTTTCTCAAATAAACAAAATATCTAAAAATGTTACCATGCGAGTCTTGCATTACCACCACCAATGTATCATCAACCATGACACATGTATGCTTGCATGTGTGCATCCATATCAACATATACATACACTCATGCATGCATCATAAAGAAATAGGTTTTAATAAATGAGCTAATGGATTTAATATTAAATCAACACTTGATTAATAACCCGGTCATATCACATACGACCTGTCCAATAGAAAACGCCCGATTAAAATACGGTATCCAATACACGCATTTAATCGAGCTCCCGCGCATATCTCATATGCACCCCCACATCTTTTCGCCTTAGCTAGGAGACCCCTTTGTGGGACTCTAAGACTCGTCAATACGCTAGCAGTAGGCAGTGATCACATCACATGCCCACAAACCGTCAGTGGCACAAGCTGTACGTAACGGCTCCCAGGTATTGAGCGATCAGAAGAAACACAAGCAAACCTGCTAAAACTCCCGTCGAGCCAACTGGTAACACTTACCTTACAGTCCGGTCTCTTCGTCAAATATGCTGCATATGTGAGTCTAGGGATGGTATCGTCGACCCTAATAACCCAATAAGTCATGCCGGTATATGGCTCATAACAGATCGAGAAACTACTGATAACATTTATCAGTAAATCTCACCAGCCCTGGCTAGGGACTTCTTGTTATAGCCAATCGTATATGGTGCAACATCAACCCCCAATACCGGGAGAGACGAAACCCCTCCTATCGCTCATTGCCTCCATGTGCCTCGGGACTGTACTCAAAATCCACCTGTTTGCACGACTCAGTAGAGCCGTGGTAGGGTGGAGATCAAAGTACAGTGGGAGGCATGCAAGACTCTATGACGATCTCAGGTCTACAGACTGACCTGTACCAGTGTCACCTGAGAACTGCTATCCGACAATAGATATAATACCATATAGGAGTTCTCGGCGAGTCCGTTCAGTGTACCCAGTCTCACTGAGCACCCATATACGGTCTTTGGTGTCACCACACCAATGGATATGGGATCATCCATCGCCCATCATATGGGACAAGCAACGTATACGCTAGTCTGCTCTTATAATATCGATGCCCCGTATCGATACACCCACGATTAGGAACATTTCAAGGATATGCTCATAGACTACACATGTCCCACTAGTATGATCCGCATCATAATCTCAGTAGTCCTGCATATCCTAAGGGCTATATCAACATGTACCAAATGAACGAAAGAACGATCAAATGAACATATCAAAATAAAAGGTGCAACAAGATAGCATACTATCATGTCGAGCAAGAATGTCCTCTGAATACACACACACACACATACTGGTACATACACTATCATATAATGGCCTCTAGGGCATACATATATCCAACACTCTCCCACTTGTACTAAGGCCAATTATTGGCGTATCTCATACCCAACCTCTCAAAAAGTCGCTCATGCTGTGGCAAAGGGAGGGCCTTGGTGAGTGGATCCGCGGTGTTATCTTTTGTATCTACTCTCCGACTCTCGATCTCACGGTGATCAACCATTTCCCGGATCAGATGATATCACCTGAAGATGTGTCTGGATCTCTGATGGGACCTGGGCTCTTTGGCTAACGCCATATCCCCATTATTATCACAATACAAAGGTATTGGATCAATAATGGTCGGAACTACTTCTAGTTCTGAGATGAACTTTCTCATCCAGACGGCTTCCTTGGCAGTATCATTTGTAGCAATATACTCAGCTTCCATCGTGGAGTCTGCAACGGTATCCTATTTGGAACTCTTCCAACACACTGCCCCTCCATTGAAGGTAAAGACAAACCCTGAGATAGATTTGCTGTCATCCTTATCACTCTGGAAGCTCGAATCGGTAAAGGCCTCCATTTGGAGATCCCCGTTACCATATACCAAGAATATTTCTTTAGTCCTTCGCAAGTACTTAAGAATGTTCTTCACAACAGTCCAATGATTCTCCCCTGGGTTGGATTGATACCTGCTTACTACACTCAGTGCGTAAGCTACATCAGGGCGTGTACATAACATCGCATACATTATAGATCCTACAGCAGAAGCGTAGGGTATAATGCTCCTGCGAGCTCTCTCTTCATCAGTCTTTGGGCAAAAGTCCTTGGAGAGAGTTACTCCATGACTAGCGGGTAAGGAACCCCGTTTGGAGTCGTCCATACTAAACCTCTTTAGGATGGTGTTAATGTACCTGGTTTGGGACAATCCCAATAACCGTTTAGATCTATCCCTATAGATCTTTATGCCCAGTATGTACGAGGCATCACCCAGGTCCTTCATGGAGAACCTTTGTGATAAGAACAGTTTGACCTATTGTAGCATAAGAACGTTGTTTCCTATCAGAAGAATGTCATCCACGTACAATACGAGGAATGTGACAGTATTTCCTACAATCTTCTTATAAACACAAGGTTCATCTGGATTTTTGACAAAATCAAACTCTTTGATAACATCATCAAAACAGATGTTCCAACTCCGTGATGCCTGTTTTAATCCATAAATGGATTTAAGCAACCTATATCCTTTCCCGCTGCTCCCACTATCGATGAAGCCCTCTGGCTGATCCATATAAACGCACTCTTCTAAATCACCATTTATAAATGCCGTTTTAACGTCCATCTGCCAGATTTCATAGTCGTAGTGAGCAGTAAAAGCAAGTAGGATCCGAATGGATTTTAGCATGGCTACAGGAGAAAAGGTTTCGTCATAGTCCAGTCCTGGTCTTTGTCGAAATCCTTTCGCCACAAGCCTTGCTTTATAGGTCTCCACCTGCCCATCTACACCGATCTTTCTCTTAAAGATCCATTTGCACCCTACGGGTTTTACCCAGAGGGTACAACATCTAAAGTCCATACTTTATTGGTGTACATAGACTCCATCTCGGATCTCATGGCATCCAGCCACTTCACAGAGTCACCACTCGTGATAGCTTGCTGAAAACTGGTAGGGTCATCATCATCCATGATGCAATCTTCTCCATCACCATCAACGAGGAAACCGTAGTACCTCTCCGTTAGGTGAGAAGTCCTACCAGATCTACGGAGTGGCTGAGGTTCATTAGGTTCTGTTACAACTTCAGATTCAACCAAGTCGTCATTTGTAACTTGTGTTTTTAGAACCTCTTCTAGATCTACCACATTACCATCAGCATCATTTGGAAAAATCTCATTTTCTAAAAACGTAGCATTTTGAGAAACAAACACCCTTTGTTCCTCCTTGTGGTAGAAAAGATATCCATATGAATCTTTTGGATATCCCACAAATATACACTTGACTGATCGTGTCTCGAGTTTGTCTGGATTCTGCACTTTGACAAAAGCCGGACAACCCCAAATCTTAACTCGATTAAGAGATGGTCTCTTCCCATACCATATCTCATATGGAGTGGTAGATATGGTCTTGGTTGGAACCCTGTTCAACAGAAAATCTACAGTCTCCAATGCATGCCCCCAAAAGGAGAGGGGCAACTCAGCATCATTCATCATGGATCGTACTATATCTAATAGGGTTCGATTCCGCCGCTCTGACACACTGTTATGCTGTGGTGTGTAAGGGGGAGTGAGCTGAGAGAGAATCCCATTCTCTTTCAGGAAGTTCGAAAACTCAGTACTAAGATACTCATCACCTCGATCTGATCGAAGGATCTTGATGCTTATACTAGTTTGTTTTTTTACTTCAAGTTTGTACTTCTTGAATTTCTTGAAAGCTTCAGACTTATGTTTTAACAAAAACACATGACCGAATCTTGAGAAATCATCAGTAAAAGTTATGAAGTAAGAAAAACCGTCTCTCACATGTGTAGACATTGGCCCACATACATCACTATGTATGAGGCCCAAGAGCTCAGTAACTCTTTCTCCGTGTCCAGTAAACGGAGTTTTGGTCATTTTCCCTTTGATACAAGACTGGCAAGTCGCATAAGATTTATACTCAAAAGAATTTAAATATCCATCTTTATGATGCTTGTTTAGTCTTGTTTCATTAATATGACCAAATCTACAATGCCAAAGAAAAGCTTCATTTATATCTGAAAATTTTCTTTTATTTATGTGTTGTATGTTGAAAACTGTGTGCTGATTCAGAACGTATATCCCGTTATTAAGTGTACCATAACCAATCAACTATTGATTTAGTTTAATATTCATAATATTATGCTGCAATATAAAATGATATCCTTCATTGTTTAACAAAGAAATGGATATTATATTATAAAGCATGCTTGGTACAAAATAACATGGGTTCAAAACCAATATACAACCCGATGGCAATCCCAGATGATACTCTCCCACTGAAACTGCATGTACATTGGAACCATTTCCAATCCGGAGAGTATGATCACCTGTCTTCAAAACTCTGCTATTTCTCAGCCCCTGCACAAAATTGCAGATATGAGAACCCGAATCGGTATCCAATACCCAGGAAGCAGAGTTTATAGAAAAACAATTTTCGGTTACGAACACACCTGAAGCTGAAGCATCACCATGCTTCTTTTTCTTGAGACCAAGGTACTCAGTACCGTTCCGCTTCCAGTGTCCCGTCTTCTTGCAAAAAAAACATTCTCCCTTTCCTGACTTCGCAGCATTGGATTTGTCTTTCCCCTTTGCCTTTTTTATTCCACCTCTCGGCTTGGTGGATTTCTTCTTGTTCTTTCCTTTGGCCTTGGCTTTTTGGACGGAAGAAGAAGATAGTCCAACAAGCAGGAAGGGAGACTTCGCCTTAAGCGTGCTCTCCGCATTTCTCAACATATTGAGAAGTTCGGATAGTGACTTCTCCATGTTGTGCATGTTGAAGTTTACTACAAAAGGAGCAAAGGCAGAGGGAAGAGACTGTAAAACAATATCCGTATATTGCTCATTATCCATTGTCCATCCGAGGCCCTCAAGCTCTTCAATAAGAGCTATCATCTTCAAAACGTGGTCACCTACTGATGTGCCAGGAGCCATCCGCATCTAAAACAACTTTCGAGATACTTCGTATCGTAGGATACGAGATTGCTCTCCATACAACTCTTTTGTATGGAGAAAGATGGATTGAACATCTATCTCCTCATGTTGCTTTTGATGTGTATTGTCCATCGATGCAAGCGCGAGGCATTTGGCGGTGGCACAGTCAATATCCCATGTTTTGCGAATTTCCCTATCCGCAACAGAAGATTCAGGGCCTGGTTTGGGCGGGGCTGTGGCAGTGAGGACATATGATACTTTATCATATGTGAGAGCAATGTTAATGTTCCTCAGCCAATCTTTATAATTCGGTCCGGTAAGCTTATTTTTCTCTAATAATAGCTTAAGTTCAGTCATGGTTATCTGCAATTAGGAGAGAGAAAAGAATACACTCAGCGAAATCTCTTACAAAAATTAGATTGGTTTATTATCTTATCTAATCGATGTCTCCCATTGCTTTTATCAAATTTTCCTTCAAACCTTAAAAGGAAAAAATTAGCCAGGATTAATTATATTCTACAACTTCGCTAGCCGTTCAGCCAGGCCAGTGTCGGTACTTCTGAAGGAGGTTTCCCGTGCTTTCGCACAGACCTAATTAAAATAAACCTCATTTTCCCAGAGGCGTAGCCCCGTTGACACCTTTCTAGACACCTAATGAGTTAGTTAATTGTAAAATGCAAAACTCTCCCGGGAGCAACTATTGCTCACAGTGGGATCGGGATCCTACTATCATATAGTAGGTATGTAATCTCATTGCAAATTTTAACACTTGAAACTCCCGATATAGTTTTTACCCCTAGTAACTTATGACCTTGACTATAATCAACATATCATAAGTATTAGTCAAGTTCTACCCGCCATTTCATGATTAATCAGACCCACTCATATGACCCTTGACTATAATCAACATAATCATATGAATGTTCTAATTAATCGCATCTTATGCTGTGTAAGAAGACATCACTTAGCTACCGTACACTACGCCTTGACTATAATCAACATACATAACACGAATACTAAGTACTTTACTTTCTAAAATAATGGAGGGCTGCGAATAGTTTTTAAGAAAACCTTTAACGCTTTGAACTTGATATCGTCGTAGAATCCAATAGTTTTAAAAGGAGCGGCTTAAGCTCCGCAATTTGAAAACTCAGCTTTTTCACAAAATGCTGAGTAGGTTTCAAATATGATTCTACAACATATTTTTAGGTTTCTTTTGTTTACATTAATCTTATTAATGTAGTCCCATCATTTAAGTCCTAAGCCATTACAGAAAAGAAACGAAAATAGAACGTACGCTTATGCCATCCGCATTCGTCACAATGTATCGTTATGTACCGTTAGGTTACTTAACCAATGGCATAGCGGGGTGGGACTAGCGCGGATGCAAAACATAAGCAACGTTTATTATATATCATATATATAATACATCATTCGTCTTAGCATATAAAGTGATCACATCACTGAATATCAACAGCAGAAGCACATATATGAAAATACATGATATACTAGGAGGTCCGTATTTTGTATTTAGCCAACAGTAGAAAATACGGATTCCACGGTCGCGATGAATAGCTAAGCCCACACCCCTAAATCCCTACGAGAGTGGCAAATGAACCTACCAATTCTAGAGTTTAGGAGACTCGGTCTCGATTCCTCGAGATGGCCTCCCACTGAACCCTAGAACCCGGTCACTTGTGCTCCCCTCCTTGGGTTTATCCTAATGCAGAAAAGTAAATAATATACAACAATGGTGACATCATCCTCAACCCGGAAGTGCCCCAATAAAAGAATATTACATACAATTAATTTTACATGAATGAAAAGAAAAACTTTCATCTCACATAAAACCCCCGGCTATTCATTCGCAACGATCCTGTACATCATATCTCAGCAACACATAATATCACATATCATCAACATAAATAAGTATGCGTATCCTAATTGTCGTTGGTGTATAGCAACGAAACCAGCGATACACCACATACTACACTTACGGTCGCAAAAAAGAAAGTGAAAAACTACAACAATTGGAATCGACATTGCCTTTAGACATCATAAACCCAGAATATCACATATTCAGGATTTCATGCCTAACAATGCCAATCTTATATTTAGGTCTCAACCATGAAAACACCTTTTCAAAAAAAGCTGGGTAATTCAAAAAGATTCCCGATTCAACCGAGACCGAAATATTAGACTTACACGCAACTAATTACTTTTCACAAAACTAATTAGTGTAGATTCCATTTATTGTATCATATTCAGAAATATCAAGACAATGTTAAACGTTTCGATCGAGTCAACAAACACCCACAAATTACCCCGAAAGCTCAACACTTGAGCATAAGCTAAAATATCCAAAAACGTGCCACAGTGTCTATGGACTAGCCGTAGAAGGGTCAACCTTTGCCTCACCTATGGCGCCATAGGACTACGGAAAACCCTAAGGTTTAGTCGCGTTCCATGGTCATAGAATCAAGTTAGGGTTTTGTTCCTCTAGAGGGTCCATAGGGTTATTTGCACGAATATTCAATTATATTTAACTTGGAAAATTCCAACACTTGGAAATTTTCAGCGAGGGTAATAGGGGTTGATTGATGTTCGTTCGAACTGTTAAATATCATCCAAGTTACCAATACAATGTTAAAATATACGACTATGAAAATACTCCAAATAATCCCCTAAGAAAAATCAGCATCACATGAAATTTTGGCCTAAACAAACAATACCTGAAACCCCAAAACCTAGACACCAGAGCTCCAGAGCAAAACGAGGGATTTCTCATGCAGGGGGGCCGAGCAGGCCAGAATTCTTGGCCATGTAGCCGGTTTTTGGTGGTAGAATTCCCTCATTTTTCTCTGGTGTTCTCAGTGAAGTACTAGTAAGCTTCTGTAGTTGTTTGAAATTTTTTCGAGCACTTTTAAAAATCGACAGAGAAGCTTTTTCAGGGTTACAGAAAATTGTAAATTCGGAGTTGTTTCGTTTTCGTATTGTTTCTAACATTGTCTAAGTTTCTTGCTTGGCTCTGATACCACTGTAGGGATTCTCTAGCACCATCCTAAGTTTAGGGTTGCATCACACATACTATAACAAAAATTTAGAGGGTGCCAAACAATTCCAAACATGAATCGAACTAGAAAAATAGAGTAACAAACTATAGTATCACATACTATAAAGTGTCTATCACTAAGTGGGGAGAGAATACAACCTTTGTAGATCTCCTCCTAGACTCCTTGGATCGATTGAGGTTTGAACCGATTCGCTTGTGTCCTTCCAAGTCCACGATGATCCACCACGAAGTCTCTTTGCACTAAGCTCCAAGCTTCACTTGATCAAGGATGAAGACGGAGCAAACACTCTACACTATTGGGCTAGACTAAAGTGGAATGGTGATGTGGGTTTAGATCTCACCGCAAAACCTTTTCTTTTTAATTCTTTCTCTTTCTTTTAAAACCCTAGTGAGCTTTGAGGAGAGAGAGGAAGAAGGAGATGGCTCAAACTAAAATCAAGAGAATAATATGATAACCCCCACTAAACTCAAGAGAGTAAGTGAAATCATCCATGCTAAACCATGGTTACAAAATATCTAGATATTTTGTAACTTGAATTTAAGCAAAACTATGGGCTACAAAACCATGGGCTACAAAACCATGGGCTAAATAACCATTGACTATTGTTAACTCAAGAGAGTTGAATAGTCAACCATGATTATATTGCCATTTTACTTTTCTCAAATAAACAAAATATCTAAAAATATTACCATGTGAGTTTTGCATTGCCACCACCAATGTATCATCAACCATGACACATGTATGCTTGCATGTGTGCATCCATATCAACATATACATACACTCATACATGCATAATAAAGAAATAGGTTTTAATAAATGAGCTAATGGACTTAATATTAAATCAACATTTGATTTAATAACCCGGTCATATCATATACGACCAGTCCAATAGAAAACGCCCGATTAAAATACGGTATCCAATACACCCATTTAATCGAGCTTTCGCGCATATCTCATATGCACCCCCACATCTTTTCGCCTGAGCTAGGAGACCCCTTTGTGGGACTCTAAGACTCGTCAATACGCTAGCAGTAGGCAGTGATCACATCACATGCCCACAAACCGTCAGTGGCACAAGCTGTACGTAACGGCTCCCATGTATTGAGCGATCAGAAGAAACATAAGCAAACCTGCTAAAGCTCCCGTCGAGCCAACTGGTAACACTTACCGTACAGTCTGGTCTCTTCGTCAAATATGCTGCATATGTGAGTCTAGGGATGGTATCGTCGACCCCAATAACCCAATAAGTCATGCCGATATATGGCTCATGTTCATACCAGAATATTTCATTTAATACCGCCCATTCTTATGCTCGTTTGTTTATAAGTAGGTGCTTTTAATCCGTGTTTGCTATATATTTACAGGCTACAGGTTCCTAGTCCAAAATAATGCAAATGATACAAAATCTCCACTGTTACGCCAAAATACAGAACATCTGTTGTCAACAGATAAAGCCGGGTTCCGGTCATCGGTATCCGTCCAGTGCCACGTACCAGTTCCAGAGACAAGACATATGACAGTGGTCATTCGTGTCTCGGACAAGCACAGAGTACGAGAGGGGAAGCACAAAACTCAATGGGTGCGCGGAGCTCGAGGGAGATGAGATCAAAAGAATTATTTTTGATGACATTTTGGACTGTTGCAGATATGAAGATATTGTGGAAGCAATTTGCAATTTGGAATATATAGAACAACAGAAGAGAGCAACACAAGAAACCCCACAAAAAATGACTGCTTAACTCCTCTAAATGACCGCAGATCCGCGGCCAATATGGCCATTATGCGGCGGATCCGCGGCCGAGTTGACTTAGTGTCAACTCGGATTTTGGAGGTAGTTTGGACATTACATTTGGGCTCAGAATCTTGCTCTAGGGTTTCAGCACTCAGCCTATAAATAGCTCAGTTTTGTGCCAAGCCATGGGTTTTCTTCTTATGCTTCTTTTTGTTAGGAATTAGTTTAGTTTAGTTAGCTTCTTCTTCTTCTTCTTCATTCTTTCCTCCATGAAAATTGTAGTGAGAGATTTTTGAGTGGAAGATCAATGAATATGAGGTTTTTTTTATCTTGTCTCTTTTATTTCTTGTCTTGTAATTTTATTATCTTGTATTGTAATTTTATTTATTATTGTTAAGTAGTTGTTGTTATTTCTTTGCTTGTGTTATTTTCCTTCTCTTCTCTTTTCCGTATTATTTTCAAGCGATGATACTCGACGGAGTTCCTTGCTAAGGTGAGGACCCAAGAGTTAGCTTGCACCATTTGTAAAACCGTATTTTCCTTTTCTCTCTTTTCTTCTTTCTTGTTTTGTTTTATTTTCATTTACCACGTGTGAATAATTCCACACTTGTTAAGGCTAAGGAAGGTGGTATGAGGGACGGAAAAATCCCTTGTGCTTCTCTTCGCCAAACATCTTGAAACAAACCCCGACCAAACAAACGCAACCCCCTCACTTAGGCACGCTATACGTGACATGTAGCCGTGACCTAAGACGAGAAGTCCTTTAAGCGCACTACAACGTGACATATAGTTGTGACTTAATTGGATACATAGTTGCGGGTGTTTGGTTGAGGGTTGGAAATAAGCGTATTTAGCGGACGGACAAGGGGCACTAGGAATGAATTTAGTGTTGGAAAGCTCGCTTAAACTCGTAAATCTTATTCCTATGTCCTCCTAATCCCCGCTACTTTCGATTATTCCAACATCGTTTTAAAAATGGCAAAAGATAAGCACAAGACTAATCCTAACTCTACTAACCAATCTTAACCTTAATAAGCTTACTTGAACATAAATATAAACACTTAGGATAGAACTGAATAAACACATATACATTCTTCATTGGCTCGTCTAAAACACGAACGGACATACAACCATCTCCCTGCGGATTGACCCGTGCTCAACCGGCTAGCTGCAAAGCGACACCGTCCTTGATCGCGGTTAACTTTAGAATTTTGAATACGCGACATGCTGAAAGCATGCGATCAAATGGCGCTTTTGCTGGGGAGACGGTAACGTATTTTCTTTCTTGTTATTCGGGTTAATATTCTTTTTGTATATATATAAAATTATAAATATAATAAATAAATAAATAATCTTTTTGTTATCTTTAATATTTTTTGTGCAAGTGTGCAGGCGATCTGGAGCAATTACAGCAAGTGAATCAATAAACAGAGGTTTTTATTAGGGTGTTCAGAGAGAGGCACATGCATTGACCAAAGTTTCAGGCGCCAACTCAACAATTTGACCGCGGAACCGCGGTCAAAGAGGGAGTTTAGCGGCGGTTCCACGGTCCTATTGTGGGTTTTTGACCCCAATTTTTTTCACCCCTTCTCTTTCTTCTAGTCTCATCTGTAAACTCCACTTAACTGTATTTTATGCAGGTTTCTTTGCACAGATTGCACCGCCGCCAAATAAATTTTTTGTTATTTTAGATTTTGTTTGTTTATACGCTTTGCATATAATAATACGGACTTTAAGGGGCTATAACACCAATTCAGATTGGGTGGGAATTTCATCACCCTTCCTAAGACCCCACAAATCACTAATTACATACGCATTACCTTGAGCTAATAAAAAAATATCTAGACCAAACCTATAAGGACTTGTCGCGCTCATTTAGGACAAGTGAAGGTTGCGGGGAATCGGTAGTTTATCTAAACTTGATTTTATGGTGCCTAGGCTAGACAAGTGAGGAGATAATTTTAAAAGGCCCGTCTCACGGTGATTAGTGAGCGGAACCCTCCTTACCTCACTTGTGCTTACCTGGCTATAATTGGCAGTGAAGAGGCGATTCGAGGGTTATCCTACAACTTGTCGCTTGGAAGTCTAGGAGCGGTCTAGTTGGACTTTGAAGACCCTAGCTCTAGGTATTGTTTGTGCATATTGTGATTGTGATTGTGATTATGCTTGTAAAAAGTTTAGTCCCGTAATTCCGTATTCTTTCAAAACAAACATTTTCTAAAACTCCAAAAATAAAAAAATAAAAAAATAAAAAAAAAATATATCTTCCCTCCCTCCTTATCTTTTCACTCTTCTAACATGGGTATCCCACCTCGCAAAACTCTTGCCGAACTTTGGTACTCACAACCAGACATTACATCCTATGGTTCTTGCTTTGGCCGAACTTCGAACGATCCCTCCATGCCAAAAATTTCTTTGAAAGATCGAATAGACGCGTCTAGGACAAACAACTGGACTCCGCAATCCACTTTGTATCAACCATTTCAACCCTCCCCACCTTCTTACGTTGATACCCCATTTTCGAGTCCTGTTGTAACTCCAAGACATATGTCTCTTGCTGAACATATTGAACAATCTCGTAACCGATCTTTCACTCCTTTTACCACTGCGAATTCTTTGGATCAACAATTCCATTCACCTTCTTATCCATATGTTGATCCTACCCCTGTCCAACCATTCAATTCCTATCCATATTACCCAACTTTTGCACCTTCCCTAGACATAGCTTCTGAACAGCCATTTGGGAGTTTTCAGTATCAAAACAACTTTGAATCTTTTACTGAAACCCCTTCATAACCCATGTCTAGTCTGGAAGAGTCGTTGGAAGAATTTCGGGTAGCATCATGTTAACAGATGATGGATTTGAATGCGTTCATGGCCGCCCTCATACAACCTAACGACCCGGTAGCTAGTTTCTAACTAACTCCTAATTTTCCAATGTATGATGAGGCGGTTGGCCAGGTTGAGAATTTGAGTGGAGAGAGTGAGCTATATACCCTTCCAAATCAAACCTACCCGTTTCAGCTTGAATCCTACAACTCCGGTTTTGAATGTCTATCAAGTGTTCCAAATAATTCACCAGTTGAAGATAGAGCGTTTAATGAGTTGTGCGATTTTGCAGTGTTTGATCTACCTGATTGTGAAGGGTCCCTTTCGAGTGAAACCATCACCAAACCTTTTGACCTCTATGCCTCCATCTTAGAACCACAATTGATTGAACTCCATGCTTTTGATGAGGTGTCTGAGAATATTGATTTTCACTTGATTGAGGATATTGACGCCGGGAATATTTCGGATAATGAACCCACGACTATGGATGAGTTTGTCTATCAAATTCATCATTTACTTTCACTTCCGTATAGAAATCATCCCGAGTCATTAACTGTCTTTCCCGAACTCCATATGCATCTTGATGTAGATGATGAATGCATGGATGAGCTTAACACTGAGGAGAATTTTGAGGATATTTTTGAGGATGAACCAGTTTTGCTTGATGAGTCGGATTTTCCAGTTCATCCTATCCCTTCCATTGACTGTGTACACCCTCCTGAACTTTTACTCGATACCCTTCCTCAATCACTTCCCCACATCCTTTCCGTCGTTTTGACCTTGCAAGAAACCGTATCACTTTCATTTCCAGTGTCTGGTTTACCAAGTTCAGCTTACCCATGGTTTCTCACGAATCTTGAGGGATTTGACCTAATTTCTCGCCATATTGATAGATTAGTACAATCCATCTTTTCACGTCGATCATTACAGATTGTACTAATTTATTCAGTCCATTTCAACCCTCAAGTTCGTATTCCACTTCTTTCTCCCTTCCGCCATTCTTCCTCTCTACCGAGACCGGACGCCGCTTCTATCCCCACACGGTCTCGTGTGTTTCTCATTTCTTTTCTCTACACTCCATTCTTTCACCAACCGCCACTTTATAACGATAAGATTTTTGAATGGTTGGTGCTCACTTTTGACCTTTGTAAGGCCTTGTATAGCTTGATATTGTGTTCTCTCCCCCTTAACTCTGAACCTTAACGCTTAAACAGTGGAATCACTGTTTCACTTAACTTTGGGGGGAACCTTTTTATGTATATACATTTTATTCATAAATAAAAAACAGGGGAGCGCCGACAATTTTGACCCTCTTGGTATAGCCTGATAGTGAGGGCACCGTCAAGTTTAAGTTTGGGGGTGTGCTCGGTATGCTTTCTTCTTTCGCATTCATTTGTATATTTTGCATTTGCATATTTATTTTAAAACCCATAAAAATCGAAAATTTTTACAAAAATATAAAAACTTTGTCGTTAAGTTAGCTAATAGGGTAACTTAGATTTTTTTATTCCGAAAATTTAGTTGATACGTTAGAAATAACTAAATCCTAGGTTTAGGAATTGAAAACTCTAAAAATAACCCTCATTCTGTTTAACCTTGGTAATTATATGTCCTTGCAGTTTTTTTTATAGAAGTAGGTAAACCTGAGTTCAGTTCTTGAGTTAAGTCGAAATGAAGGGAAAGTATTGAAGCTTTACTGATAGATAAGTCTGAAAAATAATTCCTATTCTTGAGTTCAAATTTAGAAAGTATATACCCTACAAACTGCACATACACGCACCTTGAAACTTGGGATAGTAGAGGATACCTAGAAATACTCTTGCCTGAAAACCTAATATGAAAGAAAAAACGGTATTTAAAGCTAACCACCTAAAGAGCATCATTGAAAAAATATATCCGGTCTTGAAAAAGAAAAAATAAAGAAAAGAAAAATAAATAAATAAAGCCAAGACCTGGAAACTGCTATTTACGGTTTAAGCTCACACATTCAGTAATCGGCTGTTAGTGCCTCAAGAAGCATTAATAGTCGTATGAAAGGTGTGTGAGCAAAACCGTCCATCATTAACGAAAAGAAGTAGTATTAGGCCTTAGGGCAAGGGTATTATAGCTTGAATTGAATTCTTAAGTGTAAGGGTGAAAAAATTTACACACACGTAGGGGTATATAATCGATGTTTGGAGGAAAGATAGGAATAAAGAATAAGACTTATGTTTTCTGTAAAGATGATAAAAATCCCTGATTGGAGACCGCACTTTAGAAGGAAAACTCAGGAGAGACCGAAATCTTTCTAAACAGTAAAACGTATAGGATCTGAGGTTGAACAAATATGAGGCGTGAAACATAAGGGTTGGATATTTCTAACTTAGGATAATAGAACTTCTAACCTAGATACTAAACTGTAGGAGTAGAATTGACGTTAACTTATGAAACTAACTTTAAAGGATTTTGTGGGTGTAGTCCGCTGAAACCCCTCAGGAGACAACACTCCTCCTACTAGAGACACCTAGAGGTTTAACGGCTTGTTGCATGAGCTCAGTGCAATCGCGTTCCCTGCGAAAATAAGGTTAGGACTTTTTGTGAATAATTGGTTTTACTGGGGACGAGCAAAAGTTAAGTTTGGGGGTATTTGTTCATACCAGAATATTGCATTTAATACCGTCCATTCTTATGCTCGTTTGTTTATAGGTAGGTGCTTTTAATCCGTGTTTGCTACATATTTACAGGCTACAGGTTCCTAGTCCAAAATAATGCAAATGATACAAAATCTCCACTGTTACGCCAAAATACAGAACATCTGTTGTCAACAGATAAAAGCCGGGTTCCGGTCATCCGTATCCGCCCAGTGCTGCGTACCGGTTTCAGAGACAAGACATATGACAGTGGTCATTCGTGTCTCGGACAAGCACAGAGCACGAAAGGGGCAGCACAAAACTCAATGGGTGCGCGGAGCTCGAGGGAGATGAGGTCAAAAGAATTATTTTTGATACCATTTTGGACTGTTGCAGATCTGAAGATATTGTGGAAGCAATTTGCAATTTGGAATATGTAGAACAACAGAAGAGAGCAACACAAGAAACCCCACAAAAATGACTGCTTAACTCCTCTAAATGACCGTGGATCCGCGGCCAATATGGCCATTATGCGGCGGATCCACGGCCGAGTTGATTCAGTGTCAACTTGGATTTTGAGGGTAGTTTGGACATTACATTTGGGCTCAGAATCTTGCCCTAGGGTTTTAGCACTCAGCCTATAAATAGCCCAGTTTTGTGCCATGCCATGGGTCTTCTTCTTATGCTTCTTTTTGTTAGGAATTAGTTTTGTTTAGTTAGCTTCTTCTTCTTCTTCTTCATTCTTTCCTCCATGAAAATTGTAGTGAGAGCTTTTTGAGTGGAAGATCAATGAAGATGAGGTTTTCTTTTATCTTGTCTCTTTTATTTCTTGTCTTGTAATTTTATTATCTTGTATTGTAATTTTATTTATTATTGTTAAGTAGTTGCTGTTATTTATTTGCTTGTGTTATTTTCCTTCTCTTCTCTTTTCCGTATTATTTTCAAGTGATGATACTCGACGGAGTTCCTTGCTAAGGTGAGGACCCAAGAGTTAGCTTGCACCATTTGTAAAACCGTATTTTCCTTTTCTCTCTTTTCTTCCTTCTTGTTTTGTTTTATTTTCATTTACCACGTGTGAATAATTCCACACTTGTTAAGGCTAAGGAAGGTGGTATGAGGGACGGAAAAATCCCTTGTGCTTCTCTTCGCCAAACATCTTGAAACGAACCCCGACCAAACAAACGCAACCCCCTCACTTAGGCACGCTATACGTGACATGTAGCCGTGACCTAAGACGAGAAGTCCTTTAAGCGCACTACAATGTGACATAGTTGTGACTTAATTGGATACATGGTTGTGGGTGTTTGGCCGAGGGTTGGAAATAAGCATATTTAGCGGACGGACAAGGGACACTAGGAATGAATTTAGCATTGGAAAGCTCGCTTAAACTCGCAAATCCCATTCCTATATCCTCCTAATCCCTCTACTTTCGATTATCCCAACATCGTTTTAAGAATGGCAAAAGATAAGCACAAGATTAATCCTAACTCTACTAACCAATGTTAACCTTAATAAGTTTACTTGAACATAAATACGAACACTTAGGATAGAACTGAACAAACACATATACATTCTTCATTGGCTCGTCTAAAACACGAATGGACATACAACCATCTCCCTGCGGATCGACCGGTGCTCAACCGGCTAGCTGCAAAGCGACACTGTCCTTGATCACGGTTAACTTTAGAATTTTGAATACGCGACACGTCGAAAGCGTGCGATCAGCTCGTAACAGATCGAGAAATTACTAATAACACTTATCAGTAAATCTCAGCAGCTCTGGCCAGGGACTTCCTGTTATAGCCAATCGTACATGGTGCAAGATCAACCCCCAATACCGGGAGAGACAAAACCCCTCCTATCGCTCATTGCCTCTATGTGCCTCGGGACTGTACCCAAAATCCACCTGTTTGCACGACTCAGTAGAGCCGTGGTAAGGTGGAGATCAAAGTATAGTGGAAGGCACACAAGACTCTATGACGATCTCGGGTCTATAGACTAACCTGTACCAGTGTCACCTGAGAACTGCTATCCGACGATAGATATAATACCACATAGGAGTTCTCGGCGAGTCCGTTCAGTGTACCCAGTCTCACTGAGCACCCGTATACGCTCTTTGGTGTCACCACACCAATGGATATGGAATCATCCATCGCCTATCATATGGGACAAGCAACGTATACGCTAGTCTACTCTGGTAATATCGATGCCCTGTCTCGATACACCCACGACTAGGAACATTTCAAGGATATGCTCATAGACTAAGGGCTATATCAACATGTACCAAATGAATGAAAGCACGATCAAATGAACATGTCAAAATAAAAGGTGCAACCAGATAGCATACTATCATGTCGAGCAAGAATGTCCCCTGAATACACACACACATACCGGTACATACACTATCATATAATGGCCTCTAGGGCATACATATATCCAACAAGGCATATGTTGATGATATGCTGGTGAAGTCGGCTTTAGTAAGAGACCACGTGTCGGACTTACGTGAAACCTTCGCGATGCTCCAAAAGCATCAGATGAAGCTGAACCCGGCGAAGTGCGCTTTCGGTGTCTGCTCAGGGAAGTTCCACGGTTTCATGATTATGTCTCGAGGAATAGAGGCTAACCCGGATAAGATACAAGCTGTGTTGAATATGAAACCCTCCCTGAAACATCAGGGAGGTACAGTGTCTGGTGAGAAGAATGGCGGCCCTTAATCGTTTTTTGTCGAGATCACCAGACTGAGCAATGTCAAAATCTTTGAATGTCCGGCCCAGTGTGATCGGGCCTTCGCCGATCTAAAAGAATACCTGTAAGCCCTTCCTTTACTGATCAAGCCAAAAGTTAGGGAATAACTTCTATTGTACCTAGCTATATCCGATGGAGTAGTAAGCTCAGTTCTTATCAGCGAAAGGGAAAACACCCAGAAGCCGATCTATTACACCAGCTGAGCCTTCGGGGAGTGAAAGAGTGGTATACCAAGATCGAGAAAGTAACCTTCGTGTTAGTTACATCGGCACGGCAGCTACGCCCTTACTTCTAGAGCCACCCACTTACTGTCCAAACTGATCAGCCCTTAAAAGCATTGATGGAAAAGCCAGAGTCGTCGGGGTGGCTCCTTAAAAGCTCAGGATGGTCGAGCTCAATGAATTCAACCTTACATACCGCTCCAGATACAGCATAAAATCTCAGGAACTAGCAGACTTCATGGTTGAATGCACAATTCTTGACCCCGAATCACTGCAGGTAGCAGAAATCGCGGCTGAAGAGTCGCCAATATGGTATGTGTGGGCCAACGGCTCAACATGTGAGACCGGTGCAGGTGCAAGAGTCCTCTTAGTCGACCCACACCACTTCAAAGTTCAATACGCGATTCGCTTCAACTTCGAAGCAACTAACAATAGAGTGGAGTATGAGGCTGTTGTCATCGGTCTCAGCATGGCACGATCCCTGAGAGCCGGCAGAGTAAAACTCCACACCGATTTACAGCTCTCTTTCGGGAAAGTGCGAGAAGATTACGGAACCAATGACGATCGAATGGCACTATATGCCGCTCGAGTCAGGGCCCTACTGACCCATTTCAAAGAAGTAGAACTTATCAAGCTCCCGAGAAGTGAGAATGTCCGAGCTGACACACTATCAAAATTAACATCCTCCCCAACAGAGGGTTACTCGACATGCGAAGCATTGACTCGCCACAAATCCTGACCACCGACCAGCCGGAACCGTGCTGAATGGAAGTAATTATAGCCTTCCTTCAGCGAAGAAAGCTCCCGTCAGGCCTAAAAAACAGGGTGAAGGTAATGAGGTGGTCTCAACAATACATGATTTATAACGACAACTTATACAGAAAGGAAGTGACCCATCCGCTGCTCAAGTGTTTAAGACCCTTGCAGGCTCGAGAAGTGTTGGAAGAGATACACGAGGGGAGCTACGGATCTCACTATGGGTATCGGACTGTCGCCCACAAGGCCCTACGCCAGGGCTACTACTGGCAAAAAATGATACAGTAAGCGAAAGAGATGGTGCAAAAGTGTGACAGTTGCTAAAGATTTGATAAGATACAGCAAGTGTCAGCGACCCCGGTAATTCCAATCACATCCCTTTTACCTTTTGATCAATAGGGAATGGACATTTTGGAAGAATTCATGCTTGGAAAAGGCTCAAAATGCTTTTCGTGGTGGCAATTGATTACTTCACAAAATGGGTTGAAGTTGAATCTCTCCAAACCATCACTGCAGCTAACGTGGTGGCCTTAACCTTCAAATCGATCATCCCCCGATTTGGAGTCCCCCATGTCTTGATCACAGACAACGACGTTCAATTTGAAAGCCAACGGATGAAAAAACTATGTGAAGAATTCAAGATAGAGTAGAGGTTCACCTCGTTTGCGCATCCCTAAACAAACGGGAAAACAGAGGTCACACATCGAACAATTTTAGAAGGGCTCAAGAAAAAGTTGGGAATGTCGCGAATGGCCGCATATCCTAACGGAAGTGTTATAGTCGTATCGCACTACAGCTCATACTCTACAAGAGAGACACCCTTCTTCTTAACCTATGGAACGAAGGCGGTCATCCCCGCCGAAGTTCAGGTACCGACCTTCCGGGTAGACCGATACACAGTAGAAGAAAATGAGCAGAACAGGAGGGGACACCTCGATCTGCTAGAGGAAGCTAGAGATTTGGCAGCCAAAAGGACCGCCACTTATCAAATCAAAGCATCTCACTACCACAACGCCAAATTCAAGCTCAAGCATTTTCAAACGAGAAACCTGGTTTTACGAAAGAGGGACATCACAGACCGGACCAACAAGCATGGAAAACTAGCCCCCAACTAGGAGAGGCTTTACAGGGTCGCCAAAGTGGTCCGTCAAAGCACTTACATATTAAAGAATGTGGATAGCGAATAGTTGCTACAACCATGGCACGCCCTCAACCTCTAACGATATTATCAATAGCCAAGAGCAAAGAAAAGAACTTTTGTGTTTTCCCTCAATGTTTTAATTATGCATCTTTAAAATTCTGTAATGAATCTGCTTAGGCGGGACGAGTCGCCCAACATAGCAAACCGTTCCGCCAAGAAGAAACTTTCTAAAAAAACAAACTGCATATTGAAATATAAATTACCTACCCAAATGATATCTCTTACTTTAGCAAACTAATTGCAAATGTAGGATGAATGAGCAATCACAAGGGCATGACCCTTGGTGAGAATTGCAGGTAAAGGGCCTCGGGGGCAAATATTTCCTCCCGGTCCCGAAATAGAAGAATGGCTAGAAGACCTAGGACAAATCTAAGAAAGACATAGATGCCCGCGCTAAATTAATAAAAAGAAGCAGAAGCCCGAGCAGTACTCGGATGCCTGGGCATGACTCGGTTGAATGGCGAGAAGACCTAGGTCAAATCCAAAAACGACCCAGATACCATGCCAAATCAATAAAAAGATGCGGAAGCCTGAGCATGACTTGGATGACCGAGTAGGACTCGGATGCCTGGGCATGACTCGGTTGAATGGCGAGAAGACCTATGCCAAATCCAAAAAATACCTATATGCCCACGCCAAATCAATAAAAAGACACGGAAGCCCGAGCATGACTTGGATGCCTAGGTATGACCCGGTTGAAAGGAGAGAAGACCTAGGCCAAATCCAAAAAAGACCTAGATGTCCGCGCCAAATCAATAAAAAGACGCGGAAGCTCGAGCATGACCCGGATTCTCGAGCAGGACTCGGATGTGTGGGAAGACTCGGATGTGTGGCGAGAAGACCTAGGCTAAATCTAAAAAAGACTTAGATGCCCGTGCCAAATCAATGAAAAGATGCGGAAGTCTGAGCATGACTCGGATGCTTGGGCATGACTCGGATGGCTGGGTATGGCCCGGTTGAATAGCGAGAAGATCTAGGCCTAATCTAAAAATGACATAGATGCCCGTGCCAAATCATTAAAAAGATGCGGAAACTCGAGCATGACTCGGATGCCCGAGCAGGACTCGGATGCCTGGGTATGATCCGGTTGAACGGTGAGAAGATATAGGCCAAATCCAAAAAAGACCTAGATGCCCGCACCAAATCAATAAAAAAACGCGGATGCCCGAGCAGGACTCGGATGCTTGGGCATGACCCGGTTGAACGGCTAGATGACTTAGGCCAAATCCAAAAAAGACCTAGATGCCCACGCCAAATCATTAAAAAGACGTGGAAGCCCGATGAGCAGGCGTTGGATGCTCGAGCAGGCCTCGAAAGAAAAAAGAAGCACGAGCTACACTCGGCTCGAGGCAAGACCTTGGCAAATAGCAAATCTTGCGGACTCTTACAAGTCGCAAGAAGGGTTAAGAAGCTTGAGCTACACTCGGCCCAAAGCAAGACCTCAGCAAACAGCAAACCTTGCGGACTCTTACCAATTCGTAAGAAGAGCTTGGATGCCCGAGTTACACTCGGCCCAAGGTAAGATCTCGGAAAACAGCAAACCTTGCGGACTCTTACTAAGTCGCAAGAAGAGCTAAGAAGCCTGAGATACACTCGGCCCACCAAAAAATGCTGAAAACTAAACGAATGTGGAACAAAGGCAAACATCTCGTGTCATTTCCTTATATAACATGATTGCATATACGGTTAACACATTAAACTAGCTCATCCACAAAGGGTGATTACAAAATTACAGATATTACATCACATTACAAGCTCGGCTCTTAAACAATCTCGAGTTCATCCTACAACTTCATGTGAAAAGTAGTGAATCCGAGCACACCGAGCAGCTCAAAGAGTTAATGCTTAGAATTCTATCTTCTTCCCAGCGCCAGCCGACGAAGAGAAGAAACTTCCAAGAACGCCAAGCTGAGCAAAGTGCTAAAAATTAGTGCTCAAACATGCTGGGAGAGCTGATAGAGTACAACGATGATGGAGGGACCTGAAATGCCGGAACCCAAGAAAAGTCAACTCCAAGCATACCAAATTGGTGGCTAGTAAAATTGGGCCCGAAACTCGGTTCGAAGGCCGAAGATAGATGCATTACCCCAAGAATGGTCTATGCAACATCATCCTTGCAGCCCGCCTCTCCATGGAATCCTTGAATCCACTCAAAGATGCTCTTCCCCACCCTGCAACCCTCTTACAAATCAACCGGACAGGGTGAGAGATGAAATCAATCACCATCCTCCATCCATTGATGCGCTTAGAGATTCAGCAAGGGAGCTGAGGCGACAACACCAAGTCAGCAGGGGCAGGATACCATAAAATGCTTATGCTTCGATATGCCAGGAGCAAGAGCGATCATAGGACAAGGTGATATACCAAATCCTTACTGAACAAGGGTTCGATATATCACCCTGTGTTAGGAAGCCCTTTTTTCTTCCTTTTCCTGTAAGTCGATGTCACACACTCCACAAGGCTTGTAGAGAGGCGGAATTTACAAAAAATAATTTTTATACAAGTAACATCGACTAAACTTCAAAGATCATTCAAAAACCTTAACTAACTAAACTCATAAAGGTTCTAAACTACTATGTTAGTGGTTTATACCTTGACGATTCTAGTCCTTGGGGTCTCCTTGTCCCCTTCTTAAGCTCCAAGATGGTATGGATCAAGCTTAGTACGGATCAAGCTTGGTCGTCAGCTTCCTCATGTCGAAGACGATCCACCTGAGAGTCTATGGTTCAAGTTCTAATCTCAAGAATGAAATAACTAAAATACCTAGTTTGCTAATTTAGGTAGCTTAGAAGATGTAGAGAGTTAATTGCTAATTTATCACAAAGTACCATAGGTTTCAAAACACATGTGAGAGTTAAGCTTTAAGGAAGAAGAAGGAGAGCAATGGAGAGAGAATGCAAAGTGTAGAAAATGAAATCAAGAAGGAGCATGTGAATAATGGCTAAGTCTTTTACCCAAAATCAAGCAAGCATTATTTTTCCATAAAAAAATGCAACCATACTTGAATAGTAAGAGCAAATGAATAAACAAAAGAGCCATGCTTCATCCCATGCCTCAAATATCTCCATTCATCCACCTCATTATCTATTTACTAAAAATAGATATATGCAAAATGAGGTGTCTCCTTCTAGAAGCAGTTCTTGCAAAATTACAAGAATGCCCTTACCGTATATACATACCCGTATTCGTACTGCAAAAAATATGAATACCAAATGATAAAGATAATCTAATAATACAATACCAGAATGCGGCTTAATCCTAAGCCCGCTAGTATTATCCGTCCGAACAAAATCCATGTATCTAGTACACCTATATGATCGGAACCCTACACGTAAAACCATACGGCCTCTACTTCGTTTCGCCTGAACTAGAGAAACTCTCTGTGTGTGACTCTAAAGACTCGACAGTACGCTGGCAGTGGGTTTAACCACAATTCCGTCAGTGGCACTAGCTGTACGTAACGGCTAGCCAGATACGTGTCGAAAAGAAGGACGACGAGCAAACTCATCCGAACCCTATTGAGCCTGTCCGTGACAATCTCCGTACAGTCCGGTCTCTTCATCTAAGAGTATCGCATACCAGGTCTGGGGGCGTTAAACGTTAGACCCCAACTGACCCGATAAGTCGTGTACCAATCCGAGAAACTACTGATCTAACTATCAGTAGTTCTCAACTGCCTTGGCCAAGATCTTATGGTTCTAGTCAACCGGACACAGTGCGATATCGACTCCCAATGCCGGGAGAGACGAATCCCTGACAATCACTCACTTCCTCTATGTAGCTTGGGACTATACCCAACCAAAACCTGTTTGCACTACTCAGTAGAGCCGTGGTAGGGTAGTGATCAAAGCACAGTAGGAACTCACACGAGACAAATGATGACCTCAGGTCCTAAGAATAACTTGTACTCATGTCACCTGAGAACCGCTATCTGACGATAGGTATAATACCATCTAGAGGTTCTCGGTGAGTCCGTCTAGTGTACTCACCCCCAGTGAGCACCTGTATACAATCTTAGGTGATCATACCAATGGTTGTGGGACCAACCACTGCCTCTCGTCGGGGTCTAGAAACGTATACACAAGTCTACTATGGAGTATCGATGCCTAATCTTGATACTCCTGCGACTTGGGACCTTTAAGAATGTGCTTATGGACTACCCAGCTCCCACAAGTATGATCGTCATCATACCGCTGGTAGTTAAGCACAATTCCACGGGCTTTATCAACATGTAACCGCCATATGTTATATCAAGTATAACACATGCACATGTTAAGATAAAGTCAAACCATAATAATATACTACTGTATCGAGTCTTTATATATATGTGCAAGCAATATAAAGTATCAATAGAATAAAATACACATATCAAGATAAAGACAACTCAAATAATATACTATATACAACTGAGCAAGATTGTCATGCACATATATATCCCTAGCATCCTATACAATACAGGCTTCTAGGGCATACATATCTAACATTTCCTACTGGGGAACGACGAAAAGGAGAAACAGAAAAGGAAATACGCTAACCCTCAAAGAAGGGGGCGTCATGGCTGAAAAGTTGCAGAAGAAAAATTCAAAGAAGAAAAACTCTACGAAACAGAAGTCAAGACTGCTTTTAGCCAAATTGAAAGTAGCACTGAGGCCTATGTGTCCCACGATCGTATCCCACGTAGCACAACACACGCAATCCCAGGCGACGTTCCACTTCCCCCTGCAAAATAGATGGCATATACTAAACAGTACGCAGGCATTGATTACCCCTCTTGAAAACCCAACATCCCTTCTAATTGCGCCATAAGAAAAGACATGAAAAGACAGGACGATAAATAGAAGAAAACGCAAAAACTCTTCGTATCACGAGAAAAAGGCACTAAAGGGAGAAAGTCTGAACCACATTCGGTTCAGAGCGGAACCTCAGCAAAGCTCAGGAAGCTAAGAAAGCAAGTGAGAAAAGTGCTGATGGAGACCTATACGCCGACCTCGGCAAGACTCGCAAGTCAATTTTCCAAGTAGAACACAACACGAAGAACCTTCCGAGAAAACTATACAAGTTCGAAATCACAACAACAAAAGTAAAATAACTAAAACAGAAGACAATATTACAAACCTAAGTTTATGTATTGTCTCGTCTTGAAAAGGTTATTACAGGTAAAACCGGTTATTAGCGACCCGATTACGTCAAGCTAGTACTGAAAATAAAGACGAAATCTTAAAACAAACTTAGCGGGGAAGATGTTAAAACTAAAAACCTGTAAAGCACTGCAGCCCAGCTCGACGGGCTGGAAGAAGACATCATGGGCAAAAATAGTGAACGAGCGAAGGCTTGAAGGATGTCAATCAACGGCGCATTTCAGGAAGTAAAAGCACCGGCTTGTCTCTTCAGCTAAGGTCTTGCCACCCTGATACTTTGAAAGAGGCGCTGTAATAGCCCTATTCCTATCCTTCTGCCGCCTTCCCTCCAACGTTGCCCTGCCTGCGGCGGTCATCGACTTCTCTGTTCTGACCGCACTCTGGCTCGACCCAACAGAGCGGGAGGATTGATCGCCATCCTCTTCCCGGCTCCACACTTCGTCGATCAATAAGGTCGCTAAAGCATGAACGTTGTCTCAGCAAGGGCCAGTATCTACCAGACCCTCTCGGCCTGACAAAACAGGAACAAGAGCGACCCTATGATAAGGTGGTATATTGAAACTTTGCTGCATATGGATTTGATATACCTATTCTAGGAAGCCCTCTTCTTCCTCATCCTCCCCAGGGGGAGTAAATATAGGAGGAGAGGAGAAGTCTTTATGGAATGAAAAGAACGTCCCATCATTGAAGACAAGGGGAAGAGGAGGAAGCAAGGAGGGGATAAAGAAACAATGGCACATGGCCGGCTTATTCATAGATAGGAGGGAGTCAAGGCTTAGTACCGCGTGCCCTCTCTAACGTACACTAATCTTAAGTCAAGCCCCGGCGTTTCCTCGAAAAATGGCTGACATGCATTGTGGAACACGCGAAGTAGGACGCATCCTCAGAAAAGCTCGACAAACTGTCAACAACATTCAAGAACCAAGTACGATATACAAAGGAAAAAGTAGTATAACAAAGATCGAATAGTACACGATTTTAAATATTCAAGATTCCCAGGACAAATAACAATTATACATAAAAGTCAAATGGCGGGCTTGCACAAAATACAAGAAAATGACCACTCAATAGGGAAATGGGCCGGTTAAGCTTCTAAGCAAGTCTCGTTTTATTTCCTCAAGGGTCTTTCCACCGCATAACTTGGAAGACCGTTTCGTAAACTCTCCCACAAAGTCAGGGCGCCGATCCACTATCGACTCGGGAAATTGGGGCTATATAAACAATTGAGTGGCCCTAAAGGAGTTGTCGAACCCTCGGGGAGGTGATACTCGAATATAGCACGATGGGTGGCGACCAAGCCAGGCATAAATGCCTCCGTAAGCCTTCGAGAAGTAGTATAACCTTGCTCTATGGAATGAGCTTGGCATCAGAGCCGCTCACATTCACGATTGCGGTCGAGCAACGATTGCGCCAACCCCCACATGCCATCATGAAGAGAGTTTAGAACTTTATCAGGTCGGATTGGAGACATAAACATTCATCATATCCCTCCTAAAGTTCCCGATACTCTTCCAAAATCTCTTCGTACTCATGCTTCAGCTCTTCATACGAAGGACCCAGCTCACTAGCCTCACTCCTTTTGCCGACCAACGAGACAACCTATGAGAAGGTTAATTTTAGGGCCGCAAGCATAACAGGAGAGCAAAATAAAATAAAATGGACACACGTAAAAAAAGAGGGGTAACAATAGCACAAGGTAAAATCATTACAAACATGAACCCGGGCCCCTTAACTTCTTACTAAAATAAAGAAGACAAGCAAGTCTCATCGTTACAAAAGGGGTTTTCATCAGGCTTAACGAGAGCGACCCTCAATTGTGGCATCTATCTGGGTGTGGACCATATCCTCCTGCTTAACCCTTTGAGCCATCTCAGCAGCTGGCTTCTGAAAATCACTTATAAACTTGGGGTACCAATGCTTTTCTCCCTTAGGGAGCTGGGGGTAGTGAAAGAACGCTGTGATCCTGAAAGGGGTAAAGGAGTGACTTGGAAGCACATACTCGATGAGGACTCGATGAGTAGTTATTGATCTGGCGACAAAGCCCTATGCAAGTTGTGCCGCGCTATTGTATCCATACCTATAAAGAAAAGCTTCGTCCTCAAGGAAATTTTCCTTATGATTGACGTCTTTCAATTTCCTCTTCAGTCTTAATATCTCGGCCTTTAGTTCACACAATACTTTGGCGGTGCTTGACTGGTATTCTCGCAGCTCGATATTTTCCCTTAAGGCTAGTGTGCTCGCTCACAAGCTCGTCATACAAGAACCTCAGATCGTCAAGGTTTGGCGCCGGGCTGTCATCGTCGTGTTCCTCCTCATCGCTGGAGTCACCAACAGCCTGCGTGAGAATGAGTGAGAAGACTTTTCCAAAAAACCCGAGGATAGACATAGAAGAATGTCAGAACATGAATCCAAAAGATTACTGTAATAAGACTCTCAAAGAAAACCGTTACTCAAAATTACAAACTCTCACCAATGCTTAACTCTAACATCCTACTCTCAAACCTATCTACAAAAGAAGGGTCTCCCCTCTTAAAAATGGGAACATTAAATTCCTGAGCTATTTTCCTAACAGTCACATCACGAAGTGTCGAACTGGATCCCTTCCTGCGGATCATGTCCTTAGTCAACGAGTCCCCGATATGGAAGATCTCCCACATCCTTGCAAAAAGCAAATAACTGCGATGATAAGCCTCGATGGATCTCCGATTAGACCGAGGATTAGGACGAGGAGACTCGGGGGTACCAAAGAGCCACAACAGCTCCTCACACCTTCGCTTGTATTCGTCCTTAGCCCGGGTCATGGTCTGACCCCCTTCATTCAGCTCGTTACACAACTGGGACACCTCGGCACAACAGGCATGCAGTTCACCTGTGCGAACAGGGAGGCCTGCGATCTATTTTAACCCACACATATTCACTATAAAGAGAGGAACACAAACAAACGCAAATGCAAGATAAACAAAGGGATATTACCCAAAGAAGGCCACACATAGCAGATAACAATGAAAAGACAAATGGAAAGCAGAATCATAGCAATTATATCCAAAAGATCATACAAAGTTATAAAACAAATCAATGAAAGTAAAGGACAGGTTTATCTTGTGACCCTAGAATCTGGAGCCTTTTCTTGGGACCCCGAGTCATCCTCCTGGGGCGCAATCCCCGTATGCTCACTCTGGGTAGCCAAAGAAGAGACCCAGTGTCAGCTGGAGAGAGGGTCTGGAACAAATTCCTAGATGCAACGGGGGCCGGAAGGATCTCGGAAGGGGGAGCTTCCCCAGCCTTCTTTTTTTCGGCATAGATCACCTCAGGCGTCAAACCGACCAACTTAGGAAAGCACTCCAGAGCTCGCTAAGCCACTAATCGAAGCATGACCTCAGCGCCACCCTGAAAGAACTCGGTGAAATCCACCACATATTCGTCGGAGGATTTGTATTCCTCCAACCAGTCCAAGGGGGCACTTGAAATCGATAAGGCCCACTCCATCTTACGCTCGGCCTCCGCAAGTTTCTTAACAAGTGAAGCCGTGTTCTTTCTCCAGCTCTCCTCAGTAGCCTTACCGGCATCCCACTTGGCCTTTGCTTACCCTACTTCGAGCTCAAGCTTCTTCCTATACTTAGAAAGCTCAGCCATCTTCTCTTTCCACTCCTCCCTTTCATGCATCAATGCCTTGACGCAGGCCTGGTCTCTGCGTCAAAGGTCGGAAGCTAAGAGAGTGGCTCGTATGTTTCAGATTATGTTAGCAAAACTCAAGGGAAAGAAAATAACACACTATAACGACCCTAATTTTCGTGTACTCTTTTGTAATTTTCGTTATTAATAAAATGTCATTTTCCTTTTGAGTATAAGTTATAATTATGCATGATAGATAGGTTGAGACGGCTCAACAATATTTGAGCCGGCTCATCTTTCGCTTAGAAAATTGTCTTCTTCACTGTCTATATGAGGCGACTCAAGCTACTCTTGAGCTGGCTCAAGCCTCTCTCGATCCTGAAACGTTCCAAGCATCTAAGCGATGAGTCTTTTGGGCTCGTGGCTGTTCATTTCATATTCCAAACTGCCACTTCATCCCATTAAACCCCAACCCTTTCATTTCCATTAAATTCACTTTTAACGTCTTTCAATTCTTTTAATTATCTTAATCTCTTTTAATACTCCATACTCCTAATCATCTATCCCCAATCCTTCACTGTCCAAACCTATCTCTTCTCTGAAAATTTCTCTCTCGAGTTCTCTAAGGCTAATAAAAGAAATCTCTCCTCGTAGACATCGAAGTTCTGGAATCAAGTTCTTTTTCTTTTAGAAAATGGCGGTACGGTTGTTATACCGTATCATAATGCGGGCCAGTTCTCATCTTTCCCCTATCATCTATCTCCCTTTCTTCCTTTCATCATGACTCCAAAACCACTGTCCTAGTCTCGTTATAATTTCCCAAATAGATAGATTTATATATACATAGATTGAATTGCATATCAATTGTTAGATTTAATTGTTAATATTGTTCAAGTCAATAATCACATATCACCTACTGTAGGGTGTTTTTCGTCACCCCATTGAGATGGGAATACGCGCACGCTTCTCAGGCGTACTACAGATTCCCCCTGCCTAGGGTAGGCCGGAGTTTAATGATTGTGGGGATCCGAATCTCCGGCAGCCGCGGACTAAGCTGCCGTTAATTACCCCTCGCCTTTGGGGCGAGGGAACCTCCGATTAACGGGTTAAACTGGTCATGCGAACTCAATGTGCAGTGTACGTGTGTTTTGTTTTGAAAGGGGGTTTTGGATATATCGGGAGCCACGCAGAGTTTTTACGGGGGTCCCGCTACCCGGATAGCGGGCTGGGGGTCAAGCGGGCTAGCAGCCCCCTTGCGGGGTTCGGGACAGCGCCCCGGCCCAAAATTTTTTTGGAGGGGGAGAATGTTGCGGAGTATGTGTATGTGTATATATGTATACATATGTATATACATACATGTATATATAAACAAAAGGGGGGAAAAGACATCCAAAGGATGCGTGGGGCCAGCGCCTTGAGCGCTGTGCGCTTAGGTGCTGTGCGCTCAGGCGCAAGTGCGCCACGTGTCGGCACGTGGGCGCTTTGCGCTCGGGCGCAAGGCACTGGAGCGCAAGCGCGCGCACCACGTGTCGGCACGTGGGCGCTTTGCGCTCGGGCGCAGTGCGCTTGAGCGCAAGTGCGCCACGTGTCGGCACGTGGGCGCTTTGCGCTCGGGCGCAGTGCGCCGGAGCGCAAGCGCGCGCGCCATGTGGGCGCTTTGCGCTCGGGCGCAGTGCGCAGGAGCACAAGCGCGCCACGTGGGCGCTTTGCTCTCGGGCGCAGTGCGCTGGAGCGCAAGCGCGCCACGTGTCGGCATGTGGGCGCTTTGCGCTCGGGCGCACTGCGCTGGAGCGCAAGCGCGCGCGCTACGTGTCGGCACGTGGGCACTTTGCGCTCGCGCGCAGTGCGCTGGAGCGCAAACGTGCCACGTGTCGGCACGTAGGTGCTTTGCGCTCGAGCGCTAGCGCGCCGGCGAGGAAAAGAGGGCTTTTAACCCCAGAAACTCCCGGAAGGGAAATTAGTGGAGTTAAACTCCTGAAAAATATATATATATATATATATATATATATATATATATATATTTTGGTTGAGAAAATGGGTTCTTCTTCTTCCTTCTCTATTGGCTGGCTCAAGAGATGTGAGATCTAAAAATCTCTTCTTTCTGAGATCTAATGGTAGATCCAAGTTCCCATTTGTGGGTTTTGTGGTGAAAAACTAATTTGTTTTATAAAAAGAAGAGTAAAACTCTTGATTTAATTCAAGAGAAAGAAGAGCGTTTTGGAACCTTGAAGAAGAAGAAAAGATCTCAGATCTGGAAAATTTTTTTAGAGAGAGAAAGTTTTTTTGGGATATTTCATTATCCTTGCCTTTATAGGATACACACTTTACACATAGCCCCTTGGGCTTCACAAAATGGCATTTTGCCTATCCCATGGCTCATGTGCCATTTCTTTTTGCACATAAGCCATGGGCTTTACAAAAATTTGGCTTTATGCCTATTTTTCTTACATTTATCCATAAAATAAACTAAAAGAAATGCAACAAAATTATTTATTACAAAATTTTTATCTTAGCATGGGGGGAGGCAGGCCGCTTCACGTTCTGGCTCGACCCGGGCATGGGCCCACTGGATCTGGGCTTGGGCCCACTTGGCTTGGGGTTGACTTTGATTTTGACTTGGTCAACCGGGGTGTAAATTTTTACCCCAACAAATTGCCCCCCATCAATAAATGCACACCACATATGTGGGTCGTGCGCATGAAATTGATGGATCTTCTTTTACTTGGAGGCAACCTGATTTCATTTTCGCTTTTTGGGAAGCTGGCACTGCCCTTTTTTTACGACATGGACGGTCGTTGCTTGACATGTCTCCGAGACGGAGTGTCCGTGATAGACATTTACTTGGCCCGGAGTAATCTGGTTCCCGCTTTGTAGGAATCCTGCATTGCCCTTTTTACGACATGGACGGTCAATGCTGCCCTTTTTGCGACTTGGACGGTCGATGCTGCCCTTTTAGCGACTTGGACGGTCGGTACTACCATTTTAGCGACGTGGACGGTCGGTTCTGCCATTTTAGCGACGTGGACGGTCGGTGCTGCCATTTTAGCGACGTGGACGGTCGGTGCTGCCCTTTTTGCGACGTGGACGGTCGGTGCTGCCCTTTTAGCGACGTGGACGGTCGGTTCTGCCATTTTTACGACTTGGACGGTCGATGCTGCCCTTTTAGCGACGTGGACGGTCGATGCTGCCCTTTTTGCGACTTGGACGGTCGGTTCTGCCCTTTTTGCGACTTGGACGGTCGGTGCTGCCCTTTTAGCGACGTGGACGGTCGGTTCTGCCATTTTTGCGACTTGGACGGTCGATGCTGCCCTTTTAGTGACGTGGACGGTCGGTTCTTGATTTGACTTGCTCTGCTTCTTGCAGTGTCAGGGGTAGACTTGACTTGCTCCGCTTCTTGCGGTGTCGAGATTGGATTCTGATTTGCTCCGCTTTCTGCGGTGTCGGAGTGGAAGTTGACTTGTTGATTTTGATTTGGGTTGACATCAGCATCGCTATACTGGAATATGGTACCAGGAGCGAATCATCATCAGTCATTGAGAGGATTTTGGGATTGTTTTACGCCCGTGGATTGTATACGGTTTTGCAGGATGTATGATCCAGACCGTAGAGCCGGAAAAATTTCGGGATTTTGTCGGTGTCTGCATCGCTGCACTGGAATATGGTACCAGGAGCGACTCATCATTCGCCGTTGGGGTATGAGATTTGGAATTTGGTTGGCGTCTGCATCGCTGCACTGGAATATGGTACCAGGAGCGACTCACCATTCGCCATTTGGGGATTGGGGAGCGATGGCTTAGGAGACAGGTTTAGATCCCTATCGCCTAAGACTTTTCAATTTTTTGGGCCGTGAGGGTCCCATAAAAGCATTTTCTCCCTACGAGTCGTAAGGATCCCGCAAGTGTATTTTCTCCTCAGGAGTCGCGAGGACTCCTAAGTGTGTTTTTCTTTTATGAGTCGTAAGGATCCCACAAATGTTTGTTCTCCTCATATATCGTGAGGACACATGAGTGGGTCTTATCAATGGAGCATCATTCCCAAAGCGGAGACCGGCCGCATAACTGGTGATTACGGTGGGGCATGGGTATGATGAGAATTATTTGAGCCCGTGGATTGTATAAGATGGTCAATTTGGGGACCTACCGTAGGGCCAGGAGAATTTTGAGAAATCGAATTTTGGTTGGCGTCTGCATTGCTGCACTGGAATGTGGTGCCAGGAGTGACTCATCATTCGCCGTTTGGGGACTTGGAATTTGGATCTTGTTTGGCCTCAGCATTGCTGCACTGGAATAATGCCAGGAGCAACTCATTATTTTCCTTGGGAGGACTTGGGATTTGGGTTTTTGGTCGGCATCAGCACCGCTAACACTAAAGCAAAATGCCAGGAGCGACTCATCATTTGCTGTTGCCCGTTGGGGGACGATGGCTTAGGAGACAGGTTTGGGTCCCTATCACCTAAGGCTTTTCAATTTTATGGGCCGTGAGGGTCTCATAAAAGCATTTTCTCCCTACGAGTCGTAAGGATCCCCAAGGTGTATTTTCTCCTTAGGAATCGTGAGGATTCCTAAGTGTGTTGCTCTTTTGTGAGTCGTAAGGATCTCACGCAGGGGTTTTCTCCTCACAAGGTCGAGAGGACTTTGCGAGTGTATTTCATCTCTTTTCACGAGTTTGCGCCCTTTCGGGTTTTCGCAGACTCGCCGGTAGTCCTGCTGTTTTTACTCACGGAGCCCTTTCGGGTTTTCATCCGTGCCCGTTTTGCTTGTGGACATACCGTTTATTTTTTTTATTTCTTTTATATATATATTTTTTTCTCTTTTTCTCTTTTTTTTTACCGCTGGTGGGACTTTAAAAGTAGTCTCACCGGCAGGATTTGGGAGAGATAGGGGTCATTTACACCCTTGGATTGTATACGGTTTTGCAGGATGTATGATCCAGACCGTAGGGCTGATGTGCTCAATTCGCCTGCGACTTGGAGCATTTACGTGTAGTATTTCTTGAGATATCGGCCATTGATGGGTGGCATGGGCCTTTCTCCCTCGGCACTCATTAGTTGGTAGGATCCTCCGTCGAACACTTTCTCGATGACATATGGTCCTTCCCAGTTTGGCTTGAATTTTCCCTTGGCATGTCGATTGGAGATAATTGGTCTTTTGAGGACCAACACCAATTCACCTTTCTTGAAAGCACGGAGACGGGTTATCTTGTCATAGGCCCATGACATTTGGGCTCGGTATAGCTCCAGATTTTGCTGTACCGCGAGCCTCTTTTCTTCGAGGGCATTGAGCTCTTCAAGTCGAAGGAGCACGTTTTCCTCCTCCGTCAACTCGTGCTGAACGGCCATTCTTAAGCTTGGAACTTCGACTTCGAGGGGGAGGACCGCCTCCACTCCGAAGAGCAATGAGTATGGAGTGGACTGTGTTGGAGTACGGTGCGTGGTACGATATGCCCACAATGCCTCGTGAAGCTTGAGATTCCAGTCTCTCTTGTTGGCTGAAGCATTTTTCCTCAGGAGCTTGCATAGAGTCTTATTGAAGGCTTCGGCTAGCCCATTGGCTCTTGGATTATAGATGGAGGAATACCTCCAGTCTATCTTGTGCTGAGTAGCGAACCTTGAGACATTGAAGCTCTTGAAAGAAGGCCCGTTGTCAGAAATGATTCTCCTTGGTGTACCGAAGCGGTATAGAATATTATGCTGGAAGAATGTCAGAATATCTTGTCTTGACTTCTTTCAGCGGGACAGCTTCAGCCCATCTGGAGAAGTAGTCTGTCGCGGCCAGTATGAACCGATGGCCTTTGGATGACGGAGGATCAATTGGGCCAACGATGTCGGTGCCCCAGACTTCGAAGGGCCACGACGCCACCGTAGGATGCAATGGATTGGGATGCTTGTGAATAAAATCACCGTGAATTTGGCAGATATAACATTTCTTTGCATGCTCTCCGCAATCCCGTATCATGGTGGGCCAGTAATACCCAAGCCGTTTAATTTGCAGTCTCATCTTAGGGCCAGATTGGTGAGCACCGCAAACACCTGAGTGAACTTCTTTCATGACTTTTTGGGCTTCGGCCGATGACAGGCACCTGAGCCAGAGTTGGTCATATGACCTGCGGTATAGTGTGTCATTTACAAACACGTATCGGAGAGCTCTCTTCTTCAGCTGAATCCTCGCAGATTTTTCTTCGGGCAGCCTGTCGTATCAGAGGTTCTCTATGAAGGGTTCTCTCCAATCGGGCTCGTCTTGGATGATCGAAGCTTCTTTGGCAGGACTGCTCTTCTGTTCCGCGCTTTCCTCTTCTCGTAGAGAGACTGGGGGTAGAATTTGTCGGCTCCTGACTGTGATCAGAATTTCGTCCATGTCAGGATCAGCCAGCTCCTTGGCTAGGCGAGCGAGTATGTCGGCTTTTCCGTTCAACGCTCTGGGGATTCTCATTACTTCAATGTGAGTGAACCGTTTCATGAGTTCCACCGCTCGGCCTCTGTACCGAGCTAACTCGGGTTTGTATATCTTATAGTCGCCGCTTACTTGGTTGACAACAAGCTGGGAGTCACCGTAAACCCGTAGCCGAAGAATTTCCATTTCTATGGCGAGCTCCAAACCAGCTATTAGGGCTTCATACTCAGCTTCATTGTTTGTCCGAGGCTCGGTGAGAGCGAAAGAACGCCGTAGGGTTCCCATTGATGGCGTGATGAACACCAATCCTATCCCCGCTTTTACTTCCGGGATGCTTGATCGGCCGGAGCTTCTTATTGATGAGGCCCATCGAAGTAGAGCTCCCAACATGGCTCGTCATTCTCTAGGTGCAGCACTTGTTCGTCGGGCAACTCGCAATTGAGTGGTGACCCCTCTGGTATAGGATGAGCAGCGAGGAAGTCTGCAAGAGCTTGACCTTTTACTGCTTTTTGAGGAGTATATACTATGTCAAACTCAAGTAGCATGACGGCCCATCTTGCCATTCTGCCGGCTAGGCTTGCTCTGGTCATCAAGTGTTTGAGCGGGTCGACCTTGGAGATTAGCATAACCCGGTGAGCCAACAGATAGTGCCTCAGCTTCTTCACAGCAAATATCAGAGCCAGGCATTGCTTTTCGATTGCGGAATAGTTGTGTTCCGCCCCGACTAGAGTTCGACTAAGGTAGTAGAGGGCATATTCCTTTCCCTCCTCGTTATTCTGGGCAAGGAGTGCACCGAGTGACTCATCTAGCGCGGCAGTGTAGAGAATCGACGGTTTATTTGGAATGGGAGCGGCCAGCACTGGAGGGTGCAACAAGTATTGTTTGATGCTTTCGAACGCTGCTTGACATTCGGCATCCCAGATAAAAGGAGCTCCTTTCTTCATGAGCTTTGAGAAGGGCCTACATCTTCCCGATAAATTTGAGATAAACCTCCGTATATACGCGAGCTGGCCTTGAAAAGATCTTAGCTGCGTCAGACTCTTCGGAGGGGGCATCTCCATGATGGCCTTTATCTTTGATGGGTCAACTTCGATCCCTCGATGTCGGACTATGAAGCCCAGGAATTTTCCCGACGACACGCCAAAAGCGCATTTCAGAGGATTCATCTTTAGGTCATATTCCCTCAGTCTGGTGAGAACGGTCCTAAGATCTTGGATTTGATCGGCCTTGGCTTTAGTCTTGACGACCAGATCATCAACATAGCATTCGACGACTTTATGGATTAGGTCATCAAAGATATTAGTCATTGCCTTTTGATATGTAGCACCTGCGTTCTTCAGTCCGAATGGCATTACCTTGTAGCAATATATTCCGATCGGGGTTCGAAATGCTGTGTGCTTCTCATCCTCAGGCGACATCTTGATCTGATTATATCCAGACGAGCCATCCATAAAGGTGAACAGCTCGTAATTTGAGGTGTCATCGACCATCATTTCCATGACCGGTAGCGGGAAGTCGTCTTTAGGACATGCCTTGTTGAGGTCCCTGAAATCGATACAAACTCGGATCTGCCCATTTTTCTTCTTCACTGGGACTATGCATGCGATCCAGTCCGCATATTTCTCTTCCCTGATGAAGCCGGCGTCGATGAGTTTCTTGGTTTCCTCGATGACCTTTTCTTCCAACTCCCTTCTCATTCTTCGAGGAGCTTGTTTGACTGGTTTAGCATCGGGAGATATAGCCAACTTATGTATGGCCACTTCAGGGGAAAGGCCAGGCATTTCTTTGTATGTCCACGCGAAGCAGTCGATGAACTCATGCAGCAGGGCAATTATCCGCGCTTTCATTTCCTCTGACAAGAGCGAGCTGATGTAGGTCGGCCTTGGGTTATCGGGCGTTCCTAAGTCAATCTCGGTTAGCTCGTCAAAGGTTGCTTGTCCACCATCTTCGAGCTCTTGAGGAGCTTATTCTGGCTCGGCTATCTCATCATCATCATTTGATCTTTCGCTGGCCTCACCAACATGGATCATGTAGCACGCTTTGGAATCAGGTTGAATGTAGCCTATGCCCCGTTTATCTGGAATTCGTCCATCGATGAGTGCTCGGACCTGGGGCGGATACCATAGCCCTTCGTAAAACTTTGCTTCGGACTCCGTTTGATATAACCGGCATCCGCACTTCTTAAAGTATTCCCGCATCTCGGGCGCATAGTATCTGGGATTGAGGACGGCTCTTATGCCTCTCTCATAGGGAAGGCACGCGACAGAAAGATCGTCTGGGTGCACAACGGGGTTTGACCTGTAAAACAGGATGCCCTTCTGTCCATTTTTCCTCCCGGGTACGTAGAAAGTTTTCAGCTGGTCCACGGCAGAGACTGACAATGCGTCGAGCTCTTTGCACATCCGTTCCAGCACCCTTGTGATGGCTAGGGACCCTTCTGCAACTTCGAAGGTCTCTCTTAGTTTCGCTTGCTGCATAGGGGTCCAATCTGCACAGCTGCTGCACGGCAGGTCCTCTTCTTCTGACTCTTCAGTGTCACTGCCAAGATGAGGGCGTACTTTGCTGCTAGATGGACCTTCAGTAACAGATTCGTCCGTATCGCTACCGAAACGAGGGCAGGTTTTACGGAAGGACGGGCTTCCAGCGTCGGACTCATCAGTGTCGCTACCGAAATGTGGGCGCACTTAGGCGTTTTTACTTTTCAAAGTGACAATCGGCGCAGATTTGCTTTTGGGTCTTGGGGCCGGTCTATCCTCAGTCAGTTGTGGCTTAGCATTTTGGTGGTTCATAAAGTACCGAGAATCTTCATAGCGGACTTCATGCACACCGAACGGCTGGATGTCTCCGTCAATACATCTTTCTTCGCCATTTTTAGTATACTTCATGCATTGATGGAGAGTTGAGGGAATGATGCCATAATCGTGGAGCCACGGCCGCCCCAAGAGAATCTTATAAGACGTGTCGGCGTCGATCACGTATATCTTAGCTTCAGTTTGCAGATCCCCGAATTTGATTGGCAGCGCTATGGACCCCAGAACTTGCTGGCAATTTTGGTTGAAGCCTTGAATGACAATCCTTTCCCTTGACAGGTGTCGGACGTCCATTGACAAACTCTTCAGCGTCCGCAAGTTCATAATGTTCACTGAAGACCCCGGATCAATCAACATGCGATTAATCCGATCTCCGTCGCTGTACCCGGTCACGTAAAGCGGCCGATTATGCTCAGCCGTTCCCAGTAGCAAGTCTTCGTCCTTAAATGTGACTGCGGCGGCATGCAAAGCGTGCTGGGCTTCTTTCATATTAATTTCCGCAAAGTGAGCCTGATACCGCTCGGGGTTTTGTAGAGCGTGAATGAGAACATCTCTAAGCTCCTTAGATAGGACCAAGGCGTCGTAGATGCTCAGGAGAGACGGAAGCTTCTGGAGATGTGCCAAGACATTATAGTCCACCGAGGAAGGACTTATGTTTTCATCAGCCGGTTCTCTGCCACCTTCTTCATTAGCGACTTGTTTTTCCTTCCCTTTTAAGGCATTGCCCTGATTTGGCGGTAGAGCCCTGCCGCTTCTGAGCTGGATTTGATTGGCCTTTGTGGTGAGCTCCTCGTCCTCTTCGGGAAAACAGAGCTCATCCTCGGAGTCGCTGCCAAGATGGATGACATAGCAGGTCACTACTGGGATCTCTTCATTGGAGTCTTCTTCTAACTCCTCCAGAATTTCAGCCGCTTGTACAGGGAAGAACTCCTTCAATTGAATCAATGTTCTTTCCTTTTGTTCATATTCTTCGAGGGAATCGATATATTTTTGAATGGTCGATCTCCCTGCAGACTCCTTTTCGCGCCGAGCCGCACTTTTCTTCTTCTTGAGTTTCTTGGATTTTGAGCGTGATAGAGCCGCATTGGCAGCTGGACTGGTAGGCTTCTTCTGCCCTTCCCCTTCTGTCCTGGGCTCTTTCCGAAGTAGCTTTATCATCTTCTTCGTCTTGTTAGATATGTGCGTACTCCATGAAGACCACGATGAGTCCGTTTCATTTCTCGGGGCAGCGGGTTCGGCTGTCTGCTCCCAGAAGGCTTCAACTTCTGTCTGTATAAAGTTGGTGGTTGCAACTTGATTGTTCACCAACACACTTTTGGACAGCTCGATCTCTCCAGCCTTGTACTGCTTCTCGACCCAGTCTTTGAAGATATAGCAATCCTCGATCGCATGGCTCACTACTCGGTGGTACGGGCAATACAGGGGATTGTCGGTCATTTTTGCTTCTTGGGGTCTTTTCGACTTCGGCAATTGTAGGCCGTTGTTCAAGGCATCTTTAAATATCTTACGGACCTTGTCCCTTCTGAAAGAGTAAACCTTGTTCTTTTTCTCCTCTAGGGAAGGCCCATCTCCTCCCAACAATGGCTTTCGAGACCGGTTAGTTTTGGATTCGGCCGCCCTTCGCTTTTCTTCATTGTCGGATGCATTGAAGACATTAGTACTGCTGGAACTCCCGCTTCTACGGTTGTCGTCCCGCTTGCTTTTCCAAGTTTTGTCTCTCTGAGAGTCCTGCGGGGACTCTTGCTTTGAGCGTTCCAGCATTTGGACTTTCTTGGTTAGCTCCTGAAATGTCTTGAGGCCCGCCGTACAAAAGAATGGGACCATCCAGTTGCTGAGGTTCCCAATGAGAAGGCTGACGGACTGGTCCTGCTCTAGCGGCGGTTCGCACTTGACTGTGAGATTACGCCATCGAGCGATAAAGTCGGTGTTGCTTTCATTCTTCCCCGGCTTGGTCCTCACAAGGTCGGCAATGGAGATTTTATCACTGACACTCATGAACCTTTGCCGAAACAGGGACTCCATTTGGGCAAAGGTAATGACGGACCCGTCCGGTATACTCGCATACCAGTCGAAGGCAACGCCGGTCAGGCTGTTGACAAACTGACGAAGAAGGAGCGCGTCATTGCCCCCTGTATTTCCGCACGATGCTTTGAAGTGGGCGACGTGCTGATTTGCATTCCCTGTTCCATCAAATCTTCCGAACTTAGGAATAACGTAGCCGCTTGGGAACTCAATCAGATTGTACTGCGCGGGATATGGCCGCCCACTACTGCCGATTTCTTTCTGAGCTTCAGCTTCGGCCACCAATGTTTTAACCTTGCTGGTGACCAAATCCATTATCCGATCCTGTGTTAGCGAGATAGTGCTATCTGGGGCCAAGGCATCCCTAGAAGCGAAATGTGGCCGGCTTTCATGCGGCTCGACCAGTCTTGGTCCCAAAGGAACAGGCATTGGATGCCTCGGATTGTCATCACCCGGCTGATTAGTAGCGGCTTGTGCCTGATTGGGAGGCGCTCGAGCAATTTAAGCCGTAAGCTGCATCACTACGTTTGTTAAGTCGTCAATTTTCGAATAGAGCTTGGCCATCTCTTTATCTTTGCTCCTGAGCTGTTTTCGAAGCTCTTGAAGCAGCTCTTGCTCTGCGGTCCTGGGGCGGAAAGTCGGCTCTTCCTCGCCGTCCGAGCTTGACTCTGCATGGACCGAGAGGTTTTTCTGCCCATCTTCCTCCTCGAGAGGGTTTTCTTCATCCAACGGAGGCGACTGTTCTTGGGAAGCGGCAACCACATTCAAGCCAGATTGCACTTGGGATGTGGTGGCCCCATCCTTGCTTTTGCTGCGAAGGTTGTCGCTGGGACGCCCGCCCGCCATATAGACCGTATGGACGACATATCCAGCCGTCTTTTTATTATCGGTGGCTGATTTCACGGATCGCTGTCTTGGCCCTCCTGTTTCGGTAGCGGGCGGTCGATTGAAGGCGGCTGGCCTAACCAGGTTCTTGAATGGTGCTGGCGCTTCTTTTCTGGGTTTACCCTGCTGCTTTCGTGCGGCACAGAGTGCTTGATAGACTCTTGAAGAGACAGTGTCATACGTTTTCTGTTGGGGCCGGGACACGTCTCTTTGTGGCACTGTTCGGACCGCCGTTTTCTTGATTCTGGCGGTCATGGCATTTTTCTGAACCCACTTCAGAGGCTCGAAGGAATTGCTGATTCTTACGTCCGACTCAGCCGTCGTCATGGGGAAACCCTGCACTTGGAACTTCACACGATTCCATTTGGCCAAAGCCCTGGCCCTCTTGTTGACTCGATACCTGAGCCGCTTCTGCCTTAACTTTTCTGTTCTAAGCACTTGGCAGACTTCGGCTCTTTGGGAAGACGCCGCAGACTGGGTGATGGAGGGACTTGGAGATACGCTCGATTGTGCATTTGTTGGAGTCCTCGCCTGAGCTCGTCCGCAACATTTGATGTTGCCCTTTGTACCAAAGTTTTTTCCCCCTGCTGGAGCACCAGGGAATCGTTCAGATACCGTCTTAAGTTTCGGTTGTGGTTCCTTGGCGATCACGACATTCGGCCTCTTACCCCTTGAGACTGGCTTGGCCACCTGTTCCGCCGGGATCTCCGCCAGATGAGCGCTACCGGCAGGGTAGATGATGACGGAGCCAAACTGGCGGGGCGGTTCCTCCCACTGTTGACTGAGGCTTGCAGAGAGAACCACACGAGCGTTGATCTTGACCACGTACGGAATCGGGGTCACGTTGGAAGCTGAATTCGTCTGGGGAGACATTGTCGTCGAAGGTTGATTGCTGCATGGAAAAAAGAACATCATTTCAGTATAGGCAATCGATATGTATATTGATTGAGTTCGCATGAACGTTTAACCCGAAATATGGGAGGAGAGATTGGTCCCACCGGGCGTGCCAGAATCTGTAGGGTGTTTTTCGTCACCCCATTGAGATGGGAATACGCGCACGCTTCTCAGGCGTACTACAGATTCCCCCTGCCTAGGGTAGGCCGGAGTTTAATGATTGTGGGGATCCGAATCTCCGGCAGCCGCGGACTAAGCTGCCGTTAATTACCCCTCGCCTTTGGGGCGAGGGAACCTCCGATTAACGGGTTAAACTGGTCATGCGAACTCAATGTGCAGTGTACGTGTGTTTTGTTTTGAAAGGGGGTTTTGGATATATCGGGAGCCACACAGAGTTTTTACGGGGGTCCCGCTACCCGGATAGCGGGCTGGAGGTCAAGCGGGCTAGCAGCCCCCTTGCGGCCCAAAAATTTTTGGAGGGGGAGAATGTTGCGGAGTATGTGTATGTGTACATATGTATACATATGTATATACATACATGTATATATAAACAAAAGGGGGGAAAAGACATCCAAAGGATGCATGGGGCCAGCGCCTTGAGCGCTGTGCGCTTAGGTGCTGTGCGCTCAGGCGCAAGCGCGCCACGTGTCGGCACGTGGGCGCTTTGCGCTCGGGCCCAAGGCGCCGGAGCGCAAGCGCGCGCGCCACGTGTCGGCACGTGGGCGCTTTGCGCTCGGGCGCAGTGCGCCGGAGCGCAAGCGCGCCACGTGTCGGCACGTGGGCGCTTTGCGCTCGGGCGCACTGCGCTGGAGCGCAAGCGCGCGCCACGTGTCGGCACGTAGGCGTTTTGCGCTCGCGCGCAGTGCGCTGGAGCGCAAACGCGCCACGTGTCGGCACGTAGGTGCTTTGCGCTCGAGCGCTAGCGTGCCGGTGAGGAAAAGAGGGCTTTTAACCCCAGAAACTCCCGGAAGGGAAATTAGTGGAGTTAAACTCCTGAAAAAAATATATATATATATATTTTGGTTGAGGAAATGGGTTCTTCTTCTTCCTTCTCTGTTGGCTGGCTCAAAAGATGTGAGATCTAAAAATCTCTTCTTTCTGAGATCTAATGGTAGATCCAAGTTCCCATTTGTAGGTTTTGTGGTGAAAAACTAATTTGTTTTATAAAAAGAAGAGTAAAACTCTTGATTTAATTCAAGAGAAAGAAGAGGATTTTGGAACTTTGAAGAAGAAGAAAAGATCTCAGATTTGGAAAAATTTTTTAGAGAGAGAAAAAGTTTTTTGGGATATTTCATTATCCTTGCCTTTATAGGCTACACACTTTACACATAGCCCCTTGGGCTTCACAAAATGGCATTTTGCCTATCCCATGGCTCATGTGCCATTTCTTTTTGCACATAAGCCATGGGCTTTACAAAAATTTGGCTTTATGCCTATTTTTCTTACATTTATCCATAAAATAAACTAAAAGAAATGCAACAAAATTATTTATTACAAAATTTTTATCTTAGCATGGGGGGAGGCCGGCCGCTTCATGTTCTGGCTCGACCCGGGCATGGGCCCACTGGATCTGGGCTTGGGCCCACTTGGCTTGGGGTTGACTTTGATTTTGACTTGGTCAACCAGGGTGTAAATTTTTACCCCAACACCTACCGTGTTAATGAAAACTCAAACATGCCATAGATCCAGAAAACATACATATTTGACACCATGATATGAATTTAAACTAGAACTGTATCGTTATACGGTTAAATAAATTGAACTTTAAACCTGATCGTCTGAATGAATAGGCTTTGAGCTGGCTCAACAGAACCATGAGCCGTCTCATACAAACAGAGAGTTAAAACCCACCTTTTGACATGTCGTGAGTAGTCTCAAGTTTGGACTTGAGCCGTCTCAAGTCATGGTCGAGCCGGCTCAACCTAATAGTGAGCCATCTCATGGAAACATATAGAACATAGGTCTTCCCTAGCATTGTTGAGCCGTCTCAAGATATAATGAGCCGTACGTGTCGAGCTGGCTCAATATCCTTTTGAGCCATCTCTTACAACCAGATTTCAAAACCATGATTATAGACGACTTGTGAGCCGGCTCAACAATTATGAGCCGTCTCAAATTGCTATGACATCTGAATTAATACTAGACATGTATTGTGATCTTATTATGATATTATATTTACTATGAGACTTCTTATTTGTTATATCTACAAGATTTACATGAATATACCTATTATATGCTTGACTCGACTTGAATCGAACCATGAATACAACTTGATGTGAATACTTGAACTTAACATGACTACTTGCACTCGACATGAACTCAACTTGAAACTTGAACTTGTACTCTCTTATGCATTCATAGATTCAATCATGGCTTCTAACATTAATTATAATCTAAAATACACGGGGTGTTGGGATAGTTTGAGTGTGAGTCCAACGAAATCTCAAGAGTCCCCCTAGTACATGAATCCATGAGTACTAACACATACATACTCATGAGGGCCCGTGTTTTCTTACCCCTGGATAACAGCCTGTTGGATTTGTGAACACTTCAATGATGGTTGAAGTCTCGTTACTAACACTTGATTCGGGCCCGTGATTCCTTACCCCTGAATTACAGCCTTAGGTTCGAGAATACTCTTGAGATGTGTTGATATTCACACTTGAACCGATGTTAGGTTTGTTTACCCTTTTGTAGAGACTTCTTAAAACACATTTTCAATTACTTCATGTCTAGCACTTTTACTTATTACATACTTATTGTTATCGACAATATGTCTACACTACATTGCCATGTTATATAAAACTGCTATGTTATATAGAATTGCCATGTTTAGTTTAATTTCCATGCTTAACTATTAACCTTTACTTGTTCACTGCTCAATAATTTTCCTTCTCAATTATTTATTTTGCCTTTATACACTTATGCTTATAAACCCACCATATTGGGATTTACCGAGCGCAAGTTCGCTGACAGGCATTCCATCCTGCTTTCTTTTTTTTTGAAATGTTCGTCAGGTGATGTTGAGACAGAGGAGATAGAACCGGCAGAAGGGGATTACTCACAGCTTCCGTCGCAAGTGGACTTCTAGTTTCATTCCAGCTTTTACATTTCTAGCATGCCTCTTGTTAAGGCTTTCTTTATTTTTACCGTTTATTATATTCAGACATTTTGTCTTTGTTGAACTATGTAGAACTTGAATGTAATAATTAGTTGTTGGATTTTCATTCTATTGTTCACTCTTATTATATTTATGTGCTTACTAAACGCTTAATGTATTTGTTGTGAGAAAGAACCTTCTCGGAATAAATGCGTTGTGGGTCTCGTCACGTACCTATTACCGTTCTTTTGGGAAGAGGGGCGTGACAGGTTTTATTGGTGACCCATTACATTTCTAGCATGCCTCTTGTTAAGGCTTTCTTTATTTTTACCGTTTATTATATTCAGACATTTTGTCTTTGTTGAACTATGTAGAACTTGAATGTAATAATTAGTTGTTGGATTTTCATTCTATTGTTCACTCTTATTATATTTATATGCTTACTAAACGCTTAATGTATTTGTTGTGAGAAAGAACCTTCTCGGAATAAATGCGTTGTGGGTCTCGTCACGTACCTATTACCGTTCTTTTGGGAAGAGGGGCGTGACAGGTTTTATTGGTGACCCATGCAGGTTGATTATGCATGAACATTGTAAGCAATATATTATAAGAATTGAGAAATTCAGCAACTTTTACTTTCCTTGCATTTTGATTGGTGTGAAAAAAGAGTTTTTATGTTTCCTAAATACCACAATATAACAGTGTCGCAATAGCTAGCCGATAGTGAGTACGGGCCATCCATAGGGAAATGGTGAACTATTTTTCTTATTTTAGACTAGATAATAGAAGAAAGGTTGGATTTTTATCGTTTTATACTAAAAAGATTTGAAAATTTCTTAAGAAAAGGGCTTGTAGGGTTTTTAGGATTGAGTAGTTAATGGATGGAATTATAAAAATAATTCTTTTTATCTTTTAATTATTTAATACCAGAGAAATAGCGATCAATGTGAATTAGGGTGCTTGGAGAGATTAGGGATTCTCTCTACTGACTCTTGTCCTTCTATTGATCCCTATTGATCTCAAGCCCTCAACAAAGTAAGTATTAACGAATCTCAAATCGACGTCGCAACTATCAAGAATTGGTAGCACGCCCGAATAAGAGGGTTAAGACTCTTTTGTTAAAATTTATAAAAATTAAATCATAAGAAGATAATAAGGGATTTTTTCATCCATTATACTATCCTTTCCTACAAACCCTAACAAGCGAGAATTTACTTGTTTATTGGGAAAAACGAAGTAAAAGAAGAAAAGTAGAAGAATAAGGAACCCATAAGAAAAATAAAAAAAGAAAAGTGCGGAAAATAAATGCAGAAAATAATGAGACAAAATTAAAAGAGAAACTATCTTTTATTGAAAATTTGCATTACAGACTTTGATTGGGTAAAAAACTAAAAGAACTAAAAACCCTAGATTGCTCGATAGATCCATCCAAAGATAGATTTCTGCTCGGTCTTTTATATAGGTTCCGAAACTTGAAATCCTAGACGTCATTGTTCTCTGCCGAAAGCCGGGAAGGACAAACGTCTTCCCTGAATTTGGGAGCAGATACTATTCGGTTTTATCCGTCCACCTCTTCGAAAATTCCAAGTTGATTTATGGTACCGTATATCGGAGGTTTAGACGGATGCCGCTGATGTAGCAGACTTCGTCAGATTCCCCCTCGTTTGAGGGGTTTTTGATTGTGGGGACGCTCTTCCCTATAGGCGCAAGCCCCTGCAGTTAATTACGCTACCGCATTGCGGTAACCAGTTTCTCCTTCTCCAGATGGTCACTTCGTGTCGTGTGTGTTTATTTTATTTTTGGTTGCCCGTGGATTGTATACGGAGACTAATTTATGTTGTCGCCCGTAGGGCGTGAATTAGAACACATCCGTATCTTCTTAGATTTGGGTTTGGGTTGGGTTTAAGAATCGTTAATCTCATTTAAGACTAAGATCAACTTAAACGTTTGTTGAGGATACGTTAATCTAATTTTAGACTAAGATCTACTCAACAGGATCATTTAGATCCAACAAAAGAGCATTTGGGTTCTATCGTTTTAGTTTAGGGACTTTGCGGTCTATAAGTTTAAGGACATCATAGTCTATAGAGTTTAAAGACATCATAGTCTAGTTTAGAGACATCATAGTCTGTAGGGTTTAGTTTAGGGATGTTGCGGTCCATAATTAGTTTAAGGACATTGCGGTCCAGTTTAAAGACGTCATAGTCTGTAAAGTTTAAAAACATCATAGTTTATGAGTTTAAGGACCTCACAGTCCATAAAGTTTAAGGACATCTTAGTCCAGTTTAAAGACATCATAGTCTATGAGTTTAAGGACCTCACAGTCCATAAAGTGTAAGGACATCATAGTCCATTAGTTTAAGGACCCCATAGTCCATAAAGTTTAAGAACATCTTAGTCCAGTTTAAAGACGTCATAGTCTGTTTGGTTTTGGTTCAACCATTTGGGGATGCACCAAAAGTTATCGGTTATTGGGATCCTCCACCTCTCTGAAGACGTTGAAGAATTACAACGATATATATCAGAGGTATGAAGAGATGAACCCTTGAACCAATGTTGATTGAAAGGCTCTGGGAATTACTTTGAATGTCATATGGGATGATCAATTTTGGAAGACAAGAGTATAGTTGGGGTTTAGTTTCAGGGGATCTTGCCTCTTGAAGATTTAGCTAATTTGGGCTAAGATTGGCTCGAATATAGTGTTAAACACTAGAGTACATTTGGCGCTCATGTGCTCCCACGTGAGGCGCTTAAACTAGTGTTAAACACTAAAACTGAAGCGCTTACGTCGGGTCACGTGAGGCTCCTGAAGATTGGGCCTTACTTCTTTTATTTTACTCTCAGAATATGCATATAAGTGTTAAACACTTGACCTTTATGACCATCACGTGTGGGCACGTGATGGGTATCCATGCGTTGGATATTAAAAGTATTTGTCATGGGTCACGTGGGAGCACGTGATACACCCTAAAAGAGAAATTGTCTTGGCTTTACTTTCTTTTGTTTTGAGGAGCTTTTTAAGGGTCATGTGGGAGCACGTGATACACCCTAAAAGAGAAACTGTTTTTATTGTTTTCCCTTTTCCTTTTTTAAATAAGTGTTAAATACTTTGGGAAATCTCTTTTTCTGGTCCAAAGAAAGGGGGTCACGTGTTACCACGTGATCATCAATATGCATATAATTCTGAGTTTCAAGTCCTTTACTAACTTCTTTTCTCTTCTTTTTTTATAGGAATTTAATTCCTCGGAAATTTGCATGGCAGAATCTCCCCAATGAGAATTAACTTTTCAATTTTATGGGAGATCTGCTTCTGCAGATCTATCACTATGAGGAAGAACTAAGTTCTTATATTAGTGGTTAAACCCTATCCTTGTTGGAGGAATTAAATTCCTATATGTTTTTGTGGGAGAATAGAATTCTCTGAACTTAGGTCTTCCCTTAGGTTTTAGATCTGCATGGCAGAATCTCCCCGATAAGAATTAAATTCTCAACTTATAGGGAGATCTGCTTCTGCAGATCTTCAACCAGAGGAAGAACTAAGTTTTTATTTAGAAGAGTTAAACACTTGGTTTTGAGAATTAAATTATCTTTTGTTTTATGGAATGATCTCCTTCATTCTCTTACCTAGAGTTTCTTTCTTCTCTGAAGAGATCTTCTTCTCTCTGGAGAATTAAATTCTCTTTTTCTTTTGTTTTTAGGGAGAGGTTTTTCTCTTTTTCTCTGTTCAATCCTCTCTTCTGTATTCTTTTTCTGTTGTTGTATCCCTCCTTTCTCTTCTCTTCTTGGCTCCTATTTATAGGAGAAAGAAAAGAATCAGTTTGTTCAGCCGATCTCTTATTGAGAGATTTTGATTAATTTTATAACCAATTAGATCATTCGGTGAATTTTATTCATCATTGGATTTTTTAATCCATAAGATATTTTATTTGTTGTTCCTGCCAAATTTTAGGAAAATATTTCCTCATACAGAATCTTTCTATAAATTGGTGATTTTTAATCATCATTGGATTTTTAATCCAACGGTGCTCCCTTTTACAGAGTGCAATCTTTTTTGTTTGGAAAGATCTAAGGAAATATTTTTCCAATTAGGGTTTTTGATTCCTTTTAATTAGAATTTAATTCTATTAGTTCAGAGGGTTTAAGAGTCTATCACGTGTTGGCACGTGACCTTACCAATTAAGCATTTAATTAGAATTTAATTCTATTGGTTCAGACTTTAGAGGGATCAGGAACCCATCACGTGTTGGCACGTGACCCTACTGATTAAGCATTTAATTAGAATTTAATTCTATTAGTTCAGAGGGCTCAGAAACCCATCACGTGTTGGCACATGACCCCACTGATAAAGCATTTAATTGGAATTTAATTCTATTAGTTCAGAGGGCTCAGGAATCTATTAAGTGTTGGCACATGACCCCACTGATTAAGCATTTAATTAGAATTTAATTCTATTAGTCCAGAAGGCTCAGGAACCCATCACGTGTTGGCACGTGACCCCACCGATTAAGCATTTCCAATTGTTTATTTCATTCAGCACCTATAGGCTTTGCCTGTAAAAGGTCACGTGCCTGCACGTGAGACCCGATCACGTGTGGGCACGTGATGCCCCCTTTAGGGGTTTTCCTTGCTGCTTAATTTGTATTTTATTCAGTTCTCATGAGGAAACAAATGCTTTTAATTCCTTTTAATTAGAATTTAATTCTATTTATTCAGTGGGTTCAAGAGCCCATCACGTGTGGGCATGTGACTTTATCAATTAGGCATTCAGGCATAGATAGAATCTGCCTATAAAAGGTCACGTGTTTGCATGTGAGGCCCGGTCACGTGTTTGCATGCAAGGCTCGGTTTGGGGGTTTTCCTTGCTGCTTTATTTGTATTTTATTCAGTTCCCATGAGGGAACAAATGCCCCCACAGCGTTGTTCTCACATGTTTGCACGTGAGTGCAACGCTGTCATCTTTGTGGCCGTTGGATTTGCCTAGGGAACGAGGCAGATGAACCGTTTCCTATCACGTCCTATAAATGCAGCGGTCTCATTAGTAACGCCTCCATTCCTTCAACTTCTTCCTTCTTCATTTTCTTTAAGAATTTAACTCTCTTTCTCAGAGCTCAGTTCTCTGTTCAACAAAACAAAATCCAGAGTTTAACTCTATCAACAAAAAAAATCTTTTTTCAGGTAAGGATCTTGAACGACTGAGGAACTTTTTATAAAATTCTCTTTGGATATTAAATCCACACCAAGGTTTTTTCCCTTTAATAAAAGCTCATCTTTCCAAGTTCTAAGAATGCACGATCTTTAGGTAGTAAGCCCCCAATGTTAGGCGTTTTTCTGCTCTTAGGGGATTGATGATGGTACTTGTTTTCATCTGGAATTTAATTCCATTTCAAAGAGCTCAGCTCTGAAAATTTTCTTGGAATTTAATTTCTCTGTTCAAAAGGAATTTAATTCTCTCAGAGAACTTAGTTCTAACAAGAAGACCTCTTGGGATTTTTATCCTCAGTTGTTCTTGACAAAAATTTTTAGGAGAGATTCTGTTTGATTTGTACAGAGTTTATGATGGGCTTTTCCTTGGGGGAATGTGCAGAGATGTTTGAAATCCACTTATTCATCTATTGAGAATCTTCCTTTTGTTCTCATAATGATTACTCTGCCTCATCATTAGTGAGCCGCCATATTGATTTTGTGGGGCCCATATGTTTTGCAACCAATGGTCCCATGAAATAAGCTGCTTGTCGTTTTCTTTCATTGTCTTTATATATATATATGCACACGTGTGGGTTTCATTAACAGTTTTCCCTTCTCTTATTTCAGGAACAACGACTTCTCTTCCATACTTTCTTTTTACCCGCTCGGAGGCTGCTTTTCCTCAATCACCGTCCGACGAAGAAGTGATGGCAATGATTAGGGCTCATGACCCGGATTGTACCAACCTGATTTTGTGGGGAACCTGGTACGGGCATATCATTTGGGGCCGCCGCAGCTTTCTTTGCGAGGTGCCAACAGAGCCTCTCCACTCATTCTTGCCGATGGAGCGTCCGCAGACTGCCTTTGCCATGGAGGTGCTGGATTGGACTCCTACGGGCCGGCTTGAGCCATCGACAACTGGGATACCAAACCACCCTTTGCCAGCCACAGACATCTTAGGGCGTCGTATTTGCCAAGGTGAAGCCCAGTCCTGGGGACAAGTCTATAAGATAGGGCTTATCCCTCGCCATCCAACGGGCTATCTTCTCTGGGCTCGTTATATCTTGTCTGCCCATCATGCGCGACTGCAGAAGGTCGGGCTTTATCAGGCGGTGTATGCGTCTCTCTTTCATTATCAGTCTCCCCATATCTGGTGGGTTAAAGCTTTCCTAAATCAATGGATCCTCTTACTAACACTTTCTTATTAAGGGATCGTGAAGTTTCAATTTCTTTGGAAGAGTTTCGCGAGATCTCCGGATTGCCTATATGGGGAGCGCCCTATGAAGAATTGCTGCCTCCTGACGAGTATGCATTCGCAACTGTGCCTGCTATGCTTGACGGCTTGTTGACCGAAAATGCCGTGCGTCACAAGTATCCAAGTCTAATCAAGACTCTGGGTATTTTGAGAAGCTGTTCACAGAGTCAGAGGAACAAGGCGTCACTTTTAAGAATTTTATCGCATGCTTCCTTCGTGGAGACGTCCTATCAAAGGAGGCTCCGAAATTCACGAATATTAACGACCTCTTCGGGTTTGGGCTAAATAAGCTACCGGCCAGAGAAGAAGATTTGCCACAGTTTTACATCCCAATATTGTCGGCCGTACCTTTTGAGTCGATTGCGGCTTCAGGTATGGATGAAGACACTTTCTTCGTCGGTTTTATCAGCCTTTGGCTCAGTTGGTTTGTCGTTCCAACGCATCGTCGCTTTATGAGAGCCTTGGTCATTTATTCTGCTCATCGCATTGCCGAAGGGACACGACTAGCCGTGGGCATTGCAGGGTTATCACACTTGTACCATGGGCTGAGTACTGCGGCCAATACCTTAACCCTGGGTGTGGATGGGGTGAGTTTCTCTCTTCATTATTTTACGTCGTGGATTGAGATGCACGTGTTAGGGGCATTCGCTGCTCACCAGAGACTGGGTTTTTATGATGCTTATACCTTCCCGCGGCTCATGAAGTTGGTGAACGCTTCTGCTCCTGATCCGACTCAGTTAGGGGCTCTTCGTGTGCTGCTTAATCCTTATGCCAATGAAGGCGGGATGGTATTCAATGATCGAGTCCTCTTTACTCCTTCGGGACCTATTCAGCAGCTGTTTGATTTATCGAAAGAGGGAGCACCATCCTTGAAGCCTAGGGAAGCCATGCACTTGTATTCGATCAGACCGGGTTATTTGGTGTTTCGTCGAAATGATGCGGTTCTTTTTATGCGGTATAATCCATACCGCTTTGCCCAAAAATTGGGTTATAACTAGGGTGTTCCCTTCGAGGCATTCATAGTGGAGCCCAGCTCATCTTTAGAAGTTGTTCATGGCGCCACTCATCACTTCATGCGGCTGAACACCGGCTCTCGCTTCATGATCCCTGAGGCCGACTACATTCCAAGGCATGTGGGGGCTTTTACGGGTTGGTACCGCCACCGAGTTGGTCCCATCATTGCTGAGGAGAAGAGGATACTTTTTGGATATAGAGCTCCCGCCCCGATCCAGGCTATGGGAGTCCCGCCGCGACCGCGGACAATGGTTTGCCCTCCCTTGAGGGGTACTTATGCCTTACTTATTCCTGAGGCGGTGGATGCGAGCCTGACTCCACCCACAGTTGGTATGCCGATGCGACTAGAGCTCAGGCAAGGGCTTCTGATGAGGCGTCAGTAGAAGTTCCATCAGTTGCGGCATCATCGATGGCAGTGTCGTCATCGGTAGCACCGCCAAAAGAGGATACTAGAGGCGAGGTTGGGCAACGTCGTACCAAAGCGCCAAGGGAAGGAAGCGATCATCTTCCAGTGCTAGTTCCGGGTCGAAGCGGAGGAAGAAGACAGTCACCGGTCTGCTTGACTTTTTAATGGAATCCGAGCCTATCGTTCAAGATGAACTAATATCTATGCAAGAGCCAGAAGATGGTCTTCTTTTTCCAGGTTCATCTGCCGAGGAAGCCGCACAATTGGCTGAGGCTATAAGGCGTTCCCAGGATGAGACCGAGAACGTGTGCGTCTCGAAGAGTTCCTATCCTGCCGTAATATTCTACGAAGATCCTCCATCTATACGGCGAGTATTTATAGGTCCTTTGGAGCAGGGGGGCGAGATAGCCCTCAAAAAGCCTATCTCAGCCGCTTCTGAAGATGAGTTGTCGTTGTGGACCGGCGGCCATGAATCTACCCTAGAACCCCGGTGAGCATACCTTCTTAGGAAGGAACGTCAGCTTGAAAAAGCTATACTCGAGGCATCTTGGCGTATCGGTATGCACGTTTTCTGTATTTTTCCTTTGGCAAGTAATTTATTTTGCTTTCTATGTCTTCTTATCTTCGTAAAACTTTGCAGGGACTTCGGCCATGGCAGAGAATCTGAGCTCGAGTAGTGTCTTGACCGTGGACTTTTTAAATATCCCCGATGAGACACCAGTAGGTATGGAGGGGATCGCTACAGTTGCTATTCCTGCTGCAGAGCTTCCATTGGCGGCAACTGTTCCCCTTGTGCCCGTTCACCCTGAAGAGGTGTCCCTTCCGGCCGTGGATTTAATAGACCTTTCTGGTGATGGCCTGGAGATGGTGGAATAGGTAAATGAGATTGCCTTCTCTGAAGTGGTGGCCTCTGCCCCTCGACTGATAGCCGTCACACCAGCAAATGTCTCCGATGATGTGCTTGAGGGTATGGAGGAGGCTGCCGAAGCTGCTATCTCTCCTGTTCAAAGTAGGAGGAGTATCGAAGGTATTCTTCTATCTTTTGTTTTTAATGATCTCTTCATAATCTGAATCCTTCCGTCTTTTCAGAATTACATGGATTAGCGGCGTCTATCGCGGATCTATCCCCTAGAAAGTCTTTCCAGCGTTTGCTCGAGATGGCCACTCCGCAGGCAATATCCCCACAACGCATTTTCCTTTCTTCCGGGCATGGTTAGTGTTATTTGCCCCTCCTAATGGCATTATTATTATTTTGTATAACGATGCTAATGTCTTCTGCAGTTCTGGAAGCTGACGACGAAGTTGAGATCCTTGACGGGCCTGGAGATCTTTTAAACCCTTCTTGCATGACTGTGGGTAAGTAAAGTTTTGACGTTGTTCCATCTGCTCTTTGTTTGTAAATCTAGTTGATTATTTATGAATCTTGATACTTTTGCCCGTTCTTATTCCACTGGAATCTCGCATCCTTATGCCACTTGGCCCTTATGCCCTACGCGCATCTGAACAGATGGTGAAGCAAAGCCTTCACTCTTTGTCGGCTCTCATCGAAGATCTTCGTGCTGGTAGCTCGATCACGGCCGAAGAATTTGCTGCTAAAGCCAACATTTCTCTCCCCTTTCTTGCTGCTTACCATGATGAAATATTGGTGCGTGTTTGGGTCGAGTTTTTTCATCGGGTGGAGGCTTGCTTACATAGTCTTGAGTGCACGCGCCTTCCATCAGAGGTCGTGGCTGCAAAGGCGAGCTTGCGGGGGCTGGTTGAACGGTGCGCTGCAAATCTGCAGTCATGTGAGAAGAGGTTCAACCGAAAGTTTTCAGAGAGGGAGCTGGCTTCCAATGCGCTGGGGGAACTTCAAACTGAACTCACGGCCAAGACCACTCGTGCGTATGAACTTTTGCGGGTGCTTCAAGAAGCTATCAGGAAGGTGGCAGCTATTGATAAAGCCGTCATTTTTATTTGCGAGATGGTTGAAGCTCACAAAGTTACCGAAAAGGAGCTTGAAAGTCGGCTCTCCTCGTACCAGGCCCAACAGTCTCAAGCGGAGGTCCGTTTCATAGCAATAACAAATTATGAAGCCGAGACCCAGCGGAAAAAGGATGAACTGAAGAATCTATTAAACCGTCCGCCGTCTTAAACAAATGTATATGTTTCTTTTTATTCTCCTTTTGTACTTACTCCTGAATGAGAGTATTTTTTGATTCTTTTATAGATTGTACTTTGTATTCATTTTGATTCATGAATAAAAGACATATTTTGTTTCATGGTGGTGTATCCCTTTTAGCAAATGCATTTTGTGGATAATCTATTTTGATATCTTTGTAGGACAGTGATGGCTTAGGAGTCAGGTTCAGATCTGCCTCCTAAGGCTTTCCAACTTTATGAGCCGTGAGGGTCTCATAAAGATTTTTCTCCCTACGAGTCGAGAGGATCTCGTAGGTGTATTTTCTCCTTAGGAATCATGAGGATTCCTAAGTGTGTTTTTCTCTTGAGAGTCGTAAGGATCTCCCAAGAGAATTTTCTTCCTTACAAGTCGAGAGGAATCGTAAGTGATTGATGAGTTGACTTGCTCCCGAATCAAAGCATTGCTTTGACGGGGAGGTTGAGGGTTGACTTTGGCCGTTTTCCACGGGGTCAGGATTGACTTTAGCCATGTTCCACGGGGTAAGAGGTTTACTTTAGCAATACGGGGTCAGGATTGACTTTAGCCATACGGGGTCAGGATTGACTTTAGCCATACGGGGTCAGGATTGACTTTATCCATATAGGGTCACGATTGACTTTAGCCATATGGGGTCAGGATTGATTTTAGCCATAAGGGGTCAGGATTGACTTTAGCCATACGGGGTCAGGATTGACTTTAGCCTTACAGGGTCAGGAGTTGACTCTCGGTTGTCTGTGCACCGCCGAGCCATGGAACTTGGAACTTTGCCGCGGCTCCGAGATAGTCTCTAGGCTTTCTGTGAACCTTTGAGATTTGGAACTAGGGGCTTTGCCATGGCTCCGTTTTGCTGACGTTGCGTCTGTTGTAATGAGACGAATGTCGAGGTGGTCTCTAGGTTGTCTGTGAACCATCGAGATTTGGAAGTAGGGACTTTGCCATGGCTCCGCTGGATTGTTGCGTCCGAATCCTGCTGGAATGAGGAGGAACGCTGTTGTGGGTCTCCAGGCTGTAGATGCGGCCGTCGAGATTTAGAACTAGGGACTCTGCCGTGGCTCCGAGATAGTCTTTAGGTTGTCTGTGAACCTTCGAGATTTGGAACTAGGGGACTTTGCCATGGCTCCGTTTGTTGACGTCGTATCTGCTTCTGGTTGGAACGAGAAGGAACGCCGTTGTTGATCTCTTGAGATGCAGATGTTACCATCAAGACTTGGCTCTCTTTCTGATGGAGCCTGGTGGGATGATATGATTCTCTCTTTGTTTGTGCCCCTGGATTGTATACACGGATCGATGTGATCTCATCTATAGGGCAAAAGTTTCATGTTATATGTATTATATTATTTTTTTTTGTTTTCTTTCCACGATGTGCTATCATTTCAGCTTTTTGTATCGTGAAAGTCGCGATTGCCTAATCATTTCGGCTATTTTTCACGGTGCTCAATCATTTCGGCCTTTTTTATCTTTTTACTCGCTGCTTTTTATTGCGAGTTGCCCGATCATTTCGGCTATTTTGTATGCATATATTTTACTTGCTGATTTTGTTGAAAGTTACCCCATCATTTCGGCTATTTCATATGCATTTATAGCTCGCTGACTTTTTGCTGCGAGTATGGACCTTGGAATCTGATGCTAATCTCAGCATCAACATCAGCATCGCTACGACTGGAATATTGCCAGGAGCGTATCATCATTTGCCGTGAAAGGACTTGGGATTTGATACCGATTTAGGCATCAGCATCGCTACAACTGGGATATTGTCAGGAGCGAATCATCATTTGCCTTTGTCGGTTCGAACAAAGGTGGCTTAGCAAACATGGTTAAGATCTTATCGACTAAGGATTTTGACTTTATGAGCCGTAAGGGTCTCATAAAGATGTTTCTCCCTATGAGTCGTGAGGACCTCGTAGGTGCGTTTTCTCCTTAAAAATCGTGAGGATTCTTAAGTGTATGTTCTCTTATAAGTCGTAAGGATCTTACAAGAGTGTTTTCTCCTTATAAGTCGAGAGGACTTACAAGGGTCGTTCACCGTGTGAGCATATCCCTAGTTGCTGGTGGAACTCTGTTAGGGAAATATTTATTCGTGCCTGTGGATTGTATACAAGGGTCAGCATTGAACCGCTTGTAGGACAATCTGGAGAGTGTGATGGCTTAAGAACATGTTCAGATCCATGTAGCTTAAGGCTTTTGAATCTTATGAGCCGTGAGGGTCTCATAAGAGGGTTCTCCTTACGAGTCGTGAGGATCTCGTAAGTGTAATTTCTCCTTAGGAATCGTGGGGATCCCTAAGTGTGTTGCTCCCTTGTGAGTTGTAAGGATCTCACGCAGGTATTTTCTCCTTACAGGGCCGAGAGGACCTTGCAAGTGTCTTTTAACGAGATTGCGCCCTTTCGGGTTTTCACAAACTCGCCGGTAGCTCTCCTGTTTTTACTCACGGAGCCCTTTCGGGTTTTCATCCGTGCCCATTTCGCTTATGGACGTACCGTTTTTTTTATTTCTTTTATTTCTTTTCTTTTATTTCTTTTTACTTTTTCTTTTTACTTTTTTTTTGCGTCAGCCATAGGATGCTGCGGTCCGTAGTAGTTTATAGACGTCTCGGTCAGTTGCTAGTTTTAGGACATTGCGGTCCATCGTTAGTTTAGGGACGTTTCGGTCCGCTATTAGGGACGTTTCGGTCTTCTATTAGTTTAGGGACGTTTCGGTCCTCTATTCTCCATGTTTGGGACGGGGTATCGGTGGATACTATTTTCAAAGTCCGCACTCAAGAAGATAGCGAGCGGACATAAGCGTCGTCATCTATCATTAACCTGGTTCGTGACTCGTCAAGCATAGTATCTCTTAAGGAATCGACCGTTTATTGGTCGGAAGGGTCTTTCTCCATGCATATTCATGAGCAAGTAAGCCCCGCCCTGGTAGACTTTGTCTATGATGTACGGGCCTTCATAGTTCGGCTCGAATTTCCCCCGTTTGGCACGATTGGGGATCATAGGTCTCTTGACCACCAGCACGAGTTTGCCTTGGCGGAATGTTCTCGGCCTAGTCAATCTCTCGTATGAGCGCGTCATCTTTGCTTTGTAAGCTTCCAAGTTTTGCTGCGCCATGAGCCGGGTTTCGTCAAGGGCGTCGAGCTTCTCAAGCCGAAGATGAGCATTGTCTTCGTTCGTTAGTTCGTAATGAACCGCCACTCGTAAGGAGGACAGCTTTATCTCCAAGGGGAGTACTGCTTCAGTGCCGAATACCAATGCATACGGCGTTGTGTTTGTAGCCGTTTTGAACGTAGTTCGATATGCCCAGAGAGCTTCATGCAGTCTCTCGTGCCAGTCCTTTTTATTTTTGGACACCGTCTTTTTCACGATCTTCGTCAAGGTCTTGTTGAAAGCCTCAGCCAGACCGTTAGCTCGGGGATTATAGACCGAAGAGTATCTCCAGTCTATATTATGTTGCTGCACGAAGTGGCTGATTTTATGACTTCTGTAGGCCGGCCCGTTAACGGAGATAATCCGTCGCGGAGTGCCGAACCGATAGATGACGTGTGTCTTGATGAAATGGAGGATATTCTCCGTCTTCACTTCTCTTAGTGGCACTGCTTCTGCCCACTTGGAGAAGTAATCAGTTGTTGCCAGTATGAACCGATGTCCTCTGGACGATGCTGGTTCAATGGGCCCGATTATGTCAGTTCCCCACATTTCAAACGGCCAGCTAGCCACTGTTGGATGTAGCGGATTTGGATGCTGGTGGATAAAGTCCCCGTGAATCTGGCACGAGTGGCACTGCTTTGTGTATTCGACGCAGTCTTGGATCATTGTAGGCTAATAGTAGCCCATCCTTTTGATCTTCAGTTTCATCTTCGGCCCGGCTTGGTGAGAACCGCAGAGTCCGTCATGAATTTCTTGGACGACTCTCCTTGCTTCTTCAGGTCCCAGGAATCTTAGCCATAGAGAATCAAATGATCTCTTATATAGAGTGTCATTGACAAAGGCGAAGGATAGAGCTCGTTTCATGAGCTGATGTCTTGAGAACGCATCTTCAGGCGTTTGACGAGATTTGAAGTAGTCTATAAAGACTTCTCTCCAATCCTTGGCCTTCTCCTGGTCCTCTATTTGTAGGGCTATTTGCTCGGTCGCTTCCTTTTCTTCAGACGACTTCGGAGATATTTCCGCTGGTGCAAGAACCCGACGACTTTGTACAACGATCCTTACGTCATCGAGAATTTCATCAGCCAATTCTTTAGCGAGCTTGGCTAGTGCATCAGCTTTGCTATTTTCCGTGCGCGGTATGTTCTCCAGCATGTAGGAGGGGATTTGGGTCAGTAGTTGCTGCAATCTCTCACCGTACTTTACCAACTCCGGTTTGCACGTTTGATAGTTGCCGTTTACTTGACTAACGACCAACTGGGAGTCTCTGTATATGAGGAGGTTTTTGATTCCCATGTTGACAGCGATCTCAAGACCTGCTATCAAAGCTTCATATTCGGCTTCATTGTTTGTCCTCGGCTTTGTCAAGGAAAAGGTAAAGCGTATTATCCCTTCTCGTGGAGTCACGAAGATGAGGCCTATCCCAGATTTGATTATGGGGATGCTGTGCTCTCGCTTCTTCATGGAAGATGCCCTGTCGAAGTAGAGTTCCCATCGGGTGTCACTCACTCCTTTCTCCCTATCGATCGTGTTAAATGCGTGCTCGTCTGGCAATTCGCAATTTAGGGGTGAATTGGCAGGTATAGGATGCTCAGCGAGGAAGTCGGCGATGGCCTGGCCTTTCACTGCCTTGAGCGGTTGATATATTATCGAGAACTCCATCAAGAGTAGGGCCCATTTAGCGAGCCGTCCTGTTAGTATGGCTCTTGACATCAAATATTTGAGAGGATCCACTTTTGATATGAGGTGGACCTCATGTGCCAAAGCATAATGCCGGAGCTTCGTTATCGCGAAGATTAACGCCAGACAGTGTTTTTCAATGGGGGAGTAATTGTTTTCTGCCCCCAGAAGAACTCGACTCAAGTAGTAGAGGGCTCTTTCCTTCCCTTAATCATTCTCTTGTGCCCATAGCGCGCCTAAGGAATCTTCAAGGGCAGTTGTATACAGGATGAGAGGCTTTCCCTTGACCGGAGCGGTCAACACCGGCGGATTATGCAGGTATTGCTTGATTTCGTCCAGTGCGCTTTGGCATTTGCGATCCCATACGAATGGGGTCCCCTTCTTCATTAGGTGACTGTAGGGGCGGCATTTGCCGGAGAGGTTAGCTATGAACTGTCGGATATATACGAGCTTTCCTTGGAGAGACCGCAGTTGTTTTAGAGTCCTTGGCGGAGGCATTTCCATAATTGCCTTGATCTTTGACGGCTCTATCTCGATGCCCCGGTGTCGTACGATGAATCCTAGGAATTTTCCTGAGGAGACTCCGAACGCGCATTTGAGAGGGTTCATCTTCAGATTGTATTTCCGAAGACTTTGGAACACTATCTTCAGATGCTCCCAATGCTCCTCGTGCGATTTGCTTTTTACCACGAGGTCGTCAATATAGCACTCGACGATTTCGTGTATGAGGTCATCGAAAATCTTCGTCACGGCCCTCTGATAGGTTGTGCCAGCGTTCTTCAAGCCGAAAAGCATCACTTTGTAACAAAATATTCCCAGGGGAGTCCGGAAAGCGGTATGCTTCTGGTCTAAGAGATGCATCTGTATTTGGTTGTACCCCAATGAGCCGTCCATGAAGGAGAAGACTTCGTGAGTGGACGTGTTGTCTATCATCAGCTCGGTAACCAGTACGGGAAAATCATCCTTCGGGCAAGCTTTGTCGAGCTCCCGAAAGTCTACATAGATGCGCACTGTCCCATTTTTCTTCATCACTGGGACAATGTTGGCGATCTAGTCAGGATACTGAACTTCTTGGATAAAGCCGGAGTCGATTAGTTTCTTGACTTCGGCGTTGATGCTCATTTCAAGTTATAGCCACATTCTTCTTGGTGCTTGCTTGACTGGCTTGACGTCCCGAAATATCGCCAATTTATGCACCGCTATATCCGGATCTAGCCCCGGCATCTCGGAGTAGTTCCATGCGAAGCAGTTTTTATACTGCATGAGCACGTCTTTGAGCGTAGCCAACTTTTCTTCAGACAATAGCTCACCGACGAATGTCAGTCGTGGGTCGTTTGCCGTTCCCAAGTTGATTTTTCTGAGGTTATCTGCAGTAGTGTGTATCCCATCTTCCAGCTTTTTTGGTGCCGGTGGAAACACTGAGATCACTTCGTCATCATTTTCGAAGTACCAGGAGAGGTCATCCCTATCTTTGGGCACTCCTTCTCCTGTCAGCGTTATTACGTGACAGGTACGAGATCTTTTCCAGGACCGATGTTGATTCGGTTCTATTCTCGCTATATACGTTGCTTTTGGTAAATGCTTCTATGGTGGGGTTACTCTCCAGCTGTCGGACAGAGCGAACCTGCCCATTTGATACTGGTCTTCAACCCAGTCTTTGAAGGTGAAGCAATCTTCGAGAGGATGTCCCATCGCTCGGTGATAGGGGCAATAATCCGGATGAGAGGCATCGTCTGCTTGATAGGGGTGTTTGGACTTCGAAAGTGTAATCATTTGATGTTTTATAACAAGATTGAATATCTTCCTTGTCTTGTCTTGAGGAAAAGAATATGCTCGACCCATTTTCTTTATCAGCGATGGATTCCGGCTGCTCAATTCTCGATCGCATGGCTTCTTGGACCCGCTTTGTCGCTGTCGAACATTTTTTCCGTTCTTTAGCTTGTTTCTACCTCCGCGTTGAGTCTTCCGTATGACGGGCTGGCGACGAAGGGCATCGTCATTTTTCGTAGCCTGCTGAAGGAGGCGCTGCGTTCTGGCTTTTTCATATATGGCCATTTCGCGGCTATGATCATCCTGGACCTTTTGACCTGCTTCCCTTATTAGCTTATCCATCTGTTCTTCAAACGACGGACTTGGCACTTTCATGGCGAGACCTCGTTTTGGTTCAGGCTTAGCATCTTCTAACAGAGCATCTCCTTCTTCATCGAAATCATGTATAACGTAGCAGCCATGGAATCGCTCCCGTTTCTTGGATTGAACATATCTAAGCCCGATCGTTTCCATTCTCCTGTTGGGCAATTTTCGCTGAGTTCCGAGGACGTTCCAGATCCTGTTGTAGAACTGAGCTTATCGAGCATTCTGTTTGAAGGGTACGCCTTGGCGTCTCAACAGCCCTTTTAATCCTTCTGTGTGGTATCTGGGCAGACGGATGAGCTGGAGCCTGTCAAGCTTAGAATTGGCGCCATGCCAGATTTCTTTCTCCACTTTGGTTTCCGCGGATCGATAAAAGTGGATTGCCTTTTCATCTTTTCGCCTGGGAGGGACGTAGAACGTCTGCAGTTCTTGCACACTGTAGGTATCAAGTGCGTCGAGCTCTTTGTAATGCTCTTGCGGAACCATGGCGATTTGCAAACTCTGATCATCTCCAATGAAGTCTTGCACTAATGGACGAGCCGAGAATACTGCGTTGACATCGTCTTCAGAGTCACTGCCAAAGACCAGAATAGGGGTAGACGGTCCCGGTTTGTTGTATCGGGGAGGTCCCGAATAGACCATCTCTTCTTCTTCCTCGGTATCGCTCCCGAAGACCGGAATGGTGGTGATAGCTTTTTGCTTATCCTCTGGTTTATGGCATCTTTCCGTGTCTTCAAAGTCTTGTAAGAAGTACTTTGCATCTTCGTACTTTCGGACTTCGTTTACGGAGAATGGGTTCAGCTCCCGTCTCACAGTGTATTCAAGCCCATCTTTGAAGTACTTCATACACTGATGCTGTGTAGAAGGGATAATGTTGTACTCGTGTAACCAAGACCGGCCGAGCAAAGCATTGTAGAAAGTCTTGGCGTCAATGACGTGGAACTTGATATCAGTGACGAGCAGCCCAAAGCGTAACGTCAGTATCACATACCCGAGCGTCCGTGATGACTGGGACTCGAACTCAGAGATAGTGATTTTATCCCGAGCGAGGTGTTGAACGCTCATGCAGATTTCTTTTAGCACCCTCACATTTAGGAGATTGACAGAGGACCCATTGTCAACTGGGATCTTCCCTATCTTAATGTCATGGCAATACCCGGAGACATATAGAGGACGGTTGTGCTCGTATGTTCCGAGGAGGAGATCTTCATCACCGAAAGTGATGTCAGCTGGGTGAATTTCTTCCAGCTCGTACTTCATCTTTTCTTTGGCGAGGAAAGCTTGAAACTGGTCAGGCTCTTATAATGCCTTGATCAGAGAATCTCTCGCCTCTTTGGATAGCAGAAGGGCGTCGAGAATGCTTAGCTGCGAGGGTATCTTTCTCAGGTGTGCCAGAACGTTGTAATCAACTTTGTTTTTCTTGGGCGGGTCCTTGGTTACCAGCTCTTCGACGAATCGGTCATCGAGGTTGATATCCCCAGGGACCTTTTCTTTCCCCTTAACCTTTTTGTTCGATCCCTTGTTTGCGGGTCCGAGATTCTTTTCAGGTAGCATGCGATTGCGCAGCTGAATGTTCTCGCAGGTCTTCATCTCTTCTGTTTCAGAGATGGATTCCTTGAAGAGAGGGCCGAGGACTATTTCTTCATCAGAATCACTCTCGAAGGTGAGAACTTGCGATCCCCCAGAATTAACTATGTGACATTCACCGGCAGTTCTTTTATGCTCATCTGTCGTGCTTTTTTATTCCCGACGAGTTTTGCGCTTCATCTGCTTGAAATGCTGCCGGTGAGCAACGTATCCCTGCCACCAATTTTAAAGGCGTTGCATTCTTCAGTAGGGTGTGTGGTCCTCCGATGGTATAAGCAGTAGTTTGGATGTGCAACCTCTTCGTTAAGGTGTATCCTATCAGGAGTGTTTCCTTCAGAGGGTGGCAGCTTCATTCCCACCGATATGGCTTTGGCAAACCTTTTCCTTGTCTTGAACCTGCTTTTGCTGGCGGCCGAAGTGCTCCTATCCGGTTGGGGTATTTCAATCCTTTTGTTTAGTCGCCGACGTTTGGCTTTTTCGTATACGGCGATTTCACGCTCCTGATCAGCTTTGCTTTTCAGAAGAGCTTCGTTCAGGAATACGTCAATCATCTCGTCTGACGGTCCTAGGAGTTCCGGTTCGAGATCTTCCCCCAGTTTCTCTGTATCAGGAGCTTCTTCACCATCTACTGACGAGTGAGAGATCACGTGGCATATTGCCACATAATCTTCAGGTTTGTCTAACGAGTCTTCTATCTCATCTTCATCGCCATCTCTATCTTCAAGGATGTTGTTGAGAAACTCTTGTAGTGTGACCGGGGTTCACGCCTTCTGGTTATATTCCTCCAGCGTGTCAATATGTTTTTGCAGGTCCGTGCGCTTGTCATCAGGCTTCACGGTCTTTTTGGTATTCTTCTTCTTCTTCTTCGAAAACTTTGACTGCTGGGCTTGAGCGTTTGGATTATCGCTACCAATTCTTGGAGTCAGGTGCGGTTCAACATTCCTTCAATGATCTCGGGTTCCAGCAGACTTTTCCACCTGGTTGCCGGGCATGTTTGGAGATCCTTCAGCATTCTTTTCGTCTTGGCTGAAAGAGCGACCTCCCATGGAGCTTCTTCTATAAAAGAGCATGATGCCCCCGGTGTGTCCCCCCTTTTAAGAGCGTGCGGCTGAGGCGGGCTTACTTTCCAATTCTCGGACAGTGCGAATTTGCCCTATTAGTATTGGTCCTCAATCCATCCTTTTAAGACAAAGCAATCTTCGATTTGATGGCCTACCACTTGGTGATAGGGGCAATAATTAGGATTATTGGCCTCACCGGGTTGAAATGGGCGTTTTGGATCCGACAAGGTGATGAGCCTGTTGCGCACTGCCAGCTCAAACAGTCTCCTCATTTTATCCCGGGGAAACGAATAAGGGCGCTTCAGTTTCTCATTGAAGAATCGCCGTCTATCATCTTGGCGATCGGTTAGTTTTGGACCATTGGGCAGCTGCTGAGCATTGGCGACGAAGGTCGCTTTCCCTTTCCCTTTTTCGTTTCAAGATTCCAACTTCGAAGAAGATAGTCTATGACCCATCTGATCCATTTGGGCCAGCTTGTCAATCAAGGCCTGAAAAGTAGTTGGCTTGATGAACATCATGAACTGGGATATGGTCGCCTGCGGATCAAGAGTACCCACGAACATGCCTACCGCAGGCGCTTCTTCGATGCGCTGCTCGCACTTCGACCATAGATTCCGCCACCGTATCGCGTACTGCATCCATGTTTCGCCTGGCTTCACTCTGGAGTTAATTAATGCGGTGATCGGGGTGCGCTCGCTAGCGCTTGCGAATCTTTGTGTAAATAGTAACTCCATTTCTGCAAATGTCTTAACGGAGTCGTTCGGGAGCTCGGAGTACCATTCAAATGCTGTCTCCAACAAGCTGCCAACAAACCGGCGAAGCAGCAGTTTGTCGTCACCCCCAGTATTACCGCACAAGGCTCTGAATTGAGCAACGTGCTGGTGTGGATTCCCCGTCCCCTTATATACATGGAATTTAGGGATCGTATATCCCGACGGGTACTTTATTTGGTTGTACCAACCCGGATATGGTCGTCCAGTCTTAACAATTTGGCCGGTCGCTTCGTTCGCCTGATGAGCTCGTATCTATTGAGCGATATAGTCATTCAGGGCGGCTTTGGAAATGGTCTCTTCCTTAGCTGCTGAACAAGCCAGAAGAGGGTTCGATGTCTCTCCCCTATCGTCTTCAAGAATAATCGGAGGGTTTTCAGCTGGAGCATCCGGCTGTAACATCATCCTGACCATGTCTTGGAATAAAAGCGCCATTCATTTTATGTTGGCAGCTTGTTCCGCTGCCTCTTTGTCCTTCTTCTCGAGGATTCTGCGGAGGAACTCAGCATCAGTTTCTTATTCATGACGCTGCTCTGACGATGTCTCCGGGTTTTCTTTTGGCCCAGTGAGTGCGGCCATCCGTGTTAACATTTCCTGGAGCTTCTGTTGTTGCTCTTGGGCCTTTGTTACGGATCTGGTAAGTGGTCGATGACCTGTGGAGATACGGCTATCCTCTTTCTCGGATGCCATATAGATAGTGTGCACCACCATCCCCCCAGATTTGGAGCATTTAGATTTAGTGCCCTTGAGATTCGTCGTAGATAGGAATTTTCTCCGGCCTTCCCCTTTTGTGAGCGGTCGAAGTTGAGGGAACCGTTGCAGCGGGCACCCAAGTATACGATACCTTTTGTGGTACAACAGGGTGGTCCTTCTCTTGCTGAACTTTCATCTTCTTCGGTTGGCGGGAGTAGTCTTGGATGATCACCGAGTCTTGGACCTGTCGCCAAACTTTATGAATTTTAGAGGATAGCCGCTGAGGGGGCTGCTCTGGCTTCACCTTTTTAGCGTTCTCCATAGGTGGAGGAGATCTTTTTAGCACGGCCTTCGGAGAGTTCTTGCGTACCCTTCTAAGTGGTTCAAAGCTGTTCCCAGTTGGAACAGCAGCATCAATTTCTACCATCGGAGCTGGCGGAGTCAGTCCAGAAGGAGAGTTGCCCACAGCCTTCCTTACTCGGCGCCAGTGACGATGGAGAGCATGTCGTACTGACGGGACCAGCTCAGTTATAGGGGTGGCTTCGTCATGCCCCCTGTTCTGGCGGAGGGTTGCTGCCGGCGTTAGCCTCTTGAAAACTGATGTCCATTGAGTGGAGATGGCAATCTATCGAGGGCAGACTTTCGCGCAGGGGGAGCAGCTTTGATGACTTCGCCTGGAACGGGAATGACTATCCGCTTTGGGATGGCCACTTCAGGTATCGCGGGCTTCTTCACGGGCCCACTTGAGCTTTGGCCCAGTCTGTTGAAAACTGAGGTACTGGACTTGGGAGACCCGTTGAGAGGGGCCGCGGTAGTTGTAAGCTGATCAAAGACCGACTTCTTCGGAGCTTCTTACGACGACAACGGGGCGTTGAAGCTTATAGGTGGGAGCATGGTCCCAAAGAATAGCCCTGTGGTGGCTTGCGTCACCTGTTCCACCGGCATCGTAAAAAGAGAGGCCGCTTGAGGCCCGTAGGTCACTCCTCCGGCGAGGACGGAGTGGGAGTTGTTGCAATTAGTGCAGTTTGAAACCATTGATCTTCTATTTTTCTGCACGGAGTAAGATACTAAATCTTAGTACTTCACATCCAAAGGCAACCATGTCAAACCGCGACTTGTTCGCGAAACACGACACACGAAGTGTGGAGTGGAAAGAGGAAAAGGTCCCACCGGGCGCGCCAGAATCTGTTCTCCGCTGAAAGCCGGGAAAGACAAACGTCTTGCCTGAATTTGGGGGCAGATGCTATTTGGTTTTATTCGTCCACATCTCTGAAAATGCCAAGTTGATTTATGGCACCGTATATCGGAGGTTTAGACGGATGCGGCCGATGTAGCAGACTTCGTCAGATTCCCCCTCGTTTGAGGGGTTTTTGATTGTGGGGACGCTCTTCCCTACAGGTGCAAGCCTCTGCAGTTAATTACGCCACCGTATCGCGGTAACCACTTTCTCCTTCTCCAGATGGTCACTTCGTGTCGTGTGTGTTTGTTTTATTTTTGGTTGCCCGTGGATTGTATACGGAGACTAATTTATGTTGTCGCCCGTAGGGCGTGGATTAGTCCAAATCCGTATCTTCTTAGATTTGGGTTTGGGTTGGGTTTAAGGATCGTTAATCTCATTTAAGACTAAGATCAATTTAAACGTTTGTTGAGGATACGTTAATCTAATTTTAGACTAAGATTTACACAACAGGATCATTTAGATCCAACAAAAGAGCATTTGGGCTCTATCGTTTTAGTTTAGAGACTTTGCGGTCCATAAGTTTAAGGACATCATAGTCCATGGAGTTTAAAGACATCATAGTCTAGTTTAGAGACATCATAGTCGGTGGGGTTTAATTTAGGGACGTTGTGGTCCATAATTATTTTAAGAAAATTACGGTCCAGTTTAAAGACGTCATAGTCTGTAAAGTTTAAAGACATCATAGTCTATGAGTTTAAGGACCTCACAGTCCATAAAGTTTAAGGACATCTTAGTCCAGTTTAAAGACATCATAGTCTATGAGTTTAAGGACCTCACAGTCCATAAAGTTTAAGGACATCATAGTCCATGAGTTAAGGATCCTATAGTCCATAAAGTTTAAGGACATCTTAGTCCAGTTTAAAGACGTTATAGTCTGTTTGGTTTTGATTCAACCGTTTGGGGATGCACCAAAAGTTATCGGTTATTGGGACCCTCTACCTCTCTGAAGACGTTGAAGAATTACAGCGACATATATCAGAGGTATGAAGAGATGTACCCTTGAACCAATGTTGATTGAAAGGCTCTGGGAATTACTTTGAATGACATATGGGATGATCAATTTTTGAAGACAAGAGTATAGTTGGGTTCAGTTTCAGGGGATCTTGCCTCTTGAAGACTTAGCTAATTTGGGCTAAGATTAGCTCGAATATAGTGTTGAACACTAGAGTACATTCGGCGTTCACGTGCTCCCACGTAAGGCGCTTAAAGTAGTGTTAAACACTAAAACTGAAGCACTCACGTGGGGTCACGTGAGGCGCCTGAAGATTGGGCCTTGCTTCTTTTATTTTACTCTCAGAATATGCATATAAGTGTTAAACACTTGACCTTTATGACCATCACGTGTGGGCACGTGATGGGTATCCATGCGTTGGATATTAAAAGTATTTGTCAGGGGTCACGTGGGAGCACGTGATACACCCTAAAAGAGAAACTGTCTTGGCTTTACTTCTTTTTGTTTTGAGGAGCTTTTTAAGGGTCACGTGGGAGCACGTGATACACCCTAAAAGAGAAACTGTTTTTATTATTTTCCCTTTTCCCTTTTAAATAAGTGTTAAACACTTTGGGAAATCTCTTTTTCTGGTTCAAAGAAAGGGGGTCACGTGTTACCACGTGATCATCAATATGCATATAATTCTGAGTTTCAAGTCCCTTACTAACTTTTCTTCTCTTCTTTTTTATAGGAATTTAATTCCTCGGAAATCTGTATGGCAGAATCTCCCCAATGAGAATTAACTTTTCAATTTTATGGAGAGATCTGCTTCTGCAGATCTATCATCATGAGGAAGAACTAAATTCTTATATTAGGGGTTAAACCCTATCCTTGTTGGAGGAATTAAATTCCTATATGTTTTTGTGGGAGAATAGAATTCTCTGAACTTAGGGTCTTCGATTAGGATTTAGATCTGTATGGCAGAATCTCCCCGATGAGAATTAAATTCTCAACTTATGGGGAGATCTGCTTCTGCAGATCTTCAACCAGAGGAAGAACTAAGTTCTTGTTTAGAAGAGTTAAACTCTTGGTTTTGAGAATTAAATTCTCTTTTGTTTTATGGAATGATCTCCTTCATTCTCTTACCTAGAGTTACTTTCTTCTCTGAAGAGATCTTCTTCTCTTTGGAGAATTAAATTCTCTTTTTCTTTTGTTTTTAGGGAGAGGTTTTTTCTTTTTCTTTGTTCAATCCTCTCTTCTGTATTCTTTTTCTGTTGTTGTGTCCCTCCTTTCTCTTCTCTTCTTGGCTTCTATTTATAGGAGAAAGAAAATAATCAGTTTGTTCAGCCGATCTCTCATTGAGATTTTGATTGATTTTATAACCAATATGATCTTTTAGATCATTCGGTGAATTTTATTCACTATTGGATTTTTTAATCCATAAGATATTTTATTTGTTGTTCCTGGCAAATTTTAGAAAAATATTTCCTTGTATAGAATCTTTCTATAAATTGGTGATTTTTAATCACCATTGGATTTTTAATCCAACGGTGCTCCCTTTTATAGAGTGCAATCTTTTTTGTTTGGAAAGATCTAGGGAAATATTTTTCCAATTAGGCTTTTTGATTCCTTTTAATTAGAATTTAATTCTATTAGTTCAGAGGGTTTAAGAGTCTATCACGTGTTGGCACGTGACCTTACCAATTAAGCATTTAATTAGAATTTAATTCTATTGGTTCAGACTTCAAGGGATCAGGAACCCATCACGTGTTGGCATGTGACCCCACCGATTAAGAATTTAATTAAAATTTAATTCTATTAGTTCAGAGGGCTCAGAAACCCATCACGTGTTGGCACGTGACCCCACTGATAAAACATTTAATTAGAATTTAATTCTATTAGTTCAGAGGGCTCAGGAACCCATCACGTGTTGGCATGTGACCCCACTGATTAAGCCTTTCCAATTGTTTATTTCATTCAGCGCCAATAGGCTTTGCCTGTAAAAGGTCACGTGCCTGCACGTGAGACCCGGTCATGTGTGGGCACGTGATGCCCCCTTTGGGGGTTTTCCTTGCTGCTTTATTTCTATTTTATTCAGTTCCCATGAGGGAACAAATGTTTTTAATTCCTTTTAATTAGAATTTAATTCTATTAATTCAGTGGGTTCAAGTGCCCATCACGTGTGGGCACGTAACTTTATCAATTAGGCATTCAGGCATAGATAGAATCTGCCTATAAAAGATCAAGTGTTTGCACGTGAGGGCCGGTCACGTGTGAGCACGTGACGCCCCAATTGGGGTTTTTCCTTGCTGCTTTATTTGTATTTTATTCAGTTCCCATGAGGGAACAGTCATCTCGATGTATGTGAAAAGACGATCATGCCCCTAAAATTACACATTGAACTGTCACTATTAATCGCGGTTCTGCCGCCATATGCACTATTCCGCCGCGGTTCAGCCACTGTTTAGTGGATTTTCGTCCCCAGATTTTTTCTGCTTTCTTCTCGTGATGTTAGGAGATTTTTTTGATGAATATATTTTAAAAATATTTCTTTCTCCCTGTAGTTGCGAGAATCATCATTTTGCTACTAAAATTTGGCAGATTTAGTTCGCTAACTTGATTTGATTTGATTTGATCTCTTACTCATATTTGTAGCCCTGAGCTGATTTGTTATTTTAATATTTGCACAATATCTCAAATCAAATCATTAGTATCATTTATTTTAATTGAGATAATATTCCAACCTATTTTAATTACTTAATGGATATGATATGATATGTACATCTTAATAATAATGGTTAAAAATCACATAGATATTTTGTTTGAATATGATATGCATATATTACTCCCAATTATATTAATTATAAATTAAGAAACATATGACAAAATCTTTTTACATATAAACCCATATATGTTCTTAAATTACAAATAACACCATTTAGTAATTAATAAAAATAGGGAAAATGATCGTAAAAATGTGCAATAATTAAGACTGATCAAATACCCCCAAATTATCTTTTGATTGTCCCGAGCAAACGGTTTTATTTTTAAAAAGAAAAAAAAATCTAGCACACTTTCGTAGGCAACACGATTGCACTTAGCTCGTGCAATAAGCCATTAAATCTCTAAATGTCCCTAGTAGGAGAAGTGTTGTCTCCTTAGGGTTTTAAGCCGATTACACCTACAAAATCCCAAAATTTAGAAAATAAAGGAAAAAGATGAAAATTACATGCAAAGATAAGAACATACAAAAGAAAAACTTGAAAATAAGAGTTTCATGTTGGCTATAGTGCCCTCAAGTCAATTATTGAATCGCAGGCGCGCGATTCTGATGATTGAGGGAGGACCTATACGGGGAGAACGGTCTTACTCAAGATGATTGTATGCTATCTGGTTTGTCTTTATCATCATGTATAGCATAAGGTGGAATTACATATCACTATTACATGTTGATAGAGCCCATAGAATTCTTGCTTGACTACCAGCATTATGATGGCGATCATATACGTAGGAGCTGGGTGGTTTATAAGCACATCCTTAAATGTCCCTAGTCGTGGGAGTATCGAGATTGGGTATCGATATTCCGGAGTAGACTAGTGTGTACTTATCGAGACCCCGACGAGGGGCGGTGGCCGGTTTCACAAGCCATTGGTGTCAGTTAGTCACCTAAGATAGTATACAGGTGCTCATTGGGTTATGAGTACACTGGACGGACTCGCCGGGAACATGCTAGTTGGTATTATACATATTGTCAAATAACAGTTCCCAGGTGACATAAGTACAGGTTAGTTTGTCGACCTGAGATCATCATTTGTCTCGTGTGAGTTCCTACTGTGCTTTGATTACTACCCTACCACGGTTCAAATGAGTCGTGCAAACAAGTTTTAGTTGGGTACAGTCCCGAGCTACATGGAGGCAGTGAGCGGATCGTCGGGGATTTGTTTCTCCCGGTATTGAAGGTTGATGTCGCGTTGTGCACGGGTGACCATCACTAGAAATCCTCGGCCGAGGTGGATGAGAATTACTGATTTGGATCAGTAGTTTCTCATTAGGTGATGGGCTTCATACCGACACGAAATGTCGTGTTATTAGGGGTTTGACTTTTTCCACCCCCTAGACTCGATATGCGATACTCTTAGACGAACAGACTGGACTGTATGGAGATTGTTACGGATAGGCTCAGTAGGGGTTTGGATGAGTTTGCTCGTCGGTCTTCCTTTCGCTCAATACCTGGGTAGCCGTTATGTACAGTTAGTGCCGCTAACGTTCTTATGGTTAAACTCACTGCCAGCATATTGACGAGTCTTTAGAGTCCCACATAGAGGGTTTCCCTGGTTCTGGCGAAACTATGTACTAGCCGTATTGGATACGTGCAGGTTCCGATCGATTGATTGTACCATGTACCCGGACTTTCGATCGAATAGTTGATAATACTCGCCGGCTCGGGTTTGAGCCGGATTATTAAATCAGGTGTTGAATTAATAATTTACATATATATATATTTCGATATGTATAATCTAGTATTATGTTCTTTGTGTTATTCTATCTCTTTGGGTATTCGTATTTCGGTACGAATACAGGTATGTATATACAATAGAATATAATCCGTATTTTTTACAGATAACATTTTAGAAGGTGGACACCTAATTTTGGATTTACCATTTATTTAAATGGATAATGAGGTGGCAATGATTTGAGGGGAGTATGGTGAGGGCCATGCTTGCATAGTGTGCACAAATGAATTGTTAATTCATTTGTACATACTATTCAAGTAGGGTGCCATTTTAAAATTGAAAAGAATGGTTTTACAAAACCAAGCATTGGATTTTCTCTCTCTAAGGATGGTTCATTATTTTCTTCACTTGAGTTTTGAGCTCTCCTCACCATTTGTGCTTCACTCCTCTTTTGATTTTCATGGTTTCCTCCACCTTCATCTATCACCTCCTCTCAATCCTCTCATGTGTTGAGAATCATGAGAGGAGGTGAGATGAGATAGCCAAACACTTTAGAACACTCACTACTTCCTAGGATTTCTAGATTAGCAACCTAGAAACCCCAGTTACTTCACTTGCATCTTTGATGTGAAGTTAGAGCCATTACTATATCCCTTGTGTGGATCGTCTGTGACAAAGGGAGACCGTCAGCCAAGTTCGTTGGAGCATGCCTCAAGGAGCTAAGAAGGAAGGTGGAAGACCGAAGGACTTGATTCTTTTGGTATAATCTTTTTAACCTTCAGTTTAGCTCATATGCATGTTTTGTTATCTAGGGCTTATGGATCGATCCAGGTTATCGGGTTGTTCTAGCGCCAGTTTCATAAATTTTTGTTCCGCAAATGTCACGGTAGATGGCCAGGGAACTGGCATAACCCAACAATGGTATCGGATCCACTCCATAAGCCTTAGTTAACTCATTGCGATGTTAGAAATCCGCCGTTTTTGTCGCGCAAAAACTGTCGAAAAAACAGTTCCAAAAACTGAAGTTTTGAGAAGTTTGCACACCCCGCGAGCTCATGGTTTGAACTGAGAAGCTGCGGGGTGGAGCATGGGCATCCCGGGGAGACCCCGGGGGGAAGAACGGATGGTCCCACTCCCCAAGACCCCCACAAGGTGGTCTTGACGGTGGGGACCCGAAAATGTCCCACCTTGGGCAGTTTCGGGTCTGCCTCACACCTGGCCACCTCGTGGTGGTCTCGAGGGGTAGGGTACCCCCTGTAGGCCCTCTGAATCGAAGTTAATTTCATTCTCTAACTCCCTGTGAAAGTTCGGGCGCGTTTCGTTTTAATTCAGACTTCCGAATTGGCTTAAAACGGTCGGCTTTTGGAACTTTAGCTCACTGTTTTTCCATAGTTTTGGAAATTGGTTTAGTTTGTTAATTGCGTGCGGAATTCTAATGTCATAGTTTTCGGTACTTACATTACTATCTGCGGCCGTGAATGTCATTTGATCGGTATAACCTATCTAATTGCTATATGTTCTTTTAGACGAGTTTACGAACATGACATTCACGTTGATGTTCTGTGATTGTGCTGATATCGTGGTTGGATTGTCATGGTGGATAGCCCGTTGTGCAATGTTAGTAGTACAGTTTAGATTTATTTTTATATCGAGTATTGCGGGGCGAGCGTCCGACATGTGGACTACCGTCTCTACCCGTTTGTATATTTTTTTATTGGGGCACGACCGGGTTGAGGTCGATGTCGCCATTGTATATGTACTTTTCTTTTCTGTACTAGGATTACCCCACGGTGGAGTGCAAAAATAGCCGGGGTTCTAGAGGGCAACAGGACTGCACCTTACTCTAGAATTGGCGGGCTATTCGCCGCACTCGTAGGGGGTATAGGTTGACCTACGGAGGGGTGCTCAAGTTACCGGATTCCATGAAGTGCTGGGTGGCCCATTCACTTTGTTGATTGGGGTTTCCTCACTTCTAGGATTAGCGAGTAACTTGCCGCACTCGTAGGGGTCCGGTTTTCATTGCACAAGCTATCTACACGACCAAGGAATGCTGGGTTTTCATTTGCGGCTCAAAGGAAACCCGGGGCTCCAAGTTTATCCACCACTCTGTGTTGCTTGGTTGAGATTCTGTGATGTTGCTTATATCATGCCTGGGACGAAAGTTATATATATTTATATATATACTAGTAGATGTTGTATATGTTTTGCACCCGCGCTAGTTCAGTCCCCGCTCTGTCGTTAGTTAAGTAACCTAACGGGTGATGACGGGACTCAGTGGCGAATGCGGATGGCATATACGCACATTATATTTTCATTTCTTTTTCTGTAGTGTGATATGGATTAATTGATGGGACTGTGTTGATTCAGATCAATGCAAGTAAAATAAACCTAATTGATGTTGTTGGAACCAAGTTTTTAAAAACTGACATTACAGACGTTTCCTTTTGCTTTGCACAGTGGTATTCGGTTATGAATATCCAGCACCTCATTCGACGAGGCAAAGGCCGAGATCCCTTCATCGGGAGTGACCCCTTGAGCAAAAGTTTGCGTCATCGTAATAACTTCACTATAGTCGATTCTTTTGTTTTGCATCGTGGTATTCATTTTGGAATATCCTGCACCTCATTCGATGAGGAAAGAGCCGAGATCCCTTCATAGGGAGTGACCTCTTTAGCAAAAGTTTGCACACTATATATTTGTAAAACCACTCGAGTTCCATCAACGATCAAGTTCATTACGTTAAGGGTTTTTCGCCAAAAACCAGCCGTAGCCCTCTATCATTTCAGATAGGTACCTTATAGTATTTGTGCTATGTTCGTTGGTCTCTATCAAGGCATAGTGTACGGTAGCTGCGTGATACTTGTCTGTAGCATGGATATGTGATTATCTTGGACAGCCGCATAGTCACGTTGGTCTCTATCAATGGATTGTGTGGGTGGGTTTAGATCAATCTTGGATAATGACGAGTTGAACTTGACCAGCGACTTATGGCACGTTGGTCTCTATCAAGGCCATGAAGTCGTTAGGGGCAAAAACCATATTGGGAGTTTCAAACATACAGGAAACTTTCCAGGCATGCGCATACCTTCTGAAGTGTGGTGACTTGAGTGGATTCCATCAAGTTATCATACGATGATAGTTGGATCTCGATTCCCACTGATGAGTAGGTGTTACTCCTCGGGTGATTTTAGATGATCCCGACTAATTCTCCTTTTAGGTTTGGAGGAGAATTCGAGGATACAATGGGAGACATCTTGATTAGATAAAGTAATTAACCATTCGGATTTAGGTTAGAGTGCACGTTGAGTGTTTCTTTTATTTCTCTCTTTAGCAGTGACCATGGCCCGACCCTAGACTAGAACTCATGAACCAAGATAACCAAACCTTCTTAAAACACTTTGGATTTTGGATTGTCATAGTCGCATAACTCATTGCCACTCCTACTTTCCTTTTGTATTTCTCCGGAACATTCCGTATCACTACGAAGATCCACATTTATTAGATATGCTATCGTATAGTTACATACGAACTCGATGAAACTTGTTTCAGCTCGAGGATGGTTTCCGGTTTTGGAGAAATAGAATAAGACTATTCAGTTGTCTTTTCCCTTTACCTTCTCTCAGCTTGCGGGAGCTCCTAGTATTAGGAGAGTACACCCATTGCGCTCATTGGATAGTCTTCTTCCAAACCATAGGTAGGTGCCGAAAGGTAGGGAATGAAGAAAACTAAATAGCTTAAGTGTGGTGTACAGAAGGTAATAAGTAAAAACATATAAAGGGTTTAGAAAGAGGGTAAAGGAAATTGCGACTGCTATCATTCATGACGAAACCGTGTATATCATCGCCACTCCTACTTTACCCTTTGCTTTTCTCCGGAACATTCCGTATCACTACGAAGATCCACATTTATTGGATATACCATCGTATAGTTATATATGAACTCGAAGGAACTTATTCCAATTCGAGGATGGTTTTCGGTTTAGGAGAAATAGAATATGATTATTCGGTTGTCTTTTATGTTTACCTTCTCTCAGGTTGCGAGGGCTCCTAGGATTAGGAGTGTACACCTATTACGCTTATTGGATAGTCTTCTTCCAAACCTTAGGTAGGTGCCGAAAGGTAGGGAAGGAAGAAAACCAATTAGGCTAAGTGTGGTGTACAGAAGGTAAGAAGTAAAAACAAATAAAAGGATTGGAGAGATGGTAAGGAAATATACGGTTACAGTCATGAATCCGGATAGTGGAAGAGGCATTACTAGGAATACCCGGATACCCTTCCGAAACATTTTCATGTTTCAGTTTCACTGTGCAGTGTTAATTGAAAACTGTTTTACCAATTAGATCCTTACTCCACGGTATGTATTTACCAGCTGTGATTCTCACATATGTATAGCATTACAGATGATGAGTAGGAGTAAAATATTGGGATTGATTTCCCATTTAGATTCTGACTCCAGGGTATGTATTTACCAGATTTGATTCTCACATCTGTATAGTGTTACAGATGATGAGTGGGAGTAGAATATTGGGGATTAGGTGATTATATCCTCATTAAATTAGAATTCTTTGTAATTGGTGATATTTAAGGAAATCACCTGGATTTGCCTGACGACAAATATTTGATTTTGAATATCCGTTGTCATGCACCATTTTCAAACTGTTATATCTGTACGTTTATTTTATAAAGTGAGATACAAATTTTTGATATTATGTCTGTGATATTTACCTATATCAGTTGGTGATTAGGTAAGGAGCATTCAACAATGGTGTAATTCTTTTTAACCATAGCATAGTTTTCAACCTACGAAACACAAGGTTTGAGTTATTAGACTCGGTGGACTTATACAGAGTATTGAATATTGTCCAGTGTCCATTAGGAAAAAGGGGTTGGTACTCGTACTATATTCAGTTTACTCATGACTTCTTTAGTTTTAGACAAGTGTTTCATAGAAATACAAGGTCCAAATTTTGAGAAGTTATAGGTATAAGATAAAGTAGAGAACCATTTGTTGCAAAGTATCAGGTTTCTTTGAAGATGTAGATACTTATGCTAGGTATTCCGTCGTAAGTAATGGTTTTTGAGAACTTGCTTCTCTTTCAGGTTACTCATATGTGGATGCACTCCTGAATGAGTAATGCTGCTTGGCTTCCTTCCATTTAGTTGATATGCACTGGAAACAGCTGCATGATCTTTGAATCTGGTTCCAACTAAATTAGTGCCTTTTGTTTCTATAGTGGATATAGAATGGATTCATATCTTAACGATATTAAGGTATATGGAGTTTTCTGGCTTATGCTTAAAACCAGACTCTGGATAAACTCAAGGAACGTTTCAGTAATGGCAGTTTGTGGGTTATCCCGGGCTTTGACGAGGGTAAACTTTCTACCATTTTGCAAGATCAATAGTTATATTGTTCTTGACTCGCCACAGTTTTAGTAAAATGGATTCTTTTTCAGAAAACATTAGTGGGAGTATGGTAGAACTGGAATTTATTCCAGAACCACGAATGATTACTGAAAATTTAGTAGAACCTAAACATTCAATTGGATTCGACATTCCATTAGCTACTCCACAGATTTTGTAGGTAACCTCAGACATCCGAGAGGTACTTTGGTCTCCTCAAAGACAGTGACAGCGAGGTTCTTGTTTACCTAAGCTTGCCACTTGTTTACCCCAATCAGAGCAAAGCTCTGTTCAAATTCCGAGGTGGGAGATGAAGCAACGCTTCATCTTCCCCCAATCAGAGCAAGGCTCTGTTTGAATTTCAAAAATTCAAATTTTGAAGCAACGCTTCAGATCCTCTGCGCTGCGCGCAAAGCGCCACGTGTCAGAAGTTGATGCGTTAGCACAGCGCCCGAGGTAGTGCGTCCAATCAGAGCAAGGCTCTTTAAAAATAAAAGTAAAGGAAGCAACGCTTCAGTTGCGCAAGCGCTGCGCTGCGCGGCACGTGTCTGCACAGTTGCGCAAGCACAGCTGCGCAAGCGCTGCGCTGCACGGCGCGTGTCTGCGCAGTTGCGCAAGCACAGCTGCGCAAGCACAGCTGTACGACGCGTGTCTGCGCAGTAGCGCAAGCACAGCTGCGCAAGCGCTATGCTGCGCGACACGTGTCACATGCTGAGGCGTTTGCGCAAAACAGAATTAAAATTCTAAAGAAATCTTTTCTGTTCTTGTTAAAACAAGAAGATTTTCTTCTGTAAAACAGAAGCCCTTGGATCAAAAATCCAACGGTGGGGAAAATTCCGCAAATCACTCAGAGAAAGATCTCTTTAACAAATTTAACTAATTTATGGGCACTATAAAAAGGACCCTAGGCCTCAGCATCAACATTTTCTGAGGAAAAAAAAAGAGAGAGAACTCTGAAGAATTCCTCAAGAACTAAAAAGGTAAAAACCTTCAGAAAAAGAGAAAATTCTCTTAAAAACAGATCATTGATCTAAGAACAAGATCAATGATCTTCAATAAGAAAGAAAACTAACTAATAATAGTTCTTTGCACTTGCTTATGAACCATTGGTTCCTTGAAAACAAGAAAAACTTGTTTTTTTTGATTTAAAATCGATCAAAAGATAAAACAGTGCTCTGCACTTGCAAGAACTGCGCTGTTGCGCTCCTGTGTTGGCGCAAGCCACCAGGAAGCGCCACGTGTCAGTAGCGCAGCAGCGCAGCGCACCGACACAGTGCACTGCGCTGTTGCGCTTGCGCTCATCAGAGCATGACACGTGTCACTTCCACATGCGCTTGCGCTCTTTAATTTGCGCAAAGCGCCTGACAAGCCATGTGGGGGCACTGTCAGAGTATTTAATGCTCTGTATTATTAAGAAAAGGGACAGAGCCCAATTAAAAGGCCTAACAGGCCTAATCAAAAACACTATGCATTTTAAAAAGGGCAGAGCCCAAACAAAATAGATGCTCTGGATCATTTATAAAAGGGCAGAGCCCAACCAAAACAAAGAAAAATAATGCAGTGAAGGGGCAAGGCCCTAGCACAGGTCCAATAGGCCAAAGACAAAAGAATATTGAAACTGGACTTAGCCCAGTCGTGGCCATAAGTCCTCAAATTAAATTGACTGAGCACGGCTGCTCCCTAAATCAATTTACATCCGGTTCGAGGGTACATCTCCGAACACCTCTGACAGTTCTCGTTGTAATCCTTCAACGACGTCAGAGAGGTGACGGGTCCCAACGACCACACATGAATATGGACTGTGGGGTCTTTAAACTCGTGGACCGAGACGTCCTTAAACTAATATCGGACCGAGACGTCCTTAAACTAAAAGACCACTACGTCCTTAAACTGGCGACGGACCACTATGTCCCTAAACTGGAATATGGACCACCACGTCCCTAAACTGGAACACGGACCACTACGTCCCTAACTGGAACACGAACCACTACGTCCCTAAACTGGAATAATAGAGCCTCCAAAAGCTCTTTTGCCTGACCTAAGCGGTCCCGTTTAAGTTGATCTTAGCCCCAAATACGGCTAACGTATCCTTAAACATTCAAATGGACTATAAAACTCCAAATCAACTTTGGTTCAAGGGTACATCTCTGAACTCCTCTGACACCTATCGTTGTAATTCTTCAACGACGTCAGAGAGGTGACGAGTCCTGACGGGCATATAATAAAGGGATCACCACGTTAAGTTGATCTTATTCTCAAACAGGACTAACGTATCCTTAACGAACGTTTAAGTTGATCTTAGCCGCAATACGGCTAACGTATCCTTAAACTAAAAACACCAAACCCAAATCTAAGTAAATACGGATTTGGACTAATCCACGTCCTACGGGCGACGGCATTACTCAGTCTCCGTATACAATCCACGAGCAACCACAGACAAAACAAACACACACGACACGAAGTGAAATTCTGGAGAAGGAGAAAGTTGTTACCGCGATACGGTAGCGTAATTAACTGCAGGGGCTTGCGCCTGCAGGGTAGAGCGTCCCCACAATCAAAAACCCCTCAAGCGAGGGGGAATCTGACGAAGTCTGCTACATCGGCCACATCCGTCTAAACCTCCGATACAAGGTGCCATAAATCAACTTGGCATCTTCGGAGAGGTAGACGGATAAAACCATATAGCATCTGCCCCGAATCTCAGGAGAGACGTCCTCATGTTTTGGCCGCCGTTCGGAGGGGAACAGATTCTGGCACGTCCGGTGGGACCTTTTCCTCATTCCACTCCACACTTCGTGTGTCGTCTTCGCGAACCAATCGCGGTTTGTTAACGGTTACCTTTGGATTTCAAGTTTACTAAGATTTGGTCTCTTGCTCGGTGCAGAGGAGAAGTCAAGCATCGATGGCCTCAACTTGTTCGAAGTGCTCCAACTGCAGCTGCAGCTCGCGTCCGGCCTCAATTAGGGGCATAACCTACGGGCCCCAAATGGCCTCTTTGTTCACCATGCCCGTGGAGCAGATTACCCAAGCCACCACAGGGCTGTTTTTCGGAACTATGCTTCCGCCAACAAGCTTCAGCACCCCCGTGCCCGTACAAGAAGCTTCTAAGAAGTCGGTCTTCGATCGACTTTCAGTTACTGCGGCCCCTCTCAACGGGTCGCCCAACGCCGGTGCCTCGGTCTTCTCCAGACTGGGCCAAAACTCTTGTGAGCCCACAATGAAGCTTGTAGTCCCAGAAAGGGTTATTCCAAAAAGAGTAGCCAAACCTGCTCCTGAAGTCGTCAAGGCGGCTTCTCCTGCTAAGAGATCGGTATTTACAAGATTGACCGTCCCAACTCCCACTCCTACTCTTGCTGCTCAAAAGACATCAGTCTTCAATAGGCTGACGCCGGCAACCACCCCACACCTAAACAGGGGGCAAGAAGAAGCTGTTTCTATCTCTGAGCCAATACCGACGACTCGTCGCGCCCGACGACGCCACTGGCGCCGGATAAGGAGGGCCGGGGGCAACTCCCCTTCTGGGATGACTCCGCCAACTTCGACGGTGGAAGTTAACGCTGCTGTTCCAACCGGGAACAGCTTTGACCTATTGAATAAGGTATGCAGAAACTCGCCAACTGCGGTCCTTAAAAGATCTCCTCCACCGGTAGAAACCGCCGTGGAAGCAAAAAAGCCGGAGCAGCCTCCTCAATCGCTGTCCTCCAGGATCTACAAGACATGGCGACGAGTCCGAGAATCTGTCATTGATCCCAACTTCTCTCGCCAGCATAAGAAGTCAAAAGGTCGACAGGAAGAAAATCCCCTGGTCAAGCAACGAAAGGCGACGACCGCTTGGGTGCCCAAAGCAACGGCCCCCTCAACTTCTACGGCCCATAAGAGAAGGAGGCCAGAGAAAGTCCCTACACCTGCAGTAAATACCAAAGGAGGTGAACCCAAACGCCCTAGGTCTGGGGGCATTGTAGTTCATACCGTCTGTATGGCGTCTGGTAAAGAGGACAGCCGCATATCAACAGGTCATAGAACGCACACGAGGTCAGTGACCAAGGCTCAGGAGCAGCAGCAGAAGCTCCAAGAGATGATGAACGCTATGGCCGCACTTACAGGGCCAAAAGAAAACCCTGAAACATTCTCGGATGAACGCCAGGAGGAAGAAACCGACGCCGAATTCCTTCGTCGAATACAAGAGAAGAAGGACAAAGAGGCTGCTGAACAAGCAGCCAACATACAGCGTATGGGCCTCCTCTTCCAAGACATGATAGGGATGATGATACAACAAGATCCTCCGGCTGAAGAGCCTCCAATTGTCCTTGGAGACGATAGGGGAGAGACATCAAATCCTCCGCCAGCTCTGTCAACGGCTAAAGAGAATACAATCTCTAAAGCTGATTTGGACGGGTACATAGCCCAACAAATACGGGTTCATCATGCGACCGAAGCAGCCGGCCAGGTCGTAAAAACAGGGCGGCCATATCCAAGTTGGTACGACCAAATCAAGTACCCGCCAGGTTACACAATTCCCAAGTTCCATGTCTACAAGGGGACTGGCAATCCCCACCAGCATGTTGCCCAGTTCAGGGCACTCTGCGGCAACACCGGCGGTGACGACAAGCTGTTGCTTCGCCAGTTTGTTGAAAGTTTATCAGATACGGCGTTCGAGTGGTACTCTGAGCTCCTGAACGACTCGATCAAGACCTTCGCGGAGATGGAGCTGTTGTTTACTCAACGTTTTGCAAGCGTCAGTGAACGTACCCCGATGACGGCACTGATTAACGCCAGGGTAAAGCCAGGCGAGACATGGGTCCAATATGCTATACGGTGGCGTAATTTATGGTCAATGTGCGAGCAGCGCATTGAAGAAGCTCCCGCGGTGGGTATGTTTGTGGGCACCCTTGATCCGCAAGCAACCATTTCGCAATTTATGATGTTTTTCAAGCCGACTACCTTCCAGGCCTTGATTGACAAGCTAGCGCAAATGGATCAGATGGGCCATAAACCCCCTCTTCCAAAGCCAGACTCCCGAAATGACAAAGGGAAGGGAAAAGCGATCATTGTCGCTAATGCTCAACAACAACCGAGCGACTCGAAGCCGGTTGTTCATCAAAATAATACGCGTCCATACGTGGCCCTTGAGGAGAGGCTAGGACGTTCTTACTCCTTTCCCCGAGATAAGACGAGAAGGTTATTCGAGCTGGTATTGCGCAACCGACTCATAAATCTGCCGGATCCAAAACGTCCGTTGCAACCAAGTGATGTCAGCGAGCCCAACTACTGTCCTTATCATCGAGTACTGGGCCATCCGATCGAAGATTGCTACGTTTTTAAAAATTGGCTTGAAAACTAGTACCGACAGGGCAAGTTCGCATTGTCTGACAAATGGAAGGTGAATCCCCCGCAGCCTCACACAGCTAAGGGGACGAATACGCCAGGGGCAACATGCTCCATCGTTGAAGAAGCTGCTTGGGAAGTTGTATTATCAACCAAGACAAAGAGGATGCTAAACAATCTTCAGACATGCCCAGCGATCAAGTGGAAGAACCCGTTGGAGCCGCAGATCATTGAAGGGATGTTGAAGCCTCGTCCAACTCAAAAGATTGATGGAGGTGGCCCAAGCATTCATAGCCAGCCGTCGAAGTCTTCAAAGAAGAAGAAAAAGAAGTCAAAGAAGCCTGTGAAGCCTGGCGACAAGCGTACGGACTTGCAAATACAAATTGACACGCTGGAGGAATACAACCAGAAGGCACGGACTCCCATTACATTCCAAGAGTTCCTCAATCACGTCTTTCAAAAGGAAGATGAGGGAGAAAGTTCATCTGATGAATCTGAAGAATACATGGCGAGCTGTCATGTAATTTCTCATTCGCTCATGAACGATGAAGAGACTTCTTGTACTGAAACGCTGGGGGCAGATACCGAATCAAAATTTTTAGGACCATCGGATGAAGTAATTGACGCATTCCTCAACGAAGCTCGATTGAAAAGTAAAGCTGATCAAGAACGCGAGACGGCTATATTTGAAAGGGCCAAGCGCCAGCGACTTGATGAAAGAGCTGAGACGATCCCGCTGGAGCAAAACACCTCCACTACCGACAAAAGCCAATTCAAGATGAGGAAAAGGTTTGCTAAGGCCATATCAATGGGCATGAAGCTACCATCCTCCGAAGGAAACATCACCGGTGAAGTGGAATGCATCCCTCCTATTGCTTGTATCACCAGAATATTTCGCACCCCCCTGAAGAGTGCAAGACCTTCAATAGATGGTGGCAAGGATATGTTACTCATCGACAACGTTTTAAGCGGGAAAAGCGTAAAACTTGTCGGGAGCAAAGAAATACGACCGAAGAGCTTAAAAGAACTACCGGCGATTGTCGCATGGTTAACACCAGTGGGTCATAAGTGCCTACATTCGGGAGTGATTCTGATGAGGAGCTGGAACTTACCCCTCTCTTTAGAGAGTCCGCTTCGAGAAAAGAAAAAGAGCTGAAGGTCTGCGAAAATATCCGGCTACGTAACCGCACGCTGCCCGAAAAGAATCTCGGACCCTCAAATAAAAAAGATAAGGGAAAAGAGAAGGTCCCTGAAGATATCGTCTTAGATGACCAAGTGGTGAAAGATCTAAGCGCCAAGGACCCGCCGAAGAAGAATAAGGTGGATTACAACGTCTTAGCGCATCTGAGGAAGCTACCCTCACAGCTCAGCATTCTTGACGCCCTTTTACTATCAAAAGAGGCGAGAGATTCATTAATTAAGGCACTACAGGACCCGAAGCAGTTCTAAGCTTTCCTGGCCGAAGAAAAAATGAAGGATGAATTGGAGGAAGTGCACACGGCCGATGTCACTTTCGGCGACGAGGACCTTCTCCTTGGGACGTGCGAGCACAATCGCCCCCTCTATGTCTCAGGATACTGTCACGATATAAAGATAGGCAAAATCTTGATCGACAATGGATCTTCCGTTAATCTCCTCAATGTACGGGTCTTAAAAGAAATCTGCATGAGCGTCTAGCACCTTGCTCGTGACAAGATAACCATCTCCGGGTTCGACTCCCAGTCATCAAAAACTCTTGGGTCTGTGATACTGACGCTACGCTTCGGGCTACTCGTCACGGACATTAAGTTCCACGTCATAGACGCCAAGACATGCTACAACGCTTTGCTCGGCCGACTATGGTTACACGAGTACAACATCATCCCTTCTACACAACATCAGTGTATGAAGTATTTTAAGGATGGTTTCGAGTATACCGTGACGGGAGAACTAAACTCGTTCTTTGTGAACGAGGTCCGCAAATACGAAGATGCCAAATACTTCTTACCGGATTTTGAAGATACAGAAAAGTGTCACAAGCCGGAGAATAAAGCTAATGCCACCATCCCTGTCTTCGGCAGTGATACCGAGGAGGAAGAGGAGATAATGTATTCGGGTCCGCCCCAACACAACAAGCCAGGACCGTCCGCTCCTACGTTGATCTTTGGTAGCGACTCGGAAGATGAGATCCATGCTGTATTCTCTGCTCGACCTTCAATACGAAATTTCGCTGACGAAGAACAAAGTCTACAAGTCGCCATGGTGCCGCTTAAACACCATAAAGAACTGGATGCGCTTAATATTTACAATGTAGAAGAGCTGCAAACGTTCTATATCCCTCCCAGGCGAGAAAGCGAGAAAGCAATTCTGTTCTACCGCTCCGAAGAAACCAAGGTGGAAAAAGAAATCTGGCATGACGCAGATCCTACGCCGGACAGACTTCAACCTATCCGTCTACCGAGATATTATACAGAAGGCTTGAAGAAGCTGTTGAAGCGCCAAGGGATACCCTTCAAACAGACCGTTCGAAAAGCCAAGTTCTACGACAAAGTCTGGAACGTTTCTGGGTCTCAACGCAAGCTGCCTAATGGGAGGATGGAGACGATCGAGCTCGGATACATTCGCTCCAAGAAACGAGAGCTGCTCCGTGACTGTTACGTCTTACACGACTTCAATGAAGAAGCAGATGCGCGACGGGAGGACACCAATCCTGAACCAGTAAAAGTTCCTGATGCAAAAGTGCCCAGTCCGTCGTTTGAAGAACAAATGGACAGGCTTATAAGGGAAGCTGGTCAAAAAGTCCGAGATGATCACAACCGCGAAATGGCCATCTACGAGAAAGCCAAAACGCAACGCCTCCTCCAACAGGCCGTCAAAGATGAAAGTGCCGCCCCCTGTCAACCTGTTATAAAAAGGGCTCAACGCAGAGGCAGAAACAAGTCGAAAGGCCAAAAGACGCTCAACAGCAAGAAAGCGGGGTTAAGAAGCCACGCAAGCGGGAGTCGAGCGTTATTGATCTATCCCTCATGAAGAAAATGGGTCGAGCATACTCGTTTCCTCGGGACAAGACGAAGAAGATACTTGAGCTTGCTCTAAAACATCAGATGCTCACACTGCCGGAGTCCAAGCACCCCGAACAAGCAAGCAAAGTCTCTGACCCAAACTATTGCTCTTACCATCGAGTAATAGGGCACCTGCTCGAAGACTGCTTCACCTTTAAGAATTGGGTCGAAGATCAGTACCAGCTCGGTAAGTTCGCTCTGTCTGACAACTGGAGGGTAACGCCGCCACAGAAGCACGAACCCAAAGCCACGAGAATAGAACCAACTCCATATTGGGATTGGAAGCGGATTCGCACTTGTCACATGATAACAATATTAAAAGATGGGTCCAAGAACACGGATAATCTTCCCTGGTGCTTCGAAAACAGCAATGATGAGGTGATCTCAGAATTTCCGCCAGCTCCGAAAGAACTGGAGGATGGAATACATACCACTGCGGATAACCTCAAGAAAATTGAGTTGGGGATGCTAAACGACCCGCGACTGACATTTGTCAGCGAGCTGCTATCTGAAGAAAGGGTGGCTGCGTTAAAAGACGTTCTTGTACAGCATAGAGATTGCTTCGCATGGAACTATTCCGAAATGCCGGGACTAGATCCAGAAGTTGCCGTGCATAAATTGGGGATATCCCCGGACGTCAAGCCAGTCAAACAGGCGCCGAGGAGAATGCGGCTCGAGCTTGAGATGAGCATCAACGCCGAGGTCAAAAAGCTAATCGACTCTAGCTTTATACAGGAAGTTCAATATCCGGAATGGATCGCCAACATCGTCCCGGTGATGAAGAAAAATGGGAAAGTGCGCATATGCGTAGACTTCCGGGATCTCAATAAAGCTTGCCCGAAAGACGATTTCCCAGTGCCAGTCACCGAACTGATGATAGACAACACGTCCACTCATGAGGTTTTCTCCTTTATGGACGGCTCGTCAGGGTATAATCAGATAAAGATGCATCCCGAAGACCAAAAGCATACCGCTTTCAGGACCCCTCTAGGGATATTTTGTTACAAGGTGATGCCTTTAGGTTTGAAAAACGCCGGTGCCACTTACCAAAGGGCCATGACGAAGATCTTCGATGACCTTATACATGAAATCGTCGAGTGCTATATCGATGACCTCGTGGTTAAGAGCAAATCATACGAAGAACATCTCGAGCATCTAAAGACTGTATTTCAACGCCTTCGACAATACAACTTGAAGATGAGCCCTCTCAAGTGTGCATTCGGAGTTTCCTCGGGCAAATTCCTGGGATTCATCGTCCGACACCGGGGTATCGAAATAGACCCGTCCAAGATCAAGGCGATCATGGAAATGCCTCCGCCAAGGACTGTTAAACAGCTGCGGTCTCTCCAAGGGAAGCTCGCATATATACGGCGATTTATAGCCAACCTTTCAGGAAAGTGCCGTCCTTACAGTCACCTGATGAAGAAGGGAACCCCGTTCGTCTGGGACCAAAAATGCCAAAGCGCACTAGACGAGATCAAGCAATACCTGCAGAACCCGCCGGTGTTGGCTGCTCCGGTCAAAGGAAAACCCCTCAATCTTTATACAACCGTCCTCGAAGGTTCCTTAGGCGCATTATGGGCACAAGAGAACGATCAAGGGAAAGAAAGAGCACTCTACTACTTAAGTCGAGTTCTGCTGGGGACAGAAAGCAACTACTCTCCCATTGAAAAATACTGCCTGGTGTTGATCTTCGCAATAACAAAGCTCAGGCACTATGCGTTGGCGCACGAGATCTGTCTCATTTCAAAGGTGGACACCCTTAAATACTTGATGTCGAAGGCCATGTTGACAGGACGACTTGCTAAATGGGCCCTGCTCTTGATGGAATTCTCGATAACATATCAACCTCTCAAGGCAGTGAAAGGCCAGGCCATCGCCGACTTCCTCGCTGAGCACCCAATATCTGCCGATTCTCCTCTGAATTATGATTTGCTAAACGAACATGCGTTTGACGCGATCGACGGTGGTGATACTTGATGGGAGCTCTATTTCGATGGAGCATCTTCCATGAAAAGGCGCAAACAAGGTACCCCTGTAATCAAATCGGGGGTAGGCCTCATCTTCGTGACTCTACAAGGAGGGATAATGCGCTTCGCTTTCTCCTTAACAGAGCCGAGGACGAATAATGAAGCCGAATATGAAGCCTTGATAGCAGGTCTCAAGATCGCTATCGACATGGGAATTGAAAACCTCCTCATATACGAAGACTCCCAACTGGTCGTTAGTCAAGTAAACGGCGACTACCAAACGTGTAAACCGGAATTGGTAAAATACGGTGAAAAGGTGCAACAGCTGTTGACCCAAATTCCCTCCTATACTTTGGAAAGCATACCGCGCGCGGAAAACAGCAAAGCGGATGCATTGGCCAAACTTGCTAAAGAAATGGCTGACGAGAACCTCGATGACGTTAGAATCATGGTATAAAGCCGTCGGGTGCTTGCCCCAGCCGAAATATCTCCGGAATCGTCCGAAGAGAAGGGAGTGACTGAACAGACGACCTTGCAAATAGAAGACCGGGAAAAGGCTGAGGATTGGAGGGAAATCTTCGTAGATTACTTTAAGTCCCACCGAACGCCTGAAGAAGCGTCCACAAGACATCAGCTCATGAAACGAACTCTGTCTTTCGCCTTCGTTGATGATACTCTATACAAGAGATCGTTTGATTCTCTGTGGTTGAGATGCTTGGGACCTGACGAAGCGAAAAGAGTCGTTCAGGAAGTTCACGACGGACTCTGCGGTTCTCACCAAGCGGGCCCAAAGATGAAGATGAAGATAAAACGGATGGGCTACTACTTGCCCACGATGATCCAGGACTGCCTCGAATATGCGAAGCAATGCCACTCATGCCAAATCCATGGGGACTTCATCCACCAGCATCCAAATCCAGTACATCCGACGGTGGCTAGCTGGCCATTCGAAATGTAGGGGACTGATATAGTCGGCCCCATCGAACCAGCATCGTTTAGAGGACATCGGTTCATCCTGGCGACGACTGACTACTTCTCCAAATGGGCAGAAGCAGTACCACTGAGGGAAGTTAAGACGGAGAATATCCTCTATTTCTTCAAGACGCATGTCATATATCGGTTTGGAACGCCAAGACGGATCATCTCCGATAACGGGCCAGCCTACAGAAGCCACAAGAACAGTCGCTTCGCACAGCAGCATAATATAGACTGGAGATATTCTTCAGTTTACAATCCGTGAGCCAACGGTCTAGCTGAAGCCTTCAACAAGACCCTGACGAAAATCATGAAAAAGACGGTGTCCCGAAATAAGAGAGACTGGCACGAGAGACTACAAGAAGCTCTCTGGGCGTATCGAACTACGTTCAAGACGGCCATGAACACAACGCCGTACGCGTTGGTATTCGGTACAGAAGCAGTACTCCCCCTCGAGATAGAATTACCCTCTCTACGAGTGGCAGTCCACTACGAGCTAACAGATGAAGAAAACGCTCACCTTCGGCTTGAGGAGCTTGATGCCCTTGAAGAAACACGGCTCATAGCGCAACAAAATCTGGAAGCTTATAAAGCAAAGATGACGCGCTCATATGAGAGATTGACCCGACCAAGGACATTTCGCCAAGGCGAACTCGTGCTAGTGGTCAAAAGGCTTATGATCCCCAATCGCGCCAAGCGGGGAAAGTTTGAGCCAAACTATGAAGGCCCGTACATCATAGATAAGGTCTACCAGGGTGGGGCCTATCTACTCATGGACATGCACGGTGAAAGGCCTTTCAGGCCAATAAACGGTCGCTTCTTAAAGAAATACTACGCTTAATGAGCCACAGCCTAGGTCAATGGTAGACGACAACGACTATGTCCGCTCGCTATCTTCCTAAGCTCAAACTTTATAAGCAGTAGCCAGCTTTCTCCATGACGGACCGAAACGTCCTTAAACTAATAGTGGACCGAAACGTCCTTAAAACTACTACCGCAACATCTTTAGGCTGACGAGATGAATAAAAAAAAAGAGAAAAAGAAAATAATTAAAAAAAAATGATAAAAACGTTATGTCCATAAGCAAAAAGGGCACGGATGAAAACCCGAAAGGGCTCCGTGAGTAAAAACAGCAGGACTACCGGCGAGTGTTCGTGAAAACCCGAAAGGGCGCGACCTCGTTAAAAAAAAAAAGTAAATAAAAATAAAAAGAATAAAAAAAAGGTATGTCCATAAGCAAAATGGGCACGGATGAAAACCCGAAAGGGCTCCGTGAGTAAAAACAGCAGGGCTACCGGCGAGTGTTTGTGAAAACCCGAAAGGGCGCAATCTCGTTAAAAGACACTTATAGGGTCCTTTCGACCTTGTAAGGAGAAACCACCCGCGTGAGATCCTTACGGCTCATAAGGGAGCAACACACTTAGGGATCCCCACGATTCCTAAGGAGAAAATACACTTGTGGGATCCTCACGACTCGTAAGGAGAACTCCCTTATGGGACCCTCACGGCTCATAAGATTTGAAAGTCTTAAGCTACAAAGACCTAAACCTGTGCTTAAGCAATCCCCACAACTTCTGATATTGCCCTACAAGTGGCTCAATACTGACCCTTGTATATAATCCACGGGTGCGAATAAACATTTCCCTAACCAAGTCTCATCCGTGACTGGGGATATGTTCGCATGGTAAACGACCCTTGTAAATCCTCTCGATTTACAAGGAGAAAACCCTCTTGTAGGATCCTTACGACTTACAGAGGAACAAATACTTAGGAATCCTCACGATTCCTAAGAAGAAAATACACCTACAAGATCCTCACGACTTGTAGAGAGAAATACCTTTGTGAGACCCCTACGGCTCATAAAGTCAAAAGCCTTAGTCGACAGGACCCTAACCCTGGTCGCTAAGCCACCTTTGTTCGACATCGACAGAGGCAGATGATGATTCGCTCCTGGTAATATCCCAGTTGCAGCGGTGCTGATGCCGAAATCGGTTTACAACGAAAAGCCAATAGGCCGCACATGCATACGAAATAGCCGAAATGATAGGGCAACTTGCGATAAAAGCAGCAAGTAAAAATGTATGCATGCAAAATAGCCGAAATGATTGGGCAATTCGCAATAAAAAGCAGCGAGTAAAAATAAAATAAATAGCCGAAATGATTGGGCACTGCGAAAAATAGCCGAAATGATTGGGCAATCGCGACCTTCGCGATATAAAAGCTGAAATCATAGAGCATCGCGGGGATAAAACAAAAAAAATGATGATAAAACTTTGGCCCTACAGTTAAGATCACATCGATCCCTATATACAATCCAAGGGCGTAAACAAAGAGGGAACCATATTTTCCCAACAGGCTCCGCCAGAAGATGAAGCCAAATCTCGACGGTTCAGTCCAACTCCGAAGAAACCAGTGTCTTCAGTAGATTCCTCGACTCACGGATACAAGCACTCCTTGACGAGAGCCTCCTGATCCGCGTCGACTCGCAGAGCCACCAGTGCCTCAGTGGGAAATCCTCGACTCATTTCAAACCCCAAGGAAACAAATAATCCTTGGCGCTAGGGAAACAAATAATCCCTAGCAAATTCCTTGACTCACGGATACAAACACTCCTTGACGAAAGCCTCCTGATCCGCGTCGACTCGCAGAGCAACCAGTGCCTCCGTAGGAAATTCTCGACTCGTTTCAAACCCCAAGGAAACAAATAATCCTTGGCGCTAGGGAAACAAATAATCCTTAGCAAATTCCTCGACTCACGGATACAAACACTCCTTGACGAGAGCCTCCTGATCCGCGTCGACTCGCAGAGCAACCAGTGCCTCCGTGGGAAATTCTCGACTCGTTTCAAACCCCAAGGAAACAAATAATCCTTGGCGCTAGGGAAACAAATAATCCTTAGCAAATTCCTCGACCCACGGATACAAACACTCCTTGACGAGAGTCTCCTGATCCGCGTCGACTCGCAGAGCAACCAGTGCCTCCGTGGGAAATTCTCGACTCGTTTCAAACCCCAAGGAAACAAATAATCCTTGGCGCTAGGGAAACAAATAATCCCTAGCAAATTCTTCGACTCACGGATACAAAAACTCCTTGACGAGAGCTTCCTGATTCGCGTCGGCTCGCAGAGAAAACAGTGTCTCCGCGGGAAAATTCCCGATTCGTCTCAACTTGCAAGATGAAGCCTCAGGCAGTAAGGACTAAAAAACTTGCTTCCTGAACAATGGGACCCTGCAAGTCGATCCAAAAAGATCTCTTGCATACTATTCACGGGTCTCACTCTCCAAAGTCAAATCTCGACAAGGAGGGAAACAACCGCTTACGGGCCCTCTTGACTCGTAAGAGGGAAAAATTCTCTTATAGGATCCTTACGACTTATAAGAGAAAACCACACTTAGGAATCCTCACGATTCCTAAGGAGAAAAACCCACCTACGAGATCCTCTCGATCCGTAGGGAGAAAAGTCTCTATGAGACCCTCACGGCTCATAGAGTTGAAAAATCTTAGGCAGCAGATCTGAACCTGCGGCCTAAGCCATCGCTGTTTCTTGAGAGGGTCAGGATACTCGCTCTAATCATCCGTCAACCATGGTTATTAAGACAGCCTTCTAACAATAAAAGAAAGAAGAAAGTGACAGAAAGAACATCCGATTTACATTTGACCAAGCGTTCGAGACGCACTCATTTATACATGGGCAGAACACTCAGGACGAGAAATAAGACAAGCTGAAATAAAAAAAAGGGGTTTCCATTCATATTGCTAAAATTCTTACAATCATAAAAGCAATGAATAAGAAACATTATTCAAATTATTACAACGGTATAACCTCAGATCCGGGGCACGGACTGAGGAATTCAAAAGTAAGGCCATCTAGAGTTCTTCTGGCCTTTCTAATTATTCTTATGCGCAGCCTCTTGCGCTCTTGTGTGTCAAGATCCTCGGCAAGCCCTCCCGGCCTTCGATAAGCAGCAACTATCGTTGTCTGCTGGAAGATTTGATGTAGGATGTCAATGAGGCTGTCCCGCCGTTTCTTCGAGATCAGCCCCGTCAGGTACACTGAATGCACATTGTCTTCGGCATCATCCAGCGCATTGAGCGGTAGGGCCTCGTGAAGACCCGGAAGTGCTCTCCATATTGCTCCCAGTACGACTTTCAAGAGAGCCGAACGACGAGGAAGCAGCCAACCACCGCTTGCGTTCAGACGACCCATGACCTCTGCACATTGAGCGTCTGTAAACTCCTGGTTTTGTTGACGACCCTGTGTGCGGATATCATCATAGGTGATGAACTCGTGCAAACTGTATAGACGCGCCGCCATTATGCCTGGAGGAAATACCACAGGAAGATTAGCGATAGAAGAAAAAATAATATACACAGAGGGCTAAATTCCTCGAGAGCAAAGCTCTGTTCAGAGATTAGAACCCATGAACAAAAGCTCTGCAGATCTATAAGTTTTTTGAGATTGAAGCTCTGTTTATGAAACCCCAATGGGGATCTCTTTAGATCAAAAGATCTGTGAGAGCAAAGCTCTTTGGTTGAGATTAATTTAAATTAATTTGATTTACATTAATTTTACCTAAAGTTTCTAACTTTGAAAATGAGCAAAGCTCTGCTGGTGAACCCCTGAAGGGATTTCTTTAGATCAGTAGATCTATGAAAGCAAAGCTCTGTTGGTTAAGATTAATTAAAATTAATTTAATCTAAGAATCAATTTTACTTAAAGTTTTTCTAAAAACTTTGGAAAGGAGTGCAAGGCTCTGGAGTTCTTGAAGGCAAGAGCAAAGCTCTAAAGTTTTGAAAATAAAAATTTGAAAGATGATAAGCATCTGTGGGGGACCAAAGGTCCTATTTATAGGCATCAAGTGCCTCTTCAACTTCCAAAAGTTGCCACGGCGGTTGGAATTCCGCCACCGTTGCGCTCACGTTTGGGGCCACGTAAGCGCAACGGTGGGGGGGCATTTGTTTACCCCAATCAGAGCAAAGCTCTGTTCAAATTCCGAGGCGGGAGATGAAGCAACGCTTCATCTTCCCCTAATCAGAGCAAGGCTCTGTTTGAATTTCAAAAATTCAAATTTTGAAGCAACGCTTCAGATCCTCTGCGCTGCGCACAAAGCGCCATGTGTCAAAAGTTGATGCGTCAGCACAGTGCCCGAGGCAGTGCTTCCAATCAGAGCAAGGCTCTTTAAAAATAAAAGTAAAGGAAGCAACGCTTCAGTTGCGCAGCGCAGTTGCGCAGACACAGCTGCGCAAGCGCTGCGCGGCACGTGTCTGCGCAGCTGCGCACGTACAGCTACGCAAGCGCTGCGCTGCGCGGCACGTGTCTGCGCAGCTGCGCAAGCACAGCTGCGCAAGCGCTGCGCTGCACGACGTGTGTCTGCGCAGTTGCGCAAGCACAGTTACGCGCTGTGCTGTACGACTCGTGTCTGTGCAGTTGCGCAAGCGCTGCACTGCGCGACACGTGTCACACGCTGAGGTGTTTGCGCAAAACAGAATTAAAATTCTAAAGAAATCTTTTCTGTTCTTGTTAAAACAAGAAGATTTTCTTCTGTAAAACAGAAGCCCTTGGATCAAAGATCCAACGGTGGGGAAAATTCCCCAAATCACTCAGAGAAAGATCTCTTTAACAAATTTAACTAATTTATGGGCACTATAAAAAGGACCCTAGGCCTCAATTCAAAAGCATCAACATTTTCTGAGAAAAAAAAAGAGAGAACTCTGAAGAATTTCTCAAGAACAAAAAAGGTAAAAACCTTCAGAAAAAGAGAAAATTCTCCTAAAAACAGATCATTGATCTAAGAACAAGATCAATGATCTTCAATAAGAAAGAAAACTAACTAATAATAGTGCTTTGCACTTGCTTATGAACCATTGGTTCCTTGAAAACAAGAAAAATTTGTTTTCTTTGATTTAAAATCGATCAAAAGATAAAACAGTGTTCTGCACTTGCAAGAACTGTGCTGTTGCGCTCCTGTGTTGGCGTAAGCCACCAGGAAGCGCCACGTGTCAGTAGCGTAGCAGCGCAGCGCACCGACACAGTGCACTGCGCTTTTGCGCTTGCGCTCATCAGAGCATGACACGTGTCACTTCCACATGCGCTTGCGCTCTTTAATTTGCGCAAAACGCCTGACAAGCCATGTGGGGCACTATCAGAGTATTTAATGCTCTATATTATTAAGAAAAGGGACAGACCCCAATTAAAAGGCCTAACAGGCCTAATCAAAAATGCTATGCATTTTAAAAAGGGCAGAGCCCAAACAAAATAGATGCTCTGGATCATTTATAAAAGGGCAGAGCCCAACCAAAACAAAGAAAAATAATGCAGTGAAGGGGCAAGGCCCTAGCACAGGCCCAATAGGCCAAAGACAAAAGAATATTGAAACTGGACTTAGCCCAGTCGTGGCCATAAGTCCTCAAATTAAATTGACTGAGCATGGCTGCTCCCTAAATCAATTTACATCCTGTTCGAGGGTACATCTCCGAACTCCTCAGACAGTTCTCGTTGTAATCCTTCAACGACGTCAGAGAGGTGACGGGTCCCAACGACCACACATGAATATTGACTGCGGGGTCCTTAAACTAATATTGGACCGAGACGTCCTTAAACTAATATCGGACCGAGACGTCCTTAAACTAAAAGACCACCACTTCCTTAAACTGGCGACGGACCACTACGTCCTTAAACTGGCGACGGACCACTATGTCCCTAAACTGGAATATGGACCACCACGTCCCTAAACTGGAACACGGACCACTACGTCCCTAAACTGGAAAAATAGAGCCTCCAAACGCTTTTTTGCCGGACCTAAGCGGTCCTGTTTAAGTTGATCTTAGCCCCAAATACGGCTAACGTATCCTTAAACATTCAAATGGACTATAAAACTCCAAATCAACTTTGGTTCAAGGGTACATCTCTGAACTCCTCTGACACCTATCGTTGTAATTCTTCAACGACGTCAGAGAGGTGACGAGTCCTGACGGCCATATAATAAAAGGATAACCACGTTACGTTGATCTTATTCTCAAACAGGACTAACGTATCCTTAACGAACGTTTAAGTTGATCTTAGCCGCAATACGGCTAACGTATCCTTAAACTAAAAACACCAAACCAAAATCTAAGTAAATACGGATTTGGACTAATCCACGTCCTACGGGCGACGACATTACTCAGTCTCCGTATACAATCCACGGGCAACCGCAGACAAAACAAACACACACGACACGAAGTGAAATTCTGGAGAAGGAGAAAGTTGTTACCACGATGCGGTAGCGTAATTAACTGCAGGGGCTTGCGCCTGCAGGGAAGAGCGTCCCCACAATCAAAAACCCCTCAACCGAGGGGAATCTGACGAAGTCTGCTACATCGGCCGCATCCGTCTAAACCTCCGATACACGGTGCCATAAATCAACTTGGTATCTTCGGAGAGGTAGACGGATAAAACCATATAGCATCTGCCCCGAATCTCAGGCGAGACGTCCTCATGTCTTGGCCGCCGTTCGGAGGGGAACACCACTACCGCTGTTCTAGACTATGAGATCTGGCAGGAGGATGGGTATAACGTCGTTCTAAATAAGATTTAGAAGCGCACATGTATATGAATCTGCCAGAGGGTTGTTGCAGTCAATGAGAGCAGCGAAAGCATAGTAGGCAAGTAGCTTATGTCTATTTATAGACTAAAGCTAGTATAGCGGAGATAGATCGTCTATTTTTGATGCGACAGTCATAGAGCTTGACTTCATCAGAATAACAGATGGATCTGGTAAGAAGGTAATAGGGAGTGATGTTCTGGTATTTGGATGACATACTCTTAATAGGAAGTGATATTCCTATACTACGATCGGTTATACTGTGATTGTCATAAGGTATTTCTCGACATAGGATCTGGATAAATATTAGTTTTTCTGGTCACTAGATCTATGGTTTTAGATCTAGATTTGGGAAGTGTCCCAATTTCTGGTACTTTGACACTATTCTAAAGTATTTTATAATGGACGACTCCTGGCGTGGTGGTGTACCCGTAGATGATGGAGTCACCCTCTCTAAAGAGATGTCTTCTAGACTGATGAGGAGAGAGATTTGCATGATTGACGTATCACTTTCTTAGGCAATTGAGTCAATCATGAAATGTCAAGTACCATATTAGATATTGCTTTTGCACTAGCTGCATTAAGCAAATATATTTATCAAATCCTGGAGAAACATTGGGAAGTAGTTATGAACATACGTGAATGTTCTTGGTATATGGTAACGACAGCCTCCTTCGGGAGGCGGTTATCATTTGAGGCTTCCAAGGTGACCTGGATGATAGAGTGACTGTCAGAGTTATAGTTTTCCCTCTTTTTTAGGGGCAGTATATTGTACAAGTGGTCCAACCGGATACTGAAGAAGGCCTGGTGCAGGATACTGATTAAATTCAGTGGATGATGCAGTCGAAGAAGTTTGTTGGATTTGGAGTTCATTTGTGAACTGGGTCCCATCAGATATCCAGACAAATTCTAAGACAGGTATCGCTTATTTTGGGAGATAGTATTTCTCCGCGAAGTTGAGATATAGAGAGACACAGAAAGAAACATTGGAGCGGATCCACTCACTGAGGCTATTTCTCGAACGCAATAGTTTCGCAAACGGGCTTTGCGTGACTGATTAGTAGAGAAGTTGGGTGTTCGGTATCACACATGATGTGAGTATGCGACACCGCAATAATTAGCCTTAAGTGAAAGTAGGAGATTGTTGGCTATAGTGCCATCAAGTCAATTATTGGATCGCAGGCGCGCGATTCTGATGATTGAGGGATGACCTATACGGGGAGAACAGTCTTACTCAGGATGATAGTATGCTATCTGGTTTGTCTTTATCATCATGTACATCATAAGGTGGCATTACAGATCACTATTACATCTTGATAGAGCCCATAGGATTCTTGCTTGACTACCAGGATTATGATGGTGATCATATACGTGGGAGCTGGGTGGTTTATAAGCACATCCTTAAATGTCCCTAGTCATGGGAGTATCGAGACTGGGCATCGATACTCCGGAGTAGACTAGTGTGTATTTATCGATACCCCGACGAGGGGCGGTGGCCAGTCTCACAAGCCATTGGTGTCAGTTAGTCACCTAAGATAGCATACATGTGCTCATTGGGTTATGAGTACACTGGACGGACTCGCCGGGAACATGCTAGTTGGTATTATACCTATTGTCAGATAACAGTTTCCAGGTGACATGAGTATAGGTTTGTCTGTCGACCTGAGATTGTCATTTTTCTCGTGTGAGTTCCCACTGTGCTTTGATTACTACCCTACCACGGCTCAAAGGAGTCGTGCAAACAGGTTTTAGTTGGGTACAGTCTCGAGCCACATAGAGGCAGTAAGCGGATCGTCGGGGATTCGTCTCTCCCAGTATTGGGGGTTGATGTCGCGTTGTGCACGGGTGGCCATCACTAGAAATCCTCGGCCGAGGTGGACGAGAATTACTGATTTGGACCAGTAGTTTCTCATTGGGTGATGGGCTTCATACCGACACGAAATGTCGCGTTATTAGGGGTCTGACTTTATCCACCCCTTTAGACTCGATATGCGATACTCTTAGACGAACATACCGGACTGTATGGAGATTTTCATGGACAGGCTCAGTAGGGGTTTGGATGAGTTTGCTCGTCGGCCTTCTTTTCGCTCAATATCTGGGTAGCCGTTACGTACAGCTAGTGCCGCTGACGTGCTTTTGGTTAAACCCACTGCCAGCGTATTGACGAGTCTTTAGAGTCCCACACAGAGAGTTTCCCTGGTTCTGGCGAAACGATGTAGTATCCGTATTGGATATGTGCAGGGTTCCGATCGATTGATTGTACTATGTACCCGGACTTTCGATCGGACAGTTGATAATACTAGCCAGCTCGGGTTTGAGCCGGATTATTAAATCAGGTGTTGATTTAATAATTTACATATATATATTTCGATATGTATATTCTAGTATTATGTTCTTTGTGTTATTCTATCTCTTTGGGTATTCGTATTTCGGTACGATTACATGTATCCATATACAGTAGAATGTAATCCATATTTTTTTACAGATCACATTCTAGAAGGTGGACACCTCATTTTGGATTTGCCATTTATTTAAATGGATAATGATGTGGCAATGATATGAGGGGAGTATGGTGAGGGCCATACTTGCATAGTGTGCACAAATAAATTGTTAATTTATTTGTGCATACTATTCAAGTATGGTGCCATTTTAAAATTGAAAAGAATGGTTTTACAAAACCAAGCATTGGATTTTCTCTCTCTAAGGATGGTTCATTATTTTCTTCACTTGAGTTTTGAGCTCTCCTCACCATCTGTGCTTCACTCCTCTCTTGATTTTCATGGTTTCCTCCACCTTCATCTATCACCTCCTTTCAACCTTCTCATGTGTTGAGAATCATGAGAGGAGGTGAGATGAGATAGCCAAACACTTTAGAACACTCACTACATTCTAGGCTTTCTAGATTAGCAACCTAGAAACCCTAGTTGCTTCTCTTGCATCCTTGATGTGAAGCTAGAGCCATTACTACATCCTTCGGGTGGATCGTCTTCGACGAAGGGAAACCGGCGGCCAAGTTCATTGGAGCACGCCTCAAGGAGCTAAGGAGGATGATGGAAGACCGAAGGACTTGATTCTTTTGGTATAATATTTCTAACCGTTAGTTTAGCTCATATGCATGTTTTGTTATCTAGGGCTTATGGATCGATCCGGGTTATCGGGTTGTTCTAGCGCTAGTTTCATAAATTTTTGTTCCGCAAACGGTCATGATAGATGGCTAGGGCGCTGGAATAACCCAACATTTTAAACTACACTAGCTTTTTAGTTGTCATGAGCCCTATATTAATGGTCTTGAAAAGATATCGGAAATCATATCATTCCTCAATAAAATATCGTCTCTAGTCTTCCTTCCTAGATCTTCTCCAAATATCGATCATATACCCCTACGTGTGTGTAAAAGTCATCCTTACACTTGGAGAATTCAATTCAAGCTATCATACACTTTGTCCATATTCCTTAGTAATTTTTAGTCGGTGATGTTTTAGATGGATTTGCTCACACATTCTTCATGTGACCGTTAATACTTCTTGAGGCACTAACCAACTGATTACCGAATATGCTCACTTATCAGCCGTACTTAGCAATATCTTAATCATGCAACACCTAAGGCTTAGCAGTGACCCCCAAACCAGTTGGTCTAAGACACTAGGTGATAAGGCACCCTTGCTGTATTTTTTTTTATATATGCTGCCTTAAGTAATTACAAAACCAGTGTTCATTTTTCTTTTAAATTTTATTTTATATGTCATTTATATTTTGTTATTTTTTTATTCATACTAAGATTTTCAGGCAAGAGTATTTCAAGGTATGCTTTACTATCCCAAGTTTCAAAATGTGTGCAAGTGCATATAGTAGGGTATCAACGTTTAGAAATTTGGACTCAACAATAGGGACTATTTTCAGACTTATTTCCATCCGCAGACTAGTGATTTCTTTATCTTACTAACGCTTGTGACAACAGCTCATGACCACGTATTACTAGTTTCGTTATAAAACATCTAATTTTCTTGCATTTATTAAGTATTTTCTTCTCTTTCATATGCATTTTTCACTTTCTAACTTTTATTTTCAAAATTTTTTAGTTTTTTTTAATTGAAAATGATACATGAATAAATGCAAACCTTCCCCCAAACTTGTTTGCAGCAGTTTCCTCACTGATGTCGTCCTGTAAGCTCAAAACCTGTAGACTTGGGAGAAAAAGTTCTCAAAGATTAGTAAATGGGACAAGAGTTAATGACAGTGAAATCCTCCTATAAACTTGTTTTTGGCTCACAATCGTGCAAAAATTTCCTTTCATACAAGAGCCATTTAAAAATATTTTTCCTTCCCCCAAACTTAATTAAAACAGAATTTCCACTATTTAAGAATTTGAAGTTCAAAGTAAGAGAGGAGAAAAATCGTATCAGTATATACAAGGCTTTACAAAGCTCAAAAACCAATACTAACCATTCAAATATTTTATCAAGGTAACACCATGGTTGGTGAAAGATAGTGTAACGGATAGACATGAAAATGACTCGAGACTGTATAAGAATAGAGGTTGTATCATGTCTCGAGTAGAAGAAACAGAAATGAGAGTAACGATATGAGATGATATGGGGGCGGGGGGAAGATAAGAGGTGTAATTGAAAAGATTTACGTCTCGGTTGGTGGAGACGAAAAAGTGAGTGTGAATGAAAACGAGAATGTGATAGATAAGGAATGGATAGAATAGTTGTAATCTCATATGTGATAAGAAGGAGTGGCAGTTCAATTTCTTCTGCCTCAAAGGGAGGCACACGAATTTCCGGTAGAGGTTGATTTATTATAGTATCCAAGTCTTCTCGGAACGCGAGTTCTTCGGTGAAAATACCTTCGAAACTTTCATCGATGATGATCTCATCAAAAAGAAAGGAATCGATAGTTATATTAGTGGAATAGGCAGATTCACTAGGAAGGTTGAAAGTTTCAAAATCAATGTTTTGCGCACCAGGATTCAAAACACTCGATTTGTTAAGAATTATAGAGGTAGAAGACTCGAAAAGCTTATCTACCTCGTCCTTAAAAGAATCTAAATCAAGTGGTCTTTCAAGAATCATAGAACTCGAAATATCGGAGTGTGGTTCATCAAATCTCGATGGAATTGAAAGAAGATGAGAAGAACCAAAGAAAGTGTGTAATGAAATGGGTAAATGAACTTGGGCGTCGAGCATTGTTGATCCAGATGTGGGAGATGAAGACTGAATATCGTTTTGCATATCGGATAGATTGGTGGTAAGAATAGGATTGGTTAAATGTACAGGAAGATTTGACATTCAATGGAAGGGACATGATGAGTCGGGTAATCCAACTCATCCAACATAGCGAATTCATCTTCAAAGATATTCTCAACACCGATCTCACTAGCACCTTCAGTCAAATTAAACGAACAGTTCTTTAAAAATTCATCAGTTATATTATCCTCAATCGATGGATCACTAGGTTCACTTGATAGAATTGAAAGGTTTGAAATGTCAAGTTTAGTCGGATAAGGATCGATTTGATTTAGAATGGTGTAAAGCTCACTTTCACACTCATGATTGAAAAAGTCAAACATGTTATTCTCGAGCACCTTATCAATTAGATTATTAAGCGGTTGATCACCAAATACATTCGGTTTGATTTCAGGATGGAAGGTGTTGAGATCAAAAGAATTGGTTTTAGGTTGACTATGAGGGATCCCTGGTTCTTTCTCACTACTTAATTCCAACTTTACTTCAAGACTAGATATGGTTTATGAAGAAGTTTCAATGAAGGATTTTCTTTGAACCGTGGAACTTCCTAATTGATGTTCAGAAGCACTGTCTAAATAAAGTGCAAAAGTTGAGTATGGTTGGAATGTGTTTAATTGTTGGCTAAGGGGGAGTTTAGTGTGTTCCGCAATAGAAATGGATTTATGAATTGTCACATTAGCCTCAAGAGAAGTATCAACATGAGAGCATGTAAAAGTTTGGTACTGTTGATAAGAGTTAGAAGGGTGTATCCAATTTTCATAAATAGGATTAGGATCAACATTTTGATATGAAGAAGATTGAGATTGGTTGAATTGTTGGCGACTAGCTTTTGCAATTTGCTCAGCGATGGTCATGGGTGTAAAAGTTGCTATATTCGCCTAAAAAAGAGTATCAATATGTTCATATGGAAATGATTGTTATTATTGTCTTAAGAGTTTTAGAGTAGGGAAATGTATGAAACTTTGGCTATGTGCTTTCGCAATATGCTCAGCAATGGACATGGGTTTAAAAGTTTCCCCACTAACCTTAAGAGGATTACAACATAAGAAGGTGTTGAATTTTGATACGATTGATAGGAATTTGGGTGAGGTGTCCAACTATTATTTCTAGAGCTCTCTATCCTATCTCTTAAAAAATGGTCGGGTCGGAAGTTCTACCAAAGCAATAAAAATATAAAGAAATATCTGGTTGTGTGTAGTAAAGCTCGCCAAGAGTTGTTCGGTTTGGATTACCCATCATAAGAAAGTGAAAAGAATTTGAGATGAAAAGAAAAGATGGTGAAATGGTAGGTTTTTTAAAAAAAAAATTAGGATTGTTTTGCGTGGAAAGAAAGACTCGACTCAACCAATCACAAATATGCACAAACAATCCCTTAGAGCTAGGGTCACCTAGGTCAAATCACTAGACCGTTCCTACACTTCCAAAGGATAAGATGTAGGATAAATCATTTATCACATCCTTATCAATCTTCCAGCCAGGTAAGTGCCAGGTATCCACTATACGAATCACCAAAATAGCGGGCCTAATTAAGCAAACCAATTTCCTTAGTCACACTTGCCTTATACACCACAAGAAAAATACGGATAAGCAATAGATTACCCACGACCCTCCCTTATCCTAATTGAGCGCGATTGTCTTTAGAGGCTTGGTTTAGATATTTTTTATTAATGTAGGGTGATGCGTATGCTTGTTTATGATTTTTGGTGCTTAGGAAGGGTAATGAACTTCCCACATAATCTGAATTTAGGTTTTTTTCCATTTAATGTTCGTTTTAAATATGCAAAACAATTCAAAATCTAAAACACAAAATATTTTTTTAGCGGCGCTGTTCGCAAAGAATCCTGCAGGTAGAAATAGTTTATTGGAGTTTTAAAGGAGAGAGGAAGAAGTGGAAATAATACCAAAAAGATCTGGGGGCTTGACTCCACAATTTGGCCGTGGTTCAGCCGCCAAATACCTTATTAGGCCACGGTTCCATCGCCGTTTGGTGCGATCTGCTCTCCAAATTTTGACACTGAACTCCAATGCTCCTCTGCTCCTATTTAAAAGTCTCTGAATCTCTGTTGGCTCGCTCTAAATACTCCAGATTTCATGCAAAACTCGCACAAGAATCGTTAAAAATACAAGATGCAGTTTTTATTTATTATTTATTTATTTATTTATTTTGTTTTTTTAGAAATCAACCCGAATAACAAGAAAAATAATAATACCGTTTCCCCGACAATAGCGCCATTTGATTGGTGTGAAAAAATGATTATTTATGTTTCCTAAATACCGCAATCAATAACGGTGTAGCAATAGCTAGCCGATAGTGAGTACGGGTCGTCCACAGGGAAATGGTGAATTATTTTTCTTATTTTAGACGAGTTAATAGAAGAAAGGTTGGATTGTTATCGTTTTATACTAAATAGATTTGAAAATTTCTTAAGAGAAGGGCTTGTAAGGTTTTTCGGATTGAGTAGTTAATGGATGGAGTTTTAAAAATAATTCATTTTATCTTTTAATTATTTAATATTAGAGAAATAGCGATGAATGTAGATTAGGGCACTTGGAGGGATTAGGGATTCCCTCTACCGATCCTTGTCCTTCCATTGATCCCTATTGATCTCAAACCCTCAACAAAACAAGTATTAACGAATCTCAAATCAAGATCGCAACTATCATGAATTGGTAGCATGTCCGAATAAGAGGGTTAAGACTCCCTTTGTTAAAATTTATAAAATTTAAATCATAAGAAAAAGATAAAGGATTTTTTCATCCATTATACTACCCTTTCCTACAAACCCTAACAAGCGAGAATTTACTCGCTCATTGGGAAAAATGAAGTAAAAGAAGAAATGTAGAAGAATAAGGAACCCATAAGAAAAATAAAAAAAAAGAAAAGTGCGGAAAATAAAAGCAGAAAATAATGCGGAAAGTTATGAGACAAAATTAAAAGAGAAACTACTTTTTATAGAAAATTAGCATTACAGACTTTGATTGGCTAAAAAACTAAAAGAACTAAAAACCCTAGATTGCTCGATAGATCCATCCAAAGATAGATTGCTGCTCGGTCCTTTATATAAGCTCTGAAACTTGAAACTCTAGATGTCATCTTGATATATATGAAAAGATGATCATGCCCCTAAAATTACACATCGAACGACCACTATTGAATCGCGGTTCCGCCGTCATATGCACTATTCCGCCGCTGTTTGGTGGATTTTCGTCTCCAGATTTTTTCTGCTTTCTTCTCGCGGTGTTTGGAGATTTTCTAATGAATATATTTTTAAAATATTTCTTTCTCTCTGTAGTTGCGAGAATCTTCATTTTGCTCCTAAAATTTGGCAGATTTGGTTCGTTAACTTGATTTGATTTGATCTCTTACTCATGTTCATAGCCCTAAACTGATTTGTTATTTTAATACTTGTACAATATCTCAAATCAAATCATTAGTAACATTTATTTTAATTGAGATAATATTCCTATCAATTTTAGTTACTTAATGGATATTATATGATATGATATGCACATCTTAATAATAATGGTTAAAAATCACATGGATATTTTGTTTAAATATGATATGCATATATTACACCCAATTATATTAATTATAAATTAAGAAACATATGACAAAATCTTTTTACATATAAACCCACATATGTTCTTAAATTATAAATAACACCATTTAATAATTAATAAAAATAGGGAAAATGACCGTAAAAATGTGCAATAATTATGAATGATCACAATTCAATTCTTTTGAATCTATTCTAATCCATCTTTTCTCAATTTAAGGTGATGGCTTCCCATGATCACCCCAACATCAATGAAGATATCCCACTACTGCCACCACCTACTGCTGCAACTCCAATTATTAAACAGACAGTGTTTCTAGAGGCTATCAAGAGCCTACTCGAAGGCCAGTAGGCCCAAGGTACGATTCAGTAGGAGCAGACTGCTCTTCTTCGTCAGAGTTTCGTCTGCCCTGAAGCAGAAGCACCATGAGTGAAGCAATTCCAGGCGTTACACCCAAAGAATTTATTTGAAAAAGAGATCCCTTTAGAGGCTGAAGAAGGGGCTCAAAGTATCGAAGATGACCTGGCGGCAGCTCAAATTCCAGAAAAGGCTTGGGTTCGAGTTGCGAAACTTCAGCTCATCGATAATGCCAGGGTCTGGTGGAAGTCTAAAGAGAGTCGGATTACACAGCCTATCGAGTGGAAGAATTTTTGCGAACTCTATGATGCCAAATACTTCCTGGAGACCGCTCGTTTCGAGATAGAACAACAGTTCGTCCACCTACAACAAGGATCTATGTAGGTCAAGTTGATATGAGTATGACGCCAAATTCACTATCCTCGACAGGTAAATTTATCGTCTTAAAATTTGTTGTTCCCTAATCACATGAACATTTCTGCCACCCACGTTGCATCAGATTCAACGCCCATCTGATTCCTACCGCCGAGATTCACGTCGAAACACCACGCCTTTACTATGTCGGTCGAAGAGGCCGAAGTTACAAGTTAGGTTATCACTGGTAAAATTCTTCCTATCTTTTTTCAGCCATTTCCAATTTCTAGTATTCTTTTGTTCTTCCCTTTTTCTTGAACCTCCCTATGTAACTTAGGTACGACACTAGTATCCACCCTACCTGCACTCGTGTTGTTCGATACTGGAGCGTTGCATTGTTTTCTGTCACAACGATTCGTGAGAACTCATGCGATTCTGGTAAAGCTTCTCATTTCGAGTTGGAACGTCAGCTCAGGGAATGTATTGAAGGCAATCATAGGGTTTGAATAGTGCCCAATTGCAGTTTACAGTAGAGAGTTCTATGCAGATTTTAAAGTGCTGGACATACCAAACTTCAACGTTGTTTTGGGACTGGATTGGCTGGGTATGTTTTACGCTACCGTTGACTGTCATCAAAAGAAGATAGTTTTCGAAATACCGGAATACCCAGTCTTCTATATTAAGAGTGGAGACATAACATTGGAGCCAAGTATCTATTGAGCTAGGCCGAAGACAGCAAAAATTTCATCATTACAAGCTAAAGGAGATAAGCCTGAGGTAGTTCGAGAGATCGAGAATGTTTTTCCAGAAGATATGTCAGGTTTGCCTCCTGATCGAGCTCTTGAGTTTAGTATTGATTTACAACTGGGTGCATAACTTATATCAGTCAAGGATATAAGGAGTTTCTTAGGCTTAGAGGGGTATTACCGCCGTTTTATTGAAGGGTTTTCGAAGATTGCAGAATCTTTAACCAAGCTCACTCGGAAAGATGAAACCTTTGTGTGGTTTGATGCATGTAAAAAAGATTTTGTGGGGCTGAAGTATAGATTGACCTCTGCACCCGTCCTCACTATTTTGGACAGATCTGGGGGTTTTGACGTTCACTGTGATGCTTCAGGGAAGGGATTAGGATGCGTGCTACATCAACATGGCAAGGTTGTAGCTTTCGCGTCGAGGAAACTAAAGACGCACGAGCTCAATTATCCTACACACGATCTAGAACCGGTAGCAGTTATTTTCGCTCTCAAGATTTGGCGGCATTATCTATTGGGAGAGCAAATTAATATCTATACCGACCACAAGAACCTGAAGTATGTTTTTACACAGAAGGAGCTTAACATGCGGCAAAGGAGATGGCTATAACTTATGGCGGACTTCGACATCAATCTTTAGTACCATCCAGGAAAGGTGAACGTGGTCCCCGATGCTCTGAGCTGGAAGCCGTTAGCGATGAATCTCACCGCACAGTGGAAGTTATAGCAAGAGCTTCATGGATTAGAGATTAAAGTGGTAGTGTCAGGAATTACATCATTCTTGATGAATCTGTAGATCTAGTCCACGCTTGTAGATCAGATTAAGGCAGCTCAAGCAGGCGATGCCAAGTTGCAGAGGATCATAGAACAAGTCAAGAGTGGTCTTCGATCCGAATTCATCATTCATGAGGATGCCTTCTTGCGGTATGGGAGCCGATTATGCATGCCCGCCGGCACTGTTAGAGAGGAGCTGATGAAAGAGGCTCACCGCTCTCCATATTCTGTACACCCTGATAGCACGAAGATGTATAAGGATCTTCGTCAGCACTACTGGTGGCATGACATGAAGATGGAAGTTGCTAAGAGTGTAGCAAAGTGCTTAGTCTGTCAGCAAGTGAAGGCTGAGCATCACAGAACTGCAGGTCTATTTCAACAGTTACCCATTCTAGAGTGGAAATGGCAGCACATTACCATGGACTTAGTGACTTCTCTCCCTCACAGCATGAAGGGTAATGATGCTGTTTGGGTTATCATGGATCGACTCACCAAGTCGGCCCACTTTATTCCATTTCGAGCCGGCCGGTCTATAGAAATTTGGTAAGGAAATACATGGAGGTTAGTTAATTTAAAATAAGTCTTTAACCCTCAGATGTATACAAAACTTGTTTTGATACTTATATATCATGTAGGAGATTGTAAGACCGCATGGGGTACCTGTTTGCATCGTCTCTGACCGGGACACCAGATTTTGATCCCAGTTTTGGCAGAGTCTTCAAGCTAGCCTGGGCACGAGTCTGAGTTTCAGCATGGCTTACCGTCCTCAGACGGATGGACAGATTGAGCAGACTATCCGGATCATAGAAGATATACTCAAGGCCTGTACGCTTGATTTTGGAGGATCGTGGAATGATCACCTGCACCTCGTTGAATTTGCATACAACAACAGTTAACATGCCAGTATTAGGATGGCCCCTTTTGCAGCACTTTACGGTCGAAAATGTCGCTCTCCTCTAAGTTGGTACGATGTGGGGGATAGAGAACTCCTTGGACCAGAGATGATCGTGGCAACAGTCGATATAGTGCGCACGATCAGGGAAAGGATGTTGTCTTGACCCGAAAAAGCACACGACCGGCACAAGGATCACGTGAAGTCCAGAAGACCCCACCGTAACCTATGTAATCCTAAGCCAGGATTAAAACCTGTAAATTGAAAGTAATAGAGGTGAAGTTTTAAGAAAGATTTATAAAATGAAATAAATCTTTTTTTTAAAGATTTGTAGTAAAAACAAAGAAGTAAGTTTTGTTTGAAAACATTTTTCATTTAAAAATCCGGCAGCACCTACTTTGTAAATTTTGAAGAAATTTTATGTACAATGATAAATATAAAAGCATCTCCACATGGGAGCAAGCTCGACACTCATACTGCAGAGACACAATCCACGCAATAATATACGATGTCTAAGGTGAAGAACAACACAAGCAAATATAAGGAAACGCATAAACAAAATCTTATAGCCGACTCTACCCGAGTTCGACCCAAAAGAACAAATATCTTAGTCTCGACTCAATCTAAGTCAGACGAATATACAAGTGGTAGATGGAGTTTATATAGATATAAAGATAAGTATCAAAGAGGCGGTTACGATGTAACTTCATAATCCACCTAGCAAAAGCAATCATGCTCCTAAAAGAAAGAAGTGTTCCAACGAAGCTGCTACTAATCCCGGCGGTTGGTCCTGCAAGAAGTTATGGCACAACAGGGATGAGTTGTCTACTCATGAGTAGAAAGACATCACAAGGTAGAAATTTTATGCATAAACGAGCCATCGGCCAATCATAAGATATGAGACTAACATTATATGTGATAACATGTATGTAGCATATGTAAATGTAAGCTCATCATGACAAATCGAGCACAATAGAAAACATCATCAATAAAATCATTATCAAATCTCATGTTTCAATCATTGACACTCAAATATCTCAATCTTATAAGGCACCGTCTCTCGAACCAGCCCTCATTTCATTCTCTATATATCCTTAACCGGATACTATCCCCACCTCGGTATTGGATATCACCATGTATCCGTAATCATCTACTATCCCCATCTCGATTACCGGATATCATCAAAACATTTCACCATGTATCCGTAATCGGCTACTATCCCCATCTCAATTACCGGATATCATCAAACCATAAATATATAGAAACTCATGGCGGACGCATTATCATCCTGTCAAGAGTAAATCGCAATGTGCAAACAAAACCAAGTTTTATAAAATAGAACCACGCAGTTTCTCAAATCTCATAGAATACATAAAGTTCATAAAAATAATGTTGGGGTAAAAAATTACACCCTTTTGCCAAAATCAAAAATCCAAATTAAAAGTCAAAAAGTCAAAGTCAACGAGTCAAAATCAACAGGCCAAAGTCAACGTCCGATTGGACCCGGGTCTGACCCCAAGCAACTGGGCCCACGCCTAAATTATCTAAAGCCCAAGCGAAACCGACTGGTCCTTAACGAAAGAAAGAGGAAAAGAGAAATATGTAATAAATAGCTTTTATACGCAAATGAATGTTAAATTGTAAATTAAATAGGCAAAAAACCAAAATTATGTAAAACCCATGGCTTATGTGTAAAAATAAATGAGCATATGGGCATGGATGGACAAATGAGTCATTTTGTAAAACCAAAGGGGCTATGTGTAAAAAGTGTAGCCTATATAAGGAAAACATTATGAAGAGATGAGAAGAAAAAAATCCCCAAATAAAAATTAGGGTTTGTGCCTCCATCTTCATCTTCTCTCTCTTTTCAAATTCTTCATTTTTCCTCTCTTTTTTTTTATCAATTCAAGAGTTTAAACTCTCATTTTCCAAAAAAAAAAATACATTTTAGCCATAAACCCATTGAAAAGAGAGTGAAGCACTCTCTCAAATCTCAAAAGGAGAGAGTTTTTTACCCATCTTCTTCTTCCTCCTCAAGGTCCAATTTGAGAGAGGAGGAAGAAGAAGAAGAATCCTATACCAAAAGCTCCATTATGAGAAGTTCCAAGGCTTAGAAAAGGTAAAGGAAGCCCCTTTTCATCATCCAAGATCCTAAACCCATGTTCTGAGAAATCAAGAGAGTCTCTCAAGGCCAAAAGAAGAGAACATCACCTTGAGCTCAAGCTCCAAAATTCAGGCCTCGCCCAAGAAAACCCAGACCTTTTGACTCCCTCATTGCGCATTTTGCGCTACTGTAGCTGAGTTGCTATAGCCGCGCATTCTACTGCTACTATAGCGCGCACTGTAAACACACATGCTACCGAAGCGCGAATGTTACTATAGCGCGCACTGTAGCAGTGCATGCAACTGCAGCCGTGCTACTGTAGCTGTGCATGCTACTGCGCAGCCGTGCATGCTATCGTAGCCGTGCTACTGTAGTGCGCACTGCAGCAACGTATGCTACTGTAGCTGCGCGGTTGCGCTTCACTTACACACAAAAAAAATAAAAGAAAAGAAAAAATTGTTTACCAAAATTTTATTTTTAAAGTCTTTCTTGTAAATATTTACAGAATAAACAAAAAATGAAATGAACACGCCTTTTTGCATTATTTTCAAAACATAACACACATATCGCACATCGCATATTGAGTTCGCATGATCTGTTTTACTAGTTAATCGGAGGTTCCTTCGCTCCTAAAACGAAGGGTAATTAACGACAGTCTTGTCCGTGGCTGCCGAACATTTGGATCCTCACAATCAATAAACCCTAGCCTATCCTAGACCAGGAAAATCTGTACATGCCTGACAAGCGCGCGTATTCCTATCTCAATAAGGTGACTAAAAACACTCTACAAAGAACAACGTATAATTAACTTTGCAACAACGGAAGCTAAAATATAAGAATGTATGAAGCAATGGTAAGCATAACGCGAACGGATAACAAGTAAAATAAGCGTAGCGTAAACGAATAACAAGCGAAGGCCCATGTGTTAAACACGTGAGTATCCTGGTCATAATTATATGGCAACGCCCACGTACTAAGCACGAGAGCGCCGCTGCCATATATATATATGGAACCACTCACTTGTTAGGCACGTGAGCGCCGCCGCTATATATATATATATATATATATATATATATATATATATATAGCAGCGCTCACGTGCCATACACGTGAGCGCCTCAACTTGAAGTGCTGGCTTCTAGTAGAATTAAATTCTATATGATAGAATTAAATTCTATTCGAGAAATATTTTCCCATGATCTTTCTAATATAGAAATATTTTCTCTGTTAAACAGAGAGCTTTTGGATTTAAAATCCAATGGTTATTATAATATCACCAATCAAATCATTAGATAGAATTCAATTCATTGTTAGGAAAATATTTTCCTAATCTTGTTAAAACTAACAAGAAATATCTTCTGTTAAATAGAAAGTCACTGGATCATAGATCCAACGGTAAATAAAATTCCCCAAGTGATCTTTAATATCAATTAAATCAATTGATATCTCTCAATGAGTGATTTACTCAAACTAATTGATAGGTTTTCCTCTCCTATATAAAGGACCTGAGACTTTAAGTCTCATAAAGAGAATACCCTCCATAAGGTTTTGCGAGGTAAAAATTACTCCCCATAAGCTTCTGTAACAGAAATCAATTCTCTTCGAGCAAGATCATCTTCCTCCTTCTAAGAAAGACCGTAGGTAAAAACAGGGATAAAAATATCCCCCTTCTGTCTATCTTACATATGATATAAGAGTTTAACCCTTTAAAAGAACTTAGTCCATTCTTTGGATCTGAGATCCACAAGATAAATCTCCCATAAAAAAGAGAATTTAACTCTCATCAGAAAAATCTTGTCGTTCAGACTCAAGATCTAGGGGAAAAATAATGATGTTTTACCCCCTCCATATGAACAGAAGAAAAGAACATGGAAGAAAGAAAGAAAAGATGAAATTTACATCCCAGGAACTTAGTTCCCCTAAAGATGTGATTTTACCTAAAGATATGGTTTTTATCCCACTAAGAACTTAGTTCTCACGTAAAAAGAAAAAACTTATTTCTTGTATAAACAACATCTGTAAAGAAAATTTGAGATTTTAGAGTTTAACTTTATTTTTCCAGAGTTAATCTCTGTATGAATATGGTAGAGTCTCATGTGAAAGGCACGCGAGAATCCAAGAAAACAGTGTCTCAAGTGAAATACATGTGAGTACCCAAGAAAATAGTGACTCACATGAAAGGCACCTGAGTACCCAAGAAAACAACAGCCTACGTGAAAATCATGAGAGCATCCGAGACTTAGAGTCTCACGTAAAACCCATGTGAGCGCTATATGACTGAGTGCTCAGCATTATTCATATGAAAGCCACGTGAGCCTTATGTGGCTGAGTGCTCAGCACTACGCATGTAAAAAGCACGTGAGCGTCTATGAAGACAGCGGCTCACATGAAACCCACGTGAGGGCTATGTGACTGAGTGCTCGGCACTACTCACATGAAAGGCACATGAGCGTCTATGAAGACGGCGGCTCACGTGAAATTTACGTGTGTTCTATAAGATTGAGTGCTTAGCTCTGAAGTAGACAAGATATTATATCCTATGTTGAAGCTTAAGCATCTGAGCCCAGTGCTTAACACTGTTGGGTTATATAAAGCCTAAAACAAAATACATGACCTAGTGTTTAGCACTGTTGGGTAAATATGAATCCTAATGTTTAGTCTAAAATACACCAAGTCGCTAAAATTTTAAACTTCTTTGATATTAAAAAAATCAATCGAGCCCGTATGTTCATACATTTCAAGTCGACCTTAATCTAAAACAAGATTAACGATGCTTAACCATATTTTAAGTTGATCTTAGTATAGAAACAAGATAATGATCCTTAAAACCTTGAACTGATGGCAGAAAATACCTAAGTTCATCCTAAATATGAGATTTACGGATTTAGACTAATCCGTGCCCTACGGTCGACGACAATGTTAGTCTCCATATACAATCCAGGGGCAAATCCAAAATAAAAAATATATATAACATGACACGAAGTGATATTTATGGAGAAGGAGAAAATTATTATCGCTTTGCGATCACGTAATTAACTGCAGGGGCTTGCACCTACAGGAAAAAGTGTCCCCACAATCAATAAACCCTTCATTCGTGAGGAGGAATCTGATAAGTCTACTATAATGGTCGCATCCATCCAAACCTCCGATATATGGTGCCATAAATTAACTTGGTATTTTCGGAGAGGTGGACGGATATGTTTCATATAACATCTGCCCCCGTATTCAGGCTGGACGCACTCCCTATGCCCCAGTTCCTCGTTTTTGGCGGTAAGCAGATTCTGGCATGCCTGGTGGGACCTTTTTTTCTCTTTCCACTCCACACTTCGTGCATCGTGTTTCGTGAACCAATTGCGGTATATTATGTTTATGTTTCCCTTGGACGTTTGGGATACTAAAACCGGTGCTTCACCTCTGTCTAGATTTCAGTGGCATTCTATAGCAAGAAGTGCGACTGTGCCACAAACTCCTACACAAGCACTATCCCATCCGGCATTGTCATAGCTGGTCAAGCCATGACCCCTCTGTTCTGCATACCTACTACTCAAGTAATGCATACACTTAACGGCCTTTAGTTTAGGATGATTCCTATGTTCCCTATATGCAGTGCTGCAAGTCAGAAGAAGTCGGTCTTTGATCGGCTGGTCACTGCTCCAAGCTCTAATGCTAAGCCAGAAAGATCCATGTTCAAAAGATTAGGAGCAAGCTCTGTGGGCCCCTTTAAAAAGCCGACAATTTGAAAGAAGGCCATCTTCAGGCATTTATCCTTTGGAGCATCAACTACTACCCCTGAGGCTCCTAAGAATGCTTCCCTACCGAGGCAGTCTGTCTTTCATTGGCTGGCTTCTCAAGTTTCTGCTGCTGCTCCACCCAGACAATCGGCCTTCAACCGATTGCCACCTGCCGAAGTACAAGACCAATGTAGGGGGAAGATACAAGAGGCTCCCAAAGCTGAAGAGGCTCTTGTTTCCAGAAATGCTCGACATCGATACTGGCGCCGAATAAGATAAGCTGGGGCAGTTCTCCATCTGGACTGACCTCACCAGTTCCAATGATCCCGGCTGCTGTTCTAACTGGGAACAGTTTTGAGGCGCTGAAAATGGTGAAGCGCAACTCCCTAACTACTATACTAAAGAAAACTCCACCTCCTACCGAGATGTATGATGAGCCAAAAGTGGTTCGATCGGTGAAATGACTTTCCTCGACCATCCATAAGGTCTGGAAAGAAGTACAGGGGTCAGTAATCAACAAGGATTACTCTCCCCAAACCAAGAAGCTGAAGAGTCATGATAAACACTCTTCCCACCAACCCAAGAGGCTCTTACTATGATGGTTCCTCTGAAAACGGCTTCTCACAAAAGAGAGAGATCAGAGAAAATTCAAAGGCCCAAGGAAAACTCTGAAAGTCAGTAATCCAAACGCCCTAAGTTTGGGGGTGTGGTAGTTCATACCGTTTATATGATGAACTTCAAAAAGGATGAAAGTAAGGCTTCCGTCACTCATATACCAATCACATGGCCTGTAACAAAAGATCAACAGAAGCTGCAAGAGTTGATGGCTTAAGTGGCAGAAATTATAAGTCCTCCGTCCGGTGCAAACCTGGATGAAGCTTCTAAAGAAAGAGCGGAGTAGGAATTTGATACTGAATATCTGAAATGCGTGCTCCAGAAGAAAGATGAAAAGGCTGCGAAAATGGAAGACAAAATGGATAATATGGTCCACTTATTCCAAAGTATGACTAGGATGATGGCTCACCCCGAATCACCAGCAGATGAACGTCAGTTGTCATCATTGAAGATAAAGGAAAGATTTCCAATCCCCTTCAAGCCGCATCAGCGACAAAGGGGGAAGTAATCTCCAAATCACAGCTGGATGAATACATCGCCCAGCAGTTCAAAGCTCACCTAGCCAATGAAGCTACCGGCAAGTTGATAAAGACTGGCCGACCTTACCCAGCGTGTTATGACCAAATACAGTACCCGCCAGGATATACGATCCTGATGTTCCCCATATATAAAGGAACTGGAAACCCGAGGCAGCACATCATCCAGTTCAGGTCCAAATGCGGTAACATTGGGAGTAGCGATATATTGTTCCTTTGACGGTTCGTTAGCAATCTAGCGGACATGGCCTTCGAATGGTACTCGAAGATTCTTAATGACTCGATCAAAACCTTTGATGAGATGGATCTTCTATTTTTCCAGAGATTTGCTAGTGCGAGCGGGTATACTATCGTGACCGCCTTGGTCAATGAGAAGGCCAGATCGAATGAGACATGGGTCCAATATGCGATGAGATGGAGAAATCTTTGGTCCAAGTGCGAACAAAGAATCTTTGAAGCTCTGTCCATAAGAATGTTCATGAGCACTCTCGATAAAAAAGCACAAGTATTCCTATATCCGACCTTTCTCATCCCAACAACTTTTTAAGAGCTTATCGATAAGTTAGTTTAGCTGGATACGATGAACCAAGGTCCTGCCTCTTCTAATGGAGATTAACAAAACTTCAAGGGCAAGGGTAAGGCAGCGTTTTTCGCTAATACGTAACAATGGCCGAGTGGTCCTAAAGTATCTGGTCGTCAAAATAACAATCGCATAGGACCCACTCTTAAAGAAAGGATGGGAAGAGAATATTCATTCCCTCATGATAAAACAAGAAAGTTATTCGACCTTGCGATGAAGAGTGTCTTTCTGACTTTGCCCGAGCCATAGCAACCAGCCCAAGCCAATAATGTCAACAGTCCACCTTATTTCCCATATCATCGAATAGTAAGTCATCCGATTGAAGACAGTTACATCTTCGAAAACTAAGTCGAGGACCAGTATAAACAGGGCAAGTTCATGCTCTCTGATAAATGGAAGGTGAATCCTCCTCAGAAGCATATCTCTAAAGGGAGCAATAAGTAGGGGGCATCCTGCTCGTTCGTCGAAGAAACCTCATGAGAGGTGATGTTGTCTCCCAAAACAAAAAGAACGTTAAAAGATCTCCAAGCATGTCCTACGATCAGGTGGAAAAGTCCACTTGAAGCAGAGATCATAGAAGGGATGTTGAAGCTACATCCCACTCCGAAGGCTATTGATAAAAGAAAAAGCTACAAATTCAAGCAGTCTTCCAAGAAGGAAAATAAGAAGAAAGCGAAGAAGCCTGTACAGCCAATCGAGCATGTCGACAGCCTTACAAATATCCAAAAGTATATTGATGCGTTAGAAGAATATAATCAGAAAGCGTGTTTACCCGTTACTCTTGAGGAGTTTATCAAACATGTCCTTGAAAATAGCGGAGAAGAAGAGGATGATGACTCAGAGGAAGAAACAGAAAACCGTGTGGAAAGTTGCCGCATAGTCTCTCACTCCTCTATCTATGATGATGAGGCTCCAGCCACGTCCGAAGGCGATTCAGACGAATAGAGGGCAGTATCAATGTCTGAACCTCCAAGTTTGCCACAAAAGGACTCGATTGAGAAGCTCCTAAGGATAGCCTTTCAGAGGAGCAAGGAAAATCAAAGGAGTGAGCTGGCTATCTATGAGAAAGTCAGACAACAATGTCTAAAAAAGCAAGTTGCGGAAGAGGCGAGTTATATAGCTCCCCAGCCAGAGCAGAATGTACAACTGAAGCAGAAGATACTGCTGAAGAAAGGGATGGTCGAGAAACACTTCACTAAGGCATTATGAAAAGGGATGAAGCTGCCGCCCCTAAAGATGTATACTCCAGGGGTTGTGGACTTTGAAGGTGGAGAAGAGCATCCAAAATATTGCTTCTACCATCGAAGGGTCTATCACCCCATCGACGAATGTAAAGTGTTCGAAAAATGGTGGCGAAAGTATGTTCTCCATTACTGGCATGTAAAAAGAGAGAAGAGGATGACTAAGACTCACCCGTCCCAACATGATGGTTCCAAAGCAAATGGCCAAGTAAGGAAGATCACCAAAAGTTGTATATGAGCAACGCTCAGACTTTAGAAGGAGGAAGTTCGGTAGTGCCGACTTTCGGAAGTGATTCGGAAGATGAACCTCCTGTCGATCTCCCCTATGAAAGCACCTCATCGGGAGACGAAGAAAAGGCAAAGGCCCGCAGCAATATTCGACTGCGCAACCGCACTCTTCCTGAGAAGAACCTTGGGCCTACAAATAAGGATTCCAGGAGTCAAGAGAAGAGTAAAGGGAAAATGATCGAAGAGATCTCCCTTGATGAAGAAGTGGCCAAAGAAATCACCGCCAAGGATCAACCCAAGAAGAATAAGGTGCACTACAATGTGTTAGCCCATCTTAAAAAGTTACCTTCGCACTTAAGTATATATGAAGCACTACTCTTGCCGAAGGAGCTTTGGGAATCTTTGATTAAAGCCTTCGAAGAACCGGACCTTTTCCGAGCGCACTTTGCCGAAGAAGAGATGAAGGACAAAATGTTGGAAATATACACGGCCGACAACACCTTCAGCGAAGAAGATATTCTCCTGAGGACGTTCGAGGACAATCGACCGCTCTACATTATCGGGTACTGCGATGATTTGAGAATAAATAAGATCCTTGTCGACAACGGTTCTTTGGTCAACCTGCTAAATGTTAAGATGCTCAAGCAGCTGTCCATGGATGTACGATACCTCGGCTGAAAGAAAATCACGATCTCCGGATTGAACTCTCAGTCTTCAAGAACGCTGGGGTCTATAGTGTTGACACTTTGCTTTGGATAGCTCATTATGGATGTCAAGTTCCATGTTATTGAGGGCAAGACCTACTATAGAGCTTTACTGTGTAGATCTTGGTTACACCAGTATGGCGTCATCCCTTCTATACAACATCTGTGTATGAAGTATTTTAAGGATGGCCGAGAGCCCACCATCATAGGTGAGCTCAACCCGTTCTCGGTAAATGAAGTACAGAAATATAAAGATGCAAAGTACTTCTTATTGGATTTTGAAGATACAGAGAAGTGCGACAAACCGAAAGATAAACAAGTGCAAGCGGCGATCATCCCAATCTTTGGAAGTGACTCCGAAGAAGAAGAAGAAATAGTACTCACGGGTCAGCCTCCAAGGAAAACTGATAAAACAAGCTCATCAACTCCTATTGCGATCTTCAAAAGTGACTCAGAAGAAGAAACTGATGCGGTTTTCTCCATCCATCTGCGAGTGAAAGTCCCTGATGAAGCCGATCGAGCCCTACATATTACAATAGCTCCACCGCATCATTATAAAGAACTCGATGCACTCAGCACTTACAGCGTGCAAGAGCTAGTTACCTTTCATGTGCCTCCTAGAAATAGAGGCAAGAAGGGGATTCTCTTTTATAAATCGGAAGAGACCAAAGGGAGAAAGAGATTTGGCATGGACTCTAGCTGAATCTATATAGGTTATAATTAATCCCCATGCCATGATACTATATAAAGAACTTAAAAGAACTCCTTCATCAGCATGGAACACTATTCAAACAAGCTGTCCGTCAGACCCAGTATTACAAGAGGAACTGGGAAGTGCCAGGGACCAGTCAACCAGTGTCCCATAGGAAGTTCGATACGACAGGTTTGGGTTATGTCAGACCCAAGAAGAGAGAGCGAGGTCATAGCTGCTATGTCATAAGTGAAAGGGAAGATACTTGGATGGTAGACAACTCAGCCGAGTAAGGTTAAAAAATCTCGTAAAGTACTCCAACCGGATCATCTGAAGTGCCGATTGAATTGCTGATGAAAGATGTTATTCAGGAATTTGATGAACTCGGAGAAGGTATAATGGCCCTATATAAAAAGTTCATGTAGTTACCCCCAAGCGAGTAATATAATGAAGTAATGAGTTGTATTAATTCAGCTTCGCACTACACTACAATTCTGCCACCAGAAGACTTGACTGAGAAGCTAATAAAAGAAGCCTATCGAATGGATGAGACAACTTTGTATGAAGTAGCCAGAAGATCGCATATAAGAAGGAAATCTATGGGAGATGCGAGCCATAATCCTCATCCTCGACAGCCGCTTATACCTTCCTTTATAAATGAAGAAATTCAAGATGGCCACATTGAAGATAGGATGCCATCCACATCCAAGCCACAAGGTTGCTCAGCCCCACCTCTTATAGAGAGAATTGGAAGGGGATATTCTTTTCACCGGGATAAGAAAAGGAAAATATTTAACCTCGTCATGAAGCACCAAATATTATTGCTGCCCAAGTCTAATTGGCCTCATGAAGCTAATGCTTTTGATCATCCTGACTGCTGTCCCTACCATCGGGTCATTGGTTATCCAATCGAAGATCGTTTTCCCATTAAGGACTGGGTTGAGGAGCAGCACAGGTAAGGCACGTTCACACTAAGTGGCAACTAAAAAGTGGAACATCCGCAAAAGCATGAGCCAATGCGAGACAACCCCTCCAAGTCAGAGCATAACCAACCTAAGAAGCGGAAGCTCACTCATACTTACCACATGATAAGACTCCACAATGAAAAGGAGATTGAAGACACGCTTCAGTATCTCGACTGCTTCACAAATGAAGAAAAGGAAATTTCGGAGCTGTCGTCGATGCTAAAAGAACTAGAAGAAGGGATCCACATCACCGCTGATGAATTGAAAAGGATAAATGATTGCTTTTCTCTACGTGAGTGTGTAGTAAGTAACCGCAATCAATAACGGTGTCGCGTGTAGCTAGCCGAGATGAGTACGGGTCGTCCTCAGGGATACGTTGAATCTTTTAATCTTGCTTTAGATGTGTTGATTGGAAAAGAGAAAGAATAGAAGAATAATGAATAGTGAAGAATAGATTCTAGATCTATGTTAAACACGGATGTAGAATATAGATCTAGTTCAAATACGGATGTAGATTTTATAAGAAGAGAGCTTGCAGGGTTCGTTAGGATTTAGTATTTATGAATGACTAATAAAGATTACTCCTTTTATCTTTTGATAGATTTAAAACTACATAGATAGTGATGAATGAGGATTAGGGTTCTTGGAAGAAACTAGGGTTTCCACACTATTGACCCTTATCCTTTCATTGATCTATATTCATGTCTAGCCCTTAACAAAATAATTGTTAATCTAATATCAAATCGTGGTCAAAACTAGTAATAAATTGGCAGCGCGCCTGATAAGGATGTTAACGATTCTTTTGCTAAAATTTATAAACTTCATAAGATTTAAAAGAAGTTAAAATATTTTCTCATCCATTATTCTACCCTAATCCTACGAACCCTATCAACCGGAGAATTACTCACGCATGATGGAGATAGAAGAACGGATAGAGATCATGATATAAATACAGAAAATAAATGCTAATTAATTAAACTAAAGATCTACCTTTATTAATCAACTTCACAAGTACAAAACCTTCAAATTTAGATTACAAGAGGAAGAAGAAGTTGCTCTCGATCTCTGCCTCGTTGGAAGTAGATGTTCTGTCGAATCTCACGTCGCCTTATCACGTCGAATTTTAGACCTGTCGTGGATCACTTGTTCTTTGACGGTGATTTGCTTCATGTAAAAGGTTGATGGTTTCTAGGTTTAGCCCTCGGTCCTTTATATAGTCCCAAAACCAGAAACTATAGATCTTAGGGTTTATTTTTGCAAATCTAAACAGAAAATCCCAAACCTTAATTCCCTAAATCTACCACGGATCCGCCGCAATATAAAGCTTTTGGCTGTGGAAGGGCGGTTCTTTGGTGGGATCTTGGCCTCAAAATTCTGGGATTGCTTCATTATGACACATGGAGATTTATTTGATGTCTGGAATCTTCATATCATTTCTGAGTTTCTACCAGTATTGATTCTTCGATTTTATCTAACTTTATTGGCAGATTTTTGATTCCCGACATCTCGATATCTCAATCTCCTGACTTGAGCTAAACCTTGCACAATATCTCAATGAATAATGTTAATAATATTTGGTATTTTTGAGATATTACCCTAATCATTTTATAAGATATTATATTTTAAAAATATTGATTAAGGATATTTGATATGATATGCATATTTAAATTCTCAAAATATTATATAAATATTATATGCATACATTTTCCTTCATAATGTTAATTATAATATATAAACATATGAAAATAGATATTTTACAGATAAAACCTCATATGTTCTATATTTATAATAAACACCTTTAGATTTTAAGAAAAGTAAGGAAAATGTTATATCAAATATGCGATATTTTCGACTGAACAATAAACTTAGGAACCGAAGAAGATTCTCAACCCACGTTCGTCAGCAAGCTGCTTTCATATGAACAAGTAGCTGGTCTAAAAATAGTACTCATAGAGTACAAAGATGGCTTCACATGGAATTATTTCGAGATGCCAGGTCTTGATTGAGACGTAGCGGTTCACAAACTGTCAATAATGCCGGGAGTAAAGCCAGTCAAACAATCTCCGAGAAGAATGCGTCTTGAACTAGAGATGAGTGTCAGCGCTGAAGTTAAGAAGATTATAGATTCCGATTTCATCCAGGAAGTCCAATACCCCGACTGGATTGCCAATATCGTTCTCGTAATGAAGAAGTACGGGACCATCCGAATCTGCGTAGACTTTCATGGCCTCAATAAGGAGTGTCCGAAAGATGATTTCCTCATACCAGTCACCGAACTAATGATCGACAACATATCTGCTCATGAGGTCTTCTCTTTCATGGATGGATCATCAGGATATAATCAGATAAAAATGGATCCCGTAAATCAAAAGCATACAGCCTTTTGCACACCGTTAGGTATATACTGTTACAAAGTTATGCCTTTTGGACTAAAGAACACCAGAGCAACATATCAAAGAACAATGACCAAGATATTCCACGACATGATACATGACATCGTTGAATGCTATATCGACGAACTCGTAGTCAAGAGCATGTCACATGAAGAACACTTGAAGCATCTAAGGACAGTCTTCAAGCGCCTTCGAAAATACAGCATGAAGATCGCTGAAATGTGTGTTCGGGGTCTCGTCAGGGATGTTTCTGGGTTTTATAATCCGTCACCGAGGAATCGAGATAGATCCCTCCAAAATCAGGGTAATTATGGAAATTTCCCCTCCAAGGAATCTCAAACAACTGTGATCTTTCCAAGGAAAGCTCTCTTATATCCTACGGTTCATCGCTAACCTCTCCGGAAAATGCCGTCTATATAGCCATCTGATGAAGAAAGGGACCCCATTCATATGGGACCATAAATGTCAACAGGAGCCGGAGGAGATCAAACAATATTTGGAGAATTCGCCGGTTTTGACCGCTCCGGTTAAGGGAAAGCCCCTTATACTATATACAGCTGCCCTTGATGGTTCTCTAGGCATGCCATGGGCATAAAAGAACGACCAAGGAAAAGAGAGGGATCTTCACTATCTAAGTTGAGTTCTTTTAGGAGCAGAAATCAAATACTCTCATATTGAAAAGTATTGCCTGGCATTGATCTTTGCCGTCACAAAGCTCAAACATTACGCCCTAGCGTATGAAGTCCATCTTATATCAAAGGTAGACCCCTTCAAGTACTTTATGACGAAGGCTATGCTGACCGGGAGGCTCGCCAAATGGGCCCTTCTGTTGATGGAATTTATAATAGTTTATCGCCCTCTCAAAGCGGTAAAAGGACAAGCCATCGCCGAATTCTTAGCGGAGCATCCGATTCTGGCCAACTCTCCGTTAAATAGTGAGCTACCGGATGAATATGCATTCAACACAAGTGAAGAGATAGAAGAAACCGGAAAGCCCTATTGGGAATTATACTTCGATGGAGCCTCCTCAATGAAAACACGAAAGAGGAACACCCCAATAATCAAATCTGGGATAGGTCTCATCTTCGTAAGTCCATAAGGCGGGATTCTCAATTATGCCTTTTCATTGATGGAACCGAGAACCAACAACGAAACTGAGTATGGAGCTTCTATAACCGGTCTTGAGATCGTGATCGATATAGGCATCAAGGATCTCCTCATATACAGAGACTCCCAATTGATCGTCAACCAAGTGAATGGTGATTATAAAATATGCAAATCTAAGCTAATAAGATACGTCGATAAAGTGCAGAAACTGCTAACACAGATTCCGTTGTATATATTGGAAAATGTGCCGCGAGCAGAAAACAGCAAAGCAAACGCGTTAGCAAAACTTGCTAAAGAATTTGTGGATGAAAATCTTGATGATGTAATGATCATTGTCCAAAGCTGTTAGATCCTATCGCCAGCCGAATTTCCTTCAGAAGCTCCACTAGAAACATCCGAAGAAGAAGGAATACTTGAACAGAAGGTTCTTCAAGTTGAAGAAGAAGATGAAGATTGGAGACAAGTCTTTATAGACCACTTCAAGTCCTAACAGATGTCTGAAGATGCATCGCAAAGACATCGGCTCATCAAACGAGCATTATCTTTCGCCCTAATCAATGGAACTTTATATAAGGTCCTTTGATCATATATGGCTAAGGTGTCTAGGCCCGAAGAACACCAAAAAGGCCGTCCAAGAAATTCACGACAATCTTTGTGGGTCTCATCAAGCCGGTCCTAAGATGAAATTGAAAATCAAAAGGATGGGTTACTACTGGCCCATGATGATTCAAGATTGCATCGAATATGCGAATCGATGTCACTCATGCCAAATACACGGAGACTTTATACATCAGCACCCTAATCCGCTGCATCCAACTATAGCAAGTTGGCCGTTCGAAATGTTGTGAACCGATATAATCGGCCCCATTTAACCGTCGTCATCAAGAGGGTATCGATTCATCTTGGCGACAACTGACTACTTCTCCAAATGGGCAGAGACGATAATGCTGAGAGAAGTAAAAACAGAGAATATCCTCCACTTCTTCAAAACTCATGTGATATACTGGTTCGAAGTTCTACGGCGTATAATTTCGGACAATAGACCGGCAAATAGAAGCAATAAAATAATCCACTTTTCCAAGAAACACAAGATAGACTAGAGATATTCCTCCGTCTATAACGGTCTAGCTGAAGCATTCAACAAGACATTGACAAAGCTCATAAAGAAGATAGTATTCAAGAATAAAAAGAACTGGAATGAAAGGTTGCATGAAGCTCTTTTGGCGTACCGAACGACATTCAAAACGACTATAAAGACAACACATTATGCCTTGGTGTTTGGAGCCGAAGCAGTGCTTCCGCTGGAGATAGAACTTCCCTCGCTAAGGATGGTAGTTCACTACGAGCTTACGGATGAAGATAACTCTCATCTCTGACTCAAAGAATTTTATGCACTCTACGAGACCCGTATCGCAACACAGCAAAGCCTGGAAGCCTATCGAGCAAGGATGACCCAAGCATATGAAAGATTGATCAGACTGAGGACATTCTGCCAATGCGAAATCGTACTGATCGTCAAAAGACCCATGATCCCTAGCCGTGCAAAATGCAGGAAATTCGATCCAAATTATGAAGGCCCGTATGTTATAGAGGAAGTCTACTATGGTGGAGCTTACCAACTCATGGATATGCATGGAGAAAGAATATACGACTAATAAATGGTTGATTTCTCAAGAAGGATTATGCTTGAAGGGTTACGACTTAGGTCAATGATAAATGAAGTCGCCTATGTCTGTTCCTTATCTTCCTAAGCTGGAACTTTAAGAGCCAACCACTTCGCCCTAAACACGGGGATGTTGGACCACCATATCTCTAAACTAGTTCGTCGTCCCGAACACGGGGATGTTGAACCGAAATGTCCCTAAACTAGCTCGTCGCCCTAAACACGGGGATGTTGGACCGCAATGTCGCTAAACTAATGTTGGACCAAAATATCCTTAAACTAGCTCGTTATCCCGAACACGGGGATGTTGGACCGAAATGTCCCTAAACTAATAGTTGATGCCTTATGGACAATCTCCAAATTGACTACCGTATACAATCGACGGGTACAAATAATCCATATCTTCACCAAGTTCCACTGCAAGGTTATACACCGAGTCCCCACCAGGTACACAGCTACTTCTGCGATGAAGTCACCCTTAAGTCCTACCGAATAGCGATGTTGAACTACCATCTATGAAGCTTAAAAAAATAGTATGTCCATAAGAAAAATGGGTACGGATAAAAACCCGAAAGGGCACAGTGAGTAAAAACTTCAGGACTGCCGGTGAGCTTGTAAAAACCCGAAAGGGTGCAAACTCAAAAAATACGCTTGCAAAGTCCTCTCGACTTGCAAGGAGAACACCTAAGTGAGATCCTTAGAAATAAAAAAGGTGAAAGATAGTTAGGAATCCCCATGATTTCCAAGGAGAAATATACACTTACGAGATCCTCTCGACTTGTAAAGATAAAACACCCTTCTATGAGACCATCAGGACTTATAGAATTCAAAAGTCTTAGGTTACAGATCTGAAACAATTCTTAAATCATCATATATCTCTTTAAAATAACCCTACAGGTATTTTGATCTCGACTCTTGTATACAATCCATAGGCACAAACAAACATAAATAAACCCAAGTTCTACATGGTGGACGTCACTTGTAAGTCCTCTAGACTTGCAAGGAGAAAAATACTCTTGTAGGATCCTTACGACTTATAAGAGGAAATACCACTTAGGAATCCCTACGATTCCTAAGGAGAATATACACCTACAAGATCCTCTCGACTCGTAGGGAAAAATACCTTTATGAGACCCTTATGCTGATGAAGTCCAAAAAGCCTTAGTTGGCAGGGATCTAAAACTGTCTTCTAAGCCATCTTTGTCCAAAAAAGGCAATGGTAAATGATGAGTCGCTCGTGGAAATATTCCAGTTGTAATGATACCGATACCTAATCAGGTATCAAACTCCAAGGCCTCTCATGATATATGATGAGTCTCTCCTGGTGATATTCTAGTTGTTGTGATACTGATGCCAAAGTTGGTATCAGACTCTAAGTCCTCTACCCGTAATAAAAATCAGCGAGTAAAAATAAAATGAAATATCCGAAATTATTGGGCAACTCGCAATAAAATTCAACGAGTAAATATAAGATAAATAGCCGAAATGATTGGGCACCATGAATAAATAGCCGAAATGATCGGGCAGTCACGACTTTCGCGATAAGAAAAGTTGAATGATAGAGCCTTGCAAAAATAAAAAAAAGAGAAAATAAAAATTTTCTTCCCTACAAGTAAGTAATACCGACTCTTGTATACCATCCATGGGAACAAACAAATGAAAATGAGCAATGTGCTCCATCAAACGCTACCAAGCAAGGGAATTCGTTGACGACGGTCCAAGTCTCAATGGAAGCATATGCAAGCCCAAAGACTACCAAGAGCTACTTTATCTCCGGGGGTTTAGTCGCAACTTCTCAAAATTCAAGTCAAAATGAAGCAGTGTGGTGGCATCGACCTAGCACCAAGTCTCGACGGCAGCTCATACAGCTTAAGGATTACTTCGGCATTTTTCCTTGTTCCAGCAGAATACAGACACAACGTCAGCAAGGTGGAGTGATGGCAATTTTCTAACTCCAAGTCTTGACGGCAAAGTATACAGCCTAAAGATAATATGGACGTCTCTTCATTCCAGCAGAATACAGACGCGACCTCAGCAAGGACCATAGGGTTAAGATGATAGCGGGGTAATGGCATATTCTTAACTCTAGGTCTCGATGGCAATATATGCAGCTTAAAGGCTGATTCAACGCCCATCTTATTCCATCAGAAAACAGACAAGCATCAACAAAGACTAAAGGGTCAGAATGAAGCGGAATGATGTCATCTCCTAGCTCTTAGTCTTGATGGCATAAATACAGCCGAGAGACTATTTGGACATCCCTCTTACATCAATAGAGTACAGACGTGGTGTCAACAAAACTTTAAGGAGCCAAAAAAGTGGAGTGATTGCAAATTCCTAGCTCCAGATCTCACTGGCAATATATACATCTTAGAGATCATATGGACGTTGGCTCTACTTTAGTGATGGATTGGCACGGCATCATCAAGATGAAGCAGAATGATGGCATATTTCTAGCTCCAGGTCTCGATGGCAGCATATACACGCCTAAAGACCATTGGATGTCATCTCACCTAAGAAAGGTGCAGTTATGACTTTCCCGGGACTCAATGGATGGAGTCTGACCTCAAGGTAAAGCACCACGGTGATGCCTAACGCTTAATCTTTTGATGGCATATGGATATACCAGCCTAGGAAGATTACTTAAGATGTTGTATCCAGCATCGTAAGGGTTAGGTGATACAATAAGTACACGGCTGCTCAAACCGTGATATGAGGAACGCAAACCGAAAATAAGTAAGTTAATGCAATGGTTCAATGGACTAAACCCAACACCATAAACCTAACAGACTCCTATGATAAAAGGGGTTATGTATGTTTAACGTTAGGATGAGTTTATTCGTATGCCTAACTGAGCGCTCCAGGACGAGTAAATAAACTATACCAGATCGTTTCAGCACAAACGATGGAATGAAGAAGCCACTTATGGGTCCTCACGATGCATAAGAAGAAAAATCTCTTGTAAGATCCTTACGATTTACAAGGTAAATTATAAGACACTTAGGAGTCCTCACAGTTTCTAAGGAGAAAATACACTTACGAGATTCTCTCGACTCGTAGGAGAAAGACTTTTATGAGATCCTCACGACTCATAAAAAATTGAAAAGCCTTAGTTTTCAGCGATCAAAACCTGTCTCTTAAGCCATCTAATATCTAACGGTGATAAGCCTAACATCGATAGCACCCACCTGTGAGCCACGTGCGCACAATCAGTGGCGGCATTTGTTCTCCCCTAAATTTGGGGAGGCCCCATGTGTTAAACATGTGAGCAGCCTGGCCATAATTATATGGCAGCACCCACGTGTTAAGAGCGCTGCAGTCTTATATATATGGCAGCACTCATATGTTAGGCATGTGAGCGCCGCTGCCATATATATGTCAGTTCTCACGTTCCGTACACATGAGCGCCTCAGCTTGAAGCGCTGGCTTCCAATAGAATTAAATTCTATATGATAGAGTAATATTCTATTCGGAAAATATTTTCCCCTGATCTTTTTAATATAGAAATATTTTCTTTGTTAAACAGAGAGCCTTTGGATTTAAAATTCAACGGTGATTATAATATCACCAATCAGATCGTTAGATAAAATTAAATTCTATATCAGGAAAATATTTTCCTAATCTTGTTAAAACTAACAAGAAATATCTTCTGTTAAATAGAATGTCACTGGATCAAAGATCCAACGGTGAATAAAATTCCCAAGTAATCTTTAATATCAATTAAATAAATTGATATCTCTCAATGAGAGATTTACTCAAACTAATTGATAGTTTTGCCTCTCCTATATAAAGGACCCAAGACTCAAAGTCTTATATAAAGAATACCCTTTATAAGTTTCTGTGAGATAAAAAAACTCCCTATAAGCATCTACAACAAAATTCAATTTTCTTCGAGCAAGATCATCTTCCTCCTCCCAAAAAGGACCCTGGGTAAAAGTAGGGATAAAAATATCTCTTTTCTGCCTATCTTACATATGATATAAAGGTTTAATCCTTTAAAAGAACTTAGTTCTTCCTCTGGATCTGAGATCCACAAGATAAATCTCCTATAAAAAAGAGAATTTAATTCTCGTCGGGAAGATCTAGGTCTTCAGAATTAAGATCCAGGGGAAAAATAATGATGTTTTACCCCCTCTATATGAACAGAAAAAAAGAACATGGAAGAAAGAAAGAAAAAAATGAAATTTATATCCTAGGAACTTAGTTCTCCTAAAGATGCGATTTTATCTAAAGATAGGGTTTTTTAACCCACTAAGAACTTAGTTCTCATATAAAAAGAAAGAACTTAGTTCTTGTATAAAAAAGATCTGCAAAGAAAATTTGAGATTTTAAGGTTTAACTCCAGAGTTAATAGCTCCATGAATATGGTAGAGTCTCACGTGAAAGGCATGTAAGAACCCAAGAAAATAGCGTCTCACGTGAAAGACATGCGAGTACCCAAGAAAACAGTGACTCACGTGAAAGGCACGTGGGTACCCAAGAAAACAATAGCCCACGTGAAAGGCACAAGAGCACCCGAGACTTAGAGTCTCATGTGAAACCTATGTGAGCGCTATGTGACTGATTGCTTAACACTACTCACATGAAAAGCACGTGAGCATCCACGACGACAGCGACTCATGTGAGCGCTATATGACTGAGTGCTCAACACTACTTATGTGAAAGCCACACGAGCGCTATGTGACTAAGTGCTCAGCACTACTCACGTGAAATGCATGTGAGCGTCCATGAAGACAACGGCTTGCGTGAAACCCACATGAGTGCTATATGATTGAGGTCTTATCACTGCCTCACGTGAGCACTGAAGCAAACAGGATATTATATCCTATGTTGAAGCTTTACCTTCTGGGCCCAGTGCTTAGTACTTTTGGGTTATGTAAAGCCCAAAACAAAATACATGGCTTAGTGCTTAGCACTGCTGGGTAAATATGAAGCCCAATGTTTAGTCTAAAATAGACTAAGTCCCTGAAATTTTAAACTTCTTTGACTTAAAAAAAATCAATCGAGCCAATAGGTTCATACATTTCAAGTCGACCTTAATCTAAAACAAGATTAATGGTCCTTAACCATATTTTAAGTTGATCTTAGTCTAGAAACCAGATTAACGATTCTCAAACCCTTAAATTGATGGCAGAAAATACCTAAGTTCATCCTAAATATGGGATTTACGGATTTGGACTAATCTGCGCCCTACGGGCAACAACAATATTAGTCTCTGTATAAAATCCAAGGGCAAAGCCAAAATAAACAATATATATAACATGACCCAAAGTGATATTTATGGATAAGAAAAAAGTTGTTACCGCTTTACGATAACGTAATTAACTACAGGGGTTTGTGCCTGCAGGAAAAAGCGTACCCACAATCAATAAACCCTTCATTCGTGAGGGGGAATATGATAAGTATGCTGCAACGGTCGCATCCATTTAAACCTTCGATATAAGGTGCCATAAATCAACTTGATATTTTCGGAGAGGTGGACAGATATGTTTTATATAGCATCCTCCATTGTATTCAGGCTGGACGCACTCCTCGCGCAAAACGAATAACAAGTGAAGCAAGCACAGCGTAGATGAATAATAAGTGAAGAAAGCACAGCGTTGTAGAGTGTTTTTCGTCACCCTATTGAGATAGGAATACGTATCGATTGTCAGGCATATTACAGATTCCCCTGCCTAAGGTAGGCCGATGATTATTAATTATGGGGATCCGAATCTCCGGCAGCCGAGGACTAAGTTGCCGTTAATTGCCCCTCGCTTTCTGAGCGAGGGAACCTTCGATTGATGGGTAAAAATAGTCATGCGAACTCAATATGCAATGTACGTATGTTGGGTTTTGGACGATCGGAGGCCTCACAGAGTTTACGGGGTCCCGCGCATGAGGGAAAAATAGGGGTGAGGAGCGTCCTAAGCGCCCGCGGGTCACGTGCCCTGCGCGTGGGCGCTGGGCACCTGCGGGTCACGTGCCCTGTGCATTGGCACTGGGCGTCTGCGGGTTATGTGCTCTGCGTGCGACCACTGGGCGCTAGCAGGTCACGTGCGCGGCACGCGACCACTGGAAACACCAGCGGAAAAAGGGGCTTAGCCCATGGGCCGAGAGTTGAACTCTGGAGGGGCTTTGGAGTTGAACTCCTGAATAGAAATTGGGTGTAGATTTGGAGTTAAACTTCCAAAAGATTTAGATTTGGAGTTAAGCTCCTAAAAGATCTGGATTTGGAGTTAAACTCCTATGTAAGAAATTAGATGTGGATTTGGAGATAAACTCCTAATAGGCTCGGATGTGGAGTTAAACTCCTTAGAGGATTTGGATCTTGGAGTTGAACTTCTCGAAGATCTTTGGAGATGATCAAAGAGGACCCATTTCATCTCTCTAGAGCCTTGGATCCTCCAAAAGTGGGATTTTTGGAGGTGGGTCTTCTTTCTTATCCTCTCCTTTTGCTGGATGTTGGAGAAAAAGGGAGGTGGAATTAAAAATCTCCCTATTAGGGATTTGATGGGAGATCTGAACTCCCCTTTGAGGGTTTTATGGTGAAAAACCATTTCTTTTTGAAAAAAGAAGAGTTAAACTCTTGATTTAATTAGAATTGGAAATGAAAAGAAAGAGGGAGAACTTGACAGAAAGGAGTTGGAGGCACAAACCCTAGAATTTTTGAGAGAATGAAGGCTGTTGATTTTTCATCATAATTGCCTTTTATAGGCTACACACTTTACATATAGTCCATTGGACTTTTCCAAATGGCACTTGTACCACCCCATGCCTTATGTGCTTATTTCTTTTTGCACATAAGCCATGGGGTTTACAAAATTTTGTCTTTTTGCCTATATTTCATATATTTATTTCTAAAAAATTACATTAAAATAATTTATGGCTTCATTCTTTTTTTCATGGGGCCGGTCCCCTCCATGCTCGGTCTAGACCTAGGTTTGGGCCCACTTGGCTTGGGTTCAGGCCCACTTGACTTGGGGTTGACTTTGATCTTGACTTGGTCAACCGGGATGTAATTTTTGACCCCAACAAAGTGCCCCCATTAATAAATGCACACCGCATGTGTGGGTTGTATGCTTGAAATTGAAGGATCTTGTTCTATACGGAGCTTAATTTGGTTGGGTTCTCTTTTGACAACGTTGAAGGTATTCTTCCATTTTAGCGACGTGGACGGTCGGTGCTGCCATTTTTGCGATTTAGACGGTCGGTGCTGCCATTTTTGCGACATGGATGGTCGGTGCTGCCATTTTTGCGACGTGGACGGTCGGTGCGGCCATTTTTTGCGACTTGGACGGTCAGTGTTGCCATTTTTCGCGACTTGGACGGTCGGTGCTGCCATTTTTTACGACTTGGACGGTCAGTGCTGCCATTCTTTGCGACTTGGACGGTTGGTGCTACTATTTTTGCGACTTGGACAGTCGGTGTTGCCAATTTTATGATTTGGACAGTCGGTGCTTCCATTTTTTGCGACTTGGACAGTCGGTGCTGCCATTTTTGCGACTTGGATGGTCGGTGCTTGATTTGACTTGCTTCGCTTCTGGCAGTGTCGGGGTTAAAGTTGACTTGCTCTGCTTCTTGCGGTGTCGGGATTTGATTTGACTTCCTCCGCTTTCTGCGGTGTCGGGATTGAAGTTGACTTGTTCCGCATTCTGCGGTTTCAGTATTGATTTGTTTCCGAGGTGAAGCTTGGTTCCACCGATGAGGTGATTGGTTGACTTATTTGATTTGATTTGTTTTGGGAGTTTCCAACCCATCCATCGGGATTTTTGAGCTTATAAGTGCTATCTGGTAGGACGTTGATTTGATCTGTTTGATTTCTGTCTTATTTGGCGGAACTTTTGAATTTGAGAGTGTAACACTTTGAATTAAAATGGGTTTTTTTTGTAAAATTGATGTGATTTGCATTAATTACATTTGTGGGGTTCTTCATGGAAATTTCCACATTCTTCTCTCACTTTTTCCCCCTTCCGTTCAAGGCTGAGAGCCTTCCAGCTGCTGTCCCTATTTCCCCCCATTTTCCCCATCTCTTTTGATTCAAAATTCATCTCAAAATCCATTAAAAATTCACAATTTCTTCATAAAACTCAAACAAATCCCTATTCTACCTCTTCTCAAACCCAAATTAGTTTAAAACAGGGAGAAATGAGGCATCTTTAGAGGTCAAGTGCAAGCTAGGGTTCAACTTGAGAGGTATAATTCTAATCTAATGTTTAATTGGTAGTTTAAATATGCTAATTTAGAATTTTAAAGTCTTAATTTCATAGTAATTGCTTGTTTAATGAAATTCAAGAAAAGGGGCTGATTTGGGATTAGGGTTTGAAGCATTTCTAATAGGTTAAATTAGGTGTAGTGGTTATCTAGTGGGATAGTTTGGATAATTATGCTAGATTGTGATCGCTATATCGTTAATCCGCGATATTTGCATCGAAATTGAAATGTTAGTGCTTACTAGGTTTTTCATAAAATCAGGAGGTGATTTAATTGCGATATCTTGACGATACTATTAGCATCTCCTACGACTTTTAGGGTGTGCAAATGCGGAATTTGGTTTAATCGGGTTTTAGTTTCGACGGTTGCTCCGAAACGACGATTTTAGTTAAGGTTTTAGTGGTTTTCATGTGTGATCCGCGCACCTAGTGCACGTTGTGCCTAACTTGTGGACGTTGATCTTTTCATATTGTGACTTGCATCATTTCATGATATGTAATCTTATGTTATGTGTTATGCAATTTTAGGATCGGTTGCGGAAATATCGGACGCGGCGCGCAAAGGCAAAGCGGTGATTGGATCAGATTAGCGAGGCATCCGGGAAAGTAGATGTATACATGTATGGGGAAATCGTCTGGATGGCGTGAGGCGCCCCATAGTTAGGATCACTTTATTACTTGCACAATATATGCATAGTTAGTTAGTGAACCATCTCATTCATACGTATATCTTTCTAGTTGTTCGTCTGCTGGCTTTGCCTGGTTATCTATATACCTATGTGTAATATCACCTCTTATGACACTTACACCATTACCATTGGCTCATGTTGCACGTGCACTATTCATATGAACACACACGCCTTTGGTAATTGCCATACCACGAGCACTGTAGAACCTGCTTAGTTCAGTATTAAACACTTGCATCATACATGATACATTGAATTGCATAGCATGTATATACCTCACTTCATCGTCATGCTTATATAGATTCCTAGTCATAAATCAAATTGCATACCTTTGATATCATAAGCATTATCATATACAACATGTTTGGTATTATGATTTTCTTGAGGATTTCAGTATTGATGAGATTTCTGGATTTTGGGGAAAAATCGCAAGAATTTAACAAAAGCTTATTATTATCATTTTTAATATAAAGTTGTGGTTTTCTCGTGATGTATGTTTCGTCCACCATGAGTTTTCATGTTTTCTGTTGGATTTCGAGACCCGATTCGAGGAGTGGATGAACCGTCTCGGGTACATGGTAGGCCCGGTATGGTACCCGTGGCAAGAAGATCGAGTTGTAGACGATGAGCCTGGCAGGGGAAGACTACCTACCGGTGATATCTGGCGCGGCGGATATCCAGAGGATACCGACCGTTGTCGTGAGATTGATGATATGGGCCGATCCGGACTGACGGAGGCCGAGGTATTGAGACATTGATATAGTGAGACATTGAGACAGATATATTTCCATATTTGGTGTCGATGCTTGACACGGTTTTCGGATGATTTCATTGATGGTACTTTAGTTATTGTACAGATATTTTTTTAAGTTAAAAAGGCATAGATCATCGTATTTAAACACTTAAACATTTAGTAATGATTTTGCATTCATATGCATACATACTAGTGGCATTACATCATATTTAGACATACAAGTGGTGACGCATTGCGTGCATTCTTACGATAGCCTTATTAGATGTTATTTTCTACTCACGAGCTGGCAACTCACCCCCGTTGTGCCACATTGTCTTGCAGGTCGGACCCGTCAGCCTTGTAGCGGCGGGTGTATCATTTCTTTAGCTCCTTTTGCTCAGACTCGCGACATTGCTCTTAGGTGGGTTGCGAGGATACTTTTGTCCTTTTATACTATCATTGTATTTAGTATTCTCCGTCTACCACTTCTTATTTTGTATATGCGACCTAGTGATGAGACCGAGAGATTTGTGTATATGTGGTTTCGCTGAGGTCGAGCTCACTTGAGCCGACATTGTGTTTTTTTCGTATTTTTGTGCTTCTTTATGCTTATTTGCTTGATATTGCATATATATTGCGTGTAGTTGTGATCCGCCTTGGGTGAAGAGCTAGCTCCCGCTTGGAGATGCCACCATATCATTACATGTTTATATATCTTGTTGTACCCATTTGGGGAGGCTAGTATTTACAAATGAGACTCTGTTGAAATTTTCGAAAATTTTTGATGTTTTTAAAAAAGGGATTAATATAACTTAATTGGTTTAAAATCGTTTCATAAAAGGTTTTCCTTCACTCTTATTGTTTATGGTTTAGATTTTCTAGGCTTTGGCTGACTTAGGTTACGTTACGCCTTGAGACGTCTCGTAATCTAAGTGCCACTCACGTTCCGTACCTTCAGGTCATGACAAAGTTGGTATTAGAGCGTAGGTTTTACCTTTCTGAGCGTAGGATGACCCTTGGTAGATGGAGTAGGTGACTTAAGCAGAGTGACGTAGCGTGGGTATGTTCCGCGGCATACTTACGATACGGTACTCCGCCTAAGTGACCTTAGGACATAATTGCTTGTATTTGCCTCTTGATTCCATGCACTCCTTGATTCAATTGTAATGTTCTTATCGCTCCTGTTTCTTATTCCATCTTCGATGCCGCCAAAGACTACGAGAGCTCAGCGGGCTGCCGCTAGGGATGAGCTTCGAGTGGGCTCGTCTGAGGCGAGGATCGAGCGGGATGATACGTCTACCCCTCAGGATCAGATTGATCCGCCTTCTCCAGACCGTATTGCCAGATTAGAGGCCGGTATGCAGGAGTTACGACAGATGATGGGATCTTTAGTTGAGTCCAGTCGGGCACAGAGATCTGAGGACGTTTCTTCCACCGCACAGACCACGATTGTACCTGTTGCCCAGACTGTTGCTCCTACTACTACTGCGACTATCCCCGTTTCACTACAGGAGTTTATGAGGCTGAGACCTCCAGCCTTTACCGGCACGGATGCGACAGAGGACCCGTATGCATTTCTTGATAGGATGGCTAGGATTTGTCGTTCGTTGAGGTGTTCTGATGATAGATGGGTGGAGTTCGCGAGTTTTCGTCTGGAGGGCTTTGCCTAGACGTGGTACGATTCAGTAGAGAGAGGCCGAGCTGCAGGTCTACCTCATATGACTTGGGACGAGTTCACCGCTACATTTCTTGCCCGTTTTCTTCTGGAGAGTGTCCGAGATGCTCAAGCCCATAGTTTTGAGTCTTTGCACAAGACTCCTGGGATGACAGTGTCCGAGTATGATATACAGTTTACTCAGTTGTCCCTGCTCCGTACCTAGTAGACACTGAAGAGAAGAGGATAAATAGATTTGTACGAGGGCTTAACACACAGTTATTCCTTGCCATCAGCACCCAGCACTTTGACACATACACATCCGTGATGGATGCAGCCTTACTTTTGGAAGAGCGCATTTCTGAGACTCCGGTCGTTTCTGGGCCGAAGAGGATTCGTACTGATACGCCAGCCCAGCGGCTGGTGGGTAGACACCGTGATATATTCTTTCTGGGAGATGGTAGCGGCAGAGGATTGAGACGTGGTCAGTTATTTGGTTCATATCCGCAGACCCAGCAGTCGTCGCCAGGATGTTTTCGGTGCGGGAGTTAGTACCATCATGTCAGAGACTATACCATGGGGCGCCAGGGCATGGCGACAGTGCCACATGTGACCTTACCACCTTCACCACCTCCTCAGAGAGCTCTACTTCCTACCCCTGATGATGCTCCACGCCAGGTAGATGCTCCTAGAGGTCGTGGGCATGGCAGTCCAGTTCAGAGAGGACGAGGCGACAGAGGCAGAGGCAGAGGACAGCCAGCTATTAGTGGTGGACAGGCTCGAGTATTCGCGTTTAATCCTCAGGATGCACAGGAATCCAATGCCGTCGTGACTGGTACTCTGCCAGTATGTTCTTTTGATGCACGGGTATTATTTGATCCTGGCTCCACACATTCTTATGTATCCACTTACTTTGCATCGAGGTTGGGCCGAGAGTCTTCTTCGTTAGATCAGCCGCTTGTCGTTATTACTCCGGTAGGCGAGTCGTTTGTTGCTCGTTTTGTGTACCGATCGTGTCCTGTTCGTATCGGGGAGAGGGATTGTTCAGTTGATTTGATTCTCCTCGATATGCTAGACTTCAACGTTCTTCTTAGTATGGACTGGCCAGCCACTTGTTATGCATCTGTGGACTGCCGTGAGAAGGCAGTCAGATTCAGTTTTCCTGGTGAGCCGGTTCTTGTTATTCAGGGAGATCGTAGTGCTACCCTTCCCAGCTTGATTTCTTCTCTTCGCGCTGGTCAGCTCTTGCGGAAAGGGTGTCAGGGATTTTTAGCCTATGTTTGTGATACTAGCGCCATAGAGGTTCCGTTGGACCAGGTCCCTGTTGTGAGAGAGTTTCCTAATGTATTCCCTGACGAGCTGCCTGGTCTACCGCCAGAGCGCGAGATTGAGTTCTGCATTGACTTGATCCCTGGAACGGGGCCTATCTCTATACCGTCTTATCGGATGGCCCCGGCGAAGTTTAGAGAGCTGAAGGATCAGTTGCAGGACTTGCTGAATAAGGGGCTTATCCGACCGAGTGTGTCACCTTGGGGTGCTCCCGTCCTGTTTGTTAAGAACAAGGACGGCGGTATGCACTTATGCATTGATTATCGTCAGCCGAACCGGGTTACTGTGCGGAACAGATATCCCCTACCCCGCATTGACGACTTATTCGATCAGCTCCAGGGTGCAGGTTATTTCTCGAAGGTTGATTTACGGTCAGGTTATCACCAGTTGCGGGTTCGGAAGGAGGATATTCCGAAGACCGCTTTCCGTATACGATATGGTCATTATGAGTTCTTGGTGATGTCGTTCGGGCTCACCAATGCCCCGGCACCATTTATGGACTTGATGAACCGTGTATTCAGGACGTATCTTGATCATTTCATCATTATGTTCATTGACGACATCTTGGTATATTCTCGGAGCCGGGAGGAGCATGAGCAGCACTTGCGTATCACATTGCAGACTTTGAGGGAGTATCAGCCGTTCGCCAAATTTTCCAAGTGCGCATTCTGGCTTGACAGTGTCGACTTCTTGGGTCATGTGGTGACGCGAGATGGTATTTGTGTGGACCCGAGGAAGATCGAGGCAGTGCAGCGTTGGCCCAGACCGGTATCAATTACAGAGGTTCGCAGCTTTCTAGGTCTGGCCGGCTATTATCGACGTTTTGTCCAGGATTTCTCCCGTATTGCTGCACCGTTGACCGGGTTGACCCGGAAGGGGGTTCCTTTTGTTTGGACTGAGGCATGTGATGATAGCTTCCAGCACTTGAAGACTCGTCTGACTACTACACCAGTGTTATCATTGCCTTTTGGATCGGGCGGTTTCATGGTATATTGTGATGCTTCTCGAGTGGGGCTGGGCTGTGTATTGATGCAGCACGACAGAGTTATCGTGTATGCTTCTCGACAGTTGAGGAAACACGAACAGAACTACCCCACTCATGATTTAGAGATGGGTACAGTGGTGTTTGCATTCAAGATCTGGAGACATTACCTATACGGCGAGTCGTGCCAGATATTCACTGACCATAAGAGCTTGAAGTATATCTTTCAGCAGTGAGATCTGAATCTGAGACAGTGCCGTTGGATGGAGTTGGTGAAAGATTATGACTGCGAGATTCTATACCATCCGGGTAAGGCGAATGTGGTAGCAGATGCTTTGAGTAGGAGGCCCGGAGGTAGCCCATCTTGTTTGAGCGCAGTATAGATGTAGTCGACGGCAGATTGGCAGGTTTTATATAACAGCAGAGTGCAGTTCGAGTTTACTCCTACAGGGGGACAGCTGGCCCATTTCAGAGCACGCCCACAGTTACTTGACCGTATTCGCGAGGCACAGTACGGTGATGCCCGTATTTTAGAGATTATCGAGCAGATTCGGCAGGGCAGAGTTTCCGAGTTCGTGATTGATGATCAGGGGATACTTCGATTTGGGACTCGACTGTGTGTACCAGATTCTGAGGGACTGAGACGTGATATTCTTGAGGAGGCACATAGATCAGTACACAGTGTGCATCCAGGTTCCACCAAGATGTATCGTGATTTGAGAGAGGTTTACTGGTGGGATAGGATGAAGAAGGATGTTACAGACTTCATATCGAGATGCCTGACTTGTCAGCAAGTCAAGGCTGAGCACCAGAGGCCAGCCAGCGAGTTACAGCCTCTGCCCATTCCTGAGTGGAAGTGGGAACAGGTCTCCATGGACTTCATTGTGGGTCTACCCAGGACCAGTCGAGGGTATGACTCTATTTGGGTGATTGTAGATTGACTGACGAAAGCGGCTCACTTTCTGCCAGTGAAGACTACTTTTGGATTTGCTCAATACCCCCAGGTTTATATTGATGAGATCGTATGACTGCATGGCGTCCTGACTTGCATCGTGTCCGACCGGGGCACCCAGTTTACCAGCCGATTATGGAAGAAACATCAGGAGGCTTTAGGCACCCGATTGAGTTTTAGCACAGCTTTTCATCCGCAGACTGACGGTCAGTCAGAGCGTACTATTCAGACTCTTGAGTACATGCTCAGAGATTGTGTTTTAGATTTCGGTGGTAGCTGGGATCGTCATTTGCTCTTGATCGAGTTCTCCTACAATAATAGCTTCTAGGAGACGATTCAGATGGCACCTTTCGAGGCTTTATATGGGAGGAAATGTCGATCGCCCATATGTTGGATAGAGCTCAGGGAGAGCAGTATTTTGGGGCCGCAGATCATACAGGAGACGACCGAAAAGATATAGCTGATTCGGGACAGGATGAGAGCGGCCCAGAGTAGGCAGAAATCATATGCTGACAGGCGCCGTCGCCGACTCGAGTTCGCTGTTGGCGATCATGTTTTCCTGAGGGTCTCTCCGTTGAAGGGTGTGATGAGATTTGGGCAGAAAGGAAAGCTTAGTCCTAGATATGTTGGTCCCTTTGAGATCCTAGAGCGTGTCGGTTCGGTGGCTTATCGGTTGGCTCTTCCGCCCAGCTTCCCAGATGGTCACCCCGTGTTCTATGTTTCGATACTCCGCAAGTACCTTCATGATCCTTCCCATGCGATTCAGCACCAGACGATCCAGCTGGAGCGCGATCTTTCATTCACCGAGCAGCTGGTGGTCATTTTGGATCCGCGGGTGAAGAAATTGAGGTCGAAGGTTATACCGTCCGTCAAGGTTCTTTGGCGTGGCCCGAACAGCGAGGAGGTCACCTGGGAGACCGAGGACGAGATGAGGAAGAAATATCCCCATATTTTTGAAGGTACGAGTAGTTAAATTTTAAATTCGGGGACCGAATTTCTTTAAGGGGGGAAGATTGTAACACTTTGAATTTTTTTTTAGGTAGTTTTTCGATAATCGGTAAAATAAACAGTATTTTCCGTAAAATGTCAAAATAATTATTTTTAAATATAGACCTAATTATACAAAATTTAGATAAGAAATTTCTAGTAATTGGTTAATTAATTGTCACTTAAAATTTTCTAGTCGTTTTAAATTTTTCCATAATTAATTATTTTCAATATTATTTTAAGCTTTTAAATATACATTAAATTAGTGATAAATACAAATTTAAATGGGTAAATTACATACTTAGGAACCATTATAAACTAAAATATAGTGGTAACAAAAATTTTATCAAGACTTTCAAAGATTAGTTGTTTCATGGTTTAAAAATGAATTAAAATGGGTTTTTTTTGTAAAATTGATGTGATTTGCATTAATTACATTTGTGGGGTTCTTTCTTCATGGAAATTTCCACATTCTTCTCTCACTTTTTCCCCCTTCCCTTCAAGGCCTAGAGCCTTCCAGCTGCTGTCCCTATTTTCCCCCATTTTCTCCATCTCTTTTGGTTCAAAATTCATCTCAAAATCCATTAAAAATTCATAATTTCTTCACAAAACTCAAACAAATCCCTATTCTATCTCTTCTCAAACCCAAATTAGTTTAAAACAAGGAGAAAGGAGGCATCTTTAAAGGTCAAGTGCAAGCTAGTGTTCAACTTAAGAGGTATAATTCTAATCTAATGTTTAATTGGTAGTTTAAATATGCTAATTTAGAATTTTAAAGTATTAATTTCATAGTAATTGCTTGTTTAATGAAATTCAAGAAAATGGGTTGATTTGGGATTAGGGTTTGAAGCATTTCTAATAGGTTAAATTAGGTGTAGTGGTTATCTAGTGGGATAGTTTGGATAATTATGCTAGATTGTGATCGTTATATCGTTAATCCGCAATGTTTACATCGAAATTGAAATGTTAGTGCTTACTAGGTTTTTCATAAAATCAGGAGGTGATTTAATTGCGATATCTTGACGATACTATTAGCATCTCCTATGACTTTTAGGGTGTGCGAATGCGGAACTTGGTTTAATCGGGTTTTAGTTTTGACGGTTGCTCCGAAACGACGATTTTAGTTAAGGTTTTAGTGGTTTTCGTGTGTGTTCCGCGCACCTAGTGCACGTTGTGCCAAACTTGTGGATGTTGATCTTTTCATATTATGACTTGCGTCATTTCATGATGTGTAATCTTATGTTATGTGTTATACAATTTTAGGATCGGTTGCGGAAATATCGGACGCGGCGCGCAAAAGCAAAGCGGTGATTGGATCAGATTAGCGAGGCGTCCGGGAAAGTAGATGTATACATGTATGGGGAAATCGTCTGGATGGCGCGAGGCGTCCCATAGTTAGGATCATTCTATTACTTTCACACTATAAGCATAGTTAGTTAGTTAACCATCTCATTCATACGTATATCTTTCTAGTTGTTCGTCTGCTGATATTGCATGGTTATCTATATACCTATGTGTGATATCACCTCTTAGGACACTTACACCATTACCATTGGCTCATGTTGCACGCGCACTATTCATGTGAACACACATGCCTTTGGTAATTGCTATGCCACGAGCACTGTAGAACCTGCTTAGTTCAGTATCAAACACTTGCATCATATATGATACATTGAATTGCATAGCATGTTTATACCTCACTTCATCGTCATGCTTATGTAGATTCCTAGTCATAAATCACATTGCATACCTTTGATATCATAAGCATTATCATATACAACATGTTGGGTATTATGATTTTCTTGAGAATTTCAGTATTGATGAGATTTCTGGATTTTGGGGAAAAACCGCAAGAATTTAACAAAAGCTTATTATTATCATTTTTAATATAAAGTTGCGTTTTTCTTGTGATGTATGTGTCGTCCACTATGAGTTTTCATATTTTCTGTTGGATTTCGAACCCGATTCGAGGAGTGGATGAACCATCTCGGGTACATGGTGGGCCCGGTATGGTACCCCAGGGCAAGAAGATCGAGTTGTAGACGATGAGCCTGACAGGGGAAGACTACCTACCGGTGATGTCTGGCGCGGCGGATATCCGGAGGATACCGACCGTTATCGTGAGATTGATGATGTGGGCCGATCCGGACTGACGGAGCCCGAGGTATTGAGACATTGATATAGTGAGACATTGAGACAGATATATTTCCATATTTGGTGTCGATGCTTGACACGGTTTTTGGATGATTTCATTGATGGTACTTTAGTTATTGTACAGATATTTCTTTTTAAGTTAAAAAGGCAGAGATCATCGTATTTAAACACTTAAAGATTTAGTAATGATTTTGCATTCATGTGCATACATACTAGTGGCATTACATCATATCTAGACATACAAGTGGTGACGCATTGCGTGCATTCTTACGATAGCCTTATTAGATGTTAGTTTCTACTCACGAGCTGGCAACTCACCCCGTTGTGCCACATTGTCTTGCAGGTCGGACCCGTCAGCCTTGTAGCGGCGGGCGTTTCCTTTCATTAGCTTCTTTTGCTCAGACTCGCGACATTGCTCTTAGATGGGTTGCGAGGATACTTTTGTCTTTTTGTACTATCATTGTATCTAGTATTCTCCATCTACCACTTCTTATTTTCTATATGCGACCTAGTGATGAGACTGAGAGATTTGTGTATATGTGGTTTCGCTGGGGACGAGCTCACTTGAGCCGACGCTGTGTTTTTTTCTTCTTATTTTTGTGCTTCTTTATGCTTATTTGCTTGATATTGCATATATATTGCGTGTGGTTGTGATCTGCCTTGGGCAAAGAGCTAGCTTCCGCTTGGGGATGCCATCATATCATTACAAGTTTATATATCTTGTTATACCCATTTGGGGGGGGCTAGTATTTACAAAGGAGACTCTGCCGAAATTTTCGGAAAATTTTAATGTTTTTAAAAAAGGGATTAATATAACTTAATTGGTTTAAAATCGTTTCATAAAAGGTTTTCCTTCACTCTTGTTGTTTATGGTTTAGATTTTCTGGGCTTTGGCTGACTTAGGTTACGTTACGTCTTGAGACGTCTCGTAATCTAAGTGCCAGTCACGTTCCATACCTTCGGGTCGTGACAGAGAGGAACTTGGAATTTGGATTTTGTTTAGTATTAGCATTGTTGTACCGGAATATGCCAGGAGCAACTCATCAGTTGCCCCGGGAGGACTTGGGATTTGGTTTTTGGGTCGACATCGGCATCGCTAACACTGAAGTGTAATGCCATGAGCTACTCATCATTTTTCTTGGGAAGGCTTTAGATTTGGGTTTTGGGTCGGCGTCAGCACTGCTAACACTGAAGTGTAATGCCAGAAGCGACTCATCATTTGCCCTGAGAAGACTTGGGATTTGGGTTTTTGATCGGTATCAACACCGCTAAAACTGAAGCAATGCTAAGAGACTCATCATTTGCCCTTGGAAGACTTAGGATTTGGGTTTTGGGTCGGCATCAGCACCGCTAACACTGAAGCATAATGCCAGGAGCGACTCATCATTTGCCGTTGCCTGTTGGGGAGCGATAGTTTAGAAGACAGGTTTAGATCCTTATCACCTAAGGCTTTTCAATTTTATGAGCCGTAAGGGTCTCATAAAAGCATTTTCTCCCTACGAGTCAAGAGAATCTTGCAGGTGTATTTTCTCCTTAGGAATCGTGGGAATTCCTAAGTGTGTTGCTCTTTTATGGGTCGTAAGGATCTCATGCGGGAATTTTCTCTTCCCAAGGTCGAGAGGACTTTGCGAGTGTATTTCATCTCTTTTCATGAGTTTGTGCCCTTTTGGGTTTTCACAAACTCACCGGCAGTCCTGCTGTTTTTACTCACGGAGCCTTTCGAGTTTTCATCCGTGCCCATTTTGCTTGTGGACATACCATTTTTTTATGCTTCATCGCCGGTAGGACCTCATATGTAGTCTCTCCAGTAGGACTTGGGAGAGATAGGGGTCATTAGCACCCGTGGATTATATATAGTTTTATAGAATGTATGATCCAGACCGTAGGGCCGGTGTGCTCAATTCGTTTGTGACTTGGAGCATTCACGCGTAGTATTTCTTGAGATATCGGCCATTGATGGGTAGCATTGGCCTTTCTCCCTCGGCACTTATTAGTTGGTAGGATCCTTTGTCGAACATTTTCTCGATGATGTATAGCCTTTCCTAATTTGGCTCGAATTTTCCCTTGGCATGTCGATTAGGGATGATCGATCTTTTGAGGACCAACACCAATTCGCCTTTCTTAAAAACACGAAGACGGGTCATCTTGTCATAGGCCCGTGACATTTAGGCTCGGTACAGCTACAGATTTTGCTGTACCACGAGCCTCTTTTTCTCGAGGGCATCGAGCTCTTTGAGCTGAAGGAGGATGTTTTCCTCCTTCGTCAACTCGTGCTGAACGACCATTCTTAGGCTTAGAACATCGACTTGGAGGTGGAGGATTGCCTCCACTCCGAAGAGTAATGAGTATAGAGTGGACCGAGTTAGAGTGCGGTGCGTGGTATGACATGCCTGTTCGCTGCTGAATTCTCCATAGTCGAATTTGGGGGCATATGCTATTTGGTTTTATCCGTCCACCTCTCCGAAGATACCAAGTTGATTTATGGCACCATGTATCGGAGGTTTAGACAGATGCGACCGTTGTAGCAGACTTCGTCAGATTCCCCTTCATTTGAGGGGTTTTTGATTATGGGAACGCTCTTCCCTGCAGGCGCAAACCCCTGCAGTTAATTACGCTACCGCATCGCGGTAACAACTTTCTCCTTCTCCAGATGGTCACTTCGTGTCGTGTGTGTTTGTTTTATCATTGGTTGCCCATGGATTGTATACGGAGACTAATTTATGTTGTCGCCCGTAGGGCGTGGATTAGTCCAAATCCGTATTTTCTTAGATTTGGGTTTTGGTTTGGGTTTAAGGATCGTTAATCTCATTTGAGACTAAGATCAACTTACACGTTTGTTAAGGATACGTTAGTCTAATTTTAGACTAAGATCAACTTAACCAGGATCATTTAGATCCAACAAAAGAGCATTTGGGCTCTATTGTTTTAGTTTAGGGACTTTGCGGTCCAGTTTAAAGACGTCTTAGTCTGTAAAGTTTAAAAACATCATAGTCCATGAGTTTAAGGACCTCACAGTCCATGAGTTTAAGGACCCCCCAGTCCATAAAGTTTAAGGACATCTTAGTCCATGAGTTTAAGGACCCCACAGTCCATAAAGTTTAAGGACATCTTAGTCCATGAGTTTAAGGACCCCACAGTCCGTGGAATGTCTGGTTGTCGGTATCCGTCACCTCTCTGAAGACATTGAAGGATTATAACGACATATATCAGTGGAGTGAAGAGATGTACCCTTGAACCAATATTGGTTGGGAGGTCTGTAGTCCAATTTGGGACTAAGATCAAAGAGTTATGAGCATATAGGATCAATTAATCTAAATGAGGGGGGTCTGTGGCCAACTTGGGCTCGGCCCACTCAATAAAAATGTTGGACATTTAATTAGGCTCAGTCCTTTTTCATTTAACAATGCTGAGCATTGGTTTGGGTTCTGACGACCGTTTTTTTCTTTTATTGAGTGCTGAGCACTCAACATAGATTTGGGGCTTTTATTTAAAGATCACTTTGTATTCCCTCAGCGCACACGTGAGGAGCACGTGGTGCGCTTGGCGCTGTGCGCCAGTCAATAAGCACAGAGCGCTTCTTGTAAAATAGCGCACACGTGAGGAGCACGTGGCGTTGAGCTCCAGTCAATGAGCGCAGAGCGCTTCTTTTAAGTAGTGCATACGTAAGGAGAATGTGGCGCGCTTGGCGCTGAGCGCCAGACTTTGGGGCGCTGAGGTGCTTCTTTAAACTTGGAGCGCTAAGGCCCTGTAGCGCTGTGCGCTAGATTTAGAGCGCTAAGGTGCTCCTTTTAATTGGAACGCTAAGGCTCTTTTTAGATAGCTTTGCGCTCTGAGAATTAAATTTTCTCTTATACGAGACTTTGTCTCATGGATCTAAGAACAAATTTCTTATTTTATAAGAGATATTTCAATCTCTTATGTTTTTGGTGAAAGGCTTTGCCTTTATGGATCTGTGATCCTAAGAGAATTGAATTTTTCTCCCCCCTTTTTATAATAAGATGTTATGATCTCCTTGTGAAAGACATTTTCCTTATAGATCTATGATCTAGTATAAGAACTAAGTTCTTTTTCTGATGAGATACTTTGATCTCTTTATTTTACCATGAAGAAATTCTTCTTCTGCCGAGAGCTTGCTCTTCTCTTTGAACTTTCTCAAAGTTTGGGGGGGGGGTTCCTCTCTATGAGACTTGAAATCTTGGGGCCTTTATATAGGGTAGGCTGATTTGTTGAATCGGTTGAAGAGTTCTTTTCTCTAATTAATTTAGGGATTTCCCCACCGTTGGATCTTTGATCATAGGGCTTCTGTTTTATAGAAGGCAATCTTCTTGTTTTTAACAGGATTGGGAAATCTTTTCCCATACATAATTTATTCTGTATTTTGGTAATTTTTAATCACCATTGGATCATTGATCCAATGGTGCTCTGATTTTCAGAGCATAGTCTTTCCTATTTGGAAAGATTCTGAGGAATGTTTCCTTAATAGAATTTTATTCTGATCAATTGATGATTTTTAATCATGTTCGTTGGATCTTTGATCCAAGGGCCGAGAACATTTTGTTCTATCACTAGCGCTCACGTGTTTTGCACGTGGTGCGCTGCTTAGTGTGCAGCGCTCTTAGCGCTAGCGCTCACGTGCTTTGCACGTGATGTGCTGCTTAGAGTGTAGCGCTCTTAGCGCTAGCGCTCATGTGCTTTGCACGTGAGCGCTGCCTCAGAGTCTTTGACTTTCATCGCTGGCGCTGCTATGAAGCGCTGCTTCTTTTCAAATTTCAAAATTTGAACATAGTTTTGCTCTGATTGGAGAAACAAATGTCCCCCCACCGTTGCGCTCACGTGGCCTACAGGTGAGTGCAGCGGTGGTAGCATCTATGCTATTGGATCAACTCAGAAGTTGAAACGGCTCTCAGTGCCTATAAATAGGGCCTCTGGCCCTTGAGATGATCTCTGTTCATCTTCTTACTTTTTTTCCTGAGAATTATTTCTCATTCAGTGCATAGCTCTTCGTCTTAAGAATTTTCTTAGAGACAGATCCCTTTCAAAAATTTAGGTAAAGATTAAATTTTTGAAGGGATTAGTTAATAATCTAGGGTTTCACCCATTAACATAGCCCTACTCTTTTCAGATCATCGATCTAAAGAAAACTTTTTTAGGGTTTCGTTAACAGAGCTTTGCTCTCTTGAAATCATAAATTTAAAGAGATCTTTCTTAGGGTCTCTTAACCCATTTTTAAAGAAGAACTATTAGAGTTCATCTTGCAGATCTTAAAGATCTCAGAGATTTTTTTAACTCAATAAAGCTCTTGGGGGAAATTTTACGAGATCTCTGGATTACCCGTTAGGGGAGAACATTACGAGGAGCTGCTTCCTCCGGACGAGTACATCTTTGCCACCAAATCAGTGATAATGGGTCTCACCCCAGAGAACGCCATTCAACACCAATTCCCGAGCTTGATCAAGGTGTTGAATATCTATGAAAGTCTATTTCTGGAGTCCGGAGGGCATAAAGTCAGCTACTCAGACTTCGTCGCTCGCTTTCTTCGTCCGGAAGCCTTATCGAGACAACCTGTGCTGTTCGCCAAGCTTGATGATCCGTTTGGCTTTGGTTTGGATAACCAACCCACGGCGGAGGTGGATTTAAAAAGTTTCTTTATTCCGGCTGCTCCTGTCATTCCCTTTGTGGATCTTGCTGCTCCAGACATTGACGAAGAGACGTTCGTGCTGGGGTTCATTAGCTTATGGCTGAACTGGTTCGTGCTTCCATTGCACTCTTGTTATATGAGACCATCAGTCTTTTACCCATCCCATCGTATGGTTGCGGGAATATAAGTGGCTATTGGAATTGCTGGGTTAGCACACCTGTACCATGGTCTCAGCTTAGCGGCGGACACCACTCAGCCAGGGGCACAACCCGTTACTTTCTCGCTGCATTATTTTATGTCATGGAACAAGCTGCACATACTTGGCGCTTTTGGTGTCCATAAACGACCTCGATTCTATAACAGTTACAACTTCCCTCGGATTATGCGCCTAGTTAATGCGTCCGTTGTAAATCCGACACAGCGGGAGGCTAGAGGTGTGCTCCTTCGTCCGCGTACGGTTGGAGATGGCATGACCTTTATCGATAAGGTTTTAACCATCGGCAAAGAGTCCACAAAAACGGTGCAGCCACTGCGGGACACTTTTAAATATGGGGCTCTACCTTGAAAGCTCGGGAGATTCTTCATCTATACTCCATCAGGCCGGGCTTTCTCGTATTTAGACAGAATGATTCAGCGTTGTTCATGTGGTACAACCCGTACCGTTTCGCCCAACAATCAAGTTATAATTAGGGTGTGCCGCTCAAAGCCTTCCTAATTGAGCCAGCTGCCACAGAAGAAGGTATTCGAAATGCATTGCACCATTTTATGCGGTTGAACACCGGCTCTAATTTCTTTATCAATGAGCCGAGTTGCGTCCCGCGAATCTTGAGTGCATATATGGCGTGATATCAACATTCGATGGGCGTCGTTATTAGGGAAGAAAAGAGATTACTGCTTGATCGCAAGGGCACCGCCCTGGCTGGTAATCCGGCTGTTCCCTTGAAGCGATGGACCATCGTCCGTCCTCCCTTGAGGGAAGCTGCTGCGGTTGTGGTACCACGTGTTATGCCTGAGCTGCCCCTTCTCTGCGTGCTTGTAGAAGCGGTGGCTGTGGCATCTCCCGAGTCTGGCATGGGTACTGAGATCGGGACTCGTCGCCCCAAATTGCCTGCTAAGCGTAAGCTCGTGTTGTCGGCTGCTGGCACTCGCTTATAGAAAAAGAAGAAGTCAATGTTTTCTGTCGACGTCGTACTCGGCCAAGAGCCCCATGCTCCTTACAACGAGGGCTTGAGCGAATACGGGACCAATGAAGGTTTATTCATGGCGCCGGATGATACTGATTTGGAGGCTGCTATCGCGGTTTCAGCGCAATTGGCTCGCAATTGTTAGTGTATATGCCCTAGAGGCTATTACTGTATCATACTAGTATGTATATTAATTAATGGAAGCTTGGGATATTCACCTTGTATTGACAATCTTGCTCAAAATAGTAGTATGCTACTTGGTTTGTTTCTGCTTCAATGTGTACATGTGTTTATTTTAGTATATCACCTATACACATTAGTGGAGCCCTTAGGATCTTTGCTTGATTACCAGCGTTGTGATGGCAGTCACACTAGTGGGGGCTAGGTAATCTATAAGCACATCCTTATGCAGGTCCCTAGTCGCAGGACTATCGAGACAGAGCATCGATACTCCGGAGTAGACTGGCGCATGCGCTTCTCATCCCAGAGTGGGAGATGGTCTGTCCCACAGCCATCAGTACGTCGTACTGGAGATAGTATGCGGGTGCTCGTTAGGTTACGAGTACACTGGACAGGACTCGTCTGGAACTGACCGGTTGGAATTATACCTATCGTCAGTTATCAGTTCCCAGGTGACATGAGTACAGCTTAGTCCGCTGACTTGACACTGTCACTTCGCCTCGAGTGTGTTCCCACTGTACTTTGGTTACTACCCTAACACGGCTCCAACGAGTCGTGCAAACAGGTAGTAGTTGGGTGCAGTCCCGAAGCACTTGGAGGCAGTGACGGTTAGACAGGATTCGTCTCTCCCGGTATTGGGGGTTGACCTCGCGCTGTGTCTAGAAGAGCCATTACACGAGTAGTCCCTGGCCAGGGCAAGCGAGATATACTGGTAGGCTTCCAGTGCTATCTCAGGGTGTATTGGGCTTCACTCCGACACGACTTGTACCGCTATTAGGGGACTGACGTTTACCGCCCCCTAGGCCCGCCATGCGATGTATCAGACGAACAGACCGGACTGTACGGAGATTGTCACATTCAGGCTCAGTAGGAGTTCAGATGGGTTTCACCTCGTCAGTCTTCTTGTCGGCATCTACCTGGGGACCGTTACGCACATCTAGTGCCGCTTGCGGTCTGTGGTTAAACCCACTGCCAGCGTAGTGTCGAGTATTTAGAGTCCCACACAGAAATCTATTCGCCTTTAGGCAAAAGAGTAGAGGTCGCATGGTTTTGCGACAGGTCGCATGGTTTTGCGACAGGGTCCGGTCACATCCGTGCACTAGTGCATGTACAGTGTCCGGACAGTTAACACTAGCGGGCTTTGGTTTAAGCCAGATCCTAGTGTACGTTTTGGGATTGGTTTTATCCAGTATGTATTCGTGTTCCTCGGAACACGGATGCGGGTGTGTATGCACAGTTGACGGAGAGACAGAGGCAGAGAATTCTCATTAGGGTTGTTGACCGTTGACTGTTGACTATTGACTTTTTGCTCAACCCTAATGAGAATATGATATGATATATATATATATAATTAGCAATAATATTAATTAAGTATTATAGTGACATGGTTGTTGAGGGGTTGACTTTGTTGACTTGTTGACTTTGTTGACCGGTTAACTAGGTTGGACTAGTTGACCATCATCATCACAATGGTTGTCATTTTCATGCAAAGACTTTTGCTTGCTTGTTGTGGTTTGCAAAATGAGTGCATGGAAATGATATTGCTTTTGACATGATATGAACCATCACATAATAATACTTAATTAACATTATGGCTCATGATGCTTTTGGATTATGAGAGGGTGAAAGAGAAAACAGAGGCTCATTCTTTCATGATCTTTCTCTCTCTTGGTTTTGAGCTCTCCCATTCTCTTGCTCTCACCCTCTTCCTCTTGCTCTCTCTCTTGTCTATGGTTCACTTGTCTCATGTGTTGAGAAGCAAGAACCATAGAGAAAATTCCATCACACTCTCCTCTACTCACTCTAGTTCACAAGGTTTAGCAAACCAAGTGAACTAGTTTCTTTAAAGGTAGAAGCTTTCGGGTGGATCGATCTTCGGCGCAAGGAGACGACGGGGTGAAGCCAATCCGTACACCATCAAGAGATGAAGAAGAAGGAGTTCAAGAAAGAAAGGTATAACCCCCTAACCGAGTAGTTAACAACTCGTAGTTAGGCTGTTAGGTAGATAGTTTAACAAAGATCCTGTTTTGAGTCCATGTTACCGCCTCTAGAAAATCGTTTTTCACCAAATTCCGCTTGCCCGAAAGTACCGGGAGAGGTAGCATGGACTTACAGTGGTATCAGAGCCTAGTTAAACACTACCTAACATGTTAGCATAGTAACTAGAAATTCGATCGGAGAAAAAGTCGCGAAATACACCCGGATTTCAAAATTTCTGTCGATTTTCAAAGTGCTGCAAAAATTATTTGAGATATACCAAAAATCGACTCAGGGTTTTTAGAAGAAACTGCAAAAATTAGACCCACTGAATCGATCAACGCGCCGCGCTTCCGCGGCCGAGTTGACTCGGTCGTGGGGTTTTATTTTTGCAGTTTGTTCATAGGGGTATTTTGGGATTTTTGGAATATGGATTTTCTGCCCAGATTTTCCAGAATGAAAATTTTGTGTTTGGGGCCTGAAAATCCGTATTTTTGATCGAACTTCTAAAAGACTTAAGCTGACGGGTTTCTCTGTGATGTGATATTTGTATTGAACGTCTGCTAATCGCTATATGTCGATTAGTGGGGGTTATACAAATCTGTGATCTGTAATGTCATTGGAATGTGTATATGAATTCATTGGATTGTCGCGAGTGAATAGCCGGGGGTTGTGAGACGAGAGTTTTCTTTTCTTTCAATTCATGTAAATTTGTAAATTGATGTAATAATTATTTGTATGGCCGCACAACCGGGTCGGGGTTGTAGCCGTCATTGTATAATTTCTTTTTACTGTTTTTGCTCCTAGGATAGACCCATGGAGGGGGTGCACAAACTACCGGGTATGCCGAAGTGCCGAGTGGCCTACTCATGGAGTTGAGGGAGGTTGTTTCGCTTCGGATACTTGGCGGGTAGTTTGCCGCACCCGTAGGGGTCTTAGGTGGGGTATTGGCTATTCACCGCGACCGTGTAATCTGCTTTTCGTTACAGGCTCGTACGAATTGCGGGTTCCTAGTATATCCAATGTGTTCATCTGTGATCTGAAATGGCTATCATTGCAGTATATCTATATATGATATTATTTAGGCGTTGCTTATGTTTTACAGCCGCGCTAGCCCAGCCCCCGCTCTGTCGTTAGTTAAGTAACCTAACGGGTAATGACGGGGCCCCGTGGCGAATGCGAATGGCATAAGCGTACGTCATATTTTGGTTGTTTTCTGCAATGGCAGGATTAAATGATGGGACGCATTAAAAGAACTAATGCAAGAATATCACGCATTAAAAGAACTAATGCAAGAAAAAAAAACCCAAGTTAAAGTCGTTGGAACACTTTCGAAAAACCACTCGGTTCTTTTCAAAACCAACTTTTAAATGCGGAGCTTGAGCCACTCCTTCTAAAAGCTATCTCGTTCCTTCGATTATATCAAGTTCACTACGTTCAAGGTTTCGCCAAAACCATTCGTAGCCCTCCGTCGTTTCGTATAAATATTCAATAGTATTCAAGCTATGTTTGTTGACCTTCGTCAAGGCATAGTGATTGGTAGCTGTTGGGTGTTCATATGTAGCATAGATAGATGCGTTGGTTTGGGACAGTCGTATTACCTTGTTGACCTTCGTCAAGGGTATATACGGGTGGGTTCAAATTAACCTGGATAATGACGGGTAGAACTTGACATGTGACTTATGATTTGTTGACCTTCGTCAAGGTCATAAGAGCATGGGGCAAAAATCCACATCGGGAGTTTCAAAAGAACTGAAACTTGCTAGCGTTGCATACCATTTGGAGTGTGATGATTCTGGTAGGATTCCTTCAGTTTTGTCACGCAATGATATTTGGATCCCGATCCTACTGTGAGTATATGCTACTCCTCCGGAAATTTCTCACTTAACGATCAATGCTATAAACCAAGTAGGTGTCTAGAAAGGTGTTAGCGGGGCTACGCCCACAGGGAAAAGAGGTTATTTAATTAAGGAACTTCGCGAAAGCGTTGGAAAACCTCCCTTGAAGTACCGACACTAGCCTGGCTGAATGGTTAAGCAAGTATTGTACGGTGAGATTGATCCCGACTAATTCTTCCTTTATGGTTTGAGGAGGGATTCGAGAGACAGTGGGAGCCATCCTGTTTAGATAAATTAAAAACCAATCTAAACTTGCAAGAGCATCATGCTGAGTGTTTTCTTCTCTCTCTCTCTTAATTGCAGTGACCCAGTGACCACACCTAGGTTACATCTAGATAAATAAAATGACTGAACCTGACTGTTATGACTGGCAAAGGTCTGTCCAGATGTCCATTGCCCATAACAAGCTGGGACACCTCTTAACTGATCATACCCCTACCGTCTCAGGTCCAGTTTCCCCTGTCACGGATATTTACATCCGTAGGACATCGGAAAAGGATTCTGCGAAAGCCAAGTGCCTCGTGTTAGCCTCAGTTAATGGTGCAAACCAGAGGCAGCACGAGAAGATGGACTCAGTTTCTATCTTCCTCCATAACAAAGATTTATATGGAGAGCAATCTCGTATCGCAAGATATGAGACCTCGAACGAATTGCTTCAAGCGAGGTTGGCTATCGGGTCATCTGTAGGGGACAACGTCCTTACAGAGGCCAGCTATTTTGAGCTCACGGACCTGGAGACCACGTTGGAGAATAGGTCAAGTACTGACTTAATTCTACAGTCCCTGCCCTCTGCTTATACCCTGAAGGAAACCAGGGAAGAAAAAGGAAAAACAAGGGCAAAAGTTTCAGGACTGGATATAGTAAAAGAGGGACGTTCCTATTGTAACGGGAATGAACATTAGCAGAAGGATTGCAGGGCTTGCAAAGCCAGTAGCCAGAATTCGAAGCATGTTGTGGCTTCGGCTTCGAGTGTGTTTGTAATTGAGAACTGTATGTCAGTTAACCCTACTTCCTGGGTATTGGATACCCGATCAGGATCTCATATCTGTAATTCGTTACAGGCTCTGAGAAACCGTAGGGTTATCAGGAAAGGTGATATGACCCTCAGGGTTGCTAACGGAATGAGCATGGATGCTGAATCCGTAGGGGAATATCATCTTGGACTGACAACTGGGCAGATATTGATTTTGCGTAACTGTTTGTATGTACCAGGTGCGACTTGTAATATCATATCTGTATCCTTACTTTGTAAGGAAGGATATGAATTTACTTTTGTAAGCGATGTAGTACACATCCACCTAAATCAAGTTCTGATTGGGTCAGGTACATTACAGAACGGAATATACGTGTTAAATCAAGCTCAGATTTTCAGTGTCCAGAACACACTTAAAAGAAAGTCTCCGGAAACAAATCAGGCTTTCTTATGGCATTGTAGACTGGGTCACATTAATGAGACGCGATTAACTAAGTTACATAAAGAAGGGTACTTGAATCCGTTTGAGTATCAGTCTTATGCCACTTGTGAATCTTGTTTCATGGGAAAGATGACAAAGACTCCGTTCACTGGACGCGGAGAAAGAGCGAGCAAGCTCTTGGGACTCATACACAGTGATGTGTGTGGTCCAATGTCTATACATGCGCGAAGTGGTTATTCATACTTCATTACTTTCACAGATGATTTCTCTACGTATGGACATGTCTTCTTAATGAAGCACAAATCCGAGGCCTTTGGGAAATTTCAAGAATACAAGAATGAAGTTGAAAAATAAACCGGCAAAAGTATCAAGATTCTAAGATCGGATCGAGGTGGAGAATACTTGAGTGCCGAGTTTCTGGACTACTTAAAAGAGAATGCAATTCTCTCTCAACTTACTCCTCCATACACACCACAACACAACGGTGGAAAGGCGGAATCGGACCCTATTGGATATGGTTCGTTCCATGATAAGTAAGGCTGAGTTACCGCGATCTTTCTGGGATTATGCACTAGAAGCAGCTGCATATCTCTTGAACAAGGCTCCAACCAAGACTGTGCCTACCACCCCATATCAGATGTGGAGTGGGAAGAAACCCTGTCTTAAGTATCTTAAGGTATGGGGATGTCCAGCTTTTGTAAAAAAGCGGCATGCGGACAAGCTCGAGGCACGCTCAGTACTGTGTAAGTTTGTGGGATACCCAAAGAACTCCAGGGGGTATCTTTTCTATTCCGCAGAAGAACAAAAAGTTTTTGTTTCTCCGCACGCCCACTTCTTGGAAACTGAATTTTTAGAAAATCAGATAAGTGGGGGCGCAATAGAACTGGAAGAAATTCCAGAACCATAATCTGTTACTGAAAGCTTGGATGAACCAGACGTTTCAGGAGAACCGGACATTCCTACGCCGCTCCGCAGAAGTAGTAGGCAGTCTCATCCGCCCGAGAGATACTTCGGTTTTCTCATAGACGGGGATAGAGAGGATTGTACAGTTAATTATGATGAGCCTACTAGCTTCCAGCAAGCCATTCAGAGCGGTGACTCGGTAAAATGGCTGGATGCAATGCGGACCGAGATGGAGTCCATGTACACCAACAAAGTTTGGACTTTGGACTTTGCTCCAGAAGGGGTAAAACCCGTAGGCTGCAAATGGATCTTCAGAAAGAAGATTGGTGTACATGGGCAGGTTGAAACCTATAAAGCTAGGCTCGTTGCAAAGGGTTTTCGTCAAAGACCTGGTTTGGACTATGACGAGACCTTTTCTCCGGTAGCCATGCTTAAATCCATTCGGATCCTTCTTGCCATTGCTGCCTTCCACGATTATGAGATCTGGCAGATGGACGTAAAGACGGCTTTCCTAAATGGAAATTTAGAAGAGTGCGTCTATATGGATCAGCCAGAGGGATTCATTCAGAGTGGGAGCAGCGGTAAAGTGTGCAAGTTGCTCAAGTCCATCTATGGACTTAAGCAGGCATCGTGGAGTTGGAACATCTGCTTTGATGATACTGTCAAAGAATTCGACTTTGTCAAAAACCCAGATGAACCATGCATTTACAGTAAGATTGTAGGGAGAAATGTGGTATTCCTCATCTTGTACGTCGATGACATTCTCCTAATAGGAAATGATATTCCTATGCTACAGTCAGTCAAAGGATTCTTGTCGCAGAGGTTCTCCATGAAGGACGTGGGCAATGCCAACTACATTCTGGGAATCCAGATCTATCGTGATAGATCTAAGAGGATGTTGGGACTTTCACAGTCAAGGTACATCGACACCATACTGAAACGATTCAGTATGGAAGATTCCAAGCGCGGTAATCTACCGGCTTGTCACGGAATCACCCTCTCCAAAGAGATGTCTCCCAAGACTGATTTGGAAAGGGCTCGCATGTCATCCATACCCTACACATCTGCGATAGGCTCTATTATGTATGCGATGTTATGTACCAGACCAGATGTAGTATACGCATTGAGCGTTGTAAGCCGGTATCAGTCGAACCCAGGAGAGAAACACTGGATAGCAGTAAAGAACATTCTCAAGTACCTGAGAAGGACTAAGGAGATGTTCTTGGTGTATGGCGGAAAAGACCTCCAGATTGAGGCCTTTGCTGACTCCAGCTTCCAGAGTGACAAGGATGACTCCAAGTCCATGTCGGGTTATGTCTTTACCCTCAATGGAGGGGCGGTTTGCTGGAAGAGTTCCAAGCAGGAAACCGTTGCTGACTCAACTATGGAAGCGGAGTACATAGCTGCTTGCGATGCCGCAAAGGAAGCTGTCTGGATGAAGAAGTTCCTCACGAAACTTCAGGTGGTTCCTACCAGTGTTGACCCAATACCGTTGTATTGTGACAACAACGGCGCTATAGCTTTAGCGAAGGAACCCAGGTCCCATCAGAAGTCCAGGCACATTTTGAGGTGGTTCCACCTGATCAGGGAGATCATTGATCGCCGGGAGATCGAGGTAAAGAGAGTAAATTCAGAAGATAACACTGCAGATCCACTCACGAAGGCCCTACCCCAGACTCAGTTCGAGCGGCTAATCGAGATGATAGGTCTTCGATACGCCAGTACATGGCCTTAGTGCAAGTGGGAGATTGTTAGTGTATATGCCCTAGAGGCCATTACTGTATCATACTAGTATGTATATTACTTAATGGAAGCTTGGGATATTCACCTTGTATTGACAATCTTGCTCAAAATAGTAGTATGCTACTTGGTTTGTTTCTGCTTCAATGTGTACATGTGTTTATTTTAGTATATCACCTATACACATTAGTGGAGCCCTTAGGATCTTTGCTTGATTACCAGTGTTGTGATGGCAGTCACACTAGTGGGGGCTGGGTAATCTATAAGCACATCCTTATGCAGGTCCCTAGTCGTAGGACTATCGAGACAGGGCATCGATACTCTGGAGTAGACTGGCGCATGCGCTTCTCATCCCAGAGTAGGAGATGGTCTGTCCCATAGCCATCAGTACGTCGTACTGGAGATAGTATGTGGGTTCTTGTTAGGTTACGAGTACACTGGACAGGACTCGTCGGGAACTGACCGGTTGGTATTATACCTATCGTCAGTTATCAGTTCCCAGGTGACATGAGTACAGCTTAGTCCGCTGACTTGACACTGTCACTTCACCTCGAGTGTGTTCCCACTGTCACTTCACCTCGAGTGTGTTCCCACTGTACTTTGGTTACTACCCTACCACGGCTCCAACGAGTCGTGCAAACAGGTAGTAGTTGGGTGCAGTCCCGAAGCACTTGGAGGCAGTGACGGTTAGACAGGATTCGTCTCTCCCGGTATTGGGGGTTGAAATTGTTAGTTATATGTATGCCCTAGAGGCCATTATTGTACATTGGATGTATATTGTAGTGGATGCTGGGACATATATAGGTAGGACTTTCTTGCTCGACATGATAGTACGCTATCTGGTTGCTCTTTATCTTAACATGTATACTTTCTGTCTCTCTGATTACATGTTGATAAAGCCCTTAGGATGTGTACTCGACTTCCAGGACTGTGATGCAGATCATACTAGTGGGGCCTGGATAGTCCATGAGTACATCCTTGAAATGTTCCTAGTCGAGGGAATATCGAGACGGGGCATCGATATTCCAGAGTAGACTAGCGTATATCTTCTCGACCCATGCGATGGGCGATGGATGATCCCATATCCATTGGTGTTTGACATCGGAGATGGTATGAGGGTGCTCAGTAGAGACTGGGTACACTGAACGGACTCGCCGAGAACTCCCAGATGGTATTATACCTCACGTCAGATGGCAGTTCTCTGGTGACACTGGTACAGCTTAGTCTGTTGACCCGAGATCGTCATAGAGTCTTGTGTGTCTCCCACTGTGCTTTGATTTCCACCCTACCACGGCTCTACTGAGTTGTGCAAACAGGTGGTTTTTGGGTACAGTCCCGATTCACATGGAGGCAATGAGCGATAGGAGGGGATTCGTCTCTCCCGGTATTGGGGGTTGATGTTGTGCTATGCTCAACTGGCCATAACAGGAAATCCCTGGCCAGGGTTGCAGTGATATACTGGTAAGAGTTATCAGTAGTTTCACGAATGTTATGGACTCTAAGTCGGCATGACTTATCGAGCTATTGGGGTCTGACGTTTACCACCCCTAGGCGAGATATGTGACATATCATACGAACAGACCGGACTGTACGGTAAGTGTTACTGGTTGGATTCGCAGGAGTGTGAGCGGGCTTGCTCGTCGATCTTCTGATCGCTCAATACCCGGGTGGCCGTTACGTTTAGCAGACCGCTTGCAGCTTGTGGGTGTTTGATATGATCATCATCCGCTGCCGGCGTATTGACGAGTCTTTAGAGTCCTACACAGAGGTTTCCTGGCTCAAGCGAAATGAAATAGGAGCGCATATGAGATATGTGCGGGACCGAGAATAATGCGTGTATGTGATACCGTATTTCATTCTCGCGATGAATGTGTCGAATGGTTGTATGCGATATAACCTAGTTATCGAATCAAGGATTGATTCGATAAGCCGATACATTGGATACTAGCCGGTTATATGCGATATAACCGGATCATTGAATCAAGTGTTGATTTAATGATTTAATGTATAATTTTATATTTGATATATCACTTTGCATTAACTAGTATTGGTTCACTTTAAATGGATTTTCTCACTTGGTATGCACAAGTTGTATATGTGATATACTTTTGTGCACAAGATTGTATCATGTTTGATGATACATGGAAGCTAGGGTTTGTGTAAAGAATTGACCATGGATATGAATGGTTAGGGTTTCATTTTATTTGCTTATTTATTTATTCATTTATTCTTTATTGAAAGAAATAAAATAGTGGCTAAGTTTGGATAATCTTTGAAGCTTCATGAAGCTTTGAATGGTTGACTATTTTGTTTGTTTCCTTAACCTTAACCATTCACTTTAACCTTAGTTTGTTCTCTACATCTAACCATAGTTGACATTATGATAAGAATGATTTATTTTCTATTTTCACTTATCTTATCATAATTCTTTATCATCTTCTTCTTCATCTTCAAGTTGAAGAAAGCTTGCTCCTTCAATGGCAACTAGCCAAATCAAGTGAGAAATCCTAATCTAAAGTCTACCCACTTCCTATTTCTTCATCCTTTACCTCTTGCCAAGTTGTATAGGGTGTTTACTTCACAAGTTTTCAAAGCTTGGTGAAATTGGAGCTTGTTCTTGCGATGCCTCGACGTAGATCATCTTCGGCATCGAACCGACGATCAAGCCCGCCCATTCTCCGATGAAGCTAACGCGAGGGTCCAAGATCGGATTTGTACAGCGGAGAGGACTTCTTCACGGAGCCTAGGAGGTGCTGGACCGGATCTACAAAGGTTGTAGCCCCTTCCCTATTTCTATATTTCCGTTTACTTGCTTGCTTCGCCTATATATCTAGTTAACGATCCGTTCTAGGTTTTCTCGGCACTAGGAATTTTTGATTTGTGCATGTTTGATCACTTGGGAGACTCCATTAGAGTGCCTAGGAACCCTACAGTGGTATCAGAGCCTAGCTAGAGCCTTAGGCGAAGTCCCGACGGAATTTGAAGTCCGAACGACCCGAAAACCCAACCCTAAATATGCTCTCTGTACTTTTTTTAATTTCGGGGATTTTTCTATATTAAAAATATGAAGAAATATCAGCAGGAAAATATAAGAGTAACTGTGCAATTCGTAACCCTAATTCCATCAAACTGCCGCGGTTCCGCGGCACGAGCTTGGCTCGTGCGGCGGTTCCACGGCTATTTTGTCGTATATTGCATTGAATTTGGCACAGTAACTCATATTTGACAGTGCTGGTTTTCCTGGGAATTTTTAATATTTATTAAAGAGTTGAAATTTCTGGGTTGATTTGGGGACTCGGTGTATTCGATCGGACTGTCTAATTTTGTCGGTGTGCCTTTCCGGGTAATTTTAGAATATGTTAAAAAGTTCGACCGGATATAAATACCCACTTTTTCCCCTGTCGGGAAATTTCCAAGTGTTGGATTTTTCCGTAGTTTAACGACGTTCTAAGTAGTGCAAGTAACGCGATGGACCCTCTAGAAGACAACAAACCTTAACTCGATTATGTGACCGTCTTGAACTGCTCTTTGAACCTTCGGGTTTGGGGCAGTACGGCGTGCCACATGTGAGGCGTTGGCTTGACCCTTCTACGACTGGACCGTTGGTACTGAGGCACGAACTGAATGTTGTTAGACTTATTTCATGTGTTGAGCTGTATCGGGAAAACTTGGGTGTTCGATTATTCGATCGAAAAGTTTAGCATTTTCTATTTATCCGGAATGTGATACAATAATTGGAATTCACAAGTAGTTATGAGATAACTGAATGAATGTTATAAATCTAGCGGTTTAGTCTCACTTGATCGGTTGCCACGGAATTTTGATGTGATCAAAAGTCCGTCGCAATCACGTAGCGTACGCGGATACTCGCTGGGTAAACTTAATAGACAGCCTCACTCCATAGCCCCGACCAAGTGACTGTAGGAGAACCCCATGGCCGAAAGCATCCGGTCGGGTGCTCGCGGCAGCGGTGTTCCGCCTTGGTGCACTTCGTCGACGGTATCGGGGGTGCGGCCGCCTGCTAAAGTTTGCGACGAGCATTCGATCAGAATGTCGGGAATCCTGTTGAATTGCCCGACTCGATATTGAAAAGAGTTTTCGATAATGAGACTAAAATGCGGGGTTTATAATTGTTAGGCATGCGATGTCTAAGGAATTCATTTGGTCAGGCATGCGATGTCTGAGGTGGTTGCGGATTCCAACTGTTGTAGTTTTACACTTTCTTTTCTGTGACCGTAAGTGTAATATGTGATGTCGCCGGTTTCGTTGCTATATGTCAACGACAATTGGGATGCGCATATTTACTTACGTTGATGACCTGTGATGTTATGTGTTGCTGGATATGTTATATTGGATCGTCGTGTTTGAATAGCCGGGGTTTTTTATGTGAGATGAGTGTTTTTCATTTTCATTCATGTAAAAACTTGTATGTAATATTCTTTTATTGGGGCACTTCCAGGTTGCGGAAGTAGTCACCGTTTGTATATTATTTACTTTTCTGCACTAGGATAGACCCAAGGAGGAGGGCACAAGTAACCGGGTTCTGGAGTCCAGTGGGAGACCAACTCGAGGAGTCGAGTCCGGGTCTCCTAACTCTAGAATTGGTAGGGTTGCTTGCCGCTCTCGTAGGGGTCTTGGGGTGTGGGTTTGGCTATTCATCACGACCGTGGAATCCGTGTTTTATACTGGCTCGTATTGAAAACACGGACGTCCTAGTATATCCAATATTTCATATGATTTTTTTCTGCTGCGTTATCTGTGATGTGATCATGCGATGTTCTGTGCTCTGTGACAGATATTATAGTATATATGATATATTATATAGACGTTACTTATGTTTTACACCCGCGCTAGCCCTGCCCCGCTCTGCCGTTAGTTACCTAACTTAACGGTGCACGAGGGGACATCGAGGCGAATGCGGATGGCATAAGTGTACGTCATATCTATCTGTGATGTTTAGGTAATTTAAATGATGGGATATTCATTAATGAGATTGATGAAAGAAAATAAACCTAATTGATGTTGTGGAATCGAATTTCAAAATAAAAACAGGCAGCTACAGTTCTTGCTTTGCATCGTGGTGTTCCTTGTAGAACTTCCTGCACCTTATTCGATAAGGAAAGGACCGAGATCCCTTCACCGGGAGTGACTCCTTTAGCAATAACTGGCAGATGCTACACACTCGGTTTGTCTTTGATCGCTTCTATAGTTTCCGCTTTGCACAGTGATATATATGATATATCCCACACCTCATTCGACGAGGAAAGGGCCGACGATCCCTTCACCGGGAGTGACCCCTTTAGCAAAACTAGAAAAGCCTCAAAAACATTCCATTTAAAAACCATTTGATTCCGCAACGAGATCAAGTTCAAAGCGTGTTTTCACAAAAACCAGCCGCAACCCTCCGTCATTTTAGGAAGTAGAGTACTTAGTATTCGTGCTGTGTTTGTTGACCATAGTCAAGGCACAGTGTACGGTAGCTAAGTGATGTCTTCCTACACCGCATATGATGCGATTAGTTAGGACAGTCGCGTGACTTTGTTGACCTTAGTTAAGGGTCATGTGGGTGGGTCTAATTAATCACGAAATGACGGGTAGAACTTGACTAGTACTTATGATTTGTTGACCATAGTTAAGGTCATAAGTGCTAGGGGTAAAAACCATTATCGGGAGTTTCAAGTGTTGAAATTTGCAATGAGATTTCATACCTTCTATGTGATAGTTGGATCCCGATACCCACTGCGAGTAATTGTTACTCCTGGGAGAGTTTTGCACTTTACAATTAGCCGATCAAGTAGGTGTCTAGAAAGGTGTCAACGGGGTTACGCCTCTGGGAAAACGAGGTTTACTGTAATTAGGTCCGTGCGAAAGCACGGGGAACCTCCCTCAAATTACCGACACTGGCCTGGCTGAAAGATTGGCGAACTTGTAGAGTGTAATTAATCCCGGCTAGTCTTTCTTTTTAGAGTTTGAAGGAAGATTTGATAAAAACAGTGGGAGCCATCCTGATTAGATAAAATATATAACCAATCTGATCTTGCAAGAGCGCACGCTGAGTGTTTTCTTCTCTCTCTCTCCAGGTAGCGACCATATCACGCCTTAATCAAGATAATAATATGGATGTATTAACCGAACCCGCTTGTTATACTGAGCTGGGGAACGTTGGTCCTGCTCCAACTTATAATTGTTATAAGACAGAGCAGGAAATAGGGGAATGCCAGGATTCCCATGCCGCCCAAACGAAGAAAGTGCATGAGATGCATCTCCTTCGGGTGTGTTCATTACAAAGAACTGTTTCTCAGTATCCTCTGCATTCTGGGTATATGATACCGGATCAGGATCCCAGATATGTAATATGTTACATAGGGCTACAAAAGGGTAGAAAAACTGAGAACGGGTGATAAGTTTCATGAGGCAGAAAATGGGGCAAGTGTTGCAGCCAAGTCTGTTGGTCACTGTCACCCTGTATTACCAATACATTGATTCTGAACAAATGCTATTAGATACCGAACCTGATATACAAAATCATATCAGTCTCTTTATTAGTAAAGAAATGATATAATTTTATATAGATGGATAATGTTTTGAACATTTCCTATATCAAAAGTTGATCGGTTCAGGCACGTTATCTAAAAGCATTGACGTTCTAAATCAAACTACAGTTCCTCGTATACAGAACACACACAAGAGGAAGAGTTCAGAAATGAATGAATCATTCTTGAGGCATTGTAGACTAGGTCACATCAATGCGACCCGACTGGCTGAAGTTACATTTTAGATGCATATTTAAATCAGTTTGAATTTACATCTTGTGAAACTTGCCAGTCATGTCACAAAGATTAGATGACCATAGCTCTGTTTATTAGAAACAGAGAAAGAGTTAGTAAACTCTTGGGACTGATACATGATGATGTATGTAAAGTCTCCTGTCTACACATGCCAGGACTGGTTCTTCATACTTCATTATATTCTCTGATAATCTCTCAAGATTCAGTCATATGTTCCTGTTGAAACATAAGTCCGAACCATTTGAGATATTCACAGAATATAAGTTAGAAGTAGAGAACCAAAATACGGGTATAAGTATTATGTCCTATGATAAGATCAGGGAGGAGAATACTTGTGCATAGAATTCCTGGACTATTCTAAAGGAGAATGAGATTCTCTCTCAGTGTTACTCCTCTGAATACACCACAGCACAACGGTGTATCGGGGCGGAGCAATCACACAATATTAGATATCGTGTGCTCTATGATGAGTATTACTGAGTTACCTATTTCCTTTTGGGGTTATGCACTTGAGAAGCTGCATACCTGTTGAATTAGGTTTGAATCAAATCACTGCCTACCACTCCATATAAGATATGGTATGGGAAGAACCCATCTCTTAAACGAGTTAAGATTTGGGGTTGTCCGGCCTATGTTTAAAGCAAAATCCGGACAAGATCGAGGCAGGATCAGTTCTGTAGAACTGGAAAGGTTCCAGCTATACAAAACTGCAGTTGATGATTTGACAGAACCATAAGATTCTATAGTTCCCGATGAACCTCAGCCTCTCCGCTGATCTAGTAGGGTTCCTCATCCGCCTGAGAGATACCTCGGTTTCTCGATGACAGTGGGAGCAAGGATTGCATCATGAGATGATGACCCAACTATTTTCGAGCAGGCCATCGAGAGTAGGGACTTTGTAAGAATGGCTGGATGCTTAGCAATCTGAGATGGAATCCATGTACACCAGCAAAGTATGGACTTTAGCTGCTATATCTGAAGGGTTAAATCCCCATCAGGAGCAAGTATATCTTGAGAAGATTACTTGGTGTAGATGGAAAAGTTGAGACTTTCAAAGCTAGACTTGTTAAAGGTTTTCGTCATCGACCAGGCGTGGATAATGATGAAACCTTTTTTCAGTAGCTATGCTTAAGTCTATCCAGATCCTACTTACCACGGCTATATACCATGACTACGATATCTGGTGGTTGGGTGCCATGACTGCTTTTCTAAATACTGATTTAGAAGAGAACGTCTATAAGAACACAGCCAGAGGTCTTCGTAAACAGTGGGAGCTGCGGAAACGTGTGCAAGTTGCTTTACATAATGAAGCAGGCATCGCGGAGTTGGAACGTCTGTTTTGATGTGATAGTCAAAGTGTTTGACTTCATCAAAATGGTAGACGAACCTTGTATATACATAAGGGTAGTAGAGAGTAAGGTGGTCATCTTCGTATTGTACGTAGACAACATACTCTTGATAGGAAAAGAGTTTCCTATACTATGATTGATCAATCTCCTATTATCACAAGGATTCTCCAAATAGGATAAAGATGATACCTCCTAAATCCTGAGATTTGGACCTATGAGATAGATCTAAAGGGATATTAGGGTTCTCACTAGGTATAGTGAGATTGTATCAATCGATCCTGGGGAGAATCACTGGAAGTGTTCCAGGGTGATAAAGACGACTGAATGTCAGTCACAGGCATTGTCTTTACCCTCTGTAAAGGGACGGTATGTTGGAAGAGTTCTAAGCAAGATACCGTGGCAAACTAGACGATAAAGGCTGGTAACATCGCTATTAAAGATACTACCAAAGAGGCAGTTTGGGTGTATATTGGTTCATAGGATGAACTAGGTTCCTACCATTGTGTGACAATGGAACTGTGGCTTTGGCCCTGGAACCCTGGTCCCATCAGTGACCCAGACATAATCTAAGGCAGCATCACCTGATCATGGAGATAGTTGATCTCCAGGGTGATCGAGGTTAGGAGAGTAGACTCAGAGAACAACACGGCGGATCCACTCACGAAGGCCCTTTTCCCAAAGAGAGACTTTTAGGGGATGGTTGAGTATGTGATACTGCAACCACGGCTACAGATGGCCCTAGTGCAAGTGGGAGATTGTTAGTTATATGTATGCCCTAGAGGCCATTACTGTACATTGGATGTATATTGTAGTGGATGCTGGGACATATATAGGTAGGACTTTCTTGCTCGACATGATAGTACGCTATCTGGTTGCTCTTTATCTTAACATGTATACTTTCTGTCTCTCTGATTACATGTTGATAAAGCCCTTAGGATGTGTACTCGACTTCCAGGACTGTGATGCAGATCATACTAGTGGGCCTGGATAGTCCATGAGTACATCCTTGAAATGTTCCTAGTCGAGGGAATATCGAGACGGGGCATCGATATTCCAGAGTAGACTAGCGTGTATCTTCTCGACCCATGCGATGGGCGATGGATGATCCCATATCCATTGGTGTTTGACATCGGAGATGGTATGCGGGTGCTCAGTAGAGACTGGGTACACTGAACGGACTCGCCGAGAACTCCCAGATGGTATTATACCTCACGTCAGATGGCAGTTCTCTGGTGACACTGGTACAGCTTAGTCTGTTGACCCGAGATCGTCATAGAGTCTTGTGTGTCTCCCACTGTGCTTTGATTTACACCCTACCACGGCTCTACTGAGTTGTGCAAACAGGTGGTTTTTGGGTATAGTCCCGATTCACATGGAGGCAATGAGCGATAGGAGGGGATTCGTCTCTCCCGGTATTGGGGGTTGATGTTGTGCTATGCTCGACTGGCCATAACAGGAAATCCCTGGCCAGGGTTGCAGTGATATACTGGTAAGAGTTATCAGTAGTTTCACGAATGTTATGGACCCTAAGACTGCATGACTTATCGAGCTATTGGGGTCTGACGTTTACCACCCCTAGGCGAGATATGCGACATATCAGACGAACAGACCGGACTGTACGGTAAGTGTTACTGGTTGGATTCGCAGGAGTGTGAGCGGGCTTGCTCGTCGATCTTCTGATCGCTCAATACCCGGGTGGCCGTTACGTTTAGCAGACCGCTTGCGGCTTATGGGTGTTTGATATGATCATCATCCGCTGCCGGCGTATTGACGAGTCTTTAGAGTCCTACACAGAGGTTTCCTGGCTCAAGCGAAACGAAATAGGAGCGCATATGAGATATGTGCGGGACCGAGAATAATGCGTGTATGTGATACCGTATTTCATTCTCGCGATGAATGTGTCGAATGGTTGTTTGTGATATAACCTAGTTATAGAATCAAGGATTGATTCGATAAGCCGATACATTGGATACTAGCCGGTTATATGCGATATAACCGGATCATTGAATCAAGTGTTGATTTAATGATTTAATGTATAATTTTATATTTGATATATCACTTTGCATTAACTAGTATTGGTTCACTTTAAATGGATTTTCTCACTTGGTATGCACAAGTTGTATATGTGATATACTTTTGTGCACAAGATTGTATCATGTTTGATGATACATGCAAGCTAGGGTTTGTGTAAAGAATTGACCATGGTTATATGAATGGTTAGGGTTTCATTTTATTTGCTTATTTATTTATTCATTTATTCTTTATTGAAAGAAATAAAATAGTGGCTAAGTTTGGATAATCTTTGAAGCTTCATGAAGCTTTGAATGGTTGACTATTTTGTTTGTTTCCTTAACCTTAACCATTCACTTTAACCTTAGTTTGTTCTCTACATCTAACCATAGTTGACATTATGATAAGAATGATATATTTTCTATTTTCACTTATCTTATCATAATTCTTTATCATCTTCTTCTTCATCTTCAAGTTGAAGAAAGCTTGCACCTTCAATGGCAACTAGCCAAATCAAGTGAGAAATCCTAATCTAAAGTCTACCCACTTCCTATTTCTTCATCCTCTACCTCTTGCCAAGTTGTATAGGGTGTTTACTTCACAAGTTTTCAAAGCTTGGTGAAGTTGGAGCTTGTTCTTGCGATGCCTCGACGTAGATCATCTTCGGCATTGAACCGACGATCAAGCCCGCCCATTCTCCGATGAAGCTAACGCGAGGGTCCAAGATCGGATTTGTACAGCGGAGAGGACTTCTTCATGGAGCCTAGGAGGTGGTGGACCGGATCTACAAAGGTTGTAGCCCCTTCCCTATTTCTATATTTTCGTTTACTTGCTTGCTTCGCCTATATATCTAGTTAACGATCCGTTCTAGGTTTTCTCGGCACTAGGAATTTTTGATTTGTGCATGTTTGATCACTTGGGAGACTCCATTAGAGTGCCTAGGAACCCTACAGACATCGCGCTGTGTCTAGGAGAGCCATTACACGAGTAGTCCCTGGTCAGGGCAAGCGAGATATACTGGTAGGCTTCCAGTGCTATCTCAGGGTGTATTGGGCTTCACTCCGAAACGACTTGTACCGCTATTAGGGGACTGACGTTTACCGCCCCCCTAGGCCCGCCATGCGATGTATCAGACGAACAGACCGGACTGTACGGAGATTGTCACATTCAGGCTCAGTAGGAGTTCAGATGGGTTTCACCTTGTCAGTCTTCTTGTCGGCATCTACCTGGGGACCGTTACGCACAGCTAGTGCCGCTTACGGTCTGTGGTTAAACCCACTGCCAGCGTAGTGTCGAGTCTTTAGAGTCCCACACAGAAAGCTATTCGCCTTTAGGCAAAAGAGTAGAGGTCGCATGGTTTTGCGACAGGTCGCATGGTTTTGCGACAGGGTCCGGTCACATCCGTGCACTTGTGCACGTACAGTGTCCGGACAGTTAACACTAGCGGGCTTTGGTTTAAGCCAGATCCTAGTGTACGTTTTGGGATTGGTTTTATCCAGTATGTATTCGTGTTCCTCGGAACACGGATGCGGGTGTGTATGCACAGTTGACGGAGAGACAGAGGCAGAGGATTCTCATTAGGGTTGTTGACCGTTGACTGTTGACTATTGACTTTTTGCTCAACCCTAATGAGAATATGATATATATATATAATTAGCAATAATATTAATTAAGTATTATAGTGACATGGTTGTTGAGGGGTTGACTTTGTTGACTTGTTGACTTTGTTAACCGGTTGACTAGGTTGGACTAGTTGACCATCATCATCACAATGGTTGTCATTTTCATGCAAAGACTTTTGCTTGCTTGTTGTGCTTTGCAAAATGAGTGCATGGAAATGATATTGCCTTTGACATGATATGAACCATCACATAATAATACTTGATTAACATTATGGCTCATGATGCTTTTGGATTATGAGAGGGTGAAAGAGAAAAGAGAGGCTCATTCTTTCATGATCTTTCTCTCTCTTGGTTTTGAGCTCTCCCATTCTTTTGCTCTCACCCTCTTCCTCTTGCTCTCTCTCTTTTCTATGGTTCACTTGTCTCATGTGTTGAGAAGCAAGAACCATAGAGAAAATCCCATCACACTCTCCTCTACTCACTCTAGTTCATAAGGTTTAGCAAACCAAGTGAACTAGTTTCTTCAAAGTTCGAAGAAGAAGCCAAAAGTAGAAGCTTTCGGGTGGATCGATCTTCGGTGCAAGGAGACGACGGGGTGAAGCCAATCCGTACACCATCAATAGATGAAGAAGAAGGAGTTCAAGAAAGAAAGGTATAACCCCCTAACCGAGTAGTTAACAACTTGTAGTTAGGCTGTTAGGTAGATAGTTTAACAAAGATCCGGTTTTGAGTCCATGTTACCGCCTCTAGAAAATCGTTTTTCACCAAATTCCGCTTGCCCGAAAGTACCGGGAGAGGTAGCATGGACTTACAGCAATGAGGAAGCGCTGATCACCATTGCTCAATCAGGTATACTTCAGTCTTATCTTTCCGTGGTCATTTCAATTACTATGCTTTGACTAACGCTTTCTTCTTCAACAGGTATCTCCGCCGAAGAGGCTCTTGCAGCTTCCCTCAAGACTTTCGAAGAGGAGGAAAGGCTTCGCGCTTCCTTGGGCCTCGGTATCTTTCGTTTCGTTATGCCTTCATTCCCCTTTTCTTTATGGACAAACTAATTCTTCTTTTTCATTTTATTGCAGGGAATACCTTGACTCAGGTTATCCCAAGTGCAGTGTCGATCGCGAGTGGTGACGCAGCTGCATCTTTAGCACCGGCCACGGCAGCCACGGCTATCCCTATGTCCCCACTAGGGGTCTCGCAGAAGTAGCTGATGATAGATGTCGTAACGGCACCGGAGGCAGAACTTGGTTCAGATGATGGTCTATCTTTATCGGAAGTCCTGAGGAGGTCAGCTCTCGTGGCTCAGGCTGAAAGGAAGCGCAAGTGGCGTGCAGCGAAAGAACGCAATGCCGCCTTGGCTGTAGGTGCATTCTCGAGCACTGCTTCCCCTGTCCCTATTTCTTCAGAGGGTGCTCTGGCCGCCCTGTCTACCGCTCATAGACAGGCGGTACGCGCGGCTCGGGAGTCAATTGAAAGGCCGTCCCAAGGTAACGTAACACTAGGTCCTTTTATTAGAGTTTGATCTTCAGATTCTCATATATCATACCCTGCAGGGTCAAGTCCTGATGAGGAGGCGGTAGGCGAAATGACGGCAACCACCGAGCCCGAAGTGCCCACTCTTTCTCAAGAGTCAGGGACTGCCCCAACTGCCACTCTTTCCCCCTGCGGTTACCTGCCATCACCTGGCATTGCGAGTGTCACGATGGCTCTCGTAGAATCGGGGGATGAAGCCACGGGCGGCGAAACCCTTCCAATAGAGGAGAGCGAAGCAGTCGTTGTGCCTAGTGATGCTCTTGTCGCAGTTTCGATTGGCGACTCATCAGCTAGATTTTGGGTCGTTATTTTCCTTTTTGTTCCGCAATCCCTTTCAATCCCTTCTAATGGCATTTCTTTTGTTTCTAATGCAGGTGTGGTGAGCATTGAGGTCGTGCCACCTGAAGAAGCGTCACCGGTTGCTTCTCTGACAGTCGCCGACCCTTCGCCTTCTCTCGTGTCCTCTCAAATGCTGGAAAGTATGGGTTTGCGATTTGTCTAATTTAAATTGTGGATGTAATCTTCCTTGTACTGACCATGCATCGTCGCAACCTTATAGGAGTTCTCTTCGATCATCTGTATCAAGTGTTGAACCTGCACTTCTCCTTCCAGTCGGAAGTTAGTCTGCCTGCTGGTGCCGGTGAGTATCTTTTCTAACCGACGTCTTTTCTTTTCTTTAATGGGTGACCCTGCCATTGTTAACTTTGAATTGATTACAGCGCTAAAAATTGAAGGAGGGGACAAGAGAATCGTCGCGCCACTTGCACTCCCAGCTCGGCCACCTGCCGTAACCGGTATAGTAGCCTTCATCGCTCTTGCATATTCTTTATCTCTTAAGCCGATATCTGACTATGATTTGTTTTGCAGCAATCAAACCGACTCCAGCTCCCTTCGAGTCTTAGATTCCCATGTCGGCAGGGCCTTTTGTTAAACGCCCTTCTTCCAGGGGTGCTGCGAATAGTCTGCGAATGTTAAGCGAGTTCGTTGAGGACCTTGACGTCGAGGCCCCCTCATTTGCTACAGATTTTGCTGCCGATATTAATCCCATGCTGGTGACGCTCGTGCACTTCCATAGTGAGGGCATCGTCGAGTCTTGGGTTAATCATTGCAGGAAGATTAAGGCCTGTCTGTATGAGATTGAGCTTAGGCGTCCTGCTCCGGAGGTGTTGGCTTCGAACTCCCAGCGAGCTGCATGGGTTGAGCAGAGCGTTCCGTTACTTCGCCATTTCGAACGAGAGGCGACCCTTAAGCGAAAGGAACGTGAGGCGACTTCCGCTGAATCTGTCCAACTGCGTGCTGAGGTCGCAGCGAATGCTGCATAGCTGAACTCCATCTTTGAAAACCTTCAACGATATATTTCTGACGGGCTGGTGCTGAGGAAGAAGCTTGATCTTAGTGAGCAGGTTGCGCAGAGTCAGGAGGCTGCTCAGCAGGAAATTGATGAGAAACTTTCATCCTGTCTGCAGCAACGGGCCCAAGTCAAAGAAGAGCTGGCCGCGACGGCTGATCGTGAAAAGGAGTTGAGAGGAGTGAGCGAGCAACTGGCTGACCTATTGAAAACGCCTCCTTCTCAGTAACTACCTTTGTATCAATTAAACATTTGTAATCCTTGAATAACATGTATCCATTTTTTTATTCTTTTATATGATTCGTCTTGTACTCAATTGAATTCATGAATAAAAGATACACATTTTTTTTATCTCCCACTGTTGCTTTCTTCTCTTTGCTGTGTTGTTGCCATGTGATTTTAGCAAGTGTGGCCTATAGATAATAGGTAGCTGTCCATCTTGGACTCTTTGCAGGGTAGCGATGGCTTAGGAAACAGGTTCAGATCTGCCATCTAAGACTTTTTAATTTTATGAGCCGTGAGGGTCACATAAAGATTTTTCTCCCTACGAATCGAGAGGATCTTGTAGGTGTATTTTTTCCTTAGGAATCGTGAGGATTCCTAAGTGTGTTTTCTCTTGAGAGTCGTAAGGATCTCACAAGAGAATTTTCTTCCTTACAAGTCGAGAGGACTCGTAAGTGATTGATGAGCTGACCTGCTCCTGAGTCAAAGCATTGCTTCGATGGAGGAGGTCGAGGGTTGACTTTGGCCATTTTCCACGGGTCAGGATTGACTTTAGCCGTGTTCTACGGGGTCAGGGGTTGACTTTAGCCATACGGGGTCAGGATTGACTTTAGCCATATGGGGTCAGGATTGACTTTAGCCATACGGGGTCAGGATTGACTTTAGCCATACGGGGCCAGGATTGACTCTCGATTGCCTGTGCACCGCCGAGCTATAGAACTGGGAACTTTACCGCGGCTTCGATATAGTCTCTAGGCTTTCTGTGAACCTTAGAGATTTGGAACTAGGGGCTTTGCCATGGCTCCGCTTTGCTGACGTTGCGTCTACTGTAACGAGACGAATGTCGAGGTGGTCTCTAGGTTGTCTGTGAACCGGCGAGATTTGGAATTAGGGACTTTGCCATGGCTCCGCTTGATTGTCGCGTTCGAATCCTGCTGGAATGAGTGTTGTGGGTCTCCAGGCTGTAGATGCGGCCTAGGGACTCTGCCGTGGCTCCGAGATAGTCTCTAGGTTTTCTGTGAACCTTCGAGATTTGGAACTAGGGGCTTTGCCATGTCTCCGCTTTGCTGACGCTGCGTCTACTGTAACGAGATGAATGTCGAGGTGTTCTCTAGGTTGTCTGTGAACCGTCGAGATTTGGAACTAGGCGAATTTGCCGCGGCTCCGCTTTGTTAACGTTGTGTCTGCATCCGATTGGAGTACGGAGAAACGCCGGTGTTGATCTTTAGGTTGTCGATGTTGACGTCGAGACCCTGAAGCTAGGAATCTTCCTTTGCTTCGTTTTTTGACATTGTGTCTACAATATTGCGACGAATGCTGAAGTTGTCTCTAGGTTGTCAATGAACCGTCGAGATTTGGAACTAGGGGACTTTGCCGTGGCTCCGTTTTGCTGACGTCGTATATTCCTGTAGAGACACTGATTTCTCTGCGGGTCGGCGCGAATTGAGATGTTCTCGTCAAGGACGCTGATTTTCCTGAATCGAGGTATTTGCCAAGGACGCTGATTTCCATGGGGGTTGAGATGAATCGAGGTATTCCTGCAAAGACACTGATTTCCTTGCGGGTCGACGCGGATCGAGATGCTCTCACCAAAGACACTGATTTCCCTAAATCGAGGTATTTGCCAAGGACATTGATTTCCCCGGGGTTGAGACGAATCGAGGTATTCCTGCAAAGACATTGATTTCTCTACGGGTCGACGCGAATCGAGATACTCTCGCCAAGGACGCTGATTTCCCTGAATCGAGGTTTTTCCAAGGACACTGATTTCCCCGGGGTTGAGACGAATCGAGATATTCCTGCAAAGACACTGATTTCTCTACGGGTCGACACGAATCGAGATGCTCTCGCCAAGGACGCTGATTTCCCTGAATCAAAGTTTTTCCAAGGACACTGATTTCCCCAGGGTTGAGACGAATCGAGGTATTCCTGCAAAGGCACCAATTTGCTTGGGGGTCGACGCGAATCGAGATTCTCTCGCCAAGGACGCTGATTTCCCTGGATCGAGGTTTTTGCCAAGGACACTGATTTCCTCGGAGTTGAGACGAATCGAGGTATTCCTGCAAAGACACTAATTTCCTTGCGGGTCGACGCGAATCAAGATGCTCTCATCAAGGATGCTGATTTCCCTGAATCGAGGTATTTTTCCAAGGACACTGATTTCTCTGGGGTTGGTTGACTTATTTCCGAGACGGAGCGTTGATCCGGTGGGGAGGTCATTGGTTGACTCTAGGTTGTCTGTGGACCGTAGAGTCTTGGAACTAGGGACTTTGCCGTGGCTCCGCTTTGTTGACGTCGCGTCTGAAACCTGCTGGAATGAGGAGGAACGCCGGTGTTGTTCTTCTGGGATGCAGATGTTGCCGTCGAGATCTGACTCTCCCTTTGATAAGGTCTTGTGGGGAAATGTGGTTCCCTTTCGTTTATGCCCATGGATTGTGTACAGGGGTTAGTATAGACTTACCTGCAGGGCAGAAATTTCATTCTCTCATCAGTTTTTTTATTTCTTTCCACGATGCTCTATCATTTCAGCTTTTTATATCGTGAAAGTCGCGATTGCCCAATCATTTCGGCTATTTTTCGACGTGCCCAATCATTTCGGCTACTTTTGTTTTTACTCGCTGCTTTTTATTGCGAGTTGCCTAATCATTTCGGCTATTTTTGTATGCATATCTTTTAATTGTTGATTTTGTTGCAAGTTGCCCCATCATTTCGGCTATTTTATATGCATTTCTTTTACTTGCTGATTTTGTTGCAAGTATGGAACTTGGAACCCGAAGCCAATCTTAGCATCAGCATCGCTGCGACTGGAATATTACCAGGAGCGAATCATCATTTGCCGTGAAAGGACTTGGAATTTGATACCGTTTTAGGCATCAGCATCGCTACCACTGGGACATTGCCAGGAGAGAATCATCTTTTGTCTCTGTCGACGTCGAACAAAGGTAGCTTAGCAAACAGGGTTAGGATCCTATCGACTAAGGCTTCTGACTTCATGAGCTGTAAAGGTCTCATAAAGATATTTCTCCCTACGAGTCATAAGGATCTCATAGGTGCGATTTCACCTTAGGAATCGTGAGGATTCTTAAGTGTGTGTTCTCTTATAAGTCGTAAGGATCTCATAAGAGCATTTTCTCCTTATAAGTCGAGAGGACTTACAAGTGTTGTTCACCAAGCGGCGAAATTTTGCGCCATTGGCGGGAACTTGGTGGGGGAGACATTTATTTATGCTCGTAGATTGTATACAAGGATCAATATTGAACCACTTGTAGGGCAGTCTGTGGAGTGTGATGGCTTAAGAACAGGTTCAGATCCCTGTAGCTTAAGACTTTTGAATTTTATGAGCCATGAGAGTCTCATAAGAGGGTTCTCCTTACGAGTCGTGAGGATCTTGTAAGTGTAATTTCTCCTTAGGAATCGTGGGGATCCCTAAGTGTGTTGCTCCTTTGTGAGTCGTAAGGATCTCACGCAGGTAGTTTTCTCCTTACAAAGTCGAGAGGACCTTGCAAGTGTCTTTTAACGAGATTGCGCCCTTTCGGGTTTTCACAAACTCGCCGGTAGCCCTGCTGTTTTTACTCACGGAGCCCTTTCGGGTTTTCATCCGTGCCCATTTTGCTTATGGATGTACCTTTTTTTGCGTCAGCTTTAGAATGCTGCGGTTCGTAGTAGTTTACAGGCATTTCGGTCAGTCGTTAGTTTTAGGACGTTTCGGTCCATTGTTCGTAGGTCCGGGATTTTTCTCGGGCAACGTACGATTACGCAGCTAGATGTCCTCGCAAGTCTTTGTATCTTTTGTATCGGAGGTGGATTCCTTGAAGAGAGGGCTGAGAGCTATTTCTTCATCAGAGTCGCTTTCAAAGGTGAGAACTTGCGATCCCTTGGTGTCAACCATGTGACAGTTACCGGCAGTTCTTTTGCGTTCATCTATCGTGTTTCTCTGTTCCCGACTAGCCTTGCACTTCACTCGCTGTATATGTTGTCGGTGGGCAACATATCCCTGCCACCAGTTTTTAAAGGCTATGCACTTTTCGGTAGGGTGTGCAACCCTCTGATGGTATAAGTAGAAGTTAAGATGTATGTCCGCTTCATCAAGATGTATACCGCCAGGAGTATTTCCTCTGAAAGAAGGCAACTTCATTCCTATTGATAAGGCCCTAGCGAATCGTTTCCTTGCTTTAAGCTTGCTTTTGCTGGCGACAGGGATGCTTCGATCCGGTTGGGGTATTCTATGGCTTCTCATTATCGGAGCTTCTTTAACTTGATGCCGATGCTTGGACCTTTCATATATGGTCGTTTCCCGCTCTCTGTCAGCTTTGCTTTTCTGAAGAGCTTTGCTCAGCTGTCTGTCAATCAATTGGTCCGATAGCTTCAGGGATTTTGATTCCGGTTCTGGATCTTCCCTCAGTTTCTCTTCATCAGGAGCTCCTTTATCATCTATTAACGAGTAAGAGATCATGTGACAACCTGCCACGTAATCTTTGGGTTCTTTTGACGCGTCGTCTCCCTCGTCATTTTCATTGCCTCTGTTCTCAAGGATATGGTTGAGAAATTCCTGCAGTGTGACTGGGGTCCGCGTCTTCTGGTTGTATTCCTCCAGCTCGTCAATATGCTTTTGCAAATCCATATGCTTGTCGTCAAACTGCGCGGGCTTTTTGGCCTTCTTCTTTTTCTTCGAAGACTTTGACGGCTGGGCCTGGGTGTTTCGCCCATCGCTATTAACTCCCAGTGTTGGGCGTGGTTTTAGCATCCCTTCAATGATCTCGGGTTCTAGCGGGCTTTTCCACCTGATTACCGGGCATGCTTGAAGATCCTTCAGCATTCTTTGCGTTTTTACCGAAAGAACTACTTCTCATGGAGCTTCCTCTATAAATGAGCATGATTCCCCTGGCGTGTCCATCCTTTTAGGGGTGTGCTGTTGTGGCGGATTTACCTTCCAGTTTTCGGACAGCGCGAACTTTCCCTGTTGATGCTATTCTTCAACCCAATTTTTGAAGACGTAGCAGTCTTCAATCGGATGGTCCAATACACGGTGGTAGGGGTAGTAATTGGGATTGTTGACATCATTCGATTGTAGTGGGTGTCTTAGCTCCGGTAGAGTGATGAGCCCATTGCGTACTGCTAGTACGAATAGTCTCCTTGTTTTATCCCGGGAAAACGAGTAAGAACGTCTCAACTTCTCATCAAGAGATTGTCGCTTGTTGCTTTGGCGAACAACCGGTCTTGGGCCACTCGGTTGTTGTTGAGCGTTGTCGACGAAGGTTGCTTTCCCTTTCCCCTTCTCATTCCGAGGATCCGTCTTTGAGGAGGACAGTATATGGCCCATCTGGTCCATTTGGGCCAGCTTGTCGATCAAGGCCTGGAAGGTTGTCGGTTGAAAAACATCATGAATTGGGATATGGTCACCTGCGGATCAATGGTTCCCACAAACATGCCCACTGCAGGAGCCTCTTCTACGCGCTGTTCGCATTTCAACCATAGGTTCTGCCACCGTATCGCATACTGAACCCATGTTTCGCCTGGCTTCACCCTGGCATTAATCAACGCCGTGATTGGGGTGCGTTCGCTAGCGCTTGCGAAACGCTGGGTGAATAGAAATTCCATCTCCGTAAAAATTTTGATGGAGTCGTTGGGAAGCTCTGAATACCATTCGAACGCCGTCTCTGCCAAGCTGCCGATGAATTGGTGAAGTAGTATCTTATCGTCACCTCCAGTGTTGCCGTACAGAGCCTTGAACTGAGCGACATGTTGATGGGGATTACCTGTCCCTTTGTATACGTAGAACTTAGGAATCGTGTATCCTGGCGGGTACTTAATCTGATCGTATCAGCCTGGATACGGTCTCCCAGTTCTAATGACTTGGCCAGCGGTTTCGTTCACTTGGTGAGCTCGTATTTGTTGAGCTATATAATCATCGAGCGCTGCTTTTGAGATTGTTTCCTCCTTTGCAGCTGAAGAAGCCGGAAGAGGGTTTGATGTCTCTCCTCTATCGTCTTCAATTATTATTGGAGGCTCTTCGATTGGAGGGTCCGGCTGGATCATCATGCCGACCATGTCTTGGAATAAAAGCGCCATTTGTTTTATGTTGGCCACTTGTTCCACGACCTCTTTGTCTTTCCTTTCGAGGATTCAGCGGAGGAACTCGGCATCGGTTTTTTGTTCCTGACGCTGCTCCGACGATATTTCCGGGCTTTCTTTTGGCCCAGTGAGTGCGGCCATCTTCATTAGCATCTCTTGGAGCTTTTTTTGTTGTTGCTCCTGAGCCTTTGTTACTGATCGGGTGAGTGGTCGATGGCCCGTGGAGATACGGCTATCCTCTTTTCCAGAAGCCATGTAAATAGTGTGCACCACCATGCCCCCAGACTTGGGACGTTTGGACTCAGTGCCTCCGAGCTTTGTCGTGGACACGGGGATTTTCTCCGGCCTTCTTCTTTTATGGGCGGTCGAAGTCGAAGGGGCCGTTGCAGCAGGCACCCAAGCAGATGACACCTTCTGTGGTATGACAGGGCCATCCTTCTCTTGCCGAACCTTCACTTTCTTTGGTTGGCAGGAGCAGTCTTAGTTAACCATAGAGTCTTGGACCCTTCACCAGACCTTATGGATTTTAGAGGGCAGCCGCTGAGGGGGCTGCTGCGGCTTTACCTTTGTGATCTTTTCAGCAGGCAGGGGAGACTTTTTCAGCACGGCAGTTGGCGAATTCCTGCGTATCCTGTTAGGTGGTTCGAAGCTGTTCCTAGTTGGAACAGCAGCATCAACTTCCATCGTTGGAGCTGGCGGGGTAAGTCCAGAAGGGGAACTGCCCCCAGCTTTCCTCACTCGGCGCCAATGTCGATGTCGAGCATGTCGCGCATCCGGAATCACCTCCGTTGTCGGGGTAACTTCGTCCTGCCCCCCGCTTTGAGGAGAGGCTGTTATTGGCGCCAGCCTATCAAAGTCTGACATCCGCTGGGAAGGAATAGTCAACCTATCGAAGGCCGACTTTCGAGTAGGGGAAGCAGTTTGGACGGCTTTAGCTACAACAGGAGCTGGGATAGCCTTCTCTGGTACTGCGAGCCTCTTTGTGGGCCCCTTTTAGCTTAGGCTCAACCTGTCGAAGACTGAGGTATTAGACTTGGACGACCCGTTCAGAGGGGCTGCGGTAGTGGTGAGCCGATCAAAGACCGACTTCTTCGGAGCTTCTTGCGGCGGCAGTGGGGCGTTGAAGCTCATTGGTGGGAGCATGGTCCCAAAGAACAGTCCAGTGGTAGCCTGAGTCACCTGTTCCACTAGCATCATAAAAACAAAGGCCGCTTGAGGCCTATAGGTCACTCCTTCAGTAAGGACAGAGTGTGAGCTGTTGTAGCTAGTGCAGTTGGAAACCATTTTCTCTGCACGGGAGCAAGACACCAAATCTTAGTACCTTGAATCCAGGGGTAACCACATTAAACCGCGATTCGTTCACGAATACGACACACGAATGTGGAATGGAAAAAGGAAAACGTCCCACTGGGCGTGCCAGAATCTGTTCGCCGCCGAATTCTCCATAGTCAAATTTGGGGGCAGATGCTATTTGGTTTTATCCGTCCACCTCTCCGAAGATGCCAAGTTGATTTATGGCACCATGTATCGGAGGTTTATACATATGCGGCCTTATAGCAGACTTCGTCAGATTCCCCCTCATTTGAGGTGTTTTTGATTGTGGGGACGCTCTTCCCTGCAGGCGCTAGCCCCTGCAGTTAATTACGCTACCGCATCACGGTAACAACTTTCTCCTTCTCCAGATGGTCACTTCGTGTCTTGTGTGTTTGTTTTATCTTTGGTTTCCCATGGATTGTATACGGAGACTAATTTATGTTGTCGCCCATAGGGCTTGGATTAGTCCAAATCCGTATTTTCTTAGATTTGGATTTTGCTTTGGGTTTAAGGATCGTTAATCTCATTTGAGACTAAGATCAACTTAAACGTTTGTTAAGAATACGTTAGTCTAATTTTAGACTAAGACCAACTTAACCAGGATCATTTAGATCCAACAAAAGTGTATTTGGGCTCTATTGTTTTAGTTTAGGGACTTTGTGGTCCAGTTTAAAGACGTCATAGTCTGTAAAGTTTAAAGACATCATAGTCTATGAGTTTAAGGACCTCACAGTCTATAGTAGTTTAGAGACATCATAGTCTGTAAAGTTTAAGGACATCATAGTCCATGAGTTTAAAGACCTCACAGTCCATAAAGTTTAAGGACATCTTAGTCCATGAGTTTAAGGACCCCACAGTCCTTGGAATTTCTGGTTGTCGGGACCCATCATCTCTCTGAAGACGTTGAAGGATTACAACGACACATATCAGAGGAGTGAAGAGATGTACCCTTGAACCAATATTGGTTGGGAGGTCTGTAGTCCAATTTGGGACTAAGACCAAAGAGTTATGAGCATATAGGCTCAATTAATCTAAATGAGGGGGGTCTGTGGCCAACTTGGGCTCGACCCACTCAATAAAAATGTTGGACATTTAATTAGGGTCAGTCCTTTTTAATTTAACAATGCTGAGCATTGGTTTGGGTTCTGACGATCGTTTTTGTCTTTTATTGAGTGCTGAGCACTCAATATAGCTCTGGGGTTTTTATTTAAAGAACACTTTGTGTTCCCTCAGCGCACACGTGAGGAGCACGTGGTGCGCTTGGCGCTGTGCGCCAGTCAATGAGCGCAGAGCGCTTCTTGTGAAATAGCGCACACGTGAGGAGCACGTGGCACGTTTGGTGCTGAGCGCCAGTCAATGAGCGCAGAGCGCTTCTTTTAAGTAGCGCACACGTGAGGAGCACATGGCGCACTTAACGCTGAGCACCAGACTTTGGAGCGCTGAGGTTCTTCTTTAAACTTGGAGCGCTAAGGCTCTGTAGCGCTGTGCGCTAGATTTGGAGCGCTGAGACGCTCCTTTTAATTGGAGTGCTAAGGCTCTTTTTAGGCTGCTTTGCGCTCTGAGAATTAAATTTTCTCTTATACGAGACTTTGTCTCATGGATCTAAGAACAAAGTTCTTATTTTATAGGAGATATTTCAATCTTTTATGTTTTTGGTGAAAGACTTTGCCTTTATGGATCTGTGATCCTAAGATAATTGAATTATTCTTCCCCTTTTTATAATGAGATGTTATGATCTCTTTGTTAAAGATATTTTCCTTATAGATTTATGATCTAGCATAAGAACTGAGTTCTTTTTCTGATGAGATGCTTTGATCTCTTTATTTTATCTTGAAGAAATTCTTCTTCTGCCGAGAGCTTGCTCTTCTCTTTGAACTTTCTCAAAGTTTGTGGGGGGGGGGGTTCATCTCTATGAGATTTGAAGTCTTGGGGCCTTTATATAGGGTAGGCTGATTTGTTGAATCGGTTGAAGAGATCTTTTCTCTAATTGATTTGGGGATTTCCCCACCGTTGGATCTTTGATCCTAGGGCTTCTGTTTTACAGAAGGCAATCTTCTTGTTTTAAAGAAGATTGGTAAATCTTTTCCCATACAGAATTTATTCTGTATTTTGGTGATTTTTAATCACCATTAGATCATTGATCCAACGGTGCTCTGATTTTCAGAGCATTATCTTTCTTGTTTGGAAAGATTCTGAGGAATGTTTCCTTAACAGAATTTTATTCTGGTCAATTGATGATTTTTAATCATGTTCGTTGGATCTTTGATCCAAGGGCCGAGAATATTTTGTTCTATCGCTAGCGCTCACGTACTTTGCACGTGGTGCGCTGCTTAGAGTACAGCGCTCTTAGCGCTAGCGCTCACGTGCTTTGCACGTGGTGCGCTGCTTAGAGTGCAGCGCTCATGTGCTTTGCACGTGAGCGCTGCCTCAGAGTCTTTGACTCTCAGCGCTGGCGCTGCTATGAAGCGTTGCTTCATTTCAAATTTTTAAATTTGAATTGGGGAAAAAATGCCCACAACGCCTCGGAGAGCTTGAGATTTCAGTCTCTTTTATTGGCTGAAGCATTTTTCCTCAGGAGCTTGAATAGAGTTTTATTGAAGGCTTCAGGTAGCCCATTGGCTCTTGGATTATAGATGGAGGAATACCTCCAGTCTATCTTGTGCTGAATAGAGAACCTTGAGACTTTGAAAATCTTGAAAGAAGGCCCGTTGTCAGAAATGATTCTTCTAGATGTACCGAAACGGTATAGAATATAATGCCGGAAGAACGTCAGCATATCTTCTGTCTTGACTTTTTTTAGCGGGACAGTTTCAGCCCATCTAGAGAAGTAATCAGTTGCGGCCAATATGAACCGGTGGCCTTTAGATGACGGAGGATCAATCGGGCTAACTATGTCGGTGCCTCAAACTTCGAAGGGACATGACGCCACCGTAGGATGCAACATATTGGGGTGCTTGTGAATGAATTCATCGTGAATTTGCAGAGGTGACATTTCTTTGCACGCTCTTTATAATCCCTTATCAAGGTAGGCCAGTAATATCCAAGTTGTTTGATTTGAAGCCGCATTTTAGGGCCGGACTGGTGAGCTCCGCAGACGCATGAGTGAACTGCTTTCATGACTTTTTGGGGTTCGGCCGATGATGGACACCTGAGCCAGAGTTGGTCATATGATCTGCGCTATAGCGTATTATTTACAAACACATATCGGAGGGCTCTCTTCTTCAACTAAACCCCCGCAGATTTTTCTTCGGGTAGCTTGTCGTATCGGAGGTGCTCTATGAAGGGCTCTCTCCAATCGGGCTCATTTTGAATGATCCGAAATTTTTCGACAGGATTGCTGTTTTGTTCCGCGCTTTCTTCTTCTTGTAAAGAGTCTGGAGGCAGAATTTGTCGGCTTCTAACTATGATCAGAATTTAATCCATGTCGAGATCAGCCGGATCTTTGGCTAGGCGAGCGAGTACGTTGGCTTTTCCGTTTAATGCCTTAGGGACTCTCTTTAGATCAATGTGATTGAACTGTTTCATGAGTTCCACCACACGGCTTCTGTATCGAGCTAAATCGGGCCTATATATCTTGTAGTCGCCGCTGAATTAGTTGATGACAAGCTGGGAGTCACTGTACACCCGTACTCGAAGGATTTCCATTTCTATAGCGAGCTCCAGACCAGCTATCAGAGCCTCGTACTCAGTCTCGTTGTTTGTACGAGGTTCGGTAAGAGAAAAAGAACGTTGTAGGGTTCTCATCGATGGCATGATGAACGCCAATCATATCCCTGTTTTTATCTCCGGGACGACTGATTTGCTGGAGGTCCTTATTGACGAGGCTCCATCGAAGTAGAGCTCCCAGCATGGCTCTTTATCTTCGAGATGCGGCGCTTGTTCGTCTGGTAAGTCGCAATTGAGCGGTTAACCTTCAGGTATAGGATAAGCAGCAAGGAAGTCGGCGAGGGCTTGTCTTTTTACTACTTTCTGTTGAATATAGACTATGTCAAACTCAAGCAAAATGATAGCCTATCTTGCCATTCTGCTGGCTAGGTTTAATTTGGTCATTAAGTATTTAAGCGGGTCGACCTTGGAGATCAGCATAACCCGATGAGCGAGCAGATAGTGCATCAGCTTCTTCACGGAGAATATTAGGGCCAGGCATTGCTTTTCGATCGGGGAATATTTATGTTCCGCCCTGACTAAATTTCGACTGAGGTAGTAGAGAGCATTTTCTTTTCCTACCTACTTATTCTGGGTAAGGAGCGCGCCGATGAAAGTGTTTATGAGCACCACCACTGGGTTATACTAGGATCAAGCATGTCAATTTAAAAAATTTCAGGATGGTAATCAACACTAACCTAGAATCTAACTAGATTGATTATGGTTTAAGCATAATATCAATATTAACTAAAGCAAGTTAAAGAAATTACAACCTAGCAGATCGAGTCCTTCACTTCACAAGCTCCGTGTAGTAGTCCCTAAGACTCCACTAGGCTCCACTTGAAGAAGGTGGAAGCTTCCTACGCGATCTTCGTGCCGAAGAGGATCTACCCAAAGCTTCGCTAATCCAAGCTACTTCTTCACTTAGACTCTTTAGTGAAGGAAACACACTACACCAAAGTGCTAATCTAGTATAGGATAATGAAGTAGGGGTGTTTGGCTCACTAAGAATCCTCACAAGTCCTAGGTTTCACAACTCATGTGAGTGTTAAGGCTTGGAGGTGGAGGTGAAGAGGAAGATGAAGAGATCTAGAGAGCATATGAGCTTAAGTAAGGAAATGAACCAAGTGTAGAAAATGGCATGAAGCTCACTCATTATTGAAGCATCAAATTGAAATAATATTCAATTGTAACCATACTTCAATAGTGTAGTAAGATGAATAAAATATTCATCAAGCCATGCTTCACCCCATTCCTTAAATATCTCCTCTTTTCCACCTCATCATTCTATTTTCACAAAATAGAATTTCCATCTTCACAAAATAGAATTTCCATCATGGTTCATATATATATATTTATATATATATATATCATATATATATATATATATTTATATATATCATATATATATATATTAATAAAGAAGAAAATAATTAGTGAGCAATAATATTAGTTACTATATAATTATTTCAAATATAAATATATATCATATTATTAAATCAACACTTGATTCAATAATTTGGTTATATCACATATAACCGACTAATATCATTTATCTGTATATCACATTATCAAATCAACACTTAATTCGATAATCCGGTTATATCACATATAACTTAATCGGTATCAGATTATTGCCAGATTAGAATACGGTATCACATACACATATTTAATCAGCCCCCCGCACATATCAGCATATATCCCTTACTTCGTTTCGCTTGAACTAGGAAACCTCTATGTGGGACTCTAAAGATTCGTCAATACACCAGCAGCAGGTGACGATCATATCAGTCACCCACAAACCGTCAGCGGTATTAGCTGGACGTAACTACTATCCAGGTATTGAGCGATTAGAAGATCAACAAGCAAGCTTGTACAAAATCGCATGAAGCCTATAAGTAACACTTACAGTACAGTCCGGTATCTTCGTCTGATATGTCGCATATCAAGTCTAGGGGTGGAATCGTCAGACCCCAGTACCTTGATAAGTTATGCCGATGTATGGCTCATAACGGTTCGAGAAACTACTGATAACACTTACCAATAAATCTCATCAGCCGTGGTCAGGGACTTACTGTTATAGCCAATCGAGCATAGCACAACATCAACTCCCAATACTGGGAGAGACGAAACCCCTCCTATCGCTCATTACCTCCATGTGACTCGGGACTGTACCCAAAATCCACCTGCTTTCACGACTCTTTTGAGCTGTAGTAGGGAGGAAATCAAAGCACAGTAGGAACCACACAAGACTCTATGACGATCGCGGATCTACAAACTAATCTTTACCAGTGTCATCAGAGAACTGCTATCTGTCGATAGGTATGGTACCATCTTGGAGTTCTCGGCGAGTCCTGTTCGGTGTAATCATTCTCTAATGAGCACCTGTGTACAATCTTTGATGTCAAACACCAATGGTTCTCGGATCAACCATCGCCCCATATAGGGTCAAGAAACTTACACACCAGTCTACTCAGGAATATCGATACCCTGTCTTGATATTCTCTCGACTAGGAACATTTGAAGGATATGCTTGTGGACTACCCAGGTCCCAGTAGTATGATCCGCATCATAGTCCTGGTAGTCAAGCTAACATCCCAAGGGCTTTTCAATATGTATTAAAGAGACAGCATAATAATACCAGTGTACATGTTAAGATAAAGGCAACCAGATAGTATACTATCATATTGAGCAAGAAAGTTCTCTTTATATATGTCCAAGGATCCACTATATCATACAATAATGGCCTCTAGGGCATACATATTCCTAACAATCTCCCACTTGCACTAAGGCCAGTTGTTGTAGTTATCTCGTACCCAACATCCCAAAAAGATTCTCAAATAGCGTCTGGGGAAGGACCTTCGTGAGTGGATCCACAGTGTTTTCCTTCGCGTCAACTCTGCTGTGCTCGATCTCCCGGCGATCTACTATCTCCCTGATTAGGTGATAACGCCTAAGAGCATGTCTGGATCTCTGATGGGACCGGGGTTCCTTGGCCAAATCCACAGCTCCATTGTTATCACAATACACAGGTATTAGATGCTCAATGGATAGAACCACACCAAGGTCAGCAATGAACTTCTTCATCCAGACAGCCTCTTTGGCAGCGATATATTCAGCCTCCATCGTCGAGTCTGCTACGGTATCTTGCTTGGAACTCTTCCAACATACCGCCCCTCTGTTGAAGGTGAAGACAAAACCTAAGACCGACTTATTATCGTTCTTATCACTCTGGAAGCTTGAATTGGTAAAGAACTCCACCTGGTGTTCACTGTTACCATACACCAAGAACATTTCTTTAGTCCTTCTCAAGTACTTAAGAATATTCTTCACAGCTGTCCAATTCTTTTCCCCAGGATCTGATTGATACTTTCTCACTACACCTAGTGAGGAAGCTACATTCGGTCTGGTACATAATATCGCATACATGATAGACCCGACAGCTGAGGTATAGGGTATCCCTTGCATGCGAGCCCTCTCTAAATCGATCTTGGGAGACTTCTCTTTGGAGAGAGTGATTCCTTAACAAGCAGGTAAATTACCACGCTTAGAATCTTCCATACTAAAACTCTTTAGTACGGTGTCAATGTATCTGGATTGGGACAATCCCAACATCTGTTTAGATCTATCTGTCACGCCCCGCTTCCCGGTATACGGTAAGGGGACGCGACTGGCCCGCTATGTATTTACTCAGAAATATACACACTAAGCGTAACTAAGCAATATAATAAAGTACACAAGAAAAATGACAAGAGATGTAAATGAACAATAATTTTTATTTATTATATATTTCTTTACAATATAACTGAAAATATAAATACAAGAATGGAAAGCAATGCCCAAACAATGGTATGAACTGAAAGAAAAGTGAGTATAAGTGAAGCCTAATGGTCGTGCTGCTCAGTGGTCTGCTCCAATTGCTCCTAGCTGGTCTCGAACTCCTCAGAGTTGGGTCGTCCTGACTACATTCAAAAGAAAAAAGAGAAATAGGAATATCTTCAGCCAACAATCGCTCGGTAAGTCCTAAAGAGAGATAGAAATAGAATAGACAGATAATGGGGTGTAACTAGTATAATGTTTGATTTTTAAGCTAACACAGTTGTTTGTAGCTTGGTACAGAATATGCCAGTGTGTATGAAAGGAGTCCAACTTACACCGTGAACTATGGTAACCCGTAGTAGAAGGCTCCATCGATAAAACCATGGAACAATGGCGGTGGATGTATAGTTACGTCTTTTAATGGCCATCTCGTGCCACTTTTAACACATTCTGTGCCAGTCTACCCCTTTAAAGCCCTGTAATGTATTATATATTGATGTATATTGTTTTGTTTAATAGATGTACGACTTACCGAAACCATGATATCAGCAGTTCATGTAAATGGAAAGGATATAGACGGATAGTCATGTAGACCAGTCAAATGTATATCCATGGTTCGGTCAAATCATGTTCATGTTGATATAGATTGAATTCTGGTATAAATGGATTCATGTTGAGTTGGAGTTATATTTGAATTGTATTCAAGTATAGATTGTATTCGGATTGTTTTCAGATTAGACTGGGACTCGGATTGAGTCGGACTCTTCAAACAGAATTGAAGTCCTGAATTAGTTTTAATTTTATCGGTAACTGCTGCACATGGAGGGCAGGATTTGTGTCTTTTTTCAAGTCAATTACCGTATTGATAACAATGTTTTTAGTTTGTCTACCTTAAATAGGAAAGCACCTACATTCTCCGGCTCCTTGAGATTCAAGAGAACTGGTCCCGCTTAAACCTATATTTACTAGCGTTCTTATTGTAATTTAATATAACTTGAGAGGGTTTTATAAAAAATAATTTTGATATATTTTCAAAATACACCTCAAGTATTTAATTGTCATCTTTAGGGTTTTCATAGATATAATTTTTAAGAGTGATGAGATAGGCTAATGGATATAACCCTAACTTGAATAGTATATAGTATTTTCATGTAAATTAACTTGTATTGATTCTTGATTGTATTTTCATGAACTTTTGGGTTTCTTTTCTTTTGATTAGAAAACATGGAATATATTATATATTTAAAATAGATATTTTGATAATATTTATATATATATATAATTATTAAAAAAATAGAATTTATTTATTAAATAGAAATCACGTTTTTCTTAAAATTATAATACAAATTCCATCAAGATCGTATGCTCCATGAGGAGGTCTGCATCTCGCCCTACTAGTCCGATGGATGTGCGATAATCCGCACCAACCAACTCGAATTCTCAATGAATGGGTTGTAAGGACACAATTTAAAGAATACGGTTTTGTAATAGTTTAAGGTATTTTATTATAAACTTGTAATTATCCCACAAACTAATGTTCCAAAAGCAATCGTGCTATATAAAGGATGAGTGTTGTCATGAGGTAGGTTATTACCTCGTGAGTTTTCTAAAGGTAATAAAAAGGAATATGATGAAATATATAGAATGTAAAGTTTGTGGTATTTAATCGTAAAAATGTGATAAAAGTTGCATAACATGTTATTTTAGGATAAAAATTATTCTAAAGTGTTTGGTTATAATTGCTAAACAATATATGAAGAATTGGTAGGTTTGTTATTAAGGAAATTTGGTTTTTTAAAGAAAAGAGAATCGGAAGTCGGAATAACTCCGCTTCTGATGTGTTTTGAAATGAGAGTGTTTTAAATTAGAATGAGAGGAGGGGAGAGGGGACTTACTGTTTTGTAGAAGAGAGGGGAGGTAGAAGGAACTTTCGAAGGCGTCGTGGAGTAGTGCCGTCCCCGGATTTTTCCCGAATCGTCGCCGGAATTTTGACCTTGGCTAACTCCACTTGTACAACTTTTGGACTTAGGAATTTTAGAGAGTTTTAGCAATGGATTTCAGAATGAGGAGGGCGAAAGTGTAGGGTTGTATTTATATGAGAAATTAGGGTTTAGGGTAATGAAGAATGGAATTAAAATATGCATTAAAATGGATTAAAGAGGTGAATTATCACTCTCTAGATAAATGTAGGGAAATCAAACAGTACGAGGGTAGTGGGGTAGACCAAGGGGTGCTAGGGTTAAGATTTTGGAGCATTTGGGACGGTTGGGACCGGCGGCGTCGGCCCCTAGTGAAATCTCGCTGGCTGTTTGGTAGGGTGGGGTGCTTGGGTCTTTGACACGTGTCCTAGGCTATATAAATACTATTTTTCACATGTTTGATTTTTCAGTGACTTTTCATTTTACGTGTAGTGCACGTGCAAACTTTTGAGCTTCTAAAAGTTTAAAAGAAAATTCAGCATAAAAATATTATGTGGCTGGGGGGATTTAAACCCAGGGGCTATGTCACAGCAATGCAAGGCTTTACCAATGAGCTACAAGTGATTTCTTGCTGTTCAAAAACAATTTAAATTTATAACTTGTGCTCATGCTAAGGTAATCTTTTCTGTACTTTACAAAAAAAATTTGTACAGAAGTTTAGGGTTGTTACACTATCTCTATAGATCTTTATCCCCAAGATGTAGGTGGCATCACCTAGATCTTTCATGGAAAACTTATGTGATAAGAAGAGCTTGACCGAGTGTAGCATAGGACATCGTTTCCTATCAAGAGTATGTCATCCACGTACAATACGAGAAAGACAACCTTATTCTCTACTACCTTCTTGTATATACAAAGTTCATCTACGTTTTTGATGAAGTCAAACTCTTTGATAACTTCATCGAAACAGATGTTCCAACTCCGCGATACCTACTTTAATCCTTAGATTGATTTAACCAGCTTGCACACACTTTCGCTGCTTCCACTGTCTACGAAGCCCTCTGGCTGTGTCATGTACACGCTCTTTTCTAAATCACCATTTAGAAAAGCGGTCTTGACGTCCATCTGCAAGATTTTGTAGTCATGGTATGCAGCAATGGCAAATAGAATCCTGATGGACTTAAGCATAGCGACAGGAGAAAAGGTTTCATCATAGTCGATACTTGGTCGTTGACGAAAACCTTTTGCTACAAGTCTAGCTTTGAAAGTCTCAACTTTTCCATCTACACCAATTTTCTTCTTAAAAATCCACTTGCTCTAGATGGGTTTTACCCCTTCAGGAGCAACTTCCAAAGTCCACACTTTATTGGTGTATATGGATTCCATCTTAGATCGCATAGCATCCAGCCATTGCACAGAGTCTCCACTTATGATGGCTTGCTCGAAACTAGTTGGGTCATCATCTTCCATGATGCAATCCTCGCTCCCACCGTCTATGAGAAAACCGTAGTATCTCTCAGGTGTAAGAGGAGCCTTACTAGATCTGCGGAGTGGCAGAGGTTCGTTGGGGACTATTGAATCCTCCGATTCTACCAAATCGTCAGTTATGGTTTGTGTAGCTGGAACTTCTTCCAGTTCTACCTCATTACCACTAATTTCATTCACAAGAAATTCCTTTTCTAAAAAAGTGGCATGTTGAGAAACAAACTTGCACAAAACTGACCTAGTCTCGAGCTTGTCCGGATTTTTCTTTTTAACATATGTCGGACAAATCCATATCTTAACTCGTTTAAGAGATGGTCTCTTCCCATACCATATCTCATATGGAGTGGTAGACACAGATTTGGTCGTAACCCTATTCAATAGGTATGCAGCTGTCTCAAGTGCATAACCCCAAAAGGAAATAGGTAACTTAGCATTGTTCATTACAGAGCGCACCATATCTAATAAGGTGTGATTCCTCTACTCTGATACACCGTTGTGTTGTGGTGTATACGGAGGAGTAAGCCGAGAGAGAATCCCATTCTCTTTTAAATAGTCTAGGAATTCCTTACTAAAGTATTCACCTCTTCGATCAGATCGAAAAATTTTAATACTTTTACTCGTCTGGTTCTCTACTTCGTTCTTAAATTCCTTGAATTACTCAAAAGCTTTAGATTTGTGTTTCATCAAGAACACATATCCGAATCTTGAGAGATCATCGGTGAATGTAATAAAATATGATGAACCATTCCTTGCATGTGTAGATATAGGACCGCATACATCACTATGTACCAGTCCCAATAGTTTAGTAGCTTTTACTCCGTGTCCAGTAAACGGAGTTTTGGTCATCTTGCCTTTGAGACATGACTTGCAAATTTCATAAGATGTAAATTCGAACGGATTAAATATCCATCTTTATGCAATTTATCTAGTCATGTGGCATTGATATGACCTAGTCTACAATGCCACAAGAAGGCTTCGTTCATTTCTGAACTTTTCCTCTTGTATGTGTTCTGTATATTTAGAACCGTGGTTTGATTCAGAATGTATATACCGTTACACAACGTTCCAAAACCAATCAACACTTGATTCAGGATAATGTTCATAACATTATCCTCCAATGCAAAGTTATATCATTCTTTATGTAATAAAGAAACCGATATAATATTGCACATCATTTTCGGTACGTAATGACAGTCGTTCAGAATCAATGTATTACCGTTTGGTAATACAAGGTGATATTCGCCAACTGCTTTGGCTGCAACAATCGCACCATTCCTTACTTTTAGAGACATATCGCCTTTTCCCAGTTCTCTACCTCTCTTTAACACATGTAGCAAATTACATACGTGGTATCCTGATCCGGTCTCTAATACCCAGGGCATAGAGCATATTGAGAAACAGTTCTCGGTTACGAACATATCCGAAGAAGATGCATCAGCATGCTCATTCTTCGTTCGGGTAGCATGGGAATCCTGGCATTTTCCTATTTCTTGCTCAGACTTATGACTTTCATAAGTGTAGGGGTCGAAAATTACACCTCGGTTGACCAAGTCAATGTCAAAGTTAACCCCAAGTAAGCGGGCCCAAGCCCAGATCAAGTGGGCCCATGCCCAAGTCGAGCCCTACGGCCGGCCTCCCCCATGCCAAAATGAAATCATATAATAAATAATTTTGATGTAATTTTTTATGCATAATTGTAAGCAAAATGGGCATAAAGCCAAATTTTTGTAAAGCCCATGGCTCATGTGCAAAAGAAATGAGCACATGAGACATGGGATGGGCAAAATATCATTTTGTAAAGCCCAAGAGGGTATATGTAAATGTGTAAGCCTATATAAGGCATCATGACAATGAAATAAAAAAAAAACAATCCATTCTCCCCAAAAACTTGGGTTTGTGCCTCCATCCTCTCTCTCCCAAGTTCTTCCTCTTCCTTTTCTTTTTCCAATTAAATCAAGAGCTTAGCTCTCTTTTTTTTAAAACTAAATAAAGTTTTACCATAAACACACTGAAGGAGAGTTTAACTCTCACATCCGATCAAAAAAGGGGTAGATTTTCGCTACTTTCTTCTCCCTCCTTATGATCCAATTTGAGAGAGGGTGAAGAAGGGAAACCCACCTCCCAAGACTCCATCAAGGGAAGAAAAAGGGTTTCATTTTTTATCATCCAAGATCTAAATCTTAGAGTTTCAAGATAACCCATTTTGGGTTTCTTCTCAAAAGATAAAGGAGGAAATCTTTTGGAGTTTAACTCCAGAAATGAAATTATTTTGGAGTTTAACTCTATAATAAAAATCCTTTTTTTTTGGAGTTTAACTCCGAATAAATTTTTTTGGGAGTTTAACTCCAAATAATTTTTTTTGGAGTTTAACTCCATCACAAAAAAAAAAATCTTTTTGGAGCTTCTGCTCCTTCTTACGTGAGGTAGAGGGGAGCTCTCATTAAATGGGAGCTTTCACTCCTTCTCACGTAAGGGGAAAGCTCCCACAAAGTGGGAGCCCCTGCTCCCTCTCATGTGAGGAAGAGGGAACCCCCACCAAGTGGGTGCTTTCTTCCCTTTCACGTGAGGGGGAGACTCCCTATTTAGTGGAGTTTAACTCCACACCAAATAAAAATATTTTTGGAGTTGAACTTCATTTAAAATTTTTTTAGAGTATAACTCCACTAAATTTTTTTTTTTGCAGTTTAACTCCACAATAAAAATCTTTTTTGGGGAGTTTAACTCCATATTAAATTGTTTTGGAGATTAACTCCATTTAAAATTCTTTTGGAGTTTAACTCCACATTTAAATTTTTTTTGGAGTTCAACGCCATGATAAAAATTCTTTCGAAGTTCAACTCCATGATAAAAATTCTTTCGGGGTTTAACTTTAATTAAAATCTTTTGGAGTTTAACTCCACAAATAAAAATTCTTTTGGAGTTTAACCTCATACAAATGTTTTTGCAGTCTAACTCCTTATTTAAAAAATAAAAATAAAAATAAAAAATTCTTTTGGAGTCCCTTTATTCCCTTTCATGTGAGGGGGGTGTTCATATCATAATATTGCATTATTATATTCCCCATTCTTATGTATTTTATAAATAAACAGGTACTTTTGACGCATGTCTGCTATATATTACAGGTTACAGGTTCTTGGGTCTGAAACAGTGAAAACGATGAAAAGAAGATGCAAAAGTGGACTTTGACCAACAAATAGAAGGATCTTAATCAAGCCTACATAAAAAATCAGTACAAGGCAACGCAAGGTCCAAGATTACAAAGCGAACGGTTACAAGTCCACTGCAAATTGTTCACTGGAGATCTGGAAGAAATAAAGAGGCCAAATTGAGAAAAAATCCAAAGAATATAGAAGCCCAGGGAGCCCAGAACAATACCAGGAAATTTCAGCATGTGATCCGACTAATGGGCCGCGGAACCGTGGCCCAAGCCCACCAATGCCGCGGTTCCGCGGCCGTTATATGCCCGTATTGGTGGATTTTGGTGGCGGTGCGTGTAGCGTTGAATAGGTCTTTTTATAGAGGGCTATTTTTGTAAATGCAGATATGCGAATCAAATGTAACCTAGGGTTTCCTATTCTCTATAAATAGGAACTCTAAAGACTGTAAACCTTATGCCTCCTTTTAATAATAAATTCAGAATACTTTATGGAGAGCATCGGTGTCTCTTTTCAATTCATGAATTCAGATCTGACAACCTGCGTTGATGATTGGAGACAGCCATCTGTAAGTAGTTTTGATTAATTGCTCTACTTTAGATTTTAATTAATTGCCCTAGGTAGATTTAATTCCTTGCCGTAGATAATTGTTTAGAGTTAGGTTTGGGGAAGGCTTTTGAGAGATGAGATCTCTCATCCCTTTCTTACCCATAATATATTTTCAATAGGACTCCATGCATACACGCACACACCGTGCCCTACGGCACCCTTTCCCTCGAGGTAGCGGTGATACCGTAGTATAAAGGCCCGGTTGCATGCGTTTTCCATGGAGGTTAGGGTAAGGATCTCTAAAGGAAGGACAAGAACCTAGAGGAAGGAACACCTTCCCGAATGGATCTAATCCCCTTTATTGTTAATTACCATAACTCCTCATAGATCTTCATTCGGGTATAGAAAGCGTTGAGATTTATTTGCATTTCCAAATCATCACTAAACCTAACCCTAACAAGACTTGATCTAGATAATCTTAGATAGATAAAATTAGATTTTAGATTTAATAATCAATCCGAACTCCCTTCGGAATTAACTCGTTAGCGCGATTAGGAGATTCACAACATCCTTGTGGACTGACCCGTACTCACCGGCTAGTTTCATGCGACGCCGTTCTTGATTGCGGTAAATATTTTTGATCGTTAAAATCCTACACCAATCAAATGGCGCCGTTGCCGGGGATGGCGTGTTATTTCCTTTTTGCAATTTCGGGTTAATCAAAATTAAAAAAATCATAACAATCTAAAAAAACCAAAAGAAAAAATATAAAAAATATATCATCTGTTATTTTTGGAAAGGGTATTTTTTTTAAGAATTTTGCAGGATCTACAATCGAAGGACGGATCTGGAAATTTCCAGAGAGCGAAACAGAAAAATACAGATCTGGAAAATAAGGGAAAATCAAAACAGAGAGACAGCAAAATTTTTGGGATCTGTGGCCGTCATCCAACCGCGAAAACGCGGCTGCACCCTGTCTCGGACCGCGGAACAGCGGCCTTCCTGTGGAGTCGTCTGCTGAAAAAAATTCTTGGGACTCGTGCCGACTCCCTCACCACGGATCCGCCGCACAATACATATTACAACCGCGGAAACGCGGCCTTTTGGTGTCCTCGGTTCGTGGAATTTGAACTGTAAGCTTCCTGTTATTTCTCCTCTGCAAATTTCACTATATCTTCTGAAAAATTCCTGTAGGATTCTGTGCGCTTTAAAAAATCTTTCTCCTTCCAAAATAACCAATCTTGTGCAGGATTTTTGCGCCTCGCTTAAAATAGAAATTGATTGCAAGTAATCTTTTCTGTTGCATATCTTTTCTCGAAAATCTTTTTGCAACAATTTTTCCAAATAAAGAGAAAAAGAAAAAAAAGAAAATTTTTATTAGAAAACTTGCAAATTTTTGCCGCAAATAAATCCTTGCACCACCCCAACCTTCTTTCTTTTCCCCTTTCTTCTAACATGGGTACCCCACATCATAAATCTCTTGCCGAACTTTGGTATCCCGAACCTAACTTTGCGTCGTACGTCAATTGTTTCGGTCAATTTAAAGACGATCCTTCCATGCCTAAAATATCTTTGAAAGATCAAATAGAAGCATCTAGGAGAAACAGTTCGACTTTTCAATTCATTTTGTGTCAGCCAAGTCAACCTTTACCACCTTCATATGTTGATACCACTTTTTCAAGTCCTGCTGTAACTCCTAAACCGATGTCCATTGCCGAGCATATTGCTCAATCTCATAGCCGATCTTTCACCCCTTTCCACTCATCTAGTTCTAGGGATCTACAAGACTATTCACCTTGTTATCCACATGTTGACCTTACCCCTGCCCAACCACCCACTTCCTACCAAACTACCCGACCTTCCCACCTTCACTAGATACTGTTTCTACACAGCCTGTTGGGAGTTTTGCATATCCACACCATTTTGAATCTTTTACCGAAACCCCCTCACCACCTAAGTCTAGTTTGGAAGAGTCGTTGGAGGCTTATATTTCAGCAACAAACAAAATGGTTAGGAATGTGGAAGCATCCATTACCGCCCTTATGCAACCTAGTGAACCGTTAGCTAGTTTCCCGCTAGCTCCAATTTTTTCAATGTATAAGGAGACGGTTGGACAGAGTGAGAATGAGAGAGGATTTCCAAATCAACCCTACCCATACCCAATCGAATCCAACAACTCCAATTTTCAAACATGTGTCCAAAATGATGAGTTGTGTGACTTTGTAGTGCTTGATTTGCCAAATTGTGAAGAACCCCTTTCGAGTGAAACCGCACCTAATCCGTTTGACCTTTACACCTCGACTCTAGAACTGAAAGTGATAAATATCCATGCTTTTGATGAGGTGTCTAAAGAAATTGATTTTCACTTGATTGAGGATATAGATGCCGGGAATATTTCGGATGATGAACCTGTCGATTTGCTTGAAATTTTATGTCCAATTCATCATCCCGGGTCAATAAATGTTTCTCCCGAACCTCATATGCGTCTTGATTGTGATAATAATGGCATGGATGAGTTAAATTTTGAGGAGAATTATGAAGATAGTATTGAGGAGAGTTTTGAGGATAATATTGAGGTTGAACCATTTTTCTTTGATGTGTCGGATTTTCCAATTCATCTTCTTGAACCTTCAACTAAATCACCCTCCCTCCTTTACATCGTTCCGACCACGCTTGAAGACTGTGAGCTTGATAACTTTTCCTTTGAATCTGACACAATTCTCACAGCCGATAACACTTACGAGTGTTTCACTTTTTCGGACGATGTTGATCACTCATCGCCCGAGTTTGAGTCCTTTGAATTTTCAGATGAGTTAGTTGAACCATCAGACTCGGTTGCTTACAGTTGTTTCGAACCATTGATGGAATCTTTCCAGTTCGAGACAGTTTACTACGGTGAGAATGAGACTATCCCTAATTCACTCCATTTCGTCATTCCTATCGTTCCGACCGTACAAGAGACCGTTACGCTTTCATCTCCAATACCAAGTTCGGCGTACCCATGTTTTCTTACGAATTTTGAGGGATTTGATCCTATTTCTCGACGGGTTGATAGGTTAGCGCAATCGCTTTTAACACATCGGTCGTCACAAATTGCGCTAATTTATTCACTCGATTTACACCCTCCAGATCGTACTCCACATCTTTCTCTTTTCCGCCATTCTTCTCCTCCACCGAGACCGTATTCTACCTTTCTTCCCACACGGTCTCGTGCGTTTCTCATTTCTTTCATCTACACCCTATTATTTCACCAACTTAGACATTACCACGATAAGATTTTTGAATGGTTGGTGCTAACCTTTGGCTTGTGTAAGGCCAAGCTTAAGTTTGGGGGGAACCTTGTTGTATATATGTATATATATTTTTTTGTTTTCTTTTTCTATAAAAAATAAAAATAAAATAAAATAAAAAAATTATAAATAAATAAATAGAGGAGTGCCGACATTTTGACCCTCTTGGTGTGGCATGACAGTGAGGACACTGTCAAGTTTAAGTTTGAGGGTATGCTCGGTACGTCTTCTTCCTTCGCATTCATATGTATATTTTTGCATTTGCATATTTATTTGAAAACCCATAAAAATTGAAAATTTTCAAAAATTATAAAAATTATTGTATTCAATTTTGGCTTATTTGACTAGAGTATGACAAATAGGTTAACTGGTTAGGAACAACTAGATCTTAGACTTAGTAAATTAAAAACCCTAAAAATAACCTTCCTTAAAATTTAACGGTAGAAAGTATATGTCTTTGTAGTTTATTTAGAAATAGGCAAATTTTGAGTTCATTTCTTGGGCTAAGTCGAAACAAGGGAAGAGTATTGATATCTTTATTAGAGTATAAGTTTGAAAAATAATTCCTGGCTTAAGTCTAGATTCTGAAAATGTATACCCTACAAATTGCACAAACACGCACCTTGAAACTTGGAATAGTAGAGAAGACCTTGAAATGCTCTTGTCTAAAGTCCTTAGTACAAAGAAAATAAAAAGAAAAAAAAATTTCAAGTGTGAAAAAAGAATAAAAAAAAATGAACACTGGTTTTTGTAATTACTTGAGGCTGCAAAAATAGAAAAAATATTTAGCGAGGGTGCTTCATCACCTAATGCCTTAGACCAACTGGTTTGGGAGTCACTGCTAAAGCCTTGGGTGTTGCAAGAACTAGGAATTACGCTTTAAAGTGCAAACGCATTTTGTAATCGGTCGTTGGTACCCCAAGAAGTATTAACGGTCGCATGAAGGATGTGTAAGCAAAATTCAATTAAAAATTCACCAATTAATAAGTGCTTTGGACAAAAGGACAAGAGTACGATTGCTTGATTTGAATTTCCAAGTGTAGAAGTGATTTATACACACACGTGGGGATATGTGATTGGGATTTAGATGAGAGAAATGAGTGAAGAATAGAACTTGTATCTTTAGTAAAGTTGATAAAAATTCCTAAGTGGAGATAGAACTCTAGAAGGAAAACTTAAGAGATGCCGAAAGCTAAGTAAGTCTATAGAACATATATAATCTTAAATTAAATGATGAGGAAGTGTGAAGAATATGGGTGGATAATTTATGAGTCGACGATAATAGAATTCCTTGCTAGAAAACCTAATTGGAGAACAAAAATCGATAGGCCGAATTGATAGGATTTTGTGGGTAGTATCCGCTGAAAACCCTCAGGAGACAACACTCCTCCTACTAAGGACACCTAGAGGTTTAACTGCTTGTTGCACGTGCTCAGTGCAATCGTGTTTCCCTGCGAAAGTGCGGTTAGGTTTTTTGTAGAGAATAAAAAATAAGTTTGCTCGAGGACGAGCAAAAGATAAGTTTGGGGGTATTTGTTCATATCATAATATTGCATTATTATATTCCCCATTCTTATGTATTTTATAAATAAACAGGTGCTTTTGACGCATGCCTGCTATATATTACAGGTTACAGGTTCTTGGGTCTGAAACAGTGAAAACGATGAAAAGAAGATGCAAAAGTGGACTTTGACCGACAAATAGAAAGATCTTAATCAAGCCTTCATAAAAGATCAGTACAAGACAACGCAAGGTACAAGATTACAAAGCGAACGGTTACAAGTCCACTGCAGATTGTTCACTGGAGATCTGGAAGAAATAAAGAAGCCAAATTGAGAAAAGATCCAAAGAATATAGAAGCCCAGGGAGCCCAGAACAATACCAGGAAATTTCAGCATGTGATCCGACTAATGGGCCGCGGAACCGCGGCCCAAGCCTACCAATGTCGCGGTTCCACGGCCGTTATATGCCCGTATTGGTGGATTTTGGTGGCGGTGCGTGTAGCGTTGAATAGGTCTTTTTATAGAGGGCTATTTTTGTAAATGCAGATATGCGAATCAAATGTAACCTAGGGTTTCCTATTCTCTATAAATAGGAACTCTAAAGATTGTAAACCTTATGTCTCCTTTTAATAATAAATTCAGAATTCTTTATGGAGAGCATCGGTGTCTCTTTTCAATTCATGAATTCAGATCTGACAACCTGCGTTGATGATTGGAGAGAGCCATCTGTAAGTAGTTTTAATTAATTGCTCTAGTTTAGATTTTAATTATTTGCCCTAGGTAGATTTAATTCCTTGTCGTAGATAATTGTTTAGAGTTAGCTTTGGGGAAGGCTTTTGAGAGATGAGATCTCTCATCCCTTTCTTACCTATAATATATTTTCAATAGGACTCCATGCATACACGCACACACCGCGCCCTACGGCACCCTATCCCTCGAGGTAGCGGTGATACCGTAGTATAAAGGCCCGGTTGCGCGTGTTTTCCATGGAGGTTAGGGTAAGGATCTCTAAAGGAAGGACAAGAACCTAGAGGAAAGAACACTTTCCCGAATGGATCTAATCCCTTTTATTGATAATTACCATAACTCCTCATAGATCTTCATTCGGGTATAGAAAGCGTTGAGATTTACTTGCATTTCCAAACCATCACTAAACCTAACCCTAACAAGACTAGATCTAGATAATCTTAGATAGATGGAATTAGATTTTAGATTTAATAATCAATCCGAACTCCCTTCGGAATTAACTCGTTAGCGCGATTAGGAGATTCACAACATCCCTGTGGACCGACCCGTACTCACCGGCTAGCTTCATGCGACGCCGTTCTTGATTGCGGTAAATAGTTTTGATCGTTAAAATCCTAAACCAATCAGGGGGCTCCCATTTTGGGTTGCTCCCTCTCATGTGAGTAGGAGGCTCCCATTTTGGGAGTCGCTTTCTCCCCCTCATGTGAGGGGGAGGCTTCCATCTTGGGACCCCCTTTTCTCCCTCTCACATGAAAGAGGAAAGCTCCCACTCTGTGGGAGCTTCCTTAAAAAAAATAAAACTAAAAATAAAGAAAAAATAAGGGTCTTGTTTCTGGAGTTCAACTCCACAATAAAAATTATTTTGGAGTTTAACTCCATTATAAATTTTTTTCTGGAGTTTAACTCCATTTAAAATTCTTTTGGAATTTTACCCTATAATAAAAATTCTTTCGGAGTTCAACTCCACAATAAATTTTTTTCGGAGTTTAACTCCATTTAAAATTCTTTTGGAGTTTAACTCTATAATAAAAATCATTTTGGAGTTGAACTCCATTTAAAATTATTTTGGAGTTTAACTCCACATTAAATTTTTTTAGGAGTTTTACTCTATTTAAAATTCTTTTGGAGTTTAACTACACAATAAAAATATTTTTGAAGTTGAACTCCATTTAAAATTCTCTTGAACTTTAACTCCACATTTAAAATTCTTTTGGAGTTTAACTCCACAATAAAATTCTTTCTTTTGAAGTTGAACTCCAAGTAAAAAAAAAAAAAAATTTGGGAGCTCCCACGTGAGGGGGGAGGGGCTTCCACCGCCCTCATGTGAAGGGGAGGAGGCTCCCACTAAATGGGAGCCTTTTCCCTCCCCTCACGTGAGGGGAGGCTCCCATTTAGTGGGAGCCTTTTTCCCCCTCTCACGTGAGGGGCAGGCTCCTACTAAATGGGAACCTTCCCCCCCCCCCCCAACGTGAGTGGGGGAAGCCTCCCTTTTTTCTTTTCTTTTTTTTAATCTTTTTTATTTAAGTAAATAAATAAAAATAAATTATGAATAATATATTTTAAGAATAACATTTCTCTAAATATTTATTTATTTATTTATTCTTGTTATTTTTTTATAAAAAAATATATATCTTTTTTTTTACAAATGAAAAAAAATAAACACGTCTCAATTATTATAAAAAACACACAAATACTTCGCACTGAGTTCACATGACCGTTTTTTACCCGTCAATCGGAGGTTATCTCGCTCCAAAAGCGAGGTGTAATTAACGGCAGCTTAGTCCGCGGCTGCCGGAAATTCAGATACCTACAATCAATAAACCCCGGCCTGCCCTAGGCAGGAGGAATCTGTACTTTCCTGACAAGCGCACACATTCCCATCTCAATGGGGTGACGAAAAATACCCTACAGATTCTGGCACGCCCGGTGGGACTCCATCTCTCCTCCCATATCTCGGGTTAAACGTTCATGCGAGCTCAATCAATATATATATCGATTGCCTATACTGAAATCATATTTCTATTTGCAGGTTAACAATTTCCAATTGCAATCTTCGGACGCAGCAAAATGTCTCCAAGGACGATCTCAGCTCTCAGCATAACTCCCATATTCTATATGATGAAGATGGACACCAGGACGGTTCTTCCGGCCAATCTCGGGCGACAGTGAGAGGAGCTGCTGCTACCATTTGGCTCTATTTTGTTCATGCCAGCTAGCACCATCCCAGCTCCTCAAGCTCCAGTAATAGACAAACCGGCCTCGAAAGGCAAGAAGCCAAATGTGGTGGTCTCGAAAGCGTCCCAATCCAAACGCAAGTCGGTGTTCGAACGACTCTCCTTGGCCCCAGCTGGGGGAAAAGCCGCCAGATGTCATGGGCAAGCTCAGGCGATGCCTTCGACGAGTGTGCAAGCGGATGTATTTTCATGGCTCTCTACCAGCCGGCCTACGACGGCTTCCCGAAAAGCAGAAGCCTGTCAGACGCTCAAAACAGAGAAGCTGAGGCAGAAGCGGCTCAGATTCAGAGCCAACAAAAAGGCCAGGGCTCCGGCCATGTTAAAATTTATGAAGTTCCGAAGCCCGGACTGCTCCGCGACAACAGCCATGTCAGCCGTGAAAATCCGCAATTCTTTTGAACCCTTAAAATAGGTCCAGAAGAATGCGATGTATGCCAAAATAAAAAGGACCACAATTCGAACTGTGCTACGAAGAGATGTGTCCAAGCCCAAGCATAAAAGGTGTGATACCCTATTTTCAGAAGTCGAACAAGCACTTCGTGCTACGCGGAAGCAGCGGGGTGAGGCCAGAAATGTTGTACCAGCGCCACTCGAGAACCTAACCAGGCAGACCGTTTTTAGTCGATTGTCCTTTCCCGAAGCGGAAGGGCCACGACAACGGTCCGCGAAATCATCTGCCAATGATGAAAAGATGGCCGAATGTGTTATCCACACTGTCTACATGGTGGGCACGCGCAGCAAAAGCAAAGACAGGGCTACCACATCTCAAATCCAATCTGGTGTGAATGTGGCTGCCACTTCCCAAGACCAGCTTCCTCTGGAAGGTAATGAAAACCCTTCCAGTGAGGCTGACAAGCAGAGAGATCCCTCGTTTCATGAGTAGTCGGGCTCAGAAAGCAAAGAGGAGCCAATCTTCCGTCCTAAGAACACAGAGCAGCAACTTCTCCAAGAGCTCAAAAAACAGATCAGAAGTAAAGACAAGGAGATGGCCAAACTTTACTCCAAAATTGACTACTTGACGAATGTCGTGATGCAGCTCACGACCCGACTTGCCTCTCAGCCGCCCAATCAAGCACAGGGCTCTGCTCATGAACCGGGAAACGGTGTCCCGAGGCAGCCGACGCCTATTCCCTCAAATCCAAAGGTGGGCGGACTGCATGAAAGCCAGTCGCATCCTATCTCGGGAAATGTCTTGGCTACCGATGACAGTAGCCTGCTAACTCAAAATCAAATCATGGATTTAGTTGCCAACAAAGTCAAAAACATTGGTAGCCGAAGCTAGAGCGCAAAAAGTTATCAGCAGTAGTGGGAGACCATATCCTTCTCAGTATGATCTGGTAGAATTTCTTAGCGGCTATGTCATCCCCAAATTCGGAAGATTTGATGGGACGAGAAATGCGAATCAGCACATCACCCATTTTAAAGACTTATGCGGAAACACTGGGGGAAATGATGCGCTTCTCCTCCGCCAGTTCGTTAATAGCTTAACCGATGTTGCTTTCGACTGGTACGCGAGCATACCGGATGGCTCCGTTACTACTTTTGTCCAAATGGAATCTCTGTTTCGACAAAGGTTTATGAGTGTCAGCGATAAGATCACCATTGCCGACCTCGTAAGGACCAAGCCAAAGAACAACGAAAGCAGCACGGATTTTATTACCCGATGGCTCAATCTCTCCGTCAAGTGTGAACCGCCAATAGAGCATGACCAATCTGTTAGCCTCTTCATCAGAAATCTCAACAATTGGATGGCCCCGTTTCTATGCACCGCGGGTCTCAAAACATTCCAAGAGCTGACCAGGAAAGTTCAGATGTTGGAACGCTCAAAGCAGGAGTCCTCCTCTAACTCCCAAAATAACAATAGGTCCTAGAGAAACCGAAAGAACGAAAATCGTAAAGGCAGAGATTCTGACGATGCCGAATCTTTTTACACTTTGGCTAACCGAAATAAGCAAGGGATGAGCAAGCCTAATACCAACCAGCCTCAGAAGCCAGTGTTCGGAGAGGGAGAAGAATCTCCACTGAAAGAGAAGCTGAATAAGGTCTATTCTTTCAGAAGGGACAAAGTCCGTAAAATATTCAAGGATGCCCTAAGAAACGGTCTACAATTGCCAGAATCAAAAAGACCGCAGGAAGCGAATATGGCCGACGGCCCTAAATATTGCCCCTATCACAGAGTAATAAGTCATGCTATTGAGGAATATTTCGTCTTCAAAGATTGGGTCGAAAAACAATATAAGGCAGGAAAGATAGAACTGTCTAAAGGCGTGTTGGCAAACAGTCAAGCTGCGATCGCCAACTTTATACAAAACCGATGACCACCACGTCGTTAAACTGGGAACAGTCGACCTCTAAGTCGTTAAACTGGGGATGTAAAAATGTGTAAATAAAACAAAAATAAAAAAATAAAAAGCCGAAATGATGGGGCAACTCACAATAAAAATCAGCGAGTAAAAATAAAGATGAAAATAAAGCCGAAATGATGGGGAAAATCGCAATAAAAATCAGCGAGTAAAAATAAAGATGAAAATAAAGCCGAAATGATGGGGCAACCGTGAATAAATAGTCGAAATGATAGGGAAATCGCGACCTTCGCGATAAGAAAAGCTGAAATGATAGAGCAATCGCGCTAAAAAAACTCTTCCAAATGGAAAATGATGAGTCGCTCCTGGTACCATATTCCAGTGCAGCGATACAGACGCCAACCAAAACTCAAATTCCCGAATATCCCAATGGCGAATGATGAGTCGCTCCTGGTACCATATTCCAATGCAGCGATGCGGAACCAACCAACCTCTGAATGTCCCAATGGCGAATGATGAGTCGCTCCTGATACCATGTTCCAGTGCAGCGATGCAGACGCCAACCAAAATTTCAAATCTCTGAATGTCCCCAACGGTGAATGATGATTCGCTCCTGAGACCATATTCCAGTGCAGCGATGCGGACGCCAAATCCCCAAATGGCGAATGATGAGTCACTTTTGGTACCATATTCCTGTGCAGAGATGAAGACGCCAACCGAAATCCAATTTTCCAAAATTCTCCCAACCCTACGGTTGGTCCCCAAGTTGACTACCGTATACAATTCACGGGCTCAAATAATTCTCATCATACCCATACCCTACTGCAATCACCCGTCCGGCGGCAGGTCTCCGCCCTTAGAATTATGCTCCATTTGGGAAGACCCACTCATGCGTTCTCATGATGCATGAGAAGAAAAACCTTACGGGATCCTCACGACTCATAAGAAAACACCTTCGTGGGATCCTTACAACTCATAAAGGAAAAACACACTTGGGAGTCTCCACGAATCCTAAGGAGAAAGTACACCTACGAGATCTTTTTGACTCGTAGGGAGAAAGTACTTTTATGGGACCCTTACGGCTCATAAAATTGAAAAGCCTTAGGTGATAGGGATCTAAACCTGTGTAACATTTTAAAAATAATTAAATAAATAATTAAATGAATAAAAGTGTTTAAGTGAATTTTAGGATTTTCGGTAAAGTAAAATGTATTTTTCGTAAAACCAAACCGTGATTGTTTTTCACTATAAATTTAAAAATATCTATTTTAATTATGAAATTACTAGTAAATAGTGTTTATTTAGCCACTTATAAATTTTTGGTTTAATAAAATATTTTTCCTAAATTAATTATTTTAAATATTAACATAAGCTTTATTTTTACACTAAATTAGTGTAAATTACAAATTTAAATGGTTTTAATTTGTAAAAATGAACCATGGCATATTAGAATTTAGTGTGTATCATGCAAAATTTATTTGCAAATTTTTCCTTGTTTCTAGATCTTTCTTGAGTTATTTTAGAAAAGAATTAAAAGAAAATGAATAAAGCATGAAAAGACATTAAGATGATGACATTTTGGAGAAGTTTCTACACCATTTCTCATGTGTTTCTCCCTCTTCCCCTTATTGTGGCCGGCCTCCCCATCACCATGGCTGCCCCCCCCATTTTCCACCTCATTTTTATTCAAAAATCATCAAAAATACTACAAAAATCCAATTTAAATTCCACAAAAACCTAATTATTTCATACCCTTTATTCTCTACTCTTCTCTACATGGATTTTGGAGTGGGAAAGCATGTATTTTTGAGGCTCATTTTCAAGTTTGGACATGAGGTTGTGGAGGTATAAATCCTTCTCTTTTGTTTTATTTCTATTAGATATTTCTTTTAAAGCATAATTAGATTAATTAGATTAATTCTTGTTGCAAATTCTAAAATTCAAGTTAGGGTTTGAAAATTCAAGAGGTGGTTTTTGTTAATTAATTAGGGTTATAATAGCTAGTTTAACATCTTTTAGAGTGGAAAATTCTTGCATGGTGGTGGTATAATAAATTGTTGATCGAAATTGTTTAATTTAAACTATTTAGCTAACTAGATTTTTTCTAAAATGTGTTGTGGGTAAAATAAAATTCTTATTAAGGGTGTTATCATTAGATGGTAATTTTAATGAGAATATTAGCATATTAATTGAATGAAAAACTTAGTTTGATCACTAGATTATTTTGATAATTGGAAAAATAGTAATAAAATGCTATTATTTTGTAAACTAGATTTTAGGAATTTCTAAATAAATGTGATTAAAAATATAATTATAGTTTCATTACATCATTATCATCATAAATTGTGGTTTAAGTGATTAATTTATGCAAAATCATGTTTTGAGGTGGAATTGTGGTATTTTGCTTGGAAAATGTTAAAATTGTTAAAAGTTGCAAACTAGAAATTTCAAATAAATGCAAAATTGTGTAATAAAAATATAGTAATGGTTTGTATAGTCTAGTAATGCTATTTAATGAGTTTTATGACCATTGGTTTCATTTAAATGTCAAGTTTCGATGAAAAACGGTAAATTGGCATTTTCGGGTTTTTCGAAAACGGACGATTTGATCGATTTTAGTGTTTCGATGAATTTGATCATGTTTTACAATATAAGTAATGTGTTTTAAAACTACAAGTTGTTTGATGATGTTATCTCGATCCATCGGAGTTTGTACGCCGATATCGAGCGGTATTTGGTTCTTTTGCGTGGACGGGACATAGGTTTTAACCTGTGCTTGCTCTTCGTATCGTTTGACTTTTGTATGTGATTCGGTTTACGATGCTATTTATATGTTTGCGTCTAGGTACCCTCACGTGGACTGCGGGCGATGAAGTGGAGGATGGCGAAACTGTCTTCGGCAGACATGGACCAGGTGAGTAGATGCATATCTATGGGGGGAAGTCGGGTGGATGGCGTTTAGCACCCCCGCAACGTAGAATAGGAATAGTACTTATTGACATTAGGAAACCAGACGTGACCCTAGTAGGACCCTAGTATTGACCCTAGGCTGGACTAGACCGATTTAGGAAAACTATATCAGAGGATGAGTACCTTGGAAGAGGTTCGTAGGTTTCAGATAGAAACACACCCGCGCACACACTGAAAATCGACATGGGGTACATGTATGTGTATATTTATAGAACTAGGTATAGGTATATACATATATATACAACACATATAGGTGATTCAGTGATGTGATATGATATCCGAGGTATGATGAAATAGTATAACTGGGCTTGATGCCGTGATTTTTGACTATACAGTCATAATAAAGTGTTAGCGGATCATTAGGGAATGAGATAATGAGCTTGAATATATAAATTACAAAGAGTGGTGGTGATATTGATGTACATGGGACGCTAGAATAGTACTCGGACTGTAACTTGTGACTGATTACAATATGATATATGTATAACTTGATTTCGACATTATATTGGTGTGACCTGATGCCGATATCATATGAGTATGACTTAATCACAATATGATACATATGACATTATACGAATGAGGAGACACCTAGGAGATACTAGACCGTACCCCGACATTGGGATGCCGTACGATGGATTTTACCGTACGAGGCTTAGATTTGATGATTGATCCGCACTCTTGATTCGAGGAAGCCGTACTACGTACGTGACGCTGTTGAGGCGGGATCGCCGACTATTAGAGATATTGATTCCGACCTTAGGTAGACTCTAGTTTCTTACTGACTAGTCTATTAGGTTTAGTTCCTTAGGATGTTAGATGGACACTGGTTTAGGTTCGACTCACATAGTGGTAGTTGTACTCGTGTCTCGCAGAGGAGCGGATAATGCACGTCTGTATTTACATTCATACTGTAATCATCACGGTGCATGTTTTTTTATATGTTGCTATAATCAGTATAACCTTTACCTGTTAGGACACCGGCACCATTACCGATGATGCGCATATTCCACGCACACTTATTTGCCGGCTCACACATATCATCATCGGTAATTGCTATGTCACGTACACTTTAGATCATATTATCTTTTATTGATAGAATCAGTTAACAACTAAACCGATGTAATATTGTGATCACTCTCTGATGTTAAGTATAAGACATGACATTCATTACTTAGACATTCATGCATTCATATTTTCGTGTTATCATGCAGTATTATGGGCATATGCCGACACTTATCATATAGTTACTCATGATTTTGAGATTTGGATTTCTATGAGATTTCTGGATTTTTGGGGAAAACCGCAAAAATATATAAAAACTTCTCTCTCTCTCCTCTTCTCTTTTTTTTAAATAAGATGCGGTTTTCTCGTGATGTATGTATCGTCCACCATGAGTATTTCATGTTTTCTGATGGATTTCGAGACCCGATTCGAGGAGTGGATGAACCGTCTCGGGTACATGGTGGGCCCGGTATGGTACCCGGGGGCAAGAAGATCGAGTTGTAGACGATGAGCCTAGCAGGGGAAGGCTACCTACCGGTGATGTCTGGCGCGGCGGATATCCGGAGGATACCGACCGTTGTCGTGGGATTTGATGATATGGGCCGATCCGGACTGACGGAGCCCGACATATTGATACTTGAGGTTACATGTGTTGTGTCGATGCTTGACACGGATTTCCATGGATTTCATTTTTGAGATTTCAGATGCTTATACACACTTTACTATGATAACGGCTAAAGGTTCTCATACCTATATATCTGGATTTCAGGATTTGTGACTTTACATTCATGGTGCATGCATTTCATTTCATATGACTTAGTACTATATGAGGCACTGACACGACACGGGTATTTGCACTTGCACGTAGTATTACCCTGCTATTACTAGATGTTTGGGATATAGTAGTGTATTATTATGACCTAGGATAGCGTCGTGCATTCGATTTCTTTTCGTAGATGTCTTCTACTCACGAGTTGGCAACTCACCCCCGCTGTGCCAAATTCTTTACAGGTTCGATGTACAGGTTTCCCGTGGCAGCTTGTTGGCACATCTTTTCTTCATGGCGATTGGCACGGTAGGTTGGTTCACTTATATCCGAACCACCATTGTACTTTTATTCATTCATTTGTTCTAGTAAGCTCCATCAACCATATTTGTATTACTTGATAAGTTATTGGACCAGTCTTTTACTTCGACCTTAGAGTCGCGCCTGTATTATTCTGATCTGGTGGTTTTGTTTTCTTTTGAGTTTGAGCCTCGCCTACTGGCGTTGTATATTATTGTGCTTGTTGTGGTTGTTTCCGCCTGTTGGCGTTGATGCTAGCACCCGTTTGGGGATGCTTTTTATTGTTTATTCATATTATACTTGTTGTACCCGTTTGGGGGCCAGTTTTTACAGAGGAGACTCTGCCGAAATTTTTGGTAAAATTTGCTGATGTTTTTTTTTACTTGTTTTCTTTTCTTTTCTTCTTTTTCTTCTTTTATGGTTTAGATCTCTGGGCTTCGGCTTACTTAGGTCACGTGGCGCCTCTAGACGCTTCGTAATCTAAGTGCCGGTCACATTCCGTGCTTTCGGGTCGTGACAACCTGTCTCCTAACCCATCGCTCCCCAATAGGCAAAGGCAAATGATGAGTTGCTCCTGGCATTATTCCAGTGCAGCAATGCAGATGCCGACCCAAAAACCAATTCCCAAATCCTCTCAGGGCAAATGATGATTTGCTCCTAGTATTATTCCAGTGTAGCAATGCAGATGCCGACCAAAAACCAATTCCCAAATCCTCCCGGGAAAAATGATGAGTTGCTCCTGGTATTATTCTGGTGCAGCAATGCAGATGTCGACCAAAACCCAAATCCCCTAATCTTCTCATGGCAAATAATGATTCGCTTCTGGTACCATATTCTAGTGTAGCGATGCTGATGTCAACCCAAATCACCTCAAATCAGCAAGTCAAATCCTGCGTCGACCTTCCAAGTCGCAAAAAGGGCAGCAACAACCTTCCTTGTTGGAATTATGCTTCGGCTCGGAATCAACCAGTGACCTCCCTATCGGAATTATGCTCCATCGCAGAATCAAGTCAACCAACTAGCTCTGCGTCGGAATCATGCTTCTCCTTGGAGTGTACCCCGTGTCGAAATCATGTTTCGCCTCGGTGTATCTGCCTTCTCGGTCGGAATTATGCTTCGGCTCGGAATGAACCAGTGACCTCCCCGTAGGAATTATACTCCGTCGCGGAATCAAATCAACCAGTAAGCTCTGCGTCTGAATCATGCTTCGTCTCAGAGTGTACCCCGTGTCGAAATCATGCTTCGCCTCGGTGTATCTGCCTTCCCTGTCGGAATTATGCTTCGGCTCGGAATCAGCCAGTGACCTCCTCGTTGGAATTATAATCCGTCTCAGAATCAAGTCACCCAACAAGCTCTGCGTTGGAATCATACTTCGTATCAGAGTGTACCCCGTGTAGAAACTCATACTTCGCCTCAGTGTATCTTCCTTCCATGTCAGAATTATGCTTTGACTCGGAATCATGTCAAGCGTCAACCGTCCATATCGTAGAAAGGGCAGTGCCAGCTTCCCACAAAGCGAGAACCAAATCACTCCGTGCCGGGGAAACATCTACCATGGACACTCCGTCTCAGAGACGCGTCAAGCGTCGACCGTCCATGTCGTAAAAAGGGTAGTGTCAGCTTCCCACAAAGAGGGAACCAAACCACTCCGTGCCGGGAAAACGTCTACCATGGACACTACGTCTCTGAGATGCGTCGACCGTCCATGTCGTAAAAAGGGTAGTGCCAGCTTCCCACAAAGCGGGAACCAAATCACTCCGTGCCGGGAAAACGTCTACCACGGACACCCCGTCTCGGAGACGTGTCAAGCGTTGACCGTCTATGTCGTAAAAGGGGCAGTGCCAGCTTCCTACAAAGGGGGAACAAAATCACATCGTGCTGGGGAAAGTCTACCACGGACACTCCGTCTCAGAGACGCGTTAAGTATCGACCGTCCATGTCGTAAAAAGGGAAGTGTCGGCTTCCCAGAAAGCGGAAACCAAATCACTCCATGCAGGGGAAACGTCTACCACGGACACTCCATCTCGGAGACGTGTCAAGTGTCGACCGTCCATGTCATAAAAAGGGCAGTGCCGGCTTCCCAAAAAAGCGGGAACTAAATCACTCCATGCCGGGGAAACGTCTATCACGGACACTCCGTCTCGGGGACATGTCAAGCATCGACCGTCCATGTCGTAAAAAGGGCAATGCCAGCTTCCCCAAAAGCGGGAACCAAAGCAAGTCGTATCCACGTGAAAGAAGATCCATCAATTTCATGCATACGACTCATATATGTGGCGTGCATTTATTGACTGGGGCACTTTGTTGGGGTCGAAAATTACACCCGGTTGACCAAGTCAATGTCAAAGTCAACCCCAAGTAAGCGGGCCCAAGCCCAGATTAAATGGGCCTATGCCCAAGTCGAGCCTCGCGACCGACCTCCCCCATACCAAAATGAAATTATGTAATAAATAATTTTAATGTAATTTTTTATGCATAAATATAAGCCAAATGAGCATAAAACCAAATTTTTGAAAAGCTCATGGCTCATGTGCAAAAGAAATGAGCACATGAGATATGGGATGGACAAAATGCCATTTTCTAAAGCTCAAGGGGTTATATGTAAATGTGTAAGCCTATATAAGGCATCATGACAATGAAATAAAAAAAACAATTCATTCTCCCCAAAAACAAGAGTTTGTGCCTCCATCCTCTCACTCCCAAGTTCTTCCTCTTCCTTTTCATTTTCCAATTAAATCAAGAGTTTAGCTCTCTTTTTTTAAAAACTAAATAATGTTTTACCATAAACCCACTGAAGGAGAGTTTAACTCCCACATCCGATAAAAAAAATGGGGGTAGATTTTCGCTACCTTCTTCTCCTTCCTCAAGATCCAATTTGAGAGAGGGAGAAGAAGGGAAACCCACATTCCAAGACTCCATCAAGAGAAGAAAAAGGGTCTCTTTTTTTATCATATAAGATCTAAATCTTGGAATTTCAAGAGAACCTATTTTGGGTTTCTTCTCAAAAGAGAAAGGAGAAAATCTTTTGGAGTTTAACTCTACAAATAAAATTATTTTGGTGTTTAACTCTATAATAAAAACCCTTTTTTTTGGAGTTTAACTCCGAATAATATTGTTTTGGGAGTTTAACTCCAAAATTTTTTTTTTGGAGTTTAACTCTATCACAAAAAAAACGTTTTGGAGCTCCTGCTCCCTCTCACTTGAGGGAGAGGGGAGCTCTCACTAAGTAGGAGCTTTCCCTCCTTCTCATGTGAGGGGAAGGCTCCCACAAAGTAGGAGCCTCTGCCCCTTCTCACGTGAGGAAGAGGGAACCATCACCAAGTGAGAGCTTTCTCCCCTCTCACGTGAGGGGGAAGCTCCCCATTTAGTGGAGTTTAACTTCACTCCAAATAAAAATCTTTTTGGAGTTGAACCCCATTTAAAATTGTTTTGGAGTTTAACTCCACTACAAAAATTCTTTTTGAGTTGAACTACAAAAATTCTTTTGGAGTTTATCTCCACTACAAAAATTCTTTTGGAGTTTAACTCCACAATTAAAATCTTTTTTGGGGGAGTTTAACTCCACATTAAATTCTTTTGGGGTTTAACTCTATTTAAAATTCTTTTGGAGTTTAACTCCACATTTAAAATTCTTTTGAAGTTCAACTCCATGATAAAAATTCTTTCGGAGTTCAACTCCATAATAAAAATTCTTTCGGAGTTTAATTACATTTAAATTCTTTTGGAGTTTAACTCCACAAATAAAAATTCTTTTGGAGTTTAACTGCATACAAATGTTTTTGGAGTCTAACTCCTTATTTAAAAAAATTAATAAAAATAAAAATAAAAATTCTTTTGGAGCCTCTTTATTCCCTCTCATGTGGGGGGACTCCCATTTTGGGTTGCTCCCTCTCATGTGTGTGGGAGGCTCCAATTTTGGGAGTTCGTTTCTCCCTCTCATGTGAAGGGGAGGCTCCCATCTTGAGGCCCCCTTTCCTCCCAATCACATGAAAGAGGGAAGCTCCCACTCTGTGGGAGCTTCCTTTAAAAAAAAATTTAAAAAAAATAAATAAAATAAGGGTTTTGTTTATGGAGTCCAACTCCACAATAAAAATTATTTTGGAGTTTAAATCCAATATAAATTTTTTTTCTGATGTTTAACTTTATTTAAAATTCTTTTGGACTTTAACCCCATAACAAAAATTCTTTCGGAGTTCGACTCCACAATAAAAATTCTTTCGGAGTTTAACTCCATTTAAAATTCTTTTGGAGTTTAACTCCATAATAAAATTCTTTTTGGAGTTGAACTCCATTTAAAATTATTTTGGAATTTAACTCCACATTAAATTTTTTAGGAGTTTTACTCCATTTAAAATTCTTTTGGAGTTTAACTTCACAATAAAAATCTTTTTGGAGTTGAACTCCATTTAAAATTCTTTTGGAATTTAACGCCACATTTAAAATTCTTTCTTTTGGATTTGAACTCTATGTAAAAATAAAAATAAAAATAAAAAAATAAAAAAATAAGAATAAAAATTTTAGGAGCCCCCACATGAGGGGAAGACTCCCACCAAGTAGGAGCCCCTCCCACCCTCACGTGAGGGGAGGCTCCCACTAAATGGGAGCCTTTTCCTTCACCTCACGTGAGGGGAGGCTCCCATTTAGTGGGAGTCTTTTTCCACCTCTTACGTGAGGGGGAGGCTCCCACTAAATGGGAGTCTTTTCCCCCTCCCCCTACGTGAGTTGGGGAAGCCCCCTTTTTTTCTTTTCCTTTTTTAATCTTTTTTATTTAAAAAAATAAATATAAATAATTTATGAATAATTTATTTTTAAAAATAAATTCTCTAAATATTTATTTATTTATTTATTCTTGTTATTTTTTTATAAAATAATTATATATATCTTTTTTTACAAATGGAACAAAAAAATGAATACGTCTTAATTGTTATAAAAAAAACACCCTAATACTTCGCATTGAGTTCGCATGACTCGTTTTGCCCGTCAATCGGAGATTCTCTCGCTCTAAAAGCGAGGGGTAATTAATGGCAGTTTAGTTCGCGGCTGACGGAGATTCGGATCCCCACAATCAATAAACCCCGGCTTGCCCTAGGCAGAGGGAATCTGTACATGCCTGACAAGCGCACGCATTCCCATCTCAATAGGGTGACGAAAAACACCCTACAATAAAATAGAGTGGAACCAACGTTCCCTAACCCAGTATAATATATGGGTTCTGTTAATACATCAATATTATTATCTTGATTAAGACGTGTCATGGTCGCTACCAGGAGAGAGAGAGAGAAGGAAACACTTTTGCGTGTGCTCTTGCAAAATTAGATTGGTTATTATCTTATCTAATCGGGATGGCTCACACTGTTTTTATCAAATCTTCCTTCAAACCCTAAAAGGTAAGATTAACCGGGATTAATTACACCCTACAAGTTCGCCAATTGTTCGTCTAGGCAGGTATTGGTACTCCGAGAGAGTCTCCCCATGCTTTCGTATGGAACTAATTAAATAATCTCGTTTCCGCAGGGGCATAACCCCGTTAACACCTTTCTTAAACTCCTTCTTGATCAGCTAAATGTAAAGTGGAAAACTTTCGCAGGAGTAACTCTTACTCGCAGTGGGTATCAGGATCCAACTATCTCATAGAAAGTATGCAATCTCATTGCAAATTTCAACACTTGAAATTCCCGATAATTATTTTTACCCTAGCGACTTATGACCTTAACTATGGTCAACAAATCATAAGCGTTAGCCAAGTTCAACCTGTTCATTTCTTAATTGAATTAAACCCATCCGTACGATCCTTAACTATGGTCAACAAAGCCGTACAAATGTCCTAATCAATCGCATCATATGCTTTATAGGAATAATCACTTAGCTACTGTACACTACGCCTTAACTATGGTCAACAAACGTAGCACTAATACTAAGTACTCTACTTCCTAAAATGACGGAGTGCTATGAATGGTTTTGATGAAAACATTTAACGTGATGAACTTGATATCATTGTAGAATCTAGTGATTTGAAAAGGAGTGGTTTAAGCTCCGATTTAAAATTGAGTAGTTTTCAAAACAAACCGAGTGAGTGGTAGTATTCGCTAGTTTTGCTAAAGAGGCCACTCCCGGTGAAGCGATCTCGGCTCTTTCTTCATCGAATGAGATGCTGGATATCCATCAAGGAATACCAATATGTAAAGTAAGAACCAAAGAAGATATCAAACTAAACCAAGTAGGTTGTAGCATTTGCTAGTTTTGCTAAAGAGGTCACTCCCGGTGAATAGATCTCGGCTCTTTCCTCATCGAATGAGGTGCTTGATATCCATTAAGGAATACCACTATGCAAAACAAGAACTAGAGCTACCTTTTTGAAAATTTTGATTCTATAACATCATTAGCTTTCTTTTCTTTCCATTAATCTCATTAATGAAGTCCTATCATTTATGTTTCCCTAAACATCACAGAAAAGAAACTAAAATAGAACGTACGCTTATGCCATCCGCATTCGCCACGGGGCCCCGTCATGCATCGTTAGGTTACTTAACTAATGGAAGAGCGGGGGATGGACTAGCGCGGGTACAAAACATAGGCAACGTTTATATATATATATATATATATATATTTATATTTATATATATATATAGCATTCATCTCACGTTGTTATATGACCACATCACAGAACCAAGCAACAGAAGTCAACATATGAAATATTAGATATACTAGGAGGTCCGTGTTTTAAATTCAGCCAGTAATGAAAAACACGGATTCCATGGTCGTAATGAATAGCCAAACCCACATCCCTAGACCCCTATGAGAGCGGCAAGCAATCCTGCCAATTCTAAAGTTAGCAGACCCGGTCTCGACTCCTCGTGTAATACCACAGAGCAATGCGGTCTTAATACATCATGGTGATTTGCTCTGTCCACACTCAGTGCGGTCTGTTGCGGATATCTTGGTGATCTGAGTGAGAGAGCCATTTCAGAACAATGGGATCGGTTCCCTAAACCACATTCCGAAAGAGGACCTAACTGCATTATAAATATAATGATACCACCCTCAATTACAGAGGCGCCTTTTAAGTGAACCGGAACTACAGGAGCTTGAGAACTCCGTAGTTAAGCATGCTCAGGCCAGGAAAGTCTTGGGATGGGTGACCTCCTGGGAAGTGGCCTCTGGTCGGATCCGGTTCGCTCTAAAGGGAAAAACCATGTGGTTTCGGCCAGAGCGGACAATACCATCTGTACTGGGCGTGGGGCATTACATTTATGGTGGCCCATGCAGGTCCCTCAATAGTAGGTATGTGGTTCGAGGAAGAACTATTGTTCTTAGATGGGGGGAATGTAATACCCCATAATAGTGCGATCTTAAGACATCATGGTGATCTGCTCTGTCCACACTCAATGCGGTCTGTTGCGGACATCTTGGTGATCTGAGTGAGGGAGCCATTTCAGAACAATGGGATCGGGTCCCTAAAGCACATTCCGAAAGAGGACCGAACTGCATTATTAATATAATGATACCAACCTCAATTACAGAGGCGCCTTTTAAGTGAACTGGAACTACAGGAGCTTGAGAACTCCGTAGTTAAGCATGCTCGGGCCAGGGAAGTCTTAGGATGGGTGACCTCCTGGGAAGTGGCCCCTGGTCGGGTCCAGTTCGCTCTAAAGGGAAAAACCGTGTGGTTTCGGCCAGAGCGGACAATACCATCTATACTGGGGTGTGGGGCGTTACACCTCGAGGTGGTCTCATACTGAACTTTAGAACCCGGTTACTTGTGCTCCCCGCCTTGGGTCTATCATAATGCGGAAAAGTATATAATATATATCAATGGTGACATCATCCTCAACCCGGAAGTGCCATAATAAAAGAATATTACATACAAATTTTAGATGAATGAAAATTGAAAAACTCTCACCTCACATAAAAAAAACCCCGGCTATTCAATCACGACGATCCAATATTACATATCACAGCAACACATAATATCATATATCATCAACGTAAGTAAATATGCGTATCCCAAATGTCGTTGATATATAGCAACGAGATCGGGGATACCTTACTTATTACACTTACGGTCGCAGAAAAGAAATGAAAAACTACAATAATTAGAATCCGTATTTCCTTAGACATCATAAACCCGGAATATCTCATATTCCGATTTTCATGCCTAACCTATAAACCTTGCATTTTAGTCTCAAATCGAAAACACTTTTCAACAACTTAGTTAGGTAATTCAACAAGATTCCAGACTACCCGATCGAATGCTCATCGGGAACTTTAGTAGATGGCCGCACCCCCGATACCGTCAACGAAGTGCACTTAGGCGGAACACTGTGGCCGCGAGCCCCCGAGTAGATGCTTTTGGCAACAGGGTTCTCCTATAGTCACTTGATCGGGGCTATGGGGCATGGCTACCTAGTAGAGTTATCCGGCGAGTATTTCGCGTACGATACGCGATTGCGACGGAGTTTTGGTCCGAATCGAAACTTTGTGGAAATCGATCAAAAAGAGAATAAAACACAAGATTTACAAAATACTAACCAGTTTTCACAAAACTAATTATTTTGGATTCTAAAAATTGTATCACATATCAAACTTAAACCCGAAACGATGTTAAAACATGACTACGAAACACTCTAAATTGCCTTGACACAAAGATAACATCACATGTAATCTTGGCAAAATCAAACAATAACATAAAACCCAAAACCCAGAGATCAGAACACCAAAAAAAATTCGAGGACTTTTGCTACAGTAAAACGGGTGACATCGGCCAAAATTCAAAAGTGGCCGGCCAAATTTTTTCCAATTTGCCTCGAATTTTTGTGGTGTTCTAGTTACTTCACAATTAGCTCTCTGCACTTGTTTAAAAAATTTTCAGAGACCATTTTAAAATCGACAGAGAATAGGGTTTCGAATTAACTGTTTTGGAGTCGTTTCGGTTTCGTAATTCTAACTAATATCGTCTAATCTTCTAGTATGGCTCTGATACCATGAAAGTGTTTATGAGCACCACCACTGGGTTATACTCACATCAATCTTGTCAATTTAAAAATTTTCGGGGTGCTTATCAACACTAACCTAGAATATAACTAGATTGATTAGGGTTTAAGCATGATATCAATATTAACTGAAGAAAATGAAAGAAATTACAACCTAGTAGATTGAGTCATTCACTTCACAAGCTCTGTGTAGTAGTCCCTACGACTCCACTAGGCTAAACTTGAAGAAGGTGCAAGCTTCCTGCGCGATCTTCATGCCGAAGATGAGCCACCCGAAGCTCCGTTAATCCAAGCTACTTCTTCAATAAAACTCTTTAGTGAAGGAAACACACTACAACAAAGTGCTAATCTAGTGTAGGATGATGAAGTAGGGGTGTTTGGCTCACTAAGGATCCTCACAAGTCCTAGGTTTCACAACTCATGTGAGTGTTAGGGCTTGGAGGTGGAGGTGAAGAGGAAGATGAAGAGAGCTGGAGAGCATATGAGCTCAAGTAAGTAAATGAACCAAGTGTAGAAAATGGAATGAAGCTCACTCATTATTGAAGCATCCAATTGAAATAATATTCAATTGTAACTATGCTTCAATAGTGTAGTAAGATGAATAAAATATTCATCAAGCCATGCTTCACCCCATTTCTCAAATATCTCCTTTTTTCCACCTCATCATTCTATTTTCACAAAATCGAATTCCATCATGGTTCATATATATATATATATATTTATATATGTATATCATATATATCATATATATATTTATATATGTATATCATATATATATTAATATATAATAAAATAATTAGTGAGCAATAATATTAGTTAATATATAATTATATCAAATATAAATATATATCATATTATTAAATCAACACTTGATTCAATAATCCGGTTATATCACATATAACCGACTAATATCATTTATCTGTATATCATATTATCAAATCAACACTTGATTCGATAATCCGGTTATATCACATATAACCTAATCGATATCAGATTACTGCCAGATTAGAATATGGTATCACATACTCGTATTTAATCAGGCCCCTCGCAAATAACAGCATATGTCCCCTATTTCGTTTCGCTTGAACTAGGAAATCTGTATGGGACTCTAAAGACTCGTCAATACGCCAGCAGTAGGCGACGACTACATTAGTCACCCACAAGCTGTCAGTGGTACTAGCTAGACGTAACGGCTACCCAATTATTGAGTGATTAGAAGATCAACAAGCAAACTTGTCCAAAATCTCATGAAGCCTATAAGTAACACTTACTGTACAGTCCGGTATCTTCGTATGATATGTTGTATATCAAGTCTAGGGGTTGAATCGTCAGATCCCAGTAACTTGATAAGTCATGCTGATGTATGGCTCATAACAGTTCGAGAAACTACTGATAACACTTATTAGTAAATCTCATCAGCCCTGGCCAGGGACTTACTGTTATAGCCAATCGAGTATAGCGTAACATCAACTCCCAATACTGGAAGAGATGAAACTCATCCTATCGCTCATTGCCTCCATGTGACTCGGGACTGTACCCAAAATCCACCTGTTTGCACGACTCCTTTAAGCCGTGGTTGGGAGGAAATCAAAGCACAGTGGGAACCACACAAGACTCTATGACGATCTCGGATCTACAGACTAACCTGTACCAGAGTCACTAGAGAACTGCTATCTGACGATAGGTATGGTACCATCTAGAAGTTCTCGGCGAGTCTTGTTCGATGTACCCATTCTTTAATGAACACCTATGTATAATTTGATGTCAAACACCAATGGTTATGGGATCAACCATCGCCCCATACAGGGTCAAGAAACATACACACTAGTCTACTTTGGACTATCAATTCCCTGTCTCGATATTCCCTCCACTAGGAACATTTGAAGGTCGTGCTTGTGGACTACCCAGGTCCTAGTAGTATGATCTGCATCATAGTCCTGGTAGTCAAGATAACATCCTATGGTCTTTATCAACATGTATTAGAGAGACAGTATAATAATACCATTGTACATGTTAAGATAAAGGCAACCAGATAGCATACTATCATGTCGAGCAAGAAAGTCCTCTATATATGTGTCCAAGAATCCACTATATCATAGAATAATGGCCTCTAGGGCATATATATTCCTAACAGCCGAGTGATTCATCTAGCACGGTAGTGTACAAAATCAGCGATTTATTTGGAATGAGAGCAGCAAGCACTGGAGGGTGCAATAGGTACTGTTTGATGCTTTTTAACGCTTCTTGACATTCGGCATCCCAGACAAAATGAGCTTCTTTCTTCATGAGCTTTGAGAAGGGCTTATATCTCTCCGATAAATTCGAGATAAACCTTCGTATATAAGCAAGCTTGCCTTGAAAAGATCTCAGCTGCGTCAGATTTTTTGGAGAGGGCATCTCCATGATGGTCCATGATGGCCTTTATCTTTGATGGGTCAACTTCGATCCCTCGATGTCGAACTATGAAGCCCATGAACTTTCCTGATGACACGCCAAAAGCGCACTTCAGAGGATACATTTTCAGATTTTGTTCCCTCGGTCTGGTGAAAACGGTCCTGAGATCTTGGATGTGATTGGCCTTAACTTTAGCTTTGACGACCAAATCATCAACATAATATTCAACGACTTTATGGATTAGGTCATCAAAGATATTGGTCATTGCCCTTTGATATGTGGCACATACGTTCTTCAGTCCAAACGGCATCACTTTGTAACAGTATACGCCGATCGGGGTTCGAAATGCTGTATGCTTCTCATCCTCAGGCAAAATTTTTATTTGATTGTACCCAGACAAACCATCCATGAAAGTGAATAGCTTGTAATTTGAGGTATTTTCGACCATCATTTCCATGACCGGAAGCAAGAAATCATCTTTAAGGCATGCCTTGTTGAGGTCCTGAAATCGAGGCAAACTCGTATCTACCCATTCTTCTTTTTCACCGGGACGATGCACGCTATCTAGTCCGCGTATTTCTCTTCTCTGATGAAGCCAGCATCGATAAGTTTCTTAGTTTCCTCGATGAACTTTTCTTCTAGCTCCCTTCTCGTTCTTCGAGGGGCTTGTTTGACTGGCTTAGTATCGGAAGATATAGCCAGCTTATGCATGGCCACTTCAGGAGAGAGGCCAGGAATTTCTTTGTAAGTCCATAGGAAGCAGTCGATGAACTTATGTAGCAGGGCGATAATTTGTTCTTTCGTTTCTTCTGACAAGAGTGAGTTGATGTAAGCCGTGTTGGATATGTATACCCTCGAGGCCTGTATTGTATAGGATGCTAGGGATATGTATGTACATGATAATCTTGCTCAGTTGTATATAGTATATTATCTGAGTTATTTTTGTCTTAATATGTGTATTTCTTTCTCTTGCTGCTTTCTATTGTTTACACATATTGATAAAGGCTCGATATAGTAGTATACTATTTTGGTTTGATTTTATCTTAACATGTGCATATGTTATAATCGATATCACATATGGTGGATACATGTTGATAAAGCCCATAGGATTTTGCTTGACTACCAGTATTATGATGGAGATTATACTAGTGGGAGCTGGATAGTCCATAAGCACATCCATAAAAGTCCCAAGTCGCAGGAGTATCGAAACCGGGCATCAATATTCCAGAGTAGACTTGTGTATACGTTTCTAGATCCCGACAAGGGGCGGTGGTTGGTCCCACAGCCATTGGTGTGATCACCTAAGATTGTATACAGGTGCTCCCTGGGGGTGGGTACACTGGACGGACTTGCCGAGAACCTCTAGATGGTATTATACCTATCGTCAGATAGCGGTTCTCAGGTGACATGAGTACAGGTTAGTCTTTAGACCTGAGATCATCATTTGTATCGTATGAGTTCCCACTGTGTTTTGATCACTACCATACCACGGCTCTTCTGAGTCGTGCAAATAGGTTTTGCTTAGGTACAATCCCGAGCCACATGGAGGCAGTGAGTGATTGTCAGGGATTTTCCTCTCCCGGTATTGGGAGTCGATATCGCACTGTGTCCGGTTGGCTAGAACCATAAGACCTTGATCAATGCATTTGAGATTTACTGATGGTTAGATCAGTAGTTTCTCGGATTGGTCCTAAGCCAAATCGACACGACTTATCGGGTTAGTAAGGGTCTAACGTTTACCATCCCCTAGACCCGGTATGCGATATTCTTAGACGAAGAGACCGGATTGTACAGAGATTGTCACGGATAGGTTCGGTAGGGGTCCGGATGAGCTAGCTCATCGGCCTTCCTTTTTTACAGGTACCTAGATAGCTGCTACGTACAGCTAGTGCCACTGACGTGCTTGTGGTTAAACCCACCGCCAGCGTACTGTCGAGTCTTTAGAGTCCTACACAGAGGGTTTCTCTGGTTCAGGAGATACTATGTGGTGGCCGTATGTTTATACGTGCAGGGTTTCGATCGAATGATAATACTAGCCGGCTTAGAATTAAGCAGGATTATTAAATCAGGTACTGATTTAATAATTTACATATACACATTTTGATATGTATATTCTAGTGTCATCCAGGTTTTCGATCAAGTAGGGTTTAGATCGAATGATAATACTAGCCGGCTTAGGATTAAACTGTATTATTAAATTAGGTATTGATTTAATAATTTACATATACATATTTCGATATGTATATTCTAGTGTTATCTAAGTTTTCGATCGGACGGTTGATAATACTAGCGGGTTTAGGATTAAGCCGGTTTGTTAAGTCAAATATTGATTTAATACTAGTATTATATTAATGGTATTATTCTATCTCTTGGGTATTCGTATTTTGATACGAATACGGGTATGAATAAATGGTACAATGTATTCCGTATTTATACGGAAAACATTCTAAAAGGTGGACACCTCATTTTTGATCTACAATGTATTCCGTATTTATATGGTACAATACATTACGTATTTATTCGGAAAATATTCTAGAAGGCGGACACCTCATTTCTGATCTATCCATTTATTTTTTTAAATGGAAATGAGGTATACAGGTAGTAAGGAGAGATATGGTGAGAACCATACTTGAATAGTCTTGAAAAATGAATTTATAATTCATTTGTGCAAACTATTCAAGTATGATTGATATATTTATATTGAATTTTTTTTTATAAAACCATGATTACATTATTGTTTCAAGTGATGATTTTTTCATTCTCACCATGAGCTTCTCTATCCTCTTTAACCTTTCTTGAGTTCCTCCACCTCCTTCTTCATCTTCCTTCCTACCATCTCATAAGTTGAAAATCAAGGGAGGAAGAAAGATAGAAATACACTAGAAAACTCACTATATCATCTTGGCAACCTAGATCAGCAAACAAGGCTGTTAAGTTGCTTCATTAGTGAACCTAAGTTTGGATTACAAACTCTCGGGTGGATCATCTAGGACCGAGGAGGCCGGCCATCAAGGTTGATATATGAGATCCCTAGGAGCTTAAGAAGAGGAGTGAAGACCCGAAGGATACGGATTTTCTGGTATAAAATTCTGTCATAGTAGATAAAACTCCTAGTAGTTGCTAGTTTAGGGTTATGATTTGATCACTTGGGTTAAGTTAGTTGTGCTTGCTTAAAATATTTAATTTTTGTGCATTCCGCCTCTCTACTTCGATATAGAGTGAGCAAAACTCACCAACATGGTATCAGAGCCACTCCATAAACCTTAACTAGACTAGTTTGCATTAATTTAGAGTTTCGATCGACGAAATTTTCCGAATTGCGTTTCCATATCCTTACTTGCTGTTCGAATTTTAAAATTGTTCAAAAAATATTTCTGGTTGCATTAAAATTATGTGCAGGGAAAATTAGAGTTAAGAAAAAAATTTGGGCACCTAAACCAAAAATTCGACCGTGGAGCAAAAGCTAAATGCACCATTTGGCAGCTGAACCGCTGTCCAATTTTGGCTACAGTGTCCCAAATTTTTTCTGGGGCTCTAATATATGGAAATATGATTTTTAGAATGTTTGGTTTTGGTCCAGATGTGTTTTTGTACTGGTTTGTACTTGAAGGACAATACAGAAAGTTTTAATCGGTCAAAATTTTAAATTCTTGGTTTTCAGTGCATTTGTTTCTGCGACCGTGAGTAACACAACGCGGTATAATCTGACTGGTTGCTATATGTACAATCAAACAGGTATACGAACATGATATTCACGTTGATGTTTTTGTTGCACTGATGTTATGGATGGATTGTCGTGGTGGATAGCCCATAGTGCAATGGTAGATGTACAATGTTGATTTTTTTGTATATTCATTATTGCGGGGCAAGCGTCCGACACGTGGACTGCCGTTTCTACCAGTTTGTACATTCTTTTATTGGGGCACGACTGGGTTGAGGTCGATACCACCGTTTGTATATATATTTTTCTTTTCTGTAGTAGGATTACCCTGCGGAGGAGTGCTTGAATAGCGGGTTCTAAAGGGCAACGTGCTCACATCTCATGGCGTTGAGACGGAAGGGGCCTTACTCTAGAATTGGTAGGCTATTCGCCGCATTCGTAGAGGGTATAAGATGACCCACGGAGGGCTGCTTAAGTTACCGGATTCTTTGAAGTGTTGGGTGGCCCGTTCACTTTGTTGATTGGGGTTGCCTCACTTCCGGGATTGGCCGGAAACTTGCCGCACTCGTAGGGGTCTAGGTTTTTCATTGCACAGGCTATCCATACGACCGGGGAACGTCGAGTTTCATTTGCGGCTCAAATGAAACCCGGGGTTCCTAAATTATCCATTATTCCATGTTGCTTATTGATATTCTGTGATGTTGCTTATATCATGCCTGGGACAAATGGTTATATATATTTATATATACTAGTGGATATTGTATATGTTTTGCATCCGCGCTAGTTCTGCCCCCATTCTGCCATTAGTTGAGTAACCTAACGGTGCATGGCGGACCCTGTTGCGAATATACATACATTTTATTTTCGTTCTTTTCTGGTATGATATGATTTAATTGATGGGACTACATTAATTTTAATTAATACAAGAAAAAGAAACCTAAAAGATATTGTTGGAACAAATTTCGAAAAATTATAGTCATACTTTTTCGCTTTGCATAGTGGTATTTGGTTAGGAATATCCCGCACCTCATTCGAGGAGGCAAGAGCCTAAATCCCTTCACGGGGAGTGACCTCTTGAGTAAAAGTATATGTTACTATAAATTATTCGGTTTTCTTCAAAACCACTAGTTTTCAAAAGTGGAGCCTAAACCACTCCTTTTCAAAACCGTTCAGTTCCTTCAACGATATTAAGTTCATTACGTTAAAGGTTTTTCGCCAAAAACCAGTCGTAGCCCTTCGTCATTTCTTACTGTTAGTTATATGTATGCCCTAGAGGCCATTACTGTACATAGGATGTATATTGTAGTGGATGCTGGGACATATATAGGTAGGACTTTCTTGCTCGACATGATAGTACGCTATCTGGTTGCTCTTTATCTTAAGATGTATACTTGCTGTCTCTCTATTACATGTTGATAAAGCCCTTAGGATATGTGCTCGACTTCCAGGACTATGATGTAGATCATACTAGTGGGGCCTGGGTAGTCCATGAGTACATCCTTCAATGTTCCTAGTCGTGGGAATATCGAGACGGGGCATCGATATTCCTGAGTAGACTAGCGTATATCTTCTCGACCCATGTGATGGGCGATGGATGATCCCATATCCATTGGTGTTTGACATCAGAGATGGTATGCGGGTGCTCAGTGGAGACTGGGTACACTGAACGGACTCGCCGAGAACTCCCAAATGGTATTATACCTCACGTCAGATGGCAGTTCTCTGGTGACACTGGTACAGCTTAGTCTGTTGACCCGAGATCGTCTTAGAGTCTTGTGTGTCTCCCACTGTGCTTTGATTTCCACCCTACCACGGCTCTACCGAGTCGTGCAAACAGGTGGTTTTTGGGTACAGTCCCGATTCACATGGAGGTAATGAGAGATAGGAGGGGATTCGTCTCTCCCGGTATTGGGGGTTAATGTTACGCTATGCTCGACTGGCCATAACTGAAAATCCCTGGCTAGGGTTGCATTGATTTACTGGTAAGTGTTATCAGTAGTTTCATGCTCGTTATGGACCTTACATCGGCATGACTTATCAAGCTACTGGGGTCTGACGTTTACCACCCCGAGGCGAGATATGCGACGTATCAGACGAACAGACCGGATTGTGCGGTAAGTGTTACTAGTTGGATTCGCAGGAGTGTGAGCAGGCTTGCTCGTTGATCTTCTGATCACTCAATACCCGGGTGGCCGTTACATTTAGCAGACCGCTTGCAGCTTGTGGGTGATTGATATGATCACCACCTACTGCCGGCGTATTCACAAGTCTTTAAAGTCCTACACAGAGGTTTCCTGGCTCAAGCGAAACGAAATAGGAGCGCATATGAGATATGTGCGGGACCGAGAATAATACCAGTATGTGATACTGTGTTCTATTCTCGCGATTTGTATCATTGGACGGTTATATGAGATATAGCCGGGTTACCGAATCAAGTGTTGATTCGATACATTGATACACTTGATATTAGTCGGTTATATGCGATATGACCGGATCATTAAATCAAGTATCGATTTAATGATTTAATGTATAATTATATATTTGATATATTACTTTACATTAACTGGTATTTGTTCACTTAAGATTGATTTTCTCACTTGATGTGCACAAGTTGTATATATGATATATGTTTGTGCACTAGTTTGTATCATGTTTGATGATACATGCAAACTTGGGTGTGTGTATGATTTACACCATTGTTTAGGTTAATGGTTAGGGTTTTATTTACTTTATTTATTTTGTTTTGTTAAAACAAAATAGTCTTTTTCTTTCACTTTGCTAGAAGCTTCATGATACTTCAAGCAAGCATCTTTGAAAAAGTCTACCATTTTGTTTTATCCTTTAACCTAACCATTACCTAAACCCTAGTTTACTCTCTACATGAGTTTACTCACCCATGGTTGCTAAATGATAAGTCTTCACTTGAATTTTCTTTACACATAATTCATTTTCTATTCTCTTCTTCTTCTTCTTCTTCATGAAGAAGAAAGCTTGCTAGAAAATTCCAAGTGAAGAAATCAAGTGAGAAATCCAATTCTAAAGTGAACCGACTTCCTATTTCTTCATCCTCTACAACTTGCCATGTAGTAGAGTGTGTTATCTTCACAAGTTTCATGACCTAGTGAAGATGGAGCTTGAGTTTGAGTCGCCTCGACGTAGATCATCTTCGGCATCGAAGTCAACGACCTAGCCCGCTCATTTCTTCGATGAAACCAACACTAGAGTCCGGGATCCCGATGATCGCAGCGGAGGGACGTCAACACGGAGCTAAAGAAGTGGAGGACCGGATCTACAAAGGTTGTAATCCCTTTCACTTGTAGTTAAAGTAGTTAACTTGCATGTTTTTCGCCTTACCTCTAGTAACGATCTTGCATTAGGGTTTCTCGGCACATGAAAATTTTGATTTTGGCATGGTTGATGCCTTATGGAACCTCATGAGTGTGCCTAGGAACCCTACACTTACAAGTGTTACTTAGTATTTGTGCTGCGTGTTTTGACCTAGTCAAGACGTAGTGTTCGGTAGCTGGGCGCCCACGAGTCACGTGCCCTGCGTGCGGATGCTGGGTGCCCGTGGGTCATTTGCATGGCACGCGACCGCTAGAAACACCAGCGGAAAAAGAGGCTTATCCTGTGAGCTGAGAGTTGAACTCCCGAGGGGCTTTGGAGTTGAACTCCTGAACAGGAATTGGGTGTAGATTTAGAGTTAAACTCCCAAAAGATTTAGATTTGGAGTTAAGCTCTTAAAATATATGGATTTGGAGTTAAACTCTTATGTATGAAATTGGATGTGGATTTGGAGTTAAACTCCTAAAAGGCTTCGATGTGGAGTTAAACTTTTTTGAGGATTTGGATTTTGGAGTTGAACTCCTCAAAGATCTTCGGAGATGATCAAAAGGGACCCATTTCTTCTCCTTGGAGCTTTGGATCCTCCTAAAGCGGGATTTTTGGAGGTGGGTCTTTCTCCTCCTCTCCTTTTGCTGGATCTTGGACAAAAAGGGAGGCGAGATTAAAAATCTCACCTTTAGGGATTTGATGGGAATCCGGACTCCCCTTCAAGAATTTTATGGTGAAAAACTATTTCTTTCTTGAAAAAGAAGAGTTAAAATTTTGATTTAATTGAAAATGAAAAGAAAAAGGGAGAACTTGAGAGAAAGGAGATAGAGGCACGAACCCTACAATTGTCTGAAAATATAAGATACATTAATAAAAGCAAATGCCCAAACAATGGCATACTGAAGGTAAGTGCAGAAAGAACTAGTAGTCAGGCGGAGCTGCAAATTGGTCCAAGTGCTCCTGCCTCGGCTCTACGTCTTCAGAATCCGGTCCTCCTGACGAACATTCCAAAGAAAGAAAATAAAGAGGAATGTCATCAGTAAACTAGCGCTCGGTAAGTCCCAAAAAAAGTAAGAGAAGATAGTATATAATGTGAATAGAAACCAAATGAACATAGGACAGGTAAAATTGTATATGATCATTCACAAGTATAAGATAGTTATTCTAACGTAGTTATTTATAGTTTGATAAGGAAAATATTCATGTATACGGGAGGAGTCCATGTTATCCCGTGGACTATGATAACATGTAGTACAAGACTCCATCATAACTCACGGGACAACGACACGTGAATTCATATAGGTATCTTTTAAAATGACCTTTCGTGCCATGATATACGTTCCGTACCAATCTACCCCTTTATCCCCGCGTATTGTATTTTATAGATTAAGATTACTGCTCTTGGTCGAATCCATGGATATAAAAATGTACAGGTTCATATTCAAGATGTAAGTATGTATTCAGGTATTCATGTCAAGTTCATGTCAAGTTATAACCATGGTTCGGTCAAGTCATGTCAAGTATACAAGTTTGAGTTTGATGTTTGAATTCGAGTATTCAGGTTCATGATCAAGTATTCAAGTTCGTGTTTGATTTTGGATTCTACTTTGAGTTTGGATTCAGGTTGAAATCAGAAACTTGTGAACATATTTAGCTCTTGAAATTCTTAGGTTCGAGAGTAATCGGCAACTGCTGCACATAGACGACAGAATTTGTGTTTTTTTCCAAGACAATTGTCATTGATTACTCCGTTAAGTTGTCTAGCCTGAATAGGCAAGCACTCACTTTCTCCGGCTCCCCGAGACTCAAGAGAAATGATACCGCATAAGCCTATATTAATTTATAGTCCTTAAAATATTGTTTTGTATATCTCGAGTGGGTTTTACAAAAATATACTTTAATATAGTTTAAAAATAAACCTCGAGGGTGGTTTGTACCATTTAGGGTTTTCATGAACATGTATTTTAATTGTTATGGTATTTTGGTGATGAAACTTAGCCTTTTTAAAAGTTTGCGGTTTTTTATTAAAAACTATCCCTTTTAGTAACTTGATGGCATTTTATAAAAAAAAATAATCTTTAAAAATATAGTTTTATATTTTTTTTTATTGAAAATATGGATTATAGATTTATATAATTTTTTCCAAAATTTAGTTTTGTTTTAGAAAAGTCATATTTCTTAAAAACCGTATTTTTATTTTCTTTCGAGACCGAGTACTCCGTGAAGAGTTCTGCATCTCACTCTACTATCCCAAGGATATTTGATAATTTGCACCATCCATTATCGGGTCCCTAACGAGAGTTGTAGAGGCGTAATTGCCAAGGATTTCAAAATACCGATTAAAAGAAACCCATTTTGAAGAGGTGGGGTATTTTAATATAAAAGTCATTCTTTAAATTTTTCATGCATTTAGAATACCGTGCTATGAAACCATAGTGTGCATGTGGGGTAGGTCGTTACCCCGTGAAGTTTTCCTAAAAGTATTTAACAATTATTGAAAAGGGGTTATACTAAAGTTCATGGTATTTTAATGAAAAAGTTTTGGTTGATCTCAAAACTAAAATATTGTAAGCAGGTTACAAGTAGTGTGAGAAAGTTATTTTGATCTATTTTGCTTTTAAAAAGGGAGTACAAAGTTTAAAACTACACATATCGGAGTTAACTCCACTTTTTTGATATGTTTTTAGAAGATGGTTTTGAGATGATAGAAGAAGAGAGAAAAGAGACTTACGGCTTTATAATTTCAAGAAAGGAGTAAGGAAGAGAGGGGTGCTCCGTGGTGTCGTGGAGGCTCCGGAAACGGTTTCGATTTTCGATGGAAGGAGCTTGGTTGCTAACTCCACTTGATTCCACTTACACTTAAGAACTTTTGGGATGATTTTGATAGAAATTTTCAGAATAGAGGGGAGCTAAGACATGGGATGGTATTTATAGTGAAGAATTAGGGTTTGGGAATTAAAATGTGGATTAAAAGAATTTAAATGAAGTTAAATGGTGAATTGAATAGTCTCTGTTTGATTGTAGGAAAATCAAACAGTACAGGGGAGTTGAGAGGAGTTGAAGAGTCAAGTGTGCAAAGCACGGAGGTAATTAGGCAACATCCAAATGTCGGTGGCGGCTATATCAAGAAAATGGGCGGTTGGATCTTGGTGATCCATCTCGAAATTTGTGCCACGTGTCAAGTTGGGTGTGTACACCTCATTGCGCCTGTTTGATTTTTCTGAAACTTTTCGTTTCTCCGTATATTGCACGTGCAACTCTTGGGCTTCCGAAAAATTAAAAAGAAAAATCTAAAAATAATTGTGTCTGATAAGAATCAAACACAAAGGCTATATCACAGCAGTGTAGAGGCTTTACCAGTGAGCTACAAGTTGTTTCATATTTTTATTAAACAAATCTAACTTATAACTCATACACAGGCTGTAATACCCTTTACTGTGAAATAACAAGAAATTTCTGTATAGTGATTTCAGAGTCGTTACAGCCGTTACGTGAGTGAGCCCAGTCATGTACTTGACCACTAGGAGCTTACCATACAGACCGATCTGAATTGCGAGCAGCGGCCGGTCGAGATATTGGATCGGAAGGAGAAGACATTATGGAACAAGGTGGTACAGTTGGTCCGTGTAATGTGGAGAATGGATTCACTGGGAGAATCCATCTAGGAACGTGAGGACGATATGCGTGCACGATATTCTCATCTGTTTGAAGGGTGGTTCCTTATGTAAATTTTGAGAAAGAATTTTTTAAAGGAGGGTAGGATATAACGACCCTAATTTTCATGCATTTTTTTTTTAAATTTCGTCATTAATAAAATATCTTTTTCCTTTCGAGTATAAGTTATAATTATGCTCGATAGCTAGGTTGAGATTGCTCAACAATATTTGAGCCAACTCATCTTTCGCTTGAAAAGTTGTCTCTTTTACTGTCTGCATGAGACGACTCAGGCTACTCTTGAGCCGGCTCATTCCTATCTTGATCCTGAAACGTTCCAGGAATCCAAGAAACGAGTCTTTTGGGCTCGTGGCTATTCATTTCACATTCCAAACCGCCATTTCGTCCCATTAAACCCCAACCCTTTCATTTCTATTAAATTCTCTTTTAATGTCCTTAAATTCTTTTAATTGTCTTAATTTCTTTTTAATGCTCCATACTCCTAATTATCTATCCCCAAATCCATCACTATCCAAACCATATCTCTTCTCTGAAAATTTCTCTCCCTAGTTCTCCAAGGCTAATCAGAGAAACCTCTCCTCGAAGACGTCGAAGTTCTGTAATCAAGTTATTTTTCTTTTAGAAAATGGCGGTACGGTTGTTATACCGTATCGCAATGCGGGTAAGTCATCATCTTTCCTCTTTCATCTATCTCTCTTTCATCCTCTCATCATGACTCCAAAACCACTGTCATTGTCTCATTGTAATTTCCCAATTAGATAGATTTATATATACGTATATAGAATTGCATATCGATTGTTAGACTTAATTATTAATATTGGTCAAGTCAATAATCACATATCACTTACAGTGTTAATGACAACTCACACATGCCATACATCTATAAAACCATAATATGAATTTAAACTAGAACTACATCGTTGTACGGTTAAAGAAATTGAACTTTAAACCTGATCGTCTGAACGAACAGGTTTTGAGCCGGCTCAACAGATCTAACTTAAGTGATATGTCACAAAGTTAAAATCCACCTTTTGACATGTCATGAGCTGTCTCAAGTTTGGACCTCAGCCGTCTCAAGTCATGGTCGAGCCGGCTCAACCTAACAGTGAGCCACAAATAGAACATAGGGCTTCCTTAGCATTATTGAGCCGTCTCAAGATACAATGAGACGTCTCAAGTACGTGTCTAGACGGCTCAATAACCTTTTGAGCCGTCTCTTATAACCAGATATCAAAACCATGATTATAGATGACTTGTGAGTCGGTTCAACAATCATGAGTCGTCTCAAACTGCTATGAAATCTGAATTAATACCTGACATGTATTGTGATCCTATTCTGATATTATATTTTCCATAAGACTTCTTATTTGTTATATCTACAAGATTTACATGAATATACCTATTACATGCTTGACTCGACTTGACTCGAACCATGAATACAACTTGATATGAATACTTGAACTTAACATGATTACTTGCACTCGGCATGAACTCAATTTGAAACTTGAAATTATACTCTCTCTTATGTATTCATGGATTCGATCATGGCTTGTGACATTAATTATAAACTAGAATACGCGGGGTGTTGGGGGTAATTTGAGTATGAGTCCATGAATACTAACACATGCATACTTATGAGGGCCCGTGTTTCTTTCTCCTGGATTACAGCCAGTTGGGTTTGTGAATACTTCAATGACGGTTGAAGTCCTATTACTAACACATGATTTGGATCCGTAATTCCCTGCCCCTAGATTACAATCTTGGGTTCGAGAATACTCTTGAGATTGGTTGATATTCACACTTAAACTGACGTTAGGTTTGTTTACCCTTTTGTAGAGACTTCTTAACACACATTGTCAATTACTTCATATTTAGCACTTTTACTTATTACATGCTTATTGTTATCGACACTATGCCTATACTGCACTACCATGTTATATAAAACTGCTATGTTATAAAGAATTGCCATGCATAGTTTAATTGTCATGCTTAACTATTAACCTTTAGTTGTTCAGTGCTCTATAATTTTCCTTCCTAATTACATATCTTGCATTTATACACTTATGATTATAAACACACCTAATTAGAGACTTACCGAGCGCAAGTTCGCTGACGAGAATTCCACCCTAATTTCTTTCTTTCCTTGGAATGTTGTTCAGGTGATGTTGAGACAGAGGAGGTAAAACAGACACAAGGGGATTACTTATAGCTTTTGTCGCAAGTGGACTTCTAGTGTCATTCCAGTTTTTACATTTCTAGTATGCCCTGTTCCCCACCGAAACACGAAGACACGACCGCGCGGGTCCGTCCAGCCTGAATCTGGGGGCAGATGCTAATTGGTGCTATCCGCCCACCTCTCCGAAGATGCCAAGTTGATTTATGGCACCGTGTATCGAAGGTTTAAACGGATGCGGCGGATGTAGCAGACATCAATAGATTCCCCCTCATTTGAGGGGTTTTTGATTGTGGGGACACTCTTCCCTGCAGGCGCAAGCCCCTACAGTTAATTACGCTACCGTATCACGGTAACAACTTTCTCCTTCTCCAGATGGTCACTTCGTGTCGTAGGTGTTTGTTTTGTTTGTGGTTGCTCATGGATTGTATACGGAGACTAATTTATGTTGTCGCCCGTAGGACGTGGATTAGTCCAAATCCGTATCTTCTTAGATTTGGGTTTGGGGTTTGGGTTTAAGGATACGTTAGTCTCATTTGAGACTAAGATCAACTTAAACGTTTGTTAAGGATACGTTAATCTAATTTCTAGACTAAGATCAACTTAACAGGATCGTTTAGATCCAATAAGAGAATGTTTGGCCTCTGTTGTTTAGTTTAGGGACATTGCGGTTGATTAGTTTAAGGACATTATGGTCCAATGTTAGTTTAAGGACATTACGGTCCGTTGGTAGTTTAAGGAAATTTCGGTCCAGGTTAAGGACATCGTAGTCCGTGGGTTTAAAGGGACCCCACAGTCCAGGTTAAGGACATCGTAGTCCATGGGCTTAAGGACCCCACAGTCCGGTTCAAAGATATCGTAGTCTGTAAAGTTTGAGAACATCGTAGTCCATGAGTTTAAGGACCCTACAGTCTGTAGAAATGTGTGGTCATCGGGACCCGTCACCTCTCTGAAGACGTTGAAGAATTACAACGACAAATATCAGAAGAGTAATGAGATGTACCCTCAAACCGATGTGAGTTGGTTGAAAGATCTGTAGCCCAGTTTGGGACTGAGATCAGTTGAATATTTGTGAGCAGATGTGCTCAGTTCAATATAAGTTGAGGACTTATGGCCAGAGTTGGGCTAAGTCCAATTAAAATGTTTGACATTTTTTGTTGTTCTGGCTGTTAAGCCTTTATTCGGGCTCGGCCCTTTTAATAAAGCTAAGCATTGAGTTCTGACATCTTTTGTCTTCATCAGAACAATGTGTGTTCTGACAATGCGCTACGTGGTGCACTAGGCGCTTTGCGCCAGTTAAAGAGCGCATTGCGCTTCTGTCGGGTAGCGCACACGAAGAGGACACGTGTCGCGCTTAGCGCTAAGAGCTTGTTTATTAGCGTATTGCGCTTTTAATTTATGAGCGCATTGCGCTAGTCTGTTGGCACGCCAGTGAATGACACGTGGCACGCTTGGCACTGAGCTCCAGTCCATGAATGAAGTACGTTGTTTCAGAAGCGCAAAGCGCAGATTGTGTCTTTGGTCGACACGTGGCATGTTTTGGCACTGAGTGCCGGTCCAGGAAGCGCAAAAGCGCAATTCATGAGTGCAAGGCACTTTCTAATAGCGCAAAGCGCATTTGATCAAATTTAAAATCAAAGAACAAATTTATGTTCTTCTTAAATGAAGTTTTGCCTCAAGATTCAAGAACAAAAGTTCTTATTTTATAAAAGGGCTCTGCCTTTGTAGATCAAGGATCTGTGAATGAAGTAGATACTTCTTTTATTTTTCTATGATTAGATCTTTTGATCTTTTTCTTTTTATCAAAGACCTTGGTCTTTTGTAGATCTATGATTTTTTTAGAAGATGGTTATTCTTTTTATGAGATTATTTCATCTCTGTTGTTCAAGAAACTAGTTTTTTTACCTTGAAGATGAAGAAATGATCTTCTTCTTTTTTCTAAGAGTTTGCTCTTCTTTCTCTTTGAGTTTCTCTCAAAATTTACAGAGGGTTTTCTCTATGTTTCTTTCTGTCTGTTAGACTTGAAGTCCAGGGGCCTTTATATAGGGCCAATTGATCAGTTCAATCAGTTAAAGAGATCTTTCTCTGATTGATTTGGGAATATTTCCCACCGTTGGATCTTTGATCCTAAGGCTTCTGTTTCGCAGAAGATAATTTTCTTGTTTTAATAAGATTAAGAAATGTTTTCATGCAGAATTTATTCTGTCTTTGGTAATTTTTATTTACCATTGGATCGTTGATCCAGCGGTGCTTAAAGCACAATCTTGTTGTTTGGAAAGATTTTGAGAAATCTTTCCTTAAGAGCATTTAATTCTGGTTAATTAATGATTTATCATTATTATTAGATCCTTTGATCTAACGGTGGGAATTTTTAATTCCAGCGCTGGCGCACCTTGCGCAAGCACGCCCGCGTTTGACACGTGGAACGCAGCACAGAGCGCAGCACAACTGTGCTAGCGCACCCGTGTTTGACCCGTGGCGCGCAGCGCATCTAGCGCATTGGCTCTGAAGCGTTGCTTCAACAGAGGTGTCTTTTCACCTCTCTTTTTAAGTCAAACTTGTATTCCTCAGAACTTTTCATTTCCCAAGTCTTGGAAATAGCTCTACTGTGCACCAAGTTTTCTGTGCCTAGTCTTTATAACTCGAAGCAAAACTTCTTTCTTTCCTCATCTCTAAAGAACCCTCTCAATTATGGCTTGTAACCGCCCACTTGCCCGTCGACAACCGTGGGAAGTGCCCATTGAGGACATTGTTCCTCGGTTTGCTGTGCGCTTGGTGGATCCTTCTCTCACGGATGCCGAGTGTGATGCGGTGATGTATGAACTTGTGATCCGTAAGGGGTCCCCTCTTCCAATGGGATCCATTTGGCTCCGGATGATTCTTCTTTGCGTGCTCGATGACATCCCTCCTCACCCAGCGGAGATGACCCTGGCGATGCTTGATGCGGCTGAAGACAAGCTCGATTGTTTTCATGAGGTGTGCCTGATTACTCAGGCTCTGAAAGATTGCTCGGTTCACCTGTTGGGCCAGATAAGAGCCCGGCGGGCTATTATGTCTGCTTTTACGGATGAACATGGCGCCAATCGATGGGGAGCCACTCCTTGTGAAAATCATCGTTTTGATGTGCTGGAGAAGGCGGCGAGGGAGTTAGAAAATTTTGTATACTGTTTTGTTCACCCTTGTGCCACTGATCCCTTGTTCGGTGATCTTTTTTCAATGTAATAATAAACAAATGTTTTAATTAAGTATTTTATTATCCGTTAAGTGTTCCTTTGTTTTTTAATTCTTTGTTATGCTTATGCGCTGCATAATTTGATTTGCTATAATAAAGTGCAAGTAATTCTTGTAAGGGTGAAGCGCTTCTGTGCTTTGCACGTGAGCGCCGCTTCAGAGTCTTTAACTCTTTTTGTTGGCGCATTTGATGTTAGTACCTTTCATGAAGCGTTGCTTCGCTTTCCAATCTTGGAAACAGAGCTTTGCTCTAATTTGATGTGTGTAGCGCAGAGCGCAGCGCAACTGCGCTAGTGCACACGTATTTGACACGTATGCGCGGCGCGCCTAGCGCCAGCGCACTCGTGTTTTGACACGTGGCGCGCAGCGCGACTAGCGCTAGAGCACCCATGTTTGACACGTGGCGCGCAGCGCGCCTGGCGCGGAACCTGAAGCGTTGCTTCAATTTTTGCCTTTAGAATTTCAATACAGAGCCTTGCTATGATTTGGGAAAAGAAAGCGTCGCTTCATTCCAAATCTTGGAATTTGAACAGAGCTTTGCTCTGATTGGGGGAAGCAGAAGTATCGCTTCATTTTAAATCTTGGAATTTGAACAGAGTTTTGCTCTGATTGGGGAAACAAATACCCCCCCACCGTTGCACTTACGTGGTCCACACGTGAGCGCAGCGGTGGCAACATCTGAGACTTTGGATCAACTCAGAAGTTGAAGAGGCGGCTTAACGCCTATAAATAGGACCTTTGGTCCTCTAGATGATTATCATCTTCTTTGAGAATTTTGTTCAGAGCACAGCTCTTTTGTTTGAGAACTTCTCAAAACCAAAAAAGCAACTCTTTCCAAACTTAGCTAAAATTTTAATAAATTTTAATGAGTTAGGGTTTTACCGATTAACAGAGCCTTACTCTCAATAGATCTTTCATCTACAGAAAACCCATTTAGGGTTTCACTAGCAGAGCTTTGGTCCATAGATCTAAAGAGATCTTTTGGGGTTTCTTAGCCCCTGAACAGAGCCTTGCCCTTCTGAATCATGTGTAGAATTCTTAATCTTTGATGAAGAACTCTTAAGAATTTTCTCATGGATCTTGAAGATCCCAGAATTTTTAATTCATAAAAATTAATTGATTTTAATTTTCTTTTCTGATGGGTTTTTCCATCATCATTACAGAGCCAGGCATCTTGACCTTCTCGAGGAATCTTTTTAAATTTCTTTCATAATTGATTTTGACAGGTGTCATTCTTGTCTGCAGAGCCTTGTTCTCGAGGAGTTTTAACTCCATGACCCGAAGGGTTGCTTATTAAATGAGATTCCCTTTTTAGGATTTCTCAGTATTTCGAATTTATTAGGTGTTATAATTAGAATTTGTTTTCTCCATGGGGATATCATGAGCCGTTTAAATCCCTGTGCCTGTTTTTAATAAGAATTCGCTTAATCAGTCTGTCCGCTAATTCTTGTTGATTTTCTTTTTCAGGAGTAATGGACGCTCATATGTATGACTTCGATGAGATTATCTCTTACGGAGACATCCGCTCACTCGGCCGTTCTCAAAATCGAGAATTCACGAACGCCCAGTGTGCCAAAATTATGAGTCGCTTTGACGCATACGATGGTTGACTGCTTCCTCGACGTTCCTCTCTCCTGAAGCTTATCGTAGGAGCGATCTGGGAAGCGCTTCCTTTATTCTGCACTGGCGTGCCACTTAAGGCATCGGATGCTACCGAGGATAAGGTGCATTCGGTGTATTTGATGGGCCTAATCTCAAAGAAACGGCGATACAACCTTACCGATCTTCTGCATCAAGCTTTTCAACAGTCGGCAATATTTGCTGCCTATCGGAGGGAGGAGGATATCCGTGAGAATCCCGACGATTGTGATCGTGAAAGAAAGCATTCTAGGATGGTTCGAAAGGCCTGGAAGATTCTAGACAAGGTCACTTTTGAATTTCTCAACCCATGCCCTGGGTCTGAGGTTTTGCCATTGTAACCATCTTGCTAATGTTTTTGTTTACTGCTTTCATAATTGTAAGAACTTTTTTACAGTATGAATGGCAAATTTCTCATTTCAGCGTGTTTTATTTTATGTACTAAATCTTTTGCACGTGCATGAATGGGTATGCTTCAAAGGCTTAATTGAACGCAAATCAGATGTTCTTTCTGTCGCTTTCTTCTCTTTTTCGTTATCAGCATGTCACCTTAGCAAACATGGTCGGCAGATGATAGAGTGAGCATCTTGTCTTGTCTTCTTCGAGGGGTAGTGATGGCTTAGGAAACAGGATTATGATCTGTCACCTAAGACTTTTCAATTTTATGAGCCGTGAAGGTCTCATAAAAAATTTCTCCCTATGAGTCATGAGGATCTCGTAGGTGTATTTTCTCCTTAGGAATCGTGAGGATTCCTAAGTGCGTTTTCCCTTATAAGTCATAAGGATCTTATAAGAGAGTTTTTCTTCCTTACGAGTCGAGAGGACCCGTAAGTGTTTAGTGGGATAGACATGTAGAGGACATATTTCCGAAACGGGGTCATATGGATGACGTATTTCCTTGACGGGGTCATATGAATGACGTATTTCCGAACGGGGTCATGCGGATGACGTATTTCCGAACGGGGTCATGCGGATGACGTATTTCCGAACGGGGTCATGCGGATGACGTATTTCCGAACGGGGTCATGCGGATGATGTATTTCCGAGCGGGGTCATGGGGATGACGTATTTCCGAACGGGGTCATGTTGATGACGTATTTCCGAACGGGGTCATGCGGATGACGTATTTCCGAACGGGGTCATGTTGATGACGTATTTCCGAACGGGGTCATATAGATGACGTATTTCCGAGCGGGGTCATGCTGATGACGTATTTCCGAGCGGGGTCATTGGATGACGTATTTCCGAACGGGGCCATATGGATGACGTATTTCTGAACATGGTCATATGGATGACGTATTTCCGAATGGGGTCATGCGGATGACGTATTTCCGAACGGGGTCATGTTGATGACGTATTTCCGAACGGGATCATATGGATGACGTATTTCCGAGCGGGGTCATGCTGATGACGTATTTCCGAGCGGGGTCATGTGGATGACGTATTTCCGAATGGGGCCATGTGGATGACGTATTTCCGAACGGGGCCATGTGGATGACGTATTTCCGAACGGGGTCTTATGGATGACGTATTTCCGAGCGGGGTCATGTGGATGACGTATTTCCGAACGGGGTTATATGGATGACGTATTTCCGAATGGGGTCATATGGATGACGTCGCGTCTGTTGTAATGAGACGAATATCGAAATGGTCTCTAGGTTGTCTGTGAACCGTTGAGGTTTGACTTCTTCTTCTGATGGAGCCTGGGGAGGGAAGGCGTGATTCCTTCTTTGTTTGTGCCCCTGTACTGTATACAGGGATTAATGTGATATCACCTGTAGGGCATAAATTTCATTTTGTTTTATTTCTTTCCGCGATGCTCTATCATTTCAGCTTTTATATCGCGAAGGTCACGATTGCCCCATCATTTCGGCTATTTTTCGCGGTGCCCAATCATTTCGGCTATTTATTTTATTTTTACTCGCTGCTTTTTGTTGCGAGTTGCCCAATCATTTCGGCTATTTTGCATGCATACATTTTTTTTACTTGCTGGTTTTGTTGCAAGTTGTCCCATCATTTCGGCTATTTCGTATGCATGTGTGGTTTTCTAGCTTCTTACTGCAAGCTTGGGATTAGACACCGATTTCGGCATCAGCACCGCTACAACTGGAATATTGCCAGGAGTGAATCATCATTTGCCTCTGTCATGTCGAACAAAGGTGGCTTAGCGAACAGGGTTAGGATCCTGTCGACTAAGGCTTTTGACTTTATGAGCCGTAAGGGTCTTATAAAGGTATTTCTCCCTACAAGTCGTGAGGATCTCGTAGGTGCATTTTCTCCTTAGGAATCGTGAGGTTTCCTAAGTGCATGGTCTCTTATAAGTCGTAAGGATCTTACAAGAGTGTTTTCTCCTTATAAGTCGAGAGGACTTACAAGGGCTATTCACCGTGTAGACATATCCCTAATCACAGATGGGACTTTGTTAGGGAAATGTTTATTCGCGCCCGTGGATTGTATACAAGGGTCAGCATTGAGCCGCTTGTAGGGCAATATCGGAGGTTGTGATGGTTGCTTAAGAACAGGTTTAGATCCTTGTAGCTTAAGACTTTCAAATCTTATGAGCCGTGAGGGTCCCATAAGAGGGTTCTCTTTACGAGTCGTGAGGATCTCGCAAGTGTAATTTCTCTTAGGAATCATGGGGATCCCTAAGTGTGTTGCTCCCTTGTGAGTCGTAAGGATCTCACGCAGGTGGTTTCTCCTTACGAAGTCGAGAGGACCTTGCAAGTGTCTTTTAACGAAATTGCGCCCTTTCGGGTTTTCACAAAACTCGCCGGTAGCCCTGCTGTTTTTACTCATGGAGCCCTTTCGGGTTTTCATCCGTGCCCATTTTGCTTATGGACATACCGTTTTCTCTTTTTCTTTTCTTTTTTTTATTTTAACGAGACTGCGCCCTTTCGGGTTTTCACAAAACTCGCCGGTAGCCCTGCTGTTTTTACTCACGAAGCCCTTTCGGGTTTTCATCCGTGCCCATTTTGCTTATGGACATACCTTTTTTTTATCAGCTTCTGGATGCTGTAACCCACAGTATTTATCGACATCTCGGTCAATGACTAGTTTTAGGACATAGTGGTCCATCGTTAGTTTAAGGACGTTCCGATCCGTTGTTAGTTTAAGGACGTTTCGGTCCGTTGTTAGTTTAAGGACGTTTCGGTCCGTTGTAAAGGAAGCCGGTTACTACTTACAGAGTTTAGGCTTGGGAAGATAGCGAGCGGACATAGTCGTCATCATCTATCATTGACCTAGGCCGTGACTCGTTAGGCGTAGTACTTCTTCAAGAAGCGACCGTTTATCGGCCTGAAGGGTCTTTCACCATGCATATCCATGAGTAAATAGGCTCCACCCTGGTAGACTTTGTCTATGATATACGGGCCTTCATAGTTCGGCTTGAATTTCCCTCGCTTGGCGCGATTAGGGATCATAGGTCTTTTGACCACTAGCACGAGTTCGCCTTGGCGGAATGTCCTCGGCCTAGTCAATCTTTCGTATGAGCGCATCATCTTTGCTTTATAAGCTTCCAGATTTTGCTGCGCTATGAGCCGGGTTTCATCAAGGTCGTCGAGCTCCTCAAGCCGAAGGTGAGCATTCTCTTCGTCCGTTAGCTCATAGTGAACTGCCACTCGTAGAGAGAGTAGCTCTATCTCGAGGGGAAGTCCTGCCTCTGTACCGAATACCAATGCATACGGCGTTGTGTTCGTGGCCGTTTTGAACGTAGTTCGATACGCCCAGAGAACTTCATACAGTCTCTCATGCCAGTCCTTCTTATTTCGGGACGCCGTCTTTTTCATGATCTTTGTCAAGGTCTTGTTGAAAGCTTCAGCTAGACCGTTAGCTCGGGGATTATAGACTGAAGAGTATCTCCAATCTATATTATGTTGTTGTGCGAAGCGGCTTATCTTGTGGCTTCTGTAGACTGGCCCGTTATCGGAGATTATCCGTCGTGGAGTTCCAAACCGATAAATAACGTGCGTCTTGAAGAAATGGAGGATATTCTCCGTCTTCACTTCCCTCAGCGGTACTGCTTCTGCCCATTTGGAGAAGTAATCAGTTGTCGCCAAAATGAATCGATGTCCTCTGGACGAAGCTGGTTCGATGGGGCCAACTATGTCAGTCCCCCACATTTCAAACGGCCAGCTAGCCACTGTTGGATGTAGTGGATTCAGATGTTGATGGATAAAGTCTCCGTGAATCTGGCACGAATGGCATTGCTTCGTGTATTCGAGGCAGTCTTGGATCATCGTGGGCCAATAATAACCCATCTGTTTGATCTTCAGCTTCATCTTCGGCCCGGCTTGATGAGAACCACAAAGTCCGTTGTGAGTTTCTTGGACGACTCTCTTTGCCTCTTCAGGTCCCAGGCATATTAGCCACAGAGAATCAAATGATCTCTTAAACAGAGTATCGTTGACGAAAGCAAAAGACAGAGCTCGTTTCATAAGCTGATGTCTTGAAGACGCATCTTCAGGTGTTCGACGGGATTTGAAGTAGTCTATAAAAACTTCTCTCCAATCCTGAACCTTTTCTTAGTCTTTTACTTGTAGAGCTGTCTGCTCGGTCGCTCCCTTTTCCTCGGACGACTCCGGAGATATTTCTGCCGGTACGAGAACCCGACGGCTTTGCACAACGATTCTTACGTCATCGAGGTTCTCGTCGGCTAGTTCTTTAGTGAGCTTGGCTAATGCATCCGCCTTGCTATTTTCCGCACGCGGTATATTTTCCAATGTGTAGGAAGGAATTTGGATCAGCAGTTGCTGTACTCTCTCGCTGTACTTCACCAACTCTGGCTTGCACGTTTGATAGTCGCCATTTACTTGACTGACGATCAGTTGAGAGTCTGCGTATATGAGGAGGTTTTCAATTCCCATATCGATGGCGATCTCGAGACCTGCTATCAAAGCTTCATACTCGGCTTCGTTATTCGTCCTTGGCTCTGTTAAGGAGAAGGCGAAGCGCATTATCCCTCCTTGTGGAGTTACGAAAATGAGGCCTACCCCTGGTTTGATTACAGGGGTACTTTGTTTGCGCTTCTTCATGGAAGACGCTCCATCAAAATAAAGTTCCTATTGGGTATCACCACCGTCGATTGTATCAAACGCATGTTCGTCTGGCAGTTCGCAATTCAAAGGAGAATCGGCAGGTATCGGATGCTCAGCGAGGAAGTCGGCGATGGCCTGGCCTTTCACTGCCTTAAGAGGTCAATAAGTTATCGAGAACTCCATCAAGAGCAGGGCCCATTTAGCGAGTCGTCCCGTTAATATAGCCTTTGACATTAAATATTTGAGAGGATCCACCTTTGATATGAGATGGACCTCATGTGCCAACGCGTAGTGTCTGAGCTTCGTTATCGCGAAGATCAACGCCAGGCAGTGTTTTTCGATGGGGGAGTAATTGCTTTCTGACCCCAGTAGATCCCGACTCAGATAGTAGAGGGCTCTCTCCTTCCCTTGGTCGTTTTCTTGTGCCCATAACGCACCTAAAGAACCTTCGAGGGTTGTTGTGTATAGGACGAGAGGTTTTCCTTTGACCGGAGTAGTTAGCACCGGCGGATTCTGCAGGTATTGCTTGATTTCGTCTAGTGCGCTTTGCCATTTGTGATCCCAGACGAATGGGGTTCCCTTTTTCATCGGGTGACTGTAAGGACAACATTTTCCTGAGAGATTGGTTATAAATCGCCAGATGTACGCGAGCTTTCCTTGGAGAGACCGCAACTGCTTGAGAGTCCTTGGCGGAGGCATTTCTATGATCGCCTTGATCTTCGACGGGTCTATCTCGATGCCTCGGTGTTGGACAATGAATCCCAGGAATTTACCCGAGGAGACTCCGAACGCGCATTTGAAAGGGTTCATCTTCAAGTTGTATTTCCGAAGGCGTTGAAATACGGTCTTCAGATGCTCTAAATATTCCTCGTATGATTTGCTCTTAACCACGAGGTCGTCGATATAGCATTCGACAATTTCATGTATGAGGTCATCGAAGATTTTCGTCATGGCCCTCTGATAGGTGGCGCCAGCATTCTTTAGGCCGAATGGTATCACCTTGTAGCAGAATATGCCCAACGGGGTCTGGAAAGCGGTATGTTTCTGGTCCTCAGGGTGCATCTTTATCTGATTGTATCCTGATGAGCCGTCCATGAAGGAGAAAACCTCATGAGTGGACGTATTGTCTATCATCAGCTCGGTGACAGGTACTGGGAAGTCGTCCTTCGGGCAAGCCTTGTTGAGATCCCGAAAGTCTACGCAAATACGTACCGTCCCATTTTTCTTCATCACTGGGAAAATGTTAGCGATCCAGTCAGGATATTGAACCTCTTAGATAAAGCCGGAGTCGATTAGCTTTTTCACCTCGGCGTTGATGCTCATCTCAAGCTCGAGCCGCATTCTTCTCGGCGCTTGTTTGATCAGCTTGACGTCCAGGGATATTGCCAATTTGTATACAGCAATCTCTGGATCTAGTCCTGGCATCTCGGAATAGTTCCATGCGAAGCAATCTTTATACTGCATGAGCACATCTTTTAGCATAGCCACCCTTTCTTTAGACAGCAGCTCACTGACGAACGTCAGCCGCGGGTCACTTGCCGTCCCCAAATCAATTTTCTTGAGGTTATCTACAGTAGTATGTATTCCATCTTCCAGCTCCTTTGGCGCCGGTGGAAATTCTGAGATTACCTCGTCATCATCGTTTTCGAAGCACTAGGGGAGTTTGTCCATATTCTCAGGCTCTTCTTTTGATAACATTATCACGTGACAGGTACGAGTTCGCTTCCAAGACCGAGGATTGAACATACCCAAGCCCGGTCGTTTCCATTCTTCCGTTGGGCAACTTTCGTTGGGTCCCGGGAACGTTCCAGATCTTGTCATAGAACTTAGCTTTTCGAGCGGTCTGTTTGAAAGGTACGCCTTGGCGCTTTAACAGCCTTTTTAGTCCGTTCGTATAATATCTGGGCAAACGGATGGGCAAGAGCCTGTCGAGTGTAGAATCCGCGCCGTGCCAGATTTCTTTCTCCACTTTGGTTTCCCCGGATCGGTAGAATAGGATCGCCTTTTCACCTTTTCGCTTGGGAGGGACGTAGAATGTCTGCAGTTCCTCCACACTGTATATATCAAGCGCATCTAGTTCTTTATGATGCTTAGGCGGGACCATGGCAACTTGCAAACTTTGCTCTTCATCAGCGAAGGTTTGTATTGAAGGACGAGCAGAGAATACGGCATGGACCTCATCTTCCGAGTCGCTGCCGAAAATAAGCATAGGAAAGGATGGTCCTGGCTTGTTGCACTGGGGCGGACCTGAGTAAACTATCTCTTCTTCCTCCTCGGTATCACTCCCGAAGACCGGAATGGTAGGGATAGCTTTGTTCTCCGATTTGTGACATCTTTCTGTGTCCTCAAAGTCTGGTAAGAAGTATTTTGCGTCTTCGTACTTGCGGACTTCGTTCACGGAGAATGGGTTCATGCTTTTGTGGCGGGGTTACCCTCCAGCTGCTGGACAGAGCGAACCTGCCTTGTTGATATTGATCTTCGACCCAGTTCTTAAAGGTGAAGCAGTCTTCAATAGGATGCCCTACTGTCCTGTGATAGGAGCAGTAGTCCGGGTGAGAGACTTCGCCTGCTTGCTCGGGGTGCTTGGACTCCGGGAGGGTAATCATTTGATGTTTTATGACGAGATCGAATATCTTCCTTGTCTTGTCTTGAGGAAAAGAATATTCTCGACTCATCTTTTTCATAAGAGACGAATCCGGACTGCTCGATTCCTGATCGTATGGCTTCCTAGACCCGCTTTGTCGCTGTCGAACGCCTTTCCCGTTTTTTGATTTATTTCTGCCTCTGCGTCGGGCCTTTTGTACAACGGGTTGATAAGGAGGAGCATTTTCATTTTTCACAGCCTGCTGAAGGAGGCGTTGCGTCCTGGCTTTCTCGTAGATGGCCATTTCGCGATTATGGTCGTCTTGAACCTTTTGACCCGCTTCCCTTATAAGCTTGTCCATTTGTTCTTCGAACGACGGACTAGATATTTTCACGGCGGGAGCTCTTTCTGGTTCAGGGTTAGCCTCTTCCCACAGAGCATCTCCTTCTTCATCAAAGTCATGTATGACGTAGCAGTCGCGGAGTAGCTCTCGTTTCTTGGATTGAACATATCCAAGCCCGGTCGTTTCCATTCTCCCGATGGGCAACTTTCGTTGAGTTCTGGGAACGTTCAAGATTTTGTTATAGAACCGTGCTTGTCGTGCAGTTTGCTTAAGAGGTACACCTTGGCCTCTCAAGAGTCTCTTTAGTCCGTCTGTGTGATATTTTGGCAAATGGATGGGCTGGAGCTTGTCAAGTGTAGAATCCGCGCCATGCCAGATTTCTTTCTTCACTTTGGTTTCCCCAGATCGGTAAAATAGGATCGCCTTTTCACCTTTTCGCGTGGGAGGGACGTAGAATGTCTGCAGTTCTTCCACACTGTAGGTATCAAGCGCGTCTAGTTCTTTATGATGCTTTGGCGGAACCATGGTAACTTGCAAACTCTGATCTTCATCACCGAAGGCTTGTATTGATGGCCGAGCAGAGAATACGACATTAACCTCATCTTCCGAATCGCTGCCGAAGATCAACATAAGAGTGGACGGTCCCGACTTGTTGCACTGGGGCGGACCTTAGTAGATTATCTTTTCTTCCTCCTCGGTATCACTCCCGAAGACCGGAATGGTGGTGATAGCTTTGTCCTCTGGTTTGTGACATCTTTCTGTGTCCTCAAAGTCTGGTAAGAAGTATTTTGCTTCTTCGTACTTGCGGACTTCGTTCATGGAGAATGGGTTCAACTCTCCTGTTACAGTATACTCGAGACCATCCTTGAAATACTTCATACACTGATGTTGTGTAGAAGAGATGATGTTGTACTCTTGTAACCAAGGCCGGCCGAGCAAAGCATTATAGTAGGTCTTGGCGTCAATGACATAGAACTTGATGTCCGTGACGAGCAGCCCAAAGCGTAACGTCAATATTACGGACCCAAGCGTCCGTGACGACTGGGAGTCAAACCCGGAGATGGTGATCTTGTCCCGAGCGAGGTGTTGAACGCTCATGCAGATTTCCTTCAACACTCTCACGTTGAGGAGATTGACGGAGGACCCATTGTCGACCAGGATTTTACCTATCTTGATGTCATGACAGTATCCGGAGACATATAGGGGACGGTTGTGCTCGCATGTCCCAAGGAGGAGATCTTCATCGCCGAAGGTGATATCGGCTGTGTGTACTTCTTCCAGCTCGTCCTTCATCTTTTCTTCGGCGAGAAAAGCTTGGAATTGCACGGGTTCCTGTAGTGCCTTGACTAGAGAATCTCTCGCCTCTTTGGATAATAAGAGGGCGTCGAGAACGCTGAGCTGTGAGGGTATCTTCCTCAAGTGTGCGAGAACGTTGTAGTCCACCTTACTCTTCTTCGGCGGGTCCTTGGCTGTCAGCTTTTCGACGTCTTGGTCATCAAGGATGATATCCTCATAAACCTTTTCTTTCCCCTTATCCTTTCTATTTGACCCACTGTTCGAGGGTCCAAGATTCTTTTCGGGCAGCGTACGGTTGCGTAGCTGAATATTTTCACAGGTCCTCGGTTCTTCCTCTTTTCCCAGGGCGGGCTCTTTAAAGAGAGGGCCAAGAGCCATTTCTTCATCAGAGTCGCTCCCGAAGGTAAGAACTTGCGATCCCCCGGCGTTGACCATGCGACAGTTGCCGGTGGTTCTTTTATACTCCTCGGTCATACTTCTCTGCTCCCAACGAGCTTTGCATTTTATCCGCTTGAAATTTTGCCGGTGAGCAACATATCCCTACCACCATCTTTTAAAAGCGTTGCACTCTTCAGTAGGGTGCGCAATCTTTCGATGATATAAGCAGTAGCTAGGATGTATTTCTGCTTCACCAAGAATGTTTCCTTCGGGGGGTGGCAGCTTCATTCCCATTGATATGGCTTTGGCGAACTTCTTCCTCGTCTTGAACCTGTTTTTACTCGCAATGGAGGTATTTTGATCTGGCGGGGATATTTCAGCCCTTTCGTCCAGTCGCCGACGTTTGGCCTTTTCAAATATGACCATCTCACGCTCCCGATCAGCTTTGCTTTTAAGAAGAGCTATGTTTAGGAATGCATCAATTATTTCATCTGATGGCCCTAGGAGTTCTGGCTCAGGACCTGCCCCCGGTTTCTTTGTGCAAGGAGCATCTTCATTGTCTAGCGATGAATGAGAGATCACATGGCAACTTGCCACGTAATCGTCAGATTCATCCGATGAGTCTTCTCCATCATTTCCGTCCTCAAGGACGTGGCTGAGAAACTCTTGCAATGTGACCGGAGTCCGCGCCTTCTGGTTATACTCTTCCAGCGCGTCAATATGTTTTTGTAGGTCCGTGCTCTTGTCACCAGGCTTCACGGGCTTCTTGGATTTCTTCTTCTTCTTTGAAGATTTTGACGGCTGGGTGTGAGTGCTTTGGCTATCACCACCAATTTTTAGAGTTGAGCGCGGCTTTAGCATCCCCTCGATGATCTCAGGTTCCAGTGGATTCTTCCACCTAATTGCCGGACATGTGTGGAGATCCTTCAGCATTCTTTTCTTCTTGGCTGAAAGAGCGACCTCCCATGGAGCTTCTTCTACGAAAGAACATGATGCCCCCGGTGTGTCCGTCTTCTTGGGAGCGTGTGGTTGTGGTGGGTTCACCTTCCAATTCTCGGATAGGGAAAATTTGCCCTGTTAGTATTGATCTTCAATCCAGCCTTTAAAGACGAAGCAATCTTCAATTGTATGGCTTACCGTTTGATGGTAGGGGCAATAATTGGGACTATTAGCCTCACCAGGTTGCAACGGTTGTTTTGGATTCGGCAGATTGACGAGCCTGTTGCGCACCGCCAGCTCAAACAATCTCCTGTTTTGTCCCGGGGAAAGGAATAAATGCGCTTCATTTTCTCATTATAGTATCGTCGTCTTTCCTCTAGGCGATCCATTAATTTTGGACCACCGGGATGCTGTTGAGTATTTGCAACGAACGTCGCTTTCCCTTTACCCGTTTCATTTCGCGGCTCCGGCTTTGGAGGAGACGGTCTATGACCCATCTGGTCCATTTGGGCCAGTTTATCGATCAAGGCCTGGAACGTGGTCGGCTTAAAGAACATCATGAATTGGGAAATAGTTGCTTGAGGGTCAAGAGTGCCCACGAACATGCCCACTGCCGGCGCTTCCTCGATGCGTTGTTCACATTTTGACCATAAATTTCGCCATCGTATTGCGTATTGCACCTATGTTTCACCTGGCTTCACCCTGGCATTGATCAATGCCGTTATTGGGGTGCGTTCACTAGCACTTGCGAAACGCTGGGTGAATAGTAGCTCCATCTCTGCAAATGTTTTGACGGAGTCGTTTGGAAGTTCAGAATACCACTCGAATGCCGTCTCTGAAAAGCTACCAACAAACTGGCGGAGTAGAAGTTTATCATCACCCCCGGTGTTGCCACATAGAGCCCTAAACTGGGCGACATACTGATGCGGATTTCCCGTCTCTTTATATACATGAAATTTAGGGATCGTATATCCCGGCGGGTACCTTATTTGGTCATACCAGCCTAGATAAGGTTGTCCAGTCTTAACGATCTGTCCGGCCACTTCGTTTGCCTGGTGAGCTCGTATGTGCTGAGCAATGTAATCATCCAGAGCGGCCTTAGAGATGGTTTCCTCTTTGGCTACTGAAAAAGCCTGAGGAGGGTTCGATGTCTCCCCTCTGTCGTCTTCAATGATGATCGGGGGGTCTTCAGCTGGAGGTTCCGGCTGTAACATCATCCCAGCCATGTCTTGAAAAAAAAGAGCCATTCGTTTTATATTGGCTGCCTGCTCCGCAGCCTATTTTTCTTTCCTCTCAAGCATTCTTCGGAGGAACTCGGTGTCAGTTCCTTGTTCTTGACACTGCTCCGAGGTCTCTGGATTTTCTTTCGGCCCAGTGAGCACGGCCATCATAGTCAGCATCTCCTGAAGTTTCTACTATAGTTGTTCCTGAGCCTTTGTTATCGATCGAGTAAGCGGTCGATGACCTATAGAAGCACGGCTTTCCTCTTTTCCGGAAGCCATATAAACAGTATGCACCATCATGCCCCCAGATTTGGGGCGTTTAAGTTCGGTGTCTGTGCAGTTCGCCGCGGTCACAGGGGCTTTCTCTGTCCTCCTTCTCTTGTGAGCAGTTGAAGTCGAGGGAGCCGTTGCAGCGGGCACCCAGGCGGATGACATCTTCTGCGGTACCACGAGATGGTTCTTTTGTTGCTGAGCTTTGAGCTTCTTTGGTTAGCGAGAGTAGTCCTGGTCAATCACCGATTCCTGGACCTGCCGCCAGACTTTGTATATTTTGGAGGACAGCCGCTGAGAGGGCTGCTCCGGCTTCTTTTCTGTAGCATTCTCTATAGGCGGAGGAGAACTCTTCAGCACGGCAGTTGGAGAGTTCCTGCGAACCCTCCTAAGCGGTTCAAAGCTATTCCCAGTTGGAACAGCAGTATTGATTTCCACCATGAGAGCTGGCGGAGTCAGTCCGGAAGGGGAGCTGCCCCCAGCCTTCCTTACTCGGCGCAAGTGACGACGGTGAGCATGTCGTGCGGATGGAGTTGGTTCAGCTATGGAGATGGCTTCGTCAAGCCTCATGTCTTGGCGGGCGGTTGTAGCTGGTGTCAGCCTTTTGAAGACTGACGTTCGCCGAGAAGTAATGTCCAACCTTTTGGCAGGAGAAGCCGCCTTGACGACTTCGGGAGAAGGGATGGCTATCCTTTTTGGGATAACCTTTTCTGGTATCGCGGGCTTCATCATGGGCCCAACTGAGCTTTGGCCTAGTCTGTCAAAGACTGAGGCGTTGGAGCTGGACGACCCGTTGAGAGGGGCCGCAGTAGTTGTAAGCCGACCAAAGACCGACTTCTTCTGAGCTTCTTGTGATGGTACAGGAGCGCCGAAGCTCGTTGGCGGGAGCATGGTCCCGAAAAACAATCCAGTGGTGGCCTGAGTGACCTGTTCCACCGGCATAGCGAAAATGGAGGCCGCTTGGGGACCGTAAGTCACTCCTCCGGACGGAGCGGAGCGAGAGTTGCAGTTGCAGCTGGAGCATTTCGTGCAGGTAGAGGCCATTGATCTTTCGTTTTCTGCACCAAGAAAGACACCAAATCTTAGTACCTTGAACCTAAAGGAAACCATAGCAAACCGTGATTCGTTCGTGAATACGACATACGACGTGTGGAGTGGAAAGCGAAAAAGGTCCAACCGAGCGTGCCAGAATCTGTTCCCTACCGAAACACGGAGACACGACCGCGCGGGTCCGTCCAGCCTGAATCTAGGGGCAGATGCTAATTGGTGCTATCCGTCCACCTCTCCAAAGATGCCAAGTTGATTTATGGCACCGTGTATCGAAGGTTTAAACGGATGCGGCCGATATAGCAGACTTCGTCAGATTCCCCTTCGTTTGAGAGGGTTTTGATTGTGGGGACGCTCTTCCCTGCAGGCGCAAGCCCCTGCAGTTAATTACGCTACCGCATCGCGGTAAAAACTTTCTCCTTCTCCAGATGGTCACTTCGTGTCGTGGGTGTTTGTTTTGTTTGTGGTTTCCTGTAGATTGTATACGGAGACTAATTTATGTTGTCGCCCGTAGGACATGGATTAGTCCAAATCCGTATCTTCTTAGATTTGGGTTTGGGGTTTGGGTTTAAGGATACGTTAGTCTCATTTGAGACTAAGATCAACTTAAAAGTTGTTTAAGGATACGTTAATCTAATTTCTAGACTAAGATCAATTTAACAGGATCGTTTAGGTCCAATAAGAGAATGTTTGGCCTCTGTTGTTTAGTTTAGGGACATTGCGGTCGATTAGTTTAAGGACATTATGGTCCAATGTTAGTTTAAGTACATTACGATCCGTTGGTAGTTTAAGGACATTTAGGTCCAGGTTAAGGACATCGTAGTCCGTGGGTTTAAAGGGACCCCACAGTCCAGGTTAAGGACATCGTAGTCCATAGGCTTAAGGACCCCACAGTCCGGTTCAAAGACATCGTAGTCTGTAAAGTCTAAGAACATCGTAGTCCATGAGTTTAAGGACCCCACAGTCCGTAGAAATGTGTGGTCATCGGGACCCGTCACCTCTCTGAAGACGTTGAAGGATTACAACGACAAATATCAGAGGAGTAATGAGATGTACCCTCGAACCGATGTGAGTTAGTTGAAAGATCTGTAGCCCAGTTTAGGACTGAGATCAGTTGAATATTTATGAACAGATGTGCTCAGTTCAATATAAGTTGAGGACTTATGGCCAGAATTGGGCTAAGTCCAATTAAAATGTTTAATAATTTTTGTTGTTCTGGCTGTTAAGTCTTTATTCGGGCTCGGCCCTTTTAATAATACTAAGTATTGAGTTCTGACATCTTTTGTCTTCATCAGAACAAAGTGTATTCTGACAATGCGCCACGTGGCGCACCAGACGCTTTGTGTCAGTTAAAGAGCACATTGCGCTTCTGTCGGGTAGCGCACACGAAGAGGATACGTGTCGCGCTTAGCGCTAAGCACTAGTTTATTAGCGCATTGCGCTTTTAATTTATGAGCGCGTTGCGCTAGTCTGTTGGCGCGCCAGTGAGTGACACGTGGCGCGCTTGGCGCTGAGCGCCAGTCCATGAATGCAGTGCGCTGTTTCAGAAGCGCAAAGCGTAGATTGTGTCTTTGGTCGACACGTGGCATGTTTTGGCGCTGAGCGCCAGTCCAGGAAGCGCAAAAGCGCAATTCATGAGTGCAAGGCACTTTCTAATAGAGCAAAGCGTATTTGATCAAATTTAAGATCAAAGAACAAATTTATGTTCTTCTTAAAGGAAGCTTTGCCTCAAAATTCAAGAACAAAAGTTCTTGTTTTATAAAAGGGCCCTGCCTTTGTAGATCAAGGATCTGTGAATGAAGTAGATACTTCTTTTATTTTTTTATGATTAGATCTTTTGATCTTTTTCTTTTTATCAAAGACCTTGCTCTTTTGTAGATCTATAATCTTTTTAGAAGATGGTTCTTCTTTTTATGAGATGGTTTCATCTTTGTTGTTCAAGAAACTAGTTATTTTTTACCTTGAAGATGAAGAAATGATCTTCTTCTTTTTTTCTAAGAGTTTGCTCTTCTTTCTCTTTGAGTTTCTCTCAAAGTTTGCAGATGGTTTTCTCTATGTTTCTTTCTGTCTGTTAGACTTGAAGTCTAGGGGCCTTTATATAGGGCCAATTGATCAGTTCAATCAGTTAAATAGATTTTTCTCTAATTGATTTGGGAATATTTCCCACCGTTGGATCTTTGATCCTAAGGCTTCTGTTTCGCAGAAGATAATTTTCTTGTTTTAATAAGATTAAGAAATCTTTTCATGCAGAATTTATTCTGTCTTTGGTAATTTTTATTTACCATTGGATCGTTGATCCAGCGGTGCTTAAAGCACAATCTTGTTGTTTGGAATGATTTTAAGAAATCTTTCCTTAACAGCATTTAATTCTGATTAATTAATGATTTATCATTATTATTAGATCCTTTGATCTAACGGTGGGAATTTTTAATTCCAGCGCTGGCGCACCTTGCGCAAGCGCGCCCGCGTTTGACACGTGGCGCGCAGCGCAACTGTGCTAGCTCACCCATGTTTGACACGTGGCGCGCAGCGCAGAGTGCAGCGCAACTGCGCTAGCGCACCCGTGTTTGACCCGTGGCGCGCAGCCCATCTAGCGCATTGGCTCTGAAGCGTTGCTTCAACAGAGGTGTTTTTTCACCTCTCTTTTTAAGTCAAACTTGTATTCCCCAGAACTTTTCATTTCCCAAGTCTTGGAAATAGCTCTACTGTGCACCAAGTTTTCTGTGCCTAGTCTTTATAACTCGAAGCAAAGCTTCTTTCTTTCCTCATCTCCAAAGAACCCTCTCAATTATGGCTTGTAACCGCCCACATGCCCATCGACAACCGTGGGAAGTGCCCATTGAGGACATTGTTCCTCGGTTTACTGCGCGCTTGGCGGATCCTTCTCTCACGGATGCCGAGTGTGATGCGGTGATGTATGAATTTGTGATCCGTAAGGGGTCCCCTCTTCAAATGGGATCCATTTGGCTCCGGATGATTCTTCTTGCCGTGCTCGATGACATCCCTCCTCACCCAGCGGAGATGACCCTGGCGATGCTTGATGCGGCTGAAGACAAGCTCGAGTGTTTTCATGAGGCGTGCCTGATTACTCAGGCTCTGAAAGATTGCTCGGTTCACCTGTTGGGCCAAATAAGAGCCCGACGGGCTATTATGTTTGCTTTTGCGGATGAACATGGCGCTAATCGGTGGGGAGCCACTCCTCGTGAAAATCGTCGTTTTGATGTGGTGGAGAAGGCGGCGAGGGAGTTAGAAAATTTTGTATACTGTTTTGTTCACCCTTGTGCCATTGATCCCTTATTTGGTGATCTTTTTTCAATGTAATAATAAACAAATGTTTTAATTAAGTATTTTATTATCCGTTAAGTGTTCCTTTGTTTTTTAATTCTTTGTTATGCTTATGCGCTGCATAATTTGATTTGCTATAATAAGGTGCAAGTAATTCTTATAAGGGTGAAGCGCTTCTGTGCTTTGCACGAGAGCGCCGGTTCAGAGTCTTTAACTCTTTTTGTAGGTGCATTTGATGTTAGTACCTTTCATAAAGCGTTGCTTCGCTTTCCAATCTTGGAAACAGAGCTTTGCTCTAATTTGAGGTGTGTAGCGCAGCACAACTGCGCTAGCGCACACGTATTTGACACGTGTGCGCGGCGCGCCTAGCGCCAGCGCACTCGTGTTTTGACACGTAGCGCTCAGCGCGCCTAGCGCTAGCGCACCTGTGTTTGACACCTGGCACGCAGCGCGCCAGGCACGGAACCTGAAGCGTTGCTTCAATTTTTGCCTTTAGAATTTCAATACAGAGCCTTGCTCTGATTTGGGGAAATGAAGCGTCACTTCATTCCAAATCTTGGAATTTGAACAGAGCTTTGCTCTGATTGGGGTAAGCAGAAGCGTCGCTTCATTTCAAATTTTGGAATTTGAACAGAGTTTTGCTCTGATTGGGGAAACATGCCCCTTGTTAAGGCTTTCTTTATTGTTATTGTTTATTATATTCAGACATTTTGTTTCTGTTGAACTCTGTGGAACTTGAAATTAATAATTAGTTCTTGGATTTTCATTCTATATTTTACTCTTGTTATATTTATGTGCTTACTAAACGCTTAACGTATTTGTTGCGAGAAATAACCTTTTCGGAATAAATACGTCGTGGGCCTCGTTACGTACTCGTTACCGTTCTTTTGGGAAGCGTGATGTGAGCTTTAGCCCATTGCTGAAAATTCCCCACTGCTGCCTCCCGTAGGAGTCTGGGCCGTGAAAGTAAAGTAGTAGGACTCTTTCACCTCAAATAAATGGGCGACCACCGTCCATAAAACCTCCACAGAGGAAAGTTGTCACGACCCAATTTAGGAACGTGACCGGAACCTAGACCACGTGACCTCAACAGGCGTAACACAATTTAAGTAAGCCAAAAACCCAGAAATCTAAACCATAAAAAGAAGTAAGTGATAAAAACATTGTTAAAACATTTGGAAATCTCAAGTAAAAATCTTAAACCTTATATTTATTTTCTTAAAAATTTTGGCAGCATCTCCTTTGTAAAACTAGCTCCAAAACGGGTACAAACACAGGATATAAATAAAGAATTCCCAAACGGGAGAAAATCACGCCCAAAGGAGGAAAACAATCACAACAAGCATGTATACGACGTCGTAGCGAAGAAATAGACAATAAAAATGAAAACAGCATAAAGAGATAAAGCTACATAAGAAAAGCCGGCTCACACGAGCATGACACCCAGAGTCACATATAATACAATATCGATCCTCACAATTCGTCTCTAAGTCAATACATGAAAGTGGTAGTTAGAGAGTACTAGATACAATGAGATATATAATAGATGTAATCGGATAACCGCAAACCCACCTACACCAAAAAGGCCTCACAGCCAACCGTAGCAGTATCCACAGAAATAGATACAATAAGGAGCCCTGCAGCGACTACTCTGAGGGTCAAGCCTGCAAAACACTGTGGCACAAGGGGGTGAGTTGCCAACTCATGAATAGTAAATAATATCATACAGATAATTGCAAGTATGCACGAACAGCGATAATCTATCACATGCAATCTGATAGAATAAGTATGACAATATGGATATGCAACAGTCATGATCAAGGTACACCATCAGGGTACTACAAATACATGAAACAATGCATATCAAATAACTACTGAGTGTGGGATAAAACATATCATCATCATGGAAAAACCGGTGTCCATCAACGACACCCCAAATCCCAATACCTCAGGCGCCGTCACTCTGATCGGCCCTCATATCCGTAAATCTCATGGAACCTGAGTGCCCAATATCGACACTTGAAACATCATGAAAACCCGTATCCAACATCGACACGTAAATCCACATAACTCGGGCTCCGTTAGTCCGGATCTTCCCACGGGCTCCGTCAGTCCAGATCGGCCCATATCCATCTCACGACTCCGGTCGGTATCCTCCGGATAACCATCGGGTCCAAACTATCACCGGTAGGTAGTAGTCCCTCTGCCAGGCTCATCATCTACTGCACAGCATACCTTTCTTGCCCCGGGATACCATACCGGGTCTACCATGAACTCGCAAAAGGATCATCCATCTCATCAAATCGGGTTTCTAAAACCAATCTCAGAACCGAGAAAACTCATGGTGGACGCATCGAAATATCATATCAAGAGAAACCAGGTTTTCAAAACAATACATACTTTCTTGAAATATAACCACGGTTCTCAAATCTATAAATCACATGAAATGGGTATCTCAATGCGTAAATCTATGAAATATGATGTATGCAATATAGAACAGTAATATGAGCATATCAAGAGAAAACCGCTCTTTTAAATGAATCAAGTTTTTAAAGATATCATGCGGTTCCCAAATTCCCCAAAGTCAAATGCAACATCATATAAAGGTGTATATATAGTTATAGCAAGGTATGTGTGTATGCATGTAGGTTTGTATGCATGATGCATTTCATAAGTGCAATAGAACAAGAATAAACGTCTAACTATTGATAATAATGAAAGCGGTATGATACATATTCCTTTAGTAAGGTGGTATAAGAACAACGGCCTCAATGTCAATAACGAATGCAGTACCACATATAAGTATATGTTGTGCGTGTCATGGTAATTACCAACGGTGTGTGTGTGGCATACAATTCAGTGCTCGTGCTACATGAACCGTCAGTAATGGTGTAGTGTCCAATAGGTACTAAGTCAATATACGACAAGTAATGGTATGCAAATGATGCTCATGCACAATCAACGCATATGCGTATAAACATGTGGCTATAACATCATATCTAGCCCTCGACGCTTAACGCCGTACGGGCGATTTCCCCGTAGATGTTAAATCTACTCACCGATGATCTCGAGTTAGGTAAATCCAACCACCTGCTTTCCCTTCCTTGTAGCGCCCGAAGTCCCCGAAATCGATCCTAATATCACACAAAACATAACAAGTGCAACTTAGAAACCTCCAATAATACATACAAACTATGTTTAGATCAACACACCGACTCCTACAAACTCTCAAGTGTTAGCTTAGTGGCTAACGTGTGTAGTGGCATCCTAAATCAAACCTAAGTAAAACAAACTACATAAAGTACGCAAACCGTGTCGGATACCGCATCGCGCGTTGCCAAAACACTAGAAACTAGCAAAGTGGTCCCAGATTTTGCCTACAGTCAAAATAGGAAAATCAAGCAGTACCAAACACCCAGGATAGTTTACAGACAGCTACCCTCAAAACCACAACTCCCCAAGCCCCCAAAAATCCGACGACGCCGGAATTTCACCCCATCTCTCCGGGTCAACTAGGTTGGACGGGGTCTGGGTTTCTGTTGAACACTCAGGGCCTCTAACACAATACTACTGCATTGCTAGATTTTACAGTAACTTAATGTAGTGATAGTAGATCATAGAGACTCTAATTTGTCACTAAAAAAACGATATTGCACAAAAACTATAAGTTTAGTGTTCTAAACAGCAACTAATAAGCAACACAACATTTTAAAAGCCTGGTTAACAGTTTGAGATCACTACCTTACCAAACTTGCTCCAAAAACCCTAGCTTTCCATGCTCCAAGTCATCTCTAGAGGCTTAACTTGACTTTTTGAGGGTTTAAATGAAGTTTAGTGAAGATTTGGCTTGGTTTAGTGATGAACTAGGTAGGTTTCAGTTTGGGGATGGGGAAAATGAGAAGAAAAACAAGAAATGAGAGTGTATGAGTGTTGAGTGAAAATGAGAGGGTGTGAGAGTGGTGAAGAAAAATGGGGGTGTGAGGTTAGGAGTGAGCCATACCCTTTCTCTCTCCTCATTAAATGCTCCCATGCTTGCCCCATGCCTCAAAATCCTTCATTGTCAGCTCTCTCTCTCCCCCCTCTCTCAAGTCAACTCTTAGCAAATATTAAGTGAGATGAGTTAAGATGGCTAAAAATTGGTTTAGGGTGACATGGCTATTTAAGCATGGTTAACACCTCCATAACCCCCAAGATAACATGCACAAGTGTGTGCAAGACAAAACAAATAATAATAAAATATTAATTAATTTTTATAAAATATGTGAAAACTATTTTGGTTAACTTTTTACTAAAAACCAGCATTATCGCTTAATTAACACTAATCGTATCTAAGGTGTTACAAAAGTCCAGCAGACAAGAGAGGGGGAGTAGAGGTTAGAAGAGGGGAAACCACCTTTGCAACACGTGTGAAGCCATCATTGGCAAGGGCGGAGAGTCGCCCTCTTTTGTTCGGCTCAGGAGGCATCTCATCTATTCGACGCTTGACACCCTTAGAGGAGTCGCCGGGGATCGACGGATTCAAACCACCCAATGCTAAAGTTTTGCTCCAAAAGATTTTGTGTCACGCCCCGCTTCCCAAAATACGTAAATACAGTACGTGACAAAGCCAACCATGCTACCTATGGCTAGGAATAATCCCTCCATATTCACATTACGGCTGTCAATCAGATATCAAGAACGGTAAATAAAATCTAACTAACACATGTCCATCTGCCACAGTAAATAAAAGTCAAGAAATGTATATATCGGAAATGAATCAAGATCCAATAAATAATCTCTGAATCACGTCCCTTATGGGATCATATCGATAAAATAAAATTATGGAAATAAAATAAACTAAACATCTAGCTCTTCAGTGCTTGGCTTGCTTGCTAAAATACTCCTGATCTGCCTGCGACAAGGTCAAATGAACTGGGCCATGCAAAACCCAGACGTCAGTGCGTCATAAATATCAAAATAATAGTAATAACCGGAATAGGATGATATGATTAAACATGAATATAAATAATGAACACGGGTATAAAACACTGTGGTGTATGTATGTAATGTGTATCCCAAAATCTGTGCTTCTAGGTTATCTATTCTACAAGTCTTTGAAATCAATTAAATGGAATCATCGATATAACTCAATAGTATCCCGTGCGAGCCCAGGACCATGGTCAAGATTCTCGGGGCTGAATCCGAGACGTGCCGCTAAGCAACAAACATGTAATATGTACAGATGAATGATGTCAGCATCATCATTCCGGGGCTGGCCGAGCGCGTATAGACTGATCAGTAGCTGGAAGTATCGAACTGTTGAGTTACAATTCAGGTTTCATTATTGATTTCCTCTTACCCCCAAGATTTTGTGTTCAAGTCAGGTATTGATGATATAAATCTAATGCTAATACAGGATCAAGCAGGTACATGTCTTGTCTATGTAAAGAATAAGTCACGTCCGTCAGGACAACAAGTCAGGATTGTCGGCATTAGTAATAATCCAAGTAACAAGTCTAGTAGTGGGTCATGAACATGTCAAGCAATATATTTTAACCAGAATAGATACTAAATATATAGCTGTAATTACTATCTAAATATGGTAAACATAACTAATGCCATAATGCATATGTATCTATCTGTAATAACTGTTATACGTTCATTAACCTGTATGTTGCAATATATATAACATACTGAACTAATATTGTAGTATGATAATATTGTGATGATCCAACATGCAACTAGATAAACCATTATCGGTACGGATACATGCTGATATTATAAAACTATAATTTGGTACTACTTACTGAATATTAAAACGTATGTAATAGTCAAGCATATAAATATCGATATAATAAAAATATCATATTGCAAGTTTATAACTTGCCTCGAAAATAATGGTTGACGTGTGTTCATATCATAATTTTGCATTATTATATTCCCCATTCTTAGTCATTTTACAAATAAACATGTGCTTTTGACCCATGTCTGCTACATAGTTGCAGGTTACAGGTTCTCGGAACAAAAACAGTGAAAACGATGAAAAGACGACACAAAAGTGAGACTACGACCAACAAATGGAAGATCTTGATCATGCCTACAGTTTGAAAACTAAACGAAGATCAATGGACGATTTCACAAAGAACAAAGGCAGTGCAAGGTTCATGACTTCAACACGAAGCAAGCGATAAAGTCCACGAAATTATTCACTGTAGAATTCTGGAAGAAACTAGAAGACCATCTGAGAAACCAAGTGAATGAAATAGGATAAACAATGCAACAGAAGAATACCTGAAGAAATGATGAAACAAGCTCTCAATACGGCCGCGGAACTGCGGCCAAACCAAGCTTATGGCCGCGGATACGCGGCCATGCGTCGTGCGTGTTGGCGAGTGTCGCGCGTGTCGGTGCGTCGGTGCAATACTTAGGTTTTTCTTAGGGTATATTTGTAAATACAGATGTGAGTCGATTGTAACCCTAGGATTTCTATGCTCTATAAATAGAAATCCTAAATCTCTTTTGGAGGTATGCCTCTTCTTATGCCTCTTTTTATTTCATTTATTCAAAATTTAATTTCAGTGTAAATGTTTGGAGAGAGCCATCAAATAAAGTAAGAATTTTATTTCATTGCCCTAGTTAATTTTCATTCTGCCCTAGTTAATTTTATTATCTGCCCTAGTTAGATAGTTAGAAAATGTTTATCGATTCCCTAATGAGTGAGTAATTCCTCACTTGTTAGGGTTAGGAATAGAGAAGGTTTGAGAGATGCAAATCTCTCACCCCTTTCTTACCCATCACATATAATTCATAGGACTCCATGCATACATACACACACCGTTCCCTACGGCACCTTACCCCGCGAGGTAATGGTGATACCGTAGTATAAACGACCGGTTGCGTATGTTTTCCATGGAGGTTAGGGTAAGAATTAAGAAAGGAAGGATAAGAACCTAGAGGAAGAAACATCGTTTCTTCCCAATGGTACTAATCCCCTTTATTAATTGTTATTATAACACCAAAAGAGATCTAAATTAGGGCATTGAAAGCGGTGGGAAATCTTTAATTTCCAAACTTAACCTAAACCTAACCCTAGCAAAATTCTAATCCTAGTATAAATCAACTTAGTTTTTAGTGATAATCAATCCACACCGTTTGGAATTAACTTGTTAGAGCAAATTAGAAAAGACACAACATCCCTGTGGACCGACCCGTACTCACCGACTAGCTACCAAACGATGCCGTTCTTGATTGCGGTAAATAATATTCTTTGATTCATCCTTTAAAAGCGCATAAGCACTAACTCTACCAATCAAATGGTGCCGTTGCCGGGGATGGCGTAGTATTTTCTTTTTGCAATTTTGACTTAATATAAAATCATAAAACTCATAAAAACTGAAAAATAAAAAATTATAAATTTTTTTTATCATCTTGTTATTTTGTGAAGGGTATTTTCGTTTGAATTGTGCAGGATCGAAGAACAAATTCAGATCTGGAAAAATCCAGAGAGCAAAACAGAAAACCGTAGATCTGAACAAACAGAGGATAACCACAACAGAGCAACAGAAGAAGTTGGAGGACTGAGTCAACGATCCCACGCGGAACCGCGGTCAAAGGCAGGGTCCGGCGGCGGAACTGCGGCGGCTGGGTAACATCATCATTCCAAAATCCCTCTGTAAGTTTTCTTTTCTTCTTCTGAACCTCCTGATATCTCCTCTGTAAAAATTTCCTGCAGAATTCTTTGCGCAAAAACTTCTCCCCCTTCTCAATAATTTGATCTTGTGCAGGATTTTTTGCGCCGCACTAAAATAAAAAATTGTTTGCAAGTGATTGTGTTTACTGTTTTGCATATTTAAATTGATTTTAAGGAGCTTGAACACCAATCCAGATTGGGTGGGGATTTCATTACCCTTCCTAGGACCCCAAAAATCACATAAGGCACATTACATTGACCATCAATTAATTAAAAAAATGATTAGACTCAGCCCTAAGGACTTCGCGCTCAATAGGATAAAGGAATAGTTGTAGACATCGACCGTTAATCCTAACCTGACTTTGTGGTGTCTAGGCTAGACAGGTAGTGAAATGTAACTTTAAAAGGCCCTTCTCACGGTGATTCGTGAGCGAATCCCTCCTTTCTCTACTTGTGCTTACCTGACCACAATTGGCGGTGAAGAGGCGGTTTGAGGTCCTACTTCTTGCCCTTTGGAACAGTTAGGAGCTGTCTAGCTGACCTAGATGACCTTAGATCTAGGCTTGATTATGCATTTGTGATTGATTGAACGTGTGTCTAAGCCTTTTATCGAAAATCTTTTTTGCAAAAAGCTCCACATAAAAAAAACACAAAAAGAAAAAAAATGAATTTTTTTTTACAAAAACTTGCAACTTGTCGCTAAGAAATCCGTGCACCCCACATTCTTTTTCTTCTCCTTTCTTACATCATGGATTCCCCACCTCCCAAAACTCGTGCCGAACTTTGGTACCCTCATCCAAACATTGCTTCATACGCGAATTGTTTTGGTCGAATTACGGACGACCCCTCCATGCCCAAAAATTCTTTGATAGATCAAATAGAAACGTCTAGGAGAAACAGTTCGACTCCATAATCCACTTTGTATCAACCATTTCAACCTTCACCAGCTTCTTACGTTGATACTAATTTTTCGAGTCCTGTTGTAACTCCGAAACCCATGTCTATTGCTGAACATATTGAACAATCTTGTAACCGATCTTTCACTCCTTTCAACACTTCCAGTTCTTGGGATCAGCAAGTCCATTCACCTTTTTATCCAAATGTTGATCATACTCCTGTCCAACCATTCAATTCCTACCAGTCCTACCCGACTTTCACACCTTCCCTAGACATTGCTTCTACACAACCATTTGGGAGTTTCACATATCCAAACAACTTTGAATATTTTACTGAAACCCCTTCACAACCCATATCTAGTCTAGAAAAGTCGTTGGAAGCTTATATTGTAGCGACAAACCAACAGATGAGGAATTTGGATGCGTCCATTGCCGCCCTTATATAACCTAGTGACCCGGTAGCTAGTTTCCAACTAGCTCCAAAAATTCCAATGTATGATGAGGCGGTTGGACAGATTGAGAATTTGAGTGGAGAGAGTAAGCTGTGCACCCTTCCAAATCAAACCTACCCATCAACAATTGAATCCCACAACTCCGGTTTTGAATGTCTATCAAGTGTCCCAAATGATTCACCAGTTGAAAATAAAACGTTTAATGAGTTGTGTGACTTTGTAGTGCTTGATTTGCCAGATTGTGTAGGGTCCCTTTCGAGTGAAACCATCACCAATCCTTTTGACCTCTACACCTCCAATATAGAATCTGAATTGATAAATATCCATGCTTTTGATGAGGTGTCCAAAAAAATTGATTTTCACTTGATTGAGGATATTGACGCAGGGAATATTTTGGATGATGAACCTGCAGATTTGACTGAATTTTTCTCTCCAATTCATTATCCTGAGTCATTAAATGTTTCTCCCGAACTTCATATGCGTCTTGATTTTGATGATAATTGAATGGATGAGATAAATTTTGAGGAGAATTATGAGGATAGTATTGAGGAGGGTATTGAGGATAGTATTGAGGATGGACCAGTTTTGTTTGATGAGTCGGATTTTCCAATTCATCCTCCTGAACCTTTAACTGTTATACTTCCTAAATCACCCCCTTCATCCTTTCCATCATTCCGACCACACAAGAAATCACGCAGGAGGACTGTGAGCTTGAAAAATTTCTGTTCGATCACAGCAGTTTTGACGCCACTAGTGCGTTCCTCCTTGAATCTGACACAGTTTGCACAACCGATAATGATTACGAGTGTTTCACTTTTTTGAACGATTTTGAAGACTCATTACCCGAGTTTGAGTCCTTTGAATTTTCGGATGAGTCAGTTGAACCATCCGAATCGGTTGCTTACAGTGATTTCGAACCATTGATGGAATCCTTCGAGTTCAAGACAGTTTCACCAATTTTACCTTCAATTGTTTCACCTCTGAAACTTGAACTCAAGCCAAGTCATTTCGAGCCATTGATGGAATCCATCGTTTCGACCGCGCAGGAATCTGTCACGCTTCAATTTTCAATAGATAGTTTACCAAGTTCAATGTACCCATGTTTTCTTGCGAATCTTGAGGGATTTGACCCCATTCTCGACGGGTTGATAAATTAGCACAATCGCTTTTAACACATCGGTCATCACAATTTGTGCTAATTTATTCACTCAATTTACACCCTCAAGTTCGTACTACACTTTTTTCTCTCTTCCGCCATTCTTTTCCGAATATACCGAGACCATATTCCACCCTTCTTCTCATACGGTCTCGTGTGTTTCTCAACTCCTTTCTCTACACTCCATTCTTCCACCAATCCTACCATTATAACGATAAAATTTTTGAATGGTTGGTGCTAACCTTTGGACTGTGTAAGGCCTTGTATAGTTTGATTTTTCTCCTCCCTAACTCTGAACTTTAACGCTTAAAACAGTAGAAACACTGTCTCACTTAAGTTTGGGGGGGGGGCTTTTTGTATATATATTTTGTTTTTTTAACAATAAAAAAAATATAAAAAAATAAACAGGGGAGTGCCGACATTTTCGACCCTCTTGGTGTAGCCTGACAGTGAGGACACTGTCAAGTTTAAATTTGGGGGTGTGCTCGGTAAGTTTTCTTCCTTCGCATTCATATGTATATTTTTGCATTTGCATACTTATTTTAAAACCCATAAAAATTGAAAAATTATAAAAATTATAAAAAATTGAAACATTGAATTTTGGTCATAATTGACTTGAGTTTGGCAAGACGGTTAACTAGCTAGGAAAAACTAGATCCTAGACTTCGTAAATTAAAAACCCTAAAAATAACCTTTGTTAAAATTTAACGGTAGAAAGTATATATTTTTGTAGTTTATTTAGAAATAGGCAAATTTCGAGTTGACTTCTTGGGCTAAGTCAAAATAAGGGAAAAGTATTGATATTTTTATTAAAGTATAAGTTTGAAAAATAATTCCTAAGCTTAAGTCTAAATTCTGAAAATATATACCCTACAATTTGCACAAACACGAACCTTGAAACTTGGAATAGTAGAAGAGACCTTGAAATGCTCTTGTCTAAAGTCCTTAGTATGAAGGAAAATAAAAAAAAATTTATACAAGTGTGAATAAAGAGATAAAAAAAATGAACACCGGTTTTTGTAATTACTTAAGGCTGCATAAATAGAAAAAATATTTAGCGAGGTTGCTTTATCACCTAGTGCCTTAGACCAACTGGTTTGGGAGTCACTGCTATAAGCCTTAGGTATTACAAGACTAGGAATTACGCCTTAATGTGCAAGTACATTTTGTAATCGGTCGTTGGTACCTCAAGAAGTATTAACGGTCACATGAAGAATGTGTGAGCAATTTCATCTAAAAATTCACCAATTGAAAAGTACTTTGGACGATGGACAAGAGTATAATAGCTTGATTTGAATTTCCAATTGTAGGGATAATATATACACACACGTAGGGGTATGTAATTGGGGTTTCGATAAGAGATAGGAATGAAAAATAGGACTTATATCTTTAATAGAGATGATAAAAATTCCTAAGTTGAGATGGAACCTTAGAAGGAAAACTCAAAAGATGCTGAAAACTAAGTAAATTTACAGAACATATACAATCTTAAGTTAAATAATAAGGAAGCGTGAAAAATACGGGTGAATAATTTCTGAGTCGAAGATAATAGAGTTTCTTGTTAGAAAACCTAATTGGAGAATAAAAGTCAATAGGCCGAATTGATAGGATTTTATGGGTAGTATCCACTGAAAACCCTCAGGAGACAACACCCCTCCTACTAGGGACACCTAGAGGTTTAACGGCTTGTTGCACGAGCTCAGTGCAATCGCGTTTCCCTGCGAAAGTGAGGTTAGGTCTTTTTCAAGAATTAAACTAGGTTTGCTCGAGGACGAGCAAAAGATAAGTTTGGGGGTATTTGTTCATATCATAATTTTTCATTATTATATTCCCCATTCTTAGTCATTTTACAAATAAACATGTGCTTTTGACCCATGTCTGCTACATAGTTGCAGGTTACAGGTTCTCGGAACAAAAACAGTGGAAACGATGAAAAGACGACACAAAAGTGAGATTACGACCAACAAATGGAAAGATCTTGATCATGCCTACAGTTTGAAAACTAAACGAAGATCAATGGACGATTTCAAAAAAAATAAAGGCAGCGCAAGGTTCAAGACTTCAACACGAAGCAAGCGATAAAGTCCACGAAATTATTCACTGTGGAATTCTGGAAGAAACTAGAAGACCATCTGAGAAACCAAGTGAATGAAATAGGATAAACAATGCAACAGAAGAAAACCTGAAGAAACGATGAAACAAGCTCTCAATAAGGCCGCGGAACCGCGGCCAAACCAAGCTTATGGCCGCGGATCCGCGGCCGTGCGTCGAGCGTGTTTGCGAGTGTCGCACGTGTCGGTGCGTCGGTGCATTACTTAGGTTTTTCTTAGGGTATATTTGTAAATGCAGATGTGAGTCGATTGTAACCCTCGGGTTTCTATGCTCTATAAATAGAAATTCTAAATCTCTTTTGGAGGTATGCATCTTCTTATTCCTCTTTTTATTTCATCTATTCAGAATTTAATTTCAGTGTAAATGTTTGGAGAGAGCCATCAAATAAAGTAAGAATTTTATTTCATTGCCCTAATTAATTTTCATTCTGCCTTAGTATAATTTTATTATCTGCCATAGTTAGATAGTTAGAAAATGTTTATCAATTTCCTAATGAGTGAGTAATTCCTCACTTGTTAGGGTTAGGAATAGGGAAGGTTTGAGAGATGCAAATCTCTCACCTCTTTCTTGCCCATCACATATAATTCATAAGACTCCATGCATGCATACACACACTGTTCCCTACGGCACCTTACCTCACGAGGTAACGGTGATACCGTAGTATAAACGACCGGTTGCGTATGTTTTCCATGGAGGTTAGGGTAAGAATTAAGAAAGGAAGGACAAGAACCTAGAGAAAGAAACATCGTTTCTTCCCAATGGTACTAATCCCCTTTATTAATTGTTACCATAACACCTAAAGAGATCTAAATTAGGGCATTGAAAGCGGTGGGAAATCTTTAATTTCCAAACTTAAGCTAAACCTAACCCTAGCAAGATTCTAATCCTAGTATAAATCAACTTAGTTTTTAGTGATAATCAATCCACACCGTTTGGAATTAACTCGTTAGAGCAAATTAGAAAAGACACAACATCCCTGTGGACCGACCCGTACTCACCGGCTAGCTACCAAGCGACGCCGTTCTTGATTGCGGTAATTAATTCTTTGATCACAAAACATCACATTCAATCAACGTGCAGGAGATATCGTTAATAGGTTGATCAACTATTACTACACATAGAATCAAAAGACAATGGCGTCCGCAATGATAAAGGTGTGCAGTGGGTCGGCGCGACACGACACGACACGGTGCGTGAAGCGGCATGACATGGTGCTAGGCTTTGCGATAACACGGGGCTGATGCAATGGTGGCACACAAGTGGCATGAGCTGAGCACGAAGCGGGTATGGCGTGGCACAGGAGCAGGACATATGGCGTGACACGGTCTAGGTACGATGATAACACGGTCATGGCATGGTCTGGGTATGGTGATGACACGGTGATGGCATTGTCTGGGTACGGTAAATGGTCTGGTGGTGGTTTGGTCTGGATATGGTGGTGGTCTAGTGGTAACATGGTGATGGTCTGGTGGTGGTCTGATAGTGGCACGGTGGTGGTATGGTGGTTGGGGAAAGAGACGAGAGGAGAGAGAGAATTATATTATTATATATAGTCTATAATATTATATATATATATATATATATATATATATAGTATTTGTTTATGGATAATACCACATCACTCCAAATATTATCCGAATCTAGTCAAAAAAATATAATTTTGAGAATAAAAAACATACGTAAAGATTTTGGCCATAATCCAAAAATCTAGTGTTAAATACATATACCCCCAAATAAAATTTAAGTAAATATTCATAAAAAATTATTAAATATTTTGTTGTCTATATTTTAGGATTTGACCATAATAGATAAGAGTAACAATAAGATATGTGGTGATATGCTATATAATCGTAGGTAGAAAAATATTATTTATTCATATCTTGTACTATAAATAGATATATAAAGATTTAAACATATAAAGTATATATAGTACTCGATTCACATAAATACACCATACTAGTAAATATTTGATATAACCTTGTACCATATCGGGTTCTAAACATGCGGGTCAGGTCGGATAACGACTACTACTACTTGAATCATTCGCAACCCAATAGCAAAAAGAATAAAAGAATTATAAAGAAAGACTTAAAAATACCAAATTACGTTGTATAAACATACTAAGGTGTTATATTTTGTTATGTCGGCCTGATCTGGAAAAAGAAGAAATAAAACAACGTTAGATAATGCCGTAACCAAACACCTGACGCTCCGCTTAATGGCTAGACCAGGAAGTACCTCCTACACAAATTACAAAGCTCGAAGGGCCCGATCCTTTCTCCCCGAATTGGGAAGGGGGACATACGACAATCTCTCCAGCGGGGTTGGAGGCAAAGGAAGCATTCCTTTTTCGGGCCTTGCTGACCCCGAGGGTGGAAGAGACCTTCTTTGCTCTACTTAGAGACCTCTTACCATCTTGACGAGCGGTCGAACTCTGGGAAGGCGAGTTCTTCAAAGAGGGAACGGGAGGGTGCGAGGTGGATTCTACACTAGAAGCTTTATAGAGAGTGGGATCGAGGAAAAAGCTAGCGGTCGGAAAAGCCTCCTCTATTGGATCCACGGAGTGGGTTAAGGATGTCTCAGGAGAAGGATGGATGGATGGGTGTCGCATCTCGAGGGACATTCCTTCCTCCCACATAGGGAGCTCGATGCTTTCCCTCGTAGCTAGCTCATGATTGTACTGCAGGCTTTCATGACCCTATAAGAGATCAACTTCAGGGTCGGGAAAGACGAGGCAGCATAACATGAAGTTGGCCTCAGTGAAAAAATCCTCTACAACTAATCTTCCTCCTTGAACATCCATGAAATACTCGGCTAAGGCCTTGAGGCTAGAAGGGAGACTCTTCATGGATGTTTTGAAGATAGCACTCTTATTCTCTCCTCTCCAAGACATTAGAAACCTGAAAGGAGAGTCGGAGTTGCGATAAAAAATGGTCCGTTTTTTCCAGTCGGCGATCTTAGACTTTAGCCCCTTGACTATTTTGACCTTGTCCTAGAGATAGGCCCAGAGACGTTGGCTATCGGAAGGGAAGCTAACCTTGATGAAAGCGTGAATAAGCTTAGGCGAATAAGCCCCCCTCACCATGAAAAGAGCTAAGACGAAAGCAATAATCACATAACAACCGTTGGTCGTGATTTGAAAAGGATCAAGATCTAAATCTATAAAAATACGTTGAATTATTGGGGGAAAGGGAAATCGAAAACCATTTAGGACATATTCATAGTACAAATCGATATACCCGTCAGGAGGGTCGAGAATGGACAACATAGAGTTAGGTTTGAATTCGATAGAGGAGAAGGAAGACCTGCACTTATCTTCCATCGAAGAAATCGACAAAGAAGGCTTAAACCCCTTAACTTTCTCCTGATCCTCCACACTCAAGATGCTGGAAGACATAGCTACAAGAAGTAGAGAGGAGAGGAGAAGAAGACTTACTGAAGAAGCGCTGGAAGAGAAAGGTGGATCTTCAGAGGCAACGAAACTGACGGCGACTCATGAATCTGGAAAAACCTAAGCAAGAGAAATGGCGACACTTCCTCTCCAAGTTTCCTTTTTTCTCTAAGAAAGAGGTAGAATTGATTAATGACCGCATGATGAGACAAGGCGGTAGAACTAATGGATGAAAGACACGCATGACAAAGGCGAGGGACCACGATCATTGTATTCCAACCGTCAAAATCAAGTTCTATCCCGAGCACTCGGAGCCAACATCTCGGAGCAGAGGGATACTGATGCTGCATGGAATAACCAACGACGGGTCCGGCCCGACTCCACTCAGCCCACGAGGCCAAACACAGATCCAAACCGGTGGTACTCACCCTATGAGGCCCACCAAGAGATCCCTTTACAAAGAGGGCAGCCCATGTCGAAACAAAACCGTAGATAGCCAACCGAGTTTTCATTGATTGCATCACCACCGTACATAACACCTATATAAACCTCTCAAACATGAGAGAAAAAGTTTGCTACCCTTTCTCCATAAATAAAAATCCTACATCTCTAAGAAAGAGACTGGTTTTATTATCGAAGGAGCGACCAGAGTATAACTTTGGCGTTTTTTCCCTGGTAGGATTGAAGATCCAGCGGTGAGGCCTTTGTCCAAGACTTCCACCGTACAAATTTATTGATAAAGCCCAAACTGCCTCAGATCCATGCTCTATCATATCACATGGCCCCACTTTGTATTCAATAAAAATCATGTAGCCTACATGGATGCCTTCGCACCGGTAGAAAAAGTATTACTCAAACAAGTTAGACATCTGAACTGTTTCATAATCTTAATTTAATTCTTAATCATCATATTTGTTGATTGATTGATGCCCAATATCACTAAAACCAGTATATTGATTGGTGAAAACTTCCAATTTATCACAAGCACAAGTTAGACGTGATGTTGTGGGTTTCCATTGAACACTACTTAAATGAAAACTCTACTTTTGAACTTCTCCTATCATTGTTGCATGATTTAAATGTGAAAAATATTCGGAATCGTCATCAATTTCTATTTCTAAAAGTATCTCTGGAAGTTTTCTTAGAATCTTGTAATTTAAATCAAACAGTATTTATTTTGTACCATGCAAAATCTGCTAGACATCGACGGGCAGATGCAGAAAACTAGTCAGTAATAGCAAGAACTCCTTTACCAATCAGCCATTCTTTCCGATATGAAGGTATGGGTATAAATCCCACTTTCATCATGTTATTATAACCAATAAAAGTGAAAGTTTGGGCACATGATATTATCCAATTAGGGGCATTATATATGGGTTTGTTGTGGAATCAATGGCAAATGATATGCCAACTACACAAAGTTTGACTTACAAGAGTTTCCCAATCAAAATGGAGCTAATTTTCTCAAATTAGTTGAGTTGCTGTCTTGGAACAGCCTGAAATTGAATTGCAAACTAGCTGTAAGTTGACTTGCTTATATATATGGCTAATGTGAACCTCCCACATTATTTCATAGTTGTAATATAATATGGAGTAGCTCTGCAATTTCAATAGCTTTTGGTGAAGAAAAAAAATTAGAAATGACATAAATCATTGTCAAGCAACAAAGAATATATATATATAAGCAACAAAGAATATATATATATATATATATATATATATATATATAGAGAGAGAGAGAGAGAGAGAGAGAGACTATAGAATGGGTTCGCGTTTTTAAAAACGCGAACTGAAGGGACGTTGGATTTTATGGTTTTAATCGACGATTAAAATTACTTCAGCTTAATAAATCGTTAATAAATGAAAAGTAAATATTCTACTTCCAAATATTGTATAAATAATACTAAAGGATTTGACGTTTCTCTTTAATTTTTTTTTCTAAAATCAAGAAATAGAATATTCAACTTCAATTTATTAACGATTTATTAAGCTGAATTAGTTTTAACCATTGATTAAAAACACAAAATCCAACGGATTTCATTCAGGTTCGTGTTTTTAAAAATGTGAAACCGCCATATACAATTATATATATATATATATATATATATATATATATATATATATATATATATATATATATATATATGAGTGATCTATTGCAAACCGGTCTACGTTTTTTAAAAACGGGAACTCTTGATCTATGATATATTTTAACGATCCGGTCCGTTCAAGTTGATCACTCTACCCTCAAATATATATGCATAAAAAATCAAAGGATTTGAAAACCTCTAATCTATGCATCGGGTAAACTTTATGTTATATTATCGGAAGACATTTATTTTTCCACCCACCATGCATTGGTTAGAGGTCGTCAAACTCTTTGATTTTTCTTGCACATATATTTGAGGGTAGGGTAATTAACTAAACGGTTTGGATCGTTAAAATATGTCGTAGATTAAGAATTCTCGTTTTTAAAATATACGGACCGGTTTGCAATGGATCGCTCCTACAAATATATATATATACATATATATATTATCATGTAAAATGGGGAAACATATTACTATTTTTTTCAGATAATTTAAAAACAAAAAATTCCCCTATGGAATAAACCATAGTCCGTAGGGGAACATATTACTATTTACTTCTGTCTCTACGGTTTATTCCATAGGAGAATCTTTTATTTTTAAATTATCTGAAAAAAATAGTAATATGTTTCCCCTATGGTGTAGTCCGTAGGGGAAAATATGTGTCCCTACGGATTAAACCGTAGGGGTTAAATTTGAATATTTTTTAATTTATTTTTTTTAAATGCCCCTACGGTTAGAACCGTAGGGGCAAGTAAATACCCTTACGGTTGTAAACGTAGGGTATAAATATCAGAAAAAATAGGGGATAAAATATCACAAAACCTAATATTTATTCCCTACGGTTACACCCGTTGGGGCATCACTTACCCTCACGGTCATAACTGTAAGGGCATATAATTTTTTTTTATAAATTCTTCTTTCGTTTTCTTTCTGTCCTGTACATGATAATATATATAGCGCACATGAATACATAAATATTTATCCAAAATATCACACACATTCTCTCTCTCTCTCTCTCTCTCTCTCTCTCTATATATATATATATATATATATATATATATATATATATAACGAAATACGAAATAACAAAACAAAATGCAAAATCATAATAAAATATCAAAATATACAACAAACAATATCCAAGATATACAATACGTATTAAATGCATTACATATATCACAAAAAAATGAAAAAAAATATAAATACATCACTACTGAATCGGTTCAAATGCTCCATCTCCAAGTATCTGGAAAATCCGGCGCAACTGGTCTTTGCTGTAGCTCCGGACCGAAAAAGCTGGAAAACTGGATTGTCAGGAGTGGGGGTGGGCTGCAGTACCGAAGCAGCAGGATGCGGAGCCAAAGCAGTGGCTTACGGAGTCAAAGGAGTAGCCTACAGCTCAGCCGAAGTAGTGGCTTGCGGAGCTGGTGCCACAGCAGTGACCTGCCGAATCTGTAAAATTTAAAATTTTGTGTAATTTACGGTTTGGGGTTAGGGATTGGACATGTTTATACGTGTTTGTCTGAATGAATGTATATATGCGTGTTTGTGATTGTGTGCATGTGTGCGTGCGCATGTATGTATGTGTGTGCGTGTCTGTGCGTGCGTGCGTGCGTATTTATGTGTATGTGTGTGCGTGTGTGTATGTGTGCGCGCGTGCGCATACCTAACTATTGTTGTTTTTCACTAAAATACCTTGAAAATTTAACAAAATGATTCATCTTCTAAAATTAACTAAATTACCATAAATTTCACTAAAATACTTAACCATTGTTGTTTTTCCCTAAACTATCATTAAATTTTTTAATAAAAAACATCATTTTCTCAATTTTATCTATTTAAACTAAAATGCTCTTAACTATTGTTGCTTTTCAACTAAAATACACTTAACTATTATTATTTTTCACTACACTACCTGCCGAATCTTATAAATATATGTATTTTCTTAAAGGTTAAGGTTTTTTTCTTAAATATCCCATTTTGGATTTTTTTTAAAACTAATTAACTTGTACCCAATTAACAAATTGTAAATAAAAATCCTGACCATATATTTCACAAACAATATAGAATTTCTTCGTATGTGTGTAGGGCAGGTCATTATCCGGTGTGGTATCATCTAAATTATGTTTAACATATTCTAAAATTCATATCAAAACATAATATGGTAGGGTTGGATTTGACAAGAGTTCAATGTAGACTAGAATGATGAATTACGGTTTGGTCTTCTTTTTGTGTGAGTATATGTGTGTGTATGCTTCTGTGTATGTATGTGTGCGTGTGTGTGTTTATCTGTATGTCTACGTGTGTTTATGTGTATGTCTGTGTATGTATGTGTATGTGTGTGTCTACGTACCATTGATTCCTGAAAAGCACGGAATTCGGCGGTCATCTCGTCCAACAGCTGCTCCAGACGTTGCTCGCGTGGGTACCAGAAGTAACTGCCGGAGAGGACGACAACTTTAGATGGGATCTGCTGGGACCAGATCCCTGGCCTCTCTTCCAACCACCGTAGTGCCGTCTATATACGCGGTTTTGGACAGGGGTCAGCACGGTCGGATCGGTCTCTGCACTGAAATCAATCCTTGATACCTCCGCCTTCTGCACCACCCACGCCTACACCATGTAAAGCATTCAAACGTAAATAAACCGTTTAAATTTAAACTTTTCAAAACAAATTTTCGTTCGAATTAGAACAAATATTAACACTTACGCAATACTCCCGAGTACCAGCGTCGGGATTTCGAAGATCGCCCCTGACCGAATCTCTAGATGAAGTTGGATAGACAGATAATCCATCAACATGCTCGTAGTGCCATCCTGAGCCACGATTTGAGCTCTCCGCAATTTACCAAATACACACATATATAACATAAATTTTCATATTGCATTATATAAAAAGAGATATCTTGTAATTTACCTTAGCCTCCATAGCCCGATTCATGTTCCTCGAGCCGCCGATGTTGGTTGGTCGACCCATCTTCGTCGACTTCTGATTATCCATATTTTGCGTGGCTTGTTTCAACTTATGCTCAGACGTCCAAAACTCACACAAGAGAGGCTATGTCTCTAAATCGACGTTTGCAAAAGCTGAAGAATGTAGGAGAGCAGCCCTATCATGCCCCGCTTCCCTATATACGGGGAGGAGACGCGGCGAAACCCGCTACATATTTACTCAGAAGTAAACACGCTAAGCGTAGCTAAGCAATATAAAATAGAATACACAAGAGACAAGAATGTAAATGAACAACAATTTTATTTATTAAACATTTTTTTTACAAGTACAGCTGAAATATAAATACATGAGTAGAAAGCGATGACTAAACAATGGCATAAATGAAATGAAATAAATATGTACAAGTGTCTAGAGCTCTGGGTCAAACACAAACTGCCTCAAATCCTCAGTGCTGGGCTCGGTCTCTAATGAGTCTGAAACACCTGACAACATTCTAAAGAAGGAAGAAAGGAATGTCGTCAGCGAACAATCGCTCGGTAAGTCCCAAATGTGAGTAGAGATAGAATAGACAGAAAGAATAAAACTAGTAATATTTTATTATATTGTTAACGCAGTTATTTGTAGCTTGGTACAGAATAGGACAGTGTATACGAGAGGAGTCCCACTATTCCGGAGACTAAGGTATACGGAGCACAAGGAACCGTTCAGCCACGGTACAACGGCAATAGATATTCAGGTTAGGTATATTAAGGTTACAGTCTCGTGCCACTTCTAACACATTCCGTACCAATCTACCCCTTATAAACCCGGCGATCTCTTTTGTATTGATTGTATTGGTTTTTTATATAGATGGATGACTTGCCGAAACCATGATATCAGTAGATGGAATTGATATAAATGGAGAGTCATGTAGACGGAGTATATCCATGGTTCGGTTTAGTCAATATAGATTGATTTAGATTGAATAGACGGATTCATGGATTCATGTTGTATTTTAGTTTACACTTGAATAATATTCAATTCAGATTGATTAGATTGAGACTCAGTCTGAGTCAGTCACTTTGAAAATAACTTGAAATCCTAAATTCGTTTTGATGTTATCGGTAACTGCTGACGGCAGGATTTGTGTTTTTTTTCCAGACAATTATCGTGTTGATAAAACCGTTTGTTAGATTGTCTATCTTAGATAGGCAAGCACCCACATTCTCCGGTTCCCTGAGGCTCAAGAGAATTGGTCTCGCTTAAACCTATATTTACTAGGGTCCTTATTGTAATTTAGCATAACTTGAGGGGATTTTATGTAAAAATAATTTTGATATGTTTTCAAAATACAGCTCAAGTATTTAATTATCGTTTTTAGGGTTTTCATAGATGTATATTTTATAAAATTGACATTTCTAGTGAGTAGAACCTAGTTTTCATTATATATGGTATTTTAATGAAATATCGGTATTGTTTTGTGTTTGGATGGTATTTTCATGTAATGGTGATTCGTTTGATTTAGAAAACTTGGAATATATATAATATAATTAAAATAGATATTTTGATAATAGTTATATATATATATATCTAATAAAAATAATTTTATTTATCTTTGTAGAAATCTCATTTTCTAAAGAAAAATGCATTAAAATTCCATCGAGATCGAATGCCCCTTTCGGAAGTCTGTATCTCGCTCTACTAGGCCCGAGAATGTGCGATAACTTGCACCATCCCGAACGGGGTCCCCAAAAATGGGTTGTAGAGGCGCAATTCTAATGAATTATTTAACACACTTTTAAAGAAATGGTTTTGCAAGTTAATGGTATTTATTTGTAATGTCATATTATTCCATGAATATATTCCCAAAATATCATCGTGCTATATCAAAGATGTGTGTTGTGATGAGATAGGTCGTTACCTCGTGAGTTATCTAAAAGTAATACAAGTTTTATGTTGATTTGTGTCGAAACTAAAGTATGTGGTATTTTACCGTAAAAATACGATAAAAGTTGCAATAAAGATTCTTTTGGAATGAAACTTATTTTAATATGTTTGTTAATGTTTGTTAAACAATATATGAGAGTATGGTATTTTCTTGTTTAAGAAAAATAGAGTTTTAAAGGAAAATCGAATCGGAAGTCGGATTAACTCCTTATAAAAGGGGAGAGGGGACTTACTGGCTAGGGAACAAGAGAAGAGGGAGATGAAACTAAGGAAGGCGCTAGGGCGTCATTTCGTCGCCGAAATCTTCTTGGAATTTCACCGGAACTTCACCCTTTGCTAACTCCACTTGCATACTAAAAGGACTTGAGAATTTTTTGAGAATTTTGGCAGGGAATTTCTGAGTGAGGATAGGTGAAATGGAGTGTGGTATTTATAGAGAAAATTAGGGTTTATAGGGTTAAAGAACGCATTAAAATTTTCATTAAAAATTGGTTTAAAGGGTATTTTATTGTTCTCTGGATCAATTCAGAGTAAACAAACAATATGGGGGTAGTGGGGTAGGCCAAGGGGTGCTCGGGTGAAAAGATCATAGCAGCCCCTACGGATTAGCCCGACGGTGCCGATCCCCACTGCATGTGTCGCCGGTCCAAGTTCGGTGGAATGGGCTTAGATTGGTGCCACGTGTTGGTGTCGCTTGGTTTTCTTTGGTGAACATGTTTTATTAATGTATAACTTAACATATTACGTGTAGTGCACGTGCAAACCCTTAGGCTTCTAAAACAGTAAAAGAAAATTAAATAAAAAGATAATGTGGCTGGGAGGGTTTGATCACAGGGGCTACGTCACAGCAGTGCAAGGCTTTACCAATGTGCTACAAGTACTTTCCTATTGTTTAAAAGTAAAACAAATACTTATAATGTACACAGGATTGCGAATACCCCAATTGTACATTAACTTTTAAACAATTTTCTGTACATTAAAATTGGAGTTGTTACAGTCTACCCTCTTTATAAAAATTTCGTTCTCTAAATTTACAATTATTTTAAAGGACTAGTTTACAAATAGATGAGGGTATCTTGCACGCATCTCATCTTCCCTTTCCCATATTGATTCTCCTGGTGAATCTTTTCTCCACATCACTCGAACCAAGTTAACTTCCTTGTTCCGAAGTGACTTCACCTTTCTATTCAGAATCTCAACAGGTTGTTACTCACAAGATAAATCTGGATATACAGTGAGCTCGGAGTGATCAAGAATATGGTTGGGGTCACTCACATACCTTCTGAGCTGGGATATGTGGAACACGTTGTGCACTTCTTCCAATGAAGGTGGAAGTGCCAAGCGATATGCCACTTCCCAGACTCGTTCGAGTATATCGAACGGTCTAATATATCTCGGACTAGCCTTTCCCCGTCTTCCAAAACGAATCACTCCGCGGTTCGGAGATATCTTCATAAATACATGTTCTCCCGGTTGAAACTCCAAGTGACGGTGCTTTGCATCAGTCCAGTGCTTCTGTCGATCTTGGGTTATACGCATTCTTTCCCTGATAGTACGAACTACGTCAACCGCTGCTACTATCATCTCTGGTCCAAGAAATTCTCTATCTCTGATGTCGTCCCAACTTAATGGTGATCGACACTTTCTTCCATAAAGTGCTGCAAAAGGTGTCATTCCTATACTTGCTTGGTAGCTGTTGTTGTATGAAAACTCAACAAGATGTAGATGATCTTCCCACGATCCTCCGAAGTGTAGCATACACGCTCTTAGCATATCTTCTAAGATCTGAATAGTTCACACAGACTGACCATCCGTTTGTGGATGATAAGCTATGTTGAAATTCAAACTTGTTCCCAAGCTCGCTTGCAGACTTTGCCAAAATTGTGATCGGAATCTAGTGTCACGATCGGAGACAATGCAAACCGGTACTCTATATAATCTCACGATTTCTTGCATGAGTTCATGGGTATCAGAGATAGTACATATTGAAGATTTAAAATCTTACTTAAATTCTTACTTCCATGTACTTCTTTGCTAGTGTCTCAGTAGATTGGCCAACTCGAAATTGAATAAAAGGAGCCGACTTTGTGAGTCGATCCACAATAACCCATACCGCATCGTTACCCTTCGTGCTGCGAGGAAGTGCAGTCACGAAATCCATTATGATGTATTGCCACTTCCATTTCGGGACAGATAACGGTTGAAGTAAACCAGCTGTCTTATGATGTTCAGCTTTTACTTGCCGACACACCAAGTATTTAGCGACGATTCTGGCTACTTCATGTTTCATTCCATGCCACCAGTAATTCTGACATAGATCTTTGTACATCTTTGTACCTCCAGGATGTACTGAATAAGGAGAGCTGTGAGCTTCTTTCATCAACTCTTCTCGCACAGAACCTTTTGGTATACATAGTCTACTGTCGTATCTTAAAGATCCATCTTCATGGATGATGGACTCTATTCAAAGTCCACTTTCTACTTATTCTCTAATCTTTTGAAATTTAGCATTACTTGCTTGAGCTGTTTTAATCTGATTGACAATGGTAGATTGAACTTGTAAGTTCATCAAACTTGAGGCATTACCTGGAATGATCACATTAATCTCCAGCTGATGCAAATCTTGTTGAAGTTCCACTATGCGGTGAGATTCAATGCTAATGGTTGGCGACTAAGAGAATCGGCTACTATATTCACCTTTCCTGGATGATACTGTAGGTTAATGTCGAAGTCCGCCATGAGTTCTAACCATCTTCTTTGCCGCATAATCAACTCTTTATGAGTAAACACATGTTTCAGACTTTTGTGGTCCGTGTATATGTCCACTCGTTCACCAAGAAGATAATGGCGCCAAATATTAAGAGTAAAGATAACAACCACCAATTCTAAATCATGCGTCGGATAATTGCACTCATGAATCTTCAGCTGTCTTGAAGCATAAGCTACAACTTTACCGTGCTGATATAGAACACATACTAATCCCTTACCAGATGCATTGCAATGCACTTCAAAACCTCTAGATTGGTCCGGTATAACGAAAATAGGTACTGATGTCAATCTTGACTTGAGTTTTATGAAAGCTCGTTCGCATGCTTTTGGCGACACGAATTCTTCATCTTTACGTGTGAGCTTGGTCAGGGGTGTTACAATCTTCGAAAATCCTTCAATGGACCTTCTGTAATATCTTGCTAAACCCAAGAAACTTCGAATTTCCTTCACTAACTTCGGTGTCGGCCATTTGCTTACTGCTGATACATTAGCTGGATCCACAGAGATTCCATCGCTTGATACAGTATGTCCGAGAAAACCAACTTCATCTAGGAAAAACTCACACTTTCTGTACTTAGCATAGAGTTGATGCTGTCGTAGAGTTTCCAGGACAATTCGTAGGTGCTCGGCATGTTCTTTCCGACTCTTAGAATACATCAGGATATCGTCGATGAAGATGACAACAAACCTGTCTAGGTATTCTCAAAAAACTTGATTCATTAGGTTCATGAATATAGTTGGTGCGTTGGTCACTCCAAATGACATCACAAGAAATTCATAATTTCCATAGCGAGTTCTGAATGTCGTTTTATGGATATCAGATTCTTTGACCTTCACCTGATGATAATCCGAATGAAGATCTAACTTGGAGAAAACGCAAGATCCACTTAGCTGATCAAACAGATCGTCGATGAGCGGGAGTGGATACTTGTTCTTTATAGTTACATCGTTCAGGGCTCTATAATCAATGCACATTCGATATGTACCTTCTTTTTTCTTCACAAGTAAAACTGGAGATCCCCAACTTGAAGTACTAGGACGAATCCATCCTTTCGCCAATAATTCATCCAACTGAGTTCGGACCTCCTTCAAACCTTCAGGACTTTCGCGATATGGTGCTTTAATCACCGATTGTGCTCCAAGTACTAAATCAATGCTGAATTCAAGAGCTCGATCGGGAGGGAAACCTGATATGTCTATAGGAAATACATCATCGAACTCTCGAACTATCTCTGGCTTCGATCCTTCCTCTGCTTGAAGTGTTGCAATCACTACCATCTTCGATTTTGCCTTGTATGTGCTTGGCTCCAGAGTACGGTCTCCACTTTTGAAATAAAAGACTGGATGTTCTGGAATTTCGAAGACTACCCTCCTTTGACGACAGTCAATGGTAGCATAGAATGTTCCTAGCCAATACTTACCCAAAACGATATCGAAATTCGGTATGTCCAGCACCTTGAAATCAACATAGAATTCTCTGCTGCAGACGACCACTAGACACAGGTCGTATCTCATTACTGCCTTTAGAACGCCATTCCATGAACTGACATTCCAGCTGGATACGAGAGGTTTGATTGGAATCGCATGAGTTCGAACGAACCGTTGCAACATAAAGTAATGAGATGCTCCAGTATCGGAGAGTGCTATTGCAGGAAGTGAGGCTACTAAGATGGTAACTAAGTTATGTGGGATAATTTTAGGTATAAGAAAAATGTATGGATATGTTTATATAGATGGGAAAATAAAGCTTGAAGGGAAAATGTTACCAGTAATGATTTGGCCGGTGGCTTCAGCTTCTTCCACAGTCATTGTGAAAGCCTGTCGCCTCGGCACATTCCTCCAAGCTGGAGGAGCATTCCTCTGCCCGTTCCTTTGTACATGAGGTACGTTCCGTTGGGCTTGATGGAAATGACGAGGAGGAGGTGCAGTCTGTCCACGAGGAGGTGGAGCAGATAGTGCGAGTCATGGAGCAGGTGCCTAGATGGTTGGGCGTTGCTGATAAGTGATTGCTGGCCTGGGTACAACATTTGGGTTGTGTCTACGAGGACAAGACCCAATGTCATGAGTAGCTGAGCCGCAGAATATGCAAAGGCGATTTGCACGCCGGCAGTCTTTCACTAAATGTTTGTCCCTCCTGCAGTAGGTGCAAAAGGCTGGGTTGGGACGGTTGTTCGGTACTCCCGGTCTTCTGGGCACAAATGGTGGCCTTGAAGAGGCTCCTCCTGCCATCTGAGTGGTAGAGCGTTTCATCCCGGAAGATTGAGTTCTGCCCCTCATCTTCACTACTGCCGCATATCGGCGGGTAGCTTTCAGGGCCATCTCGTGGGTTGGGAAATCCCTTGTAGCTAAGGCAGCTTGGATTTCCGAATCTAACCCTTGCTGAAATCTTCTGGATCTGATCTCAGCAGTTGGTATCAAATGTGCCGTGAATCTGTTAAGGTCTTTGTGTTAGCTGTGTAATATGTGATAATTGAAACTCGAATATTGAGACATATCTTACCTACTGAGCATGGTGAACTCAGTGTCATACTTATTTACAGACTTGGTTCACATCGAACCTTGTTGTAGATAGATAAATTGCTGCTCCATGTCAAATCGGGCAGTCTCATGGAAGTACTTTGTGTCGAACATGTCGTGAAAAGTCCTCCATTCGATCGGTTGGTCAAGACGGCTTTCTTCCGCCTTCCACCAAACTCGTGCATTGTCAGTGAGCTGCAGTTTCGCAACTCGAACCCAAGCGATCTCTGGCACTAGTGCCGCTGCCGATCATCTTCAATACTCTAAGCCCACTCCTCAGCTTCTAGAGGGCTCTCTTTTTATGAGAATTGCTTAGGTGCAAGGCCCGCAATTGCTTTACCCCAGGTGCTTCCGCCTCTGGACAGTTCATCAAAATAGCAGTCCACTGATACTGTCCCTCCAGGAGGCTGCGAATTGCCTCAAGCAGTACTATCTGCTCTTTGATCGGAGCAGGGGCGGTAGGTGTAAGTGGTAGAGGTGGTGGAGTGTTATTGAAGTTGGTACTGGTGTTTTTTGGGGAATCCAAAACCTTGAAAGAAAAATTTGGGTTATGGTAGATTCAAAATATAGGAAATTGAAAGATTCAAAGAATATATAAAGAATGTTTTTAGTTACCGATTCTTGTGTTATATTTCTTACAACTTCATGCAGAATTGACCCGCATGTCCATGCAGAACTGACCTGCATGTCCATACAGAGCTGACCTACAGGGGCCGCCAAAAAAACTTGTCACGCCCCGCTTCCCGGTGTATGGGGAGGAGACAGGGCGAGGCCTGCTACGTATTTACTCAGAAGTAAACACGTTAAGCGTAACTAGGCAATATAAAGTATAATACACAAGAGACAGGAATGTAAATGAACAACAACTTTATTTATTAAACATTTTTTTACAAGTACAACTGAAATGTAAATACATAAGTAAAAAGCGATGCCTAAACAATGGCATAACTGAAATGAAATAAATATGTACAAGTGTCTAGAGCTCTAGGTCAAATGCAAACTGCTCCAAATCCTCAGTGCTGAGCTCGGACTCTAATGCGTCCGAAACACCTGACAACATTCCAAAGAAAGAAGAAAAGAATGTCTTCAGTGAACAATCGCTCGGTAAGTCTGAGTAGAGATAGAACAGACAGAAAGAATAAGACTAGTAATGTTTTATTATATTATTAACGCTGTTATTTGTAGCTTGGAACAGAATATGCCAGTGTATACGAGAGGAGTCCCACTATTCCGGAGACTAAGCTATACGGAGCATACGGAACCATTCAGCCACGGTACAACGGCAATGGATATTTAGGTTAGGTATATTAATGTTACAGTCTCGTGCCACTTCTAACACATTCCGTACCAATCTACCCATTATAAACCATGTAATGTCTTTTGTATTGATTGTATTGGTTTGTTATATATTTATGGACAACTTGCCGAAACCATTATATAAGTAGATGGAATGGATATAAATGGAGAGTCATGTAGATGGAGTATATCCATGGTTCGGTTCAGTCAATATAGATTGATTTAGATTGAATAGACGGATTCATGGATTCATGTTGTATTGTAGTTTACACTTGAATCATATTCAAGTCAGATCGATTAGATTAAGACTCAGTCAGAGTCAGTCATTTTGAAAAAAAAACTTGAAATCCTGAATTAGTTTTGATGTTATCGGTAACTACTGCACATGGACGGCATGATTTGTGTCTTTTTCCAAGACAGTTACCGTATTGATAACACCGTTTAATAGATTTTCTATCTTAGATAGGTAAGCACCCATATTCTTCGGCTCCCTGAGGCTCAAGAGAATTGGCCCCGCTTAAACCTATATTTACTAGGGTCCTTATTGTAATTTAGCATAACTTGAGGTGGTTTTAAGTAAAAATAATTTTGATATATTTTCAAAATACACCTCAAGTATTTAATTATCATGTTTAGGGTTTTCATAGATGTATATTTTATAAAAGTGACATTTCTAGTGAGTAGAACCTAGTTTTCATTGTATATAGTATTTTAATAAAATATTGGTATTGTTTTGTATTTGGATGATATTTTCATATAATGGTGATTCCTTTAATTTAGAAAACTAAGAATATTTATATAATATAATTAAAATAGATATTTTGATAATAGTTATATATATATATAATAAAAATAATTTTATTTATTTGTTTAGAAATCTCATTTTCTAAAGAAAAATGCATTAAACTTCCATCGAGATCGAATGCTCCTTTTGGAGGTCTACATCTCGCTCTACTAGGCCCGAGGATGTACGATAACCCGCACCATCCCGAACGGATTCCCCAAAAGTGGGTTGTAGAGTCGCAATTGCAAGGAATTGTTTAACACACATTTTAAAGAAATTGTTTTGCAAGTTAATGGTATTTATTTGTAATGTCGTATTATCCTATTAATATATTCCCAAAATCTCATCATGCTATGTCAAAGATGTGTGTTGTGATTAGGTAGGTCGTTACCTCATGCGTTATCTAAAGATAATATAAGTTTTATGTTGATTTATGTCGAAACTAAAGTATGTGGTATTTTACCGTTAAAATACGATAAAAGTTGCAATAAAGATTCTTTTGGAATGAAACTTGTTTTAATATTTTTGTTAAATAATATATGAGAGTATGGTATTTTCTTGTTTAAGAAAAATAAAGTTTTAAAGGAAAACCGAATCGGAAGTCGGATTAACTCCGCTTCCGTCGGGTTTTAGAATTGAAAGTTTTTAGAGTAGAAGAAGAGAGGGGGAGAGTGGACTTACTGGCTAGGGAATAAGAGAAGAGGGAGAGGAAACTAAGGAAGGCGTCGGGGCGTCGTTTCGTCGCCGGAATCTCCTTGGAATTTCGCCGGAACTTCACCTTTTGCTAACTCCACTTGCATACTAATAGGATTTGAGAATTTTTTGAGAGTTTTGGCTGGGAATTTCTGAGTGAGGATGGGTGAAATGGAGTGTGGTATTTATAGGGAAAATTAGGGTTTAGAGGGTTAAAAAATACATTAAAATTTTCATTAAAAATTGGTTTAAAGGCATTTTATTGTTCTCTGGATCAATTAAAAGTAAACAAACAATATGAGGGTAGTGGGGTAGGCCAAAGGGTGATCGGGTGAAAAGATCATAGCTGCCTCTACGGATTAGCCCGGCGGTGCCGGTCCCCACTGCATGTGTCGCTGGTCCAAGTCTGGTGGAATGGGCTTGGATTGATGCCACGTATTGGTGTCGCTTGGCTTTCTTTAGTGCACATATTTGATTAATCTGTAACCTAACATATTACGTGTAGTGCACGTGCAAACCCTTGGGCTTCTAAAAGATTAAAGGAAAATTAAATAAAAAGATAATGTGGCTGGGGGGATTCGATCACAAGGGCTACGTTATAGCAGTACAAGGCTTTACCAATGTGCTACAAGTACTTTCTTTCTATTCAAAAGTAAAGCAAATACTTATAATGTACACAGGATTGCAAATACCCCAATTGTACATTAGTTTTTAAACAATTTTTTGTACATTGAAATTGGAGTTGTTACACGCCTTCTCCGCCTCGGGGGTCGCCAACCACAGATCGTAGCAATCAGATTTCATCTTACCCCTATTATACCGGACATGACCCTGCATTCTTATAGTGAAGCCTCGATAAATAGCCTGAAGATCGAGTCCTCTATGATGGTCATCAGAATCAAGGGTCTGAAATTCGTAATCGATCTGCAAATACAAGAAATTAATGTCGTTAAATTATAAGTGTCGAACGATTGTAAATTTATTTTGATAAATCAAATAAAAATATTTAATAATACCTGAGCATGCTTAAAGAAGATATCAAAGGAGCGCTTATGCTGATCACCTCATTCAAGGTGAAGAGGATACTTCTTGAAGTGACGGCTCTCATCCCCCATATACTGGCCGAACTTCTTGGCATACTGGCCACTGGGTCGGCATCTGGCGGTAAAGAGGAGGAGGAATGGTCCTTGGCCCTTAGCGGCATCAGGCTTCAGCTTGTGGGATTGAGTCGGCCATCGAGTCCTACGGATGAGCCATGGCTGCCCTGCATCTGTAAAATATATTGATATATATGCAATATCAAGACAAAACAAATTATGCGTACAATAATAAAAAAAAGGATATATACTTGGGGCGATAACAGCACGAGCCTGAGCCCGGGCAACATCATGAGCGGGTCGATAGTTTCTCCCACGAGGAACGGTCGGTGGCCCTAACGTGGATGAATCCCCTCCAACTAGATGATAAAAATGACGATATAAGTAACTTCTGAATTAAATAATACATGATAAATTTGAAGTATTATATATGTAAAGAATACTAATCTGCAGACTGCGCGGAGGGTATGGATGGTGCGAGAGCTGCCTGTGCCCCGGATGTGGAGGCACCTATCCAAATAGAAAAAAAACTATACAAGTAACTTCGAAATGCATATGCATGTATATCTATAATATAACAATCAAAATGAATATGCGTGCAATATAGAATATATAAATGCACCTGATGCAGGTATGGTATCTAGGTGCACCCTGGATGTGGAGGCACCCCCTACAATTAGACAATAAAAATGACTATATAAGTAACTTCGAAATGAATACACGTTTATATCTATAATATAACAATCAAATGAATATGCATGCAATATAGAATATATAAATGTACCTGCTGCAGTGTGGGATCTAGGTGCGCCCCGGATGTGTAGGCACCCGCTACAACTAGACAATAAAAAATGACTACATAAGTAACTTCAAAATGAATATGCGTGTATATCTACAATTTATCGTTTAAAATAAATGAATATGCATGCAATATACCTGTGGGTGCACACGATACAGACGGAGGGGATACGGATGAGGGTGCAACACCAGCCCTTTGGAGCTCTCTACGTAGCTCCCCGAGTGCAAGAACCGCTCTACCCATGCTGCTCGTGGAGTGGCCTCCACCGCTTCCCCTGTTGCTGCCCCTGCCCCTCACTGCTTCCGACATCTCCATCACCCCTAGATGTATAGATGGTTGAAATCATTACATATGCAAGCAATACATGTATATAAGAGAAATAACAATAACAATACATGTATAGATCATATAAAATGTAAAGACATAATATAATATTAATGATAACCTTTTTCATCTCGTAGACGTAATAGATGTCGTAGGAATATCTACTTGGATTTCATTATCAACATCATTCCTAACCCAAGTAACTATATGTTCAGCCGAAGACAATCTGTCTACGGAGACAGATGGTTGGAGCACTCTAAGTCTGCTCTTTTCTTCCTCCTCATCGCTGTCATTCATGCAATCTTCAAATTCTGCAACATCATAAATATCCATGGGTTTCCATAGGCATACAACACTCCATCCCGAATGCTTCAAGCACTTTGAGTAGTATACTTGAAATGCTTGATGTGGAAAGATGAACGAATCATCCTCACAGTAAAATCGACAAGTGTTTATACTAGTTAATCCATATTCATCTTTTCAAGTCCCGAGGTGTCTCTCTACCTATTCTTATCGGTTCGTGTATTGTACCAAATACACTGAAATATATAAATCGGTTCCGATCGTCCCAGATATTAGATACTAAGTATGCAATCTAAACACCCATAATAAACCACACCGTTCAATCCTATGGTTACAACCCCACTATTTTGGGTGATTCGAGATTTTTCCATGTGCTTAACTTCAAATTTGTATTCAAGGACATCGAATCCTCTGTAGTATGCAACCTCCATGCTAGGATACTGAGCTAGACTTCTTGCGTCTCTCTCTAATAATACGAACATGTTCGGATCTTGGATCTAACAAAACAAATTATGTGGAAAATACATAACGATATAAGTATAGATTAACACTAATTGAAAAAACATGAGATTCGAATATCTTACATGATCTGCAAACCAGTCGCAAATATTTTCTTGATGATATTTATCCAATCAATCATCAGTCCAATTAGGATGCTCCTCACACACTTCATTGTTATGAATTCTGTTATCAACATTAAATTTTGACGCCAACATTACATTATTTTATATGTTTACATATATAAAGAACAATAAATGCAAAACAGACTTACTCTCTAACTTCATTAAGACATCCGCTATTGATGAGGACAAATCGATGTATCTTGTTGACAAACATGGGTTCTACTCTTTTGTAATCAGCTTTACCGTATGTCCCGTCCTGAATTCTCCGAGGCCTGTTAACTTTCATCTCAATGTCTTCGTCCAGATATCGGAAACAAAATGTGGTTACTTCCTCTAGGAAATGACCTTGCATGATAGAACCCTCTGGTCGATTTCTATTGCGTATACAATTTTTAGGGACCTAAAAAACATATGTTAAATAAAGGAATACCAACATATATATAAGATAGCAAAATTTTTATAAAATGCATGAACCGAAAAATTCAAGGTACTTTTTGACGGGATACATCCATCTATATTGTACCGGTCTGGCAAGCTTGGCCTCGGTTGTAAGATGAACCATCGTGTGTATTATAATATCGAAGAACGACGGCGGGAAAATCTTCTCAAGCTTGCACAGTATTAAGGGGATCACAGTTTCTAGCTTCTCAAGCACCACAACATCGATATTTTTAGCGTACAATTCCTTAAAGAAGCAGCAAAGATCGTTGAGTACTAGACTGACCGATTCAGGAAAGGAAGTCCTACGGGCTAATGGGAGAAGATACTCCATAATAACATGGTGATCATGACTTTTCAGCCCATCAATCTTGCCTTTCAAAATCCTTATCTTCTTACTAAATGATCCTAAGAAACCTGTGGGAATTTTCAAATCTTGCAACACTTGCAGAAACCTTTTCTTCTCCGGTTATGACATATGATGCGCGGTATTAGGAAGTACAAACTTGGCTGGTTTACCCACTATCAGTTTAGAATACAATTCACTTCTAATTTTCCAGTCTTGAAGATCCATCTAAACACAGAGGTTTTCTTTTGATTGTTCGTCTTTATAAAAAAGCAAGTTAAGTACGTGCTCGGATACTCACTTCTCGATGTGCATGACGTCCAGACAATGACGCACAAAATTTGTTGACTAGTACAGTAGCTCGTAGAAAATAATTAACTTGTTCCAGTATGGTGGAGTGTCATGTCTTGCTGGATCTATCCCGAAGGTTACGTTATCATAACCATCCTACTGAGCAATCATGTTATCTCCGGAAAATGGGGCTGGAGGCCCCTGAAGCTCCAGATGACCATCAAAGTGAGCACCGTCAAGCCTGTAGGGATAGTCTAGTGGAAGGAAACGCCGATGACCACAATAACAAACCTTTTTACTATAAATCAACTTTCTCGATGTTGTATCTTGGTGGCAGTAAGGACATACTTTATAACCATGTATGGACCAACCTGATAGCATTCTATACGCAGGAAAGTCATTCATTGTCCACATTAAAGCCATACGCAACGTGAAGGTAGTATCTGTGTTAGCATCATCAGTCTCCACACCATCAGTGAATAAGGATTTTAACTCATCGATTAGTGGTTGGAGGTAGACGTCAATATTGTTTTCTGGTGATTTCGGTCCGTCAATAAGAAGATACATCATAAAGTAGGACTGATCCATAGCCAACCACGGTAACAGATTATAAACCATCATTACAATGGGCCATGTGCTGTGTGTTGGATATGTATGCCCTAGAGGCCATTATTGTGTGTGTATATATATATAATGGATGCTTGGACATATGTATGTATAGAACAATCTTGCTCGATATGATAGTATGCTATTTGGTTTTTCTTTATCTTAAAATGTGTATATGTTTTACTTGTTATTACATATCGCTAATACATGTTGATAAAGCCCGTAGGATTATTGCTTGACTACCTGCGTTACGATAGCGATCATACATGTGGGCGCTTGGTAGTCCATAAGAACATACTTAAATGTCCCTAGTCGCAGAAGTATCGAGACTGGGCATCGATATTCCGAAGCAGACTGGTGTATACGTTTCTATACCCTGACGAGGGGCGATGATTGGTCCCACAGCCATTGGTGTCTGGCACCTAAGATCGTATACATTTGTTCACTGCGGGTGAGTACACTGGAAAGACTCGCCGAGAACTTCTAGATAGTATTATACTTATCGTCAGATAGCAATTCTCAGATGACATGAGTACAGGTTTTTCTTTAGACCTGAGATCGTCATTTTTCTTGTCTGAGTTCCCACTATACTTAGATTACTACCCTACCACGGCTTTAATAAATCGTGCAAACAGGTTTTAGTTGGATACAATCCCGATCCATATAGAGGTAGTGAGAGATTGTTAGGGATTCGTCTCTCCCGATATACGGAGTCGATATCGCACCGTGTTCGGTTGGCCAGCACCAAAAGACTTTGGATAAAGCATTTGAGATTTACTAATAGTTAGATCAGTAGTTTCTTGGATTGGTCCTGAACTACATCAGCACGAATTATCGGGTTATTAGGGTCTGACATTTACCAAACCATAGACCCGGTATGCGATATTCTTAGACGAAGAGACCGGACTGTACGGAGATTTTCACAGATAGGCTCAGTAAGGGTTCAGATGAGCTTTCTCATCGGCCTTCCTCTCGACAGATACTTGGGTAGCCGTTACGAACAGCTGTGCTGCTGACATGCTTGTGGTTGTGAATTTATCCAGTAACTCACTGCTTGCGTACTGTCGAGTCTTTAGAGTCCCACACAGAGGGTTTCCCTAGTTCACGAGAAATGATGCAGTGGCCGTATTTTGATACGTGTAGGGTTTCGATTAAATACATGTATAGCTATACAGACTTTAATCAGGTAGATGATGATACTGGCCGGCTTAGGATTAAGCTGGATTATTAAATCAAGTATTGATTTAATAATTTACATATATATATATATATATTTCGATATATATATATATTCTAGTATTATCTTCATTGTATTATTCTATCTCTTTGGGTATTCATATTTTGATACAAATACGGTATATACGGAGATGTATTCTTGTATTTATACAAGTATGCATTCTAGAAGGAGAACACCTCATAATTGGATTTTCTATTTTTTATAAATAGATATGAGGTAGAGGGATGAGGTGGCAAAGGCATGGAGAGGGGGATGGTGAATAGCATGGACAAATGAATTGTTAATTCATTTGTCCAAACTATTCAAGTATTGCTACCGGTTTTTATGCTTGAATTTTTTTTAACAAAACTATTATTTTGTAGCATTTTTCACAAGACTTAGCTTATTCTTCACTTGAGCTTCTCTCTCCTCTTTTGCTCCAAGTTCTTGAACTCCTCCTCCTTCTCATTCCCTATATTCTCATGAGTTGAGAATCAAAGGATAAGAGATAGTAATACACTGGAACACACACAACTACATCTCCATGTTTCACTTCTTAGCAAGTTTTGATTCCTAGCTGCTTCACTTGCCTACTTATATGAAGCTAGAGCCTTGAACTATATCTCTCGGGTGGATCATCTAAGACCAAGGATGGCCGGCTTACAAGCTTGATCCCACCGCCTCTAGGGGCTAAAGAAGAGGATTTGAAGACCCGAAGGACACGAATCCTTAGGTATGATTTTCTATCCGAATAGTTAAACTCTTAGTTGTTTACTATTTTAGTGTTTGGTTCAGATTCTAGGGTGGTTGTTTCTAGCGCCTCTTCGAAAATTTTCATTTTTCATTCCGCATAGGCCGTGGTTGTAGCAGCTAGGGCACTAGAAACATCAACATGGAATCAGAGCCATCCAAACATTTAAAACTAGTAGTACATGATACTTACATTTCAAAATATAAATTTTTTCCATATTTTCAAACCCCGAATACCATGTTTCTGTCCCAATTCTCAAACTTCACTTGAAAATTTATTTGTATATGCCATGTGACTCAAAATGTGTTTTAAATGGTCCTGTACGAAGACGAACCAAAACAGAATACTTTGGGCCGCCACTTAGCCGCTAATCTCGGCCCCGTTTGCATCGTTTGGCTCCTTTTTTGTACAGGTGCTTGGATTTTAGGAATTTTTGGCACACTTCTTTTTTGCCCAGATTTCTTGTGCTGTTTCTCTTTGCTTGCGGGCATTACAGAAAATTTTTTACTCGAAACTTTTGCATCGATAATATTTGGATTGGAATTGAGAAAAAAATTTGACTTTACTTTTCTTGATGCCGAAGTAACTTTCATCAACTAACACTATTCTGATATGAACCATTAGGAGTAATTGTAATGGTAGCAAGTGGTTGAGTTCAGTAGTTCCTCATAGAAAATTATTGACTCTAGAGATATGGTAATATGGAGAAGACAAAATTATTTGAAGCACGCACAGAACCGAAAACACCCCTTGTTTCAAAGAGAGGAGGACGGGTTATTTGTTTATGTGTTTCAAACGTCATCTAATTGCTATATGTCATTTAGACAGGGTTGCACATATTTGTTTCTGCTGCTGTGATGTTTATCTCTGTGATGGTTTATATGGATCGTTGTGTTGGATAGCCCCTCGTTTGATATTGGTTGTACAGTTATATCATCTGTATATTCATTATTACGAGACAAGTGTCCGACATGTGGACTTTCATTTCTTCTCGTTTGTATATTCTTTTATTGGGACATAGGCAGGTTGAGGTCGATGTCACCATTGTATATTATTTCTTTTCTGTATTAGGGTAAACCCGCGGAGAAGTGCTTGAATAGACGGTTTCTAGAGTGCGCTAGGTGGTCGTTTCGCAGTGGTGAATTCGAGCCGCCTTGCTTTAGAATTAGCAGGCTATTCACCACACTTGTAGGGGTATTAGGATGACCATGATGGAGTGCTCAAGTTACTGGATTTCATGAAGTGTAGGGTGGCCCATTCATGACTTTGAGTGCGGGTTGCCTCACTTCTGGAATTAGCAGGTAACTTGTCGTGCTCGTAGGAATCTTGGTTCTACATTGTATGGGTTATCCACACGACCGGGGAACGTCGAGTTTCATTTGCGGCTCAAATGAAACCCGAGGCTCCTATATTATCCACTATTCCATATTGTTTATCGCATGTTTGTGATGTTGCTTATATCATGCCTGAGATGACTATATATTTATATATAGATATAGATAAATAAATGGTGTATATGTTTTGCATCTGCACTAGCCCTACTCATGCACTGCCTTAAGTTAAGTAACCTTACGGTGAAGTTCCCGGACCCCGCGGTGAATGCGGTTGGCATATACGTACATTCTATTTTCGTTCTTTTCTTGTGTGATAGGAATTAATTGATGGGACCGCATTAATTTTGATTAATGCAAGGAAAAATAAACCTAAAAGATATTATCAGAATCAAATTTCAAAACCACTTGGTTCTTTTAAAAACTACTCGATAATCTACAAAACCAAATATTTTCAAAATTGAGCTTGAATTGGTCGTTTCAAAATCACTAGATTCCTTCAATGATATCAAGTTCATTACGTTAAAGGTTTTTCGCCAAAAAACAACCGTAACCCTCCGTCGTTTCCTACAAGTATTACTTAGTACTCTTGCAACGTATGTTGATCTAGTCAAGGCGTAGTGTACGGTAGCTAAGCAATTCTTGTTTGTAGCAAGAGATGCGATTATCTAGGGCAGTCGTGTAACCATGTTGACCTAGTCAAGGAGTTATGCGGGTGTGTCTAAATTAATCAATATAATGGCAGGTTGAACTTGACTATCGGTTTATGATATGTTGACATAGTTAAGATCATGGGCCATTAGGGGAAAAAACTACATCGGGAGTTTCAAATATATATGAAACTTGCTAGTGTCGCATACCTTCTAGAGTGTGGTGACTAGAGTGGCTTCCATCTAGATTATCACACGATGATAGTTGGGTCCCAATCCCACTTATGAGTAGGATTACTCTTGGGAGATATTTTTCACTTCACAATTACCTAACCTATTAAGTGTCTAGAAAGGTGTCAACGGGGCTGCGCCTCTGCGGAAACGGGGTTTATTTTATTTAGGTCAATGCGAGAGCATAGGAAACCTCCCTCAGAGTACCAACACCCACCTGACTGAATGGTTAGCGAACTTGTAAAGTATGAATGATCCCAACTAGTTCTCCATTTAAGGTTTGAAGGAAAATTCGAGGAAACAGTGGGAGCCATCCTGATTATATAAATTAAAAACCAATCTAATCTTGCAAATGCGCACGCTGGATGTTTCTTTTCCCTCTCTCTAGGTAGCAACCATGTCACGTCTTAATCAAGATAATAAAATGTGTGACTTGACCGAACCAGCTTTTTACACTAGGCTGGGGAACGTCAGTTTGACTTTAACTTATGAAAACTGTCATGAGTATGAGCAAGAGAAGAGAATTGCATGGACTTCCATTTGATCCTGATGAAGGAGAAGCATTCTAATTCATCTTCTTCAGGTGTATCTTTTATTATGAACCATTTTTCAGTCATTCCTACCTCCTACGTACTAGATACTGGATCAGGATCTCATGTTTGTAATTTATTAAAAGGATTGAGAAAAATTAGGATAATTGGACTTGGTGACATGTCCTTCAGAGTAGCGAACGGAGCATAAGTTGATGTTACTGCCGTCGTTGAATATCACCTAGTATTGCCAAGCGGCAATACTATGATTTTGAACAACTGCTACTATGTACCTTTCATTCTTTGCTATATTATATCAGTTGTTTTACTTGATAAAGATGGATATAACTTTGTTCTAGATAGAAATATCATGAACATTTACCTTAATCAGGTACTGTTTATAGATGGTACATTATGTAATGGTATCTATGTTCTAAATCAAAACACAGTTTTCAATGTATAGAACACACGCAAGAGGAAGAGTTCAGATGTGAACGAAACCTACTTGTGGCATTGTAGACTTGGTCATATCAATGAGAAAAGACTAGTCAAGTTGAATAAGAATGGATTTCTGAATTTGTTCGAATTTTCTTCTTATGAAACTTTCCAATCTTGTCTCAAAGGAAAGATGACCAAGACTCCGTTTACGGGACACACAGAGAGAGAAAGCTACAGAGCTCTTAGGAATTATATACAGTAATGTATGTAGTCCAATGTCTACACATGCGAGGGGTGGGTTCTCGTACTTCATTACATTCACTGATGATCTCTTTAGGTTCGGATATGTATTTCTGATGAAATACAAATCTGAAACTTTTGAGAAATTTAAGGAATATAAGAATGAAGTAGAGAATCAGACTGGCAAAAATATTAAAATCTTTCGATCTGATCGAGAAAGGAAGTACTTGAGCACAGAGTTTCTAGATTATCTAAAAGAGAATGATATTCTCTCTCAGATTACACCTCCGTATACACCACAGTACAACGGTGTATCGGAACGGAGGAATCTCACCCTTTTGGAGATGGTTCGCTCTATGACAAGTAATGCTGAGTTACCTTTTTCATTCTGGGGATATGCGCTTTAATCAGTGGCATATCTATTGAATGATGTTCCATCCAAATCCTTGCTTAAGACACCATTTGAAATATGGAATGGTAAAAGACCATATCTTAAACGATTTAAGATATGGGTTTGTCTAGCTTACGTTAAAAAACATAATCTGGATAAACTAGAGGCACGGTCAGTTCTATGTAAGTTTGTGGGATATCTAAAGAATGGTTATGGATATCTGTTCTACCACATCGAGGAACAGAAGGTGTTTATTTCTCAGCACGCCACCTTTTTAGAGTGGCAATTTCTTGCACAAGAAATTAGTGGGAGCATGGTAGAACTGGAAGAAATTCTGGAACCACAAACTAAAACTGAGGATTTGGTGGAACCTCAAGGTTCAATAATCACGGATGAACCTCAGCCACTCCGCAGATCTAGTAGGATTTCTCATCCGCCTGAGAGATACTACGGTTTTCTCATAGATATGGATCGAGATGATTGCATCTTGGAAGAAAATGATCCTACTAGTTTCGAGCAGGCCATTACTAATAGGGACTCTGAGAAATGGCTAGATGCCATGCAATCCGAAATAGAGTCCATATACACCAACATAGTTTGGACCTTGGATATTGCTTCTCCTGAGGTAAAACTCGTTGGATGTAAATGAATCTTGAAAAAGAAGATCGGTGTAGATGGACAAGTGGAGACCTATAAGGTAAGACTTGCAACAAAAGGTTTCATCAAAGACCCGGTGTGAAATATGACGAAACCTTTTATCCAGTAGTTATGCTAAAATCCATTCGGATCCTACTTTCCATTGCTGCCTTCCATGACTATAATATCTGACAGATGGATATAAAAACGACATTTCTGAACAGAAGTTTAGAAGAGTGCGATTATATGGATCAGCCAGAGGGATTCAAAGACAGTGGGAGCAGCGGGAAGGTGTGCAAGTTGCTTAAATCCATTTATAGATTAAAACAGGTATCACAGAGCTGGAACATCTATTTTGATGAAACAGTCAAGGAATTTGACTTCATCAAAAACGATGATGAGCCCTGTATCTACAAGAAAATTGTAGGTAGGGCTGTTGTATTCCTCGTCTTGTACGTCGATGACATTCTTCTGATAGGAAATGATATTCCTATGCTGAAATTGGTCAAGCTGTTCTTGTCACAAAGGTTCTCCATGAAAGACCTGGGTGATGCCTCTTACATTCTAGGGATATAGATCTACAGAGATAAATCCAAGAGATTGTTAGGAATATCACAGTCTAGGTGTTCATATCATTATTTTACACTTTTATACTACCCATTCTTGATCGTATTGCATATAAGTAGGTGCCTTTGATCCGTATTTGCTACATAATTACAGGATACAGGTTCTCAGTCCAGAACAACGCAAATCACACATAGTTGTGACAATTCAGGATAACTGCCGACAAACGGATAAAAATATGGGTTTCGGTCATCCACATCCGTCAGGTGCTGCTTACCAGAATAAGGGACAAGATCAAGTGATGGTCATTCGTGTCGAGAACAAGAACAAGACACAAGGTTGGCAGCACGGTGCTCGAGGGATATCCAAGACACAAAAAATCAAATGAATTAATAAAGAGAGTGAAAAAAGTTATCATTTTGGACTGTTGAAAATCTGAGAATGTTTTGGAAGTATTTTGCAAATGTGAACCTATTAAACAGAAGAAGAGAGAAACATGAGAAAGCACAAGAAAAAAGAAGATCCAAATCCAAGAATAGACCGTGGATCAGCGAAGTTTTGAACGTATTGGCCGTGGATCAGCGGCTATGACGTGGAGAAACGTGTCGATATTTTATGGGTGTTTTGGTCATTGTATAAGGGTTCATAAAAAGACCCTAGGGTTTCACTTCAATGCCTATAAATATTCCAGACCAGAGACAAATAAACCATGTATTATTTTCCCTATGTTTAGTTTTAATTTTGTGTAAATTTCTTCTTCTTTTTCTTCTTCTTCTTCATCTTTCCTCCATTAAAATTGTAAGAGAGCTTTTTGAGTGGATGATAAATGAAGTTTGAGTGTTTTATATTCATGTCTTGCCTCAATTATTAACTGGTTTTTATTTACTTGCTCTTATTTTCTTAGTAGTGTAAATTGTTATTTAGTCATTTTCATTTCTTCTTTTTCTTCTATTCTATTTGTTTATCATTGCAACCATGAAACTCAAGTGTGATTCTTGCTCATGTGAGATCCTAAGTAGTTAGTTGTCGTATTCTATCTCATTTTTTTCTATCTTCTCTGCTTGTTTTATTTTCCTTTTTTTTTATAATGAGTGAGTATTTTTCTCACTTGTTAGAGTAGGATAAGAAAAGTTTGAGAGAAGGAAATCTCCCTCACTCTTTCCTTTGCCGAACAGCTTGAATTCAACTCCCGTCAAAGCATCCACAATCAGCTCCCTACGACACCCTATCCTTTATAATAGTGGTGACACCCTAGTGAGACCGGTTGTGGTTGGATTGACCGGAGGTTATGACCAAAGGGATGGAACTAAGCGTTGGAAAGCCTAGCTTATACTCTCAAGTATCCTTCCTAGTCGTGCTAATCCTCATTGTTGCCGATTATCATAACATCAATATCAAGAGCGAAAAATGAAAGAAGTGAGTGAATTCCTAACTCAAACTAACCTAACCCTAACCCTAACAAGCTTTCATTAATATACATATTCGAACATATAGTTAGTATCGAACAAACTTGGACAAACTTGACTTAACTCATTAAAAGATCAAGAAAAAGACTCCTATCTCTCCGTGGATCGACACGTACTTAACCAGTTAGGTCCCAAGCGAACCCATCTTGATTGCGGAATAGAACATTAAAAATGTGGTGAGAACCTTTCAATCAAATAGCGCCGTTTCCGAGGAGACGGTAATTTATTTCTTTTTGTAGTTTCGGGTTAATTTGTGAATAAAAAACCATAAATATCATCTTTTTATTCTTTGGTTCATTTTGTGCGAGTGTGTAGGATAGAGAGAAGAGCAAGTTTAGTGACAAAGTCATGGAAAGTTAGACCCACATCTTACGGCTACATCGCGACGGATCAAGATGAAACCACGACTAACCGTACCAAAATCTGGAGCAAATTCAGTGGCAAAATCAAGAACCAGAGAATAAAAATCAGAAGAAGAGAACAAGTTTAGTGCACAGAAGAAATTTGGAGGTCTAATTCTCCAATTCCACCATGAAACCATGGCTAAGAATAAGTGTTTGACTGCGGATCCGCAGCCTAAATATTGTTTCAGGGCCCAAATTTTTTTGTGAGTACTTCTTTCTTCTAGAAACCCCCTCTTAGTTATACTAAATTGCCTTTTCTGCAGTATTCTTTGCACAGACACTCTCCCCTTTTCCAATAAATTGTTTTTGTGCAAGATTCTTTGCGCCGCCGCCAAATAAAATTTTTGAAAGTGTTTTAGACTTTGATTGTGATTGTTTTGCATAATACAGTCTTTAAGGGGTTATAAGACCATTTTAGATTGGATGTGGATTTCATCACCCTTCCTAAAACCCCAAAAATCACAGAAAACATACACATCACCATTGAGCTTAATTAAAAAATATCTAAACTCGGCCAATTAAAGACTTGTCGTGCTCAATAGGACAGCGAAAGGCTGTGGGCATTGTTCGCACCTGTTCAAATGTGCACAGACATGCATGTGCACCTGATGAACTTGGTCAATTGACTTGTGCACATATGCACCTGATGCATGTGCACCTAATGAACTGGGTTAAAATGATTTACGCACCCGTATATATGCACGCATCTGTAAGTGCGCACACATGACATGAGCGCACATGCAAGTTGCGTATATCAAGGGAAGGAAAGTTCTTGGAGATGAAATATTTATCAAATAAAAACATGCATTTAAATAAACATTTTATTCCATAGGGAAAAGATCACCAGATATGGGATCAAAAATAGAAGGGTTAACAAAACAATAAACTAAGTTCTCTAAAACCCTCTCAGCTTTATCCACCATATCGAAATGGCGATTCCCACAAAGATTCGCTCCCCATCGATCAGTGCCGTGCTCATCGGCAAAAGCAGACATGATGGCCCGCTGAGCTCATATCCGGTTCAGCAAATGAATGGAGCGGTCCCTCAGAGGCTTGGAAATCAAACAGGCCTCATGAACGCAATCGATATTGTCCTCCGCTGCGTCGGTATCGCCAGAGTCATGTCCTTTGGATGAGGAGGAATATCATCTCATCCGATGATGAATAGAACTGATGGGGAGATGTTACGCCCCACTTCCCAATATACGGGGAGGGGACGCGGCGAGGCCCGCTACGTATTTACTCATAAGTAAACACGCTAAGCGTATCTAAGCAATATAAAGTAAATGTATACAAGATATGGGAATATAAATGAACAACAACTTTATTTATTAAACATTCTTTTACAGATACAACTGGAATATAAATACATGAATAGAAAGCAATGCCTAAACAATGGTATAACTGAAATGAAAAGTATGTACAATGCCTAATCGCTTACCGGATGCATCACAATGCACTTCGAAACCTCCAGATTTGTCCGGTATAATGCGAATAGGTGCTGATGTCAATCTTGACTTGAGTTCTACGAAAGCCCGTTCACATACTTCTGATCACACGAATTCTTCATTTTTACGTGTGAGCTTGGTTAGGGGTGTTGCAATCTTCGAAAATCCTTCAATAATACTTCTGTAATATCCTACTAATCCCAAGAAACTTCGAACGTCCTTCACTGACTTCAGTGTCGGCCATTCTCTTACTGCTGATACTTTAGCTGGATCTACAGAGAGTCCATCACTTGATACAATATGTATGAGAAAACCGACTTGATCTAGCCAAAACTGGCACTTGCTGTACTTGGCGTAGAGTTGATGCTGTCGTAGAGTTTCCAGGATAATTAGTAGGTGCTCGGCATGTTCTTTCCGATTCTTAGAATACATCAGGATGTCGTCGATGAAGATGATAACAAACCTGTCTAGGTACTCTCGGAAAACTTGATTCATTAGGTTCATGAATATAACTGGTGCATTGGTCACTGCAAATGGTATCACAAGAAATTCGTAATGTCCATAGCGAGTTCTGAGTGCCGTTTTATGGATATCAAATTCTTTGACCTTCACCTGATGATAAGCCGAACGAAGATCTAATTTGGAGAAAACGCAAGATCCACTTAGCTGATCGAACAGATCGTCGATGTGCGGGAGTGGATACTTGTTCTTTATAGTTACATCGTTCAGAGCTCTATAATCAATGCACATTCGGTATGGACCTTCCTTCTTCTTCACAAGTAAAACTGATGATCTCCAACTTGAAGTGCTGGGACGAATCCATCCTTTTGCCAATAATTCGCCCAACAGAGTACGGACCTCCTTCAAACCTTCAGAACTTAACCGATACGGTGCTTTAATCACAGATTGTGCTCCAGGTACTAAATCAATACTGAATTCAAGAGCTCAATCGGGAAGCAAACCTGATATGTCTTCAGGAAATACATCGTCGAACTCTCGAACTACCTCTGGCTTCGATCCTTCCTCCGCTTGAAGTGTTACAATTACTGCCTTCTTCGGTTTTGCCTTGTATGTGCTTGGCTCCAGGGTACGGTCTCCACTTTTGAAATAAAAGACCGGATGCTCTGGAATCTCGAACACTACCCTCCTTTGGAGACAGTCGATGATAGCGTAAAAAGTTCCGAGCCAATCCATACCCAAAACGACATCGAAATTCGGTATATCCAGAACCTTGAAGTCAGCATAGAATTCTCTGCTGCAGACGACCACTGGACACAGGTCGTATCCCATTACTGCCTTTAGAACACTGTTCCCTGAACTGATATTCCAGCTGGATACGAGAGGTTTGACTAGAATCACATGAGTTTGGACGAACCGTTGCGACATAAAGCAATAAGATGCTCCCGTATCGAAGAGTGCTAGTGCAGGAAGTGAGGATACTAAGATTGTACCTAAGTTATGTGGGATGGGTTTAGGTATAGGGAAAATATATATAGATATGTATATAGACAGAAGGAATGTTTTGAAAGGAAATTGTTACCAGTGATGACTTGGCCGGTGGCTTCAGCTTCTTCCACAGTCATTGTGAAATCGTGTCGCCTCAGTACATTCCTCCTTGCTGGAGGAACATTCCTTTGTCCGTTCCTTTGTACTTGGGGTACATTCTGTTGGGCTTGATGGAACCGACGAAGAGGACGTGCAGTCGGTCCACGTGGAGGTGGAGCAGGGAGAGTGAGTCGTTGAGCAGGTGCCTTGATGGCTAGGCACTGCTGATAAGTGATTGCTGGCCTGGGTGCAGCATTTGGGTTGTGTTACGAGGACAAGACCTAATGTCATGAATAGCTGAGCCGCAGACTAAGTAAAAGCGATTTGTATGCCGGCAGTCTTTCGCCAAATGTCCATCTCTCCTGCAGTAGATGCAAAAGGCTGGGTTGGGCCAGTTGTTCGGTACTCCGGATCTCCTAGACACAAATTGTGGCCTTGAAGAGGCTCCTCCTGCCATTTGAGTGGCATGGCGCTTCATTTCGGCAGAGTGGGGTCTACCATTCATCTTCACCACTGCCTCATATCGACGGGCAGCTTTCTGGGCCATCTTGTGGGTTGGGAAATCCTCTGTATCTAAGGCAGCTTGGATTTCCGAATCTAACCCGTGCTGAAATCTTCTGGATCTGATCTCAGCAGTTGGTATCAAATGTGCTGCGAACCTGTTAAAGTCTTATGTTATCTGTGTAATATGTGATATTTGAAAATCGAACATTGAGATATTACCTACTAAGCATGGTAAACTCAGAGTCATATTCATCCACCGATTTGGTGTATATAGAACCCTGTTATAGGTGAATGAACTGCTGCTCCATGTCTAATCGGGCAGTCTCTGGAAAGTATTTCGCGTCGAAAATGTCACGAAAAGTCCTCCATTCGATAGGTTGGTCAAGACAGCTTTCTTCCGCTTTCCACCAAACTCGGGCATTCTCTGTGAGCTGCAGCTTCGCAACTCGAACCCAAGCGATCTCTAGCACTTGTGCCACTGCCAGGTCATCTTTAATACTCTGAGCCCATTCCTCAGCTTCAAGAGGGCTCAAGAGAATTGGTCCCGCTTAAACCTATATTTACTAGGGTCCTTATTGTAATTTAGTATAACTTGAGAGGGTTTTATGTAAAAATAGTTTTGATACATTTTCAAAATACACTTCAAGTATTTAATGATCGTCTTTAGGATTTTAATAGATATATATTTTATAAAAGTGCAATTTCTAGTGAGTAGAACCTAGTTTTCATTATATATGGTATTTTAATGAAATATTGGAATTTTGTATTGAATTGAAATGGTATTTTCCTGTAATGGTAATTCTTTTGATTTAGAAAACTTGAAATATTTGTATAATATATTTAAAATAGATCTTTTGATAATACTCATATATATAATATATATTTCATAAAAATAAATTTTATTTATTTTCTAGAAATCTCATTTTTCTTAAAAATAGCATTAAAAGTTCCATCGAGATCGAATGCTCCTTGCAGAGGTCTGCATCTCTCTCTAATAGGCCCGAGGATGTGCGATAACCTGCACCATCCCGATCGGGGTTCCCCAAAATGGGTTGTAGAGACGTAATTGGAAGGAATTAATGAATACTTTTTTTTAAAGAAAACGGTTTTGTAATAGTTTAGGGTATTTTATTGTAACTCGTGATATCACCAAAAACATTGCCCAAAGATAAATCGTGCTATGTCAAAAATGTGTATTGTGATGAGGTAGGTCCTTAGCTCATGAGTTTTCTAAAGGTAATACAAGTATTATGTTGATTTGTGTTGAAACTAAAGTATATGGTATTTTACCGAAAAATATGATAAAAGTTGCATAAAAGATTCTTTTGAGATGAAACTTGTTTTAATGTGTTTGTTAAAGTTTGTTAAACGTTATATGAGAGTATGGTATTGGATGATTTAAAAAAAGTTAGAAATTTTAAAGAAACACGAAACGGAAGTCGGAATAACTCCGCTTTCATCGAGTTTTAAAAATTAATGTTTTTAGAATAAAAGAAGAGAGGGGGATAGGGGACTTACTGGCTATAAAGTTAGAGGGAGAAGGGGGAAGCTAGGGAAAATGTCAGGGTGTCTTTTCGTCGACGGAATCTCTTCGGAACTTCGCGTCTTGTTAACTCCGCTTGCACAACTTCTTGAACTTGAGAATTTTGGAAAGTTTTGGCACTTGATTTCAGAATGAGGAGTGCCAATGGATAGGGTTGTATTTATAGGGTAGGATTAGGGTTTAGGAGGTTAAAGAATGCATTAAAATTGGATTAAATGATGTTTTATTATTCTCTGGAAAATGTGCAGAGAAAATAAACAACATGAGAGAAGTGGGGTAGGCCAAGGGGTGCTCGGGTAAAAATCTTAGAGCAGTACCTACGATTTAGCCTGGCGGTGCCAGTCTTATAAGTCCATGTCACACACCCCTCGGTTCATGGGGAGGCGGACTATGTGAAAAACGATCATCAAAGCATCGCAACACGGACTCGAGCTCACGGATCGGCACTAAACCTTAACTAGCAAACTACATGAGGTTTAACTACTCGGATTCAAAGTTATACCTTACAATACAACTCCTTCGGGTCTTCATCGTCGTCCTTCTCGTCATCGTTGGCTCCAAGGATCGTAACGGATCGCGGCTACCTCGAGTCAAAAACAATCCACCCGAGAGTCTATAGTCCGAGGTTCTATCTCGAATCTAAGATAACTACGGTTTCTAGTTTGCTAAGCTAGAAGTCATAGATGGTGTAGAGTATTTAGATGAATTACTTTGTCTCTTTAAACCCTAGGATTCTCAACACATGAGAGCTTTAGGGTTTTGAGGAAGAAGAAGATGACTTGGGGAGAGAGAAGGTGTTTGTGATACTGTTAATGAATAATCACTCATCCTTGAATAATATGAAGCATACAAATATCTCTTGATAAATATCTAGAAAATATCAAGCATGCTTCATTTAGTTCAAATGGTGAATCACCTCATGAGTCATGGTTCATTTAATGAAAACCTACACCTCATCTCTTCCACCTCATTTTAGGTTTAATCAAAAAAGAAATAAACCCTAATAAGGCGTCTCTTTCTAGAAGCTTTCCCGAAAAATTATGAGAATGCCCCTCAACTGTATATACATACCCGTATCCATATTCCGAGGAATATGAATACAAAGAGACGAAATAAACCCATCAGTATAATACTAGGATCCGGTTTAAACCAAAGCCTGCTAGTATTATCCGCCCGACCACCGTACATGCACAAGTGTACATAAGCGATCAAAGCCCTGCCATAAAACCATACGACCTCTACACCTTTTGCCCGGTGCAGGGAAACACTCTGTGTGGGACTCTAAAGACTTGACGCTACGCTGGCAGTGGGTTTAATCACAGGCCGCAAGTGGTACTAGCTGTACGTAATGGTCCCCAGGTAGATGTCGATAAGAAGACCGATGGGGTAACTCATCCGAACTCCTACTGAGTCTGAATGTGACAATCTCCGTACAGTCAGGTCTGTTCGTCTAAGAGTATCGCATATCGGGCCTAGGGGAATGGTAAACGTCAGACCCCTAATAGTGGTATAAGTCATGTCGGAGTGTAGCCCAGAACACCCTAAGAAACTACTGGAACACCTACCAGTAAATCTCACTTGCCGTGGCCACGAACTTTGTGTAATGGCTCTCCAACACAGCACGATATCAACCCTAATACTGGGAGAGACGAATCCTTTCTAACCGCCACTGCCTCCAAGTGGTTCGGGACTGCACCCAACTACTACCTGTTTGCACGACTTCTTTGAGCTGTGGTAGGGTAGTGAACAAAGTACAGTGGGAACACACTCGAGGCGAAGTAGCAGTCAAGTCGAGGGACTAAACTGTACTCATGTCACCTGGGAACTGCTACCTGACGATAGGTATAATAACCATAAGCAATTCCCGACAAGTCCTGTCCAGTGTACTCGTAACCTAACGAGCACCTGCATACAATCTCCAGTACGACGTACTAATGGCTGTGGGATAGACCATCTCCCTTCCTGGGATGAGAAACGTATACACCAGTCTACTCCGGAGTATCGATGCCCCGTCTCGATAATCCTACGACCAGAGACCTGTATAAGGATGTGCTTGTAGATTACCTAGCCCCCACTAGTGTGATTGCCATCACAACGCTGGTAATCAAGCAAAGATCTTAAGGGCTCTACTAATATGTATAAGCGATATGCTAAAAGAAACATATGCACATATCTGAGTAGAAACAAACCAAGTAGCATACTACCATCTTGAGCAAGACTGTCAATATAACTGTGAATATCCCAAGCTTCCATTAGTAATATACAAGCCAGTATGATACAATAATGGTCTCTAGGGCATATACACTAACAAGTCTTTATGGGCATCTCGCTGGTCGTAGTCCGGTAGGGAAGCTTGGATCTTTGGCCACGTGTTTGTGTAGCTTGGTTTTCCCCAGTGCATGTGTTTGATTACTCTGTAACTTATCAACCTACGTGTAGTGTACATGCAAACTCTTGGGCATCTAAATGATTAAAAGAAAATTAAATAAAAAGATAATGTAGCTGGGGGGATTCGATCACAGGGACTATTTCACAACAGTGCAAGGCTTTACCAATGAGCTACAAGTACTTTCTTGCAGTTCAAAAGCAAAACAAATACTTATAGTGTACATAGGATTGCAAATACCCCAATTGCACATTAACTTTTAAATAAATTTCTGTACATTGAAATTGGAGTTGTTACAGGAGAGGAGATCCCCTACGGATTAAGAGCTTGTGCATCACGATGTCGTATTGATCATCCGTAAGAGCGGGATTAACCAAGCTTGCAGCAAAACGAGAAATAATTTTCTTGATAAGAACCACCCATGGTTGCTGAGGAGCATATGGGCGATTGCAGGACATGGCTCTTTCTCTGTTGAAATGGTTCTCTGTGAAAGTGAGGGAGGAGATGAACATGTCTTCAGATTATAAAGAGAAGCATTCAAATCTCGGCATAGAAATTTTGCATGTCATTAAATTGGAAACAATTCCCAAAGTTTGACCAAAGAAAGTGTTGAAAACGAGGTGGATAACACTGAAAATTATGGGTCATCAGTCTGCACATTTATATTTATATGCGCACTTGATGGAAACATCATTTAGAGAACGTGCGCATTTATTAATGAAGCTGAATCACCATGGGCGCAACGACATGTGCAATACACGTGCACACCTATTAATAAATCTGAATCAACATGTGCGCAACGGTACATGTATTGCACATGCGCACTACAACAGATGCTTCCAACCGCACACCTAATAATGAATTTGGATCAACATGTGCACAACGGTACATGCAATACATGTGCGCACCTATTAATGAATCAGAATCGACAGGCGTGCACCGATAAATGCAATGCACGTGCACACTATCTTAAGTGCGCAGCTGCCCAAACAAGCAGATGCTTCTAAACGAAGGAACAATTTTTTTTTGTTGAAATGAATTTAACAGATCAAACTAAATTGATTTGGGATCAAAGATCCAGCGATATGCATGTCACCATTAATTGATATAAATCAATTAAATATTTTTAAATCATTCAAAATCATATTGAGATCAAAACAAACTGAACAAATCTTAATTTCTTTTCTCCTATAAATAAGAGCATCATATGAAGAAATACGGACGGAAAAATCCTCCTATAAGCTTGAAAAAAAATCAAGACTTCTTCTTACTCGGCAAAACTGTGCAAGGTAGAGAAAAACTTTTCTTTTCATCCAGTAAAAAGCTTTTGCTTTTATACAGGAGCTTTTGCTTCTCTTCGAATCTATTGATTCGCTAAAAAGAGATCAAATGATCTTAGGATTCATCCTTCCCTCTTAAAAAAATAAGAAGAAGAAGATGCACACCATCAAACGCATCTATACGTGATATGAAAATCAAGGTTATAAGAGAAGAAGAATAGAAGATAAAATAGAAGCCATGACTTCTTAAATGAAAGCTTGTGATAAAAACAAGTGCGCACCAAAACCAGTGTGCGTTTAATAAAAATTTTTGCTGCTCTTGGGAAAATAATCCCCGGAGATGTGCGCATCCAAATCAGTGTGCACTTAACAAATTCTGCCTCTAAAGGCATGCACATCACTTAAAATCATGTGTGTGCACTTAAAAAAATCTGCCTATAAAGGCATGCACATCACGCGGAATTCACGTATGCGCACTAAATAAAATCTGCCTCTAAAGGCATGCGCATCACGTGGCCCTCACGTATGCACACTTGATGAAATCCACCAATGTGGACATGTGCATCACGTGACACTCACGTGTGCGCACTTCATGAAAACAGCCTATAAAGCATGTGTGTCATGTGATACATACATGCGCAATATCGCTAAAAGGAAACGTGCATACCTACGTGATTGTTAGAGATTTTCTGTGTTTAAATTTACCGCAATCAACACGGTGTCGCTTGGTAGCTAGCCGGTTGAGTACGGGTCGATCCACAGGGAGAAGGAATCCTTTTCTTTATGTTTTAACGAGTAAAGTTCAAAAAATTAGTGGTTTTGTTATAAGATCTATGAATGAGAATAAGTTGATAAAAAGCTTGCTAGGGGTAGAATTAGGTTAGTTCGAGATAGGGATCTTCTCACATCTTTCAATGCCTTAGTTATGAATATAGGTGTTAGGGTAATCGGCAACAATGGGGATTAGCACGACTAGGAAGAAACTTAGTTTCTTCCTTTTGGTCCTTATATGTCCGTTCTTGGCTCTTAGCCCTAACCTCCGGTTAATTCAACCACAACCGGTCTAACTAGAGAATCACCGCTATCTTGTAGGATAGGATGCCGTAGTGAGTGGATTATGGTTGATTTAAAGAGAGTTCATAAAAAAATTATTTGGGCAAAGAAAGGAATGAGAGAGATTTCTTTCTCTCAGACCTTCCCTATCCTACCCCTAACAAGTAAAGAATTACTCACTCATTAGGAAGATACAAATAAAATTCATTTTTTTAATTTTAATTGATGGCCTAAATTGCAGATAAATAAAGAAAAAATAAAAGTGCAGATAATAAATTGCAGATAAAAAGAATGCGAGATAAAATAAAATAAAAGACTTACTTTATTGATGACCTCTCAAGAACGCATTACAATTGGATTTAAAATTTAGATCTAAAAAAAAGAATAAAAAATAAAGAGAGGCATGCCTTCATTTGGCTTTGAATCCACTTATTTATAGATAGGAAAAACCCTAGGTTACATTCTGATCCATACATGAATTTACCAAACTACCCTAAAAAAGCTGGGTCAAAGCACCGACACCCCACCGACACGTGCAGAGCACGGCCGCGGAATCGCGGCAGAAGAGCTTGTTTGGCCGCGGTTCCGCGGCCATTTAGTGGAGTCATAGGCCCATTTCTTCAGGTTTTCTTCATGCTGCTTTTATCTTCTGTTTTCTTCACTTGCTTTCTCAGAATCACTTCAATCTCCTTCCAGATTTCCAACTGTGCAGAATGATGTGGAGTTTTGCCTTGAGCTTCGCGTTGAAGTCTTGGATCTTGTGCTGCCCTTGTGCTTTATGCATTGAAATGCTCAATGACTTTCCATTTGCTCCTTGAACTGGTAGGCGGCATTATACGGATATTGTGTGGAAACCCGTATTTCTCTGTTTGTTGGTCGTAGTCCCACATTTGTAGCGACTTTTCATGATTTCACTGTAACGAACTAAAAACCTGTAATTTGCAACTATTTAGCAAATATGGATCAAAAGTACCTACTTATATGCAATATGATTAAGAATGAGCGATATAAAAATGCAAAAATCTGATATGAACAACTACCCCCAAACTTATTTTTTGCTCGTCCCAAGCAAAGCCAATTTTATTCTCAAAAATTCCTAAACTCACTTTCGCAGGGAACACGATTGCACTGAGCTCATGTAACAAACCGTTAAATCTCTAGGTGTCCCTAGTAGGAGGAGTGTTGTCTCCTGAAGGTTTTCAGCGGATACTACCCACAAAATCCAATCAATTTGGCCATTGACTCTAATTCCTCAATTCAGTATTCTAGTAAGAAATTCTATCATCTTCAACTTAGAAATCATCAACCCGTATTTTTCACTCACTTTTCATTTAACTTAAGATCGTATATGTTTTGCAAATCTATTAAGCTTTCAGCATCTTTTGAATTTCCCTTCTAAGGTGCAATCTCAACTCAGGAATTTTTTATCATCTTTACTGAAGATATAAGGCCTATCTTTTCCCATCTCTCATCCAAACCCCGATCATATACCCCTATGTGTGTGTAATTTTTACCCCTACACTTGGAAATTCAATTCAAGCTATCATACTCTTGTCCATGTCCAAAGTACTTTTAGTTGGTGAATTTTAGATGAAATTGCTTATACATTCTTCATGCGACCGTTAATACTTCTTGAGATACTAAACGACCGATTAAAAAATGTGCTTGCGCATTTAGGCACAATTCATCGTCTTGTAATACCTAAGGCTTAGCAGTGATTCCCAAACCAGTTGGTCTAAGGCACTAGGTTATAAAGCACCCTCACTATATTTTTTTTATGCTGCCTTAAGGAATTACAAAACCAGTGTTCATTTTTTTTATGTCTTTTTATTCACCATTTATACTTTTATTTTATTATCCTTCATACTAAGGATTTTTGACAGGAGCATTTCAAGGTATCCTCTACTATTCCAAGTTTCAAGATGTGTGTAAGTGCATGTAGTAGGGTTTACATTTTCAGGATTTAGACTAAAGGTTCAGAATTTATTTTTCAGACTTACACTTCAAATAAAAATTTCGATACTCTTCCCATATTTTGACTTAGCCCAAGAACTGAACTCAAAATTTGCCTATTTCTAAATAAACTGCAAGGACATATATTTTCTATAATTAAACTTTAAGAAAGGTTATTTTTAGGGTTTTTAATTTACCAAGTTTAGGATCTAATTTTTCCTAACTAGTCAACCGTTATGTTGAACTTAAGTCAAATATGGCCAAAATTGAACTTTTCAATTTTTAAATTTTTTCGATTTTTATTGATTTTATTTTTATATTATTATATTTTTTATTTTTTATTTTTTATATTTTATTTATAAAGACGCAATGCGAAATTAGATATGCAAAGAAAGAAAAAACAAATATGTAAAAAAATAAAAATATGCTGATGCAATGCAAAGATAACTATTTACAATCAACCTCCACCCCCAAACTTATCGAAAGCAGTGTCCTCACTGCTCCCTACGGCATCTACTAGACGCAGCCTCACTGGTTTCACCCCCCGTCCCCTCGATCATGATTGGGAACGTTCCTTGCTTGCCAGCAAAGTGGTCATGCCCTGCTCCAAACCCCTCACTCGCTGATTAAGGTTGGTCATCATTCCTATTAATCTTTCTACCCCCCTATGGGTTCTTCTAAGTAAGCGCGCTTGCGCAGCGGGGGTAAGCTCTTCATCGCTCACGGTTGAGCTCGAGCTGGGTGTCTTTGCGGGCACGTCTTCGGCCGGCTCGGTGCGCGACCATAAATCATGTAATCGTGTATAGGATGTGAAGACACCCTCAAGAAAGGGTCTAATGGGAATCTCACCATGCATATAAAATTCGAATTCCTCAACAGGGAGGAAATGGCGACACAGTTGTGTTACCAATATAGGGTAAGGATAGTTGGCAGCCCTCTTGCCCGCACCAATCGAGTGAAGTAAAATAGTGCACATATCATAACTAGGGTTTCGTGTCATCAATGTGTGCACTATATGGAGGGATGGTGTGAAAAATGTCGTGTTGTGAGAACTACCAAAAATATTATTTTATGCCTAACGGCACACAGTTAAGACATTCGCAAAAAGGGTTCTAGCCTGGATGCCTTTTCATAGCTCCCTTGAACAGTCGTTACCCATTAAGGGTAAGTTGTCCTCGAAGCGGAAGGGTTGGTCATGAATGGAGAGTCGTGGAATTAGGATAACTTCGTGGATGAAATCCCTATCAATTATTATTTTCCTATTCCCCCACATTAATCTAAGGTAACCGTGTTGTGCAAGACTACCCTCATCCATGCATTCATAAAAACGGATGACAAGATTTAGAAGTGCGAAGGAGTTCGGATAGTTAAATAAGAGAAAGTTTCATCCGCGCCTTCGGATTTCATCACCGAAGTAACTACTATAAATCGTGTGGGCAAACATTTGGGAAAAATCCCTTTCAAACTGAAGTGTAGGTGCCATTGAATTAAATTGCAGGGAAAAAATTTCACAGAATGGAGTTCAGAGACGCAAACCTCCTCTGAAAATTTCAGAGGATGAAGACAACAAGCGGCGGCGTTTTCGCGGCAGGAAGAGGGTATCGGCGGTGCTTGGGCGGCGGTTTGGAGGGATCTGCTGTGGAAACTTTGGCGGCGGCTAGGGTTTTGAGTTAGGGTTAGGAGGAGGCTCTGTAAATGCAGATATGGGGTCGGGGTGTTTTTATAGGGAGTGATTGGTTATTTGCAAAAAGCCCTCATTAAAAAAGGAATTTATTTGTAAAAAAATATTTCTTTTATTATTTATTAAAACTGAAAATTTACAAAAACACCCCCAAAAATTTGAATTTTTTTAATTTGTTTTTATATAATTACAAGTGGTACATACCCCCAAACTTATTTGAAATAGTGTTTCCACTATTTGTGGCTGGATAACCGAAATTTGGGGGTAGATGGAGGAAGATCAGTTAATGTAAATCGGCTCCTGCAACATCAGGAGCTCCTCCGAAGGGTCCGCGGTGAGGAACGGTTTAAGCCTGTGTCCATTCACTTTAAATAGTGAACCGTCCTCCGGATTCTCTAAGTCGATCGCACCGTACGGATATACAGTACGAACAAAAAAATGGCTCTTTCCATCAAGATCTGAGCTTGCCGGGATGGAAATGTAGCCGGGTGTCGTAAAGTAATACCTGTTGACCAGGTGTGAAAGTTTTGTGCATAAGGTGTTCATTGTGAAACACCTTCGTTCGATTTTTTACGGCAACCGCGTTCTCGTAAGCTTCATCCCGAAGCTCGTTGAATTCATTTAACTGCAGCTTTATATGGCTGCCCGCATCTTCGAGAGATAGATTCAGCTCTTTTATCGCCCAAAATGCACGGTGCTCTATTTCTACTGGAGGTGGCAAGCCTTTGCGTAAATAAGCCGATAAGGAGACATGCCATGGTTGGTCTTATAGGCGGTTCGAAATGCCCAAAGGGCATCAGTAAGTTTTAAAGACCAATCCTTGCGGTTCTTGGAAACCGTCTTCTCCAATATCTGCTTGATTTGCCGATTTGAAATCTCGGCTTGCCCACATGTTTAGGGATGATAGGGCGTTGATAGCTTATGATTAATGGAATATTTCGGCATCAACGACTCGAAAGTTCTATTACAGAAATGAGTTCCATTGTCGCTAATGATTGCTTGGGGGTGTCCAAACCGGGAGATAATGTTTTCTTTGAGGAATCTAACGACAACCTTGTTGTCATTAGTTCAGCTGGGCACAGCTTCGACCCACTTGGAAACATAATCAATAGCGAGGAGAATATACAAGTTTCCAAAAGAATTGGGAAACGTTCCCGTAAAATCAATCCCCCAAACATCAAAAATTTCCACAACCAATATTGGTAGGAGCGGCATTTCGTTTCTCCTGGATATCCGGCCCAAGTGTTGGTACCGGGAGCACGTCTTACAGTAATCATGTGCATCTTTATAGAGTTGTGGCCAGTAGAAACCACACTGCAAAATCTTTTTGGCTGTCTTTCTAGGGCCAAAATGCCCGCCACATACTTGATCGTGGAAAAATGACAGCACACTCTTGAATTCATTGTCAGGGACACACCGACGAATAATCTGGTCCGGACAGTACTTGAACAGATAAAGTTCGTCCCAGTAAAAGTGTTTTACCTGGGATAGGAATCGGAGTTTGTCCTGTTTTGACCATTCATTCGGCAGTAGTCCGGTGGCTAGATAGTTTACAATATCCGTGAACTAAGGTTTGGATGATACTGTCAAGAGCTGCTCATTCGGAAAAACGTCGTTTATCGGAAAATGAAGCATCGGCGAAGAAGGGAGGCGTGAAAGATGGCGGCGACTACGTTTTCGCATCCTCTTTTGTCTTTGATGACAAGGTCAAACTCTTGGAGTAAGAGAATCCAACGGATCAGCCGAGATTTTGCGTCCTTCTTCGCAAAAAGATGGCGAAGAGCTGAATGGTCAGTGTATATGATGACTGGAGAGCCTATCGAGTAGGGCCTGAACTTTTCTATGGCAAACACAACAGCCAAGAATTCTTTCTCTGTTGTTGTGTAATTCAATTGGGCATTGTTATTGTTCAAGGTTCGGCTAGCATAATAGATTACATGTGGCATCTTATCGATGTGCTGTCCAAGGACAACACCAATGGAAAAATCAGATGCATCGCACATAATTTCAAATGGATGAGTCCAGTCAAGAGACGAAAGAACGGGAGCAGAAGTAAGTGAGTTTTTTAATGACTCGAACGCGTTCATACAGCTCGATTCGAAATCGAATGTGGTGACCTTGGCCAGCAAAAGAGTCAAGGGCCTAGCAATCTTGCTAACGTCCTTGATGAACCGTCTATAGAAACCGGCATAGCCAAGGAAAGCTCGAATATCTCGGACGCATTTCGGAGGAGGGAGATTGGAAATGACTTCAATCTTCACTTTATCTACCTCAATACCATTTTGCGAGATGATATGTCCTAAGACAATACCTTCACGCACCATGAAGTGGCACTTCTCCCAATTTAAAGTAAGGTTCTTCTCCTTATACCGGGTAAGGACAGCGTCTAGATGTAGCAAACACTCATCAAACGAGTCCCCGAAAATGGAGAAATCATCCATGAAGATCTCCAAGAATTTTTCCACCATGTCTGAAAAAATTCCCATCATACACCGCTGGAAGGTAGCGGACGCATTGCATAACCCAAAGGGCATGCGATGATATGCAAACATGCCGAAAGGACAAGTGAATGTGGTCTTGTCCTGATCTTTTTCGGCGATGGGAATTTGATTATAGCCGGAGCAGCCATCCAAAAAGCAGTAATATTCATGCCCAGCCAATCGTTCAAGCATTTGGTCAATGAAAGGTAATGGAAAGTGGTCTTTCCATGTCGCGGCGTTGAGTTTCCTATAATCAATGCATACTCGCCACCCAATTTGGGTGCGAGTAGGAATTAACTCGTTCGCCTCATTTGTTATGACCGTTATGCCTGATTTCTTGGGGACAACGTGAGTGGAGCTAACCCCCTGACTATCAGAGATAGGGTAAATTATACCACTATAAAGACACTTTACGATCTCCTTTTTAACAGCCTCCTTCATGACTGGGTTGAGTCGTCTCTGTGGATCCGTGGCTGGTTTAGCATCATCCATCATATGAATATGATGTTCAACTATCAGGGGACTAATCCCCTTGATGTCCGCCATAGTCCAACCAAAGGCTTGCCGATTTCTCTGCAAGACCGTCAAAACGGCTTTCTCTTGCTCTGAGGCTAGAGAAGCCAAGATGATAACAGGTAGGGTCTTATTCTCACCTAAGTAAGCGTATTTAAGGTGAGATGGCAACAGCTTGAGTTCGAGTGTCGGAGGTGAAACAATTGAAGGTAAAATAGGTGAAAAGTCTCAAACTCAAAGGATTCCAGTAGAGGTTCAAAATGAGTGTAAGCAACCGAGTCGGATGGTTCAGCTAACTCATCCGATAACTCAAAGGATTCAAACTCGGGTGGTGACTGGTCAAGTTCGTTTGAGAAAGTGAAACACTCGTAGTCATTATCTGGAGTAAAAGCAGTATCAGGTTCAAGGAGGAACGCACTAGTGGTATTAAGATTGCTATGATCGAACAAAAATTTCTCTAATTCACAGTCTTTCAGGGTGATCTCTTGGATTGAGCAAACGTCTAGTATATTAGCATTAGGTTCAGAGGGCTGATTCCCCAACTTAAAAATGTTGAGTTCAATTGTCATGTTTCCAAAAGATAGGTTCATCGAACCATTGCGACAATTGATCACAGCATTCGAGGTTGCAAGGAATGGACGACCGAGTATCACCGGAATTTGATTCCGGCGGTTAGCTACAGGCTGTGTATCTAAAACAATGAATTCGATGGGGAATATGAAGTCCCCTACCTTTATTAACACATCCTCTAGTTCACCCCTAGGATGGGTGATGGATCGGTCGGCCATTTGGAGAGTACAATGTGTAGGTTTCAGCTCTCCTACACCTAATTACTCATATACCGAATAAGGAAGTAGGTTAACACTGGCACCAAGATCCAAAAGTGTGCGGTTGATGTTCTTATCCCCAATAGTTATTGAAATCGTAGGACAGCCAGGGTCCTTTCGTTTTTGAGGTAAAGGTTGGGTAAGAGCATCACTCACGGCACTAGCTAAGAAAACTTTCTTAGGTACCTGTGATTTCCTTTTCTTAGTGCATAAGTCCTTCAAGATTTTTACGTAAGAAGGGACTTGTTGGATTGCATCCAAGAGGGGAATGTTAATGTTAGCCTGTTTAAACAACTCCACAATCTTCTCCATTTGTGGATTTTATTTATTGGATCTCAACCGGTTTGGAAATGGAACATTTTGAAAAATGGTTAAGTCCATTGCTTGTGGAGGAGATTGCAGAGTTGGAACGGATCCCAGTGCTGGTGCTTTCTTGGAGTGAGATGTGGGTCCGTTTGGAGCAGCAGAAGAAGTAGAGCCTTGTGAAGAATGGAGAACAGGCACCGAGGACGAAGAAGAAGAGAAGAAGAAGAAGAAGAAACGGCGGCCGGGGTGTGATTGTTAGAGATTCTGCATGTTTAAGTTTAGTTAATTACCGCAATCAAAACGGTTTCGCTTGTAGCTAGCCGGTTGAGTACGGGTCGTCCGCAGGGAGATGTGAATCTTTTTCTATGTGCATTAACGAGTTAAGTCCAATTTTCTAGATTTGTTTGTGATTATCTAAGTGTTAAAATGATATATAAAGAGAGCTTGTTAGGGTTAGGATTAGGTTAGTTTGAGTTAGGAGTCGCTCACTTCTTTCGTTGCCACTCTTAATATCGGTGTTACGGTAATCGGCAACAACGGGGATTAGCACGACTAGGAAGGAACTTGCGAGTATAAGCTAGGCTTTCCAACGCTTAAGTTCTTCCTTTTGGTGCTTGTCCGTCCGTTCTTGGCTCTTAGCCATAACCTCCGGTTAATTCAACCACAACCGGTCTCACTACGGAATCACCGCTATCATGTAGGATAGGATGCCGTAGGGAGCGGATTGTGGTTCAATTAACGGGAGTTGATTTAAGAAGTTGGGCAAGGAAAGAGTGAGAGAGATTTCCTTCTCTCAAACTTCCCTTATCCTACCCTAACAAGTATGGAAACTACTCACACATCATAATGAAAAGAAAATAAAACAAAGAGGAAGATAGAAAGAAAGAGATTAGGAGATAACAACTAGCTATTTGCGACCTCACCTTGGAAAGGATCAAGCGTAAGCATCATGGTTGTTTTAAGGATAAAGAAAAAGAGAAAAGAAAGAAACATCAATAAATAACAACAACTACTTATCAATTAACGATTACAAGCAATTAACATAAAAAGAGCAAGACAAGTATAATAACAAAATGAACTTCTTTATTCATCATTCTTCACTCACAAAAGCTCACTACAAGTTTTTCAATGGAGAAGAGATGAGAAGAGGAAGAAGAACAAGTATTCTAAACCCTAAAAAATACAAGATTAAGCACCCTTTGCTTCACAAGGTTCTGGGCTATTTATAGGCAGGGAAAGGAAAACCTAGGGCAACATTCAGAACCTTCATGAAAATACCAAACTGCCCCTGAAAGATCTTCAGCCGACAAGCCAAGACGGCCGCGGAACCGCGGCCTAGACCCCCTATTGGCCGCGGTTCCGCGGCCGTTTAGTAGAGTTGGGCCCTACGGTTTTTTGTGCTTCCCTGGTCCTGTTTTGTCTGTAGTTTGGCATATGTCTTTTCTGATAATCTTTTCACATCTCTTCCAGAATCCTAGTAGATCAAAAGGTGATTGGAAGTGGATCTTTTTGCCATGATTTCCTCGAGCTCCGCGTAGATTTCTTGGATCTTGTGTTGCCATTGAGCCTTGTGCATGAAAATGACATTGATTTGCCATTTTGTCTCTTAAACTGGTGTGTGGCAATAGACGGATAAAGAGCGGAGACCAGTGTTTTATCTGTGGTTGGCAGGAACCCGGATTTTGTCGTGTTTCTCCATGAATTTCACGTTAAGAGCCGAGAACTTGTATCCTGCAATTGACTAGCAAACACGGCTCAAGAGTACCTACCGATAAGCAATATGATAAAAATTGGGTGGTATAAAATTGCAAAAATCTGATATGAACAAATACCCCCAAACTTATCATTTGCTCGTCCCGAGCAAAGCCAATTTATTCACAAAAAATTTCCTAACCTCACTTTCGCAGGGAACGCGATTGCACTGAGCATGTGCAACAAGCCGTTAAACCTCTAGGTGTCCCTAGTAGGAGGAGTGTTGTCTCCTGAGGGTTTTTAGCGGATACTACCCACAAAATCCGGTCAAGTTGGTTTTGTAAAATAACTAAGATTCAAACCCTAAAGTTTTGTTTCAGAAAATAACAATTCTATTATCCTAAGTCTAGACTATCGAACCTTTATTTTTCACACCTCGCTTCTTATTTAACCACAGATTTTATATGTCTTTACGTGCAGTGCAAATAGTGTCGTTAAGTTTCCAGAAGGATCGATTTAAGTCATCATATCACACAATAAAGCCCAGACAAAAATTTTGAAAGGATCACATAAGTTTTATAAAGAGTTAAGCATTTTTCAAGTTTTGTTTTCCAGTAAAGTTTCAACTTTAGAATTTCTATCTTCCTTAACAGGAAACTAGGTCTTATTTTTCACTCCACCTTTTTCTTGTTTTCATTTCATACACACCTCTGTGAACGTGTAATAGTCTTTATCATAGAATAAAACCTTCATATCTCCGCTAAATTTTTTATAAAAGCCTGTCTTTTATCAAGATTATTCTCACACAAAGAACCGTTAGGAATTTTAACTCGGAGAGAACACTTGCTTGATTTTGTTTTAATCTGGACTTTCTAGGCTTCTTAGCGAGCTTTGGGCCAATGCACCCAAACCAGTTGGCTTTAGGGCATTAGGTGTAGAAACACCCCAGCGGACTTAATTACTCAAGTTACATAGGTCCAAAAACAAATGACAGTTTGGCGTGAAAATCATGATGATTCAATACGAACAGAGACATAACCGGCAGTTCAATTATTTTTTTTTTGAATAAAAGACTTGTTTAGTGGGTTCGGTGTGTAATCATTCCAATCAAGTTTCAGATGGGTTATTTTTCAGACTTAGTTCTAATTAAGGCATCAATAACATTCCTTCATATTCACTTCACTTCATAAACTATTCTTGATATTACTTATTTCAGAACAAACCTATTTGATCCTCAGAAAATCATTGATCTATTTAAAAGTTTTTAGACATAAAAGACTTGTCATCTAATTTCCAAAACTCACGACACGTGTAGTGTGATGTAAAGACGTATATCAGCTATAGTTAACTTCAAAGGAGAGTTATCTTTCAGATTTTCAAAATCTAAACATAAGATTTAGTTATTCTTATCTTATCAAACAAAACCGTCGAAATGTTGAATCAGAGTCCTCCCACTAGCTAACTTGACAGAAAAGTTTTATGTTTTTTTTTTTAGAAAATTTTCAGATTTTTATGGATTTTAACATGCAGATGCAAAATATACATATGAATGCGAAGGTTAGAAATGCGTACCAAGCGTACCCCTAAACTTAAACTGGACAGTGTCCTCACTGTCATTGCATGAAGAGATCATTTGAAGGGTCAAAATTGTCGGTTAGATATACACAAAATTTTTATTTTTATTTTTTTGTGTTTTTGGTTTTAAGAAAAAGAAAAAGAAAAAGAATATCCACAAAAATGTACAAAATGGTATATACATACCCCCAAACTTATTTGGAATAGTGTCCACTTGTTCTTGGCTGGATAACCGAAGTTTGAAGGTAGGCAGAGGAAGATTATGCAGGGTAAACCGGCTCCTGTAAGAACAGGAGCTTCTCTGTTGGTTTAGAGCTAAGGTACGGTTTTAGTCGGTGTCCGTTCACTTTGAAAAATGAACCGTCCTTTGGATTCTCCAAATCCACAGCGCCATGCGGATACACATTCCGCACAAAATACGGCCCTTTCCAGCGAGATCTGAGCTTTCCTGGATGGAAGTGTAGTCGGGTGTCGTAAAGCAGTACCTGCTGACCAGGTACGAAAGTTTTGCGCAAAAGGTGTTTATCGTGAAACACCTTCGTTCGGTTCTTAACGACAACCGCATTATCGTAAGCCTCATCCCTAAGCTCGCTCAATTCGTTCAACTGCAGCTTCCGATGGCTGCCCGCATCTTCGAGAGACAGATTCAACTCCTTTATCGCCCAAAATGCGCGATGCTCTATTTCGACAGGTAGGTGGCAAGCCTTTCCGTACACAAGCCGATAGGGAGACATGCCAAGATCGGTCTTATAAGCGGTTCGAAATGCCCAAAAGGCATCAGTAAGTTTCAGCGACCAATCTTTTCGGTTCTTGGAAACCGTCTTCTCCAGTATCTGCTTGATTTGCTGATTTGAAACTTCGGCCTGCCCGCAGATTTGGGGGTGGTAGGGTGTAGAGAGCTTATGATTAATGGAATATTTCCGCATCAAGGCCTCGAAAGTCTTGTTGCAGAAATGACTTCCATTGTCGCTAATGATCGCTCGGGGGTGCCCAAAATGGGAGAAAATGTTTTCTTTAAGAAACCTAACGATAACCTTGTTGTCGTTAGTCCGGCTGGGCACAGCCTCGACCCACTTAGAGACGTAATCAACAGCGAGAAAGATGTACAAGTTCCCGAAAGAGCTGGGAAACGGCCCCATGAAATCTATCCCCCAAACGTCAAAAATCTCCACAACCAAGATCGGTTGGAGCAGCATCTCGTTCCTCCGGGATATCCGGCCCAAGTGTTGGCACCGGGAGCAAGTCTTGCAATAGTCATGAGCATCTTTGAAGAGTTGTGGCCAGTAGAAACCACATTGCAAGATCTTCTCAGCTGTCTTTCTGGGGCCAAAATGCTCGCCACACGCTTGATCGTGGCAAAATGACAGCACTCTCTTGAATTCCTCGTCAGGGACACACCGACGAATAATCTGGTCGGGACAGTACTTGAATAAATAGGGTTCGTCCCAGTAAAAGTGTTTTACTTGGGATAAGAAGCGAAGTCTGTCCTCACTTGACCATTCAGTCGGTAGTAATCCAGTGGCCAAATAGTTCACAATATCTGCGAACCAGGGTTCGCAAGATACTGTCAAGAGCTGTTCATCCGGGAAAACGTCGTTGATCGGAATTGGAAGCGAAGGCGAAGAAGGAAGTCGTGAGAGATGGTCGGCAACTACGTTTTCACATCCTCGTTTGTCCTTAATGACAAGGTCAAACTCTTGAAGCAAGAGGATCCAACGTATTAACCGAGATTTTGCATCTTTCTTCGCAAAAAGATGGCGCAGAGCAGAATGGTCTGTGTAGACAATGACTGGAGAGCCGATGAGGTAGGGCCTGAACTTCTCTAAAGTAAATACGACAGCTAAGAATTCCTTCTCAGTTGTTGTATAATTGAGTTAGGCGTCGTTCAGGGTTCGGCTCACATAATAGATTACGTGCGGCATCTTGTTTATGTGTTGTCCAAGGACAGCACCAATGGCAAAGTCGGATGCATTGCACATAATCTCAAATGGGTGCGTCCAGTCAGGCGAAGAAAGAACGGGAGCAGAAGTGAGTGAGCTTTTCAATGACTCGAATGGAGTCACACAGCTCGAGTTGAAGTCGAATGGCGTATCCTTGGCCAGCAAAAGAGTCAAGGGCCTAGCAATCATGCTAAAGTCCTTGATGAACCGTCTATAGAAACCAGCATGGCCAAGGAAGGCTCGGATATCTCTGACGCATCGGGGAGGAGGGAGATTGGAAATGACCTCAATCTTGGCCTTGTCAACCTCTATGCCATTTTGCGAGATGATATGTCCTAAGACAATACCTTCGCGCACAATGAAGTGGCACTTCTCCCAATTCAAAGTGAGATTCTTGTCCTTACATCGGGTAAGGACAGCGTCAAGATGCAGCAAACACTCGTTGAAGGAATCGCCGAAGATGGAGAAATCATCCATGAAGATCTCCAGAAATTTTTCCACCATGTCTGAGAATATTCCCATCATACACCGCTGGAAGGTAGCGGGCGCGTTGCATAACCCAAAAGGCATGCGACGATATGCAAACGTGCCGAAAGGATAAGTGAAAGTGGTCTTGTCCTGGTCTTTTTCGGCGATGGGAATTTGATTATAGCCAGAGTAGCCATCAAGAAAGCAGTAGTACTCGTGTCCGGCCAATCGTTCAAGCATTTGGTCAATGAAAGGTAGCGGAAAGTGGTCCTTCCACGTTGCGGCGTTGAGTTTTCTATAATCGATGCATACTCGCCACCCAGTTTGGGTGCGAGTAGGGATTAACTCGTTCGCCTCGTTAGTGATGACCGTTATACCTGATTTCTTGGGGACAACGTGAATGGGGCTAACCCACTGGCTATCAGAGATAGGGTAAATGATACCACTATCCAGACATTTTACGATCTCCTTCTTCACAGCCTCTTTCATGACTGGATTGAGACGTCTTTGTGGATCCTGGGCTGGTTTGGTATCATCCATCAGATGAATGTGATGTTCAACGATCAGGGGACTAATCCCCTTGATGTCCGCCATGGACCAGCCAAAAGCTTGCCTGTTGCTGTGCAAGACCGCGAGAAGGGCTTTCTCTTGCTCTGGAGCTAGAGAAGCCGAGATGATGACAGGGAGGGTCTCGTTCTTACCTAAGTAAGCGTACTTAAGGTGAGACGGCAAAGGCTTGAGTTCGAGCGTCGGAGGTGAAACGATTGAAGGCAAGATTGGTGCAGAGGTCTCGAACTCAAAGGACTCCAGCAAAAATTCAAAACGAGTGTAAGCGACCGAGTCGGATGGTTCAGGTAACTTATCCGGAAATTCGAAGGATTCAAACTCGAGATGCGAGCGGCTAAGATCGTTCAAGAACGTGAAACACTCGTAGTCGTTGTCGGGCGCAGAAACAGCAGCAGGTTCAAGGAGGAACGCACTAGTGGCGTTAAGGTTAGCATGATCGAACAGAAACTCCTCGAATTCACACTCTTCAGGGGTGATCTCCTGGATCGAGCAGACGTCCAGTATATGAGCATTAGGTTCGGAGGGCTGATTCCCCAACCTAAAAATGTTGAGTTCAATCGTCATGTTTCCAAAAGAGAGGTTCATCGAACCATTGCGACAATTGATCACAGCATTTGAGGTTGCAAGGAATGGGCGACCGAGTATCACCGGAATTTGATTCCGGGGGTTAGCTACAGGCTGTGTGTCTAATACAATGAAGTCAACGGGGAATATGAAGTCCCCGACTTTGATTAACACATCCTCTAGCTCACCCCTAGGATGGGTGATCGATCGGTCGGCCATTTGGAGAGTACAGTGTGTGGGTTTCAGCTCTCCTACGCCTAATTGCTCGTATACTGAGTACGGAAGCAGGTTAACACTGGCACCAAGATCTAATAGTGCACGGTTGATGTTCCTATCCCCAATGGTAATAGAAATCGTAGAACAGCCAGGGTCCTTCCGTTTTTGTGGTAAAGATCGGGTAAGAGCATCACTCACAGCACTAGCCAAGAAAACTTTCTTTGGTACCTGAGACTTCCTTTTTTTCGTGCACAAGTCCTTTAAGATTTTCGCGTAGGATGGGACTTGTTGGACGGCATCTAAAAGAAGAATGTTAATGTTAACCTGCTTAAATAACTCCAGAATCTTCTCCATTTGAGGATTTTGTTTATTAGACCTCAACCGGTTTGGAAATGGGATGTTTTTAAAATTGGTTGAGTCTAATGCTTGTGGAGGAGATTGTGGAGTTGGAACGGATCCTAGAACAGGTGTTTTCGTGGAGTGAGAAGTGTGTCCGTTCAGAGCAGAAGAAGAAGAAGAAGAAGGAGAACCTTTTGAAGAATGGAGAATAGGCTCAGAAGACGAAGAAGCAGGAGAAGAAGAAGAAGAAGAAGAAGAAGAAGAAGAAGAAGCGGCCGGGGTGTCATCGTTGATCCGTGTGCCAATGTTGTTTTGCAGCATCCTTCCCGATCTCAATGTGGTCACGGCACTCACATTATGGTTCTGTTGTTCCAGAGCAACATGTACATTCTGTGGGTGACCGGGATTTGGGAGTGGCTGGGACGGGAGCTTCCCCTTCTCTCGCTCGCTTAAGGCCGCATTCAGCTGTGCAATCTGGGCCTCGATGGTCTTGATGCTTTGCCCGTGAGCGGCAGTGTGTTGCACTAAGGACTGAATGGAAGACTGGATGTTGGCAGTGGATTGTATCGATTGTTTAACGAACACCTCCAGACTTCGTTCGAGCGAGGAAACCTTATCGTTGTTTGACGGAACAAAGTTGTTTGGTGGAAAAGAATTGTTGGGTGCAAAGTTGTTCGTCTGATTTTGAAAAGGTTGGGGTTGGAAGGGCTGTTGAAATTGATGTTGAGTTTGTTGTTGCGCTTGTTGTTGCGGCGGAGGGAGCCTTTGGAAATTGTTGCCTTGGAATTGATTCTGATTCTGATTCCAGGCGAAATTGGGGTGGTTCCTCCAACCGGGATTGTAGGTGGAAGAGTATGGATCATTCCTCGGTCTTTGCTGGAATGCAGCATTAACCTAATCCTTTCCTTGAGATGGTGGATTATAAGGACACTCTTCGGTTAAGTGAGAAGGATCGGAACAACAAGCGCAGATGGTACGAAGGGGAAGAACAGGGGCAGGAGCAGGAGAAGAAAATTTGCTCTCTATGGCTTCAAGCTTTCTCGTTATTGCAGCCATTTCAGATTTCATCGCAATAGAGATATCAAGTTGGTGAATTCCTACCCTAGACTGACCGGTAGAAGTGGAGGTAGAAGAAGAAGAAGTCGGTCTGGTGCTCTCCCATTGTAGCGTTTGCTCCGCAAGGTCGTCAAAGAATTGCCACGCTTCCTCGTCAGATTTTGATAGGAAGTGGCCCTGACAGATGGTTTCCAACAACTGCTTCGTTGCTGGGTTCAGGCCCTCGTATAAGGTTTGGCAAAGTTGCCATTTCTCTATACCGTGGTGAGGACACTGAACAAGAAGGTTTTTGTACCGGTCAAAGCACTTCCAGAAGGGTTCAGAAGGAAGCTGAGGAATTGGTTGATTTCATTACGAATCCTTGCGGTTTTATGATTCGGATAAAATTTCTTTAGAAACGCTTTTACAAACTCGTCCCAACTGGTTATGGAGTGGGAAGCGGTGCTATACAGCCATTTTTCAGCAAGATCGCATAAAGTGAACGGAATGACCCGTAGACGTATAGCATCGTCCGACAGTTGGGTAGTTTTCATCATGGCACAAACGTTTTGAAATTTATTGATGAAGATATAGGCATCTTCAGATTCAAGCCCATGAAATCGTGGAAGCATGTTGATGAAGTGGGGCTTAATTTCAAAATTATCCCCATTGGCCGGTGGAAGAGAAAGGCAGGTGGGAAGTGCAGAACGGGTGGGATAGAAACGATCTTGGAGCGCGATTCGCTGCGGCGCTACAACAAGCGGTGGTGGTGGGTTATTGGTCTCCGTAGGAGGTGGAGCCAATCCAGGGGTAATCAAAGAGATGTTTGGATTAAATCCTGACATCGCGGAAGAAGAGGTTGGTGATGGTGAAGGTGAAGATGTATGAACAGAATTCCGGTCAACGTCGGAGTTGGCCGGCAAAGGTAAAGGTGAAAGAGGAGTGGACGGAGTTTCGACGTCTGAGTCGATCGCGTAGTCGGTAGCGACTAACGTAACGCGGACTAGACGGGCGCTAGTGTCCCGAGTCCAAGCGGACATACACTAAACGAGTTTAGTATAGTCAAAGCGGAGAAGGTGGGGGTAAGAAAACGTCAATGGAGAAAGGCGATGGGTGGTGGGTGAAAAATGGATTTTGGCGACAAAGGGCAAGATTTTGTAAAAGTTTTTGATTTTTTTCCTTTTTTTTATTTTATTTTTAGAAAGAGCTTGACAGAAATATGTACGGACTTACGGCTTTAAGCAATCACAAACAAGATATGCACAATCACACCTAGATCTAGGGTCACCTAGGTCTGCTAGACAGCTCCTAACTGTTCCAGAGGGCTAGAAATAGGACCTCAAACCGCCTCTTCTCCGTCAATTGCGACCAGGTAAGTGCCAGATAAGTGGGAGGTTGTCCAACGCTTTCGCGAAGTTCCTTAATTAAATAACCACTTGCCTTCGACACACTTGCCTAGACACCGCAAAAGTCAGATAGGATAAACGGCCGATGCCTGTAACTAGTCCTCTGTCCTATTGAGCGCGAAGTCCTTAGGGCTGAGTCTAGTATTTTTTAATTTAACAATGGTCAATGCATATGCTTTTTGTGATTTCTGGGGTCCTGGGAAGGGTGATGAAATCCCCACTCAATCTGAATTGGTTTCAAGCCCCTTAAGTCCGTATTAATGAATGCAAAGCGGTAAAAAATCAACTGCAAACAATTTTTATTTTTAGCACGGCGCAAAGAATCCTGCACAAGAACAGTTTATTGGAAGGGGGGAAGAGAGTTTGCGCAAAGAATGCTGCAGAAAACACAATTCAGTGGAGTTCAGAGGAGTGGGGAAGAGGAGAGAGAGACTCACAGAAAATTTGGTACCCTGAAGCCAACAAATGGCCGCGGTTCCGCGGCCAAACACGTGCTTAGGCCGCGGTTCCGCGGCAAGGTGTTGGATTGGGTCTTCAGTTTTTTTGTGTGTGCTTCTGTGGTTGTCTTCTGCTTGTCTGGATTTGTTGAATCTTGATTTGCTCACTGTATCTGCTCCAGATTTTTACAGTAGACCGTTTGCTTCGTTTTGATCCGTCGCGGGGTTGCCGCAAGATGTGGGTCTAACTTCCCACGTCTTTGGCACTGAACTTGAACTTCGTATATCCCACTTCTTTGGCTTAGAACTCGAACTTCGTATTATCCTGCACACTTGCACAAAAACTAATCAAAAATAACAAAATGGTTTTTTTTTACAATGTATATTTTTTTTGTTTTGTTTTTCGTTTAGCTTTATATTCACAAATTAACCCGAAATTACACAAAGAAATAAATTACCGTCTCCCCGGCAACGGCGCCATTTGATTGTTAGAGATTCTGCGTGTTTAAGTTTAGTTAATTACCGCAATCAAAACGGTTTCGCTTGTAGCTAGCCGGTTGAGTACGTGTCGTCCGCAGGGAGATGGGAATCTTTTTCTATGTGCTTTAACGAGTTAAGTCCAATTTTCCAGATTTGTTGGTGATTATCTAAGTGTTAAAATGATATGTAAAGAGAGCTTGTTAGGGTTAGGATTAGGTTAGTTTGAGTTAGGAGTCGCTCACTTCTTTCGTTGCCACTCTTAATATCGGTGTTACGGTAATTGGCAACAACGGGGATTAGCACGACTAGGAAGGAACTTGCGAGTATAAGGTAGTCTTTCCAACGCTTAAGTTCTTCCTTTTGGTGCTTGTTCGTCCGTTCTTGGCTCTTAGCCATAACCTCCGGTTAATTCAACCACAACCGGTCTCACTACGGAATCACCGCTATCATGTAGGATAGGGTGCCGTAGGGAGAGGATTGTGGTTCAATTAACGGGAGTTGATTTAAGAAGTTGGGCAAGGAAAGAGTGAGAGAGATTTTCTTCTCTCAAACTTCCCTTATCCTACCCTAACAAGTATGGAAACTACCCACACATCATAATGAAAAGAAAATAAAACAAAGAGGAAGATAGAAAGAAAGAGATTAGGAGATAACAACTAGCTATTTGCGACCTCACCTTGGCAAGGATCAAGCGTAAGCATCATGGTTGTTTTAAGAATAAAGAAAAAGAGAAAAGAAAGAAACAACAATAAATAACAACAACTACTTATCAATTAACGATTACAAGCGATTAACATAAAAAGAGCAAGACAAGTATAATAACAAAATGAACTTCTTTATTCATCATTCTTCACTCACAAAAGCTCACTACAAGTTTTTCAATGGAGAAGAGATGAGAAGAGGAAGAAGAACAAGTATTCTAAACCCTAAAAAATACATGATTAAGCACCCTTTGCTTCATAAGGTTCTGGGCTATTTATAGGCAGGGAAAGGAAAACCTAGGGCAACATTCAGAACCCTCATGAAAATACCAAACTGCCCCTGAAAGATCTTCAGCCGACAAGCCAAGACGGCCGCGGAACCGAGGCCTAGACCCCCTATTGGCCACGGTTCCGCGGCCGTTTAGTAGAGTTGGGCCCTACGGTTTTTTGTGCTTCCCTGGTCCTGTTTTGTCTGTAGTTTGGCATATGTCTTTTCTGATAATCTTTTCACATCTCTTCCAGAATCCTAGTAGATCAAAAGGTGATTGGAAGTGGATCTTTTTGCCATGATTTCCTCGAGCTCCGCGTAGATTTCTTGGATCTTGTGTTGTCATTGAGCCTTGTGCATGAAAATGACATTGATTTGCCATTTTGTCTTTTAAACTGGTGTGTGGCAACAGACGGATAAAGAGCGGAGACCAGTGTTTTATCTGTGGTTGGCAGGAACCCTGATTTTGTCGTGTTTCTCTATGAATTTCACGTTAAGAGCCGAGAACTTGTATCCTGCAATTGACTAGCAAACACGGCTCATGAGTACCTACCGATAAGCAATATGATAAAAATTGGGTGGTATAAAAATGCAAAAATCTGATATGAACAGGGTGTCATCATCAGTGACAACATTGTTGTGCAACATCCTTCCAGATCTCAATGTAGTCACAGCACTCACATTATAGTTTTGTTGTTCAAGAGCGACATGTACATTTTGTGGGTGACCAGGATTTGGGATTGGTTGAGATAGAAGTTTCCCTTTCTCTCGCTCGCTTAAAGCTGCATTCAGTTGTGCAATCTAGGCTTCAATGGTTTTGATGCTTTGTCCATGTGACGCAGTGTGTTGCACCAAAGACTGAATGGAAGACTGGATGTTGGCGGAGGATTGAGTTGATTGCTTTAGAAATGCCTCCAGACTTCGTTCTAGCGAAGAAACCTTATCGTTATTTGGCTGAACAAAATTGTTTTGAGGAAAAGAGTTGTTTGGTGCAAAATTGTTCGTTTGATTTTGGTAAGGTTGGGGTTGGAAAGGTTGCTGATATTGAGTTTGTTGAGGAGCTTGTTGTTGAGGAGGAGGCCTCTGGAAATTGTTGTTGATTGTTGTTGATTTTGATTCCAGGCGAAATTATGGTGGTTACTCCAACCAAGATTATAAGTGGAAGAGTATGGATCATTTCTTTGTCTCTGCTAAAAGGCAGTATTGACTTGATCCTGTCCTTGAGCAGGTGGGTTGTAAGGACACTCTTCGGTCAAATGGGATGGGTCCGAACAACAAGCGCATATAGTGCGAGGGGGAAGAGCAGAGGCAGGAGAAGGCGATGAGAATTTGCTCTCAATTGCTTCCATTTTTTGTGTAATCGCTGCCATTTTGGTTTTCATTGCAATTGACATATCAAGTTGATGAACGCCTGCCCTGTTGGATATAGTGCCCTCAGAGTTAATTATTGGATCGCAGGCACGTGATTGCAATGATTGAGGGAGGACCTATACCTATAGGACAGTCTTACTCGAGAGGTTTGTATACTATCTGGTTTTTCTTTATCATCGTGTACATGCTTTAGGTGACATTGTAGTTCACTATTACACGTTGATAGGAAATAGTATGCTACCATGGTTTGTCTTTATCAGTCGTGTACAGTTTTAGGTGACATCTTCACTATTACACGTTGATAGAACCCTTAGGATCCCGCTTGACTACCAACAGTATGATGGCGATCATATACGTGAGAGTTGGGCAGTCCATAAGCACATCCTTAAAGTGGTCCCTAGTCGTGGGAGTTTCGAGACTGGGCATCGATACTCCATTAGTAGACTAATGTATACAGTCGAGACCCCGACGAGGGGCGATGGCCGATCTCACAAGTCATTGGTGTCAGTTGGTTCACCTAAGATGTATACAGGTGCTCATTGGGTTATGAGTACACCGGACAGGACTCGCCGGGAACATGCTAGTTAGTATTATACCTGACGTCAGATAGCAGTTCCCTGGTGACATGTGTACAGGTTAGTTCATCGACCTGAGATCGTCATTTGTCTCGTGTGAGTTCCCACTGTGCTTTGATTACTACCCTACCACGGCTCAAAGGAGTCGTGCAAAGAGGTTTTAGTTGGGTACAGTCCCGAGACACATGGAGGCAGTGAGCGGATCGGCAGGGGTTTCGTCTTTCCCGGTATTGAGGGTGAGATCGCGCTGTGTCTAGGAGAGCCATTACATAAAGCCCTCAGCCGAGGCAGGAGATTTACTGGTAGGTATTCCAGTAGTATCTCAGGGTGTTCTGGGCTACACTCCGACACTACTTGTACCGCTTTTGGGGGTCTGACTTTTACCAACCCCCTAGGCCCGCCATGTGATACTCATAGACGAACGGACCGGACTGTACGGATATTGTCATTGACAGGCTCAGTAGGGTATCAGAATGAGTTCACTCATCGACCTCCCTTTTGGTCAATACCTGGTAGCCCGTTACGTACAGCTAGTATCTCTGACGTGCCAGTGGTTAAATCCACAGCCAAAATATTGACGAGTCTTTAGAGTCCCCCACAGACAGTTTTCAAGTTTCGGGCGAAACGTTGTAGAGACCGTATGATATATGGCAGGGTCCTATCATATACGTGCAGTACTGCACGGATCATGATCGGGCGGATCATACTAGTGGGCTTTGGTTTAAGCCGGATCCTAGTATTAGATTTGTTGGATTACTTTAGTCTCATCGTATTTGCATTCAATCGGAATGCGGGTGCAGGTATGTATATACAGGTGAGGGGTATCCTTGTGATCTGTCACGAGTTTACTTTAGATGTTGCCATATCTTTTTATTGTTGCAAACATTTGGATTAATGTTTGCATATGGAAATAATGAGCTAGAAATCATCATTTAGAGCATTAATTGTGACACATGCACAAGTGATGACTCATGGTCTCTTTCTTTGTGCATGTGTCACATAATGTGATGGATTTGTGAGTTGATTTGATGAGAGGAGAGAGAGGGGCACCCAAGGGTGAGGTTGGCTCTTGTATTATGATACTCTTGCTCTCATTTTATCATATGAAACACAACAAAAGAAAAAAGACCTCTTCTTCTTTTTCTTCCTCTAGCTCATTATATCCATTAATGGCTACACCTCTAACCTCCATCCAAATCAATGGATGCAAGAGACAAAGTGATCACAAATATTCTCTACAACAGCTTGGACACGTCGGCTAGCACACTTCGTGCCCGAGTTGCTTCGGATGAAGCGGGAGCCTGTAAAAAGAGTCGATGATGTGGTGCCCTTTTCCGACGAGGAGATTGAGACCGGAGATGCCGCGAGGAGCTTGGGATGGTGGCCAAAGACCGAAGGACACGGATCGGTCGGTATAGCATTCTATCCCTTCTCTAGATAGCTAGTTGTAGGTTAATGGTTCGATCCGGGTTTAAGCATATGATATCGCCGGTTTCATGTTTAGAAAAAATTTCATTTCCGCATTTTGGCCTCGGAAAGATGGCCGGGGCACTACCGCAGTCTTACATGGTATCAGAGACATACCATTAACCTTTTCTAGCTTGCTCTAACGTGTTTAGAATTTCGATCGGACGAATTTTCTAAAAACTGCATTTCCAAGTCATCAGTTTCTGTCGAAATTTTTCTGTTGTCAAAAAATTATTTTGTATACTGCAGAAAATCAGGCAGGGTTTTTTAGGAGCACTGTAGAAATTTGGTATCATGATCGAACAGTATCGCCACGGAACCGCAGCCCTAACCCCCTTTTGGCCGCGGTTCCGCCGCCATTCTGAGGCTTCATCTCACCAAATTTCTTCAGGTGGTCTCTGACTTGAAAAATGGGTTTCTGGTAATTTTATTTTGGGCCCAGATTTGTTTGAGTACTGGGTATTGTGCTTGGGGCCCACTTCAGGGAAATTTTGTTGATAAAATTTTTTAAACATGTTAGTTCACAGTATTTACATTATATCTACGACCGTGAATGTCATTTGATCGGTAAATCCTGTCTAATTGCTATAGCTCTTTTAGACGGATTTGGGAACGTGACATTCACGTTGATGTTCTGTGTTCTGTTGTGATGTTGCGGATTTGTCATGGTGGATAGCCTGGATGCAATGGTAGTACAGTTTGGTTATTTATGTACATTTGATATTGCGGGGCGAGCGTCCGACATGTGGACTGCCGTCACTGCCTATTTGTATATTATTCTTTTGGGGCACGACCGGGCTGAGGTCGATGTACCCGTTGTATATTTTACTTTCTGTACTAGGATTACCCCGCGGAGGGGTGCACGGGTAGCTGGGTTCTAGAGGGCAACGGGCCCGCATCTCATGGCTTTGAGACGGAGGGGGCTTTACTCTAGAATTGGCGAGCTATTCGCCGCACTCGTAGGGGGTACAGGTTGACCCAAGGAGGGGTGCTCAAGTTACCGGATTCCGTGAAGTGCTGGGTGGTCCATTCACGTTGTTGAAGGGGGCTGCCTCGCTTCAGGTTTTGGCGGGTAACTTGCCGCGCCCGTAGGGGTCTAGGATTTCATTACACATGCTATCCACATGACCAGGGGAACGTCGGGTTTCAGTAGCGGCTCTATGTAACCCGAGGATCCCAGATTATCTGTATTGTTCTGTGATGCTTATTACATTTCTGTGATGTTGCATTTTATCACGCCTTGAGCGATTATTATATATTGATATATATACTAGTAGATGTTGTATATGTTTTACACTCGCGCTAGTCCAGTCCCCGCTCTGTCGTTAGTTAAGTAACCTAACGGGTGATGACGGGACCCAGTGGCGAATGCGGATGGCATATACGTACATCGTATTTTCGTTCTTTTGTGGTGTGATTAATTGATGGGACTGCATTGATTCGGATCAATGCAAGCTAAACAAACCTATTCTGATGTTCTTGGAACATTTTTCAAAAAAAAGCTGTTTTTGCAAGGACGTTTTCTTTTGTTTTGCACAGTGGTATTCGGTTATGAATATCCAGTACCACAGTCGACGAGGCAAGGGCCGAGATCCCTTCACCGGGAGTGACCCCTTGGACAGAAGTTTACGTCAGGGTAATAACTTCACTATAGCCGATTACTTTTTTCTTTGCATCATGGTATTCAGTTGGAATATCCTGCACCTCATTCTACGGGGAAAGAGCCGAGATCCCTTCACCGGGAGTTACCTCTTTAGCAAAGGTTTTCGCCACTATATTTCTATTAAAAGCTATGCAGTTCCTTCAACGATATCATGTTCATTACGTTAAAAGTTTTTCGCCAAAAACTAGACGTAGCCCTCCATCATTTCTTACAAGTATTACTTAGTATTCGTGCTGCGTTTGTTGACTGTGTCAAGGTGTAGTGTACGGTAGCTAAGTAGTGTTCGTTTATGGCATATTAATGGGATTGGTTAGGACAGTCGTGCGGCCTTGTTGACTATTTCAAGGGCTCGTACGGGTGGGATTAGTGCAATCTAGCATAATGACGGGTTGAACTTGACTAGGACTCTTTGATTTGTTGACTGTGTCAAGGCCACTTGGGTCCTAAAGTAAAAATCACATCGAGAGTTTCTAAAGAAACTGAAACTTGCCAGGCATGCGCATACCTTCTGGAGTGTGGTGACGTGAGTGGATTCCGTCACATTATCATGCGATGATAGTTGGATCCCGATTCCTACTGATGAGTTGGTTTACTCCTCGGGTGATCTCGACTAATTCTTCTTTCAGGTTTGGAGGAGAATTTGAGGTTACAGTGGGAGGTTTTCTGATTAGATAAATTGATAACCATTCTGATCTAGGTTAGAGTGCACGCTGATTGTTTCTTTTCTCTCTCTCTTTAGCAGCGACCATGACCCGACCCTATACTATGACTCAGCGACTAAGTTAACCGAACCTTCTTATAACACTGGCTTTTTGGATTGTCAGAGTTGCATACCTCATTGCCACTCCTACTTTTATCCTTTTCTCCAGAACACCCCGTATTACTACGAACGTCCACTTCCATTGGATAAAACCATTGTATGGTTATATACGAACTCGAAGGAACTTGTTCCAGATTCGAGGATGGTTTCCGGTTCTGGAGAAAATGAATAGGACTATTCAGTTGTCTTTTCCTTTTACATTCTCTCAGGTTGCGAGTGCTCCTTGGATTAGGACAATACACCTATTACGCTTATTGGATAGTCTTCTTCCAAACCATAGGCAGGTGCCGAACGGTAGGGAATGAAGAAAATCAATTAGCCTAACGATGGTGTACAGAAGGTAATAAGTTAAGACAAATAAAGGGATTAGTAAAAGGGCAAAGTAAATTGCGACTGCTATTCACGACCAAACCAAGTATTTCTTCGCCAATCCTATTTCACCTTTGTATTTCTCCAGAAACTCCGTATCACTACGAAGATCCACAGTTATTTGGATACTCCATCGTATGGTTATATACGAACTCGAAAGGAACTTGTTTCAGTTCGGGGATGAATTCTGGTTCAGGAGAAATAAGGAATAAGGTTCATTCAGTTGTCTTTTATCTTTACCTTCTCTCGCGTTGCGAGTGCTCCTAGGATTAGGACAGTACACCTATTACGCTTATTGGATAGTCTTCTTCCAAACCTTAGGCTGGCGCCGAACGGTAAGGAAGGAAGAAAACCATTTAGCCTAAAGGGGTGTACAGAAGGTAATGACTAAAGACATGTAAAGGGATTTGGAGAGACGGCAAAGAAATATACGGTTACAGTTGTGAATATGATAATGGAAGAGACATTACTAGGAATACCCTAATACCCCATCGAAACATTTACATGTTTCAGTTTCACTGTGTATTGTTAAAAGAAAACCGATTTCCCAATTAGCCCTTACTCCAGGGTATGTATTTACCAGGTTTGATTCTCACATCTGTATGGTTTTACAGATGATGAGTGGGAGTAAGTTATTGGGAATTGGGTGATCATCCTCATTATATCGGGATTCGTTGTAATTGGTGATATTTGAGGAAATCACCTGGGGTGTTTGCCGGACGGCAGATATTTGGTTTTGAATATCCATTGTTATGAACCAATTTCAAATTGATATATTTGTACGTTTATTTTTATAAAGTGAGATATAACTTTTTGAAATTATGTCCATGACATTTACCTATATCAGTTGATGGTTAGGTAAGGAGCATTAAACAGCGGTGTAATTCTTCATAACCATAGTACAGTTTTCAACTTACGACGCACAGGTTTTGGGTTATTCAAACTCAGAGGACTTGTACAGAGTATTGTATGTTGTCCAGTGTCCATTAGGACAGAGGGGTTGGTCCTCGTACTATATTCTGTTTACCTATGACTTCTCTAGTTTTTAGACATGTGTTTCATAGAAATGCAAGGTCTAAGTTTTGAGAAGTTATAGGTATAAGAGTAAAGTAGAGAACCAGATGTTACAAGTATCGGGATTCTTCAAGGTGATCGAAGATATAGATACTTGTGTATGGTATTCAGTTGATAGTAATGATTTTGAGAAACTTGTTTCTCTTTCAGGTTACTCATATCTGGATGGATTCCTAAGTTGAGTAACGCAGATCGGCCTCCTTCCATTTAGTTGACATGCGCTGGAGACAGCTGCATGATTTGAATCTGATTCCAATTAAATCAGTGCCTCTATTTCTATATTGGATATAGAACGGTTCATATCTTAACGATGTTAAGGTACGGGGAGTTTTCCAGATTATGCTTAAAACCAGACTCTGGATAACTCAAGGCACGTTTCTGTAATGGCTGTTTGTGGGTTGACCCGGGCTATGACGAGGGTTAACTTTCTACCATCTGGAAGATCAATAGTGATATTGTTCTTGACTCGCCACAGTTTTAATAAAAATGGATTTTTTCAGAAAACAGTAGTGAGAGTATGGTAGAACTGGAAGTGATTCCAGAATCATAAACGATTACTGAAAATTTGATAAGAACCTAAAGATTCAATCTGGTTTGATGTTCCATTGGCCACTCCACAGATATGGTGGGTAACCTCAGGCATCCGAGAGGTACTCCGGTAGCCTCAAAGACGATGACAGGAAGGTTCTTGTTTACCCAGACTTGCCATTGCTGTTGTTCCACACTGTGAGGCAGGAGGATGAGTATAGCGTCGTTCTAAACTAGTTTTAGAAGTGCACGTGTATCTGACTCTGCCAGAGGGTTGTCGTAGTCAGTGGGAGCAGCGGAAGCAAAGTGGACAAGAAGCTTATGTCTATTTATAGACTAAAGCAGATATAGCGGAGATAGATCATCTATTTCTGATGTGACAGTCATAGGTTTGACTTCATCAGAATAGGGGATGGATCTGTTAAGAAGGTAGTAGGGTGTGATATCCTGGTATTTGGATGACATACACAGAGTAGGAAGTGAAATTCCTATATTACGATCGGTTATGATTTGGTTCTCACACAGTGGTTTCTTCACATAGGATATAGATATAATATCAGACATTCTGGTTACTAGATCTATGGTTTTAGATCTAGATTTGGGAAGTGTCCCAATCTGGGTACTTAGACAGCATTCTAAAGGTGTTTTAGGATGGACGACTCCGGCACGGTAGTGTACCTGCAGGTGATGGAGTCACCCTCTCTGAAGGTGTCTTACAGACTAAAAGGGAGAGGGATGTGCATGATTGGAAAATCACTTGCTTAGGAAATTGAGTTAATCATGAGATGTCAAGTACCACACCAGATGTTGTTTTTGCACGAGATGCATTATGTTGATATTGATCCAATCTTGGAGAAACGATCCGGAGCAGTTTTAGAACACAAGTGGATGTTCTAGGGATATGATAACAACAAACTCTTTATGGAGACGGTTATCATTCCAGGCTTCCAAGGTGACCTGGATGACAGAGTGACTGTTAGAGTTATAGTTTTCCCTCTGACGAAGGGCAGTGTTTTGGACAAGTGATCCAAGCGGACACTGAGGGAGGCATGACACAGGATATTGATTAAATTCAGTTGACGATACAGTCTAAGAAGTTTAGATTTGGAGTTCATTTATGAACTAGGTCCCATCAGATATCCAGACATATTCTAAGACAGGTATTGCTCATTTCGGGAGATGGTTTTCTCCACGAACTTGAGATAAAGAGAGACATAGAAAGAAACATCAGAGCGGATCCACTAACTGAGGCTATTCCTCGAATGCAATAGTTTCACAAACGGGCTTTGTGAGACTGATCAGTAAAGGAGTTGGGTGTTCGGTATCACACGGGCTGTGAGTATGCGACATCACGATAATTAGCCTTGAGTGCAAGTGGGAGATTGTTGGATATAGTGCCCTCAGAGTCAATTATTGGATCGCAGGCACGTGATTGCAATGATTGAGGGAGGACCTATACCGGTAGGACAGTCTTACTCGAGAGGTTTGTATACTATCTGGTTTGTCTTTATCATCGTGTACATGTTTTAGGTGACATTGTAGTTCACTATTACACGTTGATAGGAAATAGTATGCTACCATGGTTTGTCTTTATCAGTCGTGTACAGTTTTAGGTGACATGTTCACTATTACACATTGATAGAGCCCTTAGGATCCTGCTTGACTACCAACAGTATGATGGCGATCATATACGTGAAAGTTGGGCAGTCCATAAGCACATCCTTAAAGTGGTCCCTAGTCGTGGGAGTTTCGAGACTGGGCATCGATACTCCATTAGTAGACTAGTGTATACAGTCGAGACCCCGACGAGGGGCGGTGGCCGGTCTCATAAGCCATTGGTGTCAGTTGGTTCACCTAAGATGTATACAGGTGCTCATTGGGTTATGAGTATATCAGACAAGACTCGCCGGGAACATGCTAGTTGGTATTATACCTGACGTCAGATAGCAGTTTCCTGGTGACATGTGTACAGGTTAGTTCATCGACTTGAGATAGTCATTTGTCTCGTGTGAGTTCCCACTGTGCTTTGATTACTACCCTACCACGGCTCAAACGAGTCGTGCAAAGAGGTTTTAGTTGGGTACAGTCCCGAGACACATGGAGGCAGTGAGCGGATCGGCAGGGGTTTCGTCTCTCCCGGTATTGGGGGTGAGATCGCACTGTGTCTAGGAGAACGATTACCCAAAGCCCTCGGCCGAGGTAGAAGATTTACTGGTAGGTATTCCAGTACTATCTCAGGGTGTTCTGGGCTACACTCCGACACGACTTGTACCACTTTTGGGGGTCTGACTTTTACCAACCCCCTAGGCCCACCATGCGATACTCATAGACGAACGGACCGGACTGTACGGATATTGTCACTGACAGGCTCAGTAGGGTGTTAGGATGAGTTCACTCATCGACCTCCCTTTTGGTCAATACCTGGTAGCCCGTTACGTACAGCTAGTACCTCTGACGTGCCAGTGGTTAAATCCACAGCCAAAATATTGAAGAGTCTTTAGAGTCCCCCACAGACAGTTTTCAAGTTTCGGGCGAAACGTTGTAGAGGCCGTATGATATATGGCAGGGTCCGATCATATACGTGAAGTACTGCACGGATCATGAACGGGCGGATCATACTAATGGGCTTTGGTTTAAGTCGGATCCTAGTATTAGATTTGTTGGATCACTTTAGTCTCATCGCATTCGCATTCGGTCGGAATGCGGGTGCAAGTATGTATATACAGGTGAGGGGTATCCTTGTGATCCATCACGAGTTTACTTTAGATGTTGCCGTATCTTTTTATTGTTGCAAGCATTTGGATTAATGTTTGCATATGGAAATAATGAGCTATAAATCATCATTTGGAGCATTAATTGTGACACATGCACAAGTGATGACTCATGGTCTCTTTCTTTGTGCATGTGTCACATAATGTGATGGATTTGTGAGTTGATTTGATGAGAGGAGAGAGAGGGGCAGCCAAGGGTAAGGTTGGCTCTTGTATTATGATACTTTTGCTCTCATTTTATCATATGAAACACAACAAAAGAAAAAAAGGCCTCTTCTTTTTCTTCTTCTTCTTCCTCTAGCTCATTATATCCATTAATGGCTACACCTCTAACCTCCATCCAAATCAATGGATGTAAGAGACAAAGTGATCACAAACATTCTCTACAACACCTTGGACACGTCGGCTAGCACACTTCGTGCCCGAGTTGCTTCGGATGAAGCAGGAGCCCGTAAAAAGAGTCGATGATGTGGTGCCCTTTTCCAACGAGGAGATTGAGACCGGAGATGCTGCGAGGAGCTTGGGATGGTGGCCAAAGACCGAAGGACACGGATCGATCGGTATAGAATTCTATCCCTTCTCTAGATAGCTAGTTGTAGGTTAATGGTTCGATCCGGGTTTAAGCATACGATAGTGCTGGTTTCATGCTTAGAAAAAATTTCGTTTCCGCATTTTGGCCTCGGAAAGATGGCCGGGGCACTACCGTAGTCTTACATGCCCTAGATGGACCGGAAGAAGTAGATGAAGTCGAGGCCGTGTTCGGTTTAGTGCTTTCCCACTGAAGCGTTTGTTCATCAAGATCGTCGAGAAATTGTCAAGCTTCCTCGTCATATTTGGATAGGAAGTAGCCTTGACAAATGGTCTCCAGCATCTGCTTAGTTGCTGGGTTCAGTCCTTCGTATAAGGTTTGGCAAAGTTGCCATCTCTCAATACCGTGATGAGGGCACTGAATAAGAAGGTCTTTGTATCGTTCGAAACACTTCCAAAAAGGTTCGGAAGGAAGCTGGGAAAATTGGTTAATTTCATTTCGTATTCTCGCAGTCATGTGATTTGGGTAAAACTTTTTAAGAAACGCTTTAACAAACTCTTCCCAACTGTTTATGGAATGCGATACAGTACTATACAGCCACTTTTCAGCTAGGTCACACAATGTGAAAGGAATGACTCGTAGCCTTATAGCATCATCGGACAGTTGGGTTGTCTTCATCATTGCACATATGTTCTGGAATTTGTTGATGAAGATATAGGCATCTTCGGATTCCACCCCGTGAAATTTAGGAAACATATTGATGAAGTGGGGCTTAATTTCGAAATTATCCCCATTTGTCGGCGGGAGTGAAAGACAAGTAGGAAGTGCGGAGCGGATAGGATAGAAACGATCTTGGAGCGCGATTCGCTGTGGCGCTTCAACAGATTGTTGCGGGTTATTCGCACCCAGTTGAGGTGGAATCAGTCCCGAGGTAGGTTAAGGGTTGTTAGGATTGAATCCTGACATCTCTTTAGAAGATGATGAATGTGAAGCTGAAGGTGAATGGAAAAAATTCCGGTCAACGTTGGAGTTAGCCGGCAAAGGTAAAGATGAAAGAGGTGTGGAGGGAGTTTCGATGTCGGAGTCGATCGCGTAGTCGGTAGCGACTAACAAAACACGGACTAGGCGGGCACTAGTGTCCCGAGTCCAACCGGACTTACACTAAACGAGTTTAGTGTAATCAAAGCGTAGAATGTGAGGGTAAGAAAACGTCAATGGGGAAATGTGGATGAAAGCTGGGTGAAAAGGGATTCTAGCGACAAAGGGCAAGTTTTTATAAAAATTTTGTTTTGTTGTTTTTTTTATTATTTTTGTTATTTTTTATTTTTTATTTTATAAAGAGTTTTTGCAAAAATTTATACAGAACTACGGCACAATTTCAAACAACCACAGTTTAAATATGCACAATCAAATCTAGAGGTAGGGTCTCCTAAGTCAACTAGACTTCTCATAACTTTTCCAAAGAGACAAGTTGTGAGATATCCTTCAAATCGCCTCTTCACCGCCAATTGTGGCCAGGTAAGCACAAAGGAAGAAAGGAGGGTTCCGCTCACGAATCACCGTGAGATGGCCCTATTAAAATTACCTTTCTCACTTGTCTAGTTTAGGCACCACAAAATCAGGTTTAGATAAACGACTGAATGCCCATAACCTTCCTCTGTCCTAATAAGCGCGACAGTCCTTAATTGGCTGAGTCTAGATATTTTTTAATTAACCCAAGGGTGATGCATATGCTTTTTAGTGATTTCTGGGATCTTAGGAGGGGTAATTGTAACATTCAGAAAATTTGGAAACGAATAAAATTAATTAATTAAATAATAAAGTGTTACATTAAAAATTTATTAAAACCAAATAAGACAATTTCATAAGATATATGTAAAACAAATTAAATTTTAATTTTAGTGTACAACATAAATAAATTATAAGTGTTTTAATGTGAATTTTAGCTTCATTTTAATAAAAAGGGGTGTTTTATAATAACATAGGTTGTGAAGGGTATTTATATAAATTTTAGGATTTTGTGCAAAATGGGAAATTGTTTAGGGTGTAAGTAGAAAAGGGGTTAGATAAATTTAGTTCAGAATTTTATCAAGGTAATTCATTTTAGAAATGATAAAGCATTGCCACCACCTCCTCTCATGCACAACACACTCCCCACACCTCCTCCTTGCATGAAACCACCACATCTTGCTTGGTGACACCTCCTCCTACACCTCACCCTTCCCATCACCAAGTTAAACATTCAGAAAATTTCAAAAGTTAAAGAAAATGAAGAACAAGAAAAGAAAAATAAAAGTAAAGAGAAGTGAGATGGAGAGAATGGCTAAGAAGCTCCAACATCAAATTAGGACAAGGAACTTGTGCATTTTGGAGGGTGTTCTTCTAGCAAATTACTTGAAGGTAAAATCCTTAATCACAGTAGGGATTTAATTCTGTAACTAGTTCAATGTTGGAAATCAAATAGTCCATAATATCATATTTTAAGAAAAATTTGACCCTGTAGTAATCTGCTGTAGTTTAGATGAATTTTAACTTAACAAAACAGTACCAAAATTATGTATGTTGAACCTAGAGAAAACCATAGGAGCACGAACCAGGGGGATCGGTTTTTGGCCGGCGACTAATAGGTAAATTCCGGTGTCGCTGGATTTGTTGGGAGCTAGGATGTTTTGGCTTGTGGGGTAGGTTTCTGTGTAGAGTTTTGGCCATTTTGGTATTATTTAAACAAGTTAGTTTAACTGTATATAAAATCTGAAAGCTAATATCGGAAAAGGTATCCAAAATCCAAAATACGATACGGGTAAAACGTAACGCGATCTTTTTTCCTTCACGATGCAGCGTTGGGTTAGATTTCAATGAGGTTAAGTATTAGGTCATTTGCAATGGTCGTACGTAGTGTAATTAGCATGTACAACTTGCGTTTTATTGATTTTGACGTATCGGAATGTAGCCCTTTCCTTATACAAGTTATTGCAATATTAGATTCCAATACGGGAACTTTGGAGGCCGCGAGGAAAGGAAAAGGATTGGCGATTCCTGAGTAGATACGACATATTTCCGGTGAGTAGATTTACATCTACGGAGGAAGTCGGATGGATGGCGTATAGCACCCCCGCAACCGTATAACTATTATTATGATATCTACTTAAGTTTAGCTTTTCGTCAAAGCATCAATATGGTATTGCATCTTGTATACCCTCCATTTGCATAAAGTTTCATATATAGTTTTTAAATGAGATATATGTGATATTTGATCCATACGATATGGGTATGATTTGATGAGTTTGTACGAGGGGTCATGTCGTACTTAAGATGATATGGATATAGCGATATGATGAACTATAAAACAAGGATTTATACGTATCGGAAATGATGAACTTTGTATGCCTATTATCGGCCAATTTATTCTTTGACTCGTAAAGATAGATTATGTTCTGTTTTAGGTTGTAATACTGGTATGAGCTATATTATTTTAAAAACCACGGTTCGTTGTCTTTTAAATAAACTACGAGGATGCGTGCCAGTTTCTAAAACAAACAACTCTTTTAAATCTAAGGCAGCTTCCTTATTTCAAACTTAACGTTCCGATCCTTTCTGAAGATAATGGTATAGCTCATAATAAATAATTACAATAAGTACGTTTAGTATTATCTATAATATATGTTTCTGCGTTACGCACACTCTGATAAAACACTGCACAAATACCAATGAGTACTATGCTGCACAAGCACGTAAATATATATTACACTACACCTCATTGGTACTGCCATGTCACTGTAGAATCATTCTGATATATATGTGTCAATATATAGATTGTTACACCGTAGAACACTTGCACAAATACTAATGATGTCCATGCTGCACCAGCACAGACGCGTATGTTACACTACACATCATTAGTAGTGCCATGACACATTAGAATTGAAATCATTATGTTATGTGATATGATTACGTAGTCGTTTCCTATTCATGTTGTAGTACTATAGATGATGTATTTGATTTTCTTGGGATTTCTGAGTATTTTTCTCCTGATGATATATATATCGGTAGTATGGGACACTGTTATATATATATATATATATATATATATATATATATATAGTATATCATCAATACAAACTATGCAATTATTTTTATTCTTTACTTGATATATTGAGATGATGAGTAAAACGTCCACCATGAGATTTGTGTTTTCTGATTTTAATATCCAGACCGAGTCTGTGGGTATACGGTTACGGATTTATAATTTTATCCAGACTGAGTCTGTGGGGATACAGTTGGGTACATGGTAGACCCGGTCGAGACCGAGGGGCAGGATAGCCGCATTATAGACGGGGAGCCTAACGAGATGACTCTATTCCGGAAATACAAATGAACACGGCAGATATCCAGGGGATACTGACCGGGGTTCGATTGGGCACGGAAGATATCCAGGGGATACTGATCGTAGCCAGAATATCAGGTGGCGATCATCTGTTGAGATGGTGTCGACGGTATCTGTTTTTACGTGTCGATGCTGGACACGAGAGATTGCGGATTTCGATGTCGATGCTGGACATCTATATGTATATTGATGTGATCATTATCATAAGGTACACAGTTAGATATGTATTTATTGGATTCCACAAGGACTGATCCGGGGGACAGTACCTGCATATATTTGTACAGACATTCATAGACAAAAAGGGAATTCCAATACGGATAATAGATTCATGATTTTGATTCATATGACTTTAAGATATTATATTTGTGATTGCATGATAGTTAGTATTGCACCTTTGCATATCATATAGTAAATCGATACAGATTATGATAGTACTATACTTATGACCTAGGTATGGTCATGCATTTCGATTTCTACCTTTAGATGCACTTTTATTCACTGAGTTGGCAACTCATCCCCGTTGTGCCACAGTTTCTTACAGGTTTTACCGCTTGGATTATCAGCGGCTTAGGTACACCTTCTTTTGGGGATTGATGGGGAAGTGAGCTGTTATTGTATTCTACTCACTCTTGATTATTATATATTCTTATATCTAGCGGAAGCTCCATCAACTTAGAAATGATATATTATGGACTTAGAAGCGAGGATTAGAATGGTGTCTTGAGTTGTCGCACTCTTTGGAGTCAACTTCTGATTTAGCTTGATTGTTTGCTCCATTGTTTGGACGTGGAGACTAGCTTCCGTTGGGATGCTATTTTATTATGTTGTACCGGGTTTTTATAAAAATGAAAAGGAGGTGATGACAAGTTTTAAAACGTCCTAAATGCTTTTCAACATACTTGGTTAAATTTAGATGTTATTTTAAATTAATTTTATCGGATGATTATTCAAACCTCACTTCCAATATTTTCAAAAAGGGTTTAGATTCCGGGTTTCGGCTTACTTGGATTGCGTTGATGTCCTTAGATGTCATGTGATTTAAGTGCCGGTCACGTGCTACTTTTGGTTCGTGATAAAGTTGGTATCAGAGTGTTTGGTTTAACCTTTGTTCGAGTCTAGGTTGACTATATGGAGTCTGGGGATACATTTTGTTACCTGAGTTTGACTTTATAGGACTTAGACTTGAGTTTGGGGGTCTTATACCCGAACTTTCGTTATATAGGATGACCTTTGTTGATTGAGTAGGTACTAAGTAGAATGACGTACCGTACATATGTTCCGCGGCATATTTACGATATGATCCTCCGCCTAAGATACCTTAGGATTTATATCTTGAGATTTTCCTTCTATTCCTTCCGTTGATTTATCTTCATCAGTGCATGATTGATTGTTCGATCACCATGTCATGAGGGCCGAGAGGGCTACAGTTAGAGATACGGTCAGAGCAGACTTGTCTGGGATAAGGACTGACTGGGGTAACTTTTCGATGATATAGAGACACGTCGTTTATTCATATATGATCGAGTTCAAATAGTGGAGCAAGTTTCTTCGGGATCCGCACCAGATGGAGGAGTCATTGTTAGAGATTAGACAGACTTGGGACGTGATATTTTTCCCTCTCTGAAGATCATGGTGTTGTGTACTGTTCAGACAACGGTACTAATCCTTGTTGAGATTGTCGAGATGTTGCTTCTCGAGTTCATGAAGTTAAATGGTTGACGACGTTACCAGTATAGATAGATCGGCAGGATTCATAACCGTTCAAAGGTGAGATGGTTAGAATTTTAATCCGTTGTGGCGCTTCGATACCAGATCGGTGAAATTAATATACTTCTTCCAATATAGTTTATTCAGACTAGGTGCAAGTAGTTCAAGGAGGAGATTGTGTAGCAAGCTTTCCTCCTACAAATTGGGACGAGTCTTCGAAGGTGAGACTAACCATACTTCTCTACAGGGTATCAGAAGTAACGGATTCGCTAAATTCTCCAAGTATGCTTTCTGGCTGGATAGTGTAGATTTCTTGGGTCACGTAGTTGCAAGAGATGGGATACGTATGGACCCAAGGAAGATAGAAGCGGTACTTCACTGGCCCAGACCTGTGTTAGTTATAGAGGTTCGAAGTTTCTTAGGTCTGGCCGGTTATTACAGACGTTTTGTGCCGGAATTTTCTCGGATCGCTACACTGTTGATTGGATTGACTAGGAAGGAAGTTCCATTTTTTTGGACAGATGCATGTGAACGAAGTCTCCAGCAGTTAGAGACTCGATTGACGACTGCACCTGTCTTATCGCTACCTTTCGGGTCAGGTGGGTTCGTAGTGTATTGTGATGCCTCTCGAGTGGGTTTAAGCTGTATACTGATGCAGCACGGCAGGGTTGTAGCTTATGCTTCTCGACAGTTGAAGAGGAACGAGCAGAACTACCCCACTCATGATTTAGAAATGGTTGCTGTAGTATTTGCACTGAAGATTTGGAGGCATTACTTGTATGGAGAGTCGTGCCAGATTTTCACAAATTATAAGAGCTTAAAGTATAATTTTCAGCAGAGGGGTCTGAATCTAAGGCAGCGTAGATGGATGGAACTCGTGGAGGATTACGATTGTGAGATCTTGTATCATCCAGGCACAACAAATGTTGTAGCAAATGCCTTGAGTCGGAGTCCTGGAGATAGCTTATCTCATCTGCGCATCTTACAGAGGCAGTCTTCTACAGACTGGCAGATTTTATGTGATAGTCGTGTACAGTTCGAGTTCGCATCGACAGGAGGACAGTTAGTACATGTTCGTACCGTCCTCAGTTATTGGATCGTATTCTGGAGACACAACCGCAGAGGCTCGTATGTCAGAGATTATGGATCAGATTAGGCAGGGCAGAGAGTCGGAGTTGGTGATAGATGACCGTGGAATATTACGTTTTGAGACTCGTCTTTGTGCGCCAGATTCAGAAGTACTGACACATGAGATCTTAGAGGAGGCCCATAGATCAGCATATAGTTTTCATCCTGGTTCCACCAAGATGTATCATGACTTGAGGGATGTTTATTGGTGGGAAGGAATAAAGAGGAACGTTGCGGAGTTAGTTTTGAGATGCTTGACTTGTCAGCAAGTCAAGACAGAGCACCAGAGGCCGGCTGGAGGATTGCAGCCCTTACCTATTCCGGAGTAGAAATGGGAACAGATTTCCATGGATTTCGTTGTGGGTCTACCCAGGACTAGCAAAGGGTATGATTCCATCTGGGTGATTGTAGATAGACTGACAAGGGCAGCTCACTTTCTACCAGTGCAGACTACGTATGGGTTTACGCAATATGCTCAGATTTATATCAATGAGATTGTCCGATTACAGGGAGTTCCAATGAGCATAGGGTCAGATAGGGGTACCCAGTTTACTAACTGGCTATGGCAGAAACTTCAAGAAACTCTTGGTACACGATTGAGTTTTAGTACAACTTTTCACCTACCGACGGATGGTCAGTCAGAACGGACCATTCAGACTCTAGGGGATATGCTTCGAGCATGCAGCCTTGATTTCGGTGGTAATTGGGATCGTCACCTACCTTTGATAGAATTTTTGTACAACAATAGTTTCAGAAGACGATCCAGATGGCTCCCTTTGAAACTTTGTATGGAAGGACATGTCGATCGCTTGTTTGCTAGACGGAACTGAGCGAGAGTAGCATTTTGGGACCGTAGGTAGTACAGGAGACTACGGAAAAGATTCAACTGATACGAGACAGAATGAGAGCGGCCCAGTGTAGACAGAAATCATATGCAGATCAACGACGTCGTACACTCAAGTTTGATATGGGAGACCATATGTTCTTTCGTGTGTCTCCGATGAAGGTGTGATGCGTTTCGGAAAAAAGGGAAAGCTCAACCCCAAATGTATCGGACCCTACGAGTATCTAAAGAGAGTGGGTGCTGTAGCTTATCAGTTAGCACTTCCATTGAGTTTTCCCGATATGCATCCGGAGTTTCATGTTTTGATGCTTCGCAAGTATCTTCACGATCCTTCTCACGCGATCCAACATCAGACCTTACAGTTTGAGCAAGATTTATCCTACAGAGTGCAGCCAGTCGCTATTCTAGACAGGCAGGCAAAGAAACTAAGATCGAGGGTACTTCCATCTGTAAAGGTTCTTTGGCAAGGAAGGAATCGCGAGGAGATTACTTGGGAAACCGAGGATGCGATACGAAAGAGATTTCCACATCTTTTGAGGGTATGTCTAGTTAAATTTTAAATTCGGGGACCGAATTTTCTTAAGGGGAGAATATTGTAACATTCAGAAAATTTGGAAACGAATAAAATTAATTAATTAAATAATAAAGTGTTACATTAAAAAGTTATTAAAACCAAATAAAACAATTTCATAAGATATATGTAAAACAAATTAAATTTTAATTTTAGTATGCAACATAAATAAATTATAAGGATTTTAATGTGAATTTTAGCTTCATTTTAATAAAAAAGGGTGTTTTATAATAACATAGGTTGTGAAGGGTATTTATATGAAGTTTAGGATTTTGTGCAAAATAGGAAATTGTTTAGGGTGTAAGTAGAAAAGGGGTTAGATAAAGTTAGTTCAGAATTTTATCAAGGTAATTCATTTTAGAAATGATAAAGCATTGCCACCACCTCCTCTCATGCACAACACACTCCCCACACCTCCTCCTTGCATGAAACCACTACATATTGCTTGGTGACACCTCCTCCTACACCTCACCCTTCCCTTCATCCTTTTATCTAAGGTGTTCAGATCATTTTACCAAGTTAAACATTCAGAAAATTTCAAAAGTTAAAGAAAATGAAGAACAAGAAAAGAAAAATAAAAGTAAAGAGAAGACCGGTGGGTTTAGGAAGCCGGACCGGAAGACCAATAGCCGCAAAACGAGGGGTCCGATTTTTTTTTCGGGAACGAAGCTAAAGGCAGAGGGCTGGGGCTAAGAAGCTCCAACATCAAGTTAGAACAAGGAGCTTGTGCATCTTGGAGGGTGTTCTTCCAGCAAATTACTTGAAGGTAAAATCCTTAATCATAGTAGGGATTTAATTCTGTAACTAGTTCAAAGTTGGAAATCAAAGTGTTCATAATATCGTATTTTAAGAAAAATTTGACCCTGTAGTAATCTGCTGAAGTTTAGATGAATTTTAACTTAACAAAACAGTACCAAAATGATGTATGTTGAATCTAGAGTAAACCATAGGAGCACGTACCAGGGGGATCGGTTTTAGGCCGGCGACTAATAGGTAAATTCCGGCGTCGCCAGATTTGTAGGGAGGTAGGATGTTTTAGCTTGTGGGTTAGGTTTCTGTGTAGAGTTTTGGCCATTTTGGAATTATTATACAAGTTAGTTTAACTGTATATAAAATCTGAAAGCTAATATCGGAAAAGGTAACTAAAAACCCAAAAAACGATACGGGTAAAACGTAACGCGACCTGTTTTCCGTCGTGATGCAGAGTTGGGTTAGATTTCAATGAGGTTAAGTATTAGGTCTTTTGCAATGGTCGTACGTAGTGTAATTAGCACGTATAACTTGCGTTTTATTGATTTTGACGTATTGGAATGTAACCGTTTCCTTATACAAGTTATTGCAATGTTAGATTCCAATACGGGAACTTTGGAGGCCGCGAGGAAAGGAAAAGGATTGGCGATTCCTGAGTAGATACGGCGTATTTCCGGTGAGTAGATTTATATCTACGGTGGAAGTCGGGTGGATGGCGTATAGCACCCCCACAACCGTATAACTATTATTATGATATCTACTTAAATTTAGCTTTTCGTCAAAGCATCAATATGGTATTGCATATTGTATACCCTCCATTTGCATAAAGTTTCATATGTAGTTTTTAAATGAGATATACGTGATATTTGATCCATACGATATGGGTATGATTTGATGAGTTTGTAAGAGGGATCATGTCGTACTTAAGATGATATGGATATAGCAATATGATGAGCTATAAAACAAGGAATTATACGTATCGGAAATGATGAACTTTGTATGCCTATTAATGGCCAATTTTGTAACATTTCAAAAAAAATTATTATTTTTAGGAATTTTTATAATTTAATATTAATTTTAAATGAATATTTTAATATTTCGGTATAATTAAATACCGATAAATTGGGGGGGGGGGGAATTTGAAAATTATAGAAATTACTAAAAGAGCGTGTTTTATGTGAATTATGCAAATTTTAAGTTTTTATGATTAGTTTGACACTAATTTAGTGCTAATCGCAATTAAAAATCGCTAATCGCGCTTTAAGCCTATTTTGTGCAAACATGCACCATATCTTTTTATTTACACTTGTTACATTTTTGCATGGCTTTTATTTTGGGTTGATTATTGAGGAGAGAAGGAAAATGGATTAGAGAAAAGAAAAAGGGAAATAGAAAAGGCCAAAGAATATTATATGAAGTATGGGTGAGAGAGAGAAAGTGATGGTTTACCTTTGACCCAAGTCTTGAGGCATTCCTTCTCCATTTCCTCACTCATTCTCATCCCTCTCCTCATATTCCTACTGCTGCTGCTGCTTCCCCTCTCTCCCCTCTTCATCTCCCCAAAAACTCCATGCTAAACACCTCAAAACCTCACACCCATTTCACAAAAAGGTGCACAAGCCCTCTAGCTACCCAATGGACCAAGAAAGTCTTCATTTTGGTGCTGTGGAGGATTCATGGGTGCTAAGAGAGGTAAACCCTTTCACGATTAGTGTAGTGTTTCAAGTGTTTAAGCCTCATTTTAAGTTTTATATCGTTTTGGCGAAGTTTAGTGAGCTTTGAAAACTCAAGGTTGGAGTTAGGATTTGATTGGAGTTGTGATGGTGAATTGAGGCTTTAGAGGTGACCTTAAACCCCCATAGATGATAGAAAACCCAGATCCAACACAATACAAATGCCTGGAACTAAAAACAGAAACTTGGCATGTCGGTTTGTGAGTGTATAAGGCGTGCAGGGAAATCTGGGATGATCCGGGGAAGTTCTGAGACAAACAAACAATACTAGGGACTTAGTTAGACTACCAGGAGGCCACCCAACCAATACGAGACGATTTCTCCATACCCAAACCGGCTTGGCCGGATTTTTAGGTGATGTGGCCGGCCCCCTGTAAAACTAGGTGCCCATGTTGCTTCTGTAGGTCATATGCACCATATACATTACCCCAGAGTTGTTTATTTGCCTTGTTTTGGCCTGAGTCAAAGTCTGGGACCACTTTCCCTACTTGCTGCTTTGAATTGAGTTATGGTTTTCCGTATTTCGACTTCTAGATTTTTGTATTTGTGCGTTATCTTGATCATGTGATGTTAGGTTCTAACCTATAGGCTTTTAAGCGTATCGTTTTGGTTTTCGTTTGTTGTTTTGGTTTCGATTTGGTTTTAATGCGATACGATACGTGTGACATGTAGGTACCCCCACGGTGATTCGAGACGATGAAGAAGATGGTGGCGACATCGACATCGGCAAGCAAGATCAAGGTGAGTAGATTATATCTACGGGGGAAGTTGGGTGGATGGCGTATAGCACCCCCGCAGTTCGATACTTAGTATGCTATATATATACTATATATATATATATATATATATATATATATATATATATATATATATATATATATGCGTATGATAGCGTTAAGTGTGTTCTGAATATTCTAGATGTGATTAGCTGTATTATGGATAGATTCTGGTTTAGAAGTAAACTAGTATAGTTTTCTAGTTGCGAACCGTAGAATCGGTTTTCACCCCCCCCCCCACATGCTTGCTTGTTATACCTATACCGTAATGATGAGGATAGTGTATGATATTTGGAGATGAGTCGATGAGATTGGACACAGTGCCATGATATCGGTGATTTGATGTGATTCGTATTTGGGATACGACATGAGATTTTAGCGGGCCTTTAGACGTGTGTTTCACACACGCACTTATTCTTATATAGACGGTATCGATTTGTATTAGACTTATATCAGTACCCCAGATTTTGAGATATGATGATAAGGATACCTGATTATTGATGAGAGGAATGTCATATTGACCCGTACCCAGCTTTTGGGATGTCGTACGATGATTTACCGTACGAGCTTCATATTGATGATAGATTCGCACTCATGACTCGAGGATGTCATATAATATTGTATCGTACGCGGTACTTTGAGGCGGGATCACTGACTATTATATTTATATAAATATATATATCGACTCAGATTTTGGTGGTTTCCATACCCCTCCTGATTGACTTGTTAGTTAGAGCTGTAGTTTTGCTAGTAGATGTTAGGCTAGGCCGATGTCATACCTATTTCAAAAACTAACAAATCGGGAGTATTTTAAAGACAGGCAAAGGGATTCTACAGATATTTTCAAAAGACGCATCTTTTCTTAAAAACACCGTAGCCCTTATTTTACAAAAAAAAAACGATTTGTCTTATTTCAAATGGCAAACTGTATGACATTTTTATATTGATGCAGATGCGTCACTGTTGCGTTTATTAGTCGATTTCTGCATATTCTTGTTATTCGCATCGCATTGCATGTACAAATGGTTATTGTTATATTAATATCATGCTGTTAAGACACCAACACCATTATCGGTGATGCATATGTTCCACGTACACCTGCTTGCCGGCTCACACACTTCATCATCGATAATTGCCATGTCACTACACTGTAGTACTGTTGCATTCAGGATATGACCCTTACATGGCATACTCGTGTACTTACATATTGTACATTCATTCTCGTGTACTTACATATTGTACACTTATACTTGTGCACACCTCTATTGTACATTCATACTCGTGTACTTACATATTGTACACTTATACTTGTGCACACATCTATTGTACATTCATACTCGTGTACTTACATATTGTACACTCATACTCGTGCACCTACCTGGTGTACACTCATACTTATACACATACATATTTGCACATACATAGATGATTTTAGTTTGACTTTGAGATCTGGGAACCGCAAGATACTTTCTAAAACTGATTCATTTTAAAGAAGCGGTCTTCCCTAAATATATGCATATTACTATTCCATGTTGCATGATATACTTATATGCTTACATTTCTTTTATATGTCGCATACATCATGCTTTCTGATTATACGCATTTAGATATGTTGTTTCCATAATATTTCTGGATTTGGAAACCGTGGGTATTTTAAAAGAAAGTATGTATTGTTCGAAAAACCCGGTTACCCTTGATATGATATTTCAGTGCGGCCACCATGTGTTTTCTCGCTTCTGAGAGTGGCATGTGAAACCCGATTCGAGGAGTGGTAGGCGCCGTCTGCGGGTACATGGTGGACCCGGTGAGGTACCCCGGGGCAAAAAGACTCGTATATGTTAGACGGTGATCCTGGCAAGGGAGTACTACCTACCGGTGATTGTTTTTGAGCTCGGCAGATATCTGGGGGATACCAACCGGAGTGGAGAGATGAGACGGGCCGATCCGGACTGACGGAGCCCTATGTATATGAGGATTTACGTGCCGATGCTAGGCACAGATTTCATGATGTTTTCGAGTGTCGATGCTTGACACTCAGGTTCCATGATTTTGATATGTCGTGAGCGACACATGTTGATTTACATCCTCATATTTTCATGCATATGCTTTATGATATTTACATGCATGATGCTTATTGTCATTGGGTGATACGTGGACGAGATCCACACACACACACACACATACATATATATAGTTGATATTGATGACATTGATCACATAGTTGGATGATATCCACATACTCATAGACTGCATGATATAGTTGACATTGATTCATGCTGATTGCATTGATCATATCTCACATTATGATATGTTATTACCTGAGGCACTGGCACGAGCACTTGGCACTACACTCATGTATAGATGTTACATTGCCACCTTATCATGCTTCAGACTTATTCATTTGAGGTTTATATATATATTTGATCGTATTGACCTAGGATTGTGTCATACATACGATTTCTTCTCTGTGATGTTTTCCATTCACGAGTGGGCAACTCACCCCCGTTGTGCCACAGTTCTTACAGGTTTTGCCGTACAGGTTTCATTGCGGCTTTCCTGGCACACTGCTTCCCTTACGGGTGACTTGCTTTGGTAGGTGGATTCTTTTGCATCAGAACCACCATTGTATATGCATTATTCAGTTGTATCTAGAAATTCCATCAACCCAACTTGTATATTGTTTCAGACTTAGAAAACCAGTTGTGTATTATTTCAACCTTAGAGTCGCGCGTTGTAGTATTATGGTTTTCATGCTGATTTTCAGTTTTCCTTTGAGTTTTGATCCTCGCCTTTCGGCGTTGTATATTATACTGTTTGCGTGGTTGTGACCGTCGATTGACGAAGAGCTTGCTCCTGCTTGGGGATGCCTTTTATCATTGCATATATATTATTCTTGTTGTACCCCGTTCGGGGACAACATTTACAGAGGAAACTCTGCCGAAATTTTCAGAAAAGACTATAGATTTTAAAAATGCATATTCGGCTTACCTATTTAAAAACCTTGTTTTTAAAACTTGTTTTCTCCACTTCTTAAAACTATTTCCTTCACTTTTTACTTTAAAATGGTTTTAGATTTCTGGGCTTTTGGCTTACTTGGATTAGATGGGGTCCTATAGACTTCATATGATTCAAGTGCCAGTCACGTGCTATTTCGGGTCATAGCAAAGTTGGTATCAGAGCGCTAGGTTAACCTTAGTTCAAGTCTAAGTTTGACTATGCGGAGCCTAGAGCGTTATATATATACGGAACTTAGGCTTGACCTTACGGAACATAGACTCAGTCGAGGGGGTATTATACCCGAACTTTCGTCGCATAGGATGACCCTTGGTTGATGGAGTAGGTAGCTTGAGTAGAGTGACGTACCGTACGTATGTTCCGCGGCATACTTACGATACGCTACTCCGCTTAAGAAACCTTAGGATGTACATTTCTTTGCACAGTATTATATTCATTCCTATGAGCTATCCTCATCGATACTGGTTATGATTTTGCTGCCACGATTACACGGGCAGAGAGAGCTACGGCTAGAGTTGCGTCAGCTTGAGCTTGTCACGGACGAGGACTGACCAGGGCGTGATCCCCGAGACGTACGATTGCATAGAGGTTTCGTTTTATTCCGTTTTCGCGCCATGAGCGTTTGATAGATTGCTTTTACGGGATTTCCCAGATGTGCTGATCGGCACCAGAGGATCAGGCTACTGCTAGAGGCCAGCCAGAATGTGATGACCATTGATATATCGCTTATTCAGGATGATTGAGATGCTGTTCAGCGTACAGACGAATGAGCTAGTTGCTGCTGCAAATGACGAGATATCGCCCAGATGTTGGAGCTACTGCAGCATGAGTACATACTTAGAGATATGATGGTAAGTCGCTAGTCACCCGAGAATGAATGACTAGGACATATGGTTCGTTCGCTTACCTCTATGCGAGGTCATCAGATAGATTGATTCCAGCTAGAGACGACTTCACGCAGATTCGTTGGGAGTCGATAGAGACGATCGAATGTTAGGAACCCGATTCCAAGTTTAAAGTATTCGGAAGACAATGCAAGTAATGCTATGGACCCTCTAGAAGAATGAAACCCTAACTCGACGTAATGACCATGTAACGCCTCCGAACCTTAGGGTTTACGGCAGTTTAGAGGTGCCATTTGTGAGGCTTGGGTTTGACCTTCTACGGTTGGTCCACAGGTGCTGTGGTATGTACCGGAATACTATTAAACTATACTCAAGATGTTGATCTCTTGGGGGATTATAAGGTTCTGACAAATCGATCGGATAGTTCGACATCATTCGGATATCATGTGATGGGACACATTGCTTGGAAGACTCCAGATACGAGCATAGCCGTTGGAGCGCAGTCCATGCAGATACGAGAAGACGAGTCCGAATCAGTCGACATTGGAGCTGAGTGGAGTAAAAAGTTCGCACGAGATTTCGATGAGATGAAGTTCCACTCCGCTGACATCAGAGATGTGATACGCATGCAGAGGCATTGATTGCTGGTATATCTTCCACAAGAAGTCGCGATGAGATTGCAGCCGTTCCGGAACAAGAAACAGATATAGAAAAGATGATAACTTCCGGGAAATTCGGCAGAAACGAGATTTGAGAGAGACCTCGACAGGACCTTTCTGGAATACTATACGAGAAGACTTGGACCCAGGAGTGGTCATATTGCGCACACCCAGTAGGCCAGAGTTTGGCATCGTCGACGAGATAGTTGACCAGGTTCGGATAAAGGACCTTAACCAGATGCGTTGTGAATTGATCAAGAATGGATGAGTATGGAGTATACCTCCACAGGTTGGGACGAATTCCTGAGGACATGTTCGGCTAGATATCTTCAACAGAGTGATAAAGATACCGAGTTCGTTGTTTCGAGTCCGTGTAAGAGACTTCGGATTGACTGTAGCTGAGAACATTTGCAGTGCGCAGATAGAGACGTGACGTCGAGGTAGACAATGATACAGACAAATGGGACAAGAGGTTTGTGCGAGATGCTGACGAGCTGTTGTTACTCCCCGTTGAGATTAAAGGTCGGATATGTCTACAGAGGCATGAGGATGCGACCAGTTTCCGAGAAAATGCTGTGCTGAGGACGCAGATGTCCATCGAGCGAGAAGAGATTACGCGAGAGTACCAGCCTCCGTACAGTTCGGCTTAGGCGAGATCGGAAGAGACCTTGAGTAGGATTCCTTCCAGGACACTGCTGCAATAAGATTTGCACCCAGGATCAGATGTGTGATGTGTATTCAGAGGACCAGAGGTCGGCACCAGTGACGTGCTGCTTTACGAGTGGTCGTGAGGATTGACCGAGAGATGACCAGAGGAGTGCCAGAACGGAATCGTCCCCGTTAGCACACCTGACAGGGCCGATGAGCCGATGGATTGCGAGATTGTTAATCCGCAGAGGAGATAAGGGCCCAGAGACAAAGGATGCCAGACTGTGAGCAAGAGTCAAGTAGATACCTTGCTCTGCTAGCATTGGATGCACCGAAACTTTCTCGACTTTGAAGGAGGATATATCGACGACGGTATTTATGATTTGTGATTTTGTGATTCGATTATCACGTATCCGTCACCTTGAATTTCATTATTTTAGGCGATTTATTCGCCTGATGTAGTCTTGATGGCTGAGTTCCATGATATTTGTTTTCGTGCACCATGGTTGCACCTACTGGGCATTTATATCTTGCGCATAGTTATTACACTTGAGATGTACTTTTTACACCGTTGTGTTGATTTATGATTTGTGCACGTTATTGCACCTGATATCATTTTCGTGTCTTGGCTGCACATGCTTATGACTTCATGGATTTCATACAGTTGAGTTGATTTTGTGTATATGATTCACACATGATTTGATTTTTGCACTCGGTATAGCTTATATGTGCTTGTAGTGCATTGATATGTGTTTTGTGCACGCAGTTGCACACGTTTATGATTTTTACACCTTGGTACACTCGGTGTTGCTATTTACGCATTTGAGTTATTGTTTGGGTTTTGTGCACAGGATGCACCAGTTATATATTTCCTGCTTTTGTCGCACCAGTTTTACATTTCGTGCGTTTGTCGCACCAGTTTTATGTTTCATGCGTTTATCGCACCAAATTTATATTTCGTGCCTTTGTTGCACCGGATCCATATTTCGAGTACCACGGTTGCACCTGACTTTGATTTGATGTCATTTGACATATGGATTTTGATTTCATGCCTATGTTATGCATGCGATTTGACTTATGCCTTCGGCATCGTTACATGCACTTTTAGTGTTTTGATTTGATTTGTGCACGCTGATGCACATGGTTGTGGGCTTATATACCGTGGTATACATGATTTTGATTGGGCCGTATTGTATACCGTCGATTTTGATTCTGATATTGATGTTGATTTCTTGCACTCCGTGCCTTTGATCTGGACTTTGCGCATGTTCGACGCTTGATATTGGATTTCGTGATTTCGTGCATGTTGAGTGCGCATTATTTAGATTTTATTCGTGCATGATGGATGCACCTGATTTGGATTTTCGCGCGTGTTGAGCGCATGTTTTGAGATACGATTTTTGTGCACACCAGATGCACTAAATCGAGATTCTTCGTGCATGTCAGATGCACCTGATTTTGCTGTCAGGCACACATGTTGCCTATGACAGATGGTTCGTGCACACCCGTTGCACCTTGATATTGTTTCTGTGCACATGTATGACACATATGTGGATTTTGATTTCCGTGCGCACTAGACGCACAGGGTATTCTTATATACGTTTTGGGATTGATTCCTTATGGAGCAGTACGTTTTTTTATGATATTTGCTATATGTTTTCGTACTGAGCAGGACTAGTCAGAGGACAGTACCTAAATATATTTTGCATGCATTGATAGTTATCGAAGGGATTTCCAAAAACCGAGCTATAGTCTCAGTAATTACCTACGTGTATGATATGACACGACATGTTAAAACAAAGGGAACCCTTCTAAAGTGTTTTCAAAACGGCGGGACGTACATATTAAACAAGGATAAGTGTTTATATAGCTACTTTCTTACAATAGACGTCTGCCACTATTGCCGCGATACGCGCATAGCACAACAACATGAAAAGTTTTAGCATGCATTTCCTTCAGATATTTACATGTATAGATTTGATGTCTACATGTATAATTTTGATGTATATCATGTCGGTTTTGTTTTGGATTTGACTCTTATGTCTTTACTATGACTCCGATAATTGCGGGATGCTTGACGGAGTTTTTTTTTTTGAGTTATGTGCTCATTACTCATACGCATGCATTGCGCTATGATGCGTTTTATGTATTGATGATTTCGGAGCCCCGACGACTTGGACTTTTACTGAAATGTTTTAGTATTTGAGGGGTTTTAAATTTAAATTCGGGGACCGAATTTCTTAAGGGGGAAGATTGTAACATTTCAAAAAAAAATATTATTTTTAGGAATTTTTATAATTTAATATTAATTTTAAATGAATATTTTAATATTTCGGTATAATTAAATACCGATAAATTGGGGAAAAAAATTTGAAAATTATAGAAATTACTAAAAGAGCCTGTTTTATGTGAATTATGCAAATTTTAAGTTTTTATGATTAGTTTGACACTAATTTAGTGCTAATCGCGATTAAAAATCGCTAATCGCGCTTTAAGCGTATTTTATGCAAACATGCACTATAACTTTTTATTTACACTTATTACATTTTTGCATAGGTTTTATTTTGGGTTTACTATTGAGAAGAGAAGGAAAATGGATTAGAGAAAAGAAAAAGGGAAATAGAAAAGGGCAAAGAATATTATATGAAGTATGGGTGAGAGAGAGAAAGTGAGGGTTTACCTTTGACCCAAATCTTGAGCCATTCCTTCTCCATTTCCTCACTCATTTCTCATCCTTCTCCTCATTTTCCTGCTGCTGCTGCTACCATTCTCTCCCCTCTTCATCTCCCCAAAAACTCCATGCTAAACACCTCAAAATCTCACACCCATTTCACAAAAAAGGTGCACAAGTCATCTAGCTATCCAATGGACCAAGAAAGTCTTCATTTTGGTGCTGTGGAGGATTCATGGGTGCTAAGCGAGGTAAACCCTTTCACAATTAGTGTAGTATTTCAAGTGTTTAAGCCTCATTTTAAGTTTTATATCGTTTTGGCGAAGTTTAGTCAGCTTTGAAAACTCAAGGTTGGAGTTAGGGTTTGATTGGAGTTGTGATGGTGAATTTAGGCTTTAGAGGTGACCTTAAACCCCCATAGATGATAGAAAACCCAGATCCAACACAATACAAATGCCTGGAACTAAAAACAGAAGCTTGGCATGTCGGTTTCTGAGTGTATAAGGCGTGCAGGGAAATCTGGGATGATCCGGGAAAGTTCTGAGACAAACAAACAATACTAGGGACTTAGTTAGACCATCAGGAGGCCACCCTACCAATACGAGACGATTCCTCCATACCCAAACCAGCCTGGCCGGATTTTTAGGTGATGTGGCCGGCCCCCTGTAAAACTAGGTGCCCATGTTGCTTCTGTAGGTCATATGCACCCTATACATTACCCCAGAGTTGTTTATTTGCTCTGTTTTGGCCTGAGTCAAAATACGGGATCACTTTCCCTAGTTGTTGCTTTGAATTGAGTTATGGTTTTCCGTATTTCGACTTCTAGATTTTTGTATTTATGCGTTATCTCGATCATGTGACGTTTGTACATCTATATCGAGTGATATCGGGCTGATTTGCGAAAGCTAACCATAGGTTCTAACCTATAGGCTTTTAAGCGTATCGTTTTGGTTTTCGTGTGTCGTTTTGGTTTCGATTTGGTTTTAATGTGATGCGATACTTGTGACATGTAAGTACCCCCACGGTGATCCAAGACGATGAAGAAGATGGTGGCGACATCGGAATCGGCAAGCAAGATCAAGGTGAGTAGATTATATCTCCGGGGGAAGTCTTGTGGATGGCGTATAGCACCCCCGCAGTTCGATACTTAGTATGCTATATATATACTATATATATATACGTATGATAGCGTTAAGTGTGTTATGAATATTCTAGATGTGATTAGGTGTATTATGGATAGATTCGGATTTAGAAGTAAACTAGTATAGTTTCCTTGTTGCGAACCCTAGAATTGGTTTACACACACACACATGCTTGCTTGTTATACCTATACCGTGATGATGAGAATAGTGTATGATATTTGGAGATGAGTCGATGAGATTGAACATAGTGCCATGATATCGGTGATTTGATGTGATTGGTATTTGGGATACGACATGAGATTTTAGCGGGCTTTTAGACGTGTGTTTCACACACGCACTTATTCTTATATAGACGGTATCGATTTGTACTAGATTTAGATGAGTACCTCAGATCTTGAGATATGATGATAAGGATACCTGATAATTGATGAGAGGAATGTCATATTGACCCGTACCCAGCTTTTGGGATGCCGTACGATGATTTACCGTATGAGCTTCATATTGATGATAGATCCGCACTCATGACTCGAGGATGTCATATAATATTGTATCGTACGCGGTACTTTGAGGCGGGATCACCGACTATTATATATATGTAAATATATATATATATATATATATATCGACTCAGATTTTGGTGGTTTTCATACCCCTCCTGATCGACTTGTTAGTTAGAGATGTAGTTTTGCTAGTAGATATTAGGCTAGGCCGATATCATACCTATTTCAAAAACTAACGAAACGGGAGTATTTTAAAGATAGGCAAAGGGATTCTACGGATATTTTCAAAAGACGCTTTTTTTCTTAAAAACACCGTAGCCCTTATTTTACAAAAAACCTCGATTCGTCTTACTTCAAATGGCAAACTGTATGACATTTTTATATTGATGCAGATGCGTCACTGTTGCGTTTATTAGTCGATTTCTGCATATTCTTGTTATTCGCATCGCATTGCATGTGCAAATGGTTATTGTTATATTAAAATCATGCTGTTAGGACACCCGCACCATTATCGATGATGCATATGTTCCACGTACACCTGCTTGCCGGCTCACACACTTCATCATCGATAATTGCCATGTCACTACACTGTAGTACTGTTGCATTCAGGATATGACCCTTGCATGGCATACTCGTGTACTCACATATTGTACATTCATACTCGTGTACTTACATATTGTACACTCATACTTATGCACTCCTCTATTGTACATTCATACACGTGTACTTACATATTGTACACTTATACTTGTGCACACATCTACTGTAAATTCATACTCGTGTACTTACATATTGTATACTCATACTCGTGCACCTACCTGTTGTACACTCATACTTGTACACATACATATTTTCACATACATAGATGATTCTGGTTTGACTTGGAGATCTGGGAACCGTAAGATACTTTCTAAAACTGATTCATTTTAAAGAAGCGATCTTCCCTAAATATGTGCGTATTACTATTCCATGTTGCATGATATACTGATATGCTTACATTTCTTTTATATGTCGCATACATCATGCTTTCTGATTATACGCATTTAGATATGTTGTTTCCATGATATTTCTGGATTTAGGAACTGTGGGTATTTTAAAAGAAAGTATGTATTTTTTGAAAACCCGGTTAACCTTGACATGATATTTTAGTGCGGCCACCATATGTTTTCTCAGTTCTGAGAGTGGCATGTGAAACCCGATTCGAGGAGCGGTAGGCACCGTCTGCGGGTACATGGTGGACCCGGTGAGGTACCCCGGGGTAAGAAGACTCGTATATGTTAGACGGTGAGCCTGGCATGGGAGTACTACCTACCGGTGATTATTTTTGAGCTCGGCGGATATCTGGGGGATACCGACCGGAGTGGAGAGATAAGACGGGCCGATCCGGACTGACGGAGCCCTATGTATATGAGGATTTACGTGCCGATACTAGGCACATGTTTCATGATGTTTTCGAGTGTCGATGCTTGACACTTAGGTTCCATGATTTTGATATGTCGCAAGCGACACATGTTGATTTACATCCTCATATTTTCATGCATATGCTTTATGATATTTACATGCATGATGCTTATTGTCATTAGGTGACACGTGGATGAGATCCACACACACACACATACATACATATAGTTGTTATTGATGACATTGATCACATAGTTGGATGATATCCACATACTCATAGACTACATGATATAGTTGACATTGATTCATGCTGATTACATTGATCATATCTCACATTATGATATGTTATTACCTGAGGCACTAGCACAAGCACTTGGCACTACACTCATGTATAGATGTTACATTGCCACCTTATCATGCTTCAGACTTATTCATTTGAGGTTTATATATATATTTGATCGTATTGACCTAGGATTGTGTCATACATACGATTTCTGCTCTGTGATGTTTTCTATTCACGAGTGGGCAACTCACCCCCGTTGTGCCACAGTTCTTGCAGGTTTTGCCGTACAGGTTTCATTGCGGCTTTCCTGGCACACTGCTTCCCTTACGGGTGACTTGCTTTGGTAGGTGGATTCTTTTGCATCAGAACCACCATTGTATATGCATTATTCAGTTGTATCTAGAAATTCCATCAATCAAACTTGTATATTGTTTCAGACATACAAAACCAGTTGTGTATTATTTCGACCTTAGAGTCGCGCGTTGTAGTATTATGGTTTTCATGCTGATTTTCAGTTTTCCTTTGACTTTTGATCATCGCCATTCGGCGTTGTATATTATACTGTTTGCGTTGTTGTGACCGTCGATTGACGAAGAGCTAGCTCCCGCTTGGGGATGTTTATTATCATTGTATATATATTATTCTTGTTGTACCCCGTTCGGAGCCAACATTTACAAAGGAAACTCTACCGAAATTTTCAGAAAAGACTATAGATTTTAAAAATGCATATTCGGCTTACCTATTTAAAAACCTTGTTTTTAAAACTTGTTTTCTCCACTTCTTAAAACTATTTCCTTCACTTTTTACTTAAAAATGGTTTTAGATTTCTGGGCTTTTGGCTTACTTGGATTAGATGGGGTCCTATAGACTTCATATGATTCAAGTACTAGTCACGTGCTATTTCGGGTCGTGACAAATTTATTCTTTGACTCGTAAAGATAGATTATGTTCTGTTTTAGGTTGTAATACTGGTATGAGCTATATTATTTTAAAAACCACGGTTCGTTTTCTTTTAAATAAACTACCAGGATGCGTGCCAGTTTCTAAAACAAACATCTCTTTTAAATCTAAGGCAGCTTTCTTATTTCAAACTTAACGTTCCGATCCTTTCTAAAAATAATGGTATAGCTCATAACAAGTAATTACAATAAGTACGTTTAGATTATATTATATATAATATATGTTTCTGCGTTACACACACTCTGATAGAACACTGCACAAATACCAATGAGTACTATGCTGCACAAGCACGTAAATATATGTTACACTACACCTCATTGGTACTGCCATGTCACTGTAGAATCGTTCTCATATATATGTGTTAATATATAGATTATTACACCGTAGAACACTTGCACAAATAATAATGATTTCTATGTTGCACGAGCACAGACGTGTATGCTACACTACACATCATTAGTAGTGCCATGACATATTAGAATTGAAATCATTATGTTATGTGATATGATTACGTAGTCATTTCCTATTCATATTGTAGTACTATAGATGATGTATTTGATTTTCTTGGGATTTCTGAGTAATTTTCTCCTGATGATATATATATCGGTGGTATGGGACACTGTTATATATATATATATACACATATATAATATATCATCAATACAAACTATGCAATTATTCTTATTCCTTACCTGATATATTGAGATGATGAGTAAAACATCCACCATGAGATTTGTGTTTTCTGATTTTAATATCCGGACCGAGTCTGTGAGTATACGGTTACGGATTTACAATTTTATCCGGACTGAGTCGGTGGGGATACAGTTGGGTACATGGTGGACACGGTCGAGACCGAGGGGCAGGATAGCCGCATTATAGGCGGGGAGCCTAACGAGGTAACTCGATTCCGGAAATATAAATGAACACAGCAGATATCCAGGGGATACTGACCGGGGTTCGATTGGGCACGACAGATATCCAGGGGATACTGATCGTAGCCAGAATATCGGGTGGCGATCATCTGTTGAGATGGTGTCGACGGTATCTGTTTTTACGTGTCGATGCTGGACACGAGAGATTGTGGATTTCGATGTCGATGCTGGACATCTATATGTATATTGATGTGATCATTATCATGAGGTACACAGTTAGATATGTATTTATTGGATTCCACCAGGACTGATCCGGGGACAGTACCTGCATATATTTATACAGACATTCATAGACAAAAAGGGAATTCCAATACGGATAATAGATTCATGATTTTGATTCATATGACTTTAAGATATTATACTTGTGATTGCATGATAGTTAGTATTGCACATTTGCATATCATATAGTATATCGATATAGATTATGATAGTACTATACTTATGACCTAGGTATCGTCATGCATTTCGATTTCTACTTTTAGATGCACTTTTATTCACTGAGTTGGCAATTCATCCCCGTTGTGCCACAGTTTCTTGCAGGTTTTACCGCTTGGATTATCAGCGGTTTAGGCACACTTTCTTTTGGGGATTGATGGGTAAGTGAGTTGTTATTGTATCCTACTCACTCTTGATTATTATATATTCTTGTATCTAGCGGAAACTCTATCAACTTAGAAATGATATATTATGGACTTAGAAGTGAGAATTAGAATGGTGTCTTGAGTTGTTGCACTCTTTGTAGTCGACTTCTGATTTAGCTTGATTGGTTACTCCATTGTTTGGACGTGGAGACTAGCTTCCGTTGGGATTCTATTTTATTATCTTGTACCGAGTTTTTATAAAAATGAAAAGGAGGTGACGACACGTTTTAAAACGTCCTAAATGCTTTTCAACATACTTAGTTAAATTTGGATGTTATTTTAAATTGATTTTATCGGATGATTATTTAAATCTCACCTCTAATATTTTCAAAAAGGGTTTAGATTCCGGGTTTCGGCTTACTTGGATTGCGTTTATGTTCTTAGATGTCATGTGATTTAAGTGCCGGTCACGTACCACTTTTGGGTCGTGACAGTAATGAAATCCCCACCCAATCTTAATTGGTGTTATAGCCCCTTAGATTCCGTATTAAATATGCAAAGCAATAACACACCAAAATCTAAAACACTTGCCAAAAAATATTTTTTATTTGCGGCGCAAAGAATCATGCACAAAAAAAAATTTATTGGAGAGGGAGAAGAGGTTGCTGTGCAAAGAAGCCTGCAGGAAAATTATTTCAGTGGAGTTCAGGGGGTAGGAGAGAAGAAAAGAGATACTCACAGAAAAAAATTAGGTGCTGACGTCACAGGTTGAGCGCGGTTCCGCGGTCAAAGGCCTGATTCTGCCGCGGTTCCGCGGCAGAGAAATAGGATAGATCTCCAAAAATTTTCTCTGTGCTGAGTTGGTTCTCCTCTGTCTGTTCAGATCCCCTGTTTCTGTATTTGTTCACTGTATTTGCTCCAGATCTGAATCAGAATTTTCTCCAAGCCTGCACACTCGCACAAAAACCAATCAAAAATAACAAGATGATTTTTTTTATTATTTTTTTATATTTTTATTTTTTTTCAATTTTTTCAATTTTTATATATACATTTATATATTTTAATTAACCCGAAATTACACAAAGAATTAAACTATCGTCTCCCCGAAAACGGTGCCATTTGATTGTTAGAGATTTTCTGTGTTTAAATTTACCGTAATCAAGACGGTGTTGCTTGGTAGCTAGCCGGTTGAGTACAGGTCGATCCACATGGAGAAGGAATCCTTTTCTTTATGTTTTAACGAGTTAAGTCCAAAATATTGGTGGTTTTGTTATAAGATTTATGAATGAGAATAAGTTGATAAAAATCTTGCTAGGGTTAGAATTAGGTTAGTTCGAGATAGGGATCTTCTCACATCTTTCAATGCCTTAATTATGAATATAGGTGTTAGGGTAACCGGCAACAACGGGGATTAGCACGACTAGGAAGAAACTTAGTTTATTCCTTTTGGTCCTTGTCCGTCCGTTCATGTCTCTTAGCCCTAACCTCCGGTTAATTCACCCACAACCGGTCTAACTAGGGAATAACCGCTATCATGTAAGATAGGGTGCCGTAGTGAGTGGATTATGGTTGATTTAAAGAGAGTCCGAATTAAAATTATTTAGGCAAAGAAAAGAATGAGAGAGATTTCCTTCTCTCAGACCTTCCCTATCCTACCCCTAACAAGTAAGGAATTACTCACTCATTAGGAAGATACAAATAAAATTAAATTTTGTTATTTTAATTGATGACCTAAATTGCAGATAAATAAAGAAAAAATAAAAGTGCAGATAAAAAGAATACGAGATAAAATAAAATAAAAGACTTACTTTATTGATGACCTCTCAAGAATGAATTACAATTGGATTTAAAATTTAAATCTAAAAAAAAGAATAAAAAATAAAGAGAGGCATGCCTTCATTTGGCTTTGAACCCTCCTATTTATAGATAAGAAAAACCCTAGGTTACATTCTGATCAATACATGAATTTACCAAACTACCCTAAGGAAGCCGGGTCAAAGCACCGACACCCTACCGACACGTACAGAGCACGGCCGCGGAATCGCGGCAGAAGAGCCTGTTTGGTCGCGGTTCCGCGGCCATTTAGTGGAGTCATAGGCCCATTTCTTCAGGGTTTCTTCATGTTGCTTTTATCTTCTGTTTTCTTCACTTGGTTTCTTAAAATCTCTTCAATCTCCTTCCAGATTTCCAACAGTGCAGAATGATGTGGACTTTTGCCTTGAGCTTCGTGTTGAAGTCTTGGATCTTGTGCTGCCCTTGTGCTTTATGCATTGGAATGCTCAATGATTTTCCATTTGCTCCTTGAACTGGTAGGCAGCATTATACGGATAGTGTGCGGAAACCCGTATTTCTCTGTTTGTTGGTCGTAGTCCCATATTTGTAGCGACTTTTCATAAATTTCACTGTAACGAGCTGAGAACCTGTAACTTGCAACTATTTAGTAGACATGGATCAAAAGTACCTACATATATGCAATGTGATTAAGAATGGGCGATATAAAAATGCAAAAATCTGATATGAACACTATGTGCAACACACGTGCGCACCCTTTCAAATGAAATAAACGGGCATGTACGCACCTATATACGTGCGCACTTGTACCACAAAGCATCATTTAATTACTTAAACAAGTATAATTAAATGATGGACCCCCTGTTGATCAAAATATCAATAAACCAAGTAATTTTTGTCTCAAAGATGACTAAAAATCGTTTAAAATATTTCTAAGTTGATCTTACTCTCATACAAGACTAACACATGCTTAGTCAAAATAAATTGAGCCCAAATGCTCATATATTTAAGATGATCTTAATCTCAAATTAGATTAACGGTCCTTAAATAAAATAAAATATTCTTTGAACCTATAGAACATACAACCTAAGTTCAAACCTCAAATATAATATATACGGATTTAAACTAATCCACGCCTTACGAACGACGATATAAAATATTCTCTGTATACAATTTATGGAGAACCATAATAAACAAAATACAACATGACACGAAGTGAACTACCGAAGCAGGAGAAAATGGTTATCGCAACGCGATAACGTAATTAACTGCAAGGGCTTACGTCTGTAGGGAAGAGCGTCCCCGCAATAAAAAAAAACCCTCACAAATGAAGGGAATCTGATAAAGTATGCTACATCGGTCACATCTATTCAAACCTCTCATAAATGGTGCCATAAATCAACTTGGTATTTTCGAAGAGATTGATGGATATGTCTAAATAGCATTTGCCTCTAAATTCAGGCATGACAATCCATCCCAGTTCGTTTCTATTTTCGGCGGTAAATAGATTCTGGCACTCCCGGTAGGACCTCTTCCTCTTTCTACTCCACACTTCGTGTGTCGCGATCGCAAACAAAATCACGGTTCGCTATGGTTGCTCTTGAATTCAAGATACTAAAACTTGGTATCTGGCTCCTGTGCAGAATCAATGGCTTTCAACTGCACTTCATGCAACAGTAACCCCCACTCCATCCCATCCGGGGGAGTAACGTACGGGCCCAACGCGGCCTCCATCTTCACAATACCGGTGGGACAGGTTACTCAGGCCACTAACGGGCTATTCTTCGGGATCATGCTCCTACCTGTGAACTTTGGTGCCTCAGCACCATAAGAAAAAGCTTCTGGAAGGTCAGTCTTTGATCGACTGGCAACCGTGATGGATCCTATTAGCAAGTCGTCAAACTCTGGTGTCCCAGTCTTCAACGGGCTACACAAAAACTCAAAAGGACCAGCAAAGAAGCCCATGATACCTGAAGGAGCTACCCCAAAACGGCTAGCCTTCCCTACTCCTGCTGCAGGTGGAGCCGATAAAAGAGCTTCCCCTCCCAGACGGCCGGTCTTCGGAAGATTGGCCAGCTTTGCTCCAACTCTAACAAGGACGTCGGTCTTCAACAGGTTGACGCCAACTCAATCTCTCCAGCAACGCCGGAGGCATGATGAAAGCGCCTATAATACGGAGGCAGTTCCTACTCCAAGGCATGCTCGACGTTGCCACTGGCGCCGAGTGAGAGAAGCTGGGGGCAACTCCCTCTCTGGGCTTACCCCACCAGATCCTATGATGGATATCAACGCTGCTGTTCCAACTGGAAACAACTTTGACCCGCTTAGGAGGGTATGCAAGAACTTCCTGATGGCAGTAATGAAGAAATCACCTCCGCCGGCAGATGGCCCAGTATAAAAACAGTCAAAGCAGCCTCATCAATGGCTCTTCTCATAGATACATATAGTCTGGAGAAAAGTATAAAACTCTGTGCTTGACAAAAATTACTCTCGTTGACCGAAGAAATCTAAGGGTCGACAAGAAAAAGACCGCTCCTCCGGGATTCAATGGGGGATCCCTCCTAAACAGGCACTTGTCATGGTAGCTCCTTCAGCTCCAACCTCTAATAAAAGAAAGAGGCATGAGAAAACTCTACCGCCAATGGCAAAATCCAATAGCGAAAGATCTAAATGCCCTAAGTCTTGGGGCATAACCATACATACGGTCTACATGGATGGCGAAAAAGAAGAAAGCCGGGCTTCAGTGGGTCACCGACCGCATACTCAAACGCTGACAAAAGCTCAGGAGCAACAGAAAAATCTCCAAGAAATGCTAACCAAAATGGTAGCTCTCACCGGACCAAAAGAAAGTCCGGACATTGAAGTCGAACAACACCAAGAGTAAGAGACCGATATAGAGTTCTTGGATGAGTACATGAAAGAAAAGAAAGAGAATCTGCAGAGCAAGCTGCTAACATAAAGAAGATGGCTCTTTGATTTGTCTTAAAAACTATCTATAACCGCAATCAAGAACGGCGTCGCTTTGCAGCTAGCCGGTGAGTACGGGTCGGTCCACAGGGATGTTGTGAATTTCCTAATCGCTCAAACGAGTTAATTCCGAAGGGTGCTCGGATTGATTATTAAATCTAAAAACTAAATCCATCTATACTAAGATTATCTAGATCTAAATCTTGCTAGGGTTAGGTTTAGGAATGGTTTGGAAATGTAAATAAATCTCAACGCTTTCTATACCCAAATTAGGATCTAAGAGGAGTTATGGTAATTATCAATAAAGAGGATTAGATCCATTCGGGAAGGTGTTCCTTTCTCTAGGTTCTTGTCCTTCCTTTAGAAATCCTTACCCTAACCTCCATGGAAAACAAGCGCAACCGGGCCTTTATACTACGGTATCACCGCTACCTCGAGGGATAGGATGCCGTAGGGCACGGTCTGTGCGTGTATGCATGGAGTCCTATTGAAAATATATAACGGGCAAGAAAGGGATGAGAGATCTCATCTCTCAAAAGCCTTCCCCAAAACTAACCCTAACAAGGGAGGAGACTACTCGCTCATTAGGGAATTTAAAAACATCTAGGGCAAAGAATGAAAAATTACGTAGGGCAAGAATTTAAATTAACTACTTACTTTACAGATGGCTCTCTCCAAATATCAACACAGGGTTGTCAGATCTGAATTCATGATATGAAAAGAGGTATCGATGCTCTCCAAAAGATTTCTAAATTTTATTCATAGAAAGAGGCATAGGGAGGCATGAAAAGAATACAATGATTTAGAGTTCCTATTTATAGAGGATAGGAAACCCTAGATTATAATTGATTCGCACGTCTACATTTAGCAAAATATCCTTAGGAAGACCTAGTCAAAGTAGACTCCAAGCTTTGGTAAAATTTTATGTCTCTGTCTCTTTAAAAGGAAGTATTAGACCTTGAAATTTTCTTTGTTGGCTCTTCTGTTTTTGGGCTTCCTTATTATTTGGTTCTTTTATTAAAATAGCTTCTATGTTTCTTCCAGATCTCCAGTGAACAATTGTGGTGGACTTTTAACCGTTCGCTTTGTAATCTTGGACCTTGTATTGCCTTGTACTTTGTGAATTTTATCTTTGATGTAGGCTTGATCAAGAGTCTTCTGTTTGTTGATCAAAATCCACTTTTGCATCGTCTTTTCATCGTTTTCACTGTTTTCTGTCCAAGAACCTGTAACCTGTAATATGTAGCAGACATGCGTCAAAAGCACCTATTTATTTATAAAACGAATAAGAATGGGGAATATAATAATGCAATATTATGGTGTGAACAAATACCCCCAAACTTATCTTTTGCTCGTTCTCGAGCAAACTTAGTTTTATTCTCTACAATAACCTAACCGCACTATCACAGGGAATCGCGATTGCACTGAGCACGTGGAACAAGCCGGTAAACCTTTAGGTTTCCCTAGTAGGAGGAGTGTTGTCTCCTGAGGGGTTTCAGCAGATACTACCCACAAAATCCTATCAATTAGGCACATTGACTTTTATTCTCCAATTAGGTTTTCTAACAAGGAATTCTATTATCGTCGACTCGTAAATTGTCGACCCATATTCTTCACACTTCCTTATCATTTAACTTAAGATTATATATGTTCTATAGACTTAGCTTTCAGCATCTCTTAAGTTTTCCTTCTAGGGTTCCATCTCCACTTAGGAATTTTTATCAACTCTATTAAAGATACAAGTTCTATTCTTCACTCCTATCTCTTATCTAAATCCCAATCACATACCCCTACGTGTGTGTATAAATCACCCCTACACTTGGAAATTCAAATCAAGCAATTATACTCTTGTCCGTTGTCCAAAGCACTTATTAATTGGTGAATTTTTAAATAAATTTTTCTTACACATCCTTCATGCGACCGTTAATACTTCTTGAGGTACCAATGATCGATTACAAAATGTGTTTGCACTTTAAAGCGTAATTCTTAGTCTTGCAACACCCAAGGCTTTTAGCAGTAACTCCCAAACCAGTTGGTCTAAGGCACTAGATGATAAAGCCCCCTCGCTAAATATTTTTTTCTATTTTTGCAGCCTTAAGTAATCGCAAAAACCAGTGTTCATTTTTTTTCCTTTATTCACACCTTTTTTTCTTTTATTTTCATTATACTAAGGACTTTAGACAAGAGCAATTCAAGGTCTCCTCTACTATTCCAAGTTTCAAGGTGCATGTTTGTGCAAGTTGTAGGGTATACATTTTCAGAATCTAGACTTAAGCGAGGAATTATTTTTCAAACTTATACTCTAATAAAAATATCAATACTTTTCCTTCGTTTCGACTTATCCCAAGAACTGAACTCAAAATTTGCCTATTTCTAAATAAACTACAAAGAAATATACTTTCTACCGTTAAATTTTAAGAAAGGTTATTTTTTGGGTTTTTAATTTTCTAAGTCTAAGATCTAGTTGTTCCTAGCTAGTTAACCTATCTGTCAAACTTAAGTCAAATAAGGCCAAAATTGAATACATTAATTTTTATAATTTTTGAAAATTTTCAATTTTTATGGGTTTTAAAATAAGTATGCAAATGCAAAAATATACACATGAATGCGAAGGAAGAAGACTTACCGAGCATACCCCCAAACTTAAACTTGACAGTGTCCTCACTGTCATGCTACACCAAGAGGGTCAAAATGCCGGCACTCTCCTGTTTATTTATTTATAATTTTTTTATTTTTTATTTATTTTTGAATTTTTTTTGAATTTTTTATAGAAAAAGAAAACAACAAATATATGTACATATATACAGCAAGGTTCCCCGCAAACTTAAGCTTGGCCTTACACAAGCCAAAGGTTAGCACCAACCATTCAAAAATCTTATCGTGGTAATGGTCGAGTTGGTGAAAGAATGGAGTGGAAAGAAAAGAGATGAGAAGCACACGAGACCGTGTGGAGGTAGAAACGGGATACGGTCTCGGTGGGGAAGAAGAATGGCGGAAAAGAGAAAGAAGTGGAGTACGATCTTGAGGGTGTAAATCGAGTGAATAAATTAGCTCAATTTGTGATGACCGATGTGTTAAAAGCGATTGCGCTAACCTATCAACCCGTCGAGAAATGGGGTCAAATCCCTCAAGATTCGCAAGAAGGCATGGGTACGCCGAACTTGGTATTGGAGATGAAAGCGTAACGGTCTCTTGTACAGTCAGAACGATAGGAAGGACGAAAGGGAGTGAATTAGGGATAGTCTCATTCTCACCGTAGTAAACTGTCTCGAACTTGAAAGATTCCATCAATGGTTCGAAATGACTGTAAGCAACCGAGTCTGATAGTTTAACTAACTCATCTGAAATTTCAAAGGACTCAAACTCGGGCGGTGAGACATCAACATCGTCCGAAAAAGTGAAACACTCGTAAGTGTTATCGGCTGTGAGAACTGTGTCAGATTCAAAGAGAAATTTTTCAAGCTCACAGTCTTCAAGCGTGATCTTTTGCGTGGTCGGAACGATGGAAAGGAGGGAGGGTTATTTAGGAAGTATAACAGTTAAAGGGTTGGGAGGATGAATAGGAAAATCCGACACATCAAAGAAAAATGGTTCAACCTCAATATTATCCTCAATACTTTTCTCAATACTATCCTCATAATTCTCCTCAATATTTAACTCATCCATGCTATTATCATCAAAATCAAGACGCATATGAAGTTCGGGAGAAACATCTAATGACTCGGGATGATGAATTGGACATAAAAGATCATTCAAATCGACAGGTTCATCATCCGAAATATTCCCGGCGTCTATATCCTCAATCAAGTGAAAATCAATTTTTTCTGACACCTCATCAAAAGCATGGATATTTATCGATTTAGGTTCTAGATTAGAGGTGTAAAGGTCAAACGGATTAGGTGCGATTTCACTCGAAAAGGTTTCTTCACCGTCTGGAAAATCAAACACTACAAAGTCACACAACTCATTTTTATTTTCAACTGGTGAATCATTTGGGACAATCGATGGAAAACCGGAGTTGTGGGCTTCAATTGGGTAAGGGTAGGTCTGATTTGGGAATGTGTAGAACTCACTCACTCCTCTCAAAATCTCACTTTGTCCAACCGCCTCCTCATACATTGAAAAATTTAAAGCTAGTTGGAAACTAGCGACCGGTTCACTGGGTTGTATAAGGGCGGCTACGGACGCATCCACATTCCTCACCATTTTTTTTGTTGCTGCAATATAAGCCTCCAACGACTGTTCCAAACTAGACATGGGTTGTGGAGGGGTTTTGGTAAAAGATTCAAAACTGTTTGGATACGTGAAACTCCCAAATGGCTGTGTAGAGGCAATATCTAGTGAAGGTGGGAAAGTCGGGTAGGACTGGTAAGAATTGGATGGTTGGACAGGAGTAGGGTCAACATGTGGATAAAAAGGTGAATAGACTTGTTGATCCCTAGAACTAGATGTATGGAGATGGGTGAAAGATCGGCTACGAGATTGAGTAATATGCTCAGCAATGGACATCGGTTTAGGAGTTACAGCAGGACTTGAAAAAGTGGTATCAACATATGAAGGTGGTAAATGTTGACTTGGTTGACACAAAGTAGGTTGCAAAGTCGAACTGTTTCTCCTAGACAATTTTATTTGATCTTTCAAAGATATTTTTGGCATGGAGGGTTTTCCTTAAATCGACCGAAACAATTAACGTACAAAGCAAACTTAGGTTCGGGATACCAAAGTTCGGCAAGTGATTTATGATGTGGGGTACCCATGATAGAAGAAAGAGAAAAGAAAGAAGGTAGGTGGTGCAAGGATTTCTTAGCGGCAAAATTTTGCAAGTTTTTATAAAAGATTTTTCCCTTTTCCCTTTTTTTATTTGTTTGGAACTTTTTGCAAAAAAAAATATTTCGATAAAGGGCTAAGACACACTTTCAATCAACCAAAAATGCACAATCAGGCCTAAATCAAGGGTCACCTAGGTCAGCTAGACAGCTCCTAACTGTTCCAAAGGGCTAGAGATAGGACCTCAAACCGCCTCTTCACTGCCAATTGCGGCCAGGTAAGTTCCAGGTAAGTGGGAAGGAACCACAGTAGTGGGCCTAATTAGTAACCACTAGCCTTTGACACACTTGCCTAGACACCGCAAAGTCAGGTTAGGATAAACGGTCGATGCTTATAACTAGTCGTCTGTCCTATTGAGCTCGAAGTCCTTAGGGCTGGGTCTAGTATTTTTTAATTAAAGATTGGTCAATGCAAATGCCTTATGTGATTTCTGAGGTCCTGGGAAGGGTGATGAAATCCCCACCCAATTTGAATTGGTCAAAAGCCCCTTAAAGTCAATTTTAAAGATATGCAAAACAGAAAAATCATTTGCAATCAAATCTTTTTATTTTATGCGCGGCGCAAAGAATCCTGCACAAGATTTCTATTTGGAAGGGGAAAGATTTTTTAAGCGCAAAGAATCCTGCAGGAGATTTTTCAGAGGAGATATCAGAGATTTGTAGAAGAGGAGATCAAAAGACTTACAGTTATTTTTTTTTATGAACCGCAGAGGAGGTTTGGGGATTTGATCCGCTGAGATGACCGCGGAACCGCCGCCCGAAGCCACCAACGACCGCGGATCCGCCGCAAGGCGATGACGTTAGAAGGCGAATTTTTTTTTTGGTCACCAGATCGCGCGGTTGACTTGTTGACTCGGTCCTCCAAATTTCTTCTGTTGTCTGTTGTGATATTCCTCTGTTTGTTCGAATTTGATACTTGCTGTTTTGATCTCTGTAGATTTCCAGATCCGAATTTGTTCGTAGATCCTGCAAAATTCACACAAAAATACCCTTCCCAAAAATAACAGATGATATATTTTTATATTTTTTTTGATTTTTCAGATTTTTATGATTTTTTTAATTTTGATTAACCCGAAATTGCAAAAAGGAAATAACACGCCATTCCCGGCAACGGCGCCATTTGATTAATCTCAAAAACTATCTATAACCGCAATCAAGAACGGCGTCGCTTAGTAGCTAGCCGGTGAGTACGGGTCGGTCCACAGGGATGTTGAGAATTTCCTAATCGAGCTAACGAGTTAATTCGAAACGGTATGAATGGATTAATTAAATCTAAAAACTAAATTAATTTAGGGCAATTGAATTAAAGATCTAACTATCTAATTAGGGCAGATAATAAATTTAACCTAGGGCAAGGAATTAAATTTAACCTAGGGCAGAGAATGAAAAATTACCTAGGGCAAGAATTGAAATTACCTACTTATTTTACAGATGGCTCTCTCCAAACTTCAACACAAGATTTGTCAGATCTGAATTCATGATATGAAAAGAGGTATCGATGCTCTCCAAAAGATTTCTAAATTTTATTTATAGAAAGAGGCATAGGAAGGCATGAAAAGAATACAATGATTTAGAGTTCCTATCCTCTATAAATAGGAACTCTAAATCATTGTATTTTTTTCATGCCTCCCTATGCCTCTTTCTATGAATAAAATTTAGATTTTTTTTGGAGAGCATTGATGCCTCTTTTCATATCATGAATTCAGATCTGACAACCCTGTGTTAATATTTGGAGAGAGCCATCTGTAAAGTAAGTAGTTAATTTAAATTCTTGCCCTATGTAATTTTTCATTCTCTGCCCTATATAAATTTTTTTAAATTCCCTAATGAGCGAGTAGTCTCCTCGCTTGTTAGGGTTAGCTTTGGGGAAGGCTTTTGAGAGATGAGATCTCTCATCCCTTTCTTACCCGTTATATATTTTCAATAGGACTCCATGCACATGCACACATCGCGCCCTACGGCACCCTATCCCTCGAGGTAGCGGTGATACCGTAGTATAAAGGCCCGGTTGCGCTTGTTTTCCATGGAGGTTAGGGTAAGGATTTCTAAAGGAAGGACAAGAACCTAGAGAAAGGAACAACTTCCCGAATGGATCTAATCCCCTTTATTGATAATTACCATAACTCCTCTTAGATCCTAATTTGGGTATAGAAAGCGTTGAGATTTATTTACATTTCCAAACCATTCCTAAACCTAACCCTAGCAAGATTTAGATCTAGATAATCTTAGTATAGATAGATTTAGTTTTTAGATTTAATAATCAATCCGAGCACCCTTCAGAATTAACTCGTTTGAGCGATTAGGAAATTCACAACATCCCTACGGACCGACCCGTACTCACCGGCTAGCTGCAAAGCGACGCCATTTTTGATTGCGGTTATAGATAGTTTTTGAGACAAATCAAATGGCGTCGTTGCCTTGTACTGATCTTTTGTGTAGGCTTTATCAAGATCCTTCTGTTTGTTGGCTGTAGTTCCACTTTTGCATCGTTTTTTTTTATCCTTTTCACTGTTTTCGCTCCAAGAACCTGTAACCTGTAATATATAGCAGACATGCGTCAAAAGCACCTGTTTATTTATAAAACGAATAAGAATGGGGAATATAATAATGCAATATTGTGGTGTGAACAAATACCCCCAAACTTATCTTTTGCTCGTCCTCGAGCAAACTTATTTTTTATTCTCGACAAAAAACCTAACCACACTTTCGCAGGGAAACGCGATTGCACCGAGCACGTGCAACAAGCCGTTAAACCTCTAGGTGTTCCTAGTAGGAGGAGTGTTGTCTCCTGTGGGTTTTCAGCGGATACTACCAAAAAAATCCTATCAATTTTGCTTTTCGACTTTTACAGGGTTGTCAGATCTGAATTCATGATATGAAAAGAGGTATCGATGTTTTTCAAAAATATTTCTAAATTTTATTCATAGAAAGAGGCATAGGGAGGCATGAAAAGAATACAATGATTTAGAGTTTCTATTTATAGAGGATAGGAAACCCTAGGTTATAATTGATTCGCACGTCTACATTTACCAAAATATCCTTAGGAAGATCTAGTCAAAGTAGACTCCAAGCTTTGGTAAAATTTTATGTCTCTGTCTCTTTAAAAGGAAGTATTGGGCCTTGAAATTTCCTTTGTTGGCTCTTCTGTTTTTGGGCTTCCTTATTATTTGGTTCTTTTATTAAAATAGCTTCTATGTTTCTTCCAGATCTCCAGTGAACAATTGCGGTGGACTTTTAACCGTTCGCTTTGTAATCTTGGACCTTGCATTGCCTTGTACTTTGTGAATTTTATCTTTGATGTAGGCTTGATTAAGAGTCTTCTGTTTGTTGGTCAAAGTCCACTTTTGCATCGTCTTTTCATCGTTTTCACTGTTTTCTGTCCAAGAACCTGTAACCTGTAATATGTAGCAGATATGCGTCAAAAGCACCTGTTTATTTATAAAACGAATAAGAATGGGGAATATAATAATGCAATATTATGGTGTGAACACTCTTTTATTCCAAGACATGGTTGGAATGATGATCCAACCGGAACCATCGGCTGAAGATTCGTCGGTGATTATCGAGGATGACAGAGGAGAAACATCAAATCCTCCCCCGGCCTTATCAACGGCCAAGGAGGAAACAATCTCTAAAGTGGCTCTGAATGACTATATCACTCAACAAATTAGAACTCACCAAGCCAGCGAAGCCGCTAGCCAACTCGTCAAAACCGGGCGACCATATCCGGCATGGTATGACCAAATCAAGTACCTACCGGGATATATGATCTAGATGTTCCACGTTTATAAAGGAACGGGCAATCCCCACAAGCACGTTGCATATTTCAGAGCTCTGTGCGGTAATACTGGAGGCGACAACAAACTATTGCTTCACCAACTCGTCGGAAGCTTGTCCGAAACAGCTTTCGAATGGTACTCGGACCTCCCAAATGACTCCGTGAAAACTTTCTCCAAAATGGAACTGCTGTTCACGCAACGGTTCTCCAACGTGAGTAAACGCATTCCGATCACGACACTGATCAATGCTAGGGTAAAGTCAGGAGAAATGTAGGTCCAATACGCAATTCGGTGGCGGAACCTGTGGTCTAAGTGCGAACAGCGTATCGAAAAGTCTCCAGCCGTGGGCATGTTCATCGGGACTCTCGATCCTCAATCGACTATGTCCCAATTCATGACTTTCTTCAAACCCACAACCTTCCAGGCGCTGATAGAAAAGTTGGCCCAAATGGATTAGATGGGGCACGAACCTTCCTCCTTAAATAATGACCTTCGAAATAACAAGGGTAAAGGGAAAGCGACCTTCATTGCTAATACGCAATAACAACCGAGCGGTCCAAAACCGGCTGCGCGCCAAAACAACGCACGTACACGCCCGTCCTTGGTAGAAAAGTTGGGACGTGCATACTTGTTTCCTCATGATAGAACGCGGAGGTTGTTTGAGCTGGCAATGTGAAATAATCTCATCACATTGCCAGACCCAGACCCACGGCAACCCGCACAACCCGGCAACGTCAACAACCCCAACTACTGCTCCTATCATAGGATAGTGAGCCATCCAATTGAAGATTGCTACATCTTCAAAAATTAGGTCGAGCACTAGTATCAGCAGGGGAAGTTCGCGTTGTCCGATAGCTGGATGGTAGATCCGCCCCAAAAGCACACTTCTAAAAAGGTGGACGCTCAGGGGGTATCATGCTCACTCATGGAAGAAGCTCCATGAGAAGTAGTTCTTTTAGCGAAAACTAAAAGAATGTTGAAGGATCTACATGCAAGTCCGGTGGTCAAAGTAGAAAAGCCCACTTGAATCCGAAATTATTGAAGGGATGCTGAAATCACGTCCCGCACCGAAAGTCGTTGACAAGGTGGAAAGACTCCAAGTCAAGCATTTAAAGTCTTCTAAGAAAAAGAAGAAGACTAGAAACCTGTGCAACCTGCCGAGTATGACGATAAGCGCACAAACCTTAAAAAATACATAGACGCGCTGGAAGAATATAACCAGAAGGAGCGTACACCGGTCACGCTCGAAAAATTCCTCAAGCATATTCTTGAGGGCGGAGATAGTGAAAATGATGAGGAAAATAACTCATCAAAAGAAATGGAAGACCGTGTAGCAAGCTGCCACATGGTCTCTCATTCGTCATTACATGATGAAGAAGCTCCCCCAGCGTCAGAAAGAGACTTAGAGGAACTGAGGTCAGAATCGGGCTAAATTCCCCGAAAATGCTGGAAGAATACCCGATTGAGAGACTTTTAAGCGAAGCCTTTCAAAAGAGTAAAGACGACCGAGAACGTAAAATTACCATATACGAAAAGTCTAAATGGCAGAATCTAAACTAAGAAGCTACGACGAGGACGGGTCATAAAGTTCTCCAAAAAAATCAAAGCACGCCTGCGACAAATAAAAGCAGGACTAAAGATGGAAAGCGGTCCGCCAAAACCCTGTCCATGGGGATGAAACTACCACCTCTCATGATGAACACTCCCAGAGTCCCATACTTCGATGGTGGAGAGGGACACCCAAAATACTGTGTATATCACCGAAGAATCGCTCACCCCATTGAGGAGTGCAATGCCTTCAAGAAGTGGTGGTAAGGATATATTGCCCATCGAAAACACTTCAAGAAAGAGAAGCGCGAAGCTCACGCTCGTCGACATGAGAGTGGCGAGACGAACACGTATAAAGAAACAACTGACAACTATCATATGGTTGGTTCCATTTTGGAAAGGGAAAGCACCCAAGTTCTCATGTTCGGGAGCAATTCCGAGGATGAAACGCCCCTCAAACCTCACTTCGAAGACTCCACCTCGGAGAAAAAAGAGGAGAAGAAGAACTGCAAGAACATTCAGCAACATAACCGTATACTGCCTGAAAAGAATCTCGGACCTGCAAACAAAAGTTCGAAAAAAAGGACAAAGGGAAAGAGAAAATGCCCAAAGAAATCGCCCTCGATGAAGAAGTGGTCAAAGAGCTCGCCGCAAAGGACCCGCCTAAGAAAAACAACGTGGATTATAACGTCCTAACACATCTGAAGAAAATACCCTCGCAACTAAGCATATTGGATGCTCTACTCCTGTCCAAAGAGGTACGGGATTCCCCAATCAAGGCCTTATAAGAGCCCGATCAGTTCCAAATTTTTCTCGCAGAATAAAAGATGAAAGCTGAACTAGCAGAAGTCCATACGGCTGATATTACATTCAGCGATAAAGATCTACTTCTCGATACGTGCGAACATAATTGACCGCTCTACATCACCGGGTGCTGCCATAACATCAAGATAGGGGAAATTCTTGTCGACAACGGATCCTCCGTTAATCTTCTCAACGTGAGAGTGCTAAAATAAATTTGCATGAATATTCAACACCTTGCCCAAGATAAAATTATCATCTCTGGGTTCGACTCACAGTCGTCACAGACATTTAGGTTCGTAATACTGACGCTACGCTTCGGCCGCTCGTCACTGATATCAAATTTCATGTCATTGACACCAAGACTTGCTATAATGCTTTACTCGGCATGCCTTGGTTACATAAGTATAACATTATCCCTTCTACACAACATCAGTGTATAAAATATTTCAAGGATGGCTCGGAGTACACTGTCACAGAAGAACTCAATCCGTTCTCAGTAAATGAAGTGTGGAAGTATGAAGATGCGAAGTACTTTCTGCCAGACTTTGAGGATACTGAAAGGTACCACAAGCCGGAGAATAAGGAAAATTCTACGGTCATCATGCCGATTGTTCTCCGCCGAAAATGGGAGACGGAACCACGTAGGTTCGTCTTGCCTGAATTTGGGGGCTGATGCTATTTGGTTTTATCTGTCCACCTCTCCGAAGATGCCAAGTTGATTTATGGCACCGTATATCGGAGGTTTAGACGGATGCGGCCGTTGTAGCAGATTTCGTCAGATTCCCCTTCATTTGAAGGGTTTTTTGATTGTAGGGACGCTCTTCCCTGCAGGCGCAAGCCCCTGCAGTTAATTACGCTACCACATCGCGGTAACAACTTTCTCTTTCTCCAGATGGTCACTTCGTGTCAAGTTTGTTTATTTTATTTTTGGTTGCTCGTGGATTGTATACGGAGACTAATTTATGTTGTAGCCCGTAGGGCGTGGATTACTTCAAATCCGTATTTTCTTAGATTTAGGTTTGGATTGGGTTTAAGGATCATTAATCTCATTGAGATTAAGATCAACTTAAACGTTTGTTAAGAATACGTTAGTCTAATTTTAGACTAAGATCTACTCAACGGGGGTTCGGAATTATTTAGATCCGATGACAGAGCATTTGGGCTCTATCGTTTTAGTTTAGGGACGTTGTGGTTCATAAGTTTAAGGATATCATAGTCCATAGAGTTTAAGGACATCATAGTCCATGGAGTTTAAAGACGTCATAGTCTGTGGGGTTTAGTTTAGGGACGTTGCGGTACATAAGTTTAAGGATATCATAGTCCGTAGAGTTTAAGGATATCATAGTCCATGGAGTTTAAAGACATCATAGTCTATGGGGTTTAGTTTAAGCACGTTGCGGTCCATTAGTTTAAGGACATCATAGTCCGTAGATTTTAGTTTAGGGACATTGCGATCCATGGAGTGTCTGGTTGTCGGGACCCACCACCTCTCTGAAGACGTTGAAGAATTACAACGACAGATATCAGAGGTGTGAAGAGATGTACCCTTGAACCAATATTGGTTAGGGGATCTATAGTCAGGTTTTGGACTAAGACCAATTAAAAATATTAGGAGCACATGGGCTCAATTAATCTGAATTGGAGGATTTATGGCCTACTTGGGCTCAGCCCATTCAGTTAAAGTGTTTGAACACTAGTTTGGACTCGGTCCATTCATTTTTGAACAAAATGTTAACATTTGTTTGGGCTCAGACGCTTTTTTGTTCAATAATGCAGAGCTTTAATTTTGGGTTCTGACACCCCTTCTTCTTTTATCTTTTATTGAGTGTTGAATACTCTTTGTAGCGCAGAGCGCTTTATGTACACAGCCTTTATGTACAGAGCACTTGGCGTTGAGCGCCAGACTTGGAGCGCTAAGGCGCTTCTTATGAAAATGGCGCACACGTGAGGAGCATGTGGCGCTTGGCACTGAGCGCCAGACCTGAAGCGCTAAGGCGTTTTTTATGAAATAGCGCATACGTGAGGAGCACGTGGCGCGCTTGGCGCTGAGCGCCAGACTTGGAGCGCTAAGACGCTTCTTATGAAAATGGCGCACACGTGAGGAGCACATGGCGCGCTTAGCGCTGAACGCCAGCCAATGAATGCCGAGCGCTCTTTATTAAGTGGCACCTACGTGAGGAACACATGGCGCGTTTGGCACTGAGCGCTAGCCAATGAGTGCAAAGCGCTCTTGATTAATTCTGTGCTCTGAGAATTAAGTTCTCGTTTATAAGAGACTTTTTCTCGTGGATCTAAGAACTAAGTTCTTATTTTAATAGGAGATGCTATGATCTCTTCTGTTTTTGTGAAAGAATTTATCTTTGTTTTATAGATCTGTGATCTAAAGAGAACTAAGTTCTTCTCCTTCCTTTTTCTATGATGAGATGCTCCAATCTCTCCTACTCTTATGAAAAACTTCTGTCTTTGTAGATCCATGATCTAGAAAAAGAACTAAGTTCTTCTTTTTTATAAGATGCTTTTATCTCTCTGTTTTATTTACCATGAAGAAATTCTTCTTTCCAGATCTTGCTCTTCTCTTTTTCTTTTTGAAGTTTATGGGGGGTTCCTCTGTGCAAGACTTGAAGTCTTGGGTCCTTTATATAGTGGAGGCTGATTTGTTGAATCAGTTAAGGAAATCCTTCCTCTGATTGATTTGGGGATGTTTCCCATCGTTGGATCTTTGATCCAAGGGCTTCTGTTTTACAGAAGGCAATCTTCTTATTTTTAACAAGATTGGGAAAATATTTTCCCATACAGAACTTATCCTGTATCTTGGTGATTTTTAATCACCATTGGATTTTTGATCCAACGGTGCTCTGATTTACAGAGCACAATTTTTCTTGTTTAGAAAGATTGGGAAGATATTTTCCCCTACAGAGCTTATTCTGTAGCTTCGTGATTTTTAATCACCATTGGATCTTTGATCCAATGGTGCTCTGATTTACAGAGCACAATCTTTCTTTTTTAGAAAGATTGGGAAGATTATTTCCTCAATCAGAATTTAATTCTGTGCTCTGATGATTTATCATCTCCGTTGGATCTTTGATCCAACGACAGAGAACTTTTAGTTCTAGCGCCAGCGCTCTCGTGCTTTGCACGTGATGCGCTGTTATAGAGTCTTTGGTGCTCAGCGCTCTCGTACTTTGCACGTGATGTGCTGCTTCAGAGTCTTTGACTCTTTAGTACTGATGCGCTCAGCGCTTTCGTGCTTTGCACGTGAGGCGCTGATTCAGAGTCTTTGACTCTTTAGCGCTGACGCGTTCAACGCTCTCGTGCTTTGAACGTGAGGTGCTGCCTCAGAGTCTTTGACTCATGGTGCTGGCGCTCCTGGCTCTAGCGCTCTCGTACTTTGCACGTGAGGCACCGCCCCATAAGAGTTTAACTCTTATTTGATAGATTTCTTTTCGTGTTTTGCATATTGGCGCCCGCGTGAGGAGCACGTGAGGCGCCATCATAGGATTTAATTCTATCCGAGGTAGTACCTACATGCTTTGCATATGGAGTTTTTCTTTTATTTTTATTTTTATTTTATTGTTATTATTGTTTTTTGTAAGAAAGCAAGTTTTTGAGCCAAAATTTTGGCGGGAACAAATGCCCCCCACTACTTTGCCCACGTAAGTATGTACGTGGGTGAAGTATTGCAATGTTATTCGTGGCCAGAGAATTGATGGCTTATGAGATAAGTTTAGGGTCCTTGTAGCCTAAGACTATTTCCATTTTCATGAACCGTAAGTGTTTCAAGAAGGTTTTTCTCCCTACGAGTCGAAAGGGTCCAGTAGGTGTAAATTCTCCCTTGAAATCGTGTGGATTTCTACGTGTTCATCGCCTCCGTGAGTCGTAAGGATCTCACTCGGGTATTTTTCCTTGCGAATCGTGAGGACCCGTAAGTAGCTTCTTTGTTTCAGTGGCGAATGTGGCTTTGGCAAATGTAGCCCGCAGATAGTCCATATTGACCTCCTTATAGAGCAGCAATGGCTTAGGAAATAGGTTTAGATCCGCCGCCTAAGACTTTTCAATTTTATGAGCCGTGAGGGTCTCATAAAGACTTTTCTCCCTACGAGTTGAGAGGATCCCGTAGGTGTATTTTCTCCTTAGGAACCGTGTAGATTCAAAAATGTGCTTTCTCTTAAGAGTTGTAAGGATCTCGCAAGAGAAATTTCCCGCTTACAAATCGAGAGGGCTTGTAAATGGTTGTTCCACTCCTTGTCGATGTTCGACTTCAGAGAGTGTGGCCCGTAGATAGTCCATCTTGATCTCCTTGCAGTGCAGCGATGGCTTAGTAGACAGGTTCAGATCTGCTGCCTAAGGCTTTCCAACTTTATGAGCCGTGAGGGTCTCATAAAGACTTTTCTCCCTACAAGTCGAGAGGATCCCGTAGGTGTATTTTCTCCCTAGGAGTCATAAGGAATCCTAAGTGTTTGTTTTCTCTTGAGAGTCGTAAGGATCTCACAAGAGAATTTTTCCCGCTTACAAGTCGAGAGAACTCATAAATGGTTGTTTCCCCCTTGTCGAGATTCGACTTTAGAGAGTGTGGCCCGTGAATAGTATGCAATAGTCCATCTTGGACCGACTTGCAGGGCTCCAGTGCTTAGGAAACAGGTCTTTATCCCCGTTGCTTAAGGCTTTGCCTTACGAGTCGAGACGAATCGAGAAGTTCTCGCAAGGACACTAATTTCATCATGAGTCGCGACGAATTGAGAAGTTCTCGCAAGGGTTTCCTAACGTCACAGTTAACTCCTGCTAATAGAAGTCTGTTAGGGTCTGTGGTACTAGGGTTTTTTACCCGTCGCACCGTCGCGTTGGCCGATATATTAACCGATATGCAATCTTATTGTTCGGGTAGCCCCGCGATTGTAGTGTCTCTGATCCTTTCGGGGGCTGGACAAGACGTCTTCAAGTAATCTTCCATGTAATATTACCGTTGAAAGAGCAAGCGTTAGGGTATTCCATGTCACTTTTTACTTGAGGTTAGGCTCAGTTTGGGAGCCTCGATGAGTCATGACCACTCCGTGCTGGTGTGGGATGATCTCCGATAGTCTTTTCAGTTCTCATTTGAGTTGCCGTCAAGACCCTGAAGCGGGGGATTTTCCATAGCTTCGTTAGTTGACATTGTGCCTGCAATATTGCGTTGAATGTCGAGGTTGTCTATGGGTTGTCTATGAACCATCGAGGTTTTGGAACCAGAGGACTTTGCCATAGCTCCGTTTGTTGATGTCGCGCCTGTATCCTGCTGGAAGGAAGAAGGACACTGTTGGTTGATCTCTAAGCTGTAGATGTAGCCGTCGAGACCTGGAACTAGGGACTTTGCCATGGCTCCGAGGTAGTCTTTAGGTTGTCTGTGAACCGTCAAGATTTTGGAACTAGGGGAATTTTCCATGGTTCCGTTTGTTGATGTCGTGCTTGTACCCTGCTGGAGGGAAGAAGGACGCTGTTGGTTGATCTCCAGACTTTAGATGTAGCCGTCAAGACGTGGAACTAGGTACTTTGCCATGGCTTCGAGGTAGTCTCTAGGTTGTCTGTGAACCGTCGAGATTTTGGAACTAGGGGACTTTGCCATGGCTCCGTTTGTTGATATCATGCATGTACCTTGCTGGAAGGAAGAAGGATGCTGTTGGTTGATCTCCAGGCTGTAGATGTAGCCGTCGAGACCTGGAACTAGGGACTTTGCCATGGCTCCGAGGTAGTCTCTAGGTTGTCTGTGAACCGTCGAGATTTTGGAACTAGGGGACTTTGACATGGCTCCGTTTGTTGATGTCGCGCCTGTACCCTGCTGGAGGGAATAAGGAACGCCGTTGTTGATCTTCTGGGATGCAGATATTGCCGCTGAGACCTGACTCTCCCTTTGATAAAGTTTATTGGGACATGTGATTCCCTTTTCGTTTATGCCCATGGATTGTATACAGGGGTCAGTATGGACTTACCTGCAGGGAAAAAAGTTTCATTCCTTCATTTCATCATCATTTTTTTTTCTTTTCCACGATACTATATCATTTCAGCTTTTTGTATCGCGAAAGTCACGATTGTCCAATCATTTCGGCTATTTTTTGCGGTGCCCAATCATTTCGGCCGTTTTTTCCTTTTTACTCGCTGTTTTTTATTGCGAATTGCTCAATCATTTCGGCTATTTTTGTATTCATATATTTTACTCGCTGATTTCTATTGCGAGTTGCCCAAACATTTCGGCTATTTCATATGCATTTTTTCGAGTATGGAACTCATGGTCTGATACCAATCTTGCATCAGTATCGCTGCGACTGGAATGTTGCCAGGAGCGAATCATCATTTGCTATGAAAGGACTTAGAATTTGATACCGATTTAGGCATCAATATCGCTACAACTGGGATATTGCTAGGAGCGAATCAACATCTGCCTTTGTGGGTTAGAACAAAGGTGGCTTAGCAAACAGGGTTAAGATCCTATCGACTAAGGCTTTTGACTTCATGAGCCGTAAGGGTCTCATAAAGGTATTTCTCCCTACGAGTCGTGAAGATCTCGTAGCTGTCTTTTCTCCTTAGGAATCGTGAAGATTCTTAAGTGTATGTTCTCTTGTAAGTCATAAGGATCTTGCAAGAGTGTTTTCTCCTTGTAAATTGAGAGGACCTATAAGTGTTTTTCCATCAAATGAGGGCATTCCTCGTCGTTAGTGGGACTCAACAAGGAAATGATTATTTGTGCCCAAGGATTGTATACAAGGATCAGTATTGAACCGCTTGTAGGGAAATCTGGGAAAGTTGATGGCTTAAGAACAGGTTCAGATCCCTGTAGCTTAAGGCTTTTGAATCTTATGAGCCGTGAGGGTCTCATAAGAAGGTTCTCCTTACGAGTGGTGAGGATCTCGTAAGTGTAATTTCTCCTTAGAAATCGTGGGGATCCCTAAGTGTGTTTCTCCTTTGTGAGTTGTAAGGATCTCATGCAGGTAGTTTTCTCCTTACAAGGTCGAGAGGACCTTGCAAGTGTCTTTTAACGAGATTGTGCCCTTTCGGGTTTTCACAAACTCGCCGGTAGCCCTACTGTTTTTACCCACGGAGCCCTTTCGGGTTTTCATCCGTGCCCATTTTACTTATGGACGTACCTTTTTTTTACGAGTCTGCACCCTTTTGGGTTTTCACAAACTCGCCAGTAGCCTTGCTGTTTTTACTCACGGAGCCCTTTCGGGTTTTCATCCATGCCCATTTTACTTATGGACGTACCATTTTTTTTACGAGTCTGCGCCCTTTTGGGTTTTCACAAACTCGCTGGTAGCCCTGCTTTTTTTACTCACGGAGCCCTTTCGGGTTTTCAACCGTGCCCATTTTGCTTATGGACGTACCTTTTGCGTCAGCCTTCGGATGCTGCAGTTGGTAGTAGTTTAAGGACGTTTCAGTCCCTGCATTCGTAGGTCCGGGATTTTTCCTGGGCAACATACGATTACGCAGCTAGATGTTCTCGCAAGTCTTCGTATCTTTTGTGTCAGAGGTGGATTCCTTGAAGAGAGGGCTGAGGGTTATTTCTTCATCAGAATCGCTTCCAAAAGTGAGAACTTGCGATCCCTTGGTGTCAATCATGTGACAGTTGTCGGCAGTTCTTTTGCGTTAATATGTCGTGCTTCTCTGTTCCCGACGAGCCTTGCGCTTCACTCGCTGGACGTGTTGTCGGTGGGCAACATATCCCAGCCACCAGTTTTTAAAGGCTATGTACTCTTCGGTAGGGTGTGCAATCCTCTGATGGTATAAGAAGAAGTTAGGATGTACGTCCGCTTCATCAAGATGTATACGGCCAGGAGTATTTCCCCTGAAAGAGGGCAACTTCATTCTTATTGACAGGGCCTTAGTGAATCGTTTCCTTGCTTTAAGCTTGCTTTTGCTGGCGACAGGGATGCTTCGATCCGGTTGGGGTATTTTATGGATTCTCATTACCGGAGCTTCTTTAACTTGACGCCGACGCTTGGCCCTTTCGTATATGGCCGTTTCACGCTCTCGGTCAGTTTTTCTTTTCTGAAGAGCTTCGCTCGGCAGGCTGTCAATCATCTCGTCTAACAGTTCCAACGATTTTGGCACCAATCCCGCCCCCAGCTCCTTTATGTTTTCTTCCGACACCGAGTGAGCTTCTTCATCATTTACTGACGAATGAGAGATCATGTGACAACTTGCCACATAATCCTTGGGTTCTTCTGACGAGTTGTCTCCTTCGTCATTGTCGTTGTCTCTGGTCTCAAGAATATGGTTGAGGAACTCTTGGAGTATGACCGGGGTTCGCGCTTTCTGGTTATATTCTTCCAACGCGTCGATATACTTTTGTAGGTCCGTACGTTTGTCGTCAGACTGCACGGGCTTCTCGTTCTTCTTCTTTTTCTTTGAAGACTTTGACGGCTTGGCGTGTGTATTTTGCCCATCGCTACCAATTCTCGATGTTGGGTGCGGTCTCAACATCCCTTCAATAATTTCTGGCTCTAGCCGGTTTCTCCACCTGATTACCGGGCATGCTTGAAGATCCTTTAGCATTCTCTTAGTTTTTGCCGAGAGAACAACTTCCCATGGAGTTTCCTTTATAAATGAGCATGATGCCCCTGGCATGTCCACCTTTTTGGGAGCGTGCTGTCGCGGCGGGTTTGCCCTCCAGTTTTCAGAAAACGCAAATTTGCCTTGCTGGTATTGGTCTTCAACCCAGTTTTTGAAGACGTAGCAGTCTTCGATCGGATGGCCCAATATTTGGTGGTAGGGACAATAGTTCGGATGATTAACGTCACCAGGTTGCGACGGATGTCTTGGATCCGGCAGAGTGATGAGCCCGTTGCGCACTGCCAGTTCGAACAATCTCCTTATTTATCCTGGGGAAATGAGTAAGGACATCTTAACTTCTCATCGAGGGATCTCCTCTTGATGCCTTGGCGAGCAACTGGTTTCGACTCACTCGGCTGTTGTCGAGCGTTGGCGACAAAGGTCGCTTTCTCCTTCCCTTTTTCATTCCGAAAATTCGCTTTTGAAGGAAAAGGCCTATAGCTCATCTGGTCCGTTTAGGCCAACTTGTCAATCAAGGCCTGGAAGGTGATCCGCTTGAAGAACATCATGAATTGGGAGATAGTCGACTGAGGGTCGAGGGTCCACAAACATGCTCATGACAGGAGCTTCTTATATGCGTTTTTCGCATCTCGACCATAGGTTCCATCACCAGATTGCATACTGAACCTATGTTTCTCCAGGCTTCACCCTGGCATTGATCAATGTCGTGATTGGGGTGCGTTCGCTAGCGCTTGCGAAATGCTAGGTGAATAGCAACTCCATATCCATAAAAGTTTTGACGGAATCGTTGGGAAGCTCTGAATACCATTCGAACGCCATCTCTGCCAAACAGCCGACGAATTGGAGAAGAGTAACTTATCGTCACCTCAGTGTTGCCGCACAGAGCCCTGAACTGGACGACATGCTGATGAGGATTGCCAGTCCCCTTATATATGTGAAATTTAAGGATCGTGTATCCCGGCGGGTACTTTATTTGGTCGTACCAACCCGGTTAGGGTCGTCCAGTCTTGACGATTTGGCCAGCCGGTTCGCTCGCCTGATGAGCTCGTATCTGTTGAGCTATATATTCGTCAAGAGCGGCTTTGGAGATGGTCTCCTCCTTGGCTGCTGAACAAGCAGGAAGAGGGTTTGATGTCTCCTCTCTGTCGTCTTCAAGGACAATCGGAGGGTCTTCAGCTGGAGGATCCGGATGTATCATCATTCCGACCATATCTTGGAATAAAAGCGCCATTTTTTTTATGTTAGCCGCTTGTTCCGCGGCCTCTTTGTCTTTCCTCTCAAGCATTCTTCGGAGGAATTCGGCATCGGTTTTTTTGTTCCTGACGCTGCTCTGACGATGTTTCCGGGATTTCTTTTGGCCCAGTGAGTGCGGCCATGGCTGTCAGCATCTCTTGGAACTTTTGTTGTTGTTGCTCCTGAGCCTTAGTTACTGATCGCGTGAGTGGTCGATGGCCCGTGGAGATACGGCTACCCTCCTTTCTAGAAGCCATGTAAATAGTATGCACCACCATGCCTCCAGACTTGGAGCGTCTCGCAGGAATAGGGATCTTCTCTACCCTCCTCTTTTTATGGACGATTGAAGTTGAGGGGGCTGTTGATGTAGGCACCAATGCATATGACACCTTTCGTGGCGTGGCAGAGGGATGGTCCTCATTTTACTGGACCTTCATTTTCTTCGGTCGGCGGGAGTAGTCTTGGTTAATCACAGAGTCTTGGACCCTTCGCCAGACCCTGTGAATTTTGGAGGACAGCCGCTGAGGGGGCTGCTCTGGCTTCGCCTTTGTGATCTTTCCAGCAGGCGAGGGAGACTTTTCAGCACTGCAGTTGGCGAATTTCTGCGCACCCCGTTAAGTGGTTCGAAACTGTTCCCAGTTGGAACTGCAGTGTCAATTTCTACCATCGGAGCTGGTGGAGTCAATCCAGAAGGGGAACTGCCCCCAGCTTTCTTCACTCGGTGCCAGTGGAGACGTCGAGCATGTCGAGCGGATGGGATCACCTTTATCATCGGAGTAGCTTCGTCCTGCCCCCTGCTTTGAGGAGAGGCTATTATTGGCGCCAGCCTGTCAAAGACTGACATCCACCGGGAAGGAATAGTCAACCTATCGAAGGCCGACTTTAGAGTAGGGGAAGCAGTTTGGACGACTTCAATTGCAGCAGGAGCTAGGATAGCCTTCTCTGGTATTGCGAGCCTCTTCGTAGGCCCCTTTGAGCTTAGGCTCAGCCTGTCGAAGACTGAGGTATTAGACTTGGACGACCCGTTGAGAGGGGCCGCGATAGTTGCAAGTCGATCGAAGACCGACTTCTTTGGAGCATCTTGCGATGGCAGTGGGACGTTGAAGCTCATTGGTGGGAGCATGGTCCCGAAGAACAGTCCAGTGGTGGCCTGATTCACCTGTTCCACTGGCATGGCGAAAATGGAGGCCGCTTGGGGCCCATAAGTCACTCCTCCGGCGAGGACGGAGTGGGAGTTGTTGTTGCAGCTAGTGCAGTTGGAAGCCGTTTTCTCTGCATGGGTGTAAGACACCAAATCTTAGTACCTCGAATCCAGGGGCAACCATATCAAACCGTGATTCGTTCATGAACACGACACACGAAGTGTGGAGCGGAAAGAGGAAAAGGTCCCACAGGGCGTGCCAGAATCTATTTTCCGCCGAAAACGGGAGACAGAACCGCGTAGGTTCGTCTTGCCTGAATTTAGGGGCAGATGCTATTTGGTTTTATCTGTCTACCTCTCCGAAGATGCCAAGTTGATTTATGGCACCGTGTATCGGAGGTTTAGATGGATGCGGCTGTTGTAGCAGACTTCGTCAGATTCCCCTTCATTTGAAGGGTTTTTTGATTGTGGGGACGCTCTTCCCTGCAGGCGCAATCCCCTGCAGTTAATTACGCTACCACATCACGGTAACAACTTTCTCCTTCTCCAGATGGTCACTTCGTATCGTGTGTATTTATTTTATTTTTGGTTGCCCGTGGATTGTATACGGAGACTAATTTATGTTGTCGCCCGTAGGGTGTGGATTAGTCCAAATCCGTATTTTCTTAGATTTGGGTTTGGATTGGGTTTAAGGATCATTAATCTCATTGAGATTAAGATCAACTTAAACGTTTGTTAAGGATACGGTAGTATAATTTTAGACTAAGATCTACTCAACGGGGGTTCGGAATCATTTAGATCCGATGACAGAGCATTTGGGCTCTATCGTTTTAGTTTAGGGACGTTTGATTTATCTCAAAAACTATCTATTACCGTAATCAAGAACGGCGTCGCATGCAGCTAGCCGGTAAGTACGGGTCGGTCCACAGGGATGTTGTGAATTTCCTAATCGCTCAAACGAGTTAATTCCGATGGGTGTTCGGATTGATTATTAAATCTAAAAACTAAATCTATCTAAAAACTAAATTAATCTAGATCTAAATCTTGCTAGGGTTAGGTTTAGGAATGATTTGGAAATGTAAATAAATCTCAAAGCTTTCTATACCCAAATTATGATCTAAGAGGAGTTATGGTAATTATCAATAAAGGGGATTAGATCCATTCGGGAAGGTGTTCCTTCCTCTAGGTTCTTGTCCTTCCTTTAGAGATCCTTACCCTAACCTCCATGGAAAACATGCGCAACCGGGCCTTTATACTACGGTATCATCGCTACCTCGAGGGATAGGGTGCCATAGGGCGCGGTGTGTGCGTGTATGCATGGAGTCCTATAAAAAAGTATGATGGGCAAGAAAGGGATGGGAGATCTCATCTCTCAAAAACCTTCCCCAAAGCTAACCCTAACAAGCGAGGAGACTACTCGCTCATTATGGAATTTAAAAATATTTATCTAGGGCAGAGAATGAAAGATTACTTAGGGCAAGAATTTAAATTAACTACTTACTTTACAAATGGCTCTCTCCAAACATCAACACAGGGTTGCCAGATCTGAATTCATGATATGAAAAGAGGCATCGATGCTCTCCAAAAGAAATCTGAATTTTATTCATAGAAAGAGGCATAGGGAGGCATAACCTAATACAAGGAATTGGGCTTCTATTTATAGGACATAGAAATCCCTAGGTTTACAATTGCCGTATGTCTGCATTTACCAAAATACCCCTAGGAAAACAACCAAGAGCCGCCTTAAAATTATGGTAAAAATATTTTGCATTTTGGGCCCTAGATAGCCGCGGAACCGTGGCCTGGGTAGGGGTTGGGCCGCGGTTCCGCCGACTCGGAATGTTATATTTTCTGGGTTTTTTCTGGGTTGTTTGGTCTTCTTATTTATTTGGTTCTTTACTCAATTGGGCTTCTCTATTTCTTCCAGATCTACCAATGAACAATTGCAGTGGACTTTTCCCGTTCGCTTTGTAATCTTGGACCTTGCACTGCCTTGTACTCTGTGAACTGTTCTTCGTGTAGGCTTGACTAAGATCCTTCTATTTGTTGGTCAAAAGTCCCTCTTTTGTATCGTCTTTTGTCTTTTTCACTGTTTTCGCTCCAAGAACTTGTAACCTGTACTATGTAGCAGACATGGGTCAAAAGCACCTGTTATATTGTAAAATGCATAAGAATGGAGAATATAATAATGCAAGAATATGATATGAACAAATACCCCCAAACTTATCCTTTGCTCGTCCTCGAGAAAACTTATTTTTTTATTCTCGACAAAAAACCTAACCGCACTTTCGCATGGAAACGCGATTGCACTGAGCTCGTGCAACAAGCCGTTAATCCTCTAGGTGTCCCTAGTAGGAGGAGTGTTGTCTCCTGAGGGTTTTCAGCGGATACTACCCACAAAATCCTATCAATTAGGCCCACTGACTTTAATTCTCCAATTAGATTTTCTAACAAGGAATTCTATTATTGTCGACTTGTAAATTATCCACCCATATTCTTCACACTTCCTCATCATTTAACTTAAGATTATATATGTTCTATAGACTTACTTAGCTTTCGGCTTTTCTTAAGTTTTCCTTCTAGGGTTCCATCTCCACTTAGGAATTTTTATCAACTCTATTAAAGATACAAGTTCTATTTTTCATTCCTCTCTCTTATCTAAATCCCAATCACATACCCTTACGTGTGTGTATATATCACCCCTACACTTGGAAATTCAAATCAAGCAATCATACTCTTGTCCGTTATCCAAAATACTTATTAATTGGTGAATTTTTAAATGAATTTTGCTTACACATCCTTCATGCGACCGTTAATACTTCTTGAGGTACCAACGACCGATTACAAAATGCGTTTGCACTTTAAAGCGTACTTCCTAGTCTTGTAACACCTAAGGCTTTTTAGCAGTAACTCCCAAACCAGTTGGTCTAAGGCACTAGGTGATGAAGCACCCTCGCTAAATATTTTTCTATTTTTTTAGCCTTAAGTAATCACGAAAACCAGTGTTCATTTTTTTTCCTTCTCTTTATTCACTTTTTTTCTTTTATTTTCATTGTACTAAGGACTTTAGACAAGAGCATTTCAAGGTCTCCTCTACTATTCCAAGTTTCAAGGTGCGTGTTTGTGCAATTTGTAGGGTATAAATTTTCAGAATCTAGACTTAAGCTAGGAATTATTTTTCAAACTTATACTCTAATAAAAATATCAATACTTTTCCTTCATTTCGATTTATCCCAAGAAGTGGACTCAAAATTTGCCCATTTCTAAATAAACTACAAAGACATATATTTTCTACCGTTAAACTTTAAGAAAGGTTATTTTTAGGGTTTTAATTTACTAAGTCTAAGATCTAGTTGTTCCTAGCTAGTTAACCTATTTTTCAAACTCAAGTCAAATAAAGCCAAAATTGAATATATTAATTTTTATAATTTTTGAAATTTTCAATTTTTTATGGGTTTTAAAATAAGTATGCAAATGCACAAAATGTACATATGAATGCGAAGGAAGAAGGCTTACCGAGCATACCCCCAAACTTAAACTTGACAGTGTCCTCACTGTCATGCTACCAAGAGGGTCAAAATGCCGGCACTCCCCTGTTTATTTATTTATAAATTTTTTTTATATTTTTTAATGTTTTGAATTTTTTTATTTTTTTTTATAGAAAAAGAAAACAAAAAAAATATATATATATACACAACAAGGTTCCCCCCAAACTTAAGCTTGGCCTTACACAAGCCAAAGGTTAGCACCAACCATTCAAAAATCTTATCGTGGTAATGGTCGAGTTGGTGAAAGAATGGAGTGAAAAGAAAAGAGATGATAAGCACACGAGACCGTGTGGAGGTAGAAACGGGATACGGTCTCGGTGGGGGAGAAGAATGGCGGAAAAGAGAAAGAAGTGGAGTACGATCTTGAGGGTGTAAATCGAGTGAATAAATTAGCGCAATTTATGATGACCGATGTGTTAAAAGCGATTGTGCTAACCTATCAACCCGTCGAGAAATGGAGTCAAATCCCTCAAGATTCGCAAGAAGGCATGGGTACGCCGAACTTGGTATTGGAGATGAAAGCGTAACTGTCTCTTGTACGGTCGGAACGATAAGAAGGACGAAAGGGAGTGAATTAGGGATAGTCTCATTTTCACCGTAGTAAACTGTCTCGAACTTGAAAGATTCCATCAATGGTTCGAAACGACTGTAAGCAACCGAGTCTGATGGTTCAACTAACTCATCTGAAAATGTAAAGGACTCAAACTCAGGCGGTGAGTCATCAACATCGTCCGAAAAAGTGAAACACTCGTAAGTGTTATCGGCTGTGAGAACTGTGTCAGATTTAAAGGAAAATTTTTCAAGCTCACAGTCTTCAAGCGTGATATTAGGCGTGGTCGGAACGATGGAAAGGAGGGAGGGTGATTTAGTTAAAGGTTCAAGAGGATGAATTGGAAAATCCGACACATCAAACAAAAATGGTTCAACCTCAATATTATTCTCAATACTCTCCTCAATACTATCCTCATAATTCTCCTCAATATCTAGCTCATAATTCTCCTCAATATCTAGCTCATCCATGCCATTATCATCAAAATCAAGACTCATATGACGTTCGGGAGAAACATCTAATGACTCGGGATGATGAATTGGACATAAAATTTTAATCAAATCTACTGGTTCATCATCCAAAATATTCCCGGCGTCTATATCCTCAATCAAGTGAAAATCAATTTTTTCTGACACCTCATCAAAAGCATGGATATTTATCAATTCAGGTTCTAGAGTGGAGGTGTAAAGGTCAAACGGATTAAGTGTGGTTTCACTCGAAAGGGGTTCTTCACAATCTGGCAAATCAAGCACTACAAAATCACACAACTCGTTTTTATTTTCAACTGGTGAACTATTTGGGACAATCGATGGAAAACCGGAGTTGTGGGCTTCAATTGGGTATGGGTAGGTTTGATTTGGAAATCCTCTCAAATTCGCACTCTGTCCAACCGCCTCCTCATACATTGAAAAATTTGGAGCTAGTTGGAAACTAGCTACCGGTTCACTAGGTTGCATGAGGGCGGTAATGGACGCATCCACATTCCTAATCATTTTGTTTGTTGCTAAGATATAAGCCTCCAACGACTGTTCCAAACTAGACATGGGTGGTGAGGGGGTTTCGGTAAAAGATTCGAAATTGTTTGGATATGGGAAACTCCCAAAAGGCTGTGTAGAAGCAATATCTAGTGGAGTTAGGAAAGTCGGGTAGGACTGGTAGGAATTGGATGGTTGGACAGGGGTAGGTTCAACATGTGAATAAGAAGGTGAATAGTCTTGTGGATCCCCAGAACTAGATAAGTAGAGAGGAGTGAAAGATCGGCTATGAGATTGAGCAATATGCTCAGCAATGAACATCGGTTTAGGAGTTACAGCAGGACTTGAAAAAGTGGTATCAACATATGAATGTGGTAAAGGTTGACTTGGTTGACACAAAGTGGGTTGCAAAGTCGAACTGTTTCTCCTAGACGCTTCTATTTGATCTTTCAAAGATATTTTTGGCATGGAGGGATTTTCTTTAAATCGACCGAAACAATTGACGTACGACGCAAAGTTAGGTTCGGGATACCAAAGTTCGGAAAGTGATTTATGATGTGGGGTACCCATGATAGAAGAAAGGGGAAAAGAAAGAATGTTGGGTGGTGCAAGGATTTATTTGCGACAAATGTTGCAAGTTTTTTATAAAAAGATTTTTTCCTTTTTCCTGTTTCTCTTTATTTGGAAATTTTAGCAAAAAGATTTTCGATAAAAGATATACAAAATAGAAAATCACTTGCAATCAATTTCTATTTTATGCGCGGCGCAAAGAATCCTGCACAAGATTATTATTTGGAAGGGGGAATATTTTAAAGCGCAAATAATCCTGCAGGAGATTTTTAGAAAAGATGTATCTAGATTTCCAGAGCAAGAACAGAGGAGCTTACAGAGCAATTTTCACGAGATGATGTCAAGAGACCGCCGCGTTTCCGCGGTAATAGCGTATTTATGCGGCGGATCCGCGGTGTAGAAGACGACACGGTTCCCGAGAAATTTTTGTAGGTGCTGATGTGACGGGAAGGACGCGGAACCGCGGTTATGAGGGTGTTATGGCCACGGAAAAGCAGTCGGGTGGAGGTTTCAGATCTCTGAATTTTTTCTGCTCCTTGGATGGTGTAATCTTCTGTTGTTAAGATCATTTATTTGCTGTTATGATCTCTGTAGATTTTCATATCCAAATTTGTCCGTAGATCCTGCAAAATTCTCACAAAAATACCCTTTCCAAAAATAACAGATGATATATTTTTATATTTTTTTTTATTTTTCAGTTTTTATGATTTTTTTAGTTTATATTAACCCGAAATTGCAAAAAGGAAATTTTACGCCATCCCCGGCAACGGCGCCATTTGATTGATCTCAAAAACTATCTATCAACCGCAATCAAGAACGGCGTCGCTTTGCAGCTAGCCGGTGAGTACGGGTCTGTCCACAGAGATGTTGTGAATTTCCTAATCGCTCAAACGAGTTAATTCCGATGGGAGCCGGATTGATTTATTAAATCTAAAAACTATTCCTTTATCAATTCTTACCCTAACCTCCATAGAAAACACGCGCAACCGGGCCTTTATACTACGGTATCACCGCTACCTCGAGGGATAGGGTGCCGCAAGGCGCGGTATGTGCGTGTATGCATGGAGTCCTATAAAAAAGTATGATGGGAAAGAAAGGGATGAGAGATCTCATCTCTCAAAAGCCTTCCCCAAAGCTAACCCTAACAAGCGAGGAGACTACTTGCTCATCAGGGAATTTAAAAACATTTATCTAGGGCAGAGAATGAAAGATTACCTAGGGCAAGAATTTAAATTAACTACTTACTTTACAGATGTCTCTCTCCAAATATCAACACAGGGTTGTCAGATCTGAATTCATGATATGAAAAGAGGTATCGATACTCTCCAAAAGAAATCTGAATTTTATTCATAGAAAAAGGCATAGGGAGGCATAACCTAATACAAGGAATTGGGCTTCTATTTATAGGACATAGAAAACCCTAGGTTTACAATTGCCGCATGTCTGCATTTACCAAAATACCCCTAGGAAAACTACCAAGAGCCGCCTTAAAATTATGGTAAAGATATTTTGCATTTTGGGCCCTAGATGGCCGCGGAACCGCGGCCTGGGTAAGGGTTGGGCCGCGGTTCCGCGACCCATTGGTTGACTCGGAGTGTTATATTTTCTGGGTTTTTTCTGGGCTGTTTGGTCTTCTTATTTATTTGGTTCTTTACTCAATTGGGCTTCTCTATTTCTTCCAGATCTCCCAATGAACAATTGCAGTGGACTTTTTCCCGTTCTCTTTGTAATCTTGGACCTTGCGTTGCCTTGTACTCTGTGAACTGTTCTTCGTCTAGGCTTGACTAAGATCCTTCTATTTGTTGGTTAAAAGTCCCTCTTTTGTATCGTCTTTTGTCTTTTTCACTGTTTTTGCTCCAAGAACCTGTAACCTGTACAATGTAGCAGACATGGGTCAAAAGCACCTGTTTTATTGTAAAATACATAAGAATGGGGAATATAATAATGCAAGAATATGATATGAACAACGTTGTGGTCCATAAGTTTAATGACATCATAGTCCATAGAGTTTAAGGACATCATAGTCCACGGAGTTTAAAGACGTCATAGTATGTGGGGTTTAGTTTAGGGACGTTGCGGTCCATAAGTTTAAGGACATCATAGTCCGTAGAGTTTAAGGACATCATAGTCTATAGGGTTTAGTTTACGGACGTTGCTATCCATAAATTTAAGGATATCATAGTCCGTAGATTTTAGTTTAGGGACGTTGCGGTCCATGGAGTGTCTGGTTGTCGGGACCCGCCACCTCTCTGAAGACGTTGAAGAATTACAACGACAGATATCAGAGGTGTGAAGAGATGTACCCTTGAACCAATGTTGGTTAGGGGATCTATAGTCAGGTTTGGGACTAAGACCAATTAAAAATATTAGGAGCACATGAGCTTAATTAATCTGAATTGGAGGATTTATGGCCTACTTGGGCTCAGCCCATTCAGTTAAAATGTTTGAACACTAGTTTGGACTCGGTCCATTCATTTTTGAACAAAATGTTAACATTTGTTTGGGCTCAGACCCTTTTTTGTTCAATAATGCAGAGCTTTAATTTTGGGTTCTGACACCCCTTCTTCTTTTGTCTTTTATTGAGTGTTGAACACTCTTTATAGCCCAGAGCCCTTTATATACAGAGCCTTTATGTACAGAGAACTTGGCGTTGAGCGCCAGACTTGGAGCGCTAAGGCGCTTCTTATGAAAATTGCGCACACGTGAGGAGCATGTGGCACGCTTGGCGCTGAGCGCCAGACCTGAAGCGCTAAGGCGTTTCTTATAAAATAGCGCATACGTGAGGAGCACGTGGCGCGCTTGGCGCTGAGCGCCAGACTTGGAGCGCTAAGGCGCTTCTTATGAAAATGGCGCACACGTGAGGAGCACGTGGCGCGCTTAGCGCTGAGCTAGCCAATGAATGCCGAGCACTCTTTATTAAGTGGCACCCACATGAGGAACACGTGGCGCGTTTCGCACTGAGCGCTTGCCAATTAGTGCAAAGCGCTCTTGATTAATTCTGTGCTCTGAGAATTAAGTTCTCGTTTATAAGAGACTTTGTCTCGTGGATCTAAGAACTAAGTTTTTATTTTAATAAGAGATGCTATGATCTCTTCTATTTTTGTGAAAGTCTTTGTCTTTGTTTTATAGATCTGTGATCTAAAGAGAACTAAGTTCTTCTCCCTCCTTTTTCTATGATGAGATGCTCCAATCTCTCCTAGTCTTATGAATAACTTCTGTCTTTGTAGATCCATGATCTAGAAAAAGAACTAAGTTCTTCTTTTTTATGAGATGCTTTTATCTCTCTGTTTTATTTACCATGAAGAAATTCTTCTTTCCAGAGCTTGCTCTTCTCTTTTTCTTTTTGAAGTTTATGGGGGGTTTCTCTGTGCAAGGCTTGAAGTCTTGGGTCCTTTATATAGTGGAGGCTGATTTGTTGAATCAGTTAAGGAAATCCTTCCTCTGATTGATTTGGGGATGTTTCCCATCGTTGGATCTTTGATCCAAGAGCTTCTGTTTTACAGAAGGCAATCTTCTTATTTTTAACAAGATTGGGAAAATATTTTCCCATACAGAACTTATTCTGTATCTTGGTGATTTTTAATCACCATTGGATCTTTGATCCAACGGTGCTCTGATTTACAGAGCACAATTTTTCTTGTTTAGAAAGATTGGGAAGATATTTTCCTCTATAGAGCTTATTCTGTAGCTTGGTGATTTTTAATCACTATTGGATCTTTGATCCAATGGTGCTCTGATTTACAGAGCATAATCTTTCTTATCTAGAAAGATTGGGAAGATTATTTCCTCAATCAGAATTTAATTCTGTGCTCTGATGATTTATCATCTCCGTTGGATCTTTGATCCAACGGCAGAGAACTTTTAGTTCTGGCGCCAGCGCTCTCGTGCTTTGCACGTGATGCGCTGTCACAGAGTGTTTGACTCTTAATGCTGGCGCTCAGCGCTCTCGTGATTTACACGTGATGTGCTGCTTCAGAGTCTTTGACTCTTTAGCGCTAACGCGCTCAGGGCTCTCGTGCTTTGCACGTGAGGCGCTGCTTCAGAGTCTTTGTCTCTTTAGTGCTGACGCGCTCAGCGTCTCGTACTTTGCACGTGAGGCGCTGCCTCAGAGACTTTGACTCATAGCGCTGGCGCTCTTGGTGCTAGCGCTCTCGTGCTTTGCACATGAGGCGCTGTCTCAGAGTCTTTGACTCATGGCACTGGCGCTCTTAGCGCTGGCGCTCTTAGCGCTAGCGCTCTCGTGCTTTGCACGTGAGGCGCTGCCCCATAAGAGTTTAACAGTTATTTGATAGATTTCTTTTTGTGTTTTGCACATTGGCGCCCACGTGAGGAGCACATGAGGCGCCATCATAGGATTTAATTCTATCCGAGGCAGTACCTACCTACTTTGCATATGGAGTTTTTCCTTTATTTTTATTTTTATTTTATTGTTGTTATTATATTTTAAGGAAGCAAGTTTTGGAGCCAAAATTTTGGCGGGAACACCGATCTTTGGAAGCGACAGCGAGAAAGATGAACAAATAGTTTACTCAGGTCAACCTCAAAGGCAAAACAATAAGCCCAGACCATCTACTTCTATTTTGGTATTTGGCAGCGACTCCAAGGACGAGGCCAATGCAGTGTTCTCCATCTGCCCGTCAATGCAGACTCTTACTGAAGCAAATCAGAGTCTATAAATCATGATGGCTCTCCCTTGACATTACAGGGAACTTGATGCGCTCGATACGTACAGCGTACAAGAACTGCAAACCTTCTATATGCCTCGAAGGCGAAGAGGTGAAAAGGCGATCCTCTTCTACAAATCTACGGAGACCAAGGTAGAAAAAGAAGTCTGGTGTCGACCCCACTCTTGACAGGTTCCATCCCATACGTATGCCAAGATATTATGCAGAGAGAAAAAAGAAACCGTTAAAGCGTCAAGGTGTACCTCTCGAACAAACGGTTCGGCAGACCCAATTCTACAAAAAGATTTGAGATATTCTCGAGACTTAGAGAAAGAAGCCTAATGGGAAGATGGAAATGAGTAGGCTTGGATACGTTCGGTCTACGAAACGGGAATAAATTTACAGATGTCATGTTATAAACAGCTTGAGTGAAGAGGCAAACGCTCTTCTGAGTAGCCATGATGTCGAATCGGAGCGAGATCCCGCTCTAAAAACGTTAAGTCTGTCGCTTGAAGAAAAAATTGACAAGGTAATAAAAGAAGCCTGTCAATCGAGCCGAGATAACCACAACTGTGAAATGGCCATATAAGAAAAGACCAAGATGCAGTGGCTCAATCAACAATCAGTGAGAGAAGTAGACCGTAATGCTCTTCATCCACAGCTCATTGAGTACTTTCGCGAAGAGAGAAATTCCCGAAACGAAGATAAAAATAGGGCGAGGAACGCAAACAACGTTCAAGGACGAAAAAATAGGTCCAAGTCGTTGTTCAATTGAGCAAACCTCGGTTGGAGCCCGTCATTTATAAAGAAAATGGGACAGAAATATTCGTTCCCTCGAAATAAAACAAGAAAAATATTCAACCTTGTCATGAAGCACCAAATGATGATGCTTCCGGAGTCTCGGCATCCTGAGCTCTTAAATGAGATCTATCACCCTGATTATTGCTCTTATCACCAAGCAATAGGATATCCCCTTAAGGACTGCTTCACATTCAAAGACTGGGTGGAGGACCAATACCAGCAAGGCAGGTTTATATTATCCGATGGTTGGAAGATAAGCCTGCCACAAAAACACAAGCTAAAGAAGATCTATACCGTCAAGATAGAACCGGCTCGACCGCGAAAATGGATGCGGACTCGTACCTGTCATATAATAACTCTCTTAAGGAAGGGAAGGCACGAGAATATGATTGACCTTTACGGATGATTCACAAATGAAGGGGATGATGAGGAGATATCAGAATTTCCACCGGCACCAAGAGAGTTGGAGGATGGGATACACACCACAGCAGACAACCTAAGGAAAATCAACTTAGGAACAGAGGACGATCCGAGGCCGACATTTTTCAGTGAGCTACTATCTGAAAAATATGTAGCCACTTTAAAAAACATGCTCATGCAGTACAAAGACTACTTTGCATGGAACTATTTTGTAATGCAAGGTCAAGATCCAAAAGTAGCGGTATATAAACTGGCCACATCGCAAGACACAAAGCCAATCAAATAGGCACTAAGAAAGATGCGGCTCGAACTTGAGATGAGTATCAATGCCAAAGTCAAGAAATTGATCGACTCCGACTTTATTCAAGAGGTTCAATATCCCGATTGGATCGCTAACATCGTCCCGGTGGTGAAGAAAAATGAGACGGTTCACATCCACGTGGACTTTCGGGACCTTAACAAAGCATGCCCGAAAGATGACTTTCTAGTACCCGTTACCGAGCCCATGATCGATAACACATCCACCCACAAGGTCTTCTCCTTCATGGATGGATCTTTAGGATACAACCAAATAAAAATGGATCCTGAGGATCAAAAGCATACCGCTTTCCGGACCTCGTTAGGCGTATTCTGCTACATGGTGATGCCCTTTAGCTTAAAGAATGCCGGTGCTACCTACTAAAGGGCCATGATAAAGATCTTCGATGACCTCATACATAGGATCGGCGAGTGCTATATCGATGACCTCGTCGTCAAAAATAAATCTTATGAGGAACATTGAGAACATTTTAAAATAGTGTTCCAATGTTTTCGGGAGTATAATCTGAAGATGAACCCACTAAAATGCACGTTTGGAGTTTCCTCAGGCAAATTCCTAGGATTCATCATACGCTATCGAGGCATCAAAATCGATCTCTCAAAAATCAAGACGATTATGGAAATACCATCACCAAGAACCCTCAAACAATTGCGATCTCTCCAAGGAAAGCTCACGTATATCCGGTGGTTCATAACCAACCTTTCTGGAAAATGTCGTCCCTATAGCCATCTGATGAAAAAAGGGACCCCGTTCGTCTGGGATCATAAGTGCCAAAACGCACTTGACGAAATCAAACAATACCTGCAAAATTCGCCAGTATTGGCCACCCCGGTTAAGGGAAAACCCCTTATTCTATATACAACGGCCCTTGAGGGTTCTCTAGGCGCACTATGCGTACAAGAGAACGATCAAGGAAAAGAGAGAGCTCTGTACTATTTAAGTCGAGTTCTCCTGGGGGCAGAAAGCAACTACTCCCCCATCGAAAAGCTCTGCTTAGGGCTGATCTTCGTAATAACGAAGCTCGGACATTATGCCTTGGCACATGAGCTCTATCTCATATCAAAGGTGGATCCTCTAAAGTATCTGATGTCGAAGGCCATACTGCCGGGTAGTCTTTCTAAATGGGCCCTCCTGCTGATGGAATTCTTGATAACGTATCGACCTCTCAAGGCGGTGAAAGGACAAGCCATCGCCGAATTTCTTACGGAACATCCGATACCAGCAAACTTTCTCCTAAATTGTAAGTTGCCGGATGAACGCACGTTCGATGCACTTGAAGAAGAGGAAGAAGAAAATGAGTCCCAATGTGAACTCTACTTCGATGGAGCATCTTCCATGAAGCGGCAAAAGAAGAATACTCCCATAATCAAAGTCGGGGTGGGTTTTATCTTCGTGACCCCGCAAGGAGGAATATTGCGTTTCGCCATCTCCTTAACAGAACCCTGGACTAATAATGAAGCAAAATATGAAGCTTTGATAGCCGGTATTGAGATCGCTATCGATATGGGAATCAAGGATCTCCTCATATATGGAGATTCCCTGTTGAACGTTAGTCAAGTAAACGGCGATTATCAAATATGCAGGCTGGAGCTGATAAAGTATGGCGAAAGAATGCAGTAACTGCTGACACAAATCCTTTCCTATACCTTGGAAAGCATACCGTGAGCGGAAAACAGTAAAGCGGACGCGTTAGCCAAATTGGCTAAAGAATTGGCCAATAAAGACCTCGATGACGTAAGGATCATAGTGCAAAGCCGCAGGGTCTTCACGCCAACAGACATATCTTCGGAAGACCTGATAAAGTCATCCGAAAGAAAAGAAATGACCGAACAACTAGCCCTTCAAATAGAGGACGAAGAAAAGATCAAGAACTGGAGGGAAGTCTTCATAGACTACTTAAAGTCCCAACGAACGTCTGAAGATACATCGTCGAGACATCATCTCATGAAACGAGTTTTCTCATTTGCCTTCGTTAATGATACTCTATATAAGAGATCAATCGAATACCTATAGCTAAGATGTCTAGGTCTGTAGGAAGCAAAGAAAGTCGTCCAAGAAATACACAAGGGAATCTGCAGTTCTCATCAAGTTGGGCCAAAGATGAAGCTGAAGCTAAAAAATGGGCTATTATTTGCCCACGATGATTCAGGACTGCTTCGAATATACGAAGAAGTGTCACTCGTGCCAAATTCATGGGGACTTCATACATCAGCACCTAAATTCGCTGCACCCAACAGTGGCCAACTGGCTGTTCGAAATGTGGAGAACCGGTATAATTGGCCCTATCAAACCGGTATCATCCAAAGGACACCGGTTTATACTAGCAACAATCGAATACTTCTCTAAGTGGGAAGAAACAGTACCATTAAGGGAGGTGAAGATGGAGAATATCCTCTACTTCTTCAAAACCCATGTCATATATCGGTTCGGGACTCCGCAACGGATTATCTCGGATAATGGACCAGTTTACAGAAGCCATAAAATAAACCGCTTCGTACAGCAACACAAGATAGACTGGTAATACTCCTCAGTCTATAATTCTCGGACCAAAGGTCTACCTGAAACCTTCAACAAGAGATTGACCAAGATTATAAAAAAGACGGTGTCCAGAAACAAAAATCACTAGCACGAGAGGCTGCATGAAACTCTTTAGCCATACCGAACAACGTTCAAGACGACCACAAATACAACACCATAAGTATTAGTGCTTGGTGCGGAAGCAGTGGTCCCATTGGAGATAGAACTCCCCTCTTTACGAGTAGGAATTCAATACGAGCTGACAGATGAAGAAAATGCTCATCTTCGGCTCGAGGAGCTCAACGCCCTCGACGAAACCCGCCTTATAGCTCACCAAAATCTAGAAGCGTATAAGGCAGGGATAACACGGTCGTATGAAAGACTAACCAGGCCGAGAACATTTATCCAAGGTGAACTCATGCTGGTTCTCAAAAGACCGATGATTCCTAATTGTGCAAAGCGGGGAAAGTTCGAACTAAATTATGAAGGCACGTACATTATAGGCAAAGTCTACCAAGGTAGAGCCTACCTGCTCATGGATATGCATGACGAAAGACTATTTCAGCCAATAAATGGCCAATTCCTCAAAATGTACTACGTTTGAAAAGTCATGACTTATATCAATGATAAATGAAGACGCTTGTGTCCGCTCGCTATCTTCATGAATCAGAACTCTGAAAGTAGTACCAAAAAAAATTTCGTCCCCAAACACGAGAATGTTGGACCACTACGTCCCTAAACTAATAACGGACTGAAATGTCCTAAACTAACATGTTTAGCCCTACAGTGGATCCCTATTTTGATCGCCGTATACAATCCACGAGCATAAACAATTCATACCTCACCAATGTCCTATATGATGCGGTCCTTCAAAAAAAATCAGGGCCAACCGATAATAGTGCGTTACCTTACGGGCCGCCTAAAAAAATGGAATTTCCATAAGCGAAATGGGCACGGATGAAAACCTGAAAGGGCGCCGTGAGTAAAAACAGAAGGACTATCGGCGAGCTTGTGAAAACCCGATAGGGCGCAAACTCGTTTAAAGAAAAGAGGCACTTGCAAAGCCCTCACGACTTTGTAAGGAGAAAACACCTGGGAATCCATACGATTCCTAAGGAGAAAATACATTTACGAGATCCTTGATTGTTTGAATTTCTTTGTGTTGGTTTTTAAAAAATTGTATATAGAAATCACAACCAAAAATATTTTGACCGCAATCAATAACAGTGTCGGATGTAGCGCGTTAGTAAGTGCGGATCGTCCACAGGGAAAGTGAGATCCGTTCAATTTCCGAATTAGATGAGTTGAAAATTTAAGGAAAAGAAAAGAAAACAATTCATGATTTTTAATTGAATATCAATAATTAGAAAAATCTAGATCTAGAAAAAACATTAAAATCAAGAATTGAGATGTGTGATAATTTCCAACCAACAATCAAGATTCGAAGTGTGGCTCGTAGGAGTAGATCGGATCTATAGATGTGATGAGATCTAATGATTACTCATTCTTATCCATTAACGAATTGATACTAGATCGATGAAAATTTACCGAGGGTTAAGGATCTTGCGGAGTATTTAGGGATTCCGCAACTCATCCTTTGTCCTTTCGATGAATCTCATTCAAATTCTAGCTTCTAGTTAATCAAATGATCAATAGTTGTTCCTTAGTTTCGAGTGAACACAATCAAGGAAGCATCATCTCGAAGCTAGATCATCGATCATTTGATTCACTAGAATTTACAAACATTATAGGATTTAAGAATTGTAAAAGTGTCTAAATCATCATCATCTATTGATCGTCACAACTCCTATACGAGTGGAGATTTACTCAAACATCATGAAAACAAACACAATCACAAATTGAGATCGAATCATAATACTTGAATTAAAAGATAAGCAAGATATAGAAATTTCACCTTTATTTATCGACAAATTTCGTTACAACTCTCTTGAATTTACAAAAGGAAGGAACTAGATTGTCGATTTCTGCTTCGCTCGGCTCCTTGAGTCGCGGATCTCCTTGGATCTCTTGCTCCGGTGAAGATCGGCTCCGCTTCTAAAGGTTGAAGGCTCTCTTGCTTGAATGGTACTTGGGATCTTGATCTTGATTTTGAATTGGAATTAGGGTTAGGGTTTTGAGGCACAAATTGTGTCACTCAACTTGTGGGTAGAAGATGATGGATGATTCTTGAACCCCCTCAACCCTAGATCTAGGCTCCTTTTTATAGAACTCCAAACCCTAGATCTAGGATTTCAAATATGAATTTTCCCTCCAAAAGTTTGTTAAGAGAGCCTTCTAGAAATAGTTTGTTAAGCCGAGCCTTCTAGATGCGCCACGTGGAGTTTCTGGGCTCTTCTGGAAGCTTGGGCCGTTAGAGGTAGCACCTGGAAGAAATCTGGAGAGTTGGCGCCATCAAGCCGCCGCGGATCCGCGGCGCAAGCGGGCTCCCACCGCGGATCTACGGCACTTTGGAAGCGTTGGGGCTTGGGTTCTCTGCTACTAGTTTGGGCTGATATGTGGGCCTTTTTTGATATGTTGATTCTCAAAATTCTTTCTAGATTACTTCCAGATCTGAAGTCATTGAGTTGGCGTATTTTATCAGCACTGTTTTCACAATTTTGGCTCGGTTTCTGCAATTTCCTGCACAGACTTCAAGACAAGAGTTGCGCTATACAAAAATGGTGCGATGCCATGATAAACACACAATTTCCCTAAAAGTGCCGGTTTGAAAGTCTAACACATGCATCTGGTATTTCTGAGATGTTTTGCTAGTATGTGCAATATGAATACCGAATACTTCTATATGATTTCAAATGATAGGGAAATTGCCGTGTTAAAAATGCAGTATTTTCGACTGATCAAATTCCCCTAAACTTATTTTCGATCGTCTCGATCGAATTGTTTTATTAAAAAGAGAAGGAGAAAATAAAGAAAGAGAAAAACTAACTAGCACACTTTCGTAGGCAACACGATTGCACTGAGCACGTGCAACAAGCCTTTAGATCTCTAGGTGTCCCTAGTAGGAGGAGTGTTGTCTCCTGAGGGTTTTCAGCGGATTGCACCCACAAAATCCAATAATAAAAGAAAGATCATGAATATTATATTTAAAGAAAAGAATTTTAAAAGAAAAGCCTTGAAAATTAGGGTTTCCAACTAAGCTACATTTTCGGTTGTCATGAGCCCTATCTTAATGGTCATGAAAAGATGTCAAAAATCACGTTCTCCCTCAATAAAACATCGTCTTATTCTTCATTCCTATCTTTCTTCCAAACATCGATCATATCACCCTGCGTGTGTGTAAAGGACATCCCTACATCCGGAGAATTCAATTCAAGCTATCATACTCTTGCCCATCAGCCTCAGTACTTTTTAATTAATGAATATTTAAATGAATTTGCTCACACACTTTCATGCGACCGTTAATACTTCTTGAGGTACTAACCGACCGATTACTCATATGCTTGCTTATTTGGTGTATTTTCCTCGTCTTGCACCACCTAAGGCATAGCAGTGACTCCCAGACCAGTTGGCCTTAGGGCACTAGGTGAAGAGGCACCCTCGCTATATATTTTTTATTGCCCTCGGTGATAACAAAACCAGTGTCCATTTTTCTCACCACTTAATATTTTCTTCATTTTTTTTATTTCCTTCATACATCGGCTTTAAGACAAGAGCATTTCAAGGTATCCTCTACTATCTCGGGCTTCAAGACGTGTGTAAGTGCGAATAGCAGGGTATCAACGTTCAAAATGTTTGGCTTTTCAGAATAGAAACTATTTTTCAGACTTATTTTTATTTTCAGATTAATGACTTCCTCCATCTTACTAACCCTTGGGACAATGGCTCATAACTACTTATTACTAGTTCGTATAAGAGAACTTCTAATTTTCTTAGTTTTCTTAAATTTTTCTAATCTCATGGATGTAATTTTTCATTATCTAATCTTTTATTATCTTATTTATGTACAAAAATGTTAAATATTAAATATTTTTATATTTTGAAAATTTTAAAACTTTTATGGGTTTTGAAAATTTTTAAATTTTATAGGTTTTTAAAATTTTTATAGGTTTTTATGAGTTTTGAAAAAAAAATTTACACAAAATGATGAGCCAAAAATTTTTACACAAAATTTTTATGGGTTTTGAAATTTTTTATATTTTTATAAGTTTTTAAAAAAAATTTAAATTTTTATGGGTTTTAAAGAAATGTTTTGTGCTTATGCAAATGATATGCAAATGATGCAAAACTAAGCACAAATCTCTCCCAAACTTGTTTTCAACAGTGTCCTCACTGTTGCCAACCGCTATATCTACAAAACCTGTGAGCCTGGGAGGAATTTATTAGTGGGGGCAAAATATATAAGTGAAGATCCTCCCCCAAACTTATTCTTTTCACTCACCTCCATTCAAAAAGATGATGCAGTAATATACAGGACATGGAGGTGAAACGGAGGAATTTTAATCAAGATAAAATGGCTCCTGTAAAAACAGGAGCTCCTCCGTGGGGTCAGTGGAAAAATACGGCTTTAGTCTATGTCCATTCACTTTGAAAAATGTACCGTTTTTAACATTTTCTACCTCTACTGCCCCGTGTGGGTATACAGACCATACAACAAAAGGTCCCTTCCACCGAGATCGAAGCTTACCCGCGTGAAGGTGTAGTCGTGAATCATAAAGAAGGACTGGCTGACCAGGTATAAATGTTTTCCTCAAAATGTTTTTATCATGAAAAACTTTGGTCCTATTCTTTACGATTACAGCGTTATCATAAGCTTCATCGCGGAGTTCGCTTAGCTCATTTAGTTGCAACTTCCGAAAGTTGCAGGCTAGGTTTAAGTCAAAGTTGATTTCCTTAATAGCCCACAATGCTTTATGCTCTATCTCGACTGGCAAGTGACATGCCTTCCCAAACACTAACCTATATGAAGACATCCCTAGGTCGGTTTTAAATGCAGTTCTGAATGCCCAAAGAGCATCCGTCAGTTTGGTCGACCAATCTTTTCTATTCTTAGCAACAGTCTTCTCCAGGATTTGTTTGATCTGTCTATTCGAAATCTCAGCCTGCCCGCTCGTTTGGGGATGATAGGGTGTAGAAAGTCTGTGGTTGATTCCGTATTTCCGCATCAAAGTCTCGAAAGACCTGTTGCAGAAATGTGTCCCGTTATCGCTAATGATAGCGCGTGGGTGTCCAAATCGCGAAAAGATGTTTTCTTTTAAGAACTTAATGAGAACCTTCTTGTCATTAGTGCGACATGGAATGGCTTCAACCCACTTCGAGACATAATCAACCGCAAGCAGTATGTACAAATTCCCAAAAGAGTTGGGAAAGGGACCCATAAAGTCAATGCCCCAAACATCAAAAATTTCAACCACTAGGATGGGTTGCTGGGGCATCTCATTTCTCCGGGAAATCCTACCCGTGTGTTGACATTGTGTACAGGTTTTGCAATAATCAAATGCGTCCTTGAACAAGGTCGGCCAATAAAATCCACATTGCAAAACCTTCTCCGCCGTCTTTTTAGGACCGAAGTGAGTCCCACAGGCCTGATCATGACTAAAAGATAGAACACTCTTGAACTCCTCATTCGGGACACACCGGCGAATGATCTGATCAGGACAATACTTAAACAGATATGGATCATCCCAGTAAAAGTGTTTTACTTGGGATAGGAAACGGTGTTTGTCCTGTTTTGACCAATCGCTGTGTATCAGTCCCGTGATAAGATAGTTCACAATATCCCTGAACCAAGGTTCATTGGATACGCTCAAGAGTTGTTCATCTGGGAACGAATCATTGATCGGCAGGGTCACGGGGGAAGAAGAGATGCGTGAAAGATGGTCGGCTACAATGTTTTCACATCCTTTCTTATCTTTGATAACAAGATCAAATTCTTGTAATAGAAGGATCCAACGTATTAGACTACCTTTTGCATCTTTCTTCGCCAAAAGATGTTTCAAGACGGAATGGTCTGTGTACACAACTATTGGTGAGCCAATCAAGTAAGGCCTGAATTTTTCTAGTGCAAATAAAACCGCCAAAAGCTCTTTTTCAGTTGTTGTATAATTGATTTGCGCATCATTCAGGGTCTTACTCGCATAATAGATCACGTGTGGCATCTTTTCAATGTGTTGTTCTAAGACTGCACCTACTGCAAAGTCTGATGCATCACACATAAGCTCAAAAGGGTAGTCCCAATTTGGAGACGATAAAACGGGGGCTGTAGTGAGAGAGTGTTTGAGTGAGTCGAATGCTGCCTCACAATCCGAGTCAAAGTGGAAGGTCGTATCCTTGGCCAATAGAAGAGTTAAAGGTCTAGCAATTTTGCTAAAATTCTTAATGAATCTCCTGTAAAAGCCCGCATGGCCAAGAAATGATCGGATATCCTTGACGCTTTTGGGATGAGGAAGGTTTTGAATGACATCTATCTTAGCTCTGTCAACCTCAATGCCTTTCCGTGAAATAACATGTCCAAGCACAATTCCCTCTTGGACCATGAAATGGCATTCTTCCCAATTCAAGGTTAAGTTCTTCTCTTTGCAACGAGTAAGAACTGCGTCAACATTCGTTAGGCAGTCGGAAAAAGAGTCTCCGAAAATCGAGATATCGTCCATGAAAATCTCCAAAAAATTCTCGACCATGCCAGAGAATATCCCCATCATACACCGCTGAAAGGTAGCGGGAGCATTGCATAACCCAAAGAGCATGCGTCTATAAGCAAAGGTACCAAAAGGACAAGTAAAAGTGGTTTTATCTTGATCCTTTTTGGATATGGGGACCTGATTATAGCCAGAGTATCCGTCCATAAAGCAATAATACTCATGTCCAGCTAAGCGTTCCAGCATCTGATTAATGAAAGGTAGAGGAAAGTGGTCTTTCTTCGTGGCGGCATTGAGTTTTCTGTAATAAATACATACACGCCACCCAGTTTGGGCGCGTCTGAATCAACTCATTTGCCTCATTGGTAATAACAGTGATGCCAGATTTCTTAGGGACGACATGTATTGGACTCACCCATTGGCTATCGGAGATTGGGTATATGATACCATTATCAAGGCATTTGACGATCTCTTTCATCACCGCTTCCTTCATGACGGGGTTCAACCGTCTCTGTGGTTCTCGGGTTGGTCTGGCATCATCCATCACATGTATATGATATTCTACAATCAAGGGACTAATCCCTTTGATGTCCGCCATGGTCCAACCAAACGCTTCCCTATTAGATCTCAATACCGATAAGAGTGCAGTCTCTTGCTCTGATGCTAAAGAAGCGGAAATGATAACCGGTAAAGATTCATTCTCACCTAAATATGCATATTTAAGATGAGAAGGTAAAATTTTGAGATCTAATGCTGGCGGAGAAATAATAGAAGGTGGGATCATCGAATGATTTTCGGAGTCACAAAGAAGCTTATAGCCTGTAAAAGATACATACTCGGATGGTGATGAGTCAGGAGTGTCAGACTCAAGCGTGGAAATGGTGTCCTCACTAAGATCATGTGCCATGTCAAACAGTGATGTGGTAGTGTCGTCGAGATCTGTAAAGCAAAGTTCCTCAACTCCGCAACTTTCGGGAGCAATCTCGTAGACAGAGCACACATCAAGGATATGAGCAGAGGGTTCTGATGGCTGACTTCCAATTTTGTAGATGTTTAGTTCAATGGTCATATTTCCAAATGATAAGTTCACTGAACCATTTCTACAGTTAATGACAGCATTGGAAGTGGCAAGGAATGGTCGACCCAAAATCACCGGAAGTTGGCTCCGGGGGTTCGCTACAGGTTGTGTATCTAGAACAATGAAGTCTACAGGGAATACAAATTCCCCGACTTTAATCAACACATCCTCTAGTTCACCTCGAGATTTGGTGATTGAACGGTCTGCCATTTGGAGAGTGCAGTGAGCTGGTTTCAACTCTCCAATCCCTAGCTGCTCATAGACAGAGTATGGAAGTAGGTTAACACTTGCGCCAAGGTCTAAAAGAGCACGGTTGATGTTTTTACCCCCAATAGAAATCGATATCGTAGGACATCCTGGGTCCTTACGTTTCTTTGGTAGCTGAGGGATAAAAGCAGTGCTAATGTTATTAGACATGAAGACCTTCTTCGGCACTTGAGTCTTCCTCTTCCTAGTGCACAAGTCTTTAAGAATTTTCACATAAGCGGGGACTTGTTGAATCGCGTCTAGGAGAGGGATGTTGATGTTAACCTGTTTGAACATTTACATAATTTTCTCCATATATGGACTCGATTTGTTAGCCCTTAACCGATTCGGGTAAGGTGCTTTAGCAATGAGCGCTGGGTCTATCATAGGAGAAGGAAGTGGGGGTAGACGTGATCCCAAAAGAGGAGTGGGGATCGTCTGTGGAGAACTAGAAGAGGTGGGTTGAGGTGTCGAGCCTAGAGGGAAATAGAGAATAGGCTCGCGAGAAGGCGGTGGGGTAGAAGAACAAAGAATCAGACGTAGAAGTGTGTGTGTGAAGAAAGGTCTCAGCCGGGGTGTTGATAGGATTTTCAATATCATCAACTTCTTCCCCAACATGGTTATTCAGCACTCTTCCTGATCTCAACGTTGTGACGGCATTTACATTGTAGTGCCCAGGATTCGGTAGGGGTTGAGACGGAAGTTTCCCTTTTTTCTCTCGCACTCATTTCGGCTTTAAGTCGTGCAATTTCAGCTTCCATCGTTCTGATACTCTCAGCTTGGGATGCTGAGTTTTTTTTTATATCACTGACGGAAGACCTAACTTCGGCCGACACTTCCATGAAATTTGATAAGAGTGATTTCATGGTTTGAGTGAATTGAGAGAACTCGTCAGAACAGGTCGACTGCATAGGATTAGACGGTGCAGGAGTGTTGACCTGGTTTTGGAAATTTTGTGACTGGTAGGGGTGCTGGGTGAGTTGAAGTGGTTGCTGTTGTGGTGGAGGGACCCTTTAGAATTGATTCGGGTTTGGAACCGTGTTTTGGGATTGGTTCCAAGCAAAATTCGGGTGATTCCTCCAACCCTGATTGTATGTGGAAGAATATGGATCGTTTCTAGGTCATTGAAATGCGGCATTGGTATGCTCGTGACCTTGAAACGAAGAGTTTAATAGACATTCTTCCGTTAAGTGAGAAGGATCAGAACAACACCCACATACAGTTTTGGGGAGCGACATCGGGTTTAGGGAGGCTGCCAAGAATTTGTGTTCCATAGCTTCGAGCTTCTTTTGCATTGCTGCCATCTCAGCTCGAACACCTATGGACACGTCAATTTGGTGTACACCACCCTAGACGATGGCTGGGTTCCACTCTCCCACTGTAATGATTTTTCAGCGAACTCTTCTAAAAATTTCCAAGCTTCCCCATCATCCTTGGTCATAAAGGTGCCTTGACACGTGTTTTCAAGGTTTTGTTTAGTGGTAGGGTTAATGCCCTCATATATGATTCGGCAAAGGTCCCATCTCGGGATACCGTGATGTGGGCATTGAACCAAAAGATCCTTGAATCGTTCAAAGCATTTTGAGAATGGTTCAGTAGGAAGCTGGGTGAATTGATATAGTTCGCTACGGATTCGAGCTGTCTTTTGCATAGGGTAGAATTTCTTAAGGAATGCCGCAACGAATTCTTCCCAATTCGTAATGGAATGTGCGGTGGTGTTATACAGCCACTTCTCGGCTATATCGCACAAGGTAAATGGAAGAAGTCGTAGACGCATGGTACCCACAGAAAGTTGTGACGTACCCATCATCGCGCATACGTTTTCAAATTTGGTGATAAAAACGTATGCGTCTTCAGTCTCGAGACAGTGGAATTTGGGTAGAAGGTTGATGTACTGGGGTTTAATCTCAAAATTATCCCCGTTGGCTGGTGGAATGGATAAGCAGGTCGAGAGAGGACCTCGCGAAGGATAACACCTTTCTTGGAGAGAGATGCGGGGTGGATTCTGTGTACCAACGGACAGCGGTAGAGCAGCGGTAAAGAGGTTCGATGGAGACGGATCCATCGGTGTGGGTGTGGTGGTGGGTAAAAGAGAGGTAAATGGAGAAATACCGACTTCGGAGTCGATCGAGGGGACGCGGACAAGACGGGCACTAGAATCCCGTGTCCAGCCTATCTTGCACTAAAAAGGGTTAGTACAAGTGGCAGCGTGACTTATAATTAGGGGAATGAATGAATGCGGTGTTTGTTTTGAAAAATGATACGGATTTTGAAAATATGATGCGACCACAACAAATGCAACAAGCAAAACCCTAAAATCTAGTGGTCACCTAGGTCAATCTCTAGACCGCTCCTAACTGCCAAAAGACAAGTCACAGGATCAATCCTCCACTGCCTCTTTGTCTTTCCTGTGGCCAGGTAAGTGCCAGGTAAGTGGGAGGTTCTCCACTACGTAAGTAGTGGGCCTAATTAAGTAACCACTAGCCTTCGACACACTTGCCTTAGACATCACAAAAGAACCGCGGATAAGCAATGAATTACCCACGGCCTTCTTCTGTCCTAAGTGAGCGCGACGGTCCTTAGAGTCATCTCTAGATATTTTTTAGTTAATGAGGGTAATGCGGATGCAAGTTTGTGATTTTTGGGGCTTAGGAAGGGTAATGAAATCCCCACCTAATCTGGATTTGGCCGTGCCCTTTAATTTCCGTATTAATATGCAAACAACCACAAAATCAAAAACACGCACAATTTATTTTGCTTTTTGCGGCGCTGCGATTTTTGCAAAGAAGCTTGCAACAAATTGTTAATTGGAGCAGATGAGGAAGGAGATAAGAAAGTTTTAGAGGACCTGAGAGAAATTTAGTATTGAGATGCTCCTGAACCGCCGCGATTCCGCCGCGGGAGTCAAGTAATGCCGCGGTTCTGCTGCGCCTCAAGCTCCTCTCTGCACAAAAATTTACCAGAGCGCTCCGGATCACTTCCTTAGCTCTCTGGAATTCTTCAAATATTTTTCCAATTGCACAGCAAGCTCCAGATTTTCTTGCAATTACCCACAACAACTCGTTTAGTGTTTTGCATGAGTTTTGATCTTCAAAATTAAGATGGAATAAACTTTTCAACTCAAATTTCAAAAAATGAACAAATTAACACACGATCCCCGGCAACGGCGCCATTTTGATTGTTTGAATTTCTTTGTGTTGGTTTTTAGAAAATTGTATATAGAAATCACAACCAAAAATATTTTGACCGCAATCAATAACGGTGTCGGATGTAGCGCGTTAGTAAATGCGGATCGTCCACAGGGAAAGTGAGATCCGTTCAATTTCCGAATTAGATGAGTTGAAAATTTAAGGAAAAGAAAAGAAAACAATTCATGATTTGTAATTGAATATCAATAATTAGAAAAATCTAGATCTAGAAAAAACATTAAAATCAAGAATTGAGATGTGTGATAATTTCCAACCAACAATCAAGATTCGAAGTGTGGCTCGTAGGAGTAGATCGGATCTATAGATGTGATGAGATCTAATGATTACTCATTCTTATCCATTAACGAATTGATACTAGATCGATGAAAATTTAACGAGGGTTAAGGATCTTGCGGAGTATTTAGGGATTCCGCAACTCATCCTTTGTCCTTTCGATGAATCTCATTCAAATTCTAGTTTCTAGTTAATCAAATGATCAATAGTTGTTCCCTAGTTTCGAGTGAACACAATCAAGGAAGCATCATCTCGAAACTAGGTCATCGATCATTTGATTCACTAGAATTTACAAACATTATAGGATTTAAGAATTGTAAAAGTGTCTGAATCATCATCATCTATTGATCGTCACAACTCCTATACGAGTGGAGATTCACTCAAACATCATGATAACAAATACAATCACAAATTGAGATCGAATCATAATACTTGAATTAAAAGATAAGCAAGATATAGAAATTTCACCTTTATTTATCGACAAATTTCGTTACAACTCTCTTGAATTTACAAAAGGAAGGAACTAGATCATCGATTTCTGCTTCGCTCGGCTCCTTGAGTCGCGGATCTCCTTAGATCTCTTGCTCCGGTGAAGATCGGCTCCGCATCTAAAGGTTGAAGGCTCTCTTGCTTGAATGGTACTCGGGATCTTGATCTTGATTTTGAATTGGAATTAGGGTTAGGGTTTTGAGGCACAAGTTGCGTCACTCAACTTGTGGGTAGAAGATGATGGATGATTCTTGAACCCCCTCAACCCTAGATCTAGGCTCTTTTTTATAGAACTCCAAACCCTAGATCTAGGATTTCAAATTTGAATTTTCCCTCCAAAAGTTTGTTAAGAGAGCCTTCTAGAAATAGTTTGTTAAGCCGAGCCTTCTAGATGCGCCACGTGGAGTTTCTGGGGTCTTCTGGAAGCTTGGGCCGTTAGAGGTAACACGTGGAAGAAATCTGGAGAGTTGGCGCTATCAAGCCGCCGCGGATCCGCGGCGCAAGCGGGCTCCCGCCGCGGATCAGCGGCGCTTTGGAAGCGTTGGGGCTTGGGTTCTCTGCTACTAGTTTGGGCTGATATGTGGGCCTTTTTCTGATATGTTGATTCTCAAAATTCTTTCTAGATTACTTCCAGATCTGAACTCATTGAGTTGGCGTATTTTATCAGCACTGTTTTCACAATTTTGGCTCGGTTTCTGCAATTTCCTGCACAGACTTCAAGACAAGAGTTGCGCTATATAAAAATGGTGCGATGCCATCATAAACACACAATTTCCCTAAAACTGCCGGTTTAAAAGTCTAACACATGCAATCTGGTATTTCAGAGATGTTTTGCTAGTATATGCAATATGAATACCGAACACTTTTATATGATTTCAAATGATAGGGAAATTGCCGTGTTAAAAATACAGTATTTTCGACTGATCAATCCTCACGACTCGTAAGGAGAATATATTCTCTATAAGACCCTCACGGCTTATAAAATTCAAAAGACTTAAATTATAGGGATCTGAACCTGTTCTTAAGCCATCATAACCCCCACAAATTTATGCCCTATAGGCGGTCCAATATTGACTTTTGTATACATTGCACTGGCGCAAATAAATCTATTCCCAACCAAGTCTTACTGAAATCGAGAAATATTGCTTGACAAGGTGAATCGCACTTACGAGTTCTTACGACTTGCAAAAGAAAATACTACTCAGGATCCCTCACGACTCCTAAGGAGAAAATACACGTACGAGATCCTCTCGAATCGTAGAGAGAAATATCATTATGAGACCCTTACGGCTCGTAAAGTCAAAAATCTTAGTCAACAGGATTCTAACCCTGTTTGCTAAGCCACCTTTGTCCAAATCAAAAAAGGAAAATGATAATTCACACCTGGCAATATTCCAGTTGTAGCGATGCTGATGCCAAGATTTGTATCAAATTCCAAATCCCCAACTCGCAATAATATCAGCGAGTAAGGAAATATGCATATGAAATAGCCGAAATGATGGAAAAATTCGCAATAATAGCCGAAATAACTGGGCACCGCGAAAAATAGACGAAATGGTAAGGCAACTCGCAATAAAAAGCAGCGAGTAAAAACAAAAAAATGACAGCCGAAATGATTGGACACCGCAAAAATAGCCGAAATGTTTAGGCAAACGCGACTTTCGCGATATAAAATCTGAAAAGATAGAGAATCGCGGAAATAAATAAAAAATATATATAATAAAATTAAAAAAATTCTACCCTGCAAGTGGATCCACGGTGATTCTTGTATACAATCCATAGGCACAAATGAAAGAAAGGGAACTATATTTTCTCACCGAGTATTAATGACACATCTATAACCTAAAGATTATTTGAACGTCCCTCTTACAGCAGCAAAGTATAGACGAGACGTCAATAAAGACCCAAGGGTCAAATAAAAGTGGGGTGATGGCAAAATCCTAGCTCCAGATCTCGACTGTGATACGTATAGTATAGAGATCACACGAATGTCTACCTTACTTCAGCAAAGAATCGGTACGACACCAAGACAAAAAAAACGAATGACGGCATATTCCTATCTTCGGGTCTTGACGGCAAGTCTAGAGACCATTGGAGATCATCCCACCCCAGAAAGGTGCAGTTATGACTTATCGAGACTTCAAATTAAGCCTAACCTCAAGTAAAAAGCACCACGGCAAATACCTAATGCTTGATCTTACGAAAGTAATACAGATATTCCAACCTAAGAAGATTGCTTGAAGACGTCTTGTCCAGCCTTAGAAGGGATCAGAGACACGACAGATACGGGGCTACTCGAACATCAACCTTAGCGACTACATATCAAGAAATATATCAACCAATGCGACGGTACGATAGAATTAAACCTAGTATCACAAACCTAATAGACCCCTGTCATAAAAGAGTGGGGGTTATCTACATCCAACGTTAGGACGAGTTTGCCTGTAAACCTAAGCGAGGTAAACTAAAAACACTCTGAAATGAGTGAATAAACTAGAAACGCCGAAATGACTGAATAAACTAGAAACTCCGAAATGAGTGAATAAACTAGTTCATGCCAGCTCAGGAAAAATAAGAGATAGAGAGGTTCAAATAAAATAATGTTGCTTTTCATTTATACTTCAAAAAAAGGGAACTACATACTGCCAACTATGGACGAGTACCGAGGAAATAAAATACAAAATTAAAAGCAAATGCTACTACATCATTTAGGGTCTATAGTGACAGGACGCTAAATTCCGGACAGGGATTCTCAAACTTAAAGACAAGTTTGAGTAAAGCACTTCTAGCTTCATTGACCATCTTCTTGTGTATCTTCTTCCGGATGCAACTTTTTGGGATCACCGCTGATATCTTTCATCCTCTGGTACAAGAATATTATCGTTTTCTGTTGGAAGACGCGATGCAAGATAGTAACAAGATCATCTCTCCCTTTCTTTGAAATCAGACCCATCAGATATACTGAATGCACCTTGTCTTTAGAGTCATCGAGCGCCTGTAGCGGCATGGCCTCAGCAAATCAGGTAGAGCTTCCCAGATTGATCCAACAACAATCTTTAAAAAGGCAAAGCGGCGGGGGAGCAATCGGCCGCTGTGATCATGGAAGCGACGCATCACATCATCGCATTGGGCCACAGTATACATCATGCTATGAAACCAAAGTGTTCGTGTTGGGTAGGTCGTTACCCCGTGAAATTTTCTTAAAGGTATTGTTTTAACCAATATCGAAAATAGGTGATAATAAAGTTCAAGGTATTTTAATGAAAAAGTTCGTTTATGTTTGTTTCTTATGAGAATTTTAGTTAAACTTGAAGCTAAATATTTGTAATTAAAGTTACAAGTAGGGTGGTAATATTAGTTTAACCAAAGTATAAAGGAAAAGAGAGTTTCAAGTTAAAAAGGAAAATGGGGTTTCTAGTTAAAAAAGAAAAGTATCGGGAGTAACTCCACTTTTTCCGATATCTTTTTAGAAGATAAATTGCGATGAAAAGATAAAGAGGTGAGAGAGACTTACGGTTTGGTAGTTGTTTCCTTATAAAAAAAACAGAAGAAGAAGATGAGAGAAAGAAAGGGGGGAACTCCCCACTAAACAAGTCTCACGTGTTAAACATGTGAGCGCCTATATGTAAGGCATATAGGCGCTGCCATTAAAACTATAAGGAGGCTAAACAAGCCTCGTGTGCCAACACGTTAGCACCTATAAATAGGCGCTGTAATTAAACTACAGATAGGCTAAACAAAGCCTCACGTGTTAAACACGTGAGAGCCTATATACAAAGCATATAGGCGCTGCAATTAAACTACAGATAGGCTAAACAAAACCTCACGTGTTAAAAACGTGAGCTCCTATATGAAAAGTATATAGGCGCTGCAATCAAACAACAAATAGGCTAAACAAAGCCTCACATGCTAAACACGTGAGGATACCTCCTTACGTAGAATTAAATTCCACTTAATGAACCGTTGGATCAAGGATCCAATGGTGATTAAATATAAAATTAAATTCCATTGGGAAGAATATTTTCTGTTAGACAGAGAGTTAATGGATCAAAGATCCAAAATATTTTCTATACCTTTCTACACAGAGAAAGATTATACTCTATTAAATTAAGCACTCTTGGATTAAAAATCCAATTATGATTAAAATGTCACCGCTCGATAGAATTTTATTCTATATATGGGAGAATATCCCCAATCTTGTTAAAAACAAGAACAATATCTTCTGTAAAACAGAAATCCTTGGATCAAAGATCCAACGGTGGGTAAATTCTCCAAATCAATTCTGAGACCAATTAAATCAATTGGGATCTCTGAATGAGAGATTTTCTCAGAATTAAACAAACTTCTTTCCACTATATAAAGAACCCGAAACTTCAAGTCTCAAAGGAGGAGAAAAAGAGACAGACGCAGAGAGAGAGAGAGAGAGAGAGAGAGAACTCCCCAGAGGCTTAAAAAAAGAAAATACAGTGAGCTTTTGAGGAACAGGAGAATTTAATTCTCAGAGAAAAGATTTTCTTCCTTGAAACACTAGGTAAAAAGAAAACACCTTTCCTTTGCCTCTCTAAGGGTTTAACTCTTCATATAAGAACTCGGTTATTTCCTATGGTTGAGATTTGCAGAAGCAAATATCCCCACAAGTTGAGAATTTAATTCTCATCGGGGAGATATTGCTCTACAAGATTCAAAACCTAAGGGAAAAGAACTAAGTTATATAAAAAAGGGAGAAGAAGAACGGGAACACATAGGAATTTAATTCCTCCAAAAATTAGGGTTTAACCCTATATAAAGAACTTAGTTCTTCAATAAAAAAAAATAGTGATCCAAGATCTCCAAGGTCAAATCGTTGGTACTTAGCAATATTTCGAAGCCTCACGTTTTTCCCACGTGAGTGCTTTAAACGAACAAGGAAAATAACCAAAACTTCCTCACGTGTTTACTACGTGATTTGTTTAAGAGAAAAACAAGTAAAAGAAAGAGGAAACTACAGTACTCCAGAATCAATAAAGGAAAAAGGGACACCCACGTGCTTTGCATGAGAACTAAGTGCTTAGCACTTATATAAAAAGGGAGGAGATAAAACCCAAAGTCCAGTGCCCATATTTTGGGTGCCTCATGTGTGTCACGTAAGCGCCATAAAACTTTAGTGTTTAATACTAATCCAGTGCCCACGTGAAACGCACATGAGCACTATATTCCTCAGTGCTCAGTACTGTTGGAGACTCAATCTTAGCCCAAATTGGCTAAGTTTTCTGAGGTTAGACCTCTTTGATACTAAAACAACCGAGCCCCTATGCTCATGCTTTCCAAAATTGACTTTAGTCTCAAAAACGACTAGTGGTCTCCCATTGATGATATCCCAAGTGATACTCATCTTATATCTCCTAAGATAATCTTAGTCTCAAACATGACTAACATTCCTTAGGTCTACAGTATCACCATTTTTCCCTCAAATATGGGATTTGGTTTAAGTGTACATCTCTCCACACCTCTGATATATGTCATTGTAATTCTTCAACGTCTTCAGAGAGGTGGCGGGTCCCGAAAACCAACAACTCGTTGATGCACTTCCAAATTGACGTGCACACCTCAAATCAGATTGCACCCCAAATTGAGCGTATTCCATATCAACATCGTTGTCATCCCGTCACGGAACAAATACACGTGCGCGCAAGATAGATAACGGACCGAGAGGTCCTTACACTAAAATCTCACCTCCAAAATGGTGATCAACGAACCGAGACGTCCTTAAACTAAAATCTCACCTCCAAAATGATGATCAACGGACCGAGACGTACTTAAACTAAAATCTCACCTCCAAAATGGTGATCAATGGACCGAGACGTCCTTAAACTCAAAACTCACCTCCAAAATGGTGATCAACGGACCGAGACATCCTTAAACTAAAATCTCACTTCCAAAATGGTGATCAACGGAATGAGACGTCCTTAAACTAAAATCTCGCCTCCCAAACGGCGATAATGGACCGAAACGTCCTTAAACTAAAACAATGGAGCCCAAATGCTCTTTTGTTGGATCTGAAATAAAAATGATCCTGAAACCCCGTTAAGTGGATCTTAGTTTCAAATTGGACTAATGTATCCTTAACAAAAACAAATCGAGCCCCCAAATGCTCACATACATTTAAGTCGATCTTAATCTCAAAATAGGTTAACGATCCTTAAATAAAAAACCCCAAATCTAAGATATATGAATTTGGACTAATCCATGCCCTACGGGCAACAACATAAATTATTTTCCGTATACAATCCACGGGAAACCAAAACAAACAAAAACTCACACGACACGAAGTGAGCTTTTAGAGCAGGAGAAAGTGGTTATCGTGATACGATAACGTAATTAACTGCAGGGGATTACGCCTGCAGGGAAGAGCGTCCACACAATAAAAAACCTCGCAAACAAAAGGGAATCTGACGAAATCTGCTACAACGGCCGCATCTGTCACGCCCCGCTTCCCAGTGTACGGACAGAGGACACGACGAGGCCGCTACGTATTTACTCTGAAGTAAACACGCTAAGCGTATGTAAGCAATATAAGTAATATACACAAGAGACAAAGACAATAAATATAATTGAACAACAACTTTATTTATTAATATTTTTTTACAATATATCTGAAAAGTAAATACATGGAATGAAAAGCAATGCCTAAACAGTGGCATAACAGAAATGAAAAATACTGAAATGAAATGTACAAGTAGAGCTCCATGTCGAAGGCTAGCTGATCCAAGTCCTCGAAGGTGGGCTCGATCTCCTGAAGGTTCGAATCACCTGACGACATTCAAAAGAAAAGAAAGAGAATGTCGTCAGCGAACAAATTGTTCGGTAAGTCCCGTAAATAGACAAGAATGGAATAGACAGAATAGAGAGTATATTGTTATAATGTTGTATTTAGTGTTAACGCTGTTTTTTGTTGCTTAGTACAGAAGAATGCCAGTGTAAGCGAAAGGAGTCCCACTATTCCGGAGACTAAGGTATATGGAGCATAAGGAACCGTTCAGCCACGGTACAACGACAATGGATATTCAGCTTAGGTGTATTATAGTAACAGTCTCGTGCCACTATTAACACCTTCCGTACCAGTCTACCCCTTATAAACCCCGCGATGTCTTACTTATATTGTTTGTATTGTTTGAATTGTATATTTATATAGATGGATAACTTACTGAAATCATGATATCAGTAATGGAATGGATATAATGGATGAACATGTAAATGGAATATATCCATGGTTCGGTTCAGTCAATATAGATTGAATAGCTAGATTCATAGATCCATTTGTATTGTAGTTGATACTTGAATCGTATTCAAGTCAGTTTGATTATATTGAGACTCAGTCTGAGTCAGACAATTAAAAAAGAAATTGAAGTCCTGAATTATGTTTTGGTTCTATCGGTAACTGCTGCATATGGACGGCAGGATTTATGTCTTTTTCAAAGACAATTACCGTGTTGATAACACCGTTTGTTAAGTTGTCTACCTTAAATAGGCAAGCACTTATATATCCGGCTCCCTGAGGCTCAAGAGACTGGTCCCGCTTAAACCTATGTTTGCTAGGGTCCTTATTGTAATTTAGTATAACTGGGTTTTTTTTAATGTAAAAATAGGTTTGTTATATTTTCAAAATACACCTCAAGTATTTTATTATCTTCTTTAGAGTTTCATAGATGTTTCTTTTATTCAATATGAAATTTCTAGTGAATATGACCTAGTTTTAAAGTATAAGGTATTTATTTGAAATATTGGAACCGTATGGTATTTTCTTGTAAATTGAATGTTTTCTTGAATTTTGGAAATGTGGAATATTATAAATATTAAAAATAGGTATTTTTATATTAATTACATATATATTTATTTATTAAAAATATAAGTTTTATTTATGATAGAAATCACATTTTTCTAAAGAAAATTGTATTAAAATCTTTCGAGGTCGTATGCCCCTTGCGGAGATCTTCATCTCACTCTACTAGGCCCAAGGATGTGTGATAATTCGCACCATACCAAACGGGTTCCCCAAAATGGGTTGTGAAGGCACAATCGCAAAGATTTGTTAAAATACACTTCTTGTAGAAAAAGGTTTTATAAGTTGAATGTAGTTATATGTAAAGTCGTATTTTCCCAAATTTCATCGTGCTATGTTAGATATGTGTTTTGTGAAGAGCTTCATTACCTCGTGAGTTATCTAAAGGTATTAAGGTATTATAGATTTTATGTCGGAAACTAAAGTTTGTGGTATTTTAATATAAAATTGCAATAAAAGGTGCATATAACAATCTTTTGTGATGAAACTTGTTAAAGATGTTTATTAATATTTAATGAACAATATGTGATGATATGAAGGTATTTTGATTAAGAAAAATTATAGTTTTTAAAGAAAACCGAATCGGAAGTCGGACTAACTCCGCTTCCGTTGGGTTTTTGTTTTGAATATTTTTAGAATAGAGAAAAGATGAAGAAGTAGGGACTTACTAGATGATTGGATAGAGGAGAGAAATAGGAAGAGGTGGGAGTTGCCAGTGCATCGTTTCATCGTCGGAAACTCCTTGAATTGTCGCCGGAAGTTCGTCGGAGCTTCGTCCTTTGCTAACTCCACTTGCACACAAAAGGATCTTGGAATTTTCATGAGAGTTTTGGCAGGGAATTGTGAGTGGGGAGGTGTGAATTGAGGGTGGTATTTATAGGGAAAATTAGGTTTTAGGGATGATGAAAATGCATTAAAAATATGCATTAAAATGAGGTTAAATGGGCATTTTATTGCTCTCTAGATTAATTCAGAGTAAACAAGCAATAAGAGAGTAGTGGGGTAGGCCAAACGTTGCAGGGGATGAAATTTGAAGGCATTTGGGACGGTCTAGACCGACCTTGCCGGATTTTATGGCCTTGTTGCCGGCCCAATGCCGATGGGTGTCGTTGGTGTTGGGGTATTGGGTCGGAGTCGTTTGGTATTCTACAGTTCACCTGTTTGATTATTCTGTAACTTATCCTATTATGTGTGTTGTACATGTAGACTCTTGGGCTTCTAAAAGTTTAAAAGAATTTTAAATAAAAAGAATGTGTGGCTGATGGGATTTGAACTCTGGTGCTATAGATCAGTAGTGCAAAGTCTTACCAGTGAGCTACAAGCTCTTTCTTGCTGTTCTAAAGTAAAACAAATACTTATAGCTTTCACAGGAATTGTAAATACCCCAATTATACATTAAATTTTAATCAAATTTATGTACACAAGAATTGGAATTGTTACAGTCTACCCTCCTTACAAAAATTTCATCCTCGAAATTTATAATTTATTTTAAGTACTAGTTTACAAATAAGTCAGGATATCTTGCACGCATCACATCTTCCCTTTCCCATATTGATTCTCCTTGCGTGTCTTTTCTCCACATCACTCGAACCAAGTTGACTTTCTTGTTCCGAAGTGACTTCACTTTCCTGTCCAGAATCTCAACAAGTTGCTGCTCACAAGATAAGTCGGGCTGTACTGTGAGCTCGGAACGATCGAGAATATGGCTGGGGTCACTCACATACTTTCTGAGTTGGGATGTGTGGAACACATTGTGCACTCCTAATGAAGGTGGAAGTGCCAAGCGATAAGCCACTTCACTGGCTCGTTCGAGTATGTCGAACGGTCCAATGTACCTTGGACTTAGCTTACCCCGTCTTCCAAAACGAATCACTTCACGGTTCGGAGATATCTTCAGAAATACGTGATCTCCCGGCTGGAACTCCAAATGACGGTGCTTTACATTAACCCAGTACTTCTGTTGATCTTGGGCTATGCGCATTCTTTCTCTGATAATACGAACTACGTCAACAGTTGCTACTATCATCTCAGGTCCAAGAAGTTCTCTATCTCCGATGTCGTCCCAACTTAATGGCGATCGACACTTCCTTCCATAAAGTGCTGCAAAAGGTGTCATTTCTACGATTGGTAGCTGTTGTTATATGAAAACTCCACAAGATGTAGGTGATCTTCCCACGATTCTCCGAAGTCTAGCATACATGCTCTGAGCGTATCTTCTAAAATCTGAATAGTTCGCTCAGACTGACCATCTGTTTGTGGATGATAAGCCGTGCTGAAGTTCAGACTTATTCCCAAGCTCGCTTGCATACTTTGCCAAAATTGTGATCGGAACCTGGTGTCACGATCGGAGACAATACAGACCGGTACTCTATGAAGTCTCACAATTTCCTGTATGAGTTCATGGGTATCAGAGATGGTACTTCTTTGCTAGTGTCTCGGTTGATTGGCCAACTTGAAATGGGATGAAGTGAGCCGACTTTGTGAGTCAATCCACAATAACCCATACCGCATCATTACCCTTTGTGCTGCGAGGGAGTGCAGTCACAAAATCCATTGTGATGTGTTGCCACTTCCATTCTGGGATTGGTAACGGTTGAAGTAATCCAGCAGTTCTGTGATGTTCAGCCTTTACTTGCTGACGCACCAAGCATTTAGAGACACTTCTAGCTATTTCATGCTTCATTCCATGCGAACGGTAATTTTGACGCAGATCATTGTACATCTTTGTACGTCCAGGGTGTACTGAGTAGGAAGAGCTGTGAGCTTCTTTTATTAACTCTTCCCGAACAGAACCTTTTGGTACACACAATCTGCTGCCGTATCTCAAAGATCCGTCTTCATGCATGATGAAGTCTGTTCTAAGTCCATTCTTTACTTTTCTCTGATATTTTGCAACTTAGCATCACTTTCTTGAGCTGCTTTGATCTGATTGACAATTGTTGATTGAACTTGTAAATTCATCAAGCTTGAAGCGTTACCAGGCATGACTACTTCAATCACCATCTAATGCAAGTCTTGTTGAAGTTTCCACTGAGCGGTGAGGTTCATTGTTAATGGTTGGCGACTATGGGAATTAGGTACCACATTCACCTTCCTTGGGTGATATTGCAGGTTGATGTCGAAGTCCGCCATCAATTCTAACCATCTTCTCTGCCGCTTATTAAGCTCTTTCTGAGTAAACACATATTTCAGACTCTTGTGATCTGTGTATATGTTCACTCATTCACCAAGAAGATAATGGCGCTAAATCTTAAGAGTAAAGATTACGGCCGCCAACTCCAAATCATGCGTCGGGTAATTGCGCTCATGAATTTTCAGCTGTCTTGAAGCATAAGCCACAACCTTACCGTGCTGATATAGAACACATCCTAATCTCTTACCGGATGCATCGCAATGCACTTCGAAACCTCCAGATTGGTCCGGTATAACGAGAATAGGCGCTAATGTCAACCTTGACTTGAGTTCTACGAAAGCTTGCTCGCATGCTTCTGACCACACAAAGTCTTCAGTTTTACGTGTGAGCTTTGTCAGGGGTATTGCTATCTTTGAAAAGCCTTCAATGAACCTTCTATAATATCTAGCTAGACCCAAGAAATTTCGAATGTCCTTCACTGACTTTGGTGTTGGCCATTCGCTTACTGCTGAAAGTTTCGCTGGATCCACAGAGATTCCTTCGCCTGATACAATATGTCCGAGAAAACCAAATTGATTTAGCCAGAATTCGCATTTGCTATACTTGGCATAGAGCTGATGTTGTCGTAGAGATTCCAGGATAGTCCGTAGATTCTCAGCATGTTCATTCCGACTCTTTGAATACACCAGGATGTCATCGATAAAGATGACAACAAACCAGTCTATGTACTCCCGGAAAACTTGATTCATTAGGTTCATGAATATCGCCGGTGTGTTGGTGTTCATCACTAAAAAATGCATTTTAATACCGCTCATTCTTTATTTATTTTGTTATATATCGGTATTATTAACCAGTGTCTGCTCAGTAGTTACAGATTACAGGTACTGTGACAAAATACTGGAAACACATTCAAAATTACGGATATATCGTTTGTGAGCCGACACTGCAACCGGAACTGGAAATCGACCGATATCCAAAGAGTTTTTGCAAATAAAATATGTGCACATAATATTAGTCCAACACAATGCAAGTGTACACATGCTCTGTGGCACTAGGACCATGGTGGGGCTGCCCATGGCACACATGATATGATGAAGTGGGCACATAGGGGGACAAGAGTAATAAATGCATAAAGATGTGATGTGATGTATAGCTACAAGTTTCCATCCAAATTCATGAGAGCATCCCAGGCCTCTATAGAGAAAACAAGCAGCACCAGAGGGATATGGGAGAACAAACAAGACCACACAACAAAGACAAGCAAGCTTACTCGGAATTGTGCCGGCCACATACCCAATAAAACCGAGCTGGTCGGCCCCCCTTACCTCAAACCCCCCAATTTTCTGTGGTCCCTCCCTTGCTGCCACGTCATCTTATTTTTATTGCTTGTTTATTTTTCTTTTTGTGCCTATAAAAGCAGACCAGTTAGCAAGGGAGAGGGGGTCTTACATTGTCTCATTCTTTACACTAAAGTCTCTTTTGTTTTCTTTTTGTTCTTGTATATAGCTAGTCCCCCTTGAGTTCTTTGCCTTCCCTTGATCTTGCAATCTCTTCATTGAGCTTGCAAGTTTAAGTTTTGGTTATTGAACTCAAGGGTTGTATCTTCATTTGGAATCAATAAATCTTTCTTTTTGCCTTCATTTGTCTTGAGTTCTTAGCATTCTCTTGATCTTGCAACCTCTTAATTAAGTTTGCAAGTTTAAGTTTAGGCTATTGAACCCATGATTTGTAATGTGTTCTATGGTTCTTAGTATCTTTATTTCTTTCTTTACTTTCTTGTAATTTATTTCCATACTTTACTTACTTGCAATTTTATTACCATGCCATTTTCTTACTTGTATTGTTGTCTTTTCTTTTGCTCTTTCTTTTTTGTGGTTTGTTTGTTTGTGAATATTGTTGTTGTTAGGAAAGAAAACGATATTGTAAGTTAAGATTTCCCTTCTCATTTTCTTTTCCATTAAACTCCGTCCAAACCTTACGCAAGTGGTCCGTTAGGCACCCTACCCTACCAAGGTATCGGTGATTCCTAACCGTGACCGGTTGCGTTCGGATTGGACGGAGGTGAAAGCAAGCGACAAGAACGAATAGACAAGGGTCAATAAGCCGGATTTCATAAATACCGTGCTTGAGCGCCCTAATCCGCGTTGTTTCCGATTGCTCTAGCTTTAGTGGTCGAGCTCGGCTAAAAGGATTGAGTACGGATTTTCTTAACTTACACTATCCTATCTAATCCTAACAAACGTTTACTTTGCATATAAACACTTAGGGTAGATACGAACATTTCCGCCCCGCGCATTAACTCGTGAAAACAAGAATTTAAAATGCTCCGTCTCCCTGCGGACGACCTGTACTCATCGCGGCTAGCTGCAAAGCGATATCATCCTGATTGCGGTTAACTTTAGAACTATAAAACTCGACATGCCAAAAGCCTGCAATCAAATGGCGCCGTTGCCGGAGAGACGGTAACGTTTTTATTCTTGTTATTTCGGGTTAATCTCATTAATATCCATCTAACACCATTCTTAAAAACAATATAAAAATCAAAAAAATTCAAAACCAAAACAAAAATTAACCATTCTAACATTTTTTGTCACTGGATTTTTGACCTGCAACCATTTTTGATCTAAACAGAAAAGATAAACAAAACCAGTGAGACACTAGTTGAACACTAAGACAGCAGAAGAAAATTGGAGCCCCAACTCACAAAAACCGGCGACACCCCTATAAATTCCGATCTCGCCGGCCGTAGCACCTCCATTTGCTCCAAAATTTTGTTCTCTGCTCTATTGTTCTGTTTTTGTCCCATTTTTATTGCTTGCTTTTTTATAATTTTTAGTGTGCAGGTATTTGTACATTCATATCGCTTTTTCGCACCAATAATCCGTTTTTCCGACATTTTCAGCTTTTACGGATTTGCGAACTGCGATTGTGTGGAGCAAAGTGTACATTCAAGGCTAAGGTGATTGCGGAGTATAGTGCCAAAGATCCGGGTAGTTTAACCTGCGCAAGCGAAGTTCCAAGCTATTCGGATTTAATTCAAACGAGAGTTTCTTAACCCGAAAACTTATCGGTACGTACTTTACTAACACCTTCTTCTTAAATCCAACGCCTCCACTATAATATCTTTGCAGGATTCTTTGTAAGTTCGCTAGAAAACGCTAAAAACGAATAACCCGTATTTGTTGCAGTGCTGTGCTTAACGTAAAAAACGATTGTTTGATTCTTTGAATAATTTTTTATTGAATTTCGTATTGCATCCATTAATACGGACTTAAGGGCAAGCGAACCCCACAACATACGGTAAAAGATTTCATCACCTTTTCCGTGTCCCATAAATCACAAATTGTGCATAACGTTTACCTGCACAAAATTTTAAAAGAAACTAGACTTTGAACCTTAAAGACTTCGCGCTCATTAGGAGAAGTTAACTATTTTGAGAACACCGCTTAACGGTATATCGTTCCCGGGGTGTCTAGGAAAGTGTTCACGGCAAAACTGCCAAAAGAGAAAGGGTTATCTAATTTAGGACCTTTGCGAAAGCGTCGGAAAACCTCCCCTTATCTCTATACTTACCTGGCCTCGTGATCAGTATATCTTGAGCCCGTTTCTCGACACAGTTTTATTTCGACAATCAAGTTCTTGAACAGGTCTAGTTGATCTAGGTGAACCCTAGACCGATTAGGTGTGTAGTATTTTGTGTCGTGATTATTTTTTGTGTATATTTCATTCTTCTATTAATAACTAACTTATAAAGAAAAAAAAAACCACATTCTTTTTTCTCTCCTTTTCCTTCTCTTCATATCATGGGTACCCCACCTAAAAAAACTCTTGCCGAACTTTGGTACCCACAACCAGACATTACTTCTTACGGTTCTTGTTTTCGTCGAACTTAGAACAATCCATCCATGCCCAAAATTTCTTTGAAAGATCGGATAGACGCGTCTAGGACAAATAATTGGACTCCGCAATCCACCTTGTATCAACCATTTCAACATTCACCAGCTTCTTATGTTGATACCCCTTTTGAGAGTCTTGTTGTAACTCCGAAACTTATGTCTATTGCTGAACGTATTGAACAATCTCATAGCCGATCTTTCACTCCTTTCACCACTGCAATTTCTTTTGATCAACAATTTCATTCACCTTCGTATCCTATTGTTGATCCTACTCCTGTCCAACCATTCAATTCCTACCAGTCCTACATGACCTTTACACTTTCCCTAAACATTGCTTCTACACAGCCATTTGGGAGTTTCCAGTATCCAAACAACTTTCAATATTTTACTGAAATCCCTTTACAACCCATGTCTAGTCTAGAACAGTGATTAGAAAACTTTTGGGTAGCGTCGTACCAATAGATGATAGATTTGAATCCTTCCATGGCCGCCCTCATACAACCTAGTGACCCGGTAGCTAGTTTTCAACTAGCTCCAAATTTTCCAATGTATGATGAGATGGTAGGACAGGTTAAGAATTTGAGTGGAGAGAGTGGGCTGTACACCCTTCCAAATCAAACCTACCCATTGCAAATTGAATCCCACAACTCTGATTTTGAATGTCTATCAAGTGTCCTAAATAATTTACCAATTGAAGATAGAATGTTTAATGAGTTGTGCGACTTTGTAGTGTTTGATTTACTCGATTGTGAAGGGTCCATTTCAAGTGAAACCAATACCAAACCTTTTGACCTCTACACCTCCATCTTAGAACCTAAATTGATTGAAATCCATGTTTTTGATAAGGTGTCTGAGAATATTTATTTTCACTTGATTGAGGATATCGACGCTGGGAATATTTTGGAAGATGAACCCGCAGATTTGGATGAGTTTTTCCCTCCAATTCATCATCCCGAGTCATTAACTGTTTTTTCCGAACTTCATATGCGTCTTGATACTGATGATAAATGCATGGATGAGATTAACTTTGAGGATATTTTTTAGGATGAACCAGTTTTGCTTGATGAGTCGGATTTTCTAATTCATCCTATCGCTTTCATTGACTGTGTACACCCTCCTGAACCTTTAACTGATACCCTCCTCGATCACTTCCCTCCATCCTTTCCATCATTCTGACCTTGCAAGACACCGTATCACTTTCATTTACTATGTCTAGTTTACCAAGTTCGGTCTACCCATGTTTTCTCACGAATCTTGTGAGATTTGACCCCATTTCTCGATGGGTTGATAAATTATTACAATCGCTTGCTATACATCGATCATTACAAATTTTACTAATTTATTCACACTATTTCCACTCTCAAGTTCGTATTCCACTTCTTTCTCCCTTTCGCCATTCTTCTCCTCATATGCCGAGACCGTATCCCGCTTCTATCCCCATACGGTCTTACGTATTCTCCATTTCTTTCCTCACCGTATTCTTTCACCAACCTGCATATTATCCCGATAAATTTTTTGAATGGTTGGTGTTAACCTTTGGCCTGTGTAAGGCCTTGTATAGATTGATACTGTTCTCTCCCCCCTAATCCTGAACTTCAACGCTTAACAGTGGAAACACTGTTTTACTTAAGTTTAGGAAGAACCTATTTGTGTATATATATTTTTGGTTTGCTTTGTGTTTTGTATAAAAATTTGTAGGGAGAGCCAACAATTTTGACCCTCTTGGTGTAGCCTGACAGTGAGGGCACTATCAAGTTTAAGTTTGGGGGTATGCTCGGTAAGCTTTCTACCTTCGTATTCATTTGTATATTTTGCATTTGCATATTTATTAAAACCCATAAAAATTGAAAAAAATTTACAAAAATATAAAAAATTTGTCTTCAATTTAGCTAATAGGGTAACTTAGATTTTATTCCAAAAATTTAGTTGATACGTTAGAAATAACTAAATCCTAGGCTTAGAAATTGAAAATCCTAAAAATAACCCTCATTCTGTTTAACCTTGGTAATTATACGTCCTTGCAGTTTTTTTATAGAAGTAGGTAATCTTGAGTTCAGTTCTTAAGTTAAGTCGAGATGAAGGGAAAGTATTGAAAACTTTACTGAAGGATAAGTCTGAAAAACAGTTTCTATTCTTAAATCCAAATTTAGAAAGTATATACCCTACAAACTGCACATACATGCACCTTGAAACTTAGGATACTAGAGAAAACCTAGAAATACTCTTACCTGAAAACCTAGTATGAATGAAAAAACGGTATTTAAAGCTAACCACCAAAAGAGCATCATTGAAAAATGTAAGTGCACGGCGGCGCCCCGGCCGTCAATCCGACGGCCAAATGCGGAAGCGGTGATAAACTTTAATTTTTACTTGAACTGGCAAACCGCCGTGCACTAATACCCGGATCGAACCATTAATTAGTCCTAGCTATCAGTAAGAAAGGTAATAGAGATATACCGACGATCCAAGTCCTCCGGTCTTCTCGTCATCGTCCCGATCTCTTGCGGAATGTCCCGTCTCCTCCTCGTCGCCGGAAGTGCACCACACCGCCTACTTCTTTTACGGGCTCCCACCTCAATGCCGAGGCAACTCGGGCACGAAGCCGGCTACTCGACGTGCCCAAGGTTTGCTGTAGAATATGTAGTCCTCAAGTCTCACTTTGGGGTTGTGGAATTGCCATTTGGTGGAGGAATGATGCTTGGAGCTTTTGGGATTGATCTTGTGGGATTTTTGCAACATGAAATGAAGCAAAATCCCACACCAAAATGTTTGGACAGCCCCCCCCAAGAGAGTGGCCGGCCATGCAAGGTGAATGGAAAGAATGGAGTGAGTGGGAGAGCAAATCAAATGGGAGCCATTCTCATCTAATACCAAAGAGAGAGAGAGGAAAGCTATCATGCAAAAGAAATGATAGTAAGGAAAATCCAACACTCAAAGCAACAATCATCACTCCAAAAGTCATGCCATCATCAACAACCATGATGACTTTAAAGGTCAAGCCATCATGAGGAAGTCAAGAAGTCAAGGTCAAGGGATGGGGCTATAATCATGATGCAACAAAATGCAAAGAACCCCTTCCACTAATGCCTATTTGCAACAATGCAAATAAACCCTCCTCCACCAATCTTCGGCCAATGAACGGAACAAAGGAAATTGGCCGAAACGGAAAGCAAACTGGCAACTCCAGAAAACTGGTCCCGTAATAAATTACAGGAAAACCCCGATACTGTGCATACACACCCGCATCTGTATTTCGACCGAAATACAAATGCAATGAGACAAAATCTACACTGTACTATACTAGGATCCGGCTTAAACCAAAGCCGGCTAGTAATATCCGTTCGATCCTGATCCGTGCAATACCGCACGTATCTGATCAAACCCTGCCATATAACCATACGGCCTATAGTACAGACTGTCCGATCCTGATCCGTGCAATACCGCACGTATCTGATCGGACCTTGCCATATCTCCATACGGCCTCTACAACCTTTCGCCCGAAAACTTGAGTAACTGAATGTGGGGGACTCTAAAGACTCATCAACACCTTGGTTGTGGATTTAACCACTAGCACGTTAGAGGTATAAGCCAATACATAACGGGCTACCAGGTATTGACCAAAAGGGACGTCTGCGAGCGAACTCAGCCTGACTCCCTACTGAGCCTGTCAGTGACAATATCCGTACAGTCCGGTCCGTTCGTCTATGAGTATCGCATGGCGGGCCTAGGGGGTTGGTAAAAGTCAGACCCCCAAAAGCGGTACAAGTCGTGTCGGAGTGTAGCCCAGAACACCCTGAGATACTACTAGAATACCTACCAGTAAATCTCCTTGCCTCGGCCGAGGGCTTCGTGTAATGGCTCTCCTAGACACAGCACGACCTCACCCCCAATACCGGGAGAGACGAACCCCTGAAGATACGCTCACTGCCTCCATGTGGCTCGGGACTGTACCCAACTAAAACCTGTTTGCACGACTCCTTTAAGCCGTGGTAGGGTAGTAATCAAAGTACAGTGGGAACTCACACGAGACAAATGACGATCCCCAGGTCGATGAACTAACCTGTACACATGTCACCAGGGAACTGCCATCTGACGTCTGGTATATGACCAACTAGCATGTTCCCGGCGAGTCCTGTCCGGTGTACTCATAACCCAATGAGCACCTGTATACATCTTAGGTGATCCAACTGACACCAGTGGCTTGTGAGACCGGCCACCGCCCCTCGTCGGGGTCTCGACTGTATACACTAGTCTACTCTGGAGTATCGATGCCCTGTCTCGAAACTCATACGACTAGGGACCTTTTAAGGATATGCTTATAGACCCCCAGCTCCCACTTATATGATCGCCCTCATACTGCTGGTGGTCAAGCAAGAATCCTAGGGGCTCTATCAACGTGTAATAGCAACTAGTCAGGTCACCTAAAACAGTATACGATGATAAAGATAAACCAGATAGCATACTATCATTTCGAGTAAGACTGTCCTACCGGGATAGGTCCTCCATCAATCATTGCAATCACGTACCTGTGACCTAATAATTGACTCTGAGGGCACTATCTCCAACAATCTTCCACTTGCACTCAAGGCTAATTATTGCGATGTCGCATACTCACAGCCCGTGTGATACCGAACACCCAACTCCTCTACTAGTCAGTCTCACAAAGCTCGTTTGCGAAACTATTGCGTTCGAGGAATAGCCTCAGTGAGTGGATCCGCTTTGTTGTATCTTTCTATGTCTCTCTATATCTCAAGTTCGCGGAGAAACCCATCTCCCGAAATGAGCAATACCTGTCTTAGAATGTTTCTGGATGTCTGATGGGACATAGCTCATAAATGAGCTCCAAATCCAAACTTCTTAGACTGTATCGTCAACTGAACTTAATCAGTATCCTGCGCCATGCCACCCTCAGTATTGCCTTGGACCACCTGTCCAAAATACTGCCCCTCATCAGAAGGAAAACTATAGCTCTGACAACCTCCTTGTCGTCCATGTCACCTTGGAAGCCTGGAATGATAACTGTTTCCCGAATGAGGCTGTCGTTATCATATCCCTAGAACATCCACTTATGTTCTAAAACTGCTTCCGACTGTTTCTCCAGGATTGGATTAATGTCAACTTATTGCATCTAGTGCAAGAACAATGTCTGGTGTGGTACTTGACATCTCATGATTGACTCAATTGCCTGAGCAAGTGATCTGTCAATCATGCGCATCCCTCTCCGCTTTAGTTTGTAAGACACCTTTAGAGAGGGTGACTCCATCACCTGCAGGTACACTACCGTGCCAGGAGTCGTCCATCCTAAATACTCTTAGAATGCTGTCTAAGTACCCAGATTGGGAAACCACCCAAATCTAGATCTAAAACCATAGATCTAGTAACCAGTATGTCTGATATAAAATCCATTTCCTTTGTGGAGAAACCACTGTGTGACGACCAAAGTATAACCGATCGTAGTATAGGAGTTTCTTTTCCTACTCTGTGTATGTCATCCAATTACCAGGATATCACACCCTACTACCTTCTCAACAGATCCATCCCCTATTCTGATGAAGTCAAACCTATGACTGTCACGTCAGAAATAGATGATCTATCTCCGCTACATCTGCTTTAGTCTATAAATAGACATAAGCTACCTGTCCACCAATGCTTCCGTTGCTCCCACTGACTACGACAACCCTCTGGCAGAGTCATATACACGTACACTTCTAAAGCTAGTTTAGAACGACGCTATACTCATCCTCCCGCCGGGTCTCGCAACCTGGAACAACAGCAATGGCAATTTTGGGTAAACAAGAACTTCCCTGTCACCGTCCTTGAGGCTACCGTAGTACCTCTCGGGTGTCTGAAGTTACCCACCTTATCTGCGGAGTGGCCAATGGAATGTCAAACCAGATTGAATCTTTAGGTTCCTATGAAATCTTTAGTAATCGTCTGTGGTTCTGGAATCACTTCCAGTTCTACCATACTCCCACTGCTGTTTTCTGAAAAAATCCATTTTTAATAAAACTGTGGCGAGTCTAGAACAATATCGCTATTGTTCATCCAGATGGTAGAAAGTCAACCCTCGTCATAGCCTGGGTCAACCCACAAACAGCCATTACAGAAACGTGCCTTGAGTTGTCCAGTGTCTGGTTTTAATCATAAACCGGACAACTCCCCGTACCTTAACATCGTTAAGATATGAACTGTTCTATATCCAATATAGAACCAGAGGCACTGATTTAATTGAACCAGATTCAAATCATGCAGCTGTCTCCAGTGCATGTCAACTAAATGGAAGGAGGCCGATCAGTGTTACTCAACTTAGGAATGCTTCCAATTATGAGTAACCTGAAAGAGAAGCAATTTCTCTTAATCATTACTATCAACTGAATACCACAAGTATCTACATCTTCGATCTCTTTGAAGAATCCCGATACTTGCTACACCTGGTTCTCTACTCTATTCAAATACCTGTAACTTCTCAAAATTCGGACCCTGTGTTTCCACGAAACACCGGTCTAAAAACTAGAGAAGTCATAAGTAAACCGAATATAGTACGAGGACCTACCCCTCTGTCCTGATGGACCCTGGACAACATACAATACTCTGTATAAGTCCCTTGAGTCTGATAACTCATTCACTGTGTGTCGCAGGTTGAAAACTGTACTTATGGTTAAGAAGAATTACACCGCTGTTTAATGCTCCTTACCTAACCATCCACTGATATAGGTAAATGTCGTAGACATAATTTCAAAAAAGTATATCTCACTCTATGAAAATAGACGTACAGATATATCAATTTGAAATTGGTGCATAACTGCGGATATTCAAAACCAAATATTTGCCAACCGGCAAACAGCCCAGGTGATTTCCTCAAATATCACCGATTACAACGAATCCCGATATAATGAGGATAATCACCCAATTCCCAATAACTTACTCCCACTCATCATCTGTAAAACCATACAGATGTGAGAATCGTACCTGGTAAATACATACCCTGGAGTAAGTATCTAATCGGGAAATCAGTTTTCCTTTAACATTACACAGTGAAACTGAAACATTGAAATGTTCCGTCGGGGTATCCTGGTATTCCTAGTAATGCCTCTTCCAGATTCACGACTGTAACCATATAATTCTTTGCCACCTCTCCAAATCCCTTCATATGTCTTTAGTCTTTACCTACTGCACACCCCTTTAGGCCAAATGGTTTTCTTCATTCCCTACCGTTCGGCACCAGCCTATGGTTTGGAAGAAGACTATCCAATAAGCATAATGGGTGTACTGTCCTCATCCTAGGAGCACTCGCAATGCGAGAGAAGGTGAAGATAAAAGACACCTGAATAAATCTTATTCCTATTTCTCCTGAACCAGAATCCATCCCCGAACTGGAACAAGTTCCTTTCGAGTTCGTATATAACCATACGATGGAGTATCCAATAAACTGTGGATCTTCGTAGTGATACGGAGTGTCCTGGAGAAATACAAAGGTGATTTAGGATTGGCGAAGGAATACTTGGTTTGGTTGTGAATATCTGTTGCAATTTACTTTGCCCTCTTACTAATCCCTTGCTTTGTCTTAACTTAATACCTTCTGTACACCATCGTTAGGCTAATTGGTTTTCTTCATTCCCTACCGGTCGGCACCAACCTAAGGTTTGGAAGAAGACTATCCAATTTGCGTAATAGGTGTACTATCTCCTAAACCAAGGAGTACTCGCAACCTGAGAGAAGGTAAAAGGAAAAGACAACTGAATAGTCCTATCCGTTTTCTCCAGAACCTGAAACCATCCTCGAATAAATTCCTTCGAGTTCGTATCTAACCATACGATGGTTTTGTCCAATGGAAGTGGACGTTCGTAGTAATACGGGGTGTCCTGGAGAAAAGGGTAAAAGTAGGAGTGGCAATGAGGTTTGCAACTCTGACAATCCAAAAGCCGGTGTTAAGAAGGTTCGGTTAATTTGGTCACTGAGTCATAGTCTTAGGGTCGGGTCAATGGTCGCTGCCAAAGAGAGAGAGAAAAGAAACACTCAGCGTGCACTCTAACCTAGATCAGAATGGTTACCAATTTATCTAATCTGGAATCCTCCCACTGTACCTCAAATTCTCCTCCAAACCTGAAAGAAGAATTAGTCGGGGTCACCCGAGGAGTAAACTAACTCATCAGTGGGAATCGGGATCCAACTATCATCGCATGATAACGTGACGGAATCCGCTCACGGTATCACACTCCAGAAGGTATGCGCATATCTGGCAAGTTTCAGTTCTTTTGAAACTCCCGATGAGATTTCTGCCCCATGCTCTTATGACCTTGGCGTGAGGTCAAAATATCATAAGTCACATGTCAAGTTCTACCCATCATTATCCAGGTTAATTTGAATCCACCCGTACATACCCTTGACGTAGGCCAAAATAGTAGTACGACTGTCCCAAACCAACGCATCTATCTATGCAACAGATAAATACCCGGCAGCTACCAATCACTATGCCTTGGCGTGAGGTCAAAATACATAGCTTGAATACTACCGAATATTTAACTGAAATGATGGAGGGCTACGAATGGTTTCTGGCGAAAACCTTTAACGTAAAGAACTTGATATCGTCGAAGGAACGGATAGTTTTTAAAAATATAGTGACGAAAACCTTCGCTAAAGAGGTCACTCCCGGTGAAGGGATCTCGGCTCTTTCCCCGTAGAATGGGGTGCAGGATATTCCAACTGAATACCACGGTGCAAAGCAAAAGTAATCGGCTATAGTGAAGTTAATGCCCTGACGCAAAATTCTGTCCAAGGGGTCACTCCCGGTGAAGGGATCTCGGCCCTTGCCTCGTCGACTGAGGAGCAGGATATTCCAACTGAATACCACGATGCAAAACAAAAGTGAACGTCCTTGCAATAACAGCTTTTTGAAAAAAGTGTTCCAACAACATCAGATAAGGTTTGTTTTTAAACTTGCATTGATCCGAATCAACGCAGTCCCATCAATTGATCACACCAAAAAGAACAAAAATATACTGATGTACGTATATGCCATCCGCATTCGCCACTGGGTCCCGTCATTACCCGTTAGGTTAGCTAACTAACGACAGAGCGGGGACTGGACTAGCGCGGATGCAAAACATATACAACATCTACTAATATATATACTAATATATTATATTTCGCTCAAGGCGTGAATAAAAATGCAACATCACAGAAATGTACAGCATCACAGAAACAATACAGATATCTGGGATCCCCGGGTTTCACAGAGCCACTACTGAAACCCGACGTTCCCCTGGTCGTGTGGATAGCCTGTGCAATGAAATCCTAGACCCCTACGGGCGTGGCAAGTTACCCGTCAAAACCTGAAGCGAGGCTGCCCCCTTCATCGCCGTGAATGGACCACCCAGCACTTCACGGAATCCGGTAACTTGGGCACCCCTCCTGGGTCAACCGGTACCCCCTACGAGTGCGGCGAATAGCCCGCCAATTCTAGAGTGAAGCCCCCTCCGTCTCAATGCCATGAGATGCGGGCTTGTTGCCCTCTAGAATCCGGCTATCCGTGCACCCCTCCGCGGGGCAATCCTAGTACAGAAAGTAAAATATACATACACCGGGTACATCGACCGCAACCAGGTCGTGCCCCAAAATAATAATACAAACAGGCAGTGACGGCAGTCCACATGTCGGACGCTCGCCCCACAATATCAAATGTACATAATACAACCACAACTGTACTAGCATTGCATCCAGGCTATCCCCCACGACCGATCCGCAACATCACAGCAAAAACAGAACATCAACGTGAAAGTCACGTTCGCAAATCCGTCTAACCGGGCTATAGCAGTTAGACCGGATTTACCGATCAAGTGACATTCACGGTCGCAGATATAATGTAAATACTGTGAAATAATGTGTTTAAAATATCCGATCAATCAAATTTTAACAAGTGGGCCCCCAAGCATTACTGTAGCAGATCAGGAAATTCTGGGCCCAATGTTAATATTCCAAAACCCCAATTTTCACCCAAGAAAGCCTCTGTAAAAATTTGGTGCAGGGATCTCCACAGTGCGCGGCGGAACAGCGGCGCGAAGGGGGTATTTGCGGCGGTTCCGCGCTCCCACAGTGGAATCACTTCATCGAATTTTTACAGAGCTCTTATATTATCATGTACATCAATTTTATACAACCTGAAAAATTTTTCGACACCAGAAAATTTTAACAGAAAACTGATGCAAGCAAAAATGCGAATTTTGGAATTTTGGTCGATCGGAAATGCAAAACACATTAAACCAAGCTAGACTAAGTTAATGGCGAGGCTCTGATACCACTGTAAGTGCACGGCGGCGCCCCGGCCGTCAATCCGACGGCCAAATGCGGAAGCGGTGATAAACTTTAATTTTTACTTGAACTGGCAAACCGCCGCGCACTAATACCCGGATCGAACCATTAATTAGTCCTAGCTATCAGTAAGAAAGGTAATAGAGATATACCGACGATCCAAGTCCTCCGGTCTTCTCGTCATCGTCCCGATCTCCTGCGGAACGTCCCGTCTCCTCCTCGTCGCCGGAAGTGCACCACATCGCCTACTTCTTTTACGGGCTCCCACCTCAATGCCGAGGCAACTCGGGCACGAAGCCGGCTACTCGACGTGCCCAAGGTTCGCTGTAGAATATGTAGTCCTCAAGTCTCACTTTGGGGTTGTGGAATTGCCATTTGGTGGAGGAATGATGCTTGGAGCTTTTGGGATTGATCTTGTGGGATTTTTGCAACATGAAATGAAGCAAAATCCCACACCAAAATGTTTGGACAGCCCCCCCCCCCAAGAGAGTGGCCGGCCATGCAAGGTGAATGGAAAGAATGGAGTGAGTGGGAGAGCAAATCAAATGGGAGCCATTCTCATCTAATACCAAAGAAAGAGAGAGGAAAGCTATCATGCAAAAGAAATGATAGTAAGGAAAATCCAACACTCAAAGCAACAATCATCACTCCAAAAGTCATGCCATCATCAACAACCATGATGACTTTAAAGGTCAAGCCATCATGAGGAAGTCAAGAAGTCAAGGTCAAGGGATGGGGCTATAATCATGATGCAACAAAATGCAAAGAACCCCTTCCACTAATGCCTATTTGCAACAATGCAAATAAACCCTCCTCCACCAATCTTCGGCCAATGAACGGAACAAAGGAAATTGGCCGAAACGGAAAGCAAACTGGCAACTCCAGAAAACTGGTCCCGTAATAAATTACAGGAAAACCCCGATACTGTGCATACACACCCGCATCTGTATTTCGACCGAAATACAAATGCAATGAGACAAAATCTACACTGTACTATACTAGGATCCGGCTTAAACCAAAGCCGGCTAGTAATATCCGTTCGATCCTGATCCGTGCAATACCGCACGTATCTGATCAAACCCTGCCATATAACCATACGGCCTATAGTACAGACTGTCTGATCCTGATCCGTGCAATACCGCACGTATCTGATCGGACCTTGCCATATCTCCATACGGCCTCTACAACCTTTCGCCCGAAAACTTGAGTAACTGAATGTGGGGGACTCTAAAGACTCATCAACACCTTGGTTGTGGATTTAACCACTAGCACGTTAGAGGTATAAGCCAATACATAACGGGCTACCAGGTATTGACCAAAAGGGACGTCTGCGAGTGAACTCAGCCTGACTCCCTACTGAGCCTGTCAGTGACAATATCCGTACAGTCCGGTCCGTTCGTCTATGAGTATCGCATGGCGGGCCTAAGGGGTTGGTAAAAGTCAGACCCTCAAAAGCGGTACAAGTCGTGTCGGAGTGTAGCCCAGAACACCCTGAGATACTACTGGAATACCTACCAGTAAATCTCCTTGCCTCGGCCGAGGGCTTCGTGTAATGGCTCTCCTAGACACAGCACGACCTCACCCCCAATACCGGGAGAGACGAACCCCTGAAGATACGCTCACTGCCTCCATGTGGCTCGGGACAGTACCCAACTAAAACCTGTTTGCACGACTCCTTTGAGCCGTGGTAGGGTAGTAATCAAAGTACAGTGGGAACTCACACGAGACAAATGACGATCCCCAGGTCGATGAACTAACCTGTACACATGTCACCAGGGAACTGCCATCTGACGTCTGGTATATGACCAACTAGCATGTTCCTGGCGAGTCCTGTCCGGTGTACTCATAACCCAATGAGCACCTGTATACATCTTAGGTGATCCAACTGACACCAGTGGCTTGTGAGACCGGCCACCGCCCCTCGTCGGGGTCTCGACTGTATACACTAGTCTACTCTGGAGTATCGATGCCCTGTCTCGAAACTCATACGACTAGGGACCTTTTAAGGATATGCTTATAGACCCCCAGCTCCCACTTATATGATCGCCCTCATACTGCTGGTGGTCAAGCAAGAATCCTAGGGGCTCTATCAACATGTAATAGCAACTTGTCAGGTCACCTAAAACAGTATACGATGATAAAGATAAACCAGATAGCATACTATCATTTCGAGTAAGACTGTCCTACCGGGATAGGTCCTCCATCAATCATTGCAATCACGTACCTGTGACCTAATAATTGACTCTGAGGGCACTATCTCCAACAAAAAATATATCCAGTCTTGAAAAAGGAAAAGAAGAAAAATAGAAGAAAAAATAAATAAAGTCAAGATCTGGAAACTGCTATTTACGCTTTAAGCTCACACATTCAGTAATCGTCTGTTAGTGCTTCAAGAAGCATTAATAGTCGCATTAAAGGTGTGTGAGCAATACCGTCCATCATTAACGAAAAGAAGTGGTATTAGGTATTAGGGCAAGGGTACTATATCTTGAATTGAATTCTTGAGTGTAGGGGTGAAAATTTACACACACGTAGGGGTATACAATCGATGTTTGGAGGAAAGATGGGAATAAAGAATAAGACTTATGTTTTCCGTAAAACTGATAAAAATCCCTGATTGGAGACCGCACTTTAGAAGGAAAACTCAGGAGATACCGAGATCTTTCTAAAATGTAAAATGTATAGAATCTGAGGTTGAATAAATTAGAGGCGTGAAACATAAGGGTTGAATATTTCTAACTTAGGATTATAGAATTTCTAACCTAGGATTATAGAATTTCTAACCTAGATACTAAACTGTAGGAATATAATCGACATTAACTTATAAAACTAGTTTTACAGGATTTTATGGGTAGTATCCACTAAAAACCCTCAAGAGACAACACTCCACCTACGAGGGACACATAGAGGTTTAACGGCTTGTTGCACGAGCTCAGTGCAATCGCGTTCCCTGCGAAAGTGAGGCTAGGATTTTGTTTTGCTCGGGATGAGCAAAAGATAAGTTTGGGGGTATTTGTTCATCACTAAAAACTGCATTTTAATACCGCTCATTCTTTATCTATTTTGTTATATATCGGTATTATTAACCAGTGTCTGCTCAGTAGTTACAGATTACAGGTATCCATGATAAAATACTAGAAACACGTTCAAAATCACGGATATATCGTTTGTGAGCCGACACTGCAACCGGAACTGGAAACCGACCGATATCCAAAGAGTATTTGCAAATAAAATGTGTGCACGCAATATTGGTTCAACACAATGCAAGTGTACATATGCTCTTTGGCACTAAGACCATGGTAGGGCTGCCCATGGCATACATGATATGATGAATTGGGCAAATGGGGCGACAAGAGTGATAAATGCATAAAGATGTGATGTGATGTATAGATACAAGTTTCCCTTCAAATCCCTGAGTGCATCTCAGGCCTCTATAGAGAAATCAAGCAGCACCAGAGTGATATGGGAGAACACACAAAACCACACAACAAATACGAGCAAACTTGCTTGGAATTGGGCCGGCCACATTCCCAATAAAACCGAGCAGGCCGGCCCCCCTTGCTCCAAAACCCACCAATTTTCTGTGGTCCATCCCTTGCTGCCACGTCATCTTATTTTTATTGCTTTTTTATTTTTCTTTTGTGCCTATAAAAGCAGACCAGTGAGCAAGGGAGAGGGGGTCTTATATTGTCTCATTCTTTACACTAAAGCCTCATTTGTTTTCTTTTTGTTCTTGTATATAGCTAGTCCCCTTTGAGTTCTTTGCCTTCTCTTGATCTTGCAACCTCTTCATTGAGCTTACAGGTTTAAGTTTTGGTTATTGAACTCAAGGGTTGTGATGATGCTTAATAACGGTAATTCCTTATATCATGATACGTGGCAGATGACGTGTCACATGCGTAAGCCAGTTAGGCCCCTAAGGGCCACGGAGGGGGAGCCAGTGTGCTACAATGGGGGCTTCCCTCAAACCCTGTCTCCGAGGTTGCACCCCACTCCTTTCCCCCGAGCACTTCAACAGCCAAGCCAATTGTCCCTTTGCTCTACTCTAAGCTATCACAGGCCCGAGCTTTCTCGGCCATCCGGCTGGCCTCCAAGCCTTCCATCAGGCTGAGCTTCCTCGCCCTCCCGGCTCGCCTCCGAACTACCATAGAACTAAGATGCCTCGGCCTCCCACTCGTACCCGAGCCTCCTGCCGAGTTCATCTTCCTCGGTCTCAACCAGACAGACCCATAGCACTGATCACTGGCGCCTCCGCCATGGCTCCACGAATCTCTCCATGCGTGAGATATCCGCCGCCCATGATCCCGCATTCCACGCCACCATGATCCCCCATTAACGAGCATGTCTTGTCATTAATGCGGGATCCCGCCTATCACGCGGGCGTGACGCCAGGGGCGTAACGTCCGGCGTGATTCTCGCTCCTGCCTGCCCATTGCTGCCGCTATATAAACCCCTCCCTCAGATGATCGAGTTACGCAATTCTTTCCACTAAGCCGCTACTCTGCCCGATTTGCACCATTAACTTGATCGTCGGAGGGTCCTCGGTGGTACAACCACCCCAGGACTTCCTTGCAGGTAGCTCGGCTCAACCTCAAATCCAAGCCCATTGAGATCTAAACGATAAAGGAATCAACCCCGAGATCAATTCTCAACCGTCCGCCATTACACGAAGAGATCAACGGAAGATAACATCTGAAGGGGATCTAGGCCTCCATCAGGTTGTATCTTCATTTGGAATCAATAAAGATTTCTTTTTGCTTTCATTTTCCTTGAGTTCTTAGCATTCTTTTGATCTTGCAACCGCTTCATTCAGCTTGCAAGTTTAAGTTTAGGCTATTGAACCCATGGTTTGTAATGTGTTCTATTGTTCCTAGTATCTTTATTTCCTGCTTTACTTTCTTGCAATTTATTTCCATGCTTTACTTACTTGCAATTTTATTGGTTTGTTTGTTTGTGAATATTGTTGTTGTTAGGAAAGAAAACGATATTGTAAGTTAAGATTTCCCTTCTCGTTTCCTTTTCCCGATCTTTTCCATTAAACTCCGTCCAAACCTTATGCAAGCGCTCCGTTAGGCTCCCTACCCTACCAAGCTATCAGTGATTCCTAACCGTGACTGGTTGTGTTCGGATTGGCCGGAGGCAAAAGCAAGCAACAAGAACGAACGAACAAGGGTCAATAAGCCGGATTTCACAAATACCATGCTTAAGCACCATAATCCGTGTTGTTGCCGATTGCTCTAGCTTTAGTGGTCGAGCTCGGCTCAAAGGATTGAGTACGGATTTCCTTAACTTACACTATCTTATCTAATCCTAACAAACGTTTACTTTGCATATAAACACATAGGGTAGATACGAACATTTCTGCCCCGCGCATTAACTCGTGAAAACAAGAACTTAAAATGCTTTGTCTCTCTGCGGACGACCCGTACTCATCGCGGCTAGCTGCAAAGTGATACCGTCCTGATTGCGGTTAACTTTAGAACTTTAAAACTCGACACGCCAAAAGCGTGCAATCAGTTGGTCACTCCAAATGGCATCACAAGAAATTCGTAATGACCATAGCGAGTTCTGAATATTTTTTTATGAATATCAGCTTCCTTAACTTTCACCTGATGATAACCTGAACGGAGATCTAATTTGGAGAAAACGCAAGATCCACTAAGTTGATAGAATAAATCGTCGATGCGCGGGAGTGGATACTTGTTCTTTATCGTTACTTCGTTCAAGGCTCTATAATCAATGCACATTCTGTATGAACCTTCCTTCTTCTTTACGAGCAGAACTGGAGATCCCCAACTTGAACTGCTGGGACGAATCTATCCTTTTGCCAATAATTCGTCCAACTGAGTTCGGACCTCCTTTAAACCTTCTGGACTTAGTCGATACGGTGCTTTGATTACTGATTGTGCTCCTGGTACTAAATCAATGCTGAATTCAAGAGCTCGATCGAGAGGCAAACCTGATATATTGTCAGGAAACACATCTTTGAATTCTCGATCCACTTCTGGCTTTGATCCTTCCTCCGCTTGAATTGTTGCAATCACTGCCTTCTTTGGTTTCGCCTTGTATGCACTTGGCTCCAGGGTACGGTCTCCACTTTTGAAATAGAAAACCGAATGCTCTAGAATCTCGAATACTACCCTCTTTTGAATACAGTCAATGGTAGCATAAAATGTTCCGAGCCAATCCATACCTAGAACCACATCGAAGTTCGGTATGCCCAGCAACTTGAAGTCAGCATAGTATTCTCCGCTGCAGACGACTACTGGACACAAGCTGTATCCCATTGTTGCCTTTAAAACACCGTTCCCTGATCTGACATTCCAGCTGGATACAAGCGGTGTGACTGGGACTGCATAAGTTCGGACGAACCGTTGCGACATAAAGCAATGAGATGCTCCAGTATCGAATAGTACTAGTGAAGGAAGTGAGGCTACTAAGATTGTACCTAAAATATGTGGGATATGTTTTAGGTATAGGAAAAATATGTAGGTAGGTGTAAAGACTGAAAGAAAAGCTTGAGAAGAAAAGGTTACCAGTGATGACTTGGCCAGTGACCTCAGCTTCTTCCATGGTCATCGTGAAAGCCTGTCGCCGTAGTACATTCCTCCTGGCCGGAGGAGCATTCCTCTGAACGTTCCTTTGAGCTTGATGGAACTGACGAGGAGGAGGAGCAGTCGGTGGTCCTCAAGGTGGTGGAGCAGGGAGAGCGAGTCTTGGAGCAGGTGCCTGAAGGGCTGGTCTCTGCTAGTAAGTGATTGCTAGACTGGGTGCAGCAATTGGGTTGTGTCTTCGGGGACAAGACCCAATATCATGCGTAGCTGAGCCACAGACTAAGGAAAGACGTTGGCTCACCGGCAGTCTTTCGCTAAATTTCCATCTCTCCTGTAGTAGGTACAAAAGGCTGGGCTGGGCCGGTTAATTGGTACTATCGGTCTCTTCGGCATAAATGGTGGCCTTGATGAGGCTCCTCCTGCCATCTGGTTGGCAGGGCACTTAACTCCAGCAGATTGAGATCTGCCCCTCATCTTTACCACTGCTTCATAATAGTGAGCAGCTTTCAGAGCCGATTCATGGGTCGGAAAATCTCCTATGGCTAATGCAGCCTGAATCTCTAGACCTAACCCTTGTTGAAATCGATGGGCTCTGATCTCATCCGTCGGTATCACGTGTGCCGCAAATCTGTTAAAGTATTGTGTTAGCTGTGTAGTATGTGATATATTGAAAAATCGAATTATTGAGACATATCTTACTGACTGAGCATGGTGAACTTAGCATTGTATTCATCCACTGATTTGGTCTACATCGAACCCTGTTGTAAGTGGATGAACTGTTGTTCCATGTCGAACCTGGAAAACTCTATGAAATACTTTGCGTCGAACATGTCGTGGAAAGTCTTCCATTCGATGGGTTGATCAAGATGGCTTTCTTCCGCCTTCCACCAAACCCGTGCATTGTCTGTGAGCTGCCGCTTCGCAACACGAACCCAAGCTATCTCTGGCACTTGTGCCGCTGCCAGATTATCTTCAATGCTTTGAACCCATTCCTCTGCTTCTAGAGGGCTCTCTTTTCTTGAGAATTTCTTGAAGTGTAAAGCTCGGAATTGTTTTACCCCTGGGGCTTTCGCTTTTGTTCGGTTCATTAGAATAGCAGTCTGCTGCTGCTGTCCTTCCAGGAGGCTACGGATTGCCTCAAGAAGAACCGTCTGCTCGTTGATCAGAGCAGCGACAGCAGGTGTGAGTGGTAGTGGTGGGGGGATGTTGTTGACATTCGTGCTGGTGTTGTTTGGGGAATCCATAACCTTGAAAGAAAATTTTGGGTTAGGACAGATTCAAAAATATATGAAATTGAAAGATTCAAGGAATATGAATTGTAAAGAATGTTTTTAGTTGCCGGTTATTGTGTTATATTGCTTAGGTTGTCCATGCAGAACGGACCTTTATGTCCATGCAGAATGACTTGCATGTCCACACAAAGCTGACCTGCATGTCCACACAGAGCTGACCTGCATAGGCCACCAACAAAACCTGTCACGTCCCAATTCCCAGTGTACGGGTAGAGGATGCGACGAGGCCGCTTCATATTTACTCTGAAGTAACACTCTAAGCGTATCTAAGCAATATAAGTAATATACACAAGAGACAAAGACAATAGATATAATTGAACGGCAATTTTATTTATTAACATTCTTTTTTACAATACATCTGAAAAGTAAATACATGAATGAAAAGCAATGCCTAAACAGTGGCATAACAGAAATGGAAAATACTGAAATGAAATGTACAAGTAACTAGAGTTCCGGATCGAAGGCTAGCTGATCCAAGTCCTCGAAGGTGTGCTCGATCTCCTGAAGGTCCGAATCAACTGATGACATTCAAAAAAAAAAGAAAGAGAATGTCGTCAGCGAACAAATCGCTCGGTAAGTCCTGTAAATAGACAAGAATGGAATAAACAGAATAGAGAGTATATTGTTATAATATTGTATTTAGTGTTAACGCTGTTGTTTGTAGCTTGGTACAGAAGAATGCCCGTGTATACGAGAGGAGTCCCACTATTCCGGATACTAAGGTATACGGAGCACAAAGAACCGTTCAGCCACAGTACAACGGCAATGGATATTCAGGTTAGGTGTATTATGGTTACAGTCTCGTGCAACTTTTAACACCTTCCGTACCAGTCTACCCCTTATAAACCCCGTGATGTCTTGGTTGTATTGTTTGTATTATTTGAATTGTATATTTATATAGATGGATGACTTACCGAAACCATGATATCTGTAACAGCCTAGTTCATTTATACCAATTTCAGTTCTCGTATTTCCTTATTTGTGGTATTTTCTTGATTTATCGTGTTTTTGGTGCGAATGGTATTTTACATTTTACTTTGCATTCGACCCAACCCGCTTGCTTGAACCTGTTTGATTCATATTTATGAATTACCCTGACTTGTTATGTAGACTGTGCATTTTCATGTTTAGTACATACTGACATTTTATCTGGCATTGCATCTTTTACCATATAACATTTTAAGTCATGTAAAATAACTTAAAATTACATAGTGGCCTGCTTGATACCCCTAACCCCGTGGTAGCATCCGCGCATCTTGTTCTCGTCCCGTTCAGTGAAATGGACGTGTTTGGATGGCTACGCGCATGTACGTGCATCCGTTCTTAGGGGTATGCATTTTCGTTACCTGAATATTCATTTTGAATTTTGAATGTCGCATATATTTTTCATATTTAAAATCTGAATTTTTAGACCCGACCCAGGCGTCTTTTGAAATATTTTGTATCCCGTCAAAATTCAAATTAATTAATTTAATATCACTATATATTTTAATCGACAGATTAAAACTTACATAACAAAATAAAATCTTTTTAATTTAAAAATCTTAATCCTAATTAAAACCCAGCTCACCCCCAGCTCTTTCTCCCAGGCTCGTGGCCCCCACTCTCTCTCTTTCTTTCTTTTTCTCTCTCCCTCTATCTCTCCCCCCCCCCCCACCCCGCGATATCTCTCTCTTTCTCTCTCCCCACAAACAGCCAAATTTCTTTCTCCTAATTGTTCATCCTCTTTCTCTCCCCTCTCTATCTCCCTCTCTCTATCTCTCTCCTCTCTCTCAGATCCTCTCTCTCTCCTCTCGCTTTCTCTCCCTCTCTCCTCCCTCTCTCAGATTCTCTCTCTCTCCTCTCTTTCTTGATCTCTCTTTCTCTCTCCCCCTATATATATATTATATAATCCTTCCTTCTCTTTCATTTTTAGACCCGCGAGACCCAGCAAACCCTAGTCGTCGCCTCCCTTGCGACCGGCTCGTTGTTGACCTCTCCTTCTCTCCACCACCTCGTCGTCATCCTCCCCTCGTCCTCACCTTCCTCCGCCATTTTTTCTCCTCTCTCCGAGCCCCTGTACACACAAGAAAAACTGAACCCGAGCACCCCTGCACACCCGCTCCACCGCCGGTGTAGATTGTCGCAGTCGATCTCGTCGCCGCCCCCTCGTTCCCTGACCACAGTGCACCCTATTCGCCGGAGCCATGACGACGCCGACGATCCAGACGACCCAGCGATGTACCTGACTTGCGTGATCACCCTTGTACGTGCGTCGCGACATTTCACCGACGTCGGACGTACCGTACACATCCGTTTCTTGATCCGTCGAGGCAAGTTAATCTTGCTACAAGCTATATAACTCATTTTTATACTTATTTAAATAAATAGCATACCTGTAGTTTAAATCTAATACCCCATGTTTAGTTTTATAACGTTTCGATGTTCCGTTTGCATCCGTTTATATCATTTCAGATCTTGGTCATGAAAACTTATCTTGTGACATACTAGATTACATTATACTGCATCCATATCAATATTTATATCACATATTGCTTAGTTGTACATCCCGCATCACCATTTTATAGTTTTGTAACTTTTCGGATACCCGTTTGCATCCATCTCATTTAGAATATATATAACTGCATCCATAGATCATATTAGTATATAATACTGCGAAATTAACACCCCATGTTTAATAAAGTGCATCCTAATTAGTATTGGAACTATAAATGTAACCCTAATCGATAATTGTGCATCTATATTTTTGAATTTATATCTATTGGCATACCACATCACATTATTCCATTTTATTGTACTCCATACTTGTTTTTGTGTACCCATACTTATTACAGTTGATTATGAACACCGACTTAATACTTGTGCACCCCCTGACATGACTTGATACACTACTACTTGACATGACTTGATACATGTGCACTGCTTGACATAATTGGATCCATGTACACCACCTGACATGAACTGATGTACCACAGCTTGACACATTACCTGTTCTTGTTACTAATGCCGACAATCTTGACCTGTTGTTCTTACGGACATTTCCTGTTGTCTATACAGACAAATCTGTACCTGCTTGATCCTGTGTTGGCATTAGTTTCAGATTTATCAATACCTGACTTACACACATAATCTTGGGGGTATGGGGAAATCAAGAATGTATCCGAACGTAACTCAAAGTGGTATTACATCTTGTTACCGTGGTCCCGTGGGGTTGAACGGGACATAGACACTCAGTCCATTACATCATGTTACCGTGGTCCCGTGGGGTTGAACGGGACATAGACTTACAGTCTACCATATCTTGTTACCGTGGTCCCGTGGGGATGAACGGGGCATAGACCGATGGGTTACAATGAGGATTACATTAATTGATTTCGAATAACTTTAGAGTAGATCACCCTATAACACAGTTTAGACTACCCACTGCACTTCACCTGTTTATATCCTGTTCACTGATCTATATTCATGTTACGTGTTACTTTTTACTGAGGACTTGTTACTGTTCATACTTCATGCCTGCATATATTTCATTATATCCTGCTTGCCTTGAATTATTGATATTATGACGCACTGACGTCTGGGTTTTGCATGGCCCAGATCCCTTGTCCTTATCGTAGGTTGTCCAGGAGTACTTTGATGAACAGGCCGAGCAGTGAGGACCTGTTATTAGTTTAGTTTAGTGTCCTTTCAGCATTTTCATTCCTGATGTGAGCCCGCATTATGGGACGTACATTCCAGTTTATTATTGTATTGGATCTTTTGCTTTCACATTATTTTATTCTTGACTCGTTATTTTGGCTCTTGGACATGTATTAGATAGTTGTTTATTATTGTTCTTGATATCTCTACAGCAGTAATGCGACTGTGGAGGGATATTTCCTATCTACAGATAGCATGGTTGGCTCTGTCACGTGTCTATCTTAGCGTACTCTGGGAAGCGGGGCGTGACAGGGTTTATTTGGTATTAGAGCTATAGGATCTAGGTTAATCGGGTTTGATTCTTTTGTAGTTGGGTATTGGACCCAATACACGAATCAGAATACTCGTGATTAGGAACATGTCCTGCCACTTTACCATCTTGTCATTCTTGAATCTTAACTTCCTCCTGATTCTTACCCTGGCGATATGCAAACCTCTTTGCATCTCGACTTGAAACTTGGTTTCCTATTGTTTATCTCTAGAACTTAGGCTACTTGGGTGGAGTTATGTGATTGTAGCTATGTACCGTGGCATGGTTACAATGCGGTACTCTATTTAAGTAACTTGGAGTTCTAGTCTTGATTCATATCCTTGATCTATATTTGAATCTGTTATCATACTAATCCTTTCGGTGTTTTTGTTTCAGGAACATGGCAGGCAGAAATCTGAAAACGTACCAGAGGCGTGTTGATGAAGCCGCTTTGCTTGGAGTCATTCGTGGGATGCTGGAGAACCAGAAACAGCAGACTGAGCTGAACCAGCAGCAAGCCGAGGTTTTTCAGGAAGGTTTGAGGACCGTCCAGCAGTACGTAAACAATGTTGTGGCCAGAACAGTTGATCGTGTGGGTACCGTGGCGGATTTTAGGAGACTTGGTCCGTCCGTCTTTATTGGTCTGGAAGAGCCATTGCCAGCGGAGCAGCGGCTGGTTGATACGGAGAATTTGCTCGTTGCGACACAGATCCCAGAGGACAAGAGAGTGGATGTGGTACGCATCCAATTAGTGGATTATGCCTGTGAATGGTGGCTTGTGGAAGAAACCCGCTTGCCCAAGCCGGTCAGTTGGGCAGATTTTTCGAAGAGTTTCTTGGGGAAGTTCTTCCCGCGGACTGCACGGGAGGAAATGGAAGAAAAGTTTATCAGTTTGAGGCAGAATGGCGTACCCATGGATATACATGCAGCTGAGTGGACATGGCTCAGTAGATTCGCTGGACCTTTGGTTGCCAACGATGCTGATAGGGTAAGGAGGTTCATGCGCAGTTTGGATGTGGACATCCAGAGGAAAATTATATCCCTGAGTTTGACCACTTTCTCACAAGTACTTACAGTGGCCCAAGAGCGGCAGAGCCTATCTATGAAGACTGAGGGTACGCAGCAGCAAGCAGTGGCAGTACGGAAGCCAGCATTTACGCTAAACCGAGCGCATACACGCAGAGGTATTCCGGTGAATAGACGCGGTGTTGTACCTATGAAGAAGCCCGTCGCAACCGTACAGAAAGGAAGAACAGTGTGCGACTACTGCCAACGATCGGGACACTTATAGAAGGATTGTCGAAGAAGACTTGGACTTTGCCTTGTTTGCGGATCGACTGATCATAGCGTCGATACTTGTCCGTCGAAGCTTCGATTAAAGGATGATGTTCAGAGACCACTACAGAAGCAGTTTCAGGGGCAGAAGCAGTTGACTCAGGGACCCAATCAAGCTCGAGCTTTTACCCTTACGGCTGAAGAGGCTAAGGCTTCAGAGGAAGTCGTTTCAGGTATCCTACTTGTTCATGGTTTTCCCGCATTAATGTTATTCGATTCTGGTGCATTCCATTGTTTTATGTCGTCCAAGTTTATTGCTACACACTCGATTCCATGCACAACCTTATCTAGTTGTTTAGACATACATACCAGGAATGGGAAGATCATAGCTAGTAGAGAATGTAAGGATTGTTCTGTTGTTGTTTGCGGACGGGAGTGTTTGCAGATTTCTTGGTGATTGATACCGGCAGTTATGAAGTTGTCTTGGGAATGGATTTTCTCGGCACATTCCACGCTCACATTGATTGTAGGGTAAACAAAGTGATTTTCCAGATTCCCGGACATCCGGAGTTTATCTTTACTGGGGGAAGCAGTTCTGTCGGGCCAGTCGAGTTTAGGGCTAGGCCGACAAATAATGTTCTCTCGTCTATGGAAGTTGATAAGGAAGAAGCGCCAGCGGTAGTTCGAGATTTCATGGATGTGTTCGAAGACATCTCGGGTTTACCGCCAAAACGAGATGTGGAGTTCGCGATCGATCTTATTCCTGGTGCAGCGCCAATTTCTAAAGCGTACTATCCAATGGCACCAGTGGAGTTGGAAGAAGTCAAGAAGCAGGTTGCTGAATTACTTGAGAAGGGTTAGATTCGCAGCAGTAACTCACCTTGGGGAGCTCCAGTTCTTCTAGTCAAGAAGAAAGATGGCACAAGGAGGATGTGCATCGATTATCGAGAATTAAACCGGGTGACTATTAAGAACAAGTACCCGATCCCTCGCATTGGCGAATTGTTCGAGCAGCTTAGTGGTGCAAGGGTATTCTCGAAGCTAGATTTGCGATCCGGATATCATCAGGTCAGAGTTAAATCAGAAGATATTTGCAAGACAGCGTTCAGAACTCGGTATGGACATTACGAGTACTTAGTGATGCCCTTCGGAGTAATGAATGCACCGGCGATATTTATGGACTTGATGAACCGAATCTTTTCACTATTCTTGCACCAGTTCATAGTGGTGTTCATTGATGATATTCTGGTCTACTCAAAGAGTATTGAAGATCATGCAGAACACTTGAAGATCGCACTGTAGACATTGAGGCAAGAAAGATTGTATGCAAAGATGAGCAAGTGCGAGTTTTGGCTTGAAGAAGTGAAGTTTTTGGGGCATGTCGTGTCCGGAGATGGAATCGCCGTTGATCTCGAAAAGATTGCAGCAGTTCAAGATTGGCCGATTCCGAAGAACGTAGCAGAGATCAGAAGCTTTCTTGGACTTGCCGGGTATTACAGAAGGTTCGTAGAGAATTTTGCTCGTTTGGCTGAGCCTCTGACCAAGCTTACGCACAAGGAAGTACCATTTGTATGGACGGATAAGTGTGCGTCAGCTTTTGAGGTGTTGAAACAAAGATTGATAACCGCTCCTATTTTGACCGTACCAGACAGTTCCGGAGGATTGGTGATTCACAGCGACACATCTGGAAAAGGATTGGGATGTGTTTTGATGCAGCATGGGAAAGTTATAGCTTACGCATCGAGACAATTGAAGACCCATGAGAAGAATTACCCAACTCATGACTTGGAGCTAGAAGTTGTAATTTTCGCTTTGAAAATTTGGAGACACTACTTATTGGGCAAAAGGGTCGAAATATTCACCGATCACAAAAGCCTGAAGTATGTGTTCACACAGAAGGAGCTTAATATGAGGCAGCGTAGATAGTTGGAGCTAATGGCTGAATACGATCTTGATCTTAAGTACCATCCGGGGAAAGTTAATGTTGTGCCAGATGCGCTTAGTCGGTTGCCAGCAATTCAGATGTTGACTGCACAGAAGGAACTTATTGAAGACTTTCGGAGATTTGATTTGGAGATTGTGCTACCGCATTCTTTGGGACAGTTGATGCAGCTGCAAGTACAGTCATCGTTGATCGAAAATATTAAAGCAGCACAGTTACGGGACCCTAGATTGCAAAAGTTTCGAGAACAGGTTGAAGTTGGACTTCGAACGGACTTGTTGATTCATGAAGATGGTTCGTTGGGATATAGTAGTCGTTTGTGTATGCCAAAGGGAGATATTCGCGAAGAAGTGATGAAGGAGGCACACAGTTCCGCATATTCCGTACATCCAGGAGGTACGAAGATATACCGGGATATACGACAGCATTTCTGGTGGGAAGGCAAGAAACGGGAGATTGCCCGCTTTGTAGCAAAGTGCTTGGTGTGTCAGCAAATTAAGGCTGAACATCAAAGGGTTGCTGGTTTATTGCAACCACTTCCGATTTCTCAATAGAAGTAGGAACATATAACCATAGATTTCGTGACGGCTTTACCGCGGAGTCCAAAAGGCAACAATGCAGTTTGGGTGATTGTTGATCGATTGACCAAGGCAGCTTATTTCATACCATTTCAAGTTGGTCAATCAACGGAAGCATTGGCAGAACGGTACATGGAGGAGATTGTGAGATTGCATGGAGTACCGGTGAGCATCGTGTCCGACCGTGACACCCGTTTCTTATCACACTTTTGGAGGAGCTTACAGGAAAGTTTGGGGACTCGATTGAAGTTTAGCACCGCTTATCATTCTCAGACAGATGGCCAGTTAGAGAGAACGATCCAAACTCTTGAAAACATGTTGAGAGCTTGCATGTTAGACTTCAAGGGTTCATGGGAGGATCATCTACACTTGGTAGAGTTTTCTTACAATAACAGTTTCCAGGCGACTATTAAGATGGCTCCATTCGAAGTATTATATGGTCGCAAGTGTCGTTCGCCTGTTTGTTGGAACGATATTGGAGAACGAAGATTGTTGGGACCGGATTTGATCGTGCAGACAGTAGAGAAAGTCAACACTATCCGGAATCATATGAAGGAAGCACAAGATCGGCAGAAGAGTTGGGCCGATACATCGAGAAGACTTCTAGAGTTCGCTGTTGGTGATCTAGTATTCTTGAAGATATCACCGACTAGAGGATTTATTCGTTTTGGGAGTCGAGAAAAGCTTAGTCCTCAATTCGTTGGGCCTTTCGATATTTTGGAGCGTGTTGGAGAAGTGGCGTATCGATTGGCTTTACCGCAATCTTTGGCGAATGTTCATGACGTGTTTCATGTATCTCAACTCCGTAAGTATGTTCGAGATGAAACACACGTGCTGGATCATTCGGAGCTGACTGTACAAGAAGATTTAACCTTTGAGGAACGACCGATGTCGATTGTGGATCGAAGAGAAAAGGTTCTTAAGAACAAGATTATCCCTCTCGTACTTATTTCTTGGGGAAATCGCTCGCATGGAGAATCAACTTGGGAACGAGAAGATGAAATCCGACAGAAGTTTCCACATCTATTCTTGTAGTTCTTGATTGTTTGTCCTTTCTTGTTCTAGGAATTTCGAGGACGAAATTCTTTTGTAGTTGGGTATAATGTAACAACCTAGTTCATTTATACCAATTCCAGTTCTCGTATTTCCTTATTTACGGTATTTTCTTGATTTATCGTGTTTTGGGTGCGAATGGTATTTTACATTTTACTTTGCATTCGACCTGACCCGCTTGCTTGAACTTGTTTGATTCATATTTATGAATTACCCTGACTTGTTACGTAGACTATGCATTTTCATGTTTAGTACATACTGGCATTTTATCTGGCATTGCATCTTTTACCATATAACATTTTAAGTCACGTAAAATAACTTAAAATTACATAACGTGGCCTGCTTGATACCCCTAACCCCGTGGTAGCATCCGCGCATCTTGTTCTCGTCCCGTTCAGTGAAACGGACGTGTTTGGATGGCTACGCGCATGTACGTGCATCCGTTCTTGGGGGTATGCTTTTTCGTTACCTGAACATTCATTTTGAATTTTGAAAGTCGCATATATTTTTCATATTTAAAATCTGAATTTTTAGACCCAACCCGGGCGTGTTTTGGAATATTTTGTATCCCGCCAAAATTCAAATTAATTAATTTAATATCACTATATATTTTAATCGACAGATTAAAACTTACATAACAAAATAAAATCTTTTTAATTTAAAAATCTTAATCCTAACTAAAACCTAACTTACCCCCATCTCTCTCTCGCTGGCTCGTGGCCCCTACTCTCTCTCTTTCTTTTTTTTCTCTCTCTCTCTCCCCCCGCGATACCTCTCTCTTTTTCTCTCCCCACAAATAGCCAAATTTCTTTCTCCTAACTGTTCATCCTCTCTCTCTCCTCTCGATCTCGCTCTTTCTATCTCTCTCCTCTCTCTCGGATCCTCTCTCTCTCCTCTCGCTTTCTCTATCTCTCTCCTCTCTCTCTTAGATTTTCTCTCTCCTCTCTTTCTTGATCTCTCTCTCTCTCTCTCCCCTATATATATTATATAATCCTTCCTTCCTCTCTCTCATTTTTATACCCGCGAGACCCAGCAAACCCTAGCCATCGCCTCCCTCGCGATCGCCTCGTCGTCGACCTCTCCTTCACTCCACCACCTCGTCGTCATCCTCCCCTCGTCCTCATCTTCCTCCACCATTTTTTCTCCTCTCTCCGAGCCCCTGCACACACAAGAAAAACTGAACCCGAGCACCCCTGCACACCCGCTCCACCGCCGGCATAGATCGCCGCAGTCGATCTCGTCGTCGCCCCCTCATTCCCTGACCACAGTGCACCCCATTCACCGAAGCCGTGACGACGCCGATGATCCAGACGACCCAGCGACGTACCTAACTTGCGTGATCACCCTTGTGCGTTTCTTGGACCCGTTGCGTGTGACGTGCGTCGCGACATTTCACCGACGTCGGATGTACCGTACACATCCGTTTCTTGATCCGTCGAGGCAAGTTAATCTTGCTACATGCTATATAACTCATTTTTATACCTATTTAGATAAATATCATACCTGTAGTTTAAATCTAGTGCCCCATATTTAGTTTTATAACGTTTCGATGTTCCGTTTGCATCCGTTTATATCATTTCAGATCTAGGTCATGAAAACTTATCTTGTGACATACTAGATTACATTATACTGCATCCATATCAATATTTATATCACATATTGCTTAGTTGTACATCCCACAACACCATTTTATAGTTTTGTAACTTTTCGGATACCCGTTTGCATCCATCTCATTTATAATATATATAACTGCATCCATAGATCATATTAGTACATAATGCTGTGAAATTAACACCCCATGTTTAATAAAGTGCATCCTAATTAGTATTGGAACTATAAATGTAACCCTAATCGATAATTGTGCATCCATATCTTTTAATTTATATCTATTGGCATACCACATCACATTATTCCATTTTTTTGTACTCCATACTTGTTTTTGTGTACCCATACTTATTAGAGTTGATTATGAGCACCCACTTGATACTTGTGCACCCCCTGACATGACTTGATACACTACTACTTGACATGACTTGATACATGTGCACTACTTGACATGATTGGATTCATGTACACCACCTGACATGACCTGATATACCACAGCTTGACACATTACCTGTTCTTGGTAATGCCGAAAATCTTGACCTGTTGTCCCTACGGATATTTCCTGTTATCTATATAGACAAACCTGTACCTGTTTGATCCTGTGTTGGCATTAGTCTCAGATTTATCAATACCTGACTTACACACATAATCTTGGGGGTATGGGGAAATCAAGAATGTATCCGAACGTAACTCAAAGGGCTATTACATCTTCTTACCGTGGTCCCGTGGGGTTGAACGGGACATAGACACTCAGTCTATTACATCGTTTTACCGTGGGGTTGAACGGGACATAGACTTACAGTCTACCATATCTTGTTACTGTGGTCCTGTTAGTGTATATGCCCTAGAAGTCATTACTGTATCATACTAGTATGTATATTACTTGATAGAAGCTTGGGATATTCACAGTTGTATAGACAATCTTGCTCGAAATGGTAGTATGCTACTTGATTTGTCTCTGCTTTAATGTGTACATGTGTTTCTTTTATTATATCACATATACGCATTAGTGGAGACCTTAGGATCTTTGCTTGATTACCAGCGTTGTGATGGCAGTCACACTCGTGGGGGCTGGGTAATCTACAAGCACATCCTTATATATACATGTCCCTGGTCGTGGGATTATCGAGACAGGGCATCGATACTCCGGAGTAGACTAGCGTATGCGCTTCTCATCCCAGCCTGGGAGACGGTCTGTCCCACAGCCGTCACTACGTCGTACTTGGGATAGTATGCGGGTGCCCGTTAGGTTGCGAGTACACTGGACAGGAATCGTCGGGAACTATTGGTTGGTATTATACTTATCGTCAGTTATCAGTTCCCAGGTGACATGAGTACAGCTTAGTCCGTTGACTTGACACTGTCATTTCGCCTCGAGTGTGTTCCCACTGTACTTTGATTACTACCCTACCACGGCTCAAAGGAGTCGTGCAAACAGGTAGTTTTTGGGTGCAGTCCCGAAGCACTTGGAGGCAGTGACGGTTAGATAGGATTCGTCTCTCCCAGTATTGGGGGTTGACATCGCGCTGTGTTTAGGAGAGCCATTACACAAGTAGTCCCTGGCCAGGGCAAGCGAGATATACTGGTCGGCTTCCAGTGTTATCTCAGAGTGTTCTGGGCTACACTCCGACACGACTTGTACCGCTATTAAGGGACTGACGTTTACCACCCCCCTAGGCCCGCCATGCGATGTTATCAGACGAACAGACTGGACTGTACGGAGACTGTCACATTCAGGCTCAGTAGGAGTTCAGATGGGTTTACCTCGTCAGTCTTCTTATCGGCATCTACCTGGGGACCGTTACGTACAGCTAGTGCTGCTTGCGGTCTGTGGTTAAACCTACTGCCAGCGTAGTGTTGAGTCTTTAGAGTACCACACAGAGGGTTATTCGCCTTTAGGTAAAATGAGTAGAGGTCGCATGGTTTTGCGACAGGGTTCGTTCACATCCGCGCACTTGTGCACGTTTTGTGTCCGGACAGCTTATACTAGCGGCCTTTGGTTTAAGCTAGATCCTAGTATATATTTTGGGATTGGTTTTATCTTATTGTATTCGTGTTCCTCGGAACACGGATACGGGTGTGTATGCACAGTTGACTGAGGCAGAGGCAGAGGATTTCTATTAGGGTTAATGACCGTTGTCTTTTTCTTAACCCTAATGTTTATGTGTGAAATATGATTTATTAATATTAGTTAATTATAATTGTGTATGGTTATGGTTGTTGACCATTTGACTTTTCTTGACTTATTGACCTAGGTTGACGAGTTGACCATCATCATTTCATATGAAAGATGCTCTTTGATCCTTGCAAAAGCATTTAATGTGAAATGATAATGGTCATTTCAAGATTAACCATCACAATTATCTTTAGCTAATTATTTATTTATCATAATTCACATATATATGAGAAGGTTGGCATTATTCTTCTCATTCTATCATTTTCATTCTCTCTCCTCCTCTTCCTCTCTCTCTAGCTCTCCCCTCTCATGAGTTGAGAACCCTTTGAGCTTGAGATAAATCCCTTAAAATTACTCTCTACTCTTTCTAAGGTTCTAGGTTTAGCACACCAAGCACCTTAGTTACTTCTAGTTTGAAGTTGGAGCCAAAGGTTGAGGCCCTCGGGTGGATCTTTCTTCAGCAAGAGAAGGCGACAAGGAGATCCCGTTCTTTCACTTCAAGGAGAAAGAAGAGAAGGACTTGAAGACCTAGGTATAACCCCTTTTCCGAATAGCTAACTCTTTTAGCTTGTTAGTTAGTTTTTGTTTAGCAAAGATCCCTCCTTTAGCTAGTCCATGTTTCCTAGTGTTGTAAAAATCCGATTTTTCATAACTTTTCCGCCTCCCCGCAAGGACCGGGGTGGGCAACGTGGACTTACAGTGGTATCAGAGACTAACTAAACAAAAACTAGCTAGTTAGCAAAGTATATAGAATTTCGATCGGAAAAAATCGCAAAACACTTTTTCAAAACCCTAAGTTTCTGCCGATTTTTAAACCCGCTTTAAAAATAATAAATCATACCTTAAAAATCGGCTCAGGGTTTTTACAGAACACACAAGAAAAATGAACCATCGAACCGACTAACTCACCGCGGTTCCGCGGCAGAAGCTTGCTTCTGCCGTGGATCCGCGGCCGAGTTGACTCGGCCGTGGGTCGTTTTTCCTGCAGTGTTCTTCTGTTGCTGTTTTGGGATTTTTAGGATGGTTTGTTTCTGCCCAGATTTTCCAGAGAACAAGTTTGTTTTTGGGGTGGTTACAAATCCGTATTTTGGTCGTTTTTCTGTAGACTTTGGCTAATGGGTTGTATCTGTAATGTTTTATATGTATTGAACGTCTGCTAATCGCTATACGTCGATTAGTGGGGGTTATACATATCTGTGATCTGTATTGTTGATGGTATGTGTATATGAACTCGTTAGATTGTTGCGGATGAATAGACGGAAGTTGTGAGATGAGATTTTTGCTATTATCTTTCAATTCATGTAATATGTAATTTGATGTAATATTATTTGTTTGGCCGCACATCCGGGTTGAGGTTGTAGCCGCCATTGTATAATTTCTTTTTACTGTTTTTGCTCCTAGGATAGACCCAAGGTGGGGTGCACAAACTACCGGGTATCTCGAAGTGCCGAGTGGCCTACTCATGAGTTGAGGGAGGTTGCTTCGCTTCGGGTAGTTTGCCGCACCCGTAGGGGTCTAGGGTGGGGTATTGGCTATTCATCGCGACCGTGTAATCCGCTTTTCATTACAGGCTCGAACGAATCGCGGGTTCCTAGTATATCCAAAGTGTTCATCTGTGATCTGGAATGGCTATCATTGCTATATATTTATATATGATATATATTTAGGCGTTGCTTATGTTTTGCATCCGCGCTAGTCCAGCCCCCGCTCTGTCGTTAGTTAAGTAACCTAACGGGTGATGACGGGGCCCCGTGGCAAATGCGGATGGCATAAGCGTACGTCATATTTTCGTTGTTTTCTGCAATGGTAGGATTAAATGATGGGACGCATTAAAATTAATGCAAGAAAAATAAACCAAGTAAAAGTCGTTGGAACACTTTCAAAACCACTCGGTTCTTTTCAAAACCAAATTTTAAATGCGGAGCATGAACCACTCCTTTTTGAAAGCTATCTCGTTCCTTCGATTATATCAAGTTCACTACGTTCACGGTTTCGCCAAAACCATTCGTAGCCCTCCGTCGTTTCACATGAATGGTCAATAAGTATTCAAGCTATGTATGTTGGCCAAAATCAAGGCATAGTGATTGGTAGCTATTGGCTATTCATGTGCAGCATAGATAGATGCATTGGTTTGGGACAGTCGTACTGCCATGTTGGCCAAAGTCAAGGGTAGGTACGGGTGGGTTCAAATTAACCTGGAGAATGACGGGTAGAACTTGACATGTGACTTATGATATTTTGGCCAAAGTCAAGGTCATAAGAGCATGGGGCAAAAATCCACATCGGGAGTTTCAAAAGAACTGAAACTTGCTAGCGCTGCATACGATTTGGAGTGTGATGATTCTGGTAGGATTTCTTCAGTTTTTTCACGCGATGATATTTGGATCCTGATCCTACTGTGAGTATATGCTACTCCTCGGGAAATTTCTCACTTAACGATCAATGCTATAAACCAAGTAGGTGTCTAGAAAGGTGTTAGCGGGGCTACGCCCACAGGGAAAAGAGGTTACTTAATTAAGGAACTTCGTGAAAGCGTTGGAAAACCTCCCTCGAAGTACCGACACTGGCCTGGCCGAACGGTTAAGCAAGTATTGTACGGTGAGATTGATCCCGACTAATTCTTCGTTTATGGTTTGAGGAGGGATTCGAGAGACGGTGGGAGCCATCCTGTTTAGACAAACTAAAAACCACTCTAAACTTGCAAGAGCATCATGCTAAAGTGTTTCTTTTCTCTCTCCTAATTACAGCGACCAATCAACATGACCGGACTTAAGTTATTACTAAATAAAAACATACTGACAGGGCCAAACTACAAAGATTGGCTCAGGAATGTCAAAATGGCAATCACTTACGACAAGTTGGGGTATCTCCTTACCACCAAATCTCCCCCTGTCCCAGGTCCCACCTCCAGCGTCGCGGATATAGAAATTCGTAAGACGTGGAAGATCGATTGCGCGAAGGCCAAGTGCCTCGTGCTTGCCTCTATGGACAATGAACATCAGAGGAGGCACGAGAATATGGACCTAGAATCCATATTTCTTCATACAAAAGAACTGTATGGAGAGCAGTCTCGTATCACAAGATACGAAGTGTCGAAGAAGCTGTTTTCGGCAAGATTGGCCATCGGATCATCGGTAGCGGAACACGTGCTTAAGATGATTGGCTACATAGAAGAGCTCGCGGACCTTGAGACCACGTTGGAGAATGAACTCTACATTGACTTGATTCTCCAGTCCCTTCCTTCCACTTACGCCCAGTTTATCCTGAACTTCAACATGCAAGGAAAGGAGGTAGAACTTTTCGAACTTCTGAACATGTTGAGGAGTGCTGAGAGCACCCTACAGAAAGGTAGGGAAACATCCACTTTGTTTGTAGGAGGATCTTCCTCTTCTAAGTCCAGGGCGAAAGCCAAGGGAAAGAAGAAGAAAGCCCCCGCCAAACCAAGGGGCGGTGTTAGTAAAGTGGATACGAAGCGAAAGGCAAAAGCAACAAAGGTAGCGGGGAAGCTTGTGGGGAAGGAAGAGTGCTTTTACTATCATAAGAGTGGACACTGGAAGAAAGATTGCAAGGCTTGGAAGGCCAGAACACAGGATCTGAAGCAAGTTGCGGCTTCAGCTTCAGGTGTGTATGTTATTGAAAACTGTTTATCAATAAACTCTACTTCCTGGGTATTGGATACCGGATCAGGATCTCATATCTGTAATTCTTTGCAGGCGTTGAGAAAGCGTAGGTTTTTGAAGGCAGGTGACATGACCCTCAAAGTTGCAAACGGAGCTAGCATGGATGCTGAGGCCATGGGGGACTATCACCTGGGAATGTCAGATGGACATGTTTTGGTTTTACATAATTGCTTTTTTGTACCCAATGCAACTTGTAATATCATTTCTGTATCTTTAATATCTAAAGAAGGTTATGAATTTGCGTTTGTAAGTAATGTTGTAAACATTCACCTTAATCAAGTTCTGATTGGGTCAGGTACATTAAGCAATGGTATATACGTATTAAACCAACCACAGATTTTCAATGTCCAGAATACACACAAAAGAAAGTCTCCGGAAACAAATCAAGCTTTCTTATGGCATTGTAGACTGGGTCACATCAATGAGAGAAGGTTGACGAAGTTACATACAGAAGGATATTTGGATTCATTCGAATATCAATCATATGCAACTTGTCAATCCTGTCTCAAAGGAAAGATGACAAAGACTCCGTTCACTGGACATGGAGTAAGAGCGAGCGAGCTCTTGGGACTCGTACACAGCGACGTTTGCGGTCCAATGTCTACACATGCACGAAGCGGTTATTCTTACTTCATTACTTTTACGGATGACTTTTCAAGATACGGATATGTCTTCTTAATGAAACATAAATCCGAAGCCTTTGGAAAATTCCAGGAATATAAGAATGAAGTAGAAAAACAAACAAGCAAAAGTATCAAGACACTGAGATCTGATCGAGGTGGTGAATACTTGAGTGCCGAGTTCCTGGATTAGTTAAAAGAGAATGGAATTCTCTCTCAGCTTACTCCTCCATACACTCCGCAACATAACGGTGTATCGGAGAGATGGAACCAAACCCTATTGGATATGGTACGGTCCATGATGAGCAACGCTGAGTTATCGCGATCATTCTGGGGATATGCACTAGAATCAGCTGCATACCTTTTGAACCGAGTTCCAACTAAGACTGTGCCTACTACACCATATCAGATGTGGTGTGGGAAGAGACCCTATCTTAATCACATTAAGACATGGGGATGTCCAGCTTTTGTCAAAAAGCAGCATGCGGACAAACTCGAGGCACGCTCAGTACAGTGCAAGTTTGTGGGATATCCAAAGAACTCCAAGGGATATTTCTTCTATTGCGAAGAGGAACAAAAGGTTTTTGTTTCTAGTCATGCCCACTTCTTGGAAACTCAGTTTTTGGAAAAACAGATAAGTGGGAGCGCAATAGAACTGGAAGAAATTCCAGAACCACGAGGTATTACTGAAAGCTTAGTAGAACCAGAAGGTTCGAAAGATCAGGACATTCCTACGCCGCTTCGCAGGAGTAGTAGGCAGTCTCATCCGCCCGAGAGATACTACGGTTTTCTCATAGACGGGGATAGAGAAGATTGCATCGTTGATAGTGATGAGCCGACTAGCTTCCAGCAGGCCATTCAGAGCGTTGACTCGGTAAAATGGCTGGATGCAATGCGGACCGAAATGGAGTCCATGTACACCAACAAAGTATGGACTTTGGACATTGCTCCAGATGGGGTAAAACCCGTAGAATGCAAGTGGATCTTCAAAAGGAAGATTGGTGTAGATGGACAGGTCGAGACCTATAAAGCTAGACTTGTTGCAAAGGGTTTTCGTCAAAGACCTGGTTTGGACTATGACGAAATCTTTTCTCCAGTGGCTATGCTGAAATCCATTCGGATCCTTCTTGCCATTGCTGCCTTCTACGATTATGAGATTTGGCAGATGGACGTAAAGACCGCTTTTCTAAATAGAAATTTAGAGGAGTGTGTCTATATGGACCAGCCAGAGGGTTTCATTCAGAGTGGGAGCAGCGGAAAGGTGTGCAAGTTGCTTAAGTCCATTTATGGACTGAAGCAGGAATCGCGGAGTTAGAACATCTGTTTTGATGAGACGGTCAAAGAATTTGACTTTATCAAAAATCCAGATGAACCATGCATCTATAGTAGATTTGTAGCAAAAACTGTCGTATTCCTCGTTTCGTACGTGGATGACATTCTTCTGATAGGAAATGACATTCCTATGCTACAATCTGTCAAAGGGTTCTTGTCACACAGGTTCTCCATGAAAGATCTGGGTGATGCCTCCTACATTCTGGGGATCCGGATCCATCATGATAGATCCAAGAGGATATTAGGACTTTCGCAGTCCAGGTACATCAACACCATACTGAAAAGATTTAGTATGGAAGATTCCAAGCGCGGTAATCTACCGGCTTGTCACGGGATCACCCTCTCTAAAGAGATGTCTCCCAAGACTGATTTGGAAAGGGATCGCATGTCTATTATACCCTACGCTTCTGCGGTAGGCTCTATAATGTATGCGATGTTGTGTACCAGACCAGACGTGGCTTATGCACTGAGTGTGGTAAGCAGGTATCAGTCAAACCCTGGGGAGAAACACTGGATAGCGGTAAAGAACATTCTCAAGTACCTGAGAAGGACTAAGGAGATGTTCTTGGTGTATGGCAGAAAAGACCTCCAGATTGAGGCCTTTGCTGACTCCAGCTTCCAGAGTGAAAAGGATGATTCCAAGTCCATGTCGGGTTTTGTCTTTACCCTCAATGGAGGGGCGGTGTGTTGGAAGTGTTCCAAACAGGAAACCGTTGCTGACACGACTATGGAAGCGGAATATATCGCTGCATCTGATGCCGCAAAAGAAGCCGTCTGGATGAGGATGTTCTTGAAAGAACTTTAGGTGGTTCCGTCCATTGTTGATCCAATACCTCTGTATTGCGACAAAAATGGGGCTATAGCTTTAGCGAAGGAACCCAGGTCCCATCAGAAATCCAGACACGTCTTGAGGCGGTATCACCTGATCAGGGAGATCGTGGATCGCCAGGAGATCGAGGTTCGGAGGGTTGCTTCAGAAGATAACACTGCAGATCCACTCACGAAGGCCTTACCCCAGACTCAGTTCGAGCGGCTGATCGAGATGATAGGTCTTCGATACGCCAGAACATGGACTTAGTGCAAGTAGGAGATTGTTAGTGTATATGCCCTAGAGGCTATTACTGCAACATACTAGTATGTATATTACTTGATGGAAGCTTGGGATATTCACAGTTGTATAGACAATCTTGCTCGAAATGGTAGTATGCTACTTGGTTTGTCTCTGCTTTAATGTGTACATGTGTTTCTTTTATTATATCACCTATACGCATTAGTGGAGCCCTTAGGATCTTTGCTTGATTACCAGCGTTGTGATGGCAGTCACACTCATGGGGGCTGGGTAATCTACAAGCACATCCTTATATATACATGTCCCTGGTGGTGGGATTATCGAGACGGGGCATCGATACTCCGGAGTAGACTAGCGTATGCGCTTCTTATCCCAGCCTGGGAGACGGTCTGTCCCACAGCCATTAGTACGTCGTACTTGGGATAGTATGCGGGTGCTCGTTAGGTTACGAGTACACTGGACAGGAATCGTCGGGAACTGTTGGTTGGTATTATACCTATCGTCAGTTATCAGTTCCCAGGTGACGTGAGTACAGCTTAGTCCGTTGACTTGACACTGTCACTTCGCCTCGAGTGTGTTCCCACTGTACTTTGATTACTACCCTACCACGGCTCAAAGGAGTCGTGCAAACAGGTAGTTTTTGGGTGCAGTCCTGAAGCACTTGGAGGCAGTGACGGTTAGACAGGATTCGTCTCTCCCGGTATTGGGGGTTGACATCGCGCTGTGTCTAGGAGAGCCATTACACAAGTAGTCCCTGGCCAGGGCAAGCGAGATATACTGGTAGGCTTCCAGTGTTATCTCAGAGTGTTCTGGGCTACACTCCGACACGACTTGTACCGCTATTAGGGGACTGACATTTACCACCCCCTAGGCCCGCCATGCGATGTTATCAGACGAACAGACCAGACTGTACGGAGACTGTCACATTCAGGCTCTGTAGGAGTTCAGATGGGTTTACCTCGTCAGTCTTCTTATCGGCATCTACCTAGGGACCGTTACGTACAGCTAGTGCCGCTTACGGTCTGTGGTTAAACTCACTTCCAGCGTAGTGTCGAGTCTTTAGAGTCCCACACAGAGGGTTATTCGCCTTTAGGCAAAATGATTAGAGGTCGCATGGTTTTGCGACAGGGTTCGTTCACATCCGCGCACTTGTGCACGTTTTGTGTCCGGACAGCTTATATATACTAGCGGCCTTTGGTTTAAGCCAGATCCTAGTATATATTTTGGGATTGGTTTTATCTCATTGTATTCGTGTTCCTCGGAACACGGATACGGGTTTGTATGCACAGTTGACTGAGGCAGAGCCAGAGGATTTCCATTAGGGTTAATGACCGTTGTCTTTTTCTTAACCCTAATGTTTATGTGTGAAATATGATTTATTAATATTAGTTAATTATAATTGTGTATGGTTATGGTTGTTGACCATTTGACTTTTCTTGACTTGTTGACCTAGGTTGACAAGTTGACCATCATCATTTCATATGAAAGATACTCTTTGATCCTTGCAAAAGCATTTAATGTGAAATAATAATGATCATTTCAAGATTAACCATCACAATTATCTTTAGCTAATTATTTATTTATCATAATTCACATATATGTGAGAAGGTTGGCATTATTCTTCTCATTCTATCATTTTCATTCTCTCTCCTCCTCTTCCTCTCTCTCTCTAGCTCTCCCCTCTTATGAGTTGAGAACTCTTTGAGCTTGAGATAAATCCCTTAAAATCACTCTCTACTCTTTCTAAGGTTCTAGGTTTAGCACACCAAGCACCGTAGTTACTTCTAGTTTGAAGTTGGAGCCAAAGGTTGAGGCCCTCGGGTGGATCTTTCTTCGGCAAGAGAAGGCGACAAGGAGATCCCGTTCTTTCACTCCAAGGAGCAAGAATAGAAGGACTTGAAGACCTAGGTATAACCCATTTTCCAAATAGCTAACTCTTTTAGCTTGTTAGTTAGTTTTTGTTTAGCAAAGATCCCTCCTTTAGCTAGTCCATGTTGCTTAGTGTTGTAAAAATCCGATTTTTCATAACTTTTCCGCCTCCCCGCAAGCACCGGGATGGGCAACGTGGACTTACAGGTCCCGTGGGGTTGAACGGGGCATAGACCGATGGATTACGATGAGGATTACATTAATTGATTTTGAATAATTTTAGAGTAGATCACCCTATAGCACAGTTTAGACTACCCACTGCACTTCACCTGTTTATATCATGTTCACTGATCTATATTCATGTTACGTGTTACTTGTTACTGAGGACTTGTTATCGTTCATACTTCATGCCTGCATATATTTCATTATATCCTGCTTGCCTTGAATTATTGATATTATGACGCACCGACGTCTGGATTTTGCATGGCCCAGATCCCTTGTTCTTATCGCAGGCTGTCCAGGAGTACTTTGATCAACAGGCCGAGCAGTGAGGACCTGTTATTAGTTTAGTTTAGTTTCCTTTCAGCATTTTCATTCCTAATGTGAGCCCGCATTATGGGACGTGCATTCCAGTTTATTATTGTATTGGATCTTTTGCTTCCGCATTATTTTATTCTTGACTCGTTATTTTGGCTCATAGACATGTATTAGATGTTGTTTATTATTGTTCTTGATATCTCTACAGCCGTAATGTGACTGTGGAGGGATATTTCCTATCCACAGGTAGCATGGTTGGCTTTGTCACGTGTCTACCTTAGCGTACTCTGGGAAGCAGGGCGTGACAATATCAGTAATGGAATGGATATACTGGATGAACATGTAAATGGAATATATCCATTGTTCGGTTCAGTCAATATAGATTGAATAGATTGAATAGCTAGATTCATAGATCCATGTTGTATTGTAGTTGATACTTGAATCATATTAAAGTCAGATTGATTATATTGAGACTCGGTCTGAGTCAGATAATTAGAAAAGAAATTGAAGTCCTAAATTATGTTTTGGTGCTATCGGTAACTGCTGCACATGGACGGCAGGATTTGTGTCTTTTTCAAAGACAATTACCGTTTTGATAACACTTTTTGTTAAGTTGTCTACCTTAAATAGGCAAGCACCCATATCTCTGGCTCCCTGAGGTTCAAGAGACGGGTCTCGCTTAAACCTATATTTACTAGGGTCCTTATTGTAATTTAGTATAACTGGAGGGGGTTTTATGTAAAAATAGTTTTGTTCTATTTTCAAAATACAACTCAAGTATTTTATTATCGTTTTTAGAGTTTTCATAGATTTTTTTTATTCAATATGAAATTTCTAGTGAATATGACCTAGTTTTAAAGTATAAGGTATTTATTTGAAATATTGGAACTGTATGGTATTTTCTTGTAAATAGAATGTTTTTTTTGAATTTTGGAAATGTGGAATATTATAAATATTAAAAATAGGTATTTTTATATTAATTACATATATATTTATTTATTAAAAATATAAGTTTTATTTATGATAGAAATCACATTTTTCTAAAGAAAATTGTATTAAAATCTTTCGAGATCATATGTTCCTTGCGGAGGTCTGCATTTCACTCTAATATGCCCTAGGTTGTGCGATAATCTGTACCATACCAAACAGGTTCCCCAAAATGGGTTGTGAAGGCACAATCGCAAAGATTTGTTAAAATACACTTCTTGTAGAAAAATGTTTTATAAGTTGAAGGTAGTTATATGTAAAGTCGTATTTTCCCAAATTTATGTTCCCAAATTTCATCGTGCTATGTTAAATATATGTGTTGTGAGAAGTTAGGTCATTATCTCATGAGTTATCTAAAGGTATAAAGGTATTACATAGTTTTTGTCAGAAACTAAAGTTTATGGTATTTTAATGTAAAATTGCGATAAAAGGTGCATATAACAATCTTTTGTGATGAAACTTTTTAAAGATGTTTATTAACATTTAATGAACAATATGTAATGATATTAAGGTATCTTGATTAAGAAAAATTGTAGTTTTTAAAGAAAACCGAATCGGAAGTCTGACTAACTCCGCTTCCTTCGGGTTTTTGTTTTGAATGTTTTTAGAATAGAGAAAAGAAGGAGAAGTGGGGACATACTGGATGATTGGCTAGAGGAGAGAAAGAGGAAGATATGGGAGTTGCCGGTACGTCGTTTCATTGTCGGAAACTGCTTGAGTTGTCACCGGAAGTTCGTCGGAGTTTCGCCCTTTGCTAACTCCACTTGCACACAAAAGGATCTTGGAATTTTCTTGAGATTTTTGGTAGGGAATTGTGAGTGAGGAGTTGTGAATTGAGGGTGGTATTTATAGGGAAAATTAGGGTTTAGGGGTGATGAAAATGCATTAAAATGTGGTTAAATGGGAATTTTATTGCTCTCTGGATTAATTCAGAGTAAACAAGCAATAAGAGAGCAGTGGGGTAGGCCAAACGTTGCAGGGGGTGAAATTTGAAGGCATTTGGGATGGTCTAGACCGACCTCTCCGGATTACTGGCCCAATGCCGACGGGTGTCGTTGGTGTTGGGGTATTGGGTCGGGGTCGTTTGGTATTCTACAGTTCACCTATTTGATTATTCTGTACTTACCCTATTACAAGTGTTGCACGTGTAGACTCTTAGGCTTCTAAAAGTTTTAAAGAATTTTAAATAAAAAGAATGTGTGGCTGATAGGATTTGAACTCTGGTGCTATGGTTCAGCGGTGCAAGGTCTTACCAGTGAGCTACAAGCTTTTTCTTGTTGTTCTAAAGTAAAACAAATACATATAGCCTTCACGGGAATTGTAAATACCCCATGTATACATTAACTTTTAATCAAATTTATGTACACAAGAATTGGAGTTGTTACAGCATCCGTCCAAACCTCCGATATACGGTGCCATAAATCAATTTGGCATCTTCGAAGAAGTGGACGGATAAATCCAAGTAGCATCCGCCCCCAAAATTCCGTGCCAGACGTCCTAACGTCCCGGTCGCGTCTTTCGGCGGAGAACAGATTCTGGCACGCCCGATGGGAACTTTTCCACTTTCCACTCCACACTTCATGTGTCGTGTTTCGCGGACAAAAATCGATGTTTGCTATGGTTTCCCTTGGATTCGAGGTACTAAGATTTGGTGTCTTGTTCCTGTGCAGAAATAAGAAGTCAATATCAATGGCTTCCAGCTGCACAAACTGCAACAGCAACTCCCGCTCCGTCCTAACTGGAGGAGTGACATACGGGCCCAATACGGCCTCCATCTTTTCAATGTCGGTGGGGAAGATGATTCAAGCCACCACTGGATTGTTCTTCGGGACCATTCTCCCACCAGCGAGTTTCAGCGCTCCAGTACCACCACAGGAAGCTCCAAAGAAGTCGGTCTTCGATCGAATTGCAACCACCACGGCCCTTCCCAACGGCTCGTCCAAGTCTACCACCTCCGTCTTCAACAGGCTGAGTCGAAGCTCAACGGGGACAGCAAAGAGGCTCGCGATACCTGAAGGGGCTATCCCAAAACGAATAGTCCTTCCAACTCTTGCTGCCGGTGAAGTCGTCAAAGGTGCTTTCCCTACTAGAAAATCAGCCATCGAAAGATCGGTCGTTCCCTCTGAACGGACGTCAGTTTTTGACAGGCTAACACCAAAAGTAGCCCCTCATCAAAGACGGAGGCATGATAGAGCCGCTTCCACAACTGAGGTGGTCTCGTTTGCAAGACATGCTCGACGTCTCCACTAGCACCGGGTGAGAAGAGCTGGGGGCAAATCTCCCTCTGGACTTACTCCACCAGCTCTAATGGTAGAAGTTGGCGCTGCTATTCCAACCGGGAACATCTTTGAACCGCTAAAGAGGGTGCGCAAAAGCTCTCTAATGGTGGTACTGAAGAAATCTCTCCCACCTGCTGAAAACATGACGCAGGAAAAACCGGAGCTGTCCTCTCAAATCCACAGGGTCTAGCAGAAAGTCTAGAACTCTATGATCAACAAAGACCACTCTCATCAACCAGAGAAAATTAAGGTTCGACTAGAGGAAAATCATCCCTCCACCATACAGCGAGGGACTTCTTTCACACAAGTGCCTATTACAACGACTCCTTCAACTTCGACCTCCCAAAAAAAGAGAAGGCCGAAGGATCTCCCACCGCCGGCGGCAAATTCTAAAGGCAATGGACCCAAACGTCCTAAATCTGGGGGCATGATAGTGCACACGATTTACATGGCTTCCGGAAAAGTGGAAATACGTGCTTCCGTGGGTCATAGGCCGCAAAGTCGGTCGTTGACAAAAGCTCAGGAGCAGCAACAAAAGCTCTAGGAGATGCTGACGAAAATGGCAGCACTCACCGGGCAAAAAGAAAGACCGGAAGCGGCGTCTGACAGCGCCAGGAGCAGGAGACCGATACAGAGTATTTGCGAAGGGTGTTGGAAAGAAAGGATAGAGAGGTCGCGGAACAGGCGGCTAATATAAAACAGATAGCACTTTTATTCCAAGATATAGTTGGAATGATGATCTGGCCAGAACCACAACCTGAAGACCCACCGATAATCATCGAGGACGACAGAGGGGAACATCAAACCCTCTTCCAGCTTTATCAACAGCCAGAGAGGAAACGATCTCCAAAGCCGCCCTTGATGATTACACAGCTCAACAAATATGAGCTCATAAAGCAAGTGAAGCGGCTGGCCAAGTCGTCAGAACTGAGCGACTGTATCCGGGCTAGTATGACCAAATCAAATACCCGCCAGGATATATGATCCCCAAGTTCCACGTGTATAAGGGGACAGACAATCCTCATCAGCACGTCGCTCAGTTCATAGCTCTATGCGGCAATACTAGGGGCGACGACAAATTGCTGCTTCATCAGTTCGTTGGCAGCCTGTCAGAAACGACATTTGAATGGTACACGGAGCTCCCAAATGACATTCTCAAAACATTCACGGAAATGGAATTGCTGTTCACGCAGCGGTTTCCCAGCGCAAGCGAGCGCACCCCAATTACGACATTAATCAATGCTAGAGTGAAGCCAGGAGAGACCTGGGTTCAATACACAATCCGGTGGCAGAACCTATGGTCAAAATGCGAACAACGCATCAAAGAAGCTCTTGCCGTAGGCATGTTCATAGGGACTCTGGATCCTCAAGTGACTGTGTCCCAGTTCATGACATTCTTTAAGCCGACCACCATCCAGGATTTGATCGACAAGTTGGCCCAAATGGATCAGATGGGCCACAGACCTTCCTCTTCAGAAAAAGACCCTCAGAATGCAAAGGGTAAAGGGATAGCGGCCTTCGTTACCAACACTCAACAGCAACAGAGTGACCCAAAACCGGTTGCTCACCAAAACAACGCACGCCCGCGCCAATCCCTGGAAGAGAAGTTAGGACGTGCTTACTCATTTCCCCATGATAAAATGAGTGTTTGAACTGGCAATGCACAACAAACTCATCACTTTGCCAGACCCAAAATGTCCACCGCAGCCTGTGACGTCAACAATCCCAACTACTGCTCCTATCACCGAATGGTGAGCCACCCCATTGAGGATTGCTACAACTTCAAGAACTGAGTCGAGGACCAATACCATCAAGGGAAATTCGCGCTGTTAGAGAACTGGAGGGTGAAGCCGCCATAGAGGCACGCTCCTAAAAAGGTGGATACGCCGGGGGCATCATGTTCGTTTGTGGAAGAAGCTCTATAGGAAGTTATCCTTTCAGCTAAAACCAAAAGAATGATGAAGGATCTTAAAGCATGTCCGGCAATCAAGTGGAAAAGTCCGCTGGAGCCCGAGATCATTGAGGGAATGCTGAAACCATGCCCCACACCGAAAACTGCTAACGATGGGCAAAACACCCAGGTCAAGACTTCAAAGTCTTCGAAAGGAAAGAAGAAGACCAAGAAGCCCGTTCAGCCTGACGACAGGCGCACAGACCTGCAAAAATACATCGACGCGCTGGAGGAGTACAACCAGAAAGCACGGACCCCAGTCACCCTCGAAGAGTTTCTCAACCATATACTTGAGAACAGAGATAGCGACGATGATGAGGGAAATGGCACTTCGGGAGGACCGAAGATTATGTAGCAAGTTGCCACATGGTTTCTCGTTCGTCATTAAATAACGAAGAAACTACCTCGGCATCGGAAAGCAACGCAGAGGAACTAGAGGCAGGATCAGTGCCAAAATCCCCAGAGCTGCCAGAAGGCCTAATTGACAGGCTGCTAAACGAAACTTTTCAAAATAGCAGAGCTGACCGAGAACGTGAAACAGCTATATACGAAAAGGCTAAGCATCAGCGTCAGGATGAAGAAGACGTAGCAAGGAAGAGTCACAAAGTACTCCAACCAGACCGAAGCACACCTGCGGCAAACAAAAGCGGTTTTAAGATGGAGAAATGGCTCGCCAAAGCCCTATCAATGGGAATGAAGCTTCCATCACTCAAGGGAAATATTCCTTGAGCCACATGCCTCAACGGAGAGATTTCACTTCCGAACTATTGCTTATATCATCAAAGGGTCACCCACCCCATCGAAGGGTGCAATGCCTTCAAGAAGTGGTGGTAAGGATATGTTGCTTACCGACAACACTTCAAGCGGATGAAGTGCAAAGCTTGCCGACAGCAAAGAAGCGCGACAGATGAGCATGAAGGAACGGCTGGCAACTGTCATATGGTTGTTATTAGTTCGATAAAAGAAAAATCACAAGTTCTTACATTCAGGAGCGATTCTGAGGAAGAAATAACCCTTGGCCCTCTCTTCAAACAATCCACCTCCGGAAAAGAGGAGGAGGAGAAGAACTGTGAGAACATTCAGCAGTGTAATCGCATGCTGCCTGAGAAGAACCTCGTGCCTACAAACAAAGGTTTGAGCAAAAGAGATAAGGCGAAGGAGAAAGTCCCTAACGAAATTGCTCTCGATGATAGAGTCGTCGAAGAGCTCGCAACCAAGGACCCACCTAAGAAAAACAAGGTGGATTATAATGTCCTGGCACATCTGAGGAAGATACCCTTAAAACTGAGCATATTGGATGCTATTCTCCAGTCCAAAGAAGCAAGAGATTCTCGGATCAGGGCATTACAGGAGCCCAATCAGTTCCAATCTTTCCTTGCAGAAGAAAAGATAAAGGACGAGCTGGAAGAGGTTCATACAGCTGACATTACATTCGGCGATGAAAATCTCCTCCTCGGAACGTGTGAGCATAACCGTCCTCTATATGTCACCGGGTAGTGCCACGACATCAAGATAGGGAAGATCCTGGTCGACAACGGGTCCTCCGTCAACCTTCTCAACCTGAAGGTGCTGAAAGAGATCTGCATGAACGTTCAGCACCTGGCTTGGGACAAAATTACCATCTCTGGGTTCGACTCACAGTCATCACGGATGCTTGGGTCCGTAATATTGACGTTATGCTTTGGGCTACTCATCACCACATCAATTTCATGTCATCGACGTCAAGACTTTCTACAACACTTTGCTCAGCCGGCCTTGGTTACACGAGTACAATGTCATCATTTCTACACAATACCAGTGTATGAAGTATTTCAAAGATGGCCTCGAATACACCGTCGGGGAGATGAATCCATTCTCCGTAAATGAAGTCCGAAAATATGAAGATGCAAAGTACTTCCTACCAGACTTCAAAGACACAGAAAGATGTCATAAGATGGAGAATAAACAAAAAGCCATCATTACTATCCCGATCTTTGGGAGCGATACCGAGGAGGATGAAGAGATAGTCTACTGGGGGCAACCCCAAGGCAATAGGCCCGACCCATCTTCTCCTATTTTGGTCTTCGGCGGTGAATCTGAGGACGAGTTCAACGCCGTGTTCTCCACTCGTCCGTCAGCACAAACCGTTACCGGAGCTGATCAGAGTTTACAAATCACCATAGTTCCTCCACGGCATTGCAAAGAACTTGATGCACTTGATACATACAGCGTGCAAGAGCTAAGGACTTTCTACGTCCCTCCCAGATGAAGAGGTGAAAAGGCAATCCTCTTATACCAATCTACGGAGACAAAAGTAGAGAAAGAAGTCTGGCATGGTGCCGATCTTGTGCTTGAAAGGTTTCAACCAATCCGTCTGTCCAGATATTACGCAGAGAGATTAAAAATTCTATTAAGATGCCAAGGCATACCTTTCAAACAAACCGCTCGACAAGCGCAGTTCTACAACAAGATTTGGGACATTCCCAGGACTCAGCGAAAGATGCCCAACGGGAAGATGGAGACAACTGGGCTCGGATACGTTCAGTCCAAGAAACGGGAGTGATTTCATGGCTACCGCGTCATAAACAGCTCTGGTAAAAAAGTGAATGCTATTTCAAATAGCTGTGACGTTGAAACAGAATGAGATCCCGCTCTAAGAACATTAAGTCCATCGTTCGAAGAATAAGTTGAAAAGCTAGTAAAAGAATCCTGTCAAAAGATTCGGGATAACCACAGTCACGAAATGGCTATTTATGAAAAGGCCAGGATGCAACACCTCAACCAGCAATCCGCAGAGAAAGAAGACTACAACGCCCTCTATCCCCAGCTCGCTGTATGTCCTCGCAAGAAGGAAAAATCCTAAAAAACAGGACAATGAGCGCAAAAAACGTTCGCAAACAACAGGGTATATCTAAAAAGCCGCGCTATCAAGAAAAACGTGGTTGGAACCTGTCCTTTATCAAGAAGATGGGTCGGGAATACTTTTTCCCTCAAGACAAGACAAGAAAAATATTCAACCTTGTCATGAAGTATCAAATGATGACGCTTCCAGAGTCTCGATATCCCGGAAAAAAAAAACGAGTTCCATCATCCAGATTATTACTCCTATCACCGAGCAATAGGTCGTCCCCTTGAAGATTGCTTCACCTTCAAAGACTGGGTCGAAGACCAGTATCAACAAGGCAAGTTCGCTTTGTCCGACAGCTGGAGGGTAACCCCGCCGCAAAAACATTAGCCAAAGAGGACCTATACCGTGAGGACAGGACCAGCTCAACGTCAAGAATAGAAGCAAAGCCATACCTGCTATGTGGTAACACTCTCAAAGGAGGGAGGGCACAAGACTATAGATGACTCTTTCAGGTGCTTCGCAAATAAAGACGAGGATGAAGTGATCTCAGAGTTTCTACCAGCACAAAAGAGCTGGAAGATGGGATACATACTATGGCAGACAACCTGAGGAAAATCGACTTGGGCACGGAAAATGAGCCGAGAACCACGTTCGTCTGTGAGCTATTGTCTAAAAAACAGGTGGCCACACTAAAGGACGTGCTTATGCAATATAAAGACTGCTTCGCATAGAACTATTCTGAGATGCCGGGACTGGATCCAAAAATAGCGGTGCATAAACTAGCTATATCGCCGGACGTCAAGCCAGTCAAACAGGCGCCAAGAAGAATGCGGCTTGAATTCGAGATGAGTATCAATGCCGAAGTCAAGAAACTAATTGACTCCAGCTTCATCCAAGAAGTTCAGTATCCCGACTGGATTTCCAACATTGTTCCAGTGATGAAGAAAAATGGGACAGTGCGCATCTGTGTGGACTTTCGAGACCTTAACAAATCTTGTCCGAAAAATGACTTCCCAGTACCTGTTACCGAGCAAAGATCGATAGCACGTCCACTCATGAGGTCTTCTCCTTCATGGATGAATCTTCAGGCTACAATCAAATACAAATGCATCCTGAAGACCAAAAGCACACCGCCTTCCGAACTCCTCTAGGCATATTCTACTATAAGGTGATGCCCTTCGATTTGATGAACGCTTGCTCTACCTACCAGAGGGCCATGATGAAGATCTTTGATAACCTCATAAATGAGATTGCCAAATGCTATATTGACGACCTTGTGGTGAAAAGAAAATCGTACGAGGAGCACTGGAAACATCTGAACATAGTGTTCCAGCGTCTTCGGAAATACAATCTAAAGATAAATCCTCTAAAATGCTGTTTGGAGTTTCCTCAGGAAAATTCGTAGAATTCATCATACGACACCGAGGCATCGAAATAGACCCATCAAAGATCAAGGTGGTTATGAAAATGCCCATTCCAAGAACTCTTAAACAATTGCAGTCTCTCCAAGAAAAGCTCGCGTATATCCTGCGGTTCATAGCCATGCTCTTTGGCAAATGCTGCGTCTACAGCCATCTAATGAAGAACGGGACCCCGATCGTTTGGGATCATAAATTCCAAAGTGCACTGGACGAAATCAAGCAATAACTGCAGAACACGCCGGTACTGACCGCTCCGGTCAAAGAAAAGCCCCTAATCCTGTACACAACATCCCTTAAAGGTTCTCTAGGCACGCTATAGATACAGGAGAACGATCAGGGAAAGGAGAGAGCTCTCTACCATTTAAGTCGAGTTCTCCTGGGGGAAGAAAATAACTACTCCCCCATCGAAAAGCATTGTTTGGCACCGATCTTCGCGATAACGAAGCTCAGGCACTATGCCTTAGTACATAAGGTCCATCTCATATCAAAGGTGGATCCTCTCAAAAATCCGATGTCAAGGGCCATACTAATAGGAAGGCTTGCCGAATGGGCCCTCCTATTGATGGATTTCTCGATAACATATCAACCCCTCAAGGCAGTGAAAGATCAGGTCATCGCCGACTTTCTCGCTGAGCATTCGATACCAGCCGATTCTTCTTTAAATTGCGAATTGCCAGATGAACACCCGTTCGACACAATCGAAGGGGAGGAGGAAGGAAATAATGTCCAATGGGAACTCTACTTCGATGGAGCATCTTCCATGAAGAAGCGGAAGCATAACACCTCTAGAATCAAAGCCGGAGTGGGCCTCATCTTCGTGACTCCGCAAAGAGGGATAATGTGTTTTGCCCTTTCCTTAACGGAACCAAGAACAAACAATGAGGCTGAATATAAAGCTTTGATAGAGGGTCTTGAGATCGCTGTCGATATGGGAATCGAAAACCTCCTCATATATGGAGACTCCCAGCTGGTCGTTAGCCAAGTAAATGGTGACTATCAGACGTGCAAACCAGAGTTGATAAAATACGGTAGGAGAGTGCAGCAATTGCTGACACAAATCCCATCCTATATCCCGGAAAGCATACCACGTGCGGAAAATAGCAAGGCGGATGCATTAGCTAAGCTTGTTAAGGAGGTGGCTAACGAAATCCTCGATGATGTAAGGATCGTTGTGCAAAGCAGCCGGGTTCTCACGCCAGCAGATTAATCTTCAGAGGATTCAATGGAGCTATCTAAAGGGGGAAAATGACCAAACAAGCGGTCCTACGAATAGAAGATGAAGGAAAGGTCAAGGATTGGAGGGAAGTCTTCATAAACTACTTCAAATCACATCGAATGCCCGAAAATGCGTCGTCAAGACATCAGCTCATGAAACGGGCTCTGTCTTTCGCTTTCGTCAATGATACTCTATTAAAAGATCGCTTGACGGTTTGTGGCTAAGGTGCTTGGGGGCCAGGTGAAGCAAGGAGAGTCGTTCAAGAAATTCACGATGGACTATGTGGTTCTCATCAGGCCGGACCAAAGATGAAGCTGAAGATCAAGAAAATAGGTTACTATTGGCCCACAATGATTCAGGACTGTCTCGAATATGCGAAGAAGTATCACTCATGAAAAGTTCATAGGGACTTCATCCACCAACATCCAAATCTGATACACCCAACGGTAGCTAGCTGGCCATTCGAAATTTGAGGAACCGATAGAATCGGCCCCATTGAGCCCGCATCATCCAAAGGACACCGGTTCATACTGGCAACGACTTTTCTAAGTGGGCGGAAGTAGTACCATTAAGGGAAGTGAAGATGGAGAATATTCTCCATTTCTTCAAGACACATGTCATCAACCGGTTCGGCACTCCACGACGGATAATCTCGGATAATGGGCAGTCTACAGGAGCCATAAAATCAGCCGCTTCGCAGAGCAGTATAAAATAAACTGGAGATACTCTTCAGTCTATAATCCTCGTGCCAACGGTCTAGCTGAAACTTTCAACAAGACCTTGACCAAGATTATAAAGAAAACAGTGTCCAGAAACAAAAAGGACTGGCACGAGAGACTGCATGAAACTCTTTAGGCATACCGAACGACGTTCAAAACGGCTATGAATACAACACCATACATGTTCCCCTCCGAAAGACGCGGCGGAGACGCAATGTACGTCTAGCCTGTGATTCGGAGCAGATGCTATTTGGTTTTATCCGTCTATCTCTCCGAAGATGCCAAGTTGGTTTATGGCATCATGTATCGAAAGTTTAAACGAATGCGGCCGATGTAGCAGACTTCGTTCGATTCCCCCTCACTTGAGGTTTTTTTTTATTGTGGGGACGCTCTTCCCTGCAGGCGCAAACCCCTACAGTTAATTACGCTACCGCATTGCGGTAACAACTTTCTCCTTCTCCAGCTGGTCCTTCGTGTCATGGGTGTTTGTTTTGTTTGTGGTTGCCCGTAGATTGTATACGAAGACTAATTTATGTAGTCGCCCGTAGGACGTGGATTGGTCCAAATCCATATTTTCTTAGATTTGGGTTTGGGATTTTGGTTTAAGGATACGTTAGCCATATTTGAGGCTAAGATCAACTTAAACGTTTGTTAAGGATACGTTAGTCTAATTTGAGACTAAGATTAGCTTAACAGGATTATTTAGATCCGACAAAAGAGCATTTGGGGGCTCTATTGTTCTAATTTAGGGACATAATGGTCTATTGCCATTTTAAGGACATGGTGGTCCATTGCCAGTTTAGGGACATGGTGGTCCATGGAATGTATGGCCGTTGGGGCCCGTCACCTCTCTGAAGCCGTTGAAGGATTACAACGACAGATATCAGAGGAGTTCAGAGATGTACCCTTGAACCAAAGTTGGTTGGGAGATCTATAGTCCGATTTGGGACCAAAGTCTGTTTGAAGGTTTGTGAGCATATGGTCTCGGTTGAACATTTTATTATTCTGGCTGTTGAGCTTTTATTTGGGCTCAGCCCTTTTATAATGCATAGCATTGGGCTCTGCCCCTTTTTTTTTCAATAATGCACAGCATTTACAGTTGGCATGTTAGGCCTTTACTTGGGCTCTGCCCTTTTAAATAATGCATAGCATTCAGTGCGCCACGTGGCTAGACAGGCGCTTTGCGCCAATTAAAGAGCGCAAGGCGCTAGCGCATGTGGAGGTGAAACATGTCACGCTCTGGTGAGCGCAAGTCTGTTAGCGCAGTGCGCTGCGCCAATACGCTGCGCTAGTGCGCTGCTGACACGTGGCGCGCTCTGGTGAGGTGCGCCAATCCAAGAGCGCAGCGCTCTGTTTTTAGGAGCGCAAGGCACAGATCATTCTGTGGTTGACACGTGGCACATTCTGGCGCAGTGCGCCAATCCAGGAAGCGCAAGGGCACAATTCAAAAGTGCAAGGCACTGTCCAAGTTTCTCTTGTTCTAAAGAGATTCTACCTCAGAATTCGAGAACCAATGGTTCTGATTCTCATCAAAAGGCAATGCCTTTATATAGATCAAAAGATCTAATAATGAAGTAAATTACTTCTTTTATCTTTTATGATTGGATCTTTTGATCATTTTCTTTTTATTGAAGATCTTGATCTTGTTCTTAGATCTTTGATCTTTTTAGAAGAAATTCTTCTTTTTTCAAAGGTTTACCTTTTTTTCTCCTTGAGTTTTTCTCAAAGGTTTTAGAGGAGCTCTGTATATCTGAGACTTGGAGTCTAGGGGCCTTTATATAGGGCCAATAAGTTTATCAGGTTAGTTGCAGAGATCTTTCTCTGATTGATCTGGGGATATTTCCCTACCGTTGGATCTTTGATCCTAAGGCCTCTGTTTTATAGAAAATAATCTTCTTGTTTTAATAAGATTAAAAAGATCTTTCTAGAATTTTAATTCTGATTAAATAATTCATTATTTAAGTTTTAGTGCTGGCACAGTTGGCGCAAGTGCATCTGCGCTTGACACGTGTCGCGCAGCGCAGAGCGCGGCGCAACTGCGCTAGCGCACCTGCGCTGACACGTTTCGCGCAGCGCAACTGCGCTAGCGCAACTGCACTGACACGTGTCGCGCAGCACAGAGCGCAAGTCATCTGAAGCGTTGCTTCCTTTATTTTTAAAATTTAAAATTTAAAACAGAGCCTTACTCTGATTGGGGGAAACGGAAGCGTTGCTTCATTTCCCGCCTTGGAATTCGAATAGAGCTTTGCTCTGATTGAGGGAAACAAATGCCCCCCACCGTTGCGCTTACGTAGTCCCAGACGTGAGCACAGCGGTGGCAGAATTCCAATCGTTGTGCCATCTTTTGGAAGTTGAAACGGCTCTCAATGCCTATAAATATGACCTTTGGTCCCTTATATGATTTTCATCACCTCCTTGAGAATTATCTCTTATTAAGAGCATTGCTCTTAGGCTTTAAGAACTTTTCAAGAGTAAAACTCTATTAAAACTTAGGTATAGTTTAAAAATTTTAAGAAACCAGGGTTTTACCCATTAACAGAGCTTTACTCTTTATAGATCTTTGATCTAAAGAGAACCATTTTATGGTTCCAATAATAGAGACTTTACTCTCTAAAAGGATTTTATTTATAATTTCTTGATTCGTTAATGGAGCTTTGCTCCTTTTAAATCATATAGCAGAACTCTTAAGAATTTTTCATGGATCTTTGAAGATTAAAAACGGGATTTTATTTTTTGATGAATTATATCATCTTTTCAGAGCAAAGCTCTCAATGGTCTCGGGGGATTTCTTTAAACTCCTTTCATAACTGATATTGACGGGTGTCACTCCTGTCTGTAGAGCATTGCTCTCGGGGAGTTTAATTTCCTGCGCCTGTTTTGAATCAAAAATTGCTTAATCAGTCTGTTTGCTAATTTTGTTGATTTTCTTTTACAGGAGTAATGGACGCCCACATGTACAATCTCGATGAGATTATCTCTTACAGGGACATCCACCAACTTCGTCGTTCTCAAAATCGAGAATTCACAAACGCCGAGTGTGCCGAAATCATGAGTTGCTTCGACGCATACAATGGTCAACTGCTTCCTCGACGCTCCCCTCTCCTGAAGCTTATTGTGGGAGAAATTTGGGAAGCGCTTCCCCTATTCTTTAACAGCGTGCCGCTCAGGGCGTTAGATGCCGCCGAGGATAAGGTGCACTCAGTGTACCTGATGAACCTAATCTCGAAGAGACGGCGAGACATTCTTGTCGATCTCCTGCACCAAGCCTTTCAACAGTTCGCCATACTTGCTGCTTATCGGAGGGTGGAGGACATCGGTGGGGATCCCGACGCTCGTGCTCACGAAAGAAAGCACACTAGGATGGTTCGCCAGGCTTGGAAAGTCCTGGACAAGGTCACTTTCGAGTTCCTCAATCCATGTCCTGGATTTGAGGTTCTGCCATTGTAATAGCATTTCAACAATGCTGTTTTTGTTTATTGTCTTTATTGATGTAAGAATTTTCCAAGTATGAATGACAAATTTTTGCCTCTTTCCTTTCATTTTCTGCTTTGTTATTGGCATATTCCTTAAGTAAGCATAGCCTGTAGGTGATATAGAACATTCCGTCTTGAATACTTTGGGGAGTAGTGATGGCTTAGGAAACAGTTTTAGATCTGCTAGCAAGGCTTTTCAACTTTATGAGCCGTGAGGGTCTCATAAATACTTTTCTCCCTACGAGTCGAGAGGATCTCGTAGGAGTATTTTCTCTTTAGGGGCCATGAGGACTCCTAAGTGTGTTTTCTCTTGAGAGTCGTAAGGATCTCACTAGAGAATTTTCCCTCTTACAAGTCGAGAGGACTCGTAAGTGGTTGTTTCCCTCCTTGTCGAGATTCGACTTTGGAGAGTGTGGCCCGTGAATAGTATGCAAGAGTCTATTTTGGATCGACTCGCAGGGTCCCAGTGCTTAGGAAACAGGTTTTTTAATCCCCACTGCCTAAGGCTTTATCTCACAAGTCGAGACGAATCGAGAAGTTCTCGCAAAGACACTAATTTCCTCACGAGTCGAGACGAATCGAGCAGTTCTCGCAAGAATATCCTAACGTCACAGTTAACCTCTGCTCTTTACGACAGAGGTCCGTTAGGGTCTGTGGTACTTAGGGTTTTATCCATCGTACCGTCGCGTTGGCTGATGTATTCCTCAATAGGAAATCTTGCCGTTCGAGTAGCCTTGCGACTGTCGTGTCTCTGATCCCTTCGGGGGCTGGACAAGACGTCTTCAAGCAATCCTCCTAGGCATTTTGACCGTCGGAAGAGCAAGCGTTAGGAATTTTACCATGCCACTTTTTACTTGAGGTTAGGCTCATTTTGGAGAGCCCCGATGAGTCATAACCACTCCGCGCTGGTGTGGGATGATCTCCGATGGTCTTTCAGGTTTTATATTAGTTACCGTCGAGACCCTGAAGCTAGGAATTTGGCCTTTGCTTCGTTTGATGGCATTGCGTCTGCTGTATCGAGACGAATGTCACGGTTGTCTCTAGGTTGTTGGTAAACCGTCGAGGCTTGGAACTAGGGATTTTGCCGTGGCTCCGTTGTTTGATTGTCGCGTCTGAATCCTGATGGAGGAAGAACGCTGTGGTGACAACTCATCTGCTGTATAGAGACGAATGTAGAGGTAGTGATCACTCTATGCTGGTGTGAGATAATCTCCGATAGTCTTTCCGGTTTTATATGAGTTACCGTCAAGACCCTGAAGCTAGGAATTTGTCCTTCGCTTTGTTTGCTTTGGTGTGTCCGAATCCTGTTGGAGAAAGGATGCTGTAGTGACGTTTCGTCTGTTGTGTTGAGACGAACGTCGAGATGGTGATCACTTCATATTGGTGTAAGATGATCTCTGATAGTCTTTCAGGTTTTATATGAGTTGCCGTCAAGACCCTGAAGCTAGGAATTTGGCCTTCGCTTCGTTTGTTTTGTCATGTCCGAATCCTGGAGGAAGGACACTGTTGTTAACATTGCGTCTGCTGTATCGAGATGAATGTCGAGGTGGTGATCACTTCATGTTGGTGTGAGATGATCTCCGATAGTCTTTCAGGTTTTATATGAGTTGCCATCAAGACTCTGAAGCTAGGAATTTGGCCTTCGCTTCGTTTGTTTTGTCATGTCCGAATCCTGTTGGAGGAAGGACACTGTTGTTGACATTGCGTCTGCTGTATCGAGACGAATATCGCGGTGAAGCTGGGATTTTGCCGTCGCTTCGCTTTGTTTCGACCGTAAGGTCTTTTGTTGGCGTTGTATCTGCATCCTGCTGGACCGCGAAGGAACGCCGTTGTTGACATTGCGTCTGCTGTAACAAGAAGAATGCTGAGGTGGAGTTGGGATTTTGCCGTCACTCCGCATTGTTTCGACCATGGGGTCTTTCGTTGACGTTGCGTCTGCATCCTGCTGGACTGCGAAGGAACGCCGTTGCTGATTCTTAGGCTGTAGATATTGCCGTTAAGATTTGGAACTAGGGACTATGCCGTGGCTCCGTTTCGTTGCGACTCTGAGGTCGGTTGTTGACGTCATGTCTGCATCTGGTTGGAGTGAGGAGAAACGCCGTTGGTGATCTCTAAGTTGTCGATATCGACGTCGAGACCCTAAAGCTAGGGATCTTCTTTTGCTTCGTTTGTTGACATTGTGTCTGCAATATTGCGACAAATGTTGTGGTTGTCTCTAGGTTGTCTATGAAGCATCGAGATTTGGCTTCACTTTCTGGTGGAGCCTGTTGGGAAGGTATGGTTCCCTCTTTGTTTGTGCCCCTGGATTGTATACAGGGATCGATGTGATCTCACCTGTAGGGCAAAAGTTTTATTCTTTCATCATTTTTTTTATTCTTTCTGCGATGCTCTATCATTTCAGCTTTTATATCGTGAAGGTCGCGATTGCCCAATCATTTCGGCTATTTTTCTTTTTACTCGCTGCTTTTTATTGCGAGTTGCCCAATCATTTCGGCTGTTTATTTCATTTTTACTCGCTGCTTTTATTGCGAGTTGCCCAACCATTTCGGCTATTTTGCATGCATACATTTATTTTACTTGCTGATTTTGTTGCAAGTTACCCCATCATTTCGGCTATTTCATATGCATTTTTAGCTCGCTGATTTTTTATCGCGAGTATGGAACTTGGAATCTGGTGCCAATCTCAGCATCAGCATCGCTACAACTGGAATATTGCCAGGAGCGAATCATCATTTGCCATGAAAGGACTTGGAATTTGATACCGGTTTAGGCATCAGTATCGCTACAACTGGGATATTTCCAGGAGCGAATCATCATTTGCTTTTGTCGATGTCGAACAAAGGTGGCTTAGCAAACAGGGTTAGGATCCCATCGACTAAAGCTTTTGACTTCATGAGCCGTAAGGGTCTCACAAAGGTATTTCTCCCTGCGAGTCGTGAGGATCTCGTATGTGTGTTTTCTTCTTAGGAATCGTGAGGATTCCTAAGTGCATGCTCTCTTATAAGTCGTAAGGATCTTACAAGAGTGTTTTCTCCTTATAAGTCGAGAGGACTTACAAGGGTTGTTCATCGTGCGAACATATCCCTAGTCACGGATGGGACTTGGTTAGGGAAATGTTTATTCGCGCCCGTGGATTGTATACAAGGGTCAGCATTAAACCACTTTTAGGGCAATATCGAAGGTTGTGGGGGTTGCTTAAGAACAGGTTCAGGTCTCTGTAACTTAAGACTTTTAAATCTTATGAGCCGTGAGGGTCCCATAAGAGAGTTCTCCTTACGAGTCGTGAGGATCCCGCAAGTGTAATTTCTCCTTAGGAATCGTGAGGATCCCTAAGTGTATTGTTCCCTTGTGAGTCGTAAGGATCTCACGCAGGTGGTTTCTCCTTACGAGGTCGAGAGGACCCTGTAAGTGTTTTTTAATGAGGCTGCGCCCTTTCGGGTTTTCACAAACACTCGCCGGTAGCCCTGTTGTTTTTACTCACGGAGCCCTTTCGGGTTTTCATCCGTGCCCATTTTGCTTATGAACATACCGTTTTTTTTATTCTCTCTTTTTTAATTCTTTTTATATAACGAGGTCGCGCCCTTTCGGGTTTTCACAAACACTCGCCGGTAGCCCTGCTGTTTTTACTCACGGAGCCCTTTCGGGTTTTCATCCGTGCCCATTTGCTTATGGACATACCGTTTTTTTTGTTTTTTTACGAATCTGTGCCCTTTCGGGTTTTCACAAACATCGTCGGTAGTCCTGCTGTTTTTACTCACGGAGCCCTTTCGGGTTTTCATCCGTGCCCATTTTGCTTGTGGACGTACCCCTTTTTATTATTTTTTTTCTTTTTTTTTTACACCACGTCGGCCTGGGGATGCCGCGGGTTGGTAGTAGTTTAACGACGTTTCGGTCATTAACCTGAATGCGATTACGCAGCTAGATTTAGCCGCAAATCTTCGCATGTTTTTGTGTCAGAGGTGGATTCCTTGAAGAGAGGGCCGAGGGCGATTTCTTCGTCAGAGTCGCTTCCAAAGGTGATAACTTGCGATCCCTTGGTGTCGGCTATGTGACAGTTGCCAGCAGCTCTTTCACGCTCATCTGTCGTGCTTTTCTGTTCCCGACGATCCTCGCGCTTCACTCGTTGAACGTGTCATTGATGGACAACATATCCCTGCCACCAGTTTTTAAAGGCTATGCACTCCTCGGTAGGGTGTGCAATCCTCTGATGGTATAGGCAGAAGTTAGGATGTATTTCCGCTTCATCAAGACGTATATTGCCAGGGGAATTTCCTTTGAAAGAGGGCAACTTCATTCCTATTGCCAGGGCCCTAGCGAATCGTTTCCTTACTTTAAGCTTGCTTTTGCTGGCGATAGGGATGCTTTGCTCCAGTTGGGATGTCTTGACATTTTCCTCCAGTCGTCGGCGTTTGACTTTTTCGAATACAGCCAGTTCACGCTCTCGATTAGCTTTGCTTTTCTGATGGACCTCGTTTAGGAATGCATCAATCATTTCGTCTGATGGTTCTAAAAGTTCAGGCTCAGGATTTGCCCCCGGTTTTCCCGCGTCAGGAGTTTCTTCACTGTCTATCGACGAGTGAGAGATTACATGGCAACTTGCTACGTAATCCTCAGATTCGTCTGACGATTCTTTTCCATCATCTCCGTCTTCAAGGACGTGGCTAAGTAATTCTTGGAGCATGATTGGATTTCGCGCCTTCTGGTTATACTCTTCCAGCGCGTCGATTTGTTTCTGCAGGTCCGTGCGCTTGTCGCCAGGCTTCAGGGACTTTTTGGATTTCTTCTTCTTCTTCGAAGATTTCGACGGCTGGGTGTGCGAGCTTTGGCTATCGCCACTGATCTTTGGAGTTGGGTGCGGTTTTAGCATCCCTTCGATGATTTGGGGTTCTAGCGGATTCTTCCACCTGATCGCCGGACATGTCTGGAGATCATTCAGCATCTTTTTGGTTTTGGCCGAAAGGGCCACCTCCCATGGGGCTTCTTCAACAAAAGAGCACGATGCCCCCGGCGTGTCCACCTTTTTAGGAGCATGAGGTTGTGGAGGGTTCACCTTCCAGTTTTCGGATAATGCGAACTTGCCTTGTTGGTACTGATCTTCGATCCATCCCTTAAAGACGAAGCAATCTTCGATTGGATGGCTTACCGCTTGGTGGTAAGGGCAGTAATTAAGATCGTTGACATCGCCTGGCTGCAACGGACGTTTTGGACTCAGCAGATTGATGAGTCTGTTGCGCACTGCCGGCTCGAATAGTCTCCTTGTTTTATTCTGAGGAAACGAGTAAAGACGTCCCAGTCTCTCCTCGAGGGATGGGCGTGGACGCACGTTGTTTTGGCGAACAACCAGCTTTGAGTTGCTCGGCTGTTGTTGAGTATTGGTGATGACGATCGCTTTCCCTTTTCCTTTCTCATTTCGAGAGTCTAGCTTTGGAGGAGACGGTTTATGTCCCATCTGATCTATTTGGGCCAACTTGTCGATCAAGTCCTGGAAAGTAGTTGTCTTGAAGAACATCATGAATTATGAAATGGTCGCTTCCGGATCAAGAGTGCCCACGAACATGCCCACCGTCGGCGCTTCTTCGATCCGCTGTTCGCATTTCGACCATAGATTCCGCCATCGGATAGCGTACTGGACCCACGTCTCTCCTGGCTTCACCCTGGCATTGATCAGTGCTGTTATCGGGGTGCGTTCGCTAGCACTCGCGAATCTTTGTGTAAACAATAGCTCCATATCCGCAAATATTTTGACAGAGTCGTTAGGTAGCCTCGAATACCATTCAAAGGCCGTTTCTGCTAAGCTGCCGACGAATTGGCGAAGCAATAGTTTGTCATCGCCTCCAGTGTTGCCGCATAAGGCCCTCAATTGAGCGATGTGCTGATGTGGATTCCCTATCCCCTTATACACGTGGAATTTAGGGATCGTATATCCCGGCGAGTAACTGATTTGGTCATACCAGCCCGGATAGGGCCGTCCGGTTCTAACAATTTGCCCAGCCGCTTCATTCGCCTGATGAACTCGTATCTGCTGAGCAATATAATCATCCAGGACGGCCTTGGAGATAGTTTCCTCCTTGGCTGCTGAAAGAGCCGGAGGAGGATTAGATGTCTCCCCTCTACCGTCTTCAATAATGATCGGAGGGTCTTCAGCTGGAGGGTCCGGCTGTAACATCATCCCTACCATATCTTGGAAGAGGAGCGCCATTTATTCTATGTTGGCAGCTTGTTCTGCTGCTTCTCTGTCCTTCTTTTCGAGGACTCTGCGTAGGAAGTCAGCGTCAGTTTCTTGTTCGTGACACTGTTCTGATGATACCTCGGAGCTTTCTTTTGGCCCGGTGAGTGCGGCCATTGCATTCATCATTTCCTGAAGCTTCTGTTGTTGCTCCTGGGCTTTGGTCACGGATCGAGTGAGCGGTCGGTGACTCGTCGAAGCACGGCTTTCCTCCTTTCCGGAAGCCATATAAACAGCATGCACCACTATGCCCCCGGACTTGAGGCATTTGTGCTCAGCGCTTTTACGGTTCGCCATATTCACAGAGGCTTTTTGCGGCCTCCTTTTCTTTTGAGTGATTGACGTTGAGGGAGCCGTTGCAGTGGGCACCCAGCCAGCTGTTGCTTTTTCTGGCTTGACAGAGTAGTCCTTCTCCTGCCGAACCTCTATCTTTTTCTGTCGGCGGAGATAGTCTTGATCTATTACGGAGTCTTGGACTTAACGCCAGACCTTGTAAATTTTAGAGGACAGCCGTTGAGGGGGCTGCTCCAGCTTCACCTTTAGGGAATTATCCACAGGTGTAGGAGATCTTTTCAATACGGCAGTTGGCGAGTTTTTGTGCACCCTTCTTAGCGGTTCAAAGCTATTCCCGGTCGGAACAGCAGCATTGATTTCTACTATCGGAGCTAGCGGAGTTATCCCAGAAGGGGAGTTGCCCCCGGCCTTCCTTGCCCGGCGCCAGTCATGACGGCGAGCATGTCGCGCGATTGGAGTCGGTTTAGCCGTATGGGTGACCTCCTTATGCCCCCTGTGTTTGTCAGAATTTGCTAGTATCAGCCTTTTAAAGACCGACATCCGTTGAATGGGGACAGCCAGCCTATCAAAAGCAGACTTCCGAATAGGGGAAGCAACCTTGGTGATTTCGCCTGGAACGGGAGCAGAAATAGTCAGTCTTGTGAAGACCGACCCTGTGGTAAGAGAAACCGCCTTGATGATTTTAGGAGCAGGGATGGCTATCCGCTTCGGGATAACACCTTTTGGTATTGCAGGCTTCTTCATGGGCCCGTTGGAGCTCTGGCCTAGTCTGTTAAAAACTGAGGCAATGGAGTTGGGCGACCCATTGAGTGGGGCCGCGGTAGTTGTAAGCCGATCAAAGACCGAATTCATTGGAGCTTCTTGCGACGACATAGGGGCGTTGAAGCTCATTGGTGGGAGCATGGTCCCAAAGAATAGCCCAATGGTGGTCCGAGTCACCTTTTCCACTGGCATAGCGAAAATGGAGGCCGCTTGGGGCCCGTAAGTCACTCCTCCGGACGGGACGGAGCGAGAGTTGCAGTTGCAGGTAATGCAGTTTGAAGCCATTGATCTTCTATTTTCTGCACGGAGCAAGACACCGAATCTAAGTACTTTAAATCCACAGGCAACCACAGCAAACCGCAATTCGTTCGCGAACACGACACACGAAGTGTGGAGTGGAAAGAGGAAGAGGTCCCACCGGGCGTGCAAGAATCTGTTCCCCTCCGAAAGACGCGGTGGAGACGCGATGTACGTCTAGGCCTGTGATTCGGGGCAGATGCAATTTGATTTTATCCGTCTACCTCTCCGAAGATGCCAAGTTGGTTTATAGCACAATGTATCGAAGGTTTAAACGAATGCGGCCGATGTAGCAGACTTCGTCAGATTCCCCCTCGCTTGAGGTTTTTTTGATTATGGGGACGCTCTTCCCTGCAGGCGCAAGCCCCTGCAGTTAATTACGCTACCACATCGCGGTAACAACTTTCTCCTTCTCCAGCTGGTCACTTCGTGTCGTGGGTGTTTGTTTTGTTTGTGGTTGCCCGTGGATTGTATACGGAGACTAATTTATGTTGTCGCCCGTAGGACGTGGATTGGTCCAAATCCGTATTTTCTTAGATTTGGGTTTGGGATTTTGGTTTAAGGATACGTTAGCCATATTTGAGGCTAAGATCAACTTAAACGTTTGTTAAGGATACGTTAGTCTAATTTGAGACAAAGATCAGCTTAACAGGATCATTTAGATCCGACAAAAGAGCATTTGGGCGCTCTATTGTTCTAGTTTAGGGACATAGTGGTCAATTGCCAGTTTAAGGACATGGTGGTCCATTGCCAGTTTAGGGACATGGTGGTCCATGGAATGTATGGCCGTCGGGACCCGTCACCTCTCTGAAGACGTTGAAGGATTACAACGACAGATATCAGAGGAGTTCAGAGATGTACCATTGAACCAAAATTGGTTGGGAGATCTCACTACTACAATAAGGGGTTGCCTCTATTGTAGTGAAATCCGTAGGGGCAGATTTATTTTGGCCTTACGGATTAATCCGCAGGGCTATAGGGTTACCCCTACGGTCCTTACAGATTTATATAAAAATTATTAAATCTTAAATTGTTGTTTGCCCCTACGGAGCCGTAAACCAAGAACCTACGGACTTATCCCTAGGGGTATCTAAACAGGGATTTAAATTAAAAGCTCAGATCGATCCCTACGCTCATTATTCCCAATTTATCTCGCGCGAACAAAAAATTCCCAAACCCTCGTTCCCGCCGATCGATCGTCGTTCTCGTCATCGCCGGCGCCGCTGATTCATCGTGGCCACCGCCTGCTTTCGTCGTAGCCACCACTTGCTTTCGTCGTCGCCGGCGCCGGCTCATCGGAGTTCTCGTCGTCGCCTCTGCAGAGGTAAGGAATTCTTCAATTTATCCAATTTTTTATTGGGGGTGCGGCTGGGGCTGCGGGCTGGGGCTAGGGCTGGGCTAGGGCTAGGGCTAGGGCTAGGGTTGGGGCTGGGGCTCGGGCTGCGGCTAGGGCTGTGGTTGGGGTTGGGGCTCGGGCTCGGGCTGCAGCTAGGGCTGTGGTTGGGATTGGGGCTCGGGCTCGGGCTGCGGCTAGGGCTGTGGTTGGGGTTGGGGTACTGGGGCTCGGGTTGGGGTTAGGGTTAGGGTTAGGGTTGGGGCAGGGGGTTGCGGCAGGGGGTGAGAATTTTTCTAGGTTTCTTTTAAAGCTTGTGAAGGAAATTTTGAGCCCCGAAAAAATGAACATTTCTAATAATTTTGATAAGAGACAAGGGAGCAATAAAGTTTTGTTTTCTATTTGTCTAGATTCAAATGTCTACTTATATATATATATATATATATATATATATATATATATATATACAATCTCAATATTCGTGGCATGTTGGTTATAAATTTCTCTCTCTGTTGAGATATATAGCCTACTTCAGCACATAGCTAGGTATGCGATAAAATTATTTTTGATAAAACAATGCATGATATAATATGGAAATATATTTGTTTCTTAGCTTCAATCATACAAACGTGTTCCAAATTAACGTAATTCAAATAGCAATTCCTTGGAATTTTTTAGTCCAGAGAATCTTGATCGAGTCTCAGGATCATATTGATTCAACAAAACGCATCCACTTGCAATGGTACTTAATTCACCATTTACTAGTTATGTTACCTGCATTGAATTAGCATGTCATGGTTATCATATTTGACTTGTATTGTTGCACTTTGTGCAGTTAAGGCTGAATCAGAACAGACTTACCATCAGAGAATCTTACAAATCCTTGACCAGCTTGAAGCTGAGGTAATCAAACAAACCACTTTTCTGTTTAGCCCAAAACTAAGGCTGCTTTTTGCAGGCATTAGAAATAAATGCAAGTTAAGTTCTGCCGAGTAATTTGCCAACAATTTTTGCACATCTCTATGTTTGATAAACAAATGGCATCAGAGCGGCCAAGAATTGAAGCATGTCCAAGCCCAGTTCTGTAGGTTGTACATTCATATCAGGCTGAGTCAGATGTGGAGCTTAACTTGTCTCTTGTAGACTATGCCGTAGTTAGAAAGGTACTACTTGTTTTCATTTTGTACTTCTAGCTTACAAATCCTAAGCCCAATGTTTTAGTTCACTGTGTTAGATAGTAAAAGATCACTCTGCACATTTCCGTAGGAATTTGTCTTTTAGATGTTTTTCTGAGTGTCACATCGTTCTCACCCAAGTTTGTAAGCCATGTTCATTATTCTTTCAATTCTTTTAACTTGAATATGCCAGTTATTGTTCCGTTTACTATAAAGTTGCAACAAAGAGTCTCTGTTAGCACTTCCATGTACCATTTACATGTTTTTATCATATCCACTCCTATCTATCCAGAAAGTCAACATTTTCTGGTATTTGTTTTCAAAAAGAAAAGATAAGAAAGGAAAAGATATTTGTCCGTCTCATATTTGAGCCATACTTTTGATTTTCTTGCAGATTCTGGGTTGATTTTCTGTGATAATTCATAAACATAGTAATATTTGTAATGTTTCTTCTTGTTAGTCTAGCTTTCCTCTTATGAATGCCAACACTGTTTTTGCCCTCCTTTTCTTCGGGGCACATGATATCTTGCACCTCTCCTCTCGAAAACTTATTTCTCTTTTATTTTCTATATCTTTATTTTATTTTATCTTATTTGCTACGCTTTGTTTTGTTTTATTATATTTTTCCTCTGCTAATTATATTCTTCTAGATCATGTTTGCCTAATCTATCCGAGGCTTAGCATAATCTAGTTGCGATAAACAATTCCATCTTCTGCTACTATGGTGGCACTGAGAAACTTCCATTTAGAAATGACAGCACGTACTTTGTGGAAGTACTGTACATAAGTAAAACCACAACGGGCATGACAAATTTGTTGACCAGGTTCCGATTACTGTGTGAAAGTTGTTCGGATGAAATTCTAATTCTGGTAGAATTGAAACCGATAACCGGTTCATATGGTGATTTAGGCTGCTTCAGTGATATTTGTGCCTACATTGATGCCTCAAGCAACGAATCAATGATGTGGATCACAAACTAATTAAATAAATTTTGAATACCAATCTGGACTGGGATTTGTGATTGGGGAGAAGTTTGTGTGCTCATGGGCATGACACAAGTCGGGAAAAGTACAACTTACAACGATCGTGTTCCAAATTAACGTAATTCAAATAGCAATTCCTTGGAATTTTTTAGTCCAGAGAATCTTGATCGAGTCTCAGTTCCATATTATTGCTAGTGGATGCGTTTTGTTCAAAGAGTCTTTTCCTTTTAGTAATTTTCCTCTTTAGGGAGTTTTCGACATTGAAATCTCACTAGTTGATAATGTTAAATGAGTTCTAGTCCTAGTTTGCTACATTTTTTTTATATATAGTAGATGGTGATACTTCTTTAAGTAAAAACAACCCTACACTTAAGCGAAATCATAAATCGAAACACACATATATAGAATACAACTCATACATGGGTATCCTCAAATCTAACTTTAATTATCGATAATTTATTCTTTTCAACGACAAACGCACACATAAAGCATATACACGGATTTTCTCCTTTGTCAGTAACCATCCCGTTCTTAGATTTCTCGATATAGTCGTCATAACCTACAATTTATATGATACAGTCTAACATGGCCCATGAGTACGTCAGGGTTATGGACTGGATGTATGTGAATTGGCAACAACGTATGCAACCTAAGTTTGTCACTGGAGTTTCTGCTTTCATTGAATTTGCACGCGCACTTAAAATAACAATCTTTATACTAAAAAAATTATGTATGTTATTACTTAGTAGTTTATGGTTTTTAGACGCAAAAGTCATTTGAGAAATACTTTTCCTACCCACTATTAATCCATATTCTCAATATAGTCATTGAATTTGCACGCGCACATAATAAGAAGGAGAAGACAGTAATGTGGCAGAAGAAGAAGGAGAAGACAGTAATGTGGCAGAAGAAGAAAAAAATGACATTCCTTGTTCTCTGTTTTAGCATCAATCTTCTGATATGAACTAATGATGGCTTTCACATTGGCTTTTCGTTTTAGAGACTTCTTAGTGTCCAATAGAAAGTATACATCAGATTTGTGCAGGTCAGGTTCTTCTATGACTTTCAAGAGTCTTAACTGATTCTGTAAATTACACCCTAGTTGGGTGATACTTTTACCACTTCTCACTGCAGGTGCGCTCTCTAATATCCATTTTGAATGTAATATTATAAATATTCAAAATGGATATTAGAGAGCGCACCTGCAGTGAGAAGTGATAAAAGTTTCACCCAACAAGGGTGTAATTTACAGAATCAGTTGAGACTCTTGAAATTCATAGAAGAACCTGACCTGCACAAATCTGATGTATGCTTTCCATTGGACACTAAGAAGTCTCTAAAGGGAAAAGCCTATGTGAAAGCCATCATTAGTTCATATCAGAAGATTGATGCTGAAACAGAGAACAATGAATGCCATTTTCTTCTTCTTCTGCCACATTACTATCTTCTCCTTCTTCTTCTGCCACATTACTGTCTTCTCCTTCTTATTATGTGCGCGTGCAAATTCAATGACTATATTGATAATATGGATTAATAGTGAGTAGGAAAAGTATTTCTCAAATTGTTTTTGCGTCTAAAAATCATTAACTACTAAGTAATAGCATACATAATTTTTTTAGTATAAAGCTTGTTATTTTAAGTTTTCCCTTATAGAGATATGATCTAACTGCCTTTATAAACTATAAGTGTGCAGAAAATTATGATAAGAAACCATAAGAAAGGGTCGTAGCCATGCATAACCTTGAATCTACATACCAAATCATGCACAAGCATGCAATTATTGTCACCTTGCCTTGGAATATAAAATATCTTGGAAGACTATAAGCGAGCATTTAAATCATGATAGCTTTTGACTTCAACATATATTTTTCTCAAGTACCATGAAATATACTTCCTCCGTATAAACCGTTTTCAGAAAGATGGATTAACAATGACAAATTATCCATTGTGGCTCACTAGGTTAGCATTTTCTTTTCTATTGACCATCTTACTAATCTGATTGGTAAATTTATTCGGAACCGGCTGCGAATCATTAAAAGACATATATAAGAAAGAAAGCTAAAATACAGATATATAGCATACCGATACATCGAAACTTCAAAGTTGCGATGACAATCCAGAGATATTTATTTCTACACACGTGGTGCGCGTGCGAATGCGTCAGGTATCATGGACAAATATTTGAGAACATGGAAAGTATTATTAGTATAAAGTAATTAAAGCTTTTAAACACGTTGGGTAGATATTTTCTTAGTTGATGCAATCATATCATGAGAACTAAATTTAAGCTATTATACATATGCATATGTATTTTTCTAACCTAATATATCACACACACACACACACACACACACACACACACAGAGAGAGAGAACACCAGTTTGGTAGAGAAATCAGATAGCAGGACCCTGAAGAAATGGAGTCCATAGCATTGCTCATCATCATCATCCATGATCCCTTTGAAAAAATATTATCAAAAGGGATCATGGATGATGATGATGAGCAATACTATGGACTCCATTTCTTCAGGATCCTGCTACCTGATTTCTCTATCAAACTGGTGTTCTCTCTCTCTCTCTGTGTGTGTGTGTGTGATATATTAGGTTAGAAAAATACATATGCATATGTATAATAGCTTAAATTTAGTCATCATGATATGATTGCATCAACTAAGAAAATATCTACCCAAGGTGTTTAAAAGTTTTAATTACTTTATACTAATAATACTTTCCATGTTCTGAAATATTTGTCCATGATGCCTGACGCATTCGCACGCGCACCACGTGTGTAGAAATAAATATCTCTGGATTGTCATCGCAACTTTGAAGTTTCGATGTATCGGTATGCTATATATCTGTATTTTAGCTTTCTTTCTTATGCATGTCTTTTAATGATTCGCAGCCGGTTCCGAATAAATTTACCAAGCAGATTAGTAAGATGGTCAATAGAAGAGAAAATGCTAACCTAGTGAGCCACAATGGATAATTTGTCATTATTAATCCATCTTCCTGAAAACGGTTTATACGGAGGAAGTATATTTCATGGTACTTGAGAAAAATATATGTTGAAGTCAAAAGCTATCAAGATTTAAATGCTCGCTTATAGTCTTCCAAGATATTTTATATTCCAAGGCAAGGTGACAATAATTGCATGCTTGTGCATAATTTGGTATGTAGATTCAAAGTTATGCATAGCTACGACCCTTTCTTATGGTTTCTTATCATAATTTTCTGCACACTTATAGTTTATAAAGGCAGTTAGATCATATCTCTATAAGGGAAAACTTAAAATAACAACCTTTATACTAAAAAAATTATGTATGCTATTACTTAGTAGTTTATGGTTTTTAGACGCAAAAACAATTTGAGAAATACTTTTCCTACCCACTATTAATCCATATTCTTAATATAGTCATTGAATTTGCACGCGCACATAATAAGAAGGAGAAGACAGTAATATGGCAGAAGAAGAAGGAGAAGATTGTAATGTGGCAGAAGAAGAAGAAAATGGAATTCATTGTTCTCTGTTTCAGCATCAATCTTCTGATATGAACTAATGATGGCTTTCACATAGGCTTTTCCCTTTAGAGACTTCTTAGTGTCCAATGGAAAGCATACATCAGATTTGTGCAGGTCAGGTTCTTCTATGACTTTCAGTCTCAACTGATTCTGTAAATTACACCCTTGTTGGGTGATACTTTTATCACTTCTCACTGCAGGTGCGCTCTCTAATATCCATTTTGAATGTAATATTATAGATATCCATGCCTGTTTATGTCAAAATTACTTATATTGTCAATGTTTGATTGTCTAGTTGTTGGTGATACGTCCATATCAGGGACAGAGGCCACTCCCGTTCCTCCAGGTAAGTTTATATATCATATAGGGCATGTATATTGATTTAGAATGCTATATCATAAATACACACACATTCCTTTTGCTCTTAATAATTTTTATTATTGTCTAGCTGTAGGTTGTAACAGTAGTTGACAATAAAATTTGTCATCCTAGAAACTATGATTTTTATATGTGCTCGCATGCGGGAATGATTGAAAGTCGTGGACCTCGTTTAGTCGTCCAACTCATTATCATGGGCTGCTTGATGAGATTAGATTTGCGCCTGATGATCTACAAGAGCTTGTTCACTCCCTGTCATATGTGTAAGCAGCGCTATATGCGAGTTTACCTTGTTAATATGTATGTACTGAAATTAATTAATATTATTCAAATTTTGATACATGCAGATATCAGAGGAACACATCTTCTATCTCTGTAGGTAAGGCTTTGAATTTGTTGATTTTGGTATTTCTTGTCAATTTTATAGACTAGTATGTGCTAAATATAATGTTCTGACAGTTGCTAGGGGGAAGGCAGCATTCGAGGCTGCTGACCCCAGTCCTGGACGCCGCACACGGACGGCACCACGGAGGTTCGGAGAGAGGCCGAGGACTGGGCTCTAGCAGGGCCCATATGAGGTTGGACTCCACCCCGGTGGTTACTTCCTCCGTTTCCAGTGAGCGACGTATCCAGCAGGAACTGGAGAGCTTGAAGGCCACCGTTCAGGAGTTGAAGGAGATGCTGGTATGTATACTACTTAATAGTAAAATATCATGTCATATTATAGATATCAACATATCCAATATCAGTACGTAGCCTGAGCTTATTTGGTTGTAAACTTAGGTTTTATTAATCATACATGTACATATCTAATTAAAATAAACTACAGTTTTCCAAACTAGATATCCAAATGGGGTTTCGAAATAACTCGATAATGATAAGAATTCGAATAAAACAGAGTTCTTACACGCTTATTGCACACGTTAGGTCCAGACGCGACGGGGTAGGCGCAAGATTCTAGCGTTTATCAGAGGTGGAGCTGGACCGAGCTAGGCTAGCATTTTGATTCTTATTTTTTGAAACATGTATTTATTTATATGATACATATTGTACTACATTTTGAAACATTTTGGGCGATATTGATTTTGGTTTATATTTATATCATATTCAGTTTTTTGGTTTCTTTTGTATATTATATGCGTGAGATGTGAATATGAATACTGCGATATATGTTGTGTGATGATTAATTTTATATTTGATTGATGTATATATTATTGTGCACAGGGCGGGAAAAAATCTAGCAGCCCATTTTTTAAAAAAAAATACAGATATTGTGTACCTACGGATTAATCCGTAGGTTCACATGTTGCCCCTACGGCTAAACCCGTAGGGGCACAATAACAGCAGTAACTGATATTTTCCCCCTGATCGCAGTACCAGGGGTTGGTAGTGCCCCTACGGACACAACCGTAGGGCCAACAGCCTAGCCCCTACAGGGTTATCCGTAGGGGCCAAATATCAGGAATCCTAATATATGGCCCCTACGGATAGGTACCTACGCGTATATCCGTAGGGGTTAGAGCATGCCCCTACGGTTATGTCCGTAGGTACAGTCAATATATTAAAAAAACCATAAATAATATAACTTTTTTTTACCCTACGCATTACTCCGTAGGGGCAACAGGACCTACACAGATATCCGTAGGGGCAAGAATTTGCCCGTAGGGGCAAGTTCAGGGCTTCAACTTGCACCTGCGGCCTTTGCACCTATGGGATATTTTTTAGCCCCTACGCATATGCCCGTAGGGGCAGTGGGTTGCCCCTACGGATAAATCCGTAGGGGCAACCCTTATTTGTAGTAGTGTCTATAGTCCAATTTGGGACTAAAGTATGTTTGAAGGTTTATGAGCATATGCGCTCGGTTGAACATTTTATTGTTCTAGCTGTTGAGCCTTTATTTGAGCTTAGCCCTTTTATAATGCATAGCATTAGGCTCTGCCCCCTTTTTTTTAATAATGCACAGCATTTACAGTTGGCCTGTTAGGCCTTTACTTGGGCTCTGCCCTTTTAAATAATGCATAGCATTCAGTGCGCCACGTGGCTTGTCAGGCGCTTTGCGCCAATTAAAGAGCGCAAGGCGCTAGCGCATGTGGAGGTGACACGTGTCACGCTCTGGTGAGCGCAAGTCTGTTAGCGCAGTGTAGTGCGCCAGTGCGCTGCGCTAGTGCGCTGCTGACACGTGGCGCGCTCTGGTGAGGTGCGCCAATCCAAGAGCGCAGCGCTCTGTTTTTAGGAGCGCAAGGCACAGATCATTCTGTGGTTGACACGTGGCGCATTCTGGCGCAGTGCGCCAATCCAGGGAGCGCAAAGGCGCAATTCAAAAGTGCAAGGCACTGTCCAAGTTTCTCTTGTTCTAAAGAGGTTCTACCTCAGAATTCGAGAACCAATGGTTCTGATTCTCATCAAAAGGCAATGCCTTTATATAGATCAAAAGATCTAATAATGAAGTAAATTACTTCTTTTATCTTTTATGATTGGATCTTTTGATCTTTTTCTTTTTATTGAAGATCTTGATCTTGTTCTTAGATTTTTGATCTTTTTAGAAGAAATTCTTCTTTTTTCAAAGGTTTACCTTTTTTTCTCTTTGAGTTTTTCTCAAAGGTTTTAGAGGAGCTCTGTATATCTGAGACTTGGAGTCTAGGGGCCTTTATATAGGGCCAATTAGTTTGTTAGGTTAGTTGCAGAGATCTTTCTCTGATTGTTCTGGGGATATTTCCCCACCGTTGGATCTTTGATCCTAAGGCCTCTGTTTTACAGAAGATAATCTTCTTGTTTTAATAAGATTAAAAAATCTTTCTAGAATTTTAATTCTGATTAAATAATTCATTATTTAAGTATTAGTGCTGGCACAGTTGGTGCAAGTGCATCTGCGCTTGACACGTGTCGCGCAGCGCAGAGCGCAGCGCAACTGCGCTAGCGCACCTACGCTGACACGTGTCGCGCAGCGCAACTGCGCTAGCGCACCTGGGCTGACACGTGTCGCGCAGCGCAGAGCGCAGCGCAACTGCGCTGACACGTGTCGTGCAGCGCAGAGCGCAAGTCATCTGAAGCGTTGCTTCCTTTATTTTTAAAATTTAAATTTTAAAACAGAGCCTTGCTCTGATTGGGAGAAATGGAAGCGTTGCTTCATTTCCCGCCTTGGAATTCGAACAGAGCTTTGCTCTAATTGGGGGAAAGAATACGCGTTAGTATTCAGCACTGAAGCAGTTCTTCTTTTGGAAATAGAACTCTCTTCTCTCCGAGTAGCGGTTCGATACGAGCTAACAGATGACGAAAATGCCCATTTTCGTCTTGAGGAGCTCAACGCCCTCGATGAAACTCGCCTCATGGCGCAGCAAAACGTAGAAGCTTACAAGGTAAGGATGACGCTCTCATACGAAAAACTGAGTAGGCCAAGAACATTTCGCCAAGGCATGTTAGTTATATGTATGCCCTAGATGCCATTATTGTACATATGATGTATATTATAGTGGATGCTGGGACATATATAGGGAGGACTTTCTTGCTCGACATGATAGTATGCTATCTGTTTGCTTTTTATCTTAACATGTACACTTATTTTCTCTCTGTTACATGTTGATAAAGCCCTTAGGATGTGTACTTGGCTTCCAGGATTATGATAGAGATCATACTAGTGGGGTCTGGGTAGTCTGTGAGTACATCCTTTAATTGTTCCTAGTCGTGGGAGTATCGAGACGGGGCATCGATATTCTAGAGTAGACGAGCGTATACGCTTCTTGACCCATATGATGCGCGATGGATGATCCCACATCCATTGGTGTTTGACATTAGAGAGGGTATACGGGTGCTTAATGGAGACTGGGTACACTGAACAGGACTCGCCGAGAACTCCTAGATGGTATTATACCTTAGGTCAGATAGCAGTTCTCTGGTGATACTGGTATAGGTTAGTCTGTCAACCCGAGATTGTCATAGAGTCTTGTGTGTCTCCCACTGTGCTTTGATTTCCACCCTACCACGGCTCTACTGAGTCGTGCAAACAGGTGGTTTTTAGGTACAGTCCCGAGTCACATGGAGGCAATGAGCAATGCGAGGGGATTTCGTCTCTCCCGGTATTGGGGATTGATGTTGCGCTATGCTCAATTGGCCGTAACAGGAAATCTCTGGCCAGGGTTGCTGAGATTTACTGACAAGTGTTATCGGTAGTTTCTCGAACCGCTATGGGCCTCACATCGGCATGACTTATCGGGCTATTGGGGTCTGACGTTTTACCATCCCCAGGCTGGATATGCGACATATCAGACGAAGAGACCGGACTATACAGTAGTGTTACTTATTGGATTCACATGAGTATGAGCAGGCTTGCTTGTTGATCCTCTGATCGCTCAATACCGGGTGTCCGTTACGTTTAGCAGACCGCTGAGGGCTTGTGGGTGACTGATATAATCACCACCTACTGCTGGCATATTGACGAGTCTTTAGAGTCCTACACAAAGGTTTCCTGGCACAGGCGAAACGAATTAGGAGCATATATATGATATGTACGGGACTGAGATTAATAAGTGTATATGATGTTGTATCCTAATCTCGCGATATATGGTATCGTTCGGTTATATGTGATATAGCCGGGTTGTCGAATCAAGTGTTGATTTGATAAGTTGATACATATGATATTAGTCGGTTATATGTGATATAGCCGGATTATTAAATCAAGTGTTGATTTGATAATTTAATGTATAATTATATATTTGATATATTAACATACATTAACTAATATTAGCTCACTTAAATATTTCTTTTTCTCACTTGTGACACATTTAATATATATGTGATATATGTTATTGTGTCATGCTTATTTATATATGCAACATGGGTGTATGAGACTCACACCATGCTTATCATAATGGTAGGTTATTATTTATTTTAAGCAATTCAAAATTAGTTGGCAATTGTCATGCATGGAAGCTTGGAGAAGCTTAAAGCATATTTGACTTAGTCCACTAATTTTGTCTCACTTGAGATATTTATTAACCCAACCATTATTTTAAACAATGGTTTAGCCCCTACAAGAGTTAGTATGACATATTATCTCACCATGGTTTCTATTCTCACATAATTGATTCACCATTTCATTCTCCACTTCATCTTCTTCTTCATCTCCAAAAAAGCTTTCTAGGTTTTGAGGAGGTGAAGAATCCTAGTGAGAAAAATAAATCTAAAGTGAGCAAAAATCCTACTTCATCATCCTCTACTAGACTGGCTATTTAGTTTAGGGTGTTTGCTTCACTAATCCCTCATTAGTGAAGAGATAGCGTGGGTTAGAGTCTCCTCGACATAGATCATCTTCGGCCTCGAAGACTTCAAGCATGCTCGTTCATTTTGCTTTGTGAAGCCTATCTTGAGTCTAGAAGATCACTACTTGGAGCGAAGGGACTTATACACGGAACTATTGAAGTGAAGGACCGGTCTACAAAGTTTTATTCCTTGTTCACTTTCTATGTAAAGTTGTTTACATTCTAGTTAGCTCCTAAAACTCTAGCTAGATCCTTGGTTAGGTTATTTGGCACACTAGAAATTTTAAAATACGGTATGTTTGATGCCTCCCGAAACCTTGTGGTAGTGCCAAAGAACCCTACAGGGAGAACTCGTGCTAGTCGTCAAAACACCTATGATCCCCAATCGTACAAAACGGGGGAAATTCGAGCCAAACTATAAAAGCCCGCACATCATAGACAAGGTCTACCAAGGTAGGGCCTATTTGCTCATGGATATGCATGGCGAAAGACCTTTCCGGCCAATAAACGGACGATTCCTCAAGAAATACCATGCTTGACGAGTCACGACATAGGTCAATGATAGATGACGACGCTCGTGGCCGCTCGCTATCTTTCTGAGTCGAAACTCTAAGTGGCATTCGGAAAAACTTTGATTCAAACATGGCGACAACGGACCATAATTTCCTTAAACTAAAACTTCACCTCAAAAATGGTGATAATGGACCACTGCGTCCTTAAACTGGCAACGGACCGAGATGCCTCTAAACTAATAATGGAACGGAATGTCCTAAAACTAGTGCGCTGCCTCAAATATGGCGCATCACCCCAAATATGACAATATCCACCCTTGAGATCTGTGTTGCAATCAAAGCTCCAATGGCGAAGACTGCAACCAAAGTCCCATTGCCAAACCGATGGGTAAGAAAAATGGTATGTCCACAAGCAAAATGGGCACGAATGAAAACCCGAAAAGGTGCCGTGAGTAAAAATAGAAGGGCTATCGGCGAGGTTGTGAAAACCCGAAAGGGCGCAATCTCGGTTAAAAAAAAATGGTATGTCCACAAGCAAAATGGGCACGGATGAAAACCCGAAAAGGCGCCGTGAGTAAAAACAGCAGGGCTACTGGCGAGCTTGTGAAAACCCGAAAGGGCACAATCTCGTAAAATTTTCACTTATGAGATCCTCTCGAATCGTAGGGAGAACTCCCCCTATGAGACCCTTACGGCTCATAGTATTCAAAGCCTTAAGCTACAGGAATTTGAACATATTCTTAAGCCATAATATCCCCCAAGTTGCCCTACAGGAAGTCCAATATTGGCCCTTGTATACAATCCACGGGCACAAATAGACGATTCCCCCCACCAAGTTCCACCAATGACGAGGAATGTCCTCAAATAGTGAACGACACTTATAAGTCCTCTCGACTTGTGAGGAGAAAACACCCAAGTAAGATCCTTACGACTTGCAAGAGAAAATACAACTTAGGAGTCCTCACGACTTCTTGGGGAGAACCTACACCTACTAAATCCTCACGACTCATAGGGAGAAATTATTTTATGAGACCCTTACGGCTAATAAAGTTAAAAAGCTTAGTAAACAGGATCCTAACCCTGTTTGCTAAGCTACCTTTGTTCAAATCAACAAATACAAATGATGATTCGCTCCTGGCAATACCCCAGTTGTAGCGATGCTGATGCCTAAATCGGTATCAAATTCCAAGTCCTCTCGAGGAAAATGATGCTTCGCTCCTGGAAATATCCCAGTTGTAGCGATGCTGAGGCCAAAATCGGTATCAAATTCCAAGTCCTCTCAAGGAAAATGATGATTTGCTCCTGGCAATATTCCAGTCGCAGCATTGCTGATGCCGAAATTGGTGTCAGGATCCAAGTTCCCGACTCACAACAAAAGTATATGCATATGAAATATCCGAAATGATGGGGCAACTCGTAAGAAAAAAAATCAGCGAGAAAAAATATGCATACGAAACAGCCGAAATGATTGGGAAACTCGCAATAAAAAAACAGCGAGTAAAAATAAAACAATACATGGCCGAAATGATTGGGCACCGCAAAAAATATCCGAAATGATAGAGCATCGTGGAAACAAATAAAAAAACATATCAAAATGAAACTTTTCGGCCCTGCAGGTGAGTCTACACCGACTGTATACAATCTATGGGCACAAATGAAAAAGGGAACTATATTTTCCCACCAGACTCCGTCAAAGGGAGAGCCAGATCTTAATGGAGATATCTACAGCTTAGAGATCAGCCTGACATTCCTTCTAAGTGCAGACACGATGTCAACAAAGACCCTAGGGTCAAAACAAAAAAGAGTGACGGCAAAATCCTAGCTCCAAGTCTCGAAGGTTCACATACAACCTAGAGACAATCTCGACATTCTTCTCATTACAGCAGATGCAATGTCAACAGAGGCTCCAAAACAGCTACATAAAATAGGAAGCGAAGGCAAAATTCATAGATTTAGGTTCTTGATGGCAACTCAAATAAAACCCGAAAGACTATCGAAGATCATCCCACACCAGTGCGGAGTGGTTATGACTCATCGGGGCTCCCAAACTAAGCCTAATCTCAAGTAAAAAGTGACATGGCAAAATTCCTAACGCTTGCTCTTCCGTCGGTCAAACTGCCTGAGAAGATTACTTGAAGACGTATTGTCCAGATCCTGAAGGGATCAGAGACACGACAGTCGCGGGGCTACTCGAACAGCAACGTAAAGTCTGCATTTCGGAGAATGCACCAGCCAACGCGACTGTACCACATACTAAAACCCTAGTACCACAAAACCTAACGGACCTGCATTTCGGAGAATGCACCAGCCAACGCGACGGTACCACATACTAAAACCCTAGTACCGCAAAACCTAAGGGACCTCTGTCGCAAAGAGCAAGGGTTACCTATAACGTTAGGACAAGTTTTCCTATAAACCCAAGGGAGGTAAACTGAAAAAACTCCGAAATGAGTTCATAAACTAGAGACTCCGAAATGACTGAATAAGCTACAAACTCCAAAATGGGTCCATAAACTAGAGATTCCGGAATGAGTGAATAAACTACAAACTCCGAAATGAATCTATAAACTAGAGACTCCGGAATGGGTGAATAAACTACAAACTCCGAAATGAGTCCATAAACTAGAGACTCCGGAATGAGTGAATAAGCTACAAACTCCGAAATGAGTCCGTAAACTAGAAACTCCACAATGAGTACATAAACTACTTTACGCCAAGTCAAGAAATTGAAGGAAAGAGAAACGCTAGTATGAAATAAAATATGTCTTTTATTCATGAATCAAAATGAATACAAGATACTCTTATTGATGAAACAAAATGAATACAAGTCAAAAAAAGGGAGAATATACAGCGACAAAATTGTCTAAGTCGGCGGATGGTTCAATAAGCCAGCAAGTTCGTTGTTTTTCCGCTGGACTTCTGCTTCGAGCTCTATCAGTGCCGCAAGACAAGTCCCTGCCTATGTCTATTGATTCTGGTATGAAGAAAACCGACTCTCAAGCTCTTTCTCGGCGACCTTGTGGGCTTCAACCATCTCACGTGTAAAATTAACAGCTTTTTCAAGAGCCACCACCTCTGTAATGGCTTCTTGAAGCACCCGCCAAATTTCATATGCACGAGTGGTCTTGACAGTGAGCTGGGCTTGAAGCTCCTCTAAAGCCTTTGAAGCCAACTCTCTTGCCGAAAACTTCCGGTTAATCCTTTTCTCGCACGACTGGAGATTGGCCGCACATCGTTCGATCCAACCATGCAGGCTCTCCTTTACAGACAAGATGTCGGAGGGAAGGCGTATGCATTCAATCCTATGTAAACAGGCCTCCACTCTGCGATAATACTCAACCCAGGTACGCACCAATGCCTCGTCATGATAAGTGGCAAGAACAGATAAGGAAGTGTTCGCTTCAGCAGTGAATTCTTCAGCCGCGATAGAAGTACCAGCGCGAACATCTTCGATGAGAGCCGCCAGGGAATAAATTCTCTGTTTTTCCATCCTCTTAGATACGCGTCAGGCATAAGGTCTTGGTGGCATGGAGATCCGAGACTCTAATGAAGTCGGGGCTGGAAAAGCTGTTGTTCCCGCCAAAATCTTCGGGCAAGAGCTATTTGTTCCTATTTATGCCGGCTTAAGTTTCGTTTACAGATATGTGTGAAACCAAGATTATTCATATACGCACATGCACACATCAGGGGAAGAACAGGTGTTCAACGATAAAAACAAAGCATTTAATTGAACATTTTATTCTACAGGAAATAGATCACCAAACACGGAATCGAAAGTATATAGATTTACAAAACTATGGATAAAATTATCTAACTCCCACTCTGCCTTATCCACCATGAAAAAGCGATGATCTTCATGAAAAGTAGCTACCCATCGATCAGCACCGCACCCATCAGCAAAGGCAGACATGACGACCCGCTGAGCCCGTATCTGGCTTAGCAGCCGAACAGAGCGATCCCTCAGAGCTGTGGTGATCAGAAGTGCCTCGTGGAAGCACTCAATCTTGTCTTCCACAGCGTCGAGCATTGCCAGAGTCATCTCCGCCGGTGGAGGGGGAATATCATTGATCACAGACAAGAAAACCATCCAGAGCCAAATAGAGCCGATGGGGAGAGGAGATCCTATATGAGTTAAGAGCCCTTCCAGCACCATGTCGCATTGGTCATCCGAAAGAGTAGGGTTCACCAAGCGCGCAGTAAAACGAGGAATAATTTCCTCAATGGGCACCTCCCATGGCTGACGGCAAGCATGTGGGCGATTACAATCCATAGCTCTTCTCTGTTAAAATGATTCTCTGAAAATGAGAGAGAAAAGAAGTATTGCTTCAGATTATGAAGGGAGACATTTAAGTCTAGGCACAGAAAATGTTGTGCATGATGGAACTATTTCCAAGCTCTGGGAAAGAGAAGTTTGACTCAAGAAAAGCGGTGAATGAAGGTGAAAAGACACCTTCAGTAATGAGGAAGCGTCTCACGTGCAAAGCACGAGAGCGCTGAACGCCAAGAACGCCTGCGCCATGAGTCAAAGACTCTGAGGCAGCGCCTCACGTGCAAAGCACGAGAGCGCTGAGCGCCAGTGCTAATGCGTCAAAGACTCTGAAGCCGCGCATCACGTGCAAAGCACGAGAGGCTTAGCGCTAAGCGCTAAGATTCGAAGACTCTGAGGCAGCGCCTCACGTGCAAAGCACGAGCGCGCCAAGCGTAGAACTAAATGTTCTCCACCATTGGATCAAAGATCCAACTAAGATGAATAAACCATCAAATTACAGAATAAAATTCTGTTGAGAAAATACTCCTCAAATCCTTCCAAACAAGAAAGATTGTGCTCTGTAAATCAGAGCACCGTTGGATCAAAGATCCAATGGTGATTAAAAATGACCAAGATACAAAATAAGTTATGTATGGGAAAATATTTTCCCAATCTTGTTAAAAACAAGAAGATTGTCTTCTGTAAAACAGAAGCCCTAGGATCAAAGATCCAACGGTGGGAAACATCCCCAAATCAATCGGAGGAAACATTTTCTTAACTAATTCAACAAATTAGCCTCCACTATATAAAGGACTCAAGACTTCAAGTCTTGTACAGAGGAACCTCCCTCACAAACTTTGAGAAATTTCAAAAAGAAGAGGAAGCCCTCGGAAGAAGAATTTCTTCAAGGTAAATAAAACAGAGAGATAAAAGCATCTCCTAAAAGAAGAAGAACATAGTTCTTTTTCTAGATCATAGATCTATAAGACAGGGGTCTTTCACAAAAAAAGATCATAGCATCTCATCATAAAGAGGGAGGGAGAAGAACTTAATTCTCTTCAGATCACAGATCCATAAAGACAAAGTCTTTTGCAAAAAAAATAGAAGAGATCATAGCATCTCCTATTAAAATAAGAACTTAGTTCTTAGATCCACGAGACAAAATCTCTTATAAACGAGAACTTAATTTCCAGAGCACAGAATTGATCAAGAGCTCTCTGCACTCATTGGCTGGCGCTCAGCGCCAAGAGTACCACATGTTCCTTACGTGTGCGCTATTTCAAAAGAAGCGCTCCAGCGCTCCAAGTCTGGTGCTCAGCGCCCAGCGCTCCAAGGTTGGCACTCAGCGCCAAGCGCACCACGTGCTCTTCACGTGGGCGCTATTTTATAAAGAGCGCTCAGCACTCATTGACCGGCGCTCAGCGCCAAGCGCACCACGTGCTCCTTACGTGTGCGCTATCTCACAGGAAGCGTCTAAGCGCTCTAAGTCTGGCACTCAGTGCCAAGGGCGCCATGTGCTCCTCACGTGTGCGCTGAGGGAACATAAATTGTTCTTTAAATAAAGCCTCAGATCCATAATGAGTGCTCAACACTCAATAAAAAACAAAAAAAGTTGTCAGAACCCAAATCAATACTCAGCATTGTTAAATAAAAAGGGTTGAGCCCAAACAAATGTTCAGCATTTTAACTGAGTGGGCCGAGCCCAAGTTGGCCACAGACCCCTAATTCAGATTAATTGAGCCCATATGCTCATAAATCTTTTTAGCTGATCTTAGTCCCAAACTTGACTACAGATCTCCCAACCAACATTGGTTTAAGGGTACATCTCTTCATAACTCTGATATATGTCGTTGTAATTCTTCAACGTCTTCAGAGAGATAGAGGGTCCCAATAACCAATAACTCTTGGCGTATCCCCAAACGGTTGAACCAAAATCACAGACTATGACGTCTTTAAACTGGATTATGATGTCCTTAAACTTTACGGATTATGAAGTCCTTAAACTCATGGACTATGATGTCCTTAAACTTATAGACCGCAACGTCCCTAAACTAAAACAATAGAGCCCAAATGCTCTTCTGTTGGATCTAAATGATTCTGTTGAGTAGATCTTAGTCTAAAAAATTAGACTAACGTATCCTCAACAAACGTTTAAGTTGATCTTAGTCTCAAATGAGATTAACTATCCTTAAACCCAACTTAAACCCAAATCTAAGATAATACGGATTTGGACTAATCCACGCCCTACGGGCGACAAGATAAATTAGTCTCCTTATACAATCCATGGGCAACCAAAAATAAAATAAACACACACGACATGAAGTGACCATCTGGAGAAGGAGAAAGTGGTTACCGCGATGAGGTAGCGTAATTAACTGCAGGGGATTGCGCTTTAGGGAAGAGCGTCCCCACAATCAAAAACCCCTCAAATAAGGGGGAATCTGACGAAGTCTGCTACAACAGCCGCATCTGTCCAAACCTCCGACACATGGTGCCATAAATCAACTTTGCATCTTCGGAGAGGTGGATGGATAAAACCAAATAGTATCTGCCTCCAAATTCTGGCAAGACGAACCTACGTGGTTCCGTCTCCCGTTTTCGGTGGAGAACAAATTCTGGCACAGCCGGTAGGACCTTTTCCTCTTTCCACTCCACACTTCATGTGTCGTGTTCGCGAACGAATCGCGGTTTGATATGGTTACCCCTGGATTCGAGGTACTAAGATTTGGTGTCTTACTCCCGTGCAGAGAAAATGGCTTCCAACTGCACTAGCTGCAACAACAACTCCCACTCCGTCCTCGCCGAAAGAGTGACTTATAGGCCCCAAGCGGCCTCCATTTTCTCCATGCCAGTGGAACAGGTGACTCAGGCCACCACTGGACTGTTCTTCGGGACCATGCTCCCACCAATGAGCTTCAACGCCCTACTGCCATCGCAAGAAGCTCCAAAGAAGTCAGTCTTCGATCGGCTTGCAACCATCGCGACCCCTCTCAACGGGTCATCCAAGTCTAATACCTCAGCCTTCGACAGGCTGAGCCTAAGCTCAAAGGGGACCACGAAGAGGCTCGCAATACCATAGAAGGCTATCCCAGCTCCTGCTGCAATTGAAGCCGTCCAAACTGCTTCCCCTACTCGAAAGTCGGCCTTCGATAGGTTGACTATTCCTTCCCAGCGGATGTCAGTCTTTGACATGCTGGCACCAATAACAGCCTCTCCTTAAAGTAGGGGGCAGGACGAAGCTACTCCGACGATAAAGGTGATCCCAGCCGCTCGACATGCTCGACGTCGCCACTGGCGCCGAGTGAGGAAAGCTGGGGGTAGTTCCCCTTCTGGATTGACTCCACCAGCTCCGATGGTAGAAATTGACGCTGCTGTTCCAACTGGGAACAATTTTGAACCACTTAACGGGGTGCGCAGGAATTCGCCAACTGCCGTGCTGAAAAAGTCTCCTCCGCCTGCTGAAAAGATCACAAAGGCGAAGCCGGAGCAGCCCCCTCAGCAGCTGTCCTCCAAAATTTACAGGGTCTGGCGAAGGGTCCAAGACTCTGTGATTAACCAAGACTACTCCTGCCGACCGAAGAAAATGAATGCCCGGCAAAAAGAGGACCATCCCTCCGCCACGCCACGAAAGGTGTCGTCTGCACGGGTGCCTATATCAACGGCCCCCTCAACTTCAATCGTCCATTAAAAGAGGAGGGTGGAGAAGATCCTTATGCCTGCGACGAATCTCAAGGGCACTGAACCCAGACTCTCCAAGTCTGGGGGCATGGTGGTGCATACTATTTACATGGCTTCTGGAAAGGAGGATAGCCGTATCTCCACAGGCCATCGACCACTCACGTGATCAGTAACTAAGGTTCAGGAGCAACAACAATAAAAACTCCAAGAGATGCTGACAGCCATGGCCGCACTTACTGGGCCAAAAGAAAGCCCGGAAACATCATCAGAGCAGCGTCAGGAACAAGAAACCGATGCCGAATTCCTCAAAAGAATGCTCGAGAGAAAAGACAAAGAGGCCGCGGAACAAGCGGCAACATAAAACAAATGGCGCTTTTATTCCAAGATATGGTCGGAATGATGATGCAGCCGGATCCTCCAGCTGAAGACCCTCCGATTGTCCTTGAAGACGACAGAGGGGAGACATCAAACCCCCATCCTGCTTGTTCAGCAGCCAAGGAGGAGACCATCTCCAAAGCCGCCCTTGACAACTATATAGCTCAACAGATATGAGCTCATCAAGTGAGCGAAGCGGCTGGCCAAATCGTCAAGACTGGACGACCTTATCCGGGTTGGTAAGAATAAATAAAGTACCCGCCGGGATACACGATCCCTAAGTTCCACGTGTATAAAGGGACGGGTAATCCACACCAGTATGTTTCTCAATTCAGACCCCTTTACGGTAATACTGGGGGTGACGACAAACTGCTGCTTCACCAGTTTGTTAGCAGCTTATCGGAGAAAGTATTTGAATGGTACTCTGAGCTCCCGAATGACTCCGTTAATACATTTGCAGAAATGGAGCTACTGTTTACACAAAGGTTCACAAGCTCCAGCGAACGCACCCAATCACGGCATTAATCAATGCTATGGTGAAGCCTAGAGAAACATGGGTTCAGTATGCAATCCGGTGGCGGAACCTATGGTCGAGATGCGAACAAAGCATAGAAGAAGCTCCTGCCGTGGGCAAGTTCATGTTGACCCTCGACCCTCAGTTGACTATCTCCCAATTCATGATGTTCTTCAAGCCGACCACCTTCCAGGCCTTAATTGACAAGCTGGCCCAAATGGACCAGATAAGCTATAGGCCTTTCCCTTCAAAAGCGGATTTTTGGAATGAAAGAGGCAAAGGGAAAGCGACCTTTGTCTCCAACGCTCAACAACAGCCGAGTGAGCCAAAACCAGCTGCTCTCCAAGGCAACAAGCGGCGATCCCTCAATGAAGTTAAGACGTTCTTACTCATTTCCCCAGGATAAAACAAGGAGACTATTCGAATTGCCAGTGCGCAACGGGCTTATCACTCTGCCGGATCCAAGACATCCGTCGCAACCTGGTGACGTCAACAATCCTAACAATTGTCCCTACCATAGAGTAATGGGTCAACCACTCGAAGATTGCTACGCCTTCAAAAACTGGGTTGAAGACTAATACCAGCAAGGTAAATTCGTGTTGTCTGAAAACTGGAAGGTGAACCCGCCATAACCACATGCTCCGAAAAAGATGGACATGCCGGGGGCATCGTGGTCATTCGTAGAGGAAGATCCATGGATGTTGTTCTTTTGGCAAAAACTAAAAGAATGCTGAAAGATCTTCAAACATGTCCGGCGATCAGGTGGAAAAGCCCGCTAGAGCCGAAGATCATCGAGGGGATGCTGAAACTACGCCCAACATTGGGAGTTAGTAGCGATGGGCAAAACACCCAGGCCTAGCCGTCAAAGTCTTCGAAGAAAAGAAGAAGACCAAAAAGCTCACGCAGTCTGACGAAAAACGTACGGACCTGCAAAAGCATATTGACGCGTTGGAAGAATATAACCAGAAAGCGCGAACCCCGGTCACACTCCAAGAGTTCCTCAACCATATCCTTGAGAGCGGAGAAAATGACAATGACGAAGGAGACGACTCGTCAGAAGAACCCGAGGATTATATGGCAAGTTGTCACATGATCTCTCATTCATCAGTAAATGATGAAGAAGCTCACTCGGTGTTGGAAGATAACATAGAGGAGCTGGGGGAGGGATTGGTGCCAAAATCCTTGGAACCGTCAGACAAGATGATTGACAGGCTGCTGAGCGAAGCTCTTCAGAAAAGCAAAGCTGACCGAGAGCTTGAAACGGCCACATACGAAAGGGCCAAGCGTCGGCGTCAAGTTAAAGAAGCTCTAGTAATGAGAAGCCATAGAATACCCCAATCGGATTGAAGCATCCCTGTCACCAGCAAAACCAAGCTTAAAGCAAGGAAACGATTCGCTAGGGCCCTATCAATGAGAATGAAGTTGCCCTCTTTCAGGGTAAATACTCCTGGCGGTATATATCTTGATGAAGCGGACGTACATTCTAACTTCTGCTTATACCATCAAAGGATTGCACACCCTACAGAAGAGTGCATAGCCTTTAAAAACTTGTGGCAGGGATATATTTCCCACCAACAACACATCCAGCGAGTGAAGCGTAAAGATCGTCGGGAACAGAGAAGCACGATAGATGAACGCAAAAGAACTGCCGGCAACTGTCACATGGTTGACACCAAGGGATCACCAGTTCTCACCTTTGGAAGCGACTCTGATGAAGAAATAGCCCTCAGCCCTCTCTTCAAGGAATCCACCTCCGACATAAAAGATACGAAGACTGGTAAGAACATCTAGCTGCATAATCATATGTTGCCCAGGAAAAATCCCGGACCTACGAATGCAGGGACCGAAACGTCCTTAAACTACTACCAACCACAGCATCAGAAGGCTAACGCAAAAAAAACAGTACGTGCATAAGCAAAATGGGCACGGATGAAAACCCGAAAGGGCTCCGTGAGTAAAAAAAAGCAGGGCTACCGGCGAGTTTGTGAAAACCCAAAAGGGCGCAGACTCGTAAGAAAAACGGTACGTCCATAAGCAAAATGGGCACGGATGAAAACCCGAAAGGGCTCCATGAGTAAAAACAGCAGGGCTACCGGCGAGTTTTTGAAAACCCAAAAGGGCGCAGACTCGTAAAAAAACGGTACGTCCATAAGCAAAATGGGCACGGATGAAAACCCGAAAGGGCTCCGTGAGTAAAAACGGCAGGGCTACCGGTGAATTTGTGAAAACCCGAAGGGCGCAATCTCGTTAAAAGACACTTGCAAGGTCCTCTCGACCTTGTAAATAGAAAACTACCTGCGTGAGATCCTTACGACTCACAAAGGAGCAACACACTTAAGGATCCCCACGATTCCTAAGGAGAAATTACACTTACGAGATCCTCACGACTCGTAAGGAGAACCCTCTTATGAAACCCTCACGGCTCATAAGATTCAAAAGCCTTAAGCTACAAGGATCTGAACCTGTTCTTAAGCCATTACCTTCCCAGATTTCCCTACAAGCGGTTCAATACTAACCCTTGTATACAATCCACGGGCACAAATAATCATTTCCTTGCCGAGTCCCACCAATAACGAGGAATGCCCTCATTTGATGGACAAACACTTGTAGGTCCTCTCGATTTACAAGGAGAAAACACTCTTACAAGATCCTTACGACTTACAAGAGAACATACACTTAGGAATCCTCACGATTCCTAAGGAGAAAAGACACCTACGAGATCCTCACGACTCGTAGGGAGAAATACCTTTATGAGACCTTTACGACTCATGAAGTCAAAAGCCTTAGTCGACAGGATCTTAACCCTGTTTGCTAAGCCACCTTTGTTCGAACCGATAAAGGCAGATGATGATTCGCTCCCGGCAATATCCCAGTTGTAGCAATTCTAATGCCTAAATCGGTATCAAATTCCAAGTCCTTTCTGGCAAATGATGATTCGCTCCTGGCAGCATTCCAGTCGCAGCGATACTGATGCAAAATTGGTATCAGACCATGAGTTCCATACTCGAAAAAAATTCATATGAAATAACCAAAATCTTTGGGCAACTAGCAATAGAAATCAGTGAGTAAAATATATGTATACAAAAATAGCCGAAATGATTGGGCAACTCGCAATAAAAAACAGCGAGTAAAAAGGAAAAAAACAGCCGAAATGATTGGGCACCGCGAAAAATAGCCGAAATGATTGGACACCGTGAAAAATAGCCGAAATGATTGGGCAATCGCGACTTTTGCGATACAAAAACCTGAAATGATAGAGTATCACGGAAAAGTAAAAAAAATGATGATGAAATGAAAGAATGAAACTTTTTGCCCTACAGGCGAAACAATGCTGACCCCTGTATACAATCTATGGGCATAAACGAAAAGTGAATCACATGTCCCAACAAACTCTATCAAAGGGGAGAATCAGATCTCAGCGGCAATATCTGCATCCCAGAAGATCAACAACAACGTTCTTCCTCCAGCAGGATGCAGACGCGACATCAACAAACAAAACCACGGCAAAGTCCCCTAGTTCCAAATCTCGACGGTTCATAGACAACCTAGAGACTACCTCGGAGCCATGGCAAAGTCCCTAATTCCAGGTCTCGACGGCTACATCTACAGCCTGGAGATCAACCAACAGCGTCCTTCTTCCCTCCAGCATGGTACGGGCGCGACATCAACAAACGGACCATGGAAAAGTCCCCTAGTTCCAAAATCTCGACGGTTCATAGACAACCTAGAGAGTACCTCGGAGCCAGGGCAAATTCCCTAGTTCCTAGTCTCGACGACTACATCTATAGCCTGGAGATCAACCAACAATGTCCTTCTTCCTTCTAGCAGGATGCAGACGCGACATCAACAAACGGAGCCACGGCAGAGTCCCCTAATTCAAAATCTCGACGGTTCACAGACAACCTATAGACTACCTCGGAGCCATGGCAAAGTCCCTAGTTCCCGGTCTCGACGGCTACATCTACATCTTGGAGATCAACCAGCAGCGTCCTTCTTCCCTCCAGTAGGGTACGGGCGCGACATCAACAAACGGAGCCACGACAAAGTCCCCTAGTTCCAAAATCTCGACATTTCACAGACAACCTAGAGACTACCTCGGAGCCATGGCAAAGTCCCCAGTTCCAGGTCTTGATGGCTACATCTACAGCCTGGAGATCAACCAACAGTGTCCTTCTTCCCTCCAGCAGGGTACGGGTGCAACATCAACAAACGGAGCCACGGCAAAGTCCCCTAGTTCCAAAATCTCGACGGTTCACAGACAACCTAGAGCTACCTCAGAGCCATAGCAAAGTCCCTAGTTCCAGGTCTCGACGGCTACATCTACAGCCTGGAGATCAACCAACAACGTCCTTCTTCCTGTCAGCAGGATACAGGCGCGGCATCAACAAACGGAGCTATGGCAAAGTCCCCTGGTTCTAAAACCTCGACGGTTCACAGACAACCTAGAGACAACCTCGACATTCGACGCAATATTGCAGGCACAATGTCAACCAACGAAGCTAAGGAAAATCCCCCACTTCAGGGTCTTGACGGCAACTCAAATGAGACCTGAGAAGACTATCGGAGATCATCCCACATCAGCGCGGAGTGGTCATGACTCATCGAGGCTCCCAAACTGAGCCTAAGCTCAAGTAAAAAGCGACATGAAATACCCTAACGCTTGCTCTTTCAATGGTAATATTACCTGGAAGATTACTTGAAGACGTCTTGTCCAGCCCCCGAAGGGATCAGAGACACTACAGTCGCGGGGTTACCCGAACAACAAGATTGCATATCGGGGAATATATCGGCCAACGCGATGGTGCGACGGGTAAAAAACCCTAGTACCACAGACCCTAACAGACTTCTATTAGCAGGAGTTAACTGTGACGTTAGGAAACCCTTGCGAGAACTTCTCGATTCGTCGCGACTCATGAGGAAATTAGTGTCCTTGCGAGAACTTCTCAATTCATCTCGACTCGTAGGGCAAAGCCTTAGGAAACAGGGATAAGGACCTGTTTCCTAAGCACTGGGGCCCTGCAAGTCGGTCCAAGATGAACTATTGCATACTATTAACGGGCCACACTCTCCGAAGTCGAACATCGACAAGGAGGGGAACAACCACTTACAAGCCCTCTCGACTTATAAGCGGGAAAATTCTCTTGCGAGATTCTTACGACTCTCAAGAGAAAACATACTTAGGAATCCTCACGATTCCTAAGGAGAAAATACACCTACGGGATCCTTTCGACTCGTAGGGAGAAAAGTCTTTATGAGACCCTCACGGCTCATAAAGTTGGAAAGCCTAAGACGGCAGATCTGAACCTGTCTCTTAAGCCATCACTGCCCTGCAAGGAGATCAAGATGGACTATCTACGGGCCACACTCTCCGAAATCGAACATCGACAAGGAGGGGAACAACCACTTACAAGCCCTCTCGAATTGTAAGAGGGAAAATTCTCTTGCGAGATCCTTACGACTCTCAAGAGAAAGCATACTTAGGAATCCTCACGATTCCTAAGGAGAAAATACACCTACGGGATCCTACTTGTAGGGAGAAAAGCTTTATGAGACCCTCACGGCTCATAAAGTAGGAAAGCCTTATGCGGCTGATCTGAACCTGTCTCCTAAGCCATCACTGCCCTGCAAGGAGGTCAAGATGGACTATCCACGGGCCATACTCTCCCAAGTCGAATATCGACAAGGAAGGAAACAACCACTTACGAGTCCTATCGACTTGTAAGAAAAACAATTCTCTTGTGAGATCCTTACGACTCTCAAGGAAAAACGCACTTAGGAATCCTCACGACTCCTAAGGAGAAAATACACCTACGAGATCCTCACGACTCGTAGGGAGAAAAGTCTTTATGAGACCCTCATGGCTCATAAAGTAGGAAAGTCTTAGGCAACAGATCCTAACCCTATTTCCTAAGCCATCGCTACCCTATAAAGAGTTCAAGATGGACAGCTATCTACTATCTACGGGCCACACTTGCAAAAGTTACATGCCGCCGAGATGGAGGAGTTACTCATGAGCATGTAAATTACTTCACGCCAGATTAAGCCACAAAGAAATCGAAGGGTGCAGCTCATAGGGCTGAGGGTTTGGAACTATATCCTCTAAGAGTTGAGATTTGAGTCAATGATAAATGACGACGCATGTGACCGCTCACTATCTTCTTAGATCAAGATTCTGAAAGTTATATACCGACTTGAAACCGGTCATACGCTATGAATTACTCTGCGCTACTTCACCCACGTACATACTTATGTGGGCAAAGTAGTAGGGGGCATTTGTTCCCGCCAAAATCTTCGGCCAAGAGCTATTTGTTCCTGTTTATGCCGGCTTAAGTTTCGTTTACAGATATGTGTGAAACCAGGCTCATTCATATACGCACATGCACACATCAGGGGAAGAACAGGTGTTCAATGACAAAAACAAAGCATTTAATTGAACATTTTATTCTACAGGAAATAGATCACCAAACACGGGATCAAAAGTATAGGGATTTACAAAACTATGGATAAAATTATCTAACTCCCTCTCTATCTTCTCCACCATGAAAAAGCGGTGATCTTCACGAAGAGTAGCTACCCATCAATCAGCACCGCACCCATCAGCAAAGGCAGACATGATGACCCGCTGAGCCCGTATCTGGCTTAGCAGCCGAACAGAGCTATCCCTCAGAGCTGTGGTGATCAGAAGTGCCTCGTAGAAGCACTCGATCTTGTCTTCCGTGGCGTCGAGCACTGCCGGAGTCATCTCTATCGGAGGAGGGGAATATCATTGATCACAGACAAGAAAACCATCAGGAGCCAAATGGAGCCGATGGGGAGAGGAGAAGTTTGACTCGGGAAAAGCGGAGAAGGAAGGTGAAAAGACACCTTCAGTAATGAGGAAGCACCTCACGTGCAAAGCACGAGAGCGCTGAGCGCCAAGAGCGCCATGAGTCAAAAACTTTGAGGCAGCGCCTCACGTACAAAGCACGAGAGCACTGAGCGCTAGCGGTAAAGAGTCAAAGACTCTGAAGCAGCGCATCACGTGCAAAGCACGAGAGCACTAAGCGCCAAGCGCTAAGAGTCGAAGACTCTGAGGCAGTGCCTCACATGCAAAGCACGAGAGTGCCAAGCGCTAGAACTGAATGTTCTCCACCATTGGATCAAAAGATCCAGCTGAGATGAATAAATCATCAAATTACAGAATAAAATTCTGTTGAGGAAATACTCCTCAAATCTTTCCAAACAAGAAAAATTGTGCTCTGTAAATCAGAGCACCGTTGGATTAAAGATCCAATGGTGATTAAAAATCACCAAGATACAGAATAAGTTCTGTATAGGAAAATATTTTCCCAATCTTGTTAAAAATAAGAAGATTCTCTTCTGTAAAACAGAAGCTCTAGGATCAAAGATCCAACGGTGGGAAACATCCCCAAATCAATCGGAGGAAAGATTTCCTTAACTGATTCAACAAATCAGCCTCCACTATATAAAGGCCCGAAGACTTCAAGTCTTGTACAGAGGAACCCCCCCCAACAAAACTTGAGAAATTTCAAAGATAAGAGCAATCCCTCGGAAGAAGAATTTCTTCAAGGTAAATAAAACAGAGAGATAAAAGTATCTCATAAAAGAAGAAGAACTTATTTCCTTTTCTAGATCATAGATCTATAAGATAGAGGTCTTTCATAAGAAGAGAACATAGCATCTCATCATAAAGAGGGGGGAGAAGAACTTAATTCTCTTCAGATCACAGATCCATAAAGACAAAGTCTTTCGCAAAAAAAAAACAGAAGAGATCATAGAATATCCTATTAAAATAAGAACTTAGTTCTTAGATCCATGAGACAAAGTCTCTTATAAATGTGATCTTAATTCTCAAAGCATAGAATTGATAAAGAGCGCTCTGCACTCATTGGCTGGCACTCAGTACCAAGCGCACCACGTGTTCTTTACGTATGCACTGTTTCAAAAGAAGCGCTCCAGCGCTCCAAGTCTGGCGCTCAGTGCCCAGCGCTCCAAGCGCTATTTTAAAAGAAGCACTCAGTGCTCCTAGGTTGGCGCTCAGCGCCAAGCGCACCACGTGCTCCTCACGTGGGTGTTATTTTATAAAGAGCGCTCTGCACTCATTGACTGGTGCTCAGCGCCAAGCACTCCACGTGCTCCTCACGTGTGTGTTATCTCACAGGAAGCGCCTTAGCGCTCTAAGTCTGGCGCTCAGCACCAAACGCGCCACGTGCTCCTCACGTGTGCGCTGAGGAAACATAAATTGTTCTTTAAATAAAGCCCCAGAGCCATAATGAAGACTCGACACTCAATAAAAGACAAAAAAGTTGTCAGAACCCAAACCAATGCTCAGCGTTGTTAAATAAAAAGGGTTGAGCCTAAACAAATGTTCAGCATTTTAACTGAGTGGGCCGAGCCCAAGTTGGCTACAGACCCCTAATTCAGATTAATTGAGCCCATATGCTCATAAATCTTTTTACCTGATCTTAGTCTCAAACATGACTACAGATCTCCCAACCAACATTGGTTCAAGAGTATATCTCTTCATACCTCTGATATATGTTGTTGTAATTCTTCAACGTCTTCAGAGAGATGGAGGGTCCCAATAACCAATAACTTTTGACGTATCCCCAAATGGTTGAACCAAAACCACATAGACTATGATGTCTTTAAACCGGACTATTATGTCCTTAAACTTTGCGGATTATGAGGTCTCATAGACTATGATGTCCTTAAACTTATAGACCGCAACGTCCCTAAACTAAAACAATAGAGCCCAAATGCTCTTTTGTTGGATCTAAATGATCCTGTTGAGTAGATCTTAGTCTAAAAAATTAGACTAACGTATCCTCAACAAACGTTTAAGTTGATCTTAGTCTCAAATGAGATTAACGATCCTTAAACCCAACTCAAACCCAAATCTAAGATAATACGGATTTGGACTAATCCACGCCCTATGGACGATAACATAAATTAGTCTCCGTATATGTCACGACCCGAAAAAGCACGTGACTGGCCCTTGAACCATATGAAGTCTATAGAACCCCATCTGATCCAAGTAAGCCAAAAGCCCAGAAATCTAAAACCATTTTAAGAGTAAATAAAGAAAACTGGTTTTTTAATAAGCAAAGAAACATATTTTGTAATCAAAGATTTTAAATAACTAAACTGAAAATGCATTTTTAAAATGTGTAGTCTTTTCTAAAAATTTCGGCAGAGTTTCCTTTGTAAATACTGGCCCCGAACGGGGTACAACATAAATAATATATAGGCAATGAATAAAAGGCATCCCCAAGCGGGAGCTAGCTCTTCGTCAATCGACGGTCACAACCACGCAAGCAATATAATACACAACGCCGAATGGCAAGGATCAAAACTCAAAAAAAACTCATAATAACATGAAAACCGTAATACTACTAAGCGCGACTCTAAGGTCGAAATTATACATCACTAGTGTCTAAGTCTGAAACAATATACAAGTTTTGGTTGATGGAATTTCTAGATACAATGAGTAATACATATACAAGGATGGTTCTGATGCAAAGAACCCACCCACTAAGGAAATCACCTGCAAAGGAAAGCAGTGTGCCAGAAATGCCGCAATGGAACCTATACGGCAAAACCTGCAAGAACTGTGGCACAACGGGGGTGGGTTACCAACTCGTGAATAGAAAATATCTACAAGTAGAAATCGAATGCATGACATAATCCTAGGTCAACGATCAGTATATAAACCTCAAAGAATAAGCCTGAAGCATGATAAGGTGGCAATGTAACATCTAATCGTGCATGTAGTGCCAAGTACCCGTGCCAGTGCCTCAGGTAATAACATGTCATAAATATAAGGTATGTCTGCATGAAGTAAATATGATGAAGTATCAAAATGAATATCAATACACATATATTAGCATCCCATTCCACTAATATTGGTGTAAGGGTATATATAACAGTGCCCTCATATCCTGTTATATATACAAATGAAGTATGATCAATGTAAGAAAAGTCTGTATGTGATCAATGTCTGTAAATATGTGGATCCCGTCCACATGTCACCCCATGACAATAGGCATCATGCATGTAAATATGAGGATATACTCAAAATCATGGAAACATCATGAAACCTGTGCCTAGCATCGGTACGTAAATCCTCGTCCATATGGGGCTCCGTCTGCGGTATCGGCCCTCGGCCCCGGCAGCACAGGTCAGCCCATGTCTATCTCTTAACTCCGGTCGGTATCCCCCGGATATCCGCCGAGCTCAAATACAATCACCGGTGGGTACTCGCCCACCTCCGAGATCAATCGGCAAAATCCATCGATCATCTTGCCGAGGGGAACCATACCGGGCCCCACCATGTACCCTCATACGGCACACACTCCTCGTATGGGGTATATAATCAGAACCGATAAATCTCATGGTGGCTGCACAAATATCATATCAAGGAAACCAGTTTTTTTCAAATAAGTACATACTCTCCTTTGAAAAACTATCCACGGTTCCCAAATCCAGAAATATCTCAATGCGTATAATCAGAAAGCATGATGTATGTGACATAGAATAATAGGATGCACATACAAGGTCATATCCTGATGCAATAATACTACTGTGTAGTGACATGGCAATTATCGATGATAAAATGTGTGAGCCGGCAAGCAAGTGTACGTGGAACATATGCATCATCGATAATGGTGCTGGTGTTCTAACAGCATGATTGCAATATAGAAATAAACACATGCAATGCGATGCGGAATCGAATAATCAATGCAACAGTAAAGAATCTACACCAATATGTACATGTCATGCAGTGGTGCCGTTTGAAATAAGACGAATCGGGGTTTTGATAAAATAAGGGTTACGGTGTTTTTAAGAATATATACGTCTTTTGAAAATACCCGTAGAATCCCTTTACTTGTCCTTAAGATAATCCCGATTCGTTAGTTTTGAAATAGGTATGACTCGGGTCTAGTCTAACATCTACTGAGCCAAGTCCATCAGGAGGTGTATGGAAACCACCTAAATCTGAGTCGATATATATATATATATATATAATGTAATAGTAGGGGATCCCGCCTCAATAGTATCGCGTACGATACAGTATATCATCCGACATCCTCGAGTCATGAGTGCGGATCTATCATCAATATAAAGCTCGTACGGTGAATCGTCGTACAGCATCCCAATAGCTGGGTACAGGTCAATATCACAATCAGATCATCAATTATTTGGTATCCTCATCATCGTATCACATAATCTGGGGTACTGATCTAAGTCTAGTACAACTGATACCATCAATATGACTGCGTGTGTAAACACACGTCCAAAGGCCCGCTAGAGATCACATGTCGTATCCCAAATACGAATCATATCAAATCACCGATCTCGCGGCACAATGCCCAATATCGTCGACTCATCTCCAACATCATCCAATATAATCAAACACAGTGCAAGTATAATGAATATGCAAGGGTGTACGTGTATGTGTAAATCTATTCTAGGTTTCGCGACTATGAACTACACTAGTTGCTTCTAATCCTAACTATCCATAATACACTTAACAAAATATCCACGACACACTATAACTATCATATATATATATATATATATATATAGGATATCAACTACGGACTGCGGGGGTGCTATACGACATCCACCCGACTTCCCCCTGTAGATATAATCTACTCATCTTGCGTCTTCATTGTCGACGTCACCACGCGTTTGCTTGTCGTCCTGAAGTCTTCATTGGGTACCAACACATTGACGTATCATGAATGCGTATCAAAACCAATTCCAAACTAAAACGACACACGAAAACCAAAACGATACGCTAAGGGGCCTATAGGTTAGAACCAATGGGCACGCCTCCAAAACCAACAATCAATCCTCGATATCGTCGTATAAACGACAAATAGTCGAGGTAAAACACAATACACAAATTTAGAATTAAAAATACGGAATACGGAAACACGAATCCAAAACAGCAACTAAGGAAATAGGCTCCAGATTTCACCCTAGGTCAAATTAGACAAATCTATACATGCCAAGGGTCTAATCTATACATGTAGGGGCTACAGAACCAAAACGACACAAAATGGGGTAGGTCTGGCCGCAAATTGCGGCCAACAGGATTAAATTGGCGGCCAGGAAAATAATTAGGGGCTGGGGTCTTGGGGTTAGCTTCCTGGGTGCCTGCACATGTCACTGTCCATTCAATAAAATTTTCAGAGTCTCGGGTTGATAGCATATCTCATATAAGCTTCACAGATTTCATAACTTTTCCCATATCGGTTTCTAAATCCGTATTTCGGGTTTCAACTCTCAGGTTTAGGTCTCAATTCAAGCACTAGGGTGTTTGTATAGCCTCTACTGAACTCAATTTTACATTACAACTCACAATTTCCTCAAACCCTAACTAGGTTTTCCTTAAGTCCACCAAAACACATAATATCGGTTCTAAACTAAACATAGGGTATAAGTAATGCATAAACTAAGCTAATGATCCAGAAATTATCTCATTTGTCAACTCAAGAAAATTCTTGAGTTGCCCCTAGTGGCCAAAATCCTTGCTTTCTTGGTCCAATGTATAGGTCTTGAGCTGTGCACACTTTTTATGAAATGAAGATGGGTTTTTTGTGTTGTTTTTGAGATGTAATGAAGGCTTGAAGGTGGGAGGAAGAAGAGGGAGCAGCAGCAGCTGCTGGAGCTGAAGAGGGAGAGGGAAAGATGAGGGAGAAATGAGAGGGAGAGGGAAAGAGGTCCAAGGTCAAACTCCCCCCATACCTACTACATGCCCATACCTCTCTTTTCTTTTCCTTTTTCTTTTTCCTTTCTTCAAATTCCTTTCTCACAAGAATAGTAACCCCAAAGTAAAGCCATGGCAAGAAAAAATGTAACACAAGTGTAGAAAAAGATATGTGCATGTTTTGCACAAAATTGCTAAAAAAAACCGATTAGCGATTTTTTAATCGCGATTAGCACTAAATTAGCATATAACTACTCATAAAAACTTAGAAATGACATAATTCCATAAAATACTCTAATTTACAATTTTCCATAATTTTTCCAAATTTTTCTGTATTTAATTATACCAAAATATTAAAATATTCAATAAATTAATATTAAATTATAAAAATTCCCAAAAAATAATATTTATTTTTTTTGAAATGTTACAATCTTCCCCTCTTAAATAAATTCGGTCCCCGAATTTAAATTTAAACCCCCAAATACTAAAACATTTCAGTAAAAATCCAAATTGTCGGGGCTCCGAAAACATCAATACATAAAACACATCATAGCGCAATATATGCGCATAAGTAATGAGCAGATAACTCAAAATCGAAACTCCTTCAAGCATCCTGCAATCGTCGGAGTCATGGTAAAGACACAAATGTCAAATCCAAAACAGAACCAGTATGATGTACATCAAAATTATACATGTATATATGAAAGCTATATGTATAATTAACTAAAGTAAATACATGCAAAAGTATGCGGGTACTGTCCTCTGACTAGTCCCGCTCAGTTATAAAACACATGGCAAATATCATAAAAAGTACCGCTCCATAAAAATCAATCCTAAGACGTATATAAGAATACCCCGTGCGTCTGGTGCGCACGGAGAACAAAATCCATATATGTGCCATACATGTGCACAAAACAACATCTAGGTGCAACTGGTGTGCACGAAACATCTGTCATAGACAATGTGTGTGCCTGACAACCACGTCAGGTGCATCTGACATGCACAAAGAATCCCGATTTAGCGCATCTGGTGTGCACCAAAATCGTATCTCAAAACAGGCGCGAAAACCCAAAATCGACGGTATACAATGCGGTCCAATCCAAATCGGGTGTACCGCGGTGGAAAATCTCACAACCGTGTGCATCAGCGTGCACAAATCAAATCAAAACACTAAGGTGCATGAAAACTATGCTGGAAGCGTAAATCAAATCATCGGCATAAACTAGGCATGAAATCACAATCAATACCTCAAGCGTAATAACTCTGCACAAAATATGAATATCCAGTAAGTGCAGCCATGGTGCAAAAAATCAAATATCATGGAATTCAGTCATCAAGACTAAATCATGCAAACAGAACGCCCAAAATACCGAAATCCAAGATGACGGATACGTGATAATCGAATCACAAAATCACAAATCATAAATACCGTCGTCGGTAGTCCCTCCTTCAAAGTCGAGAAGGTGTCGGTGCATCCAATACTAGCAGCGCAAGATATCTACTTGCCTCTTGCTCATGGTCTGGCGTCCTCTGTCTCTGGGTCCTTATCTTCTCTGTGGATTACCAATCTCACAATCAATCGGCTCATTGGCCCTGAAGGTGTGCTAACGGGGACGATTCCGTTCTAGCACTTCTCTGGTCATCTCTCGGTCAATCCTCACGACCACTCGTAAAGAAGCATGTCACTGGCGTCGACCTCTGATTCTTTGAATGCATATCACATCTGATCCTGGGTGCAAATATCATTGCAGCAGTGTCCTGGAAGGAATCCTGCTCAAAGTCTCTTCCGATCTTGCCTATGCCGGTCTGTACGGAGGTTGGTACTCTTGCATAATCTCTTCTCGCTCGATGGACATCTGCATCCTCAGCACAACATTTCCTCGGGAATTGGTCGCGTCCTAACGCCTCTGTAGACATATCCGACCTTTAATCTTAACGGGGAGTAGTAACAGCTCGTCTGCATCACGCACGAACTCCTTGTCCCGCTTGTCTGTACCATCGTCCATTTCGACATCATGTCTCTATCTGCGCACTGCAACTGTTCTCGGCTACGGTCAATCCGAAGTATCTCTCAAATCTCTTTTCTGCCGAATTGCCCTGAAGTCATCGTCCTTTACTGAAGCAAATTCTTGTTCCGGAACGGCTGCATACTTATCGCGCCTCTTTCTGGAAGATATATCCATATACAATGCCTCTGCGTGCATATCGCATCTCTGATGTCAGCGGAGGGGAACGTCATCTCGTCGAAATCTCTAGCGAACCCTTTACTTCACTCTGCTTCAATGTCGACTGATTCGGGCTCGTCTCATCGTGGCTGCATGGACTGTGCTCCAACGGCTATACTTGTATCTGGAGTCTCCCAAGCAAAGCATCCCATCACATGATATCCGAATGGTGTCGAATCATTCGATCGACTCGTCAGAACCTCATAATCCCCCAAGAGATCAACATCTTGAATACAGTTTAACAGTATCGAGTACAGGCCACAGCGTCGGTGGTCCAGCCGTAGAAGGGCAAACCCAAGCCTCACTAATGGCGCCGCAGAACTGCCGCAAACCCTAAGGTTCAAAGGCTTTCACATGGTCATTAAGTCGAGTTAGGGTTTCATTCTTCTAGAGGGTCCATAGAATCGCCTGCATGTCTTTCCGTATACTTTAAACTTGGAAAATGGGCTCCTGACATTCGATCGTCTCCATCGACTCTCAACGAACCTGCGTAAAGTTGCCTCTAGCTGGAATCAATCTATCTGATGACCTCCCATCGGGGTAAGCGAACGAACCACATGTCCTAGTCATTCATCCTCAGGTGAGTAGCGACTCACTATCATCCCTCTAAGTATATACTCATGCTGCAGTAGCTCCAATCATCTGTGCGACATCTCGTCATTTGCAGCAACAACTGGCTCATTCGTCTGTACGCTAAACAGTGCCTCAATCATCCTGAATAAGCGACATATCAATGGTCATCACATCCTGGCTGGCCTCTAGCAGTAGCCTGATCCTCTGGTACCAATCGGCAGGTCCGAGGAATCTCGTAAAGCGATCTGTGAAACGCTCATGGCACGAAAACACAATAGAACGACGCCTCTATATGCAATCGTATGTCTCTGGAATCACGCCCTGGTCAGCCCTCGTCTGCGACGAGCTCATGCTGACGCAACTCTAGCCGTAGCTCTCTCTCTGCCCGTGTGATCGTGGCAGCAAAATCATAACCAGTATCGATGAAGATAGATCATAGGAAGGAATATAATACTGTGCAAGGAAATGTACATCCTAAGGCTCCTTAAGCGGAGTAGCGTATCGTTAGTATACCGCGGAACATACCCATGGTACGTCACTCTACTTTAGTCACTTATTCTATCAACCAAGGGTCATCCTACGCGACGACAGTTCGGGTTTAATACCCCCTCGACTAAGTCTAAGTTCCGTAAGGTCAAGCCTAAGTTCCGTATATATATAGACGCCTTAGGCTCTACATAGTCAAACTTAGACTCGAACCAAGGTTAACCTAGCGCTCTGATACTAACTTTGTCACGACCCGACAGAGCACATGACTGGCCCTTGAACCATATGAAGTCTATAGAACCCCATCTGATCCAAGTAAGCCAAAAGCCCAGAAATCTAAAACCATTTTAAGAGTAAATAAAGAAAACTGGTTTTTTAATAAGCAAAGAAACATATTTTGTAATCAAAGATTTTAAATAACTAAGCCGAAAATGCATTTTTAAAATGTGTAGTCTTTTCTAAAAATTTCGGCAGAGTTTCCTTTGTAAATACTGGCCCCGAACGGGGTACAACATAAATAATATATATGCAATGAATAAAAGGCATCCCCAAGCAGGAGCTAGCTCTTCGTCAATCGACGGTCACAACCACGCAAGCAATATAATACACAACACCGAATGGTGAGGATCAAAACTCAAAAGAAACTCATAATAACATGAAAACCGTAATACTACTAAGCGCGACTCTAAGGTCGAAATTATACATCACTAGTGTCTAAGTCTGAAATAATATACAAGTTTTGGTTGATGGAATTTCTAGATACAATGAGTAATACATATACAAGGATGGTTCTGATGCAAAGAACCTACCCACCAAGGAAATCACCCGCAAAGGAAAGCAGTGTGCCAGAAATGCCGCAATGGAACCTGTACGGCAAAACCTGCAAGAACTGTGGAACAACGGGTGTGAGTTGCCAACTCGTGAATAGAAAATATCTACAAGTAGAAATCGAATGCATGACATAATCCTAGGTCAACGATCAGTATATAAACCTCAAAGAATAAGCCTGAAGCATGATAAGGTGGCAATGTAACATCTAATCGTGTATGTAGTGCCAAGTACCCGTGTCAGTGCCTCAGGTAATAACATGTCATAAATATAAGGTATGTCTGCATGAAGTAAATATGATGAAGTATCAAAATGAATATCAATACAGATATATTAGCATCGCATTCCACTAATATTGGTGTAAGGGTATATATAACAGTGCCCTCATACCCTGTTATATATACAAATGAAGTATGATCAATGTAAGAAAAGTCTGTATGTGATCAATGTCTGTATATATGTGGATCCCGTCCACCTGTCACCCCATGACAATAAGCATCATGCATGTAAATATGAGGATATACTCAAAATCATGGAAACGTCATGAAATATGTACCTAGCATCGGCACGTAAATCCTCGTCCATATGGGGCTCCGTCTGCGGTATCGGCCCTCGGCCCCGGCAGCACGGGTCAGCCCATGTCCATCTCAACTCCGGTCGGTATCCCCCGGATATCCACCGAGCTCAAATACAATCACCGGTAGGTACTCGCCCACCTCCAGGCTCAATCGGAAAAGTCATCATCTTGCCGAGGGGATCCATACAGGGCCCCACCATGTACCCTCATACGGCACACACTCCTCGTATAGGGTATATAATCAGAACCGATAAATCTCATGGTGGCTGCGCAAATATCATATCAAGGAAACCGAGTTTTTTCAAATAAGTACATACTCTCCTTTGAAAACTATCCACGGTTCCTAAATCCAGAAATATCATGAAAACGAATATCTCAATGCGTATAATCAGAAAACATGATGTATGTGACATAGAATAATAGGATGCACATACAAGGTCATATCCTGATGCAATAATACTACTGTGTAGTGACATGGCAATTATCGAGGATGATGTGTGTGAGCCGGCAAGCAAGTGTACGTGGAACATATGCATCATTGATAATGGTGCTGGTGTTCTAACAGCATGATTGCAATATAGAAATAAACACATGCAATGCGATGCGGAATCGAATAATCAATGCAACAGTGAAGAATCTACACCAATATGTACATGTCATGCAGTGGTGCCGTTTGAAATAAGACGAATCGGGGTTTTGATAAAATAAGGGTTACGGTGTTTTTAAGAATATATACGTCTTTTGAAAATACCCGTAGAATCCCTTTACTTGTCCTTAAGATAATCCCGATTCGTTAGTTTTGAAATAGGTATGACTCGGGTCTAGTCTAACATCTACTAAGCCAAGTCCATCAGGAGGTGTATGGAAACCACCTAAATCTGAGTCGATATATATATAATGTAATAGTCGGGGATCCCTCCTCAATAGTATCGCGTACGATACAGTATATCATCTGACATCCTCGAGTCATGAGTGCAGATCTATCATCAATATAAAGCTCGTACAGTAAATTGTCGTACGGCATCCCAATAGCTGAGTACGGGTCAATATCACAATCAGCTCATCAATTATTTGGTATCCTCATCATCGTATCACATAATCTGGGGTGATGATCTAAGTCTAGTACAACTGATACCATCAATATGACTGCGTGTGTAAACACACGTCCAAAGGCCCGCTAGAGATCACATGTCGTATCCCAAATACGAATCATATCAAATCACCGATCTCGAACCACAATGCCCAATATCATCGACTCATCTCCAACGTCATCCAATATCATCAAACACAGTGCAAGCATAATGAATATGCAAGGGTGTACGTGTAGGTGTAAATCTATTTTAGGTTTCGCGACTATGAACTACACTAGTTGCTTCTAATCCTAACTATCCATAATACACCTAACACAATATCCACGACACACTATAACTATCATATATAAATAGTATATCAACTACGGACTGCGGGGGTGCTATACGCCATCCACCCGACTTCCCCTGTATATATAATCTACTCACCTTGTGTCTTCATTGTCGACGTCACCACGCGTTTGCTTGTCGTCCCGAAGTCTTCATAGGGTACCTACACATTAACGTATCGCGAATGCGTATCAAAACCAATTCCAAACTAAAACGACACACGAAAACCAAAACGATACGCTAAGGGGCCTATAGGTTAGAACCTATGGGTACGCCTCCAAAACCAACAATCAATCCTCGATATCGTCGAATAAGCGATAAATAGTCGAGGTAAAACACAATACACAAATTCAGAATTAAAAATACGAAATACGGAAACACGAATCCAAAACAGCAACTAAGGAAATAGGCTCCAGATTTCATCCTAGGTCAAATTAGACAAATCCATACATGCCAGGGGTCTAATCTATACATGTAGGGGCTACAGAACCAAAACGACACAAAATGGGGTAGGTCTGGCCGCAAATTGCGGCCAATAGGATTAAATTGGCGGCCAGGAAAATGAGTTAGGGGATGGGGTCTTGGGGTTAGCTTCCTGGGTGCCTGCACATGTCACTGTCCATTCAATAAAATTTTCAGAGTCTCGGGTTGATAGAAGATCTCATATAAGCTTCACAGATTTCATAACTTTTCTGATATCGGTTTCTAAATCCGTATTTCGGGTTTCAACTCTCAGGTTCAGGTCTCAATTTATGCACTAGGGTGTTTGTATAGCCTCTACTGAACTCAATTTTACATTACAACTCACAATTTCCTCAAACCCTAACTAGGTTTTCCTTAAGTCCACCAAAACACATAATATCGATTCTAAACTAAACATGGGGTATAAATAATGAATAAACTAAGCTAATTATCCAGAAATTACCTCATTTGTCAACTCAAGAAAATTCTTGAGTTGCCCCTAGTGGCCAAAATCCTTGCTTTCTTGGTCCAATGTGTAGGTCTTGAGCTTGTGCACACCTTTTATAAAATGAAGATGGGTTTTTGTTGTTGTTTTTGAGATGTAATGAAGGCTTCAAAGTGGAAGGAAGAAGAGGGAGCAGCAGCAGCTGCTGGAGCTAAAGAGGGAGAGGGAGAGATGATGGAGAAATGAGAGGGAGAGGGAAAGAGGTCCATGGTCAAACTCCCCCCATACCTACTACATGCCCATACCTCTCTTTTCTTTTCCTTTTTCTTTTTCCTTTCTTCAAATTCCTTTCTCACAAGAATAGTAACCCCAAAGTAAAGCCATGGCAAGAAAAATGTAACATAAGTGTAGAAAAAGATATGTGCATGTTTTGCACAAAATTGCTAAAAAAAACCGATTAGCGATTTTTTAATCGCGATTAGCACTAAATTAGCATATAACTACTCATAAAAACTTAGAAATGACATAATTCCATAAAATACTCTATTTTACAATTTTCCATAATTTTTCCAAATTTTCTGTATTTAATTATATCAAAATATTAAAATATTCAATAAATTAATATTAAATTATAAAAATTCCCAAAAAATAATATTTATTTTTTTTGAAATGTTAAAGTATACAATCCACGGGCAACTAAAAATAAAATAAACAGCATGGCACGAAGTGACCATCTGGAGAAGGAGAAAGTGGTTACCGCGATGCGGTAGCGTAATTAACTGCAGGGGCTTGCGCCTGCAGGGAAGAGCGTCCCCACAATCAAAAACCCCTCAAATGAGGGGGAATCTGACAAAATCTGCTACAACGGCTGCATCTGTCCAAACCTCCGATACATGGTTCCATAAATCAACATGGCATCTTCGGAGAGGTGGACGGATAAAACCAAATAGTATCTGCCCCCAAATTCATGCAAGACGAACCTACGCCGTTCCGTCTCCCGTTTTTGGCGGAGAACAGCTGTGAACATATTTGTGAAGTCAGTTGTATTTCTAAATATAGAGTAAGCAAAACGAAGCCAGAGATAAAACATCACTTACCAACAGTCATGCAAGGCGGGTTTGAGAGATCCCCGGGTCCATCAAGAATCTCGACTTCGTCGTCAGCTTTCAGAATTGTGGTTTAAAATGAAGGGCATATCAGCATCATTATAAAAATATAAAACAAAAAGGGCAGAATACCGACCTTGTCCAGAAGAGAGTACTATGCTTTGTGGAGATATCGCTTGTGGGGCCGCCATGTCAAGCAATCGCTGGAAGGTTTTCCTCGGAGAAAGATCCACGATGGAAGCCGCCAGTGCCTGCAATTTAGAGGGAAGGAAAAGTTCAAATAACGGAGGGGTCGTTAAACAAATGTGTATGTATATAAGATTACCTTCAAACCTTCGCCCGCCCTGAACTGGAGGGATAGCAGCTTCGGCAGCCTCCTCTACACCCTCAGGTGCATCACTGAGGATATTTGTGAAATCTATAGCCTGCATGGCAGTCTCCAATAGAGGGACAAAAGCCGCCGCTGAAGGCCTCGAGGCGGGGATAACAGTTTCAACAATCTCTTCTACACCCTCCGGTGCGTCACTAGAGATATCTATGGGATCTATTGCCGACAAGACCACCTCTGCTGGAGTAGTAGACGCTGAAGGGACAGAAGCCATCACTGGAAGCTCCACAGTAGGGATATTAGCTTCAACAATCTCCTCTACACCCTCCGGTGCATCACGGGAGATATTCATAGAATCCACAGCCATGGCTCGATCTGGGCTCAAACTCACTTCCGCTGCAAAAGTCCCTGCAATTTTTTTGCAGAGATAAGGAGATGTGAAAGTAATACAAATTACTCGCAGAAAGAAAGGCACGAAAAATACGCATACCAATATACCAAGAAGCCTGAAGTATGGCTTTTTCGAGCCATTGTTCTTTTCTGATCAAATGTGCTCGCCGGGTTTCAATCGCAAGTAAATGACTGCCATCTCTAGTGCAAGCCCGTCTTCAGAAACAACCGAGATGGGCTGTTTGAGAGCCTTTTCTTCTTCCATTAACAGAGGACCCATGGGTACCCTACGCAATAATGGGTCAACATCATAAAATACAATGGGGGGAGGCTTTCTTCAGGGGGTGCATGTTTTCAGCCTCATCTCGTAAGCGCCTTAAAACCTCGGCCAACTGCGCGGCCTCCACGGCAGACAAACCAGGAAAGAGAAAACCGTCGTCCGACTCCTGCATAGATATCGGCTCGTCCTGAATGAAGGGCTCGAATTCAAGTAAAGTGTCGAGTAGGCCGGTGACCGATTTCTTTCTTCTTTTGGAGCCTGTGGTAACGCTAGCGGAGGAGAGCTTCCTCCCCTTTGGTGCTGCCTAACTTCGCCTTCAGTATCACCCTTTGGTGACACCACCACTGGTGCTTTATCAGAAACTTTCGCCTCGGCTCTAGTATACACCGGCATACTAGCAGTGCGAGGGGATGATTCTACTTCTGCGGCTTTAGGGATAAGCACCGAACCGCTATCCTTCAGAGGAGGGCGAACCACCGACCGCGGCCGCAATGAGGCGCTGGTGACCTGAGCTGGAACAGGAGCTCTACACTCGAAAAGCACCCGTCTCTCCTCTATAATGACAGGGCCAACCCGATGGTGATACCAACCCTTAAAAGACCCCACAGGCCTCAGAAGATAATCGGGCTCTGGGATCATAAAGAGAGAGCCAGTGTTTAACCGCATGAAATGGTGAATGACATCGCGAGTAACCTCCAAAGAGAGGGCATGCTCAACTAAAAATGCCTGAGAGGAACGCCCTGGTTGTAGCCTAACTGCTGGGTGAAGCGATGCGGATTATACCGCATGAAGAGAGCAGTGTCATTCTGGCGGAACACCAAATAACCCGGCCTGATTGAGTATAGATGTATAATCTCCTTAGGCTTTAAAGCTGGAACCCCATTCTTTAACAAATCAAACAATTGTTGAACAGGCCCTGCTGGAGCAGAGAGGACTCGATCGATAAAAACCATTCCGCCTTCATTCGAGTATGGATTGAGCAGTACGCGGAGAGCCCCTAACTGGGTCGGATCGGGAGCGAAAGAATCAACCAATCTCATGATCCGCGGGAAGGTATATGAATCATAAAAATCTGGCCACCGGTGCGCAGCGAACGCTCCTAACACGTGCATCTCGATCCACGACGTGAAGTAGTAGAGGGAGAAATTCACGGTATCCGCACCTGGGCTCAAAGTATTAGCGGCAATGCTTAACCCATGATATAAATGCGATAACCTCGCAACACCAACAGCTAATCGTGCCCCTTCAGATATGCGATGTGCAGGGTAGAAGAAGGAGTCTCTCATGAAACTTCGATACATCAGCATGGCAAACCAGCTGAGCCAGAGACTGATAATGCCGATAAAGAAAGTTTCTTCGTCCATGCCAGGGGCCGCGATCGCATCGAAAGCTATGGCCAACGAGTTTGGAATATAAAACTGCGGCAGGTCTTCCACTTTGACCAGCAGTTTCTTCAGCCCGAATCCAAAAGGGTCTTCAATTTTCGTGAATTTTGGAGCCTTCTTGGATAAGACATCCTCGCGGAGAAAGCAGGTAATGAAAGCGTCAAAAGTGACACCTTTCACCTCCGATGTCACGAAATTTTTTTCAAAGATACCCAGAGCATTGATTAGACTTCGGTGCTTGTGACGAATGGCGTTCTCAGTCGTCAGGCCGTCAAGCATAGTGGGCACCATTGCAAATACGTACTCATCAGGAGGCAGTAACTCTTCGTAATGCTCTTCCCTTATCGGCAACCCTGAAATTTCATGAAACTCTTCCAGTGAGATCGAGACTTCACGATCCCCTAGCAAGAACATGTTTGTAGGAAGATTCCATTGGTTCAAGAAAGTCTTAACCCACCAGACATGAGGGGCGTGATAATAGAATAATGATGCATACACTTCTTGGTACAACCCAACCTTCTGTAATCGTGCGCGTTGGGCAGAGAGAATGTATCGATCCCAAGAAAGGTAGCCCACTGGATGGCGCGGGGTAACGCCTACCTTATACACCTGCCCCAGGGTCAAGCTTCGCCTTGGCATATCCGACGCCGCAAGATATCAATGGCCATCATAGGTTGATTAGGTATCCTAGTCGTCGACGGCTCAAGCCGGCCCGTGGGGGTCCAATTAACCGCTTCCACCGCATAAGCCGTGCGCGGACGCTCTATCAATGACATCGGGCGGATAGGTTCCGTTGGCACTTTACAAGTAAATCTACGACGGCCCCTAATGATATGATCGTACCACACCCCCCATAAGAGAAGACTCGTCTGGCCTATGTCATGCGCTCTAATCATCGCCCTAACTTTCTCGTCCGATGGCGATTGCGGAAAAGCAACTTCTTAGTGAGTGTATGGAAAGTCAAGAAGTGAGGCCATCGTTCCTGAAATAAGAGGGGAAAGGAAAAACCCATTTTTTAAAAATATAATAATAAAAAATAATGAAATAATATGAAATAAAATAAAATAAAAACGTAATGTTTGTTTCATGGGACCACTGGCTGTAAAACCAATGGACCCCACAAAATCAATACGACGGCTCACCAATGACGAGACTAGATAATTATTGCAAGAATCAAAAAGGATTCTCATTAAATAGACACTGGAGTTTAAACAACTCTTGGCATTCTCAAAGAAAAATGAGTTCTGTTAAAATACCCAACAAATTCAAATTTATGAAAATAAGGGTAAAACCCTATAATGAAAATATACTCAAGAACACCAGGGAATAAAATTCCCAAAAGGCCCTTTTGATCTTTCAGAGCTAAGCTCTTTGATGAGGAATCAAATTCCTAAGTGATGGAATTAAATTCCAGAAACACCCATGATGTGAAACGAAAAAATGGATCCTCAAAGATCAGAGAGGAAATGCCCGATCTTCGAAAACATTGGAGTTTACTACACAAAAGATTATGTCTTTTTGGATCTCTAAAAGATCAATTCCATAAGGGAGAAAAGCTCTTGCGGTGGATTTAAAATCCAGAAAAAAAATTAGAGAAAAGGGGTTTCTTGCTCCTAAGAGATAAATGTTGTTCAAGATCTGAAGCCAAAAGAGCTTTTTTTAATAGAGTTTAACTCTGAAGTTTCAACGGGCAGAGAACTGAGCTCTGAAAGGAGAATTAAATTCTCAAGAGAAAGGCTAAGGAAGAAGACGAAGAAACAGTGGCCATCTCAAGAGCCAAGCCCTCGTATTTATAAGACATGATGGGAACAGTTCATTTTCCCGTTCCCCTAGGCAATCCAACGGATGTAAAAGTGGACAGCGTTGCACCCATGTGCAAGCCACGTGAGAGCAACTTTGTGGGGGCATTTGTTTCCTTATAAAAAAGAGAAGAAGAAGATGAGAGAAAGAAAGGGGGAAACTCCCCACTAAATAAGTCTCACGTGTTAAACACGTGAGCGCCTATATGTAAGGCATATAGGCACTCCCACTAAAACTGTAAGGAGGCTAAACAAGCCTCACGTGCCAACACATGAGTGCCTATAAATAGGCACTGCAATTAAACTACAGATAGGCTAAACAAAGCCTCACGTGTTAAATATGTGAGCGCCTATATGCAAAGTATATAGGCGCTGCATTAAACTACAGATAGGCTAAACAAAACCACACGTGTTAAACACATGAGCGCCTATATGCAAAACATACAGGCGTTGCAATTAAACTACAGATAGGCAAACAAAGCCTCACGTGTTAAACACGTGAGCGCCTATATGCAAAGCATATAGACGCTGCAATTAAACTACAGATAGGCTAAATAAAGCCTCACGTGTTAAACACGTGAGCGCTTATATGCAAAGCATATAGGTGCTGCAATCAAACAACAGATAGGCTAAACAAAGCCTCACGTGTTAAACATGTGAGCGCAATCAAACAACAGATAGGCTAAACAAAGTCTCACTTGTTAAACACGTAAGCGCCTATATGCAACGCATATATGCGCTACAATCAAACAACAGATAGACTAAACAAATCCTCACATGCTAAACATGTGAGGACACCTCCTTACGTAGAATTAAATTCTACTTAATGAACCATTGGATCAAGGATCCAACGGTGATTAAACATGGAATTAAATTCTATTGGGAAGAATATTTTCTATTAGACAGAGATTTAATGGATCAAAAATTTAAAATATTTTCTATATCTTTTTAAACAGAGAAAGATTATACTATATTAAATTAAGCACCCTTGGATTAAAAATCCAATGGTGATTAAAATACCACCGCTCGATAGAATTTTTTTCTATATATGGGAGAATATCCCTAATCTTGTTAAAAACAAGAACATTATCTTCTGTAAAACAGAAGTCCTTGGATCAAAGATCCAACGGTGGGTAAAATTTCCCAAATCAATTCTGAGACCAATTAAATCAATTAGGATCTCTCAATGAGAGATTTTCTCAGAATTAAATAAACTTATTTCAACTATATAAAGAACCCGAGACTTCAAGTCTCAAAAGAGGAGAAAAAATAGGACAAACGCAGAGAGAGAGAGAGAGAGAGAGAGAACTCCCCATAGGCTTAAAAAAAAGATAATACAGTGAGCTTTTGAAGAACAGGAAAATTTAATTCTCAAAGAAAAGACTTGCTTCCTTGAAACACTAGGTAAAAGAAAAACACCTCTCATTTGCCTCTCTAAGGGTTTAACCCTTCATATAAGAACTCGGTTCTTTCCTCTGGTTGAGATTTGCAGAGGCAAATCTCCCCACAAGTTGAGAATTTAATTCTCATTTGGGAGATTTGGCTCTGCAAGATTCAAAACCTAAGGGAAAAGAACTAAGTTACATAAAAAAAAAAGGAGAAGAAGAACGGGAACACATAAGAATTTAATTCCTCCAAAGATTAGGGTTTGACCATATATAAAGAACTTAGTTCTTCAATAAAAAAAAATAGTGATCCAAGATCTTCAAGGCCAAATCGTTGGTACTTAGCACTATTTCGAAGCCTCAAGTGTTTCATACGTGAGTACTTCAAACGAACAAGGAAAATAACCAAAGCATCCTTCTGTGTTTACCACATGATTTGTTTAAGAGGAAAACAAATAAAAGAAAGAGAAAACCACAGTACTCCAGCATCAATAAAAGGGGACACCCACGTGCTTTACACGAGAACCAAGTGCTTAGCACTTATATAAAAAAGGGGGAGAAAAATCCCAAGTCCAGTACCTATATTTGAGATGCCTCACGTGTGTCACGTGAGTGCCATAAAACTCTAGTGTTTAACACTAGTCTAGTGCCCATATTTGGGGTGCCTCACGTGTGTCATGTGAGCGCCATAAAACTCTAGTGTTTAACACTAATCCAATGCCCACACGAAATGCACGTGAGCACTGTATTTCTCAGTGCTTAGCACTATTGGAGACTCATGTTGGGGTCAGAAATTGCACCCCGGTTGACCAAGTCAAAGTCAAGATCAACCTCAAGCCAGGTGGGCCCAAGCATAGATCAAGTGGGCCCATGCCCGAGCCAAGCCCGAACATGAAGCGGCCGGACTCCCCATGTCGAAATAAAAAATCATGTAATAAATAATTTTGATGTAATTTTTTATGCATGAATGTAAGCAAAATGGGCATAAAGCCAAATTTTTGTAAAGTACATGGCTTATGTGCAAAAGAAATGAGCACATGAGGCATGGGATGGGAAAAATGCCATTTTGTAAAGTCCAAGGGGCTATATGTAAATGTGTAAGCCTATATAAGGCAACATGATGATGAATAAAGGATACACTTTTCATTCCTCTCAAAATCTAGGGTTTGTGTGCCTTTTTCCCATTTCTCAAGGGTCTAAAACTTTCTTCCGCTTTTTGAATTAAATCAAGCGTTTAACTCTTTCTTTCTCAAAAAGAAGTAGTTTTTCACCATAAAACCCATAAAGGGGAGCTCGGATCTTCCATCAAATCTTTGAAAGGGGAGATTTTGAATCTCACTCCCCTTTCCCCCAAGACCCGACAAACCGAAAGGAAGAAGAAGGAGACCCATCTTCAAAAATCTCACGTTAGGAGGATCCAAGGCTCAAAAGAAGCGCCAAAGATTCCTAGGAGTTTAACTCCTTTCTAGGTCTGTTGGAGTTTAACTCTAAAAGTTAAATTTCTGTAAGAAGTTCAACTCCAAAACCCCTTGGGAGTTCAACTCCCCAACCTAGGCACTAAGCCCCTTCACACTGGTGTTTCCAGCGATCGCGTTCCGCGTACGTGACCCGCGAGCGCCCAGCGGTCACGTGCCATGCACGTGACCCACGGACACCCAACGGTCGCGTGCCTCACACGTGACCCGCGGGCGCCCAGCGCGAGCGGGTGCCACACACGTGACTCGCGGGCGAAAGGCGCCTACGTACCAGGCACGTGACCCACAGGCGCCAAGCGCCCACGCACCGGGCACGTGACCCACGGGCGCCAAGCGCCCACACGCTGCACACGTGACCCGCTGGCGCCATGCATCCACGTGCTGCGCACGTGACCAGCGGGCGCCATGCGCTCACGCGCCAGGCACATGACCCGTTGGCACCATGCGCCCATGTGCCACGCACCCGTCTTTAAGACGCTCCCCATTTTTTTAAACACCCAACACTCAAAACACGTCCCCCGTTGGGAAAATTTTTCTAGCGGGCGTTGCCTCGTACCCCGCAAGGGGGCTGCTAGCCTCTCTTGACCCCCAGCCCGCTATCCGGATAGTAGGACCCCCGTAAAACTCTGCGGAGCCCCCGATATATCCAAAACCCTTTCAACACATACGCATACTGCATATTGAGTTCGCATGACCCGTTTGACTCGTCAATCGGAGGTTCCCTCGCTCCAAAGGCGAGGGGTAATTAACGGCAGCTTAGTCCGCGGCTGCCGGAGATTCGGACCCCCCAATCAATAAACCCCCACCTACCCTAGGCAGGGGCAATCTGTAGTATGCCTGACAAGCGTGCGCGTATTCCCATCTCAATAGGGTGATGAAAAACACCCTACAGATTCTGACACGCCCGGTGGGACTTATCTTTCCTTTCATATTTCGGGTTAAACGTTCATGCAAACTCAATCAATATACATACCGATTGCCTATACTGAAATCATGTTTCTATTTGCGGGGGGGGTTAACAATTTCCAATTGCCATCTTCGAACGCAAGTTGGTGTTTGAACGGCATTCCTTGGCCCCAGCTGGGGGCAAGGCCATCAACACCGACAAAGTAATAAGGCATCTCATGCAAGCTCCAGCGGTGCCCTTGACAACTGCTCGATCGGGTATCTTCTCTAAGCTCCCCGTCAGATGACTTCTAAGTCATTAAACTGGAAACAGATGACCACCATGCCATTAAACTGGAAACAGATGACCACCAAGTTGTTAAACTGGAAACAGATGACCACTAAGTCATTAAACTGGAAACAGATGACCTCTAAGTCATTAAACTGGAAACAGTAGACCGTTAAGTCTTTAAACTGGGAACAATCGACCTCTAAGTCGTTAAACTGGGGATGTAAAAATGTGTAAATAAAACAAAAATTTTAAAAAATAATAATAATAAAAGGTCGAAATGATGGGGCAACTCGCAATAAAAATCAGCGAGTAAAAATAAAAATGAAAATCAAGCCGAAATGATGGGGCAACTCGCAATAAAAATCAGCAAGTAAAAAATAAAGATGAAAATAAAGCCGAAATGATGGGGTAACCGTGAATAAAAAGACGAAATGATGGGGCAATCGCGACCTTCGTGATAAGAAAAATTGAAATGATAGAGCAATCGCGGTAAAAAAAAACAATGGCGGATGATGAGTCGCTCCAGGTACCACATTCCAGTGCAGCGATACAGACGCTAACCAAAATACAATTTCCCAAAATTCTTCCGGTCCTACGGTTGGTCCCCAAGTTGACTACCGTATACAATCCATGGGCTCAAATAATTCTCATCATACCCTTGCCCCACAGCAACCACCGGTCACGCGGCTGGTCTCCGCCCATGGAATTATGATCCATTAGGAAAGACCCACTCGTGTGTCCACACGATACATGAGGAGGATAAACCTTCGTGGGATCCTTACGACTCACAAAAGAAAAACTCACTTGGGAGTCCTCACGATTCCTAAAGAGAAAATACACATGCGGGATCCTTTCGACTCATAGGGAGAAATGCTTTTATGGGACCTTTACGGCTCATACAATTGAAAAGCCTTGGGTGATTGGGATCTAAACCTGTCTCCTAAGCCATCGCTCCCCAACAGGCAAAGGCAGATGATGAATTTCTCCTGGCACCTGTGCTTCAGTTTTAGCAACGCCGATACCGACCCCTACCCCAAAATTCCAAGCTTCCGATTCATAGACCCCTAAGTCTTTAAATTAGGAACAGATGACCTCTAAGTCGTTAAACTGGGAATGGATGACCCCTAAGTCGTTAAACTGGAAATGAGGGAGATCCCCTCCCAGAGAATGATGAGTCGCTCCTGGTACCATATTCCAGTGCAGCGATGCAGACGCCAACAAAGTCCCGGAATTCTTCCGGCCCTACGGTCTGGATCATACATCCTACAAAACCGTATACAATCCATGGGCGTAAAATGATCCCAATCTCTCCTAAGTCCTACCGGCGAGACCACATCCAAAGTCCCGCCAAAGTACCACCAGCGATGAAGATAAAATAAAAGGAATGTCCACAAGCAAAATGAGCACGGATGAAAATCCGAAAGGGCTCCGTGAGTAAAAAACAGCAGGACTGCCGACGAGTTTGTGAAAACCCGAAAGGGCGCAAACTCGTGGAAAAGAGATGAAATGCACTCGAAAAGTTCTCTCGACTTTGTGGGGAGAAAATTCCCACGTGAGATCCTTACGACTCACAAAGGAAAAACACACTTGGGGGCCCTCATGACTCCTAAAGAGAAAATGCACCTACGAGATCCTTACGACTCGTAGGGAGAAAATGTTTTTATAAGACCCTTACGGCCCATAAAATTGAAAAGCCTTAGGTGATAGGGATTTAAACCTGTCTCCTAAGCCATCGCTTCCCAATGGGGAAAGGCAAATGATGATTCGCTCCTGGTACCATATTCCAGTTTAGCGGTGATGATGCCGACCCAAAAAACCAATTCCCAAATCCTCCCGGGGAAATTGATGAGTTGCTCCTGGCATTATTCCAGTGCAGCAATGCAGATGCCGACCAAAACCAAAATCCCCTAATCCACTCATAGAAAATGATGATTCGCACCTGGTACCATATTCTATTGTCAACACAAATCAAACCAACCAATTCCAACATCGACCTCTGCGTCAAACAGCTGACACTCCGTAATGGGGAAACGTCAAGCAGACACTCCGTGCCGGGAGCACGTCGACTATAGACACTCCGCCTCGGAGAAACATCGACCAGCGACACTCTGTGCCGGGGGCACGTCGACCAAATCACTCCGGGCCAGGGAAACGTCTACCACAGACACTCCATCTCGGAGATGCGTCAAGCGTCGACCGTCCATGTCGTAAAAAGGGCAGTGCAGGCTTCCCACAAATTGGGAACCAAATCGCTCCGGGACAGGGAAAAGTCTACCACGTACACTCCGTCTCGGAGACGTATCAAGCGTCGACCGTCCATGTCGTAAAAAGGGCAGTGCATTCTTCCCATAAATCGGGAACTAAATCACTCCGGGCCAGGGAAAAGTCTACCACGGACACTCCGTCTCGGAGACGCGTCAAGCGTCGACCGTCCATGTCGTAAAAAGGGCAGTGCAGGCTTCCCACAAATTGGGAACCAAATCTCTCTGGGCTAGGGAAAAGTCTACCACGGTCACTCCGTATCGGAGACGCGTCAAGCGTCTACCGTCCATGTCGTAAAAAGGGCAGTGCAGGCTTTCCACAAATCGGGAACCAAATCGCTCTGGGCCAGGGAAAAGTCTACCACGGACACTCCGTCTCAGAGACGCATCAAGCGTCGACCATCCATGTTGTAAAAATAGCAGTGCAGGCTTCCCACAAATCGGGAACCAAATCGCTCCAGGCCAGGGAAAAGTCTACCACGGACACTCCGTCTCGGAGACGCGTCAAGCGTCGACCGTCCATGTCGTAAAAAGGGCAGTGCAGGCTTCCCACAAATCAGGAACCAAATCACTCCAGGCCAGGGAAAAGTCTACCACGGACACTCCATCTTGAAGACGCATCAAGCGTCGACCGTCCATGTCGCAAAAAGGGCAGTGCAGGCTTCCCACAAATCGAGAACCAAATCGCTCCGGGCCAGGGAAAAGTCTACCACGGACACTCGGTCTCGGAGACGCGTCAAGCGTCGACTGTCCATGTCGTAAAAAAGGCAGTGCAGGCTTCCTACAAATCAGGAACCAAATCCGGGCCAGAGAAAAGTCTACCACGGACACTCCGTCTCGGAGACGCGTAAAGCGTTGACCGTCCATGTCGCAAAAAGGGCAGTGCAGGCTTCCCACAAATCGGGAACCAAACCAATCTGGGCCAGGGAAAAGTCTACCACGGACACTCCGTCTCGGAGACGCGTCAAGCATCGACTATCCATGTAGTAAAAAGGGCAGTGCAGGCTTCTTACAAAATGGGAACCAAATCACTCCGGGCCTGAGAAACGTCTACCACGGACACTCCATCTCAATGATGCGTCAAGCGTCGACCGTCCATGTTGTAAAAAGGGCAGTACAGGCTTCCCACAAATAGGGAACCAAATCGCTCTGTGCCAGGGAAACGTCTACCACGGACACTCCGTCTCGGAGACGCGTCAAGCGTCGACCGTCCATGTCGTAAAAAGGGCAGTGCATCCCAAAAAGTGGGAACCAAAGCAAGTCGCCTCCACGCGAAAGAACATCCATCAATTTCATACACACGACCCACATATGTGGTGTGCATTTATTGATGGGGGGCAATTTGTAAGAGTCAAAAATTGCACCCCCGTTGACCAAGTCAAAGTCAAGGTCAACCCCAAGCCAGGTGGACCCAAGCCCAGATCAAGTGGGCCCATGCCCAAACCGAGCCCGAACATGAAGCAGCCGGCCTCCCCCATGCAGAAATAAAAAATCATGTAATAAATAATTTTGATCTAATTTTTATGCATGAATGTAAGCAAAATGGGCATAAAGCCAAATTTTTGTAAAGCTCATGGCTTATGTGCAAAAGAAATGAGCACATGAGGCATGGGAAGGGCAAAATGGCATTTTGTAAAGCCCAAGGGGCTATATGTAAATGTGTAAGCCTATATAAGGCAACATAATGATGAATAAAGGATACAATTTTCATTCCCCTCAAAATCTAGGGTTTGTGTGTTTCCCCCTTTCTCAAGGGTCTAAAAGCTTCTTCCGCTTTTTGAATTAAATCAAGAGTTTAACTCTTCCTTTCTCAAAAAGAAGTAGTTTTTCACCACAAAAACCATAAAGGGGAGCTCGGATCTCCCATCAAATCTTTGAAAGGGGAGATTTTGAATCTCACTCCCCTTTCCTCCAAGAGCCGACCAACCGAGTGGAAGAAGAAGGAGACCCATCTACAAAAATCCCACGTTAGGAGGATCCAAGGATCAAAAGAAAAGCCAACGATTCCTAGGAGTTTAACTCTTTTCTAGATCTGTTGGAGTTTTAGTCCAAAAGTTAAATTTCAGTTAGGAGTTTAACTCCAAAACCCCTTGGGAGTTCAACTCCCCAACCTAGGGGCTAAGCCCCTTCCCGCTGGTGTTTCCAGCTGTCGCATGCTGCGCACGTGACCCGCTGGCGCCCAGCGGTCGCGTGCCGCACACGTGACCCGCGAGCGTCCAGCGGTCGCGTGCCTCGCACGTGACTCGCAGGCGCCTAGCACGTGCGGGGGCACACACATGTGACCCGCGGGCGAAAGGCGCCCACGCGCCAGGTACGTGACCCACGGACGCTAAGCACCCACACACCAAGCACGTGACCCGCGGGCGCCAAGCGCCGGGCACGTGACCCGCGAGCGCCAAGCGCCCACGCGCCCACGCGCTGCGCACGTGACCCGCTGGCGCCCAGCGCCCACGTGCTACGCATGTGACCAGCGAGCACCAAGCGCTCACGCGCCAGGCACGTGACCCGTGGACGCCATGCGCCCACGTGCTACGCACGTGTCTTTAAGAAGCTCCCCTCCCGATTTTTTTATACACTCTACACTCAAAACACGTCCCCCGTTAGGAAAATTTTTCTAACGGGGCACAGCTCTGCACCCCGCAAGGGGGCTGCTAGCCCCTCTTGACCCCCAGCCCGCTATCTGGGTAGCGGGACCCCCGTAAAACTCTGCAGGGCCCCCGATATATCCAAAACCCTTTCAACACATATGCACACTGCACGTTGAGTTCGCATGACCTATTTGACCCGTCAATCGGAGGTTCCCTTGCTCCAAAGGCGAGGGGTAATTAACGGCATCTTAGTCCGTGGCTTCTGGAGGTTCAGATCCCCACAATCAATAAACCCCCGCCTACCCTAAGCAAGGGGAATCTGTAGTACGCCTGACAAGCACGCGCGTATTCCTATCTCAATAGGGTGACGAAAAACACCCTACAACTCAATCTTAGCCCAAATTGGCTAAGTTTTCTGAAGTTAGACCTCTTTGATACTAAAACAACCGAGCCCCTCTGCTCATGCTTTCCCTAACTGACCTTAGTTTCAAAAACGACTAGTGGTCTCCCAATGATGACCCAAGTGATACTCATCTTATATCTCTAAACATAATTTTAGTCTCAAACATGACTAACATTCCTTAGGTCTACAGTATCACCATCTTTTCCCTCAAATATGGGATTTGGTTTAAGAGTACATCTCTCCACATCTCTGATATATGTCATTGTAATTCTTCAACATCTTCAGAGAGGTGGCGGGTCCCAACAACTCGTTGATGCACTTTCAAATTGACGTGCATACCTCAAATCAGACTGCACCCTAAATTAAGCGTATTCCATATCAACATCGTTGTTTATCCCGTTCACGTAATAAATACACGTGCGCGCAAGATGGATAACGGACCGAGACGTCCTTAAACTAAAATCTCACCTTCAAAATGGTGATCAATGGACCGAGACGTCCATAAACTAAGGCGGGAGGCTCCATTAACGGATCTCCTTAAGAAGGAGTGAATGTGGAAATGGACGGATTGGTGTCAAGAAGCTTTTGTTGACGCAGATGAGGTAGTAATGAAAAAGCCTGTGTGTTGGTTGCCAGACCACACCTAGACACACCTCTAAAATGGTGATCAACGGACCGAGACGTCCTTAAACTAGAACTTCGCCTCCAAAATGGTGATCAACGGACCGAGATATCCACAAACTAGAAATTCGCCTCCAAAATGGCGATAATGGACCGACATGTCCTTAAACTAAAACAATGGAGCCCAAATGCTCTTTTGTTGGATCTGAAATAAAAATGATCATGAAACCCCTTTAAGTGGATCTTAGTCTTAAATTGGACTAATGTATCCTTAACAAAAACAAATCGAGCCCCCAAATACTCACATATATTTAAGTCAATCTTAATCTCAAAATAGATTAACGATCCTTAAATATAAAAAACCCAAATCTAAGATATACGAATTTGGACCAATTCATACCCTACGGGTGACAACATAAACTAGTCTCCATATACAATCCACGGGCAACCAAAACAAACAAAAACACACACGACATGAAGTGAACTTCCGAAGCAGGAGAAGGTGGTTATCGCGATATGAAAATGTAATTAACTGCAGGGGTTTGCACCTGCAGGGAAGAGCGTCCCCACAATCAAAAAACCCCTCGCAAACAAGAGGGAATCTGACGAAGTCTGCTACAATGGCCGCATCCGTCCAAACCTCCGATATACGGTACCATAAATCAACTTGGCATCTTCAGAGAGGTGGACGAATAAATCCAAATAGTATATGCCCCCTAAATTCAGTGCCGGACATTCTAACGTCCCGGTCGCGTCTTTCGGCGGAGAACGGTAACATCAAGAAAAGAGTAAGGAAGAAGGGAGGGGGCTTCATGGAGTCTCGAGAGCTCCGGAAATGGCTTCGATTTTTTATGGAACAAGCTTGTCCATTAACTCCACTGGCACTTAGGAACTTTTTTGAGAGAATTTTGCTAGAATTTCAGAATGATGAAGAGATAAGGCATGGAGTGGTATTTATAGTGAAGAATTAGGGTTTGGGAATTAAAATTTTGGATTAAAAGGCATTAGAAAGGTGTTAATTGGTGAAATGAAGGGTCTTTATTTGATTGTAGGAAAATCAAACAGTGCAGGAGAGTTAAGAGGAGTCGAAAGGGTGTGTGTGCAAAGCACAGAGGCAAACAAGGCTTATCTGACCGTCGGCGCCGACCCATTGATGGGTTTGGACGGACAGATCTTGAGGTTTTTTCTCGAGATTCGTGCCACGTGGGTAATTGGGTGTGTATATCTCATTGCGCCTGTTTGATTTTTCTGAAACTTTTCATTTCCCCGTGTATTGCACGTACAACTCTCATGCTTCCAAAAATTAAAAAGAAAAATTAGAAAAAAAATAATTGTGTCTGATGGGAATAGAACAAACAGGCTATGTTATAGTAGTGCAGGAGCTTTACCAGTGAGCTACAAGTTACTTCTTGCTTTTATTTAACAAAAATAAATCTGTAATACTCTTTTCTGTACAATAACAAGAAAATTTCTGTACAGTATTTCAGAGTCATTACATTCTACTCTCCTTATAAAAATTTTGTCCTCAAAATTTATAATTATATAGGGACTAATTTTCATAAAGGTAAAGGTATCATGTACGCATATCTTCTTGTCGTTCCCAAGTTGATTCTCCTGGCGAATCCTTTCTCTAAATCACTCGTACCAAGTTTACTTCCTTGTTCTGCACTGTCATCATCTTTCAGTCCAGGATCTGAACTGGTTGTTGCTCGTAGGTTAAGTCAGTTTGTACTGTGAGTTTTGAGTAATCAAGTATGTGGCTGGGGTCGCTCACATATCGTCGTAGTTAGGATATGCGGAACACGTTGTGCACTCCTTCCAATGAGGATGGTAGTGCTAAACGATATGCCACTTCTCCAACTCGTTCGAGTATATCGAACGGTCCTATGTATCTTGGATTGAGTTTACCCCTTTCACCAAAATGGATCACTCCTCTGTTTAGAGAGATCTTCAAGGATACATGGTCTCCAGGTTGGAACTCCAGATGTCGACGCTTTGCATCTGCCCAATGTTTCTGTCGAACTTGGGCTATTCGTATCTTTTCCCTGATCGTGCGAACTACGTCCACAGTTGCCACGATCATCTTTGGTCTAAGGAGTTCACGATCTCCAATGTCATCCCAACTTAGCGGTGAACGACATTTCCGTCCGTAAAGTGCTGCGAATGGTGCCATCCCAATGCTTGCCCGATAGCTGTTGTTGTATGAAAACTCCACAAGGTATAGGTGATCTTCCAACGATCCTCTGAAGTCTAATGATTGATGATGTTTTTGTGAATTGTGTTGTAACCGCAATCAATAACGGTGTCGCGTGTAGCTAGACCGAGATGAGTACGGGTCGTTCTCAGGGAAACGTTGAATCTTTTAATCTTACTTTAGGTGTGTTTATTAGGAAAAGAAAAAGAATAATGAATAGTGGAAATAGTTTCTAGATCTACGTTAAATAAGGATGTAGAATATAGATCTAGATTAACTACGGGTGTGGGTTTTATATTAGAATAGGGCTTGTAGGGTTCGTTAAGATTTAGTAGTCATGGATGATTAATTAAAGATTACTTCTCTTATCCTTTAATAGATTTAAAACTAGATCGACAACGATGCATGTAGATTAGGGTTTCTAGGGGGAAAAGAGTTCGCACTCTTAACCCCTACCTTGACATTGATCTCCGTTCATGTCTAGCCTTTACAAAAAAATTATTAATCTAATCTCTAATCGTGGTCATGAATATCAATGAATTGATAGCGCGCCCGATTAGGATGTTAACTATTCTTTTGATAAAGTTTATAAACTTTATAAGACGTAAAAAGAGTTTAAGGATCTTCATCATCTATTAATCTACCATAATCCTACGAACCCTAACAAGCGGAGAATTACTCGCGCATGTTGGGAAAAGAAAAGATAGAAATCATGAAGAAAATAAAATGCAATAGAATAAAACTACCTTTATTAATCAACAAGATCAAGTACACTTTGTTCCTTTAGAAAATGATTACAAAACCCTAGTTTTCTTCTCGATCTCTTCTTAAGGAGGTAGATGAACTGTCGATGATCAACCAGGATTCTTGAGCCGTCGTGAACTTCGTGATCACGTTGGTTTGATGATTTTTCCAAGAAGCTCTCGGTCCTTATTTATAGTCACAGAAGTTGAAAACCCTAGATTCTATAAGTTAGGGTTTGTTGAGACAATCCTGCGTAGAAAATCCCATATCCCAACTCCTCTAACAAGTCGCGGATCCGCCGCCAATAGTGGGTTTTCGCCGCGGTTTAGCTGCGCTTTGGTAGGATCTTTAGCTTAAATATCCGGGGCTTCATCTCTCTGACACATGGTGATCTTTTGAATATATGGGCTTTGAAAATCTTCTTTAAGTCTCTGCCAGAATTGATTTCTTTGATTTACTTGAATATTTCGGCATATTTGATCTCGCCAACCCAGATTTCCTTGATTTCAGTCCTGGAATAATTTCTACACCATATCTCAATAAATAATGTTAGTAGAATTTGTTTTTATTGGGATATTATCTTAACCATTTTACATGATATTATAGTTTTAAGAGAACCGGTCAAAGATATTTGATATGGTATGCATATTTAAATAGACTAAATATTACATAGATATTACATGCTTACATTTTCCTCTATAATGTTAATTATAATATATAAACACATGAAAATAGTATTTTTACAGATAAATCATCATATGTATCATATTTATAATAAACACCTTTTATTATATAGAAATAGTAAGGAAAATGTCATATCAAATGCACAATATTTTCGACTGAACAAATACCCCCAAATTTAATTTTGATCGTCCCGAGAAAACTAGTTATTCAAGAGAAGGAGAAAAAGTAAAACCTAAGCAGCACACTTTCGTTGGCAACACGATTATATTGAGCACGTGCAACAAGCCGTTAAACCTCTAGGTGTCCCTAATAGGAGGAGTGTTGTCTCCTGAGGGTTTTCAGTAGATTGCACCCACAAAATTCTATAATAAAAGAAAAATGGTGAAAGTTACATATAAAGATAGGAACTATAAAAGAAAGAACTTGAAAGTAAGAGTTTCCAACTACACCAATTTTTCGGTTGTCATGAGCCCTATCTTAATGGTCATGAAAAAATGTTAGAAATCACATCATTCCTCAATAAAACATCGCCTTTAGTCTTCCTCCTTATCTTTCCTCCAAACATTGATCATTTATCCCTTACGTGTGTATAAAAGATATCCCTACACTTAGAGAATTCAATTCAAGCTATCATACTCTTATCCATCTTCCAAAGTACTTTATAGTTGGTGAATATTTTAGATAAAATTGCTCACACATTCTTCATGCGACCGTTAATACTTCTTAAGGTACTAACTGACCGATTACAAAATTTGCTTACGTATTTAGGCATAATTTCTCGTTTTGCAACACCTAAGGCTTAGCAGTGGCTCCCAAACTAGTTGGTCTAAGGCACTAGGTGATAAAGCACCCTCGCTATTTTTTTTTATGCTGCCTTGATAATTACAAAACCAGTGTTCATTTTTTTCTTCACCATTTATACTTTTTTCATACTAAGCCTTTTAGACAAGAGCATTTCAAGGTATCCTCTACTATCCCAAGTTTCAAGATGTGTCTAAGTGCGTATACTAGAGTATCAACGTTCAAATATTTGGCGTCAAGAAAAAGGATTATTTTTCAAACTTAATTTTATCCACAGATTAGTAATTTCCTTCATCTTACCATCCCTTGGGACAACGACTCATAACTACTTATTACTAGTTTCATTTAAGAAAACATCTAACTTTCTTACTTTTCTTAAACTATTCATATCTTTCATATGTAATTCTTCACTTTCTAATCTCTTATTATCAAAAAAAAAAAAAAAATTTGCATAGTGCCTAGTGCCAAACTATAGTTCAATTAATACAAAACTCCCCCCCTCCAAACATGTTTTCAGCAGTGTCCTCACTGATGTTGTTCTTTGAATGCATAGACTTGTAGACTTGGGGAGAAAAAATGATAGGGGTAAAACAATAGTTAAATGAAAACTACCCCCAAACTTATGCTTTGGCACGCACGGATATTCAATTAAATCCTATTTCACTCACCTCCATTCTTAAGATGAGACAATGTTACCGAGACATGGAGGTGAGGCGGAGGAAATTTAGTTATAATAAAGCGGATCCTGTAAAAACAGGAGCTCCTCCGTTGGGTCAGAAGAAAAATACGGTTTTAATCTATACCCGTTTACTTTAAAAATTGAACCGTTTTTTTTATATTTTCAACTTCTACTGTCCCGTGCGGGTATACATACCGCACCACAAAAGATCCTTTCCAACGAGATTTAAGCTTACCCGGATGAAGATGGAGACGGGAATCGTAAAGAAGGACTTGTTGTCCCGGTGTGAAAGTTTTCCTAAAATGGTTTTTATCGTGAAACATTTTATTCCGGTTCTTTACTATCACCGCGTTATCATAAGTTTCATCGCAGAGTTCGCTTAGCTCATTCAATTACAGCTTCTGATAGCTGCTGGATTGATCAAAATCGAAATTTAGCTCTTTGATAGCCCACATTGCTTTATGTTCGATCTCGACAGGAAGGTGGCATGCCTTCCCAAACACAAGGCGGTATAGAGACATACCAGGATCGGTCTTATAAGCGGTACGAAATGCCCAAAGAGCATCCGTCAATTTGGTTGACCAATATTTACGGTTTTTAAAAACCGTCTTCTCCAAAATTTGCTTGATCTGCATATTTGAGATCTCAGCTTGCCCACTTGTTTGGGGATGATAGGGTGTAGAAAGTTTGTGGTTAATTGCATATTTCCGCATCAAAACCTCGAAAGACCGATTACAGAAATGCGTCCCGTTGTCGTTAATTATAGCGCGAGGGTGTCCGAACGGCAAAAAGATATTTTCTTTAAGGAACTTAATAACAACCTTATTGTCATTAGTGCGACACGGTATTGCTTCCACCCATTTTGAGACATAATCAACCGCTAACAAGATATATAAATTCCTAAAAGAGTTGGGAAAAGGGCCCATAAAATCAATACCCCAAACGTCGAATATCTCCACAACCAAGATAGGTTGGAGCGGCATTTCATTTCTACGTGAAATCCGATCCAAGTATTGATACCGCGGGAAAGTTTTGCAATGATCATATGCATCTTTAAATAATGTTGGCCAATAAAAGCCACATTGCAAAACTTTCTCCGCCGTTTTTCGAGGACCAAAGTGACCGCCGCATGCCTGATCATGACAAAATGATAACACACTCTTGAATTCATCGTTAGGGACACATCTGCGAATGATTTGATCGGAATAATACTTAAACAAATAAGGTTTATCCCAGTAAAAGTGTTTTACTTGGGATAGAAATCGAAGTTTGTCTTGTTTCGACCAATTGCGAGGAATAAGTCCCGTCGCTAGATAATTCACAATATCCATGAACTAAGATTCGCAGGATACGGTCAAGCATTATTCGTCAGGAAATGAGTCATTTATTGGCGCGGTCAACGTTGGTGAAGAAGAGATGCGTGAAAGATGGTCAGCTACTACGTTTTCACATCCACTCTTGTCTCGGATGACAAGATCAAATTCTTGTAACAACAAGATCCAACGTATTAGCCTGGCCTTAGCATCCTTCTTCGATAAAAGGTGTCATAGGGCGGAGTGATCAGTGTAAACCACTATTGGCGAGCTAATCAAGTAGGGCCAGAATTTTTCTAATGCAAATACAACTGCCAAGAGTTCTTTCTCGGTAGTTGTGTAATTAATTTGTGCATCGTTCAAGATCCTACTTGCATAGTAAATTACATGTGGGATCTTATCAATGTGCTGCCCTAAGACTGCATGAATAGCAAAATCTGATGCATCACACATAAGCTCGAACGGGTGATTCCAATCCGGAGATGATAGAACGGGGGTTGTAGTGAAAGATCTTTTAAGATTCAAAAGCAGCCTCACAATCCGAATCGAAGTGAAATGTAGTATTCTTGGCCAAGAGAAGAGTTAAGGGTCTAGCAATTTTGCTAAAGTCCTTAATGAATTCCTATAAAATCCTGCATGACCAAGAAATGATCGTATATGTTTGACACATTTGGGATGAGGGAGATTATGGATGACATTTATTTTAGCTTTGTCTACCTCAATGCCTTTTCGTGAAATTATATATCCAAGGACAATACCTTCTTGGACCATGAAATGACATTTTTCCAAATTCAAAATTAAGTTCTTATCCTTACAGCGGGTAAGAACTGCGTCAAGATGACGAAGACAGTCCTCAAAGGAGTCCCCAAATATGGAGAAATCGTCCATAAATATCTCCAGGAAATTCTCAACCATGTCTGAGAATATCCCCATCATACACCGCTGAAATGTAGCGGGAGCGTTGCATAACCAAAGGGCATGTGTCTATAAGAAAAAGTATCGAAAAGACAAATAAATATGGTTTTATCTTGATCCTTTTCGGCGATGGGGACCAGGTTATAGCCAGAGTATCCGTCCAAGAAATAATAGTATTCATGTCCAGCTAATCGTTCTAACATCTGATCAATGAAAGGTAGAGGGAATGGATCTTTCCTCGTTGCGGCATTGAGTTTCTTATAATCAATACATACGCGCCACCCAGTTTGGGTGCGTGTTTAGATTAACTCATTAGCCTCATTGTTTATGATCATGATGCCATACTTTTTAGGGACTACATGAATAGGACTTACCCATTGGCTATCAGATATTGGGTACATTATACCACTATCTAAGCACTTAACGATTTCTTTCTTTACCGCCTCCTTCATGACGGGGTTTAACCGTCTTTATGGGTCTCGGGTTGGTTTAGCTTCAGCCATTAAATGTATATGATGTTCAACAATTAAGGGACTAATCCCTTTGATGTTAGCCATTGTCCAACCAAATACTTGCCGATTCGATCTCAATACCGTCAAAAGATCATTCTCTTGCTCTAAAGCTAGAGAAGCGGATATTATCACGGGTAAAGACTCATTCTCACCTAAATATGCATATTTTAGATGAGAAGGTAGCGATTTGAGATCTAGAGTCGAAGGAAAGAAGATAGAAGGAGGGGTAAGGGAATGATATTCGGACTCCCCAAGAGGTTCATAACTTGCATAGGATATTGACTCGGAAAGCACTACTGACTTTTGCGACGAGTCAAAAGATTCGAACTCGGGGTGGAATCATCAAAAGTATCCTCACTATAATGATTTTCTAGATCAAACAATGTCGCACTAGTGTTGTCGAGATCATCATAGCAAAGTACTTCAGTTTCGCAGCTGTCGGAAGCTATCTCGTTGATGGAACAGACATCGATTAAATGAACAGAAGGTTCAGATGGTTGACTTCCTAGGTTGTAAATATTAATCTCAATTGTCATCTTCCCAAAAGATAAGTTCATAGAACCGTTACGATAATTAATGACAGCGTTGGAAGTTGCTAGGAAAGGTCGACCGAGTATCACCGGGATTTGGTTGCGTGGGTTCGCCGTAGGCTGTGTATCTAAAACAATAAAGTCCACAGGGAATATGAATTCCCCGACTTTGATTAACACATCCTCTAGTTCACCCCTAGGTTGGGCGATAGATCGATCTGCCATCTGGAGAGTGCAGTGGGTAGGTTTCAACTCTCCTATATGTCGCTGCTCATAGACGGAATATGGAAGCAAGTTAACACTAGCGCCGAGGTCAAGTAGAGCACGATTGATGATTTTACCCCCAATAGTTATAGATATTATAAGACAATCGGGGTCCTTACGTTTCTTAGGCAATTGTTTGGTAAAAGCTGTGCTCACGTTACTTGTCATGAACCTTTTTCGGCACTTGAGTTTTTCTTTTCCTAGTGCACAAGTCCTTAAGGATTTTCGCATAAGACGGACCAGCCGACTTTTCCATTTTCCTTCTTGTTCATCAATCTTGTTAAATAGCATCTAGGAGAGGGATATTTATGTTAACTTGCTTAAACATTTCCACAACTTTCTCCATTTGTGCGTTAGGTTTTTTGGCCCTTAACATGTTTGGAAAAGGAGCTTTATCAATAAGTCTTGGGTCCAACATTTGTAGAGAAGCTTGTGGAGATGGAATCGATCCCAGAATTGGAGTGGGGATCGATTTAGGTAGATTCAAGGAAGTGGGCGGAGTGTTCAAGCCTTGGGGAAAACGGAGAATAGGCACTGAAGAAGGTGGGAGACTAGACGAGTTAGGACAAGAAGTAGAAGCCGGGGTATCATTAATATCACCGACGTGTTCATCAACATATTCACCCACTTGGTTATCTGCACTCTTCCCGATCTCAACGTGGTGACGGCACTCACATTATGATTTTGTGAGTGTCCAGGATTCGGTAGGGGTTGAGATGGAAGTTTCCCTTTTTCTCTCGCACTTATCACGGCATTTATTTGTGCAAGTTGTGCTTCTATCGATTTTATACTCTCACCGTGGGAGTTGGTGGTCTGTGTTAAAGATCGGATAGAAGACTTTATTTCATCCGTTGATTGCATGGAATGTTTAATAAGCATATCCACGCTTCGTTCGAGTGCAAATGAGTTTTCATTCCCAGCCGTTTGGAAAGAATTATTGGCCGGGTTTTGAAAAGGTTGTGATTGAAACGGGTGCTGACTCTTTGGTGGTGATTGCTGTTGCTGTGGAGGAGGTCTTTAATAATTGCTTTGGAACTGGTTTTGCTTTTGGTTTTGGTTTTGGTTCCAAGCAAAGTTCTCCACCCCTGATTGTATGTGGAAGAATAAGGATCGTTTCTAAGTTGCTTCTGAAAAGCAGCATTAGTGTGTTCTTGACCTTGAAACGGTGCATTTGAAGGACATTCTTCCGTCAGATGTGATGGATCAGAACAGCAACCACATACAGTCTTAGGAAGCGTAACCTGGTTTAGAGAGATTGATAAGAATTTGTTCTCCATAGCCTCGAGTTTCTTTTGTATTGCTGCCATTTTGGATTTTACGGTTATGGAAACATCGAGCTGATGGATACCTCCCCTAGAAGGTGGTCTAACGCTTTCTCACTGCAAAGTGTTTTCAGCGAGATCTTCCAGATATTTCCAGGCTTCACCATCGTCTTTGGACATGAAATTGCATTGACACATGGTTTCAAGCATCTGCTTTGTCGATAGATTAATGCCCTCATATATAATTCGGAATAGATCCCATCTATGTATTCTATGATGAGGACATTGGACAAGCAAATTCTTGAACCGTTCAAATCACTTCCAAAATGGTTCATTGGGAAGCTGGGTAAATTGGTTGATTTTGCTTCTAAGACGGGCAGTCTTATGATTGGGGTAAATTTTTTAAGGAATGCTATCACGAATTCATTCCAATTGGTAATAGAGTGTGCGGCAGTATTATAAAGCCATTTTTCTGCCATGTCGCACAAAATGAATAGAAGAAGACGCAAGCGCATAGCATCCACGGACAGTTGTGAGAATTTGGTGATAAAAACGTATGCGTCTTCAGACTCGAGCCTATGAAATTTGGGCAACAGGTTGATGTAGTGGGGTTTAATTTCAAAATTATCCCCGTTGGCTGGTGGAATGGATAGACAGGTAGGAAGTGGACTGCGTATAGGATAGCATCTCTCTTGGAGAGAAATGCGTGATGGATTCTGCACACCTACGGGCAGTGGCAGGGTGGTGTTATAATCTGATGGAGTACCGTCCATCTCGGTCGATGTGGTGGGTGGTGGGAAAAAAGAAAATGAAGAAGTACCGACTTCGGAGTCGATAGCCAAAACGCGGACATGACGGGCACTAGAATCCCGTGTCCAGCCGAGCATGCACTAAATGGTTTTAGCGCAAGTGGCAGCGTGTGTGTGATTTAAAATTGGTGTGTTTTTGAAAAAGTGGGACTCAAGACAAATCACACAAAAACACACAAACAGCCCTAGAACTAAGGTTACCTAGGTCAAGTCTATAGACCGCTCCTAGACTTCCAAAGGACAAGCCGCAGGATCAATCCTTTACCACCTCTTTACTGCCCTTGTGGCCAGGTAAGTGCCAGGTAAGTGAGAGGTATCCTCTATACGAATCACCGAAAATAGCAGGCCTAATTAAGTAACCACTTACCTTAGACACACTTTCCTAGACACCACAGAAGTAATGCGGATAAGTGATAAATTACCCACGACCTTCCTCTGTCCTTAATGAGCGCGACAGTTCTTAGAGTCTTGGTCTAAATATTTTTTAATTAATGTAGGGTTGATGTGGATGCTCGTTTTGTGATTTGTGGGATTTAGGAAGAGTGATGAAATCCCCACCTAATCTGAATTTGGTCTTTGCCCCTTAATATCCATATTAAAATATGCAAAAACAAACTGCAAAACAAAACTTGCAAAAAGATTTTTGTGCAGTGATATTTTGTAAAGAATCCTGCAGAAAAGATATTTTATTGGATTTCAAAGGAGAGTGAAGAAGTTGAGAAATATACCAGAGAAATTTAGAAGCCTGAATCTCTAAAAGCGCCGCGTTTCCGCCGCTATTTAGCCTTACTGCCACGGTTCCGCCGCCGAAAGGAGGGGTCTCGTGAAGATTTTTGCTACATGGCCTCCCTTTGCTCCTTTGGATCTTGATGAATATCTCTGGCTCTCTGTTTCCTCAAGCCTGTGACTCCAGATCCCCTTGCAAAATTCACACAATAATCGTTAAATATACAATTTGCAGTTTTGTTTTATTTATGATATTGATCGAATAAGAATTCAACACAAATGGTAAGAATAAAAAATTACGCAGGTATCCCCAGCAACAGCGCCATTTGATTGATGATGTTTTTGTGAATTATGTTGTAACCGCAATCAATAACGATGTCGTGTGTAGCTAGACCGAGATGAGTACGGGTCGTCCTCAAGAAAACGTTGAATCTTTTAATCTTACCTTAGGTGTGTTGATTAGGAAAAGAGAAAGAATAATGAGTAGTGAAAATAATTTCTAGATCTACGTTAAACACGGATGTAGAATATAGATCTAGATTAACTACGGATTTAGGTTTTATATTAGAAGGGGGATTGTAGGGTTCGTTAAGATTTAGTAGTCATAGATGATTAATTAAAAATTACTCCTCTTATCCTTTAATAGATTTAAAACTAGATCGATAATGATATATGTAGATTAGGGTTTCTGGAGGGAAAAGAGTTCCCACTCTTAACCCCTACCTTGACAAGGATCTCCATTCATGTCTAGCCTTTACCAAAACAATTGTTAATCTAATCTCTAATCGTTGTCATGAATATCAATGAATTGATAGCGCGCCCGATTAGGATGTTAACTATTCTTTTGATAAAGTTTATAAATTTTATAGGACGTAAAAAGAGTTTAAGGATCTTCATCATCCATTAATCTACCCTAATCCTACGAACCCTAACAAGCGGAGAATTACTCGCGCATGTTAGGAAAATAAAAGATAGAAATCATGAAGAAAATAAAATGCAATAGAATAAAACTGTCTTTATTAATCAACAAGATCAAGTACACTTTTTTCCTTTAGAAAATGATTACAAAACCCTAGTTTGCTTCTCGATCTCTTCTTAAGGAGGTAGATAAACTGTTGATGATCAACCGGAATTCTTGAGCCGTCGTGAACTTCGTGATCGCGTTGATTTGATGATTTTTCCAAGAGGCTCTCGGTCCTTATTTATAGTCACAGAAGTTGAAAACCCTAGATTCTATAGGTTAGGGTTTGTTAAGACAATCCTGCGTAGAAAATCCCATATCCTAACTCCCCTAACAGGACGCGGATCCGCCACCAATAGTGGGTTTTGGCCACGGTTTAGCCGCGCTTTGGTAGGATCTTTGGGTCAAATTTCTGGGGTATCATCTCTCTGACACATGGTGATCTTTTGAATATATGGACTTTGAAAATTTTCTCTAAGTCTCTGCCAGAATTGATTTTTTCGATTTACTTGAATATTTCGACAGATTTGATCTCGCCAACTCGGATTTCCTTGATTTCAGTCCTGAAATAATTTCTGCACCATATCTCAATAAATAATGTTAGTAGAATTTGTTTTTATTGAGATATTATCTTAACCATTTGACATGATATTATAATTTTAAGAGAATTGGTCAAAGATATTTGATATGGTATGCATATTTAAATGGACTAAATATCATAGATATTACATGCTTACATTTTCCTTCATAATATTAATTATAATATATAAACACATGAAAATAGTATTTTTACAGATAAACCCTCATATGTGTCATATTTATAATAAACACATTTTATTATATAGAAATAGTAAGGAAAATGTCATATCAAATGCACAATATTTTCGACTGAACATTTAACATACAGGCTCTTAGCATATCTTCCAGTATCTGAATTGTTCGCTCGGACTGTCCGTCCATTTGTGGATGATACGTCTTGATAAAATTCAGACTCGTTCCCAAGCTAGCTTGCAGACTCTGCCAAAATTATGATCGGAATCTTGTATCACGATCGGAGACGATGCAAATAGGTACTTCATATAATCTCACGATCTCCTGCATGAGTTTATAGGTATCAAATATAGTACATCTTGAAGGTTTAAATCTTACTTTGGTTTTATGCTCATCTCCATATACTTCTTTGCTAACGTCTCGGTCGACTGGCCAACTCTGAATAGAATAAAGTGATCTGAATTGGTGAGTCGATCCACAATAACCCAAATTGCATCATTACCCATCGTGCTGCGAGGGAGAGCAGTCACAAAGTCCATGGTAATGTGTTGCCATTTCCATTCTGGGATTAGTAACGACTGAAGTAGGCCAGCAGTTCTGTGATTTCCAGCCTTCACTTGCTGACACACCAAACACTTGGCTACGCTCCTTGCTAGTTCACGCTTCATTCCATGCCACCAGTAGTGTTGCGGTAGATCATTGTACTTCTTTATACCACCAGGGTGTACCGAATACGGTGAGCTGTGAGTTTCTTTCATCAACTCTTATCAAACAGGTCTGACTGGTACGCATAAACGGCTTCCATATCGTAAGGATCCATCTTCGTGGATGATGCAGTTTGTAGTCCACTTTCTACTTGTTCTCGAATCCTTTGTAACTTGGCATCATTTTCTTGAGCTGCATTGATTCGATTTTACAAGAGTGGACTGGACTTGTAAATTCATCAAATATGAAGCGTTACCTGGCACAACTAATTCAATTTCCAGTCTATGCAATTCTTGTTGTCACGCCCCGCTTCGCGGTGTATGGATAAGGAGATGTGACTAGGCCCGCGACATATTTACTCAGAAGTAAACACATTAAGCATAAATAAGCAATATAAATGTACACAAGAAAGACATGAGATGTAAATGAACAAAAAAAAATTATTGATTAAACATTTTTCACAATACAACTGGAAAGTAAATACAATACTGGAAAGCAATGCCTAAATAATGGCATGAACTGAAAGTAAAAGTATATACAGGAGAACTAGAGCTCGGGGTCCTCGATGAACTGCTCCAAGTCTTCTGAGCTAGGCTCGATCTCCAAAGAGTCGGGTCCTCCTGACAACATTCCAAAGAAAGAATAGAAAAGGAATGTCGTCAGCGAACAATCGATGGGTAAGTCCCTAAGAGATAGAAATAGAATAGACAGATAAGAGAGAATATAACAGGTGAAGTATATAAGATTATGTTCGTTATACTAAAGCAGTTGTTTGTACCTTGGTACAGAAGATATTAGTGTTTATGAAAGGAGTCCAACTATCCTGTGGACTAAGGTAACCTGTAGTACAAGGCTCCGTCAAACCCTACGGAAGTTACGTCTTTTAATGACCATCTCATGCCACTTTTAACACATTCCATACCAGTCTACCCCTTTAACCCCGTAATGTATATTGTGTTGTTTTATAAATGTAAGATTTTCCGAAACCATGATATCAATTATTCATGTAAAAGGATAAGGATGTAAACGGATAGTCATGTAATCAAGTCAATGTATATCCATGGTTCAGTCAGTTCAAGTCATGTTGATATAGCTGGTATTCTGGTATTCATGTTCAAATTCCAGTATATATGGATTCATGATGTATTGGAGTTATATTTGAATTGCATGTAGATTGGAATTGTATTGAGATTAGACTGAGACTCAGATTGAATCAGACACTTAAACAGAATTTGATTCCTGAATTAGGTTTTGGAGTTATCGGTAACTGCTGCACATGGACGGCAGGATTTGTGACTTTTTCCAAGCCAATTACCATTGATAACCCCGTTTTAGTTTTCTACCTTAAATAGGTAAGAACGCACTTTCTCCGGCTCCCTGAGGCTCAAGAGAATTGGTCCCGCTTAAACCTATATTTACTAGGGTTCTTATTGTAAATTAATAAACTTGAGGGTGTTTTATGAAAAATAGTTTTAGTATACTTTCAAAATATTCCTCAAGTATTTATTTATCGTATTTAGAGTTCTCATGAATGTAATTTTTAAAAGTGAAGTATTCTAATGATTACAAACCTAAATTGAATAGTATATGGTATTTTAGTGTAAATTGGAAATGTATAGATTTATAATGGTATATCCATGAAATTTTTTATTCTTGTGTTTAGAAAAAATGGAATTTATTAAATGTATTTAAAATAGATAGTTTGATAATATTATAAATAATTATTAAAAATAAATTTATTTATTAAATAGAAATCACGTTTTCTTAGAAATTGTAATAAAAATTCCATCGAGATCGGATGCTCCGTGAGGAGGTCTGCATCTCGCTCTACCAGTACCGAGGATGTGCGATAACCCGCACCATCCAAATCGGGTTCCCCAAAATGGGTTTTAGAGGCTTATTTGCAAGGAATTTAATTGAAACAATCTTAAAGAATACGATTTTATTAGTTTAAGGTATTTTATTGTAAAATTGTATTTATTCCACAAAATTTTGCTTCAAAAGCCATCGTACTATGTCATGATGAGTGTTGTGATGAGATGGGTCATTACCTCGTGAGTTTTCTAAAAGTAATATGAGAATATATGATGAAAGATGTCGAATTGAAAGTTTGTGGTATTTAACCGTAAAAGTGAAATAAAAGTTGCATAGCATGGTATTTTGAAATGAAACTTGTTCTCAATGTTGGTTTATAGTTTCTAAACAAGATATAACAATATGGGTGTTTGGTTATTAAGAGAACTTATGTTTTTAACAAAATTAAAATCGAAAGTCGGAATAAATCCACTTCCGATGAGTTTTGAAAAGAGATCTTTTTGGAATAGAAAGAGAGGAGAGGAGAGGGGACTTACTGGATGAAAAGAGAGAGGAGAGGTATGGGAACAAGATGGAAGCTTCGTGGAGTCGTGGTGTCGCCGGATTTATCCTGAGTCGTCACCGGAAGATGACCTTGGGCTAACTCCACTTGTATAACTAATTTGACTTGGAAAAATTTGAGAGTTTTGATGATAGATTTCAGAATAAAGAGGCTAGGATATGATGTGGTATTTATAGGATAGAATTTGGGTTTTGAAGGTTGAAAAAAGAAATTAAAAATGCATTAAAACTTGGATTAAAATCTCAATTTTAATCCTTTGGTTAATTGCAGAAAAAACAAACAGAAGAGGAGGAGTGGGGGGAGGCCAAAGGGTGTTGGGAAAAAATTTGGGAGCATTCCCCATGAGGGGCGGGGGGGTCTGGCGCCGCCGGCCCTTGGAGCAATCTCGACGGTCCATCAAGTGAGGTGGGGTATGGGATTGGTGCTACGTGTCAGGGTCTGTTCATATAACATTTTCCATATGTTTGTTTTCAGTGACTTTTCATTTTTACGTATATTGCACGTGTAAACTTTTGGGCTTCCAAAAAGTTTAAAAGAAAAATCATTAAAAATAATATGTAGCTGGGGGATTTGAATACAGGGGCTATGTCATAGCAGTGCAAGGCTTTACCAATGAGCTATAAGTTATTTCTTATTGTTTTAAAGCAAATTAAATTTATAACTTGTGCTCAGGCTAAGGTGTACTTTACAAAAATTTTGTACAGAAAGTTTAGGGTTGTTACACTTATTGTAGTCTCCACTGAGCGGTGAGATTTATTGCTAATGGCTGGCGACTAAGTACATCAGGAACTACGTTCACCTTCCCAGGATGATACTGTAGGTTGATGTCGAACTCCGCCATGAGTTCTAGCCATCTTCTCTGCCACATGTTGAGTTCCTTCTGTGTAAATACATACTTCAGACTTTTTTGGTCAGTGTATATATCCACTCGTTCTCCCAAAAGATAGTGGCACCAAATCTTGAGTGCGAAGATGATGGCTGCCAACTCCAGATCATGTGTTGGATAGCTGTGCTCATGAACCTTTAGTTGTCTTAATGCAAAAGCCACAAATTTTCCATGCTGGTGTAGTACACATCCTAATTCTTTACCGGATGCATCACAATGCACAACGAATCCTCCAGATTGATCCGGTATTACGAGGATAGGAGCAGAGGTTAATCTCGACTTGAGTTCTACAAAAGCTTTTTCACATACTTCTGACCATACGAATGCTTTGTATTTACATATGAGCTTGGTCAGGGATGCTGCGATTGTTCCTCTCCGAAAGACGGCGCGACACGGACGTCTTGCCTGAGATTCGGGGCAGATGCTAATTGGTGCTATCCGTCCACCTATCCGAAAATGCCAAGTTGATTTATGACACCATGTATCGGAGGTTTAAACGGATGCGTCCGATGTAGCAGACTTCGTCAGATTCCCCCTCGCTTGAGGGGTTTTTTTATTGTAGGGACGCTCTTCCCTACAAGCGTAAGCCCCTGCAGTTAATTACGCTACCGCACCGCGGTAACAACTTTCTCCTTCTCCAGATGATCACTTCGTGTCGTGGGTGTTTGTTTTGTATTTGGTTGCCCGTGGATTGTATACGGAGACTAAGTTATGTTGTCGCCCGTAGGGCGTGGACTAGTCCAAATCCGTATCTTTCTTAGATTTGGGTTTGGGGACGGGGTGTTTAAGGATACGTTAGCCTTATTTGAGGCTAAGATCGACTTAAACGTTCGTTAAGGATACGTTAGTCTAATTTTAAACTAAGATCGACTTAACAGGATCGTTTAGATCCGACAAGAGAGCAATTAGGGGGCTCTATTGTTTAGTTTAGTGACATTGCGGTCGATAGGCAGTTTAAGGACATTGCGGTCCAATGTTAGTTTTAAGACGTTGCGGTCAAGGTTAAGGACATCATAGTCCGTGGATTTAAGGACTCCACAGTCCGGCGTTAGTTTTAAGACATCACGATTAAGATTAAGGACGTCATAGTCCGTTGTTAGTTTTAAGACATCCCGGTCAAGGTTAAGGACATCGGAGTTCATGAGTTTAAGGAGCCCATAGTCCATTGTTAGTTTTAAGACATCCCGGTCAAGCTTAAGGACATCATAGTCCATGAGTTTAAGGACCCCACAGTCCATTGTTAGTTTTAAGCATCTCGGTCAAGGTTAAGGACATAATAGTCCATGAGTTTAAGGACCCCGCAGTCCGTGAAATGTATGGTTGTTGGGACCCGTCACCTCTTTGAAGACGTTGAGGAATTACAATGACAGGTATCAAAGGAGTGAAGAGATGTACCCTTGAACCAAGATAGATTAAATGATCTGTAGCCCAATTTGGAACCAAGACCAATTAATTATATTGTGAGCCCATTCGCTCAGTTAAGTCTGGATTGAGGACTTATGGCCAACTTGGGCTAAGTCCAATTAAGTCTGGCCTGTTTGACATTTGTCTGATTCCAGTCCACAAAAGTTTTGAGGGGCTTGATAACATTCCTGTTATAGCTCTGGATGTTATTCAATTTTGAGGTTCAATTGAAGGAGAGGCCTTGCCTCTGAAAGATTAGCAAATTTGGCTAAAAGTAGTGTTGAACACTAAATAACAAAAGTGTTAAACACTAGAGACAGAATTTTCAAACTAGTGTTAAACACTAAAAGAACAATCAGTGTTAAATACTGAAAATATAGTTTTCGATTTAGTGTCAAACACTAGAAAATAATCAGTGTTAAACACTGTAAATAGGGTTTTCAAATTAGTGTTAAACACTAAGAAAAATCAGTGTTAAACACCGGGAACAAAGGTCTCGAATTAGTGTCAAACACTAAAGGAAGAGGGGTCATGTGCGGACACGTGAGAGCACCCAGATTCCCCTTATTTTGCTCTGCAAAAAGTGTTGAATACTTTTTATATTTGATTTTTGGAGCATCACGTGCTGACACGTGACGGGGATTTGTGTGTTGATTTGCCAAGGGGTCACGTGGTAACACGTGAGAGCGCCCAGAGCTTCTATTTCTTCTGTTTTTTTCTTTCTGTGCTTCAGGGGTCACGTGGAGCACGTGAGGCGTTGCCTCTGAGTTCTTTTTTGTGGATCTTTTCAGGGGTTACGTGGGGACACGTGACCCTGGTTCTTTGCCTATTTGAAGATTTGTTTATCTTTTTAAGAATTAAATTCTTCATAGGGTTAAACCCTAGCTATAACTTTAGAGGATTTAAATTCCTATTTTGGAAGAATTATATTCTTAGGTAGGGTTAAACCCTAATTTTCTTTCTGTGGGAATTAAATTCCCATATAATCAAGTTCTGGGATATGGTGAAACCCTAATTTCATTTTAAAAGGAATTAAATTCCTGCGAGCTTGAGAGAATTAAATTCTCAATTAGGGTTAAACTCTAGTTCTGTCCATCTTGATGGAATTAAATTCCTATAATTTTGGAGAATTGAATTCTCACATGGGGTTAAACCCTAATTTTATCTTGGAGGAATTAAATTCCTATAATTTTGGGAGAATTAAATTCTCCAAACTCAATTCTTCCCCTAGGTTTTAGATCTGCATGGCAGGATCTCGACCCTATGAGAATTAAATTCTCAATTTATGGGGAGATGTGCACTTTGCAGATCTTCAACCAGGGAAAGAATTAAGTTCTTTTCAAAAGAGTTAAACTCTTAGATCTTTGAGAATTAAATTCTCTTTTTATTGAAGTTTTGATCCCCTTTCTTTTCTTACCTAGGGTTTTTCTTTGTAGAGAATTAAATTCTTCTCTCTTTTCTCTCTGAATTTTCAAGATTCCAAAGCTCTATATCCTCTAAATTCTCTATTCAATTCTTCCTCTTGGCTCTTATTTATAGGAGAAGGAAAAGAATTAATCTGATTAGTAAATCTTTCATTGAAAGATTTGATTTGTTTTCATCATTAATCCGGGCCTTTAGATTATTAGGTGAATTTTATTCACCGTTGGATTTTAAATCCAAAGATATTCCTTTTGTTATTTCGGTGAGATTTAGGGGAAATCTTTCTTTGTCCAAGATTTTTCCATAAATTGGTGATGTTTAATCACCCTGGGATTCTTAATCCAGCGGTTCTCCATAATTCTTCTCCATTTTGGAAAAATTTAAATGATCTTTTTTTTTTAGAATTTAATTCTGTTGAACAGTAAGGCCTTTAAAGCCAGTCACGTATGGCCACGTGACCTTTGGTCACGTGTGAGCACGTGACCCCCGGTCACGTGTGAGCACGCGACCCCGGTCACGTGTAAGCACGTGACACCCTGAATGGACTCCTCTTCTGTGCTCTGTTTTGTGCCACTGCTTTAACTATCACGTGCCAACACGTGACCGTTGGTCACGTGTGAGCACGTGATGCCTCTTCTGAAGTGTTTTCCTGATTTTTAATCAGGACTCAAATGCCCCCACAGCGTTGTTTTCACGTGTCAGCACGTGAGTGCAACGCTATCACTTCTGTGACCGTTGGATCTGTCTTGGGAGTGGGGTAGATGAAACGTTTTCCATCCCATCCTATAAATGGAAGGGTCTCTTCAGAAGCGCCTCCACTCTTCATCTTCTTCCTTTGATAACTTTTCTCTTGAGAATTTAATTCTCGTTCCTCAAAGCTTAGTTCTCTGCCTTGAAAAATTTTCAGAGTTTAACTATGTTCAACAAAGACTCCTTCTTTCAGGTAATGATGTTGAACTATCGAAGAACCTCCATTTTTTAAAAAAACTCTCTGGATTTTAAATCCATATCAAGGGTTTCACCCTTTTAACACGAACCCATTTTTCTTCAAGTTCTTCAACATAGATAGCAAACCATTTAATCTTCAAACAGTAAATCTCTTAGGGTTCATCTGATCTTTAGGGAGATGATGGTGGCGGTTGTCTCCTCCATGGAATTTAATTCCATCCCAAAAAAAACTTTGAGTCTGGAAAGTGTTACTGGGAATTTAATTCCCCTCTCTTAACAAGAAATTTAATTCCTATGAAGAACTCAGTTCTTCTCATGGGACTTCTTGGGTTTTCCTTGCCCTGAGTTCTCTTTCTCATCCGAGAGGAAGAAGTTTGCCATGTCCCTTCCTGGAATTTAATTCCCTTAATTCTGTTTGATTTGTCACAGAGTCCAAAATAGATCTCTTCTTAGGGGAATGTGTAGGGTCACTTGAAATCCACTGCTTATTTAATGAGAATCTTCCTTTTGTCTCATTATAATTGCTTGGCCACATTATTGACGAGCCGCCATCTTGATTTTGTGGGACCCATGTGTTTTGTAGCCAATGGTCCCAAAGAAAAAAGTTTGCCGTCGCTTTCTTCAACTGTCTTTATATACATATATATATTTATAATCATATATATATATATATATATATTGATGGCTTCGCTTCTAACAGTTTTCCTCCTATTTTATTTCAGGTACAATGAGTTCGGTTCCGTACTTTCCTTTCACTCGCTCGGAGGCCGCCTTTCCTCAGTCACCGTCTGACGAGGAAGTGATGGCGATGATCAAGGCTCATGACCCGACCTGCACCAACTTGCTCTTGTGGGGGACCTGGTATGGTCATATTATCCGGGGGCACCGAAGCTTCCATTGCGAAGTACCAACGGAGCCCACCTTACCGTTTCTGCCACTGGACCTACCGAGGACAGTCTTCGCCGTGGAGATGCCGAATTGGACTCCGATGGGGCGGCTCGAGCCTTCAACGACTGGTATCCCGAACCATCCGATCCTAGCTATAGATATTTTGGGACGGCGTATTTGTCAGGGTGAGGCTCAACCATGGGGACAAATCTACAAGATAGGGCTCACCCCTCGACACCCTACAGGCTACCTCCTCTAGGCTCGTTACATCCTTTCTGCGCATCACGCGCGACTGCAGAAAGTCGGGCCCTACCAGGCGATGTATACGTCGCTCTTCCACTACCAATCCCCGCATGTCTGGTGGGTTAAGGCGTTCTTGAATCGGTGGAATCTCCCCACCAACACTTTTCTTCTGGGGGACCGAGAGGTTTTGATCTCTTTAGAAGAATTTTATGAGATCTCAGGGCTGCCAATTCCGGGGGCACTTTATGAGGAGTTGCTGCCTCCTGATGAGTACGTCTTTGAGGCCGAGCCCGCAATCCCCGACAGCTTGTAGAGCGAAAATTCTGTGCGTCACAAGCGTCCGAGTCTGATCAAGGCGTTGGGTATCTTTGACCGTCTGTTCACAGAATCTGAGGAACAAGGCGTCACTTTTAAAAGCTTCATCGCTTGCTTCCTTCGCGAGGATGTTCTGTCGAAGACGGCTCCGAAGGTCGCGAATATTAATGACCCCTTCGGGTTTGGTCCGAAGAAGCTGGCGACTAAGGAATCAGATCTACCACAGTACTATATTCCCATTATGTCTCCGGTGTCTTTCGAATCTATCGCAGCTCCCGGCATGGATGAGGAGACATTCTTCATGGGCTTTGTCAGCGTCTGGCTCAGCCGGTTTGTCATTCCCATGCATCGCCGTTTCATGAGAGTTTCGGTTATCTATCCGGCTCTTCGTATAGCTGAGGGGACACGGCTGGCCGTCGGCATCCCGGCATTGGCGCATCTTTATCATGGGTTGGGTGTTGCGGCTAATACCTCTACCCCTGGCGTAGATGTGGTAAACTTTTTGCGTCATTACTTCACGTCCTGGATCGAAATGCACGTACTGGGTGCTTTCTCCATGCATCAGAGGCCCGCATTTACGATGCTTACACTTTCCCACGTCTTATGCGATTGGTGAATGCTTCTGCCTCCGACCCAACTCAATTTGGGGCCATTCGGGCGCTGATTGCCCCTTATGCTACCGCCGGCGGATTGGTATTTACCGACCGGGTTCTATCTTCCCTTTCAGGTCCAGCTCAGCAACTCTGGGACCGATCAAAAGATAACGTGCCTTCTTTGAGACCTCGGGAGGCCGCGCACTTATATGCAATCAGACCGGGCTATTTGGTATTTCGTTAGGATAGCGCGGCCCTTTTCATGCGGTACAATCCGCATCGTTTTGCCTGGCAGCTTGGCTACGATCAAGTCGTCCCTTTCGAGGCTTTCATAGTCGCGCTGGTTCCTTCACCCGAAGCCGTTCGCGATGCCGCTCATCATTTTGTGAGGCTGAACACCAGCTCTCACTTCATGATCCCTGACGCCGACTATATTCCCCGATCTGTGGGGTCGTTTACGGGCTGGTATCTCCATCGGGTCAACCCGATTATTATTGAGGAAAGAAGGGTCCTCCTTGGACATGGCGTTCCTACTCAGGTTCCGGCCGCAGGGGCTACGCTGCGACCGCGCGCGCCGGTTCATTTTCCCTTGAGGGATACTGGTGTTGCGCTTATTCCCGGAGAGTCGGGGGTGGATCTTACCACAACAACTGGTATGCCATTAGGCACCCGGTCGCGGGCTAAACGGGCTCCGGTAGCGGCACCACCCATGGCAGCACCACCACCCATGGCATCGACAATGGCGGTGTCATCCTCGGTTGTGGCACCGGGCGAGGGTAATAGGGATGAGAGTGTTGAAGGTGAGATGGGTCGGTGTCGTGCCAAGGATCCACGGGGAAGGAAGCGGTCGTCCTCGGCGACTGGCTCTGGGTCCAAATGGCGAAGGAAAGTAGTTACTAACTTGCTCGACTCTTTGGTAGAGTCCGAGCCCATTCTTCAGGATGAACCGTTGGCCCTGCAGGAATCAGATGCTGGCCTACTTTTTCCAGGTTTGGCTGCCGAGGAAGCCACACAATTGGCTGAGACTATAAGACGTTCTAAAGATGAGACTCAGAACGTTAGGGTTCTGAAGAAGCCCTATCCTTCCGTAATCATCTACGAAGACCCTTTGTGGATCCGGCGGCGGTTCATTGGCCCTTTGGAGGAATGGGGAGAAAGGGCCCTGAAGCAGGCCTCTTCGGAGGATGCCGCGGATGCACTTTCACTGTGGACTGACGGCCACGAGTCCACCCTCGAACCCCGGCGAGTACACCTCCTTGAGAAGGATCATCGGCTTGAAGAAGCCATATCGAAGGCTTCCTTACGCATTGGTATGTTCTAATACTTCTTTGCAGCACTTCATATTGTTTACCCTTGTATGTATGTATCCTTATTCTCGCGTGAATTATGCAGAGACTTCAGCGATGGGGGAGGTTCCTACGGGCTTGTTGAGGATAGAACCTGCTGACGCCCCCATTGCAGCATTGCTCGATGTGGAGGGGGTTGACGACGCTGCGCTTCTCACGATAGAGCCTCCTGCGGCGGTTCTTGATCCCGGGACACTCGCTCCTTTGGGAGAGGCACCCTTGGTGATTGCCGTCCCAACGAATCTTCCTGAAGGCGGCTCAGAGATGGGAATGGAGGTAGACAGGACCACCCTCCCTGTGTTGGAACCCGAGGTCATGGCGGAGGCCGCTGAAGCTGCTATCCCCCCGGCTCAGAATGGGAGGAGCGTCGAAGGTAACACTCCACACTTTAAACTAGTAATCTTTCTGTTACCTGAACTCTCTTGTCTTTTCAGAATTACGTAGACTGGCGGCCTCTATTGCCGATCTGTCTCCCCGGCAATCCTTTCAGCGTCTGCTGGAGATGGCCGCTCCACAGGCGATATCCCCTCAACGCATCGTCCTCTCATCTGGGCAAGGTTAGTGTCGTTCTCCATTTCTTATAGCATCGTTGTTATTTTGCGGAATGACATTGATGTTCTTCACAGTTCTGGAGGCTGATGACGAGGTTGAGGTCCTCGAAGGGCCAGGGGAACCTTCAGTCCCTTCTTGCATGACTGTGGGTAAGTGACGTTTCAATATGGTCCCACTTGTTCCTTTGCTTAAGAGTTTCACTGATATTTTTCAAATCTGAACAGCCTTGCCAGCTCCCACAGTGCTGGAGTCGCACATCACCATGCCACCCGGTCCTTACGCTTTGCGAGCCTCAGAGCGCCTGGGCAAGTTAAGCCTTGTCTCCCTGTCGTCTTTGATCGAGGAGCTTCGTGCTGGCAGCGCAATCACAGCTGAAGCATTCGCTGCCGAAGTTAACGGTTCTCTTCCTTTTCTTTCTACATACCATAACGAAGAAGTGGTGCGAGTCTGGGTGGAGTTCTGTCGGCAGGTAGAGGCTTGCTTGCACGCACTTGAGTGTTCCCGCCTTTCTTTAGAGGCCGTGGCTGCAAAGGCAGGCTTGCGGGGGCTGATAGAGCGATGCGCGGCAAACATGGTATCATGCGAGAAGAGGCTCGGCCGCAAATTCTCGGAGAGGGAGCTAGCCTCTAAGGCACTGCACGAGCTCCAAGCCAACCTTACAGCCAAAGATAATAAAGCGTATGAACTCTGGCGAGTACTTCAAGAGTCTATCAAAAAGGTGGTGGCCCTCGATAAAGCTGCCGTGTTCACTCGCGAAAGGGTTGAGGCTCACAGGGCTACCGAGAAAGACCTCGAAGGCCGGCTTGCCTCGTATCAGGCCCAGCAGGCTCAGGCGGAGGCCCGTCTTCTGGCGATACTGAATCACGAAGCCGTGACCCAGCAAAAGAAGGGTGAGCTAGTGAAATTGCTAAATCGTCCGCAGACCTGAAGACTTGTACAATTTTTTTTTGTACATACTCCTGAATGAGAGTATATTTTTTTGTTTTTTCATGAATTGTACTTTGTATCTATTTTGGTTCATGAATAAAAGACATATTTTTCTTCTCAATGGTGTGTCCCTTTTAATTGAATGTGTTCTGCGGACAGTTTATCTTGGTCTCTTTGCAAGGCAGCGACGGCTTAGGACTCGGGGTTAAGATCTGCTTCCTAAGACTTTTGAGCTTTATGAGCCGTGAGGGTCTCATAAAGAGTTTTTCTCCCTACAGGTCGAGAGGATCCCATAGGTGTAAGTCCTCGTGAGAATTCTTAAGCTGGTTTTCCCTTGAGAGTCGTAAGGATCTTACAAGAAAATTTTCTTCCCTACAGGTCGTGAGGGCCCGCAAGTGCTGGGTACGGTCGCCCTTATCCGTATTTCACGGGGTCCGGGGTTGCTCTAGATGTTTTCCAGGGTACCGTAGTTCAGAGACATCGCGGCCGAGGTTAAGGACATCATAGTCCGTGGGTTTAAGGACTCCACAGTCCCATGTTAGTTTTAAGACATCACGGTCAAGGTTAAGGACATCAAAGTCTGTGGATTTAAGGACTCCACAGTCTAATGTTAGTTTTAAGACATTACGGTCAAAGTTAAGGACATCATAGTCCGTGGCTTTAAGGACCCCACAGTCCGATATTAGTTTTAAGACATCACGGTCAAGGTTAAGGACATCATAGTCCGTGGATTTAAGGACTCCACAGTCCAATGTGTGGTTACTGAGACCTGTCACCTTTTTGAAGACGTTGAGGAATTACAACGACAAATATCAAAGGAGTGAAGAGATGTACCCTTGAACCAAGGTAAAATGTAAAATCAGTCTAGAATCATCATGGTTGATCGTTAGTTTTAAGACATTACGGTCGAGGTTAAGAACATCATAGTCCGTGGATTTTAAGGACTCCACAGTCCAATGTTTGCTCTGGATGCTTCACACAGGTTCACTACCGTGCTCTGCGAGGACCAGGCTCCGCTCTGGACGTTTTCCGCGGGGTCAAAGAGTGACGTTATCCGCATTCCACGTGACCAGGAATTTTGCTCTGGATGCTTCCCATGGGTTCATTGCCGTGTTCGGCGAGGACCAGGCTCCGCTCTGGACGTTTTCCACGGGGTCAAAGAGTGACGTTATCCGCGTTCCACGTGACCAGGAATTTTGCTCTAGATTCTTCCCATGGGTTCACTGCCGTGTTTGGCGAGGACTAGGCTCTGCTCTGGACGTTTTCTACGGGGTCAAAGAGTGCCGTTATCCGCGTTCCACGTGACCAGGAATTTTGCTCTGGATGCTTCCCACGGGTTCACTACCGTGTTCGGCGAGGACCAGGCTCCGCTCTGGGCGTTTTCCACCGGGTCAAAGAGTGACGTTATCCGCGTTCCACGTGACCAGGAATTTTGCTCTAGATGCTTCCCATGGGTTCACTGCCGTGTTCGGCGAGGACTAAGCTCCGCTCTAGACGTTTTCCACGGGGTCAAAGAGTGACGTTATCCGCGTTCTACGCGACCAGGAATTTTTCTCTGGATGCTTCCCACGGGTTCACTGTCGTGTTCGGCGAGGACCAGGCTCTGCTCTGGATGTTTTCCACGGGGTCAAAGAGTGACATTATCCACGTTCCACGTGACCAGGAATTTTGCTCTAGATACTTCCCACGGGTTCACTGCCGTGTTTGGCGAGGACTAGGCTCCGCTCTGGACGTTTTCCACGGGGTCAAAGAGTGACGTTATCCGCGTTCCACGTGACCAGGAATTTTGCTCTGGATGCTTCCCACGGGTTCACTGCCGTGTTCGGCGAGGACCAGGCTTCGCTCTGGGCGTTTTCCACGGGGTCAAAGAGTGACGTTATCCGCATTCCACGTGACCAGGAATTTTGTTCTGGATGCTTCCTACGGGTTCACTGCCGTGTTCGGCGAGGACCAGGCTCCGCTCTGGACGTTTTCCACAGGGTCAAAGAGTGACGTTATCCGCGTTCCACATGACCAGGAATTTTGCTCTGGATGCTTCCCACGGGTTCACTGCAGTGTTCGGCGAGGACCAGGCTCCGCTCTGGGCGTTTTCCACGGGGTCAAAGGGTAACATTATCCGCGTTCCACGTGACCAGGAATTTTGTTGATTATATCCGCATTTCACGGAGTGGGGATTTGGCTCTCGGTGATCTGTACACCGCCGAGCCATGGAGCTGGGAGTTGCCGCTGTTCCGCTTTGCTCGATGTTGTGTCCGTTGTGATGAGACGAATGTTGAGATGATCTCTAGGCTATTTGTGGCTCTTCGAGATTTGGCTTCTTCTTTTGATGAAACCTGGGGAGGAGGAGTGTGATTCCTTCTTTGTCTGCGTCCTTGGATTGTATACAGGGATTGATGTAACATCACCTGTAAGGCATAAATTTCATTTTTATTTTATTTCTTTTTCCGCGATGCTCTATCATTTCAGCTTTTATATCGCGAAGGTCGCGATTGCCCCATCATTTCGGCTATTTTTCGCGGTGCCCAATCATTTCGGCTATTTATTTTATTTTTACTCGCAGCTTTTTATTGTGGGTTGCCCAATCATTTCGGCTATTTCATATCGCGAATGTAGAACTTGGAATCTGATGCCAGTCTCAACATCAGCATCGCTACAACTGGAATATTGCCAGGAGCGAATCATCATTTGCCATGAAAGGACTCGAAATTTGATACCGTTTTAGGCATCAGCATCGCTACAACTGGGATATTGCCAGGAGCGAATCATCATTTGCCTCTGTCAATGTCGAACAAAGGTGGCTTAGTAAACAGGGTTAGGATTCTGTCGACTAAGACTTTTGACTTCATAAGCCGTAAGGGTCTCGCAAAGGTATTTCTTCCTACAAGTCGTGAGGATCTCGTAGGTGTGTTTTTTCCTTGGGAATCGTGAGGATTCCTAAGTGCGTGTTCCCCTGTAAGTCGTAAGGATCTTACAAAAGGGTTTTCTCCTTATAAGTCGAGAGGACTCACAAGGGTTGTTCACCGTGCGAACATATCCCCAGTCACGGATGGGACCCGGTTAGGGAAATGTTTATTCGCGCCCGTGGATTGTATACAAGGGTCAGTATGAGCCGCTTGTAGGGCAATATCGAAGGTTATGGGGGTTGCTTAAGAATAGGTTCAGGTTTCTATAACTTAAGACATTCAAATTCTATGAGCCGTGAGGGTCCCATAAGAGAGTTCTCCTTACGAGTCGTGAGGATCTCGCAAGTGTAATTTCTTCTTAGGAATCGTGAGGACTCCTAAGTGTGTTGCTCCCTTGTGAGTCGTAAGGATCTCACGCAGGTGGTTTCTCCTCACAAGGTCGAGAGGACCCTGTAAGTGCCTTTTAACGAGGTTGCGCCCTTTCGGGTTTTCATAAACACTCGCCGGCAGCCCTGCTGTTTTTACTCATGGAGCCTTTTCGGGTTTTCATCCGTGCCCATTTCGCTTATGGACATACCGTCTTCTCTTTTTCCTTTTTTTGTCTTTTTTTTCTAACGAGGTTGCGCCCTTTCGGGTTTTCACAAACACTCGCCGGTAGCCCTGCTGTTTTTACTCACGGAGCCCTTTCGGGTTTTCATCCGTGCCCATTTTGCTTATGGACATACCGTTTTTGTTTTTTTTTATATTTTTATTCTTCGTTTTTTGTATCGGCTCTGGGATGCTGCAATCTACCGTAGCTTCTCGACATCTCGGTCAACAGCTAGTTTTAGGACATAGTGGTCCGTCATTAGTTTAAGGACGTTTCGGTTCGCCGTTAGTTTAAGGACGTCTCGGTCCGTTGTTAGTTTAAGGACGTCTCGGTCCGTTGTTAGTTTAAGAACGTTTCGGTCCGTTGTTATGTAAGCCGGTTACTACTTACAGAGTTTGGGCGGAAGAAGATAGCGAGCGGACATAGTCGTCGTCATCTATCATTAACCTAAGCCGTGACTCGTCAAGCATAGTACTTATTCAGGAAGCGACCGTTTATTGGCCGGAAAGGTCTTTCGCCATGCATGTCCATGAGTAGATAGGCTCCACCCTGGTAGACCTTGTCTATAATATACGGGCCTTCATAGTTCGGCTCGAATTTTCCCCGCTTGGCTCGATTGGGGATCATAGGTCTTTTGACCACTAGCACGAGTTCGCCTTGGCGAAATGTCCTCGGCCTGGTCAATCTTTCATATGAGCGCGTCATCTTTGCTTTATAAGCCTCCAGATTTTGTTGCGCTATGAGCCGGGTTCCATCAAGGGCATCAAGCTCCTCAAGCCGAAGTTGAGCATTTTCTTCGTCTGTCAACTCGTAGTGGACTGCCACTCGTAGAAAGGGTAATTCTATTTCGAGGGGGAGTATTGCTTCTGTACCAAATACCAACGCGTACGGCGTTGTGTTCGTGGCCGTCTTGAACGTAGTTCGATACACCCAGAGAGCTTCTTGCACTCTCGTGCCAGTCCTTCTTATTTCGGAATACCGTCTTCTTCACGATCTTTGTCAGGGTCTTGTTGAAAGCCTCAGCTAGACCGTTAGGTCGGGGATTATAAACTGAGGAGTATCTCCAGTCTATATTGTGCTGTTATGCGAAGCGGCTGATCTTATGGCTTCTGTAGGCTGGCCCGTTATCGGATATGATCCGTCGCGGAGTCCCAAACCGATAAATGACGTGCGTCTTGAAGAAATGGAGGATATTCTCCTTCTTCACTTCCCTCAGCGGTACTGCTTCTGCCCACTTTGAGAAGTAATCAGTTGTCACCAAAATGAAACGGTGTCCCCTGGACGATGATGGTTCGATGGGGCCGATTATGTCAGTCCCCCACATTTCAAACGGCCAGCTAGCCACTGTCGGGTGTAACAGATTTGGGTGCTGATGGATGAAATCCCCATGAATTTGGCATGAATGGCATTGCTTCGCATATTCGAGGCAGTCCTGAATCATCATGGGCCAATAGTAGCCCATCCGTTTAATTTTCAACTTCATCTTCGGGCCTGCTTGGTGAGAACCGCAGAGTCCTTCGTGAACTTCCTGAACGACTCTTTTCACTTCGTCAGGTCCCAAACATCTCAACCACAGAGAATCAAATGACCTCTTGTACAGAGTATCATTGACAAAGGCGAAAGACAGAGCTCGTTTCATAAGCTGATGTCTTGAGGACGCATCTTCAGGCGTTCGACGGGATTTGAAGTAGTCTATAAAGACTTCTCTCCAATCCTCAGCCTTTTCCTAGTCTTTTATTTGCATAGCCATTTGCTCAGTCACTCCCTTTTCTTCGGATGATTCCGGAGATATTTCTGCTGGGGCAAGTACCCGACGGCTTTGTACCACGATTCATACGTCATCGAGGTTCTCGTCGGCCAATTCTTTAGTGAGCTTAGCTAGTGCATTTGCTTTGCTATTTTTCGCACGCGGTATGCTTTCCAAGGTGTAGGAAGGTATTTGGGTCAACAGTTGCTGTACTCTCTCGCCATATTTCACCAGTTCGGGTTTGCACGTTTGGTAGTCGCCATTTACTTAACTGACGACCAGTTGAGAATCTTCATATATGAGGAGGTTTTCAATTCCCATGTCGATGGCGATCTTGAGGCCTGCCATCAAAGCTTCGTATTCAGTATCATTGTTTGTCCTCGGCTCTGTTAAGGAGAAAGCGAAGCGCATTATCCCCCCTTGTGGAGTTATGAAGATGAGGCCTACCCCCGATTTGATTATAGGGGTGCTTTGCTTGCGCTTCTTCATGGAGAATGCTCCATCGAAATAAAGCTCCCATCGGGTACCACTACCGTCGATCGCATCAAACGCATGTTCGTCTGGCAGCTCGCAATTCAGAGGAGAATCGGCAGGTATCGGATGCTCAGCGAGGAAGTCGGCGATGGCCTGGCCTTTCACCGTCTTAAGAGGCTGATAGCTTATCAAAAACTCCATTAAGAGCAAGGCCCATTTAGCGAGTCTCCCTGTCAATATGGCCTTCGACATTAAATATTTAAGGGGGTCCACCTTCGAAATGAGACGGACTTCATGCGCCAACGCATAGTGCCTGAGCTTTGTTATCGCGAAGATCAACGCCAGGCAGTGTTTTCCGATGGGGGAGTAATTGCTTTCTGCCCCCAGTAGAACTCGACTCAAATAGTAGAGTGCTCTCTCCTTCCCTTGGTCGTTCTCCTGTGCCCACAATGCGCCTAAGGAACCTTCAAGGGTGGTTGTATGCAGAATGAGAGGTTTTCCCTTGACCGGAGCGGCCAGCACTGGCGGGTTCTGTATATACTGCTTGATCTCGTCCAGCGCGCCTTGGCATTTATGATCCCAGACGAACGGGGTTCCCTTCTTCATCAGATGACTATAAGGACGACACTTGCCAGAGAGATTGGCTATAAATCGCCGGATATACGCGAGCTTCCACTACTACAAATAAGGGTTGCCCCTACGGATTTACCCGTAGGGGCAAACCACTGGCCCTACGGATATATCCGTAGGGGCTAAAAAATAACCTATAGGTGCAAACACCGTAGGTGCAAGTTGAAGCCCTGAACTTGCCCCTACGGACAAAAACCTGCCCCTACAGAGTTCTGTGTAGGTCCCGTATCCCCTACGGAGTAGGCCGTAGGGGCAAAAAAATTATTTTATTTACGGTTTTTTAAAATATATTACTTGTACCTACGGATTAATCTGTACGGCCAAGTGATAGCCCCTACGGATACATGCGTAGGTACATATCCGTAGGGGCAAAATATCAGAAATCCTGATATTTTGCCCCTACGGATAACGCCGTAGGGACCTTTGTTTGCCCCTACGGATATATCCGTAGGGGCACTCCCAACCCCCTGATACTGAGATCAGGGGGGAAAATATCAGATATTCTGATATTTTTCCCCTACGGTTTAATCCGTATGGGCAACATGTGTACCTACGGATTAATCCGTAGGTACAGATCATCTGTTTTTTTTTTAAAAAGGGCTGCCTGATTTTTTCTCGCCCTGTGCACAATAATATATACATCAATCAAATATAAAATTAATCATCACACAACATATATCGCAGTATTCATAATCACATCTCACGCATATAATATACAAAAGAAACCAGAAAACTGAATATGATATAAATATAACCAATATCAATATCGTCCAAAATGTTTCAAAATATAGTACAATATGTATCATATAAATAAATACATGTTTCAAAAAATAAGAATCAAAAATCTACCCTAGCTCGGTCCAGCTCCACCTCTGATAAAGGCTAGAATCTGGCGCGCCTGCTTCTCGGACAATAAACCATGCAATTCGGCGCGTGTGGGAGTCTGAGCGGCCTGTGGAGCTGGCGATGTGGTCTGCGCAGCCTCCGTCGAGGTAGTGGCTTGCGTAGCCACAGCTGCGGGAGTCTGAGCGGGCGGTGGAGCTATAGGAGCTGTCTGCGGAACTGCAGCCGATGTAGTGGCTTGCGGAGCCGCAGCCGAAGGAGATGCATATGGAGGCTCGGCCGATGTACCCTGTCGCGTCTGGACCTAACGTGTGTAATAAGCGTGTAAGAACTGTGTATTATTCGAATTCGTATCATTATCAAGTTATTTCGAAACCCCATTTGGATATCTAGTTTGGAAAATCGTAGTTTATTTTAATTAGATAGGTATGTATGATTAATCAAACCTAAGTCGACAACCAAATAAGCTCAGGCTACGTACTAATTATGGATATGTTGATATCTATAATATGACATGATATTTTACTATAAAGTAGTATACATACCAGCATCTCCTTCAACTCCTGAACGGTGGCCCTCAAGCTCTCCAGTTTCTGCTGGACACGTCGCTCACTGGAGACGAAAAAAGTAACCGCCGGGGTGGAGTCCAACCTCATATAGGCCCTGCTAGGGCCCAGTCCCCGGCCTCTCTCCCAACCTCCGTGGTGCCCTCCGTATGTGGCGTCCAGGACTGGGGTCAGTGTAAGTCTACGTTGCGACCCCCGGTTCTTACGGGGAGGCGGAAACGGTATAAAAATCAAACTTTTAGCGCATGGGGCAACATGGACTAACAAAGTCGGGATCTTTTCCTAAACTAAAACTAGCAAACATGCTAAAGAGAGTTAGCTACTCGGAAAGGTGGTTATACCTAAACTTGAACTCCTTCTTCTTCAAACTTTGTAGAGGTTGATGGTTCTTTCCTCGTCGCCTTCTTCCGTCAAAGATGGATCCACCTGAGGGTTCAACCTTCGGGCTCTTTCTCGAACTTTGAGAGAACTAGAGTCTTCGGCTTGCTAAACCTTTGATCCTAGAGTGAGTAGAGAGTGTCTAGGGGTTGTTTTCTTTTCAAGGAGAGGGATTCTCAACACATGAGAAGGATTCTCCTTGAGCTTGGGGAAGAAGAAGATGAAGTGAGGAGAGAGAATGATTATGATAGAATGAGCTCTTTTCTTTTGCAACCATAACTAAAAGAAAAGGAATTATCTAATTAATAATAATAAATCAAAAATGAAATAGTTGATGGTTGTATTTGGAATGACCACTATCATAACTTTCAATAAATGAGTGTAAGCTAGAATCAAGGAGTATCCTTGCAAAGCAATGATGGTGGTCAACATTCAACTATGGTCAACAAGTCAACAAAATCAACCATAACAATATTTCATTTAATTACTATTATTAATTGATATTTCATAAATCTATTAGGGTTTGGAAAAAGACGACTGTCAACTGTGCATACGCACCCGTTCCGAAACCCTAAAGAAAAACCTCATCCTCCGCCTCAAGCAACTGTGCATACACACCTGTATTCTCGTTCCGAGGAACAAGAATACCGAGAGATAAAAGCAACCCCAAAACATATACCAGTATCTGGCTCAAACCAGAGCCTGCTAGTATAATCCGTCCGGACTCCAAACGTGCACAAGTGCGCGGATGAGAACGAACCCTGCCGCAAAACCATGCGACCTCTACTCATTTTGCCCAGAGGCGAATACCCTCTGTGTGGGACTCTAAAGACTCGACACTACGCTGGCAGTGGGTTTAACCACAGACCGCAAGCGGCACTAGCTGTGCGTAACGGTCCCCAGGTAGATGCCGACAAGAAGGCTGACGAGGTGAACCCCATCTGAACTCCTACTGAGTCTGAATGTGACATTCTCCGTACAGTCCGGTCTGTTCGTCTGATACATCGCATGTCGGGCCTAGGGGGCGGTAAAACCTCAGTCCCCCAATAGCGGTACAAGTCGTGTCGGAGTGAAGCCCAAAACACCCTGAGATAACACTGGAAGCCTACCAGTATATCTCGCTTGCCCTGGCCAGGGACTACTCGTGTAATGGCTCTCCTAGACACAGCGCGATGTCAACCCCCAATACCGGGAGAGACGAATCCTGTCTAACCGGCACTGCCTCCAAGTGCTTCGGGACTGCACCCAACTACTACCTGTTTGCACGACTCCTTTGAGCCGTGGTAGGGTAGTGATCAAAGTGCAGTGGGAACACACTCGAGGCGAAGTGCCAGTGTCAAGTCAGCGGACTAAGCTGTACTCATGTCACCTGGGAACTGATAACTGACGATAGGTATAATACCAACTGGTCAGTTCCTGACGAGTCCTGTCCGGTGTACTCGTAACCTAACGAGCACCCGTATACTATCTCCAGTACGACGTACTGATGGCTGTGGGACAGACCATCTCCCATATTGGGATGAGAAGCGCATACGCTAGTCTACTCCGGAGTATCGATGCCCTGTCTCGATAGTCCTGCGACTAGGGACCTGTATAAGGATGTGCTTATAGATTACCCAGCCCCCACTAGTGTGACTGCCATCACAACGCTGGTAATCAAGCAAAGATCCTACGGGCTCCACTAATGTGTATAGGTGATATCGCAAAATAAACACATGTACACATTGAAGTAGAAACAAACCAAGTAGCATACTACTATATTGAGCAAGATTGTTTATACAAGGTGAATATCCCAAGCTTCCATTAAGTAATATACAAACTAGTATGATACAGTAATGGCCTCTAGGGCATATACACTAACAATCTCCCACTTGCACTAAGGCCATGTACTGGCGTATCGAAGACCTATCATCTCGATCAGCCGCTCGAACTGAGTCTGGGGTAGGGCCTTGGTGAATGGATCTGCAGTGTTTTCTTCTGAAGCAACCCTCCGAACCTCGATCTCCTTGCGATCCACGATCTTCCTGATCAGGTGATACCGCCTCAAGATGTGCCTGGATCTCTGATGGGACCTGGGTTCCTTCGCTAAAGCTATAGCCCCGTTGTTGTCGCAATACAGAGGTATTGGGTCAACAATGGACGGAACCACCTGAAGTTCTTTCAAGAACTTCCTTATCCAGACAGCTTCTTTCGCGGCATCAGATGCAGCGATGTATTCCGCTTCCATCGTCGAGTCTGCAACGGTTTCCTGTTTGGAACTCTTCCAACACACCGCCCCTCCATTGAGGGTAAAGACAAAACCCGACATGGACTTGGAATCATCCTTGTCACTCTGGAAGCTGGAGTCAGCAAAGGCCTCGATCTGGAGGTCTTTTCCGCCATACACCAAGAACATCTCCTTAGTCCTTCTTAGGTACTTGAGAATGTTCTTTACCGCTATCCAGTGTTTCTCCCCAGGGTTTGACTGATACCTGCTTACCACACTCAGTGCATAAGCTACATCCGGTCTGGTACACAACATCGCATACATTATAGAGCCTACCGCAGAAGCATAGGGTATAATAGACATGCGATCCCTCTCCAAATCAGTCTTGGGGGACATCTCTTTAGAGAGGGTGATTCCGTGACAAGCCGGTAGATTATCGCGCTTGGAATCTTCCATACTGAATCTTTTCAGTACGGTGTCGATGTACCTGGACTGTGAAAGTCCTAATATCCTCTTGGATCTATCACGATGGATCCGGATCCCCAGGATGTACGAAGCATCACCCAGGTCTTTCATGGAGAACCTTTGTGACAAGAACCCCTTGACAGATTGTAGCATAGGAATGTCATTTCCTATTAAGAGAATGTCATCCACGTATACAACGAGGAATACTACAGTTCTCGCTACAAATCTACTATAGATGCATGGTTCATCTGGATTTTTGATAAAGCCAAATTCCTTGACCGTCTCATCAAAACAGATGTTCCAACTCCGCGATGCCTGCTTTAGTCCATAGATGGACTTAAGCAACTTGCACACCTTTCCGCTGCTCCCACTCTGAATGAAACCCTCTGGCTGATCCATATAGACACACTCCTCTAAATTTCCATTTAGAAAAGCGGTTTTTACGTCCATCTGCCAAATCTCATAATCGTGGAAGGCAGCAATGGCAAGAAGGATCCGAATGGATTTCAGCATAGCCACTGGAGAAAAGGTTTCGTCATAGTCCAAGCCAGGTCTTTGACGGAAACCCTTTGCTACAAGTCTAGCTTTATAGGTCTCAACCTGTCCATCTACACCAATCTTCCTTTTGAAGATCCACTTGCATCCTACGGGTTTTACCCCGTCTGGAGCAATGTCCAACGTCCATACTTTGTTGGTGTACATGGACTCCATTTCGGTCCGTATTGCATCCAGCCATTTTACCGAGTCAACGCTCTGAACGGCCTGCTGGAAGCTAGTAGGCTCATCATAATCTATGATGCAATCCTCTCTATCCCCGTCTATGAGAAAACCGTAGTATCTCTCGGGCGGATGAGACTGCCTACTACTCCTGCGGAGCGGCGTAGGAATGTCCTGTTCTTTCGAACCCTCTGGTTCCACTATGCTTTCAGTAATAGTCTGAGGTTCTGGAATTTCTTCCAGTTCTATTGCGCTCCCACTTACTTCTTTTTCTAAGAACTGATGTTCCAGAAAATGGGCATTACGAGAAACAAGGACTTTTTGTTCCTCTGCGTAATAGAAAAGATACCCCCTGGAGTTCTTTGGGTATCCCACAAACTTGCACAGTACTGAGCGTGCCTCGAGCTTGTCCGTATGCTGCTTTTTGACATAAGCTGGACATCCCCAAATCTTCAGGTACTGAAGATAGGGTTTCTTCCCACTCCATAACTCATATGGTGTGGTAGGCACAGTCTTAATAGGAACTCGGTTCAAAAGGTATGCAGCTATTTCTAGCGCATACCCCCAGAATGATCGCGGTAACTCAGCGTTACTCATCATGGACCGTACCATATCCAATAGGGTCCGGTTCCGTCTCTCCGATACACCGTTATGTTGCGGAGTGTATGGAGGAGTAAGCTGAGAGAGAATCCCATTCTCTTTTAAGTAATTCAGGAACTCGGCACTTAAGTATTCTCCACCTCGATCCGATCTTAGAATCTTGATACTTTTGCCGGTCTGTTTTTCTACTTCATTCTTATATTCCTGGAATTTTTCAAAGGCTTCGGACTTATGTTTCATTAAGAAGATATAACCGTACCTTGAAAAATCATCCGTAAAAGTAATGAAGTAAGAATAACCGCTTTGCGCATGTGTAGACATTGGACCGCACACGTCGCTGTGTACGAGTCCCAAGAGCTCGCTCGCTCTTACTCCATGTCCAGTGAACGGAGTCTTTGTCATCTTTCCTTTGAGACAGGATTGACAAGTGGCATATGATTGATATTCGAACGGATCCAAATATCCTTCTGTATGTAACTTAGTCAACCTTCTCTCATTGATGTGACACAGTCTACAATACCATAAGAAAGTCTGATTGATATCTGGAGACTTTCTTTTATGTGTATTCTGGACATTGAAAATCTGTGGTTGGTTTAATACGTATATACCATTGCTCAATGTACCTGACCCAATCAGAACTTGATTAAGGTGAATGTTTACAACATTACTTACAAACGCAAATTCATAACCTTCTTTAGAAACCAAAGATACAGAAATGATATTACAAGTTGCGTTGAGTACAAAAAAGCAATTACGCAAAACCAAAACATGCCCATCTGACATTCCCAGGTGATAGTCCCCCACGGCTTTAGCATCCATGCTAGCTCCGTTCGCAACTCTGAGGGTCATGTCACCTGCCTTCAAAACCCTACGGTTTCTCAACGCCTGCAAAGAATTACAGATATGAGATCCTGATCCGGTATCCAATACCCAGGAAGCAGAGTTTATAGAAAGACAGTTTTCAATAACATACACACCTGAAGCTGAAGCCGCAACCTGCTTCAGTTCCTGTGTCCTGGCTTTCCAAGCCCTGCAATCTTTCTTCCAGTGTCCACTCTTGTGACAATAGAAGCATTCCTCTTTACCCACAAGCTTCCCCGCTATCTTTGTTGCCTTTTCCTTTCCCTTCGTTCCCACTTTACTAACACCGCCCCTTGGTTTGGCGGGGGCTTTCTTCCTCTTTCCCTTGGCTTTCGTCTTGGACCTAGAAGAAGAAGATCCTCCTACAAACAAAGCGGGTGTTTCCCTACTTTTCTGTAGGGTGCCCTCTGCGCTCCTCAGCATGTTGAGGAGTTCTGAAAGTTCAACTTCCTTTTCTTGCAAGTTGAAATTCAGTATGAACTGGGCGTAAGTGGAAGGAAGGGACTGGAGAACTAAATCTGTATAAAGTTCACTTTCCAACGTTGTCCCAAGTTCCGCGAGCTCCTCAATGTAGCCAATCATCTTAAGCACGTGGTCCGCTACCGATGATCCGACGGCCAACTTTGCCGAAAATAACTTCTTCGACACTTCGTATCTTGCGATACGAGACTGCTCTCCATACAGTTCTTTTGTATGAAGAAATATGGATTCCAAGTCCATATTCTCGTGCCTCCTCTGGTGATCGTTGTCCATAGAGGAAAGCACGAGGCACTTGGCCTTCGCGCAATCAATCACCCAAGTCTTACGGATTTCCTTATCCGCGACGCTGGAGGTGGGACCTGGGACGGGGGGAGCTTTGGTGGTAAGAAGATACCCCAGCTTGTCGTAAGTGATTGCCATTTTGACATTCTTGAGCCAATCTTTGTAGTTTGGCCCTATCAGTATGTTTTTATCTAGAAGTAACTTAAGTCCAGTCATTTCGATTTGGTTGCTGCAGGAGGGAGAGAAGAAACACTTTAGCACGATGCTCTTGCAAGTTTAGAATGGTTTTTAATTTGTCTAAACAGGATGGCTCCCACTGTCTCTCGAATCCCTCCTCAAACCACAAAGGAAGAATTAGCCGGGATCAATCCCACCGTACAATACTTGCTTAACCGTTCAGCCAGGCCAGTGTCGGTACTTCAAGGGAGGTTTTCCAACGCTTTCGCGAAGTTCCTTAATTTAAGAACCTCTTTTTCCTGGGGGCGTAGCCCCGCTAACACCTTTCTAGGCACCTACTAGGTTTATAGCATTGATCGTTTAGTGAGAAATTTCCCGAGGAGTAGCATATACTCACAGTAGGATCGGGATCCAAATATCATCGCGTGACGAAAATGAAGGAATCCTACCATAATCATCACACTCCAAATGGTATGCAAATCTAGCAAGTTTCAGTACTTGTGAAACTCCCGATGTGGATTTTTGCCCCATGCTCTTATGACCTTGGCGTGAGGTCAAAATGTCATAAGTCACATGTCAAGTTCTTCCCATCATTATTCCGGTTAATTTGAACCCACCCGTACCTACCCTTGACGTAGGCCAAAATGGCAGTACGACTGTCTCAAACCAACGCATTCTATCTATGCAACAGATAAATATCCGGCAGCTACCAATCACTATGCCTTGGCGTGAGGTCAAAATACATAGCTTGAATACTACCGTATATTTAACTGAAATGATGGAGGGCTACGAATGGTTTTGGCGAAACCGTGAACGTAGTGAACTTGATATAATCGATGGAACGAGATAGCTTTTAGAAGGAGTGGCTCAAGCTCCGCATTTAAAAGTTAGTTTTGAAAAGAACCGAGTGGTTTTTCGAAAGTGTTCCAACGACTTTAACTTGGTTTATTATCTTGCATTAGTTCTTTTAATGAGTGATATTCTTGCATTAGTTCTTTTAATGAGTCCCATCATTTAATCCTACCATTGCAGAAAACAACCAAAATATGACGTACGCTTATGCCATTCGCATTCGCCACGGGGTCCCGTCATCACCCGTTAGGTTACTTAACTAACGACAGAGCGGGGGCTGGGCGAGCGCGGCTGTAAAACATAAGCAACGCCTAAATATAAAGCAATGATAGACATTACAGATCACAGATGAATACATTGGATATACTAGCAATCCGCAATCCGTTCGAGCCTGCAACGAAAAGCGGATTACACGGTCGCGGTGAATAGCAAATACCCCACCCAAGACCCCTACGGGTGCGGCAAACTACCCGCCAAGTACCCGGTAGTTTGTGCACCCCTCCATGGGTCTATCCTAGGAGCAAAAACAGTAAAAAGAATTATACAATGACGGCTACAACCCCGACCCGGTTGTGCGGCCATACAAATAATATTATTACATCAATTTACATTTACAAATGAATGAAAGAAAAACAAAAGCTCATCTCACATCCACCCCGGCGATTCACCCGCGACAGTCCAACACATTCATATACACATTCCAATATCAAACACAGATCACAGAGATGTATAACCCCGACTAATCGACTTATAGCGATTAGCCGACGTTCAATACATACAAACATCACAGATATAACCAATATAGCCAAAGTGTAGCGAAGTTCGAAAAAAATACGGATTTATAGGACCCCAAAAGTAAATTTCTTTTCTGGAAAATCTGGACACATATAACATATTTGAAAAATCCCAAAACCCTACCAGATGAACACTGCACAAAACACGATCACATGAAGAGGTTAAACGGCGGCGGATCCGCGGCTAAGAGAATAGCTGAGGCCGCGGATCCGCGGCGGTTTGAATGAATCATGGGATCGTTTTTCGTGGGTGTTCTCACAAAACCCTGAGGCGATTTTAGGAGTAAAAAGTTTTACTTTTAGAGCACAAAAAATTTCAACAGAAACTTAGGGTTTTTGATTTCCGGTTTTTGTGATTTTTCGGTTTCGAACTTCCATACACTTCGCTACCAAGCTAGTTTAAGTTTAGTTAGGCTCTGATACCACTGTAAGTCCACGTTGCGACCCCCGGTTCTTACGGGGAGGCGGAAACGGTATAAAAATCAAATTTTTAGCGCATGGGGCAACATGGACTAACAAAGTCGGGATCTTTTCCTAAACTAAAACTAGCAAACATGCTAAAGAGAGTTAGCTACTCGGAAAGGTGGTTATACCTAAACTTGAACTCCTTCTTCTTCAAACTTTGTAGAGGTTGATGGTTCTTTCCTCGTAGCCTTCTTCCGTCAAAGATGGATCCACCTGAGGGTTCAACCTTCGGGCTCTTTCTCGAACTTTGAGAGAACTAGAGTCTTCGGCTTGCTAAACCTTTGATCCTAGAGTGAGTAGAGAGTGTCTAGGGGTTGTTTTCTTTTCAAGGAGAGGGATTCTCAACACATGAGAAGGATTCTCCTTGAGCTTGAGGAAGAAGAAGATGAAGTGAGGAGAGAGAATGATTATGATAGAATGAGCTCTTTTCTTTTGCAACCATAACTAAAAGAAAAGGAATTATCTAATTAATAATAATAAATCAAAAATGAAATAGTTGATGGTTGTATTTGGAATGACCACTATCAAAACTTTCAATAAATGAGTGTAAGCTAGAATCAAGGAGTATCCTTGCAAAGCAATGATGGTGGTCAACATTCAACCATGGTCAACAAGTCAACCATGGTCAACAAGTCAACAAAATCAACCATAACAATATTTCATTTAATTACTATTATTAATTGATATTTCATAAATCTATTAGGGTTTGGAAAAAGACGACTGTCAACTGTGCATACGCACCCGTTCCGAAACCCTAATGAAAACCTCATCCTCCACCTCAAGCAACTGTGCATACACACCTGTATTCTCGTTCCGAGGAACAAGAATACCGAGAGATAAAAGCAACCCCAAAACATATACCAGTATCTGGCTCAAACCAGAGCCTGCTAGTATAATCCGTCCGGACTCCAAACGTGCACAAGTGCGCGGATGAGAACGAACCCTGCCGCAAAACCATACGACCTCTACTCATTTTGCCCAGAGGCGAATACCCTCTGTGTGGGACTCTAAAGACTCGACACTACGCTGGCAGTGGGTTTAACCACAGACCGCAAGCGGCACTAGCTGTGCGTAACGGTCCCCAGGTAGATGCCGACAAGAAGGCTGACGAGGTGAACCCCATCTGAACTCCTACTGAGTCTGAATGTGACATTCTCCATACAGTCCGGTCTGTTCGTCTGATACATCGCATGTCGGGCCTAGGGGGCGGTAAAACGTCAGTCCCCCAATAGCGGTACAAGTCGTGTCGGAGTGAAGCCCAAAACACCCTGAGATAACACTGGAAGACTACCAGTATATCTCGCTTGCCCTGGCCAGGGACTACTCGTGTAATGGCTCTTCTAGACACAGCGCGATGTCAACCCCCAATACCGGGAGAGACGAATCCTGTCTAACCGGCACTGCCTCCAAGTGCTTCGGAACTGCACCCAACTACTACCTGTTTGCACGACTCCTTTGAGCCGTGGTAGGGTAGTGATCAAAGTGCAGTGGGAACACACTCGAGGCGAAGTGCCAGTGTCAAGTCAGCGGACTAAGCTGTACTCATGTCACCTGGGAACTGATAACTGACGATAGGTATAATACCAACTGGTCAGTTCCCGACGAGTCCTGTCCGGTGTACTCGTAACCTAACGAGCACCCGTATACTATCTCCAGTACGACGTACTGATGGCTGTGGGACAGACCATCTCCCACACTGGGATGAGAAGCGCATACGCTAGTCTACTCCGGAGCATCGATGCCCTGTCTCGATAGTCCTGCGACTAGGGACCTGTATAAGGATGTGCTTATAGATTACCCAGCCCCCACTAGTGTGACTGCCATCACAACGCTGGTAATCAAGCAAATATCCTAAGGGCTCCACTAATGTGTATAGGTGATATCGCAAAATAAACACATGTACACATTGAAGTAGAAACAAACCAAGTAGCATACTACTATATTGAGCAAGATTGTTTATACAAGGTGAATATCCCAAGCTTCCATTAAGTAATATACAAACTAGTATGATACAGTAATGGCCTCTAGGGCATATACACTAACAGTCAGCAGCCTCGGATTGCTCTGTCCGGTAAAATCGATCCCCGAGGCCTCGGCCTGCTCAACCACCCGCTCCTACACCCACATTAAGCAGTAAAGTATAAGTATAAAATTTAAATTTGAACCTTCCAAAACTAAAATTTCAAATATGGATAGAATAAATATTAACACTTACGCAATACTCCTGGGTAGCGACGTCGGGATATCGAAGCTCGCCCGTGGCGGGATCTGTCGAGGTGCCGTGGATGGCAAGATATGCGGACAGCACGCTCGGTGTACCACCTTGCGCCACGGTCTGAGCTGTCTGCAATATTATAAAATAAATCTTAATATTAGAAATATTAGAAAATAACTCTTAATATTGCAGAATATCACAAAGGTCGGTCTATTTTAATTTACCGATAACTCCATGGCTCGAGTAATATTCCTCGAGCCACCTGTGTAAGTGGGGCGACCCCTCTTCGCCGACTTCTTGTTCTCTGTATTCTGAGCGGCCTGTTTCTGCACAACGCATTAACATTTAGTTTTATAATTAAGGAACACAAAAAAATAAATTATATCCTAAACAATGAATTACATTTAAAATACATACCTATTTGTGTTGGGAGTCGAAATATTCGCACAATAGAGGCCATGTCTCTACGTCGACTCTCGCAAACGCCGGAGTAGATAGGAGGGCCGCTCTCTCTGCCTCGGGGGTCGCCATCCACAAGGAGTAGCAGTCGGCCTTCATCTCATTCCTGTTTTATCGGACCTTGTTCTGTATGTTCTTCATCAGGCCATTGTACAGAGCATGAAGGTCGAGCACCCTCCCAGGGTGATCAGGGTCGGGTACAGGCTGAAAATCGTAATCCGACTGAAAATACAAAAAAAACATTGTTATTAGATTGCAAGTGTTAATAATAAATATATTGGATAAATCAAATGAAAATATATATATTAATACGTACCCGAGCCTGATCAAAGAAGAGGGCGAATGAGCGCCGGTGCTGCTCGCCCCACTCAACGTGAGGTGGATAGTTCTTCACGAGCCGGCTCTCGTCCCCCATATACCGGCCGAACCTCTCGGCATGAGGACCGGTATAGCGATAGTCAAGGGTAAAAAAGAGGGGGAATGCTGCCTCCCCCTAGCTCTGTCAGGCCTCAGCCTATAGGACTGATTCGGGCCTCGAGTCCCCCTCTGGGGATGGGGAGGCCCTGCGTCTGCACGAAATATCAAGACAATCAATATTAAGACAAAGTTGTATTAAGAAATCAAGCTTAAACGAAAATTGAAGTGTGATATATACCTCCGGTGACTAACGCACGAGCCTGGGCCCGGGCAGCAGCACGAGCGGGACGATAGTTCCTCCGGTGAGGAACAGCCGGAGTCCCGGATGCGGACGCATCCCCTCCAACTAGAAAATAAACATTGACGCTAAATTTCCATGAAGTTTATATTTATTCTATAGAACATATGTAAAATGAATAAATATTTTATATTTATTCATACTAACCTGCAGACGATGCGGAGGGTATGGAAGCGGCAGGAGTGGCCCCTGCGGAAGATGTGGACGCACCACCTATAATTAGACAATTAAAAATAGATTATATAAGTAATTGCAAAAAGAATGTGTAGATTAATAATATAACGTTCTAAATCAATATGCATGCACTATAGGATATATAAACATACCCGCAGGTGCGGTGGTGTCACCACCTACAGCTAGACAATAATAAAAATTGCTAAGTAAGAGCAAAACGAATGTGTGTATATTTATGATATATCATTCTAAATCAATATACATGCACTATATGATATATAAACATACCTGGAGGAGCGGGAGAGGCCTTTGTCCCAGATGTGGACGCATCACCAACAACTAGACAATCAAACATTGACAATATAAGTAATTTTGACATAAACAGGCATGAATATCTGTAATATTACATTCAAAATGGATATGCGTGTAGTATACCTAGAGGTGTGGCAAAATCCATACGGAAGAAGGCATCCGAAGGGGTCTCCGATCTGGGTGCAAGACCAGCCCTCTGAAGCTCCCTACGGAGCTCTCCGGGCGGCAGAACCGCTCTGCCTCTGCCTCTGCCTCTGCCTCTGCCTCTACCGCGGCTGGAGCTCCTGCTGCCCCTCGCTGCTCCCGACATCGTCATCAAATCTAGATAAACGGTTCGTGGACGCATTAGACAATCATTAAAAGTATTGACTATATATGTATAGATCGTAAAATATGAAGTAATAATATAACATTACTGATAACCTTTTTCGTTTCGTGGGCACATTATACATATCTACTTGGATTTCATCGTCGATGTCATTTCTAACCCACGTAAATTCATGATCGGTCTAAGACAACCCGTCCTTCGAAACAGACGGTCGGAGCACTCTAAGCCTTCTCTCTTCTTCGTCCTCATCGCTGTCCTTGAATTCTGGGACATCGTAGACATCTCTAGGTTTCCATCGGCATACAACAATCCATCCCGGATGCTTCAAACACTGTGAGTAGTATACTTAGAGCGCTTGGTTCGGAAAGATAAACGGATCATCCTGACCGTAAAATCGAAGTGTGTTCACACTGGTCAATCTATATTCATCTTTCCAAGTCCCAAGATTGCTTCTCCATTTGTCCGTATCGGTTCGCGTATCATACCAAGTACACTGGAATATATAAAAGGGTTCTGATCGTCCGGGATAGTGGATGCCGAGTATACAATACGATTGAATTTTCTCGTCGCGTAGACTATTCGACGGTTGTTAGTATCGAGCTATATCGTCCGATATTTAACAACTTTCGTATAGTTCTATGTCACGACGAACATCGCACATATGTTAACCGATAGACGGGGACTAAGTGGCGCTTTTAGTTTCATATATGAGTATCGATGAGAATATGAAGGTTTCATATTATCATCGACTATCATATATTGGTTTTAACTTGAACATCTCGAATCACTCTCTAATGATGCGTTTGTTGTGTATTCTTGTTGTATGTGTGTGTTCCGGCTGTCGGGGGTAAGGCTTCTATCCCATTAAGAATGTATAGAGCGAACACCCATCACTTGTGCTTTCAACCGTTTTGAGTAAATTTCGGCAGCACCTCCCCGCTGTTCTCCGAGTACATTGTAATAGAATAGATAATCATTTCAAAGCTGTGAAACAACGTTGAAATGAACATCTAATCTATCTTTGTACACGAAGAACCAGCGGAAAGGTACCGACGAAATATCTCGAAACGGATGAAAACACAAGTGAATGAAGGTATTTGCTTTATACATTCTTAACTTGTCCACACGGGACAAATCTATCGGTTACCATACGATTGAATTTTCTCGTCGCGTAGACTATACGACGGTTGTTAGTATCGAGTTATATCGTCCGATATTTAACAACCTTCGTATAGTTCTATGTCACGACGAACATCGCACGTATATTAACCGATAGACGGGGACTAAGTGGCGCTTTTAGTTTCATATATGAGTATCGATGAGAATATGAAGGTTTCATATTATCATCGAGTATCATATATTGGTTTTAACTTGAACATCTCGAATCACTCTCTAATGATGCGTTTGTTGTGTATTCTTGTTGTATGTGTGTGTTCCAGCTGTCGGGGGTAAGGCTTCTATCCCATTAAGAATGTATAGAGCGAACACCCATCACTTGTGCTTTCAACCGTTTCGAGTAAATTTCGGCAGCACCTCCCCGCTGTTCTCCGAGTACACTGTAATAGAATAGATAATCATTTCAAAGCTGTGAAACAACATTGAAATGAACATCTAATCTATCTTTGTACACAGAGAACCAGCGGAAAGGTACCGACAAAATATCTCGAAACGGATGAAAACATAAGTGAATGAAGGTGTTTGCTTTATACATTCTTAACTTGTCCACACGGGACAAATCTATCGGTTACCATACGATTGAATTTTCTTATCGCATAGACTATACGATGGTTGTTAGTATCGAGCTATATCGTCTGATATTTAACAACTTTCGTATAGTTCTATGTCATGACGAACATCGCACGTATGTTAACCGATAGACGGGGACTAAGTGGCGCTTTTAGTTTCATATATGAGTATCGATGAGAATATGAAGGTTTCATATTATTATCGAGTATCATATATTGGTTTTAACTTGAACATCTCGAATCATTCTCTAATGATGCGTTTGTTGTGCATTCGTATTGTATGTGTAACATGATTTTAAACCATTGAGATCAAGATTGATAGAACTGATCATCCTATATTGCAATGGCATTCATCTACCAAAAACTATTATTGCAATGGCATTCATCTATAACAATCAACAATTAAAACTACAAATGTAGGATACTGATATCATAAAGCGTTATACGCAACATATGAATTCACATGACTGAAACATGCATCAAAAATCATGTTCATCCAAAAGAAAGGCCACTGTCAACAAATATAGACAAAGGATTATTATATTAACTATGAAACATATTAGAAAAAGGATAGAAGTTCAAGATGTTAATAACACGATGATAATCAAAGCAGTTGCGTACAGATGCTAAAACCGAATATGTGACACGATATTCTTGTAAAGATAAACATGTATTAAAAGAGGAGACGCCCAAGTAAAATCCATAACTAAATCCCTATCTTGCCCTTCCTTTTCTTCAAATCAGAAATGTGTCTTTTTTTTGCAATTATATATAGCTAAAACAAAGAAGGTCCTACAATTCTAAACATTTCCAATTACAACGGCCCATCCTTAAAATCCAGAATCTTATGAGCATCTTATGCAATTAGCAAACATATTCAACCGAAAACACCCTCAAAATTTCCACCAGACTACAAATCCTTTGCATACTCAAACCCCAACCAGATCAAATTAAGGGACTACTCAGACCTACGGTTTAAATCAATCAAAAATATCCAAAATCAGACACGGGGTCTTTGGATACCTATCAAATGCCAGGTCCCATGACTCCAAAAACAAAACCCCAACATGCCCAACGGCTAAAAGTTCCACAAAACAGTCTCCGTTTCCAAGAAAATTTGAGAATGACAAATAAAATTATTAATTAAACAGGGCTTTACCCACATTATTAGTCCAGTTTCCAACACCTTCTCAAAGTAGACACATTTTCCTCTTATGATCATCATCAACATTTCAATTAACGAGCTTAATGCTAATTAGAATGGAAATTAACTTAGACCCTGAAATCTAAAACCCCAACCCTAACCCTAACCCCAACCCCAACCCTAACAGCAACCCCCTGCCGAACCCCAACCCCAACCGCATCCCCAGCCCCAGCCCCAGCCCTAGCCCCAACCCTAACGCTAACCGCAGCCCGAGCCCGAGCCCCAACCCCAACCACAGCTCTAGCCGCAGCCCGAGCCCCAGCCTCAACCCCAGCCCGAGCCCCAGCCCCATCCCCAGCCTCAGCCCGCAGCCCCAGCCCCAGCCCCAGCCCCAAACAAAAATTTGAGTAATTGAAGATTTCCTTACCTGTGCAGAGGCGACGACGAGAATGGAGATGAGCCGGCACTGGCGACGACGAAAGCAGGCAGTGGCTACGACGAATCGGTGGCGCTGGCGACGACGAGAACGACGATCGATCGGCAGGAACGAGGGTTTGGGAATTTTTTCTTCGCGCGAGAATTAGGAATAATGAGCGTAGGGATCGATCTGAGATTTTAACTTAAATCCCTATTTATATGCCCCTACGAATAAGTCCATAGGTTCTTGGTTTACGGCTCCATAGGGGCAAACAACAATTTAAGATTTAATAATTTTTATATAAATATGTAAGGACCGTAGGGGCAACCTTTTGGCCCTACGGATTAATCCGTAGGGCCAAACTAAAATTGCCCCTACGGATGTCGTTATCCGTAGTGGCAACCCCCTATTCTAGTAGTGTTCCCTTGGAAAGACCGTAATTGTTTGAGAGTCCTTGGCGGGGGCATTTCCATGATCGCTTTGATTTTTTACGGATCTATCTCGATACCTCGGTGCCGGACAATGAATCCTAGGAATTTGCCTGGAGAAACTCCGAATGTGCATTTGAGAGGGTTCATCTTCAAGTTGTATTGCCGAAGGCGTTGAAATACGATCTTCAGATGCTCGAGATGTTCCTCGTATGATTTGCTCTTAACCACGAGGTCGTCGATATAGCATTCGACGATTTCATGTATAAGGTCATCGAAGATCTTCGTCATGGCCCTCTGATAGGTGGCACCGGCGTTCTTTAGACCGAAGGGCATCACCTTGTAGCAGAATATACCCAAAGGGGTCCGGAAAGCGGTATGCTTCTGGTCTTCAGGATGCATCTTTATCTGATTATACCCTGATGAGCCATCCATGAAGGAGAAAACTTCATGAGTGGATGTGTTATCTATCATCAGCTCGGTGACTGGCACTGGGAAATCGTCCTTCGGGCAGGCTTTATTGAGATCCCGAAAGTCTACACATATGCGCACCGTCCCATTTTTCTTCATCACCGGGATGATGTTGGCAATCTAATCGGGGTACTGAACCTCTTGGATAAAGCCAGAGTCGATTAGCTTCTTGACCTCGGCGTTAATGCTCATCTCAAGCTCAAGCCGCATTCTCCTTGGTGCTTGTTTGATTGGCTTAACGTCCGGGGATATGGCCAGTTTGTGCACAGCAATCTCTGGATCCAATCCTGGCATTTCGGAATAGTTCCATGCGAAGCAATCTCTATACTGCATAAGCACATCCTTTAGCGCAGCCACGCTTTCTTCAGATAGCGGCTCACTAACGAATGTCGGTCGCGAGTCGTTTGCAGTCCCCAAATCGATTTTCTTGAAGTTATCTGCAGTGGTATGTATTCCATCCTCCAGCTCTTTCGGCGCTGGTGGAAATTCCGATATCACCTTGTCATTGTTGTTTTCGAAGCACCAGGGGAGGCCGTCCATATCCTCGGGTTCCTCTTTTGATAGCGTTATCATATGAAAAGTGTGAGCCCGCTTCCAAGACCGATGTTGATCTGGTTCTACATTTGCTACGTGCGCAGCCTTGGGCTCGTGCTTCTGTGGCGGATTCACTCTCCAGCTGTCAGATAGAGCGAACCTGCTGAGCTGATACTGATCTTCGACCCAGTTCTTGAAAGTGAAGCAGTCTTCGAGAGGATGTCCTATTGCTCGGTGATAAGAGCAATAATCTGGGTGAGAGGCCTCGTTTGCTTGCTCGGGGTGCTTAGACTCCGGGAGTGTAATCATTTGATATCTCATAGCGAGATCAAGTATTTTCGGTGTTTTGTTCTGAGGAAAAGAGTATGCTCGACTCATTTTCTTCATAAGGGACGGCCCGTCTTGCTCGGTTCCTGATCACGTGGCTTCTTGGTCCTGCTTTGTCGCTGTTGAACGCCTTTTCTGCTCCTTGACTTATTTCCGCCTCTGCGTTGGGCCTTTTGCACAACAGGTTGGTAAGGATGAGCATTTTCATCTTTCGCAGCCTGTTGATAAAGGCGTTGTGTCCTGGCTTTCTCGTAGATGGACATTTCGCAGTTATGGTCATCTCGAGCTTTTTGACCCGCTTTCCTGATAAGCTTGTCCATTCGTTCTTCAAATGACGGACTCGGCATTTTGATTACAGGATCTAGTTTTGGTATGGGGTCGGCGTTTTCTGACAGCGCGTTCTCTTCTTCTTCGAAGTTATATATGGCGTAGCTACCATGGACTCATTCCCGTTTCCCGGATTTCACATATCCAAGCCCAAGCGTTTCTCTTCTCCCATTGGGCAACTTGCGCTGAGTCCCAAGGACATCTCAAATCCTGTTGTAGAACCGAGCTTGTCGAATAGTCTGTTTGAAGGGTACCCCTTGGCGCTTCAATAGCCTTTTTAGTCCGTTCGTGTAATATCTGGGCAGACGGATGGGTTGGAGCCTGTCAAGTGTAGAATCCGCGCCGTGCCAGATTTCTTTCTCCGCTCTTGTTTCCGTGGACCGGTAAAATAGGATCGCCTTATCACCTTTTCGCCTGGGAGGGACGTAAAATGTCTGCAGGTCTTGCACATTGTAAGCTTCAAGTGCGTCAAGGTCTTTGTAGTGCTCCCGCGGAATCATGGTAATTTGCAAACTCTGATCACCACCAGGGAATGCTTGTATTGACGGTCGACTGGAGAACACAGCATTAATCTCATCTTCCGAGTTGCTTCCGAAGATCAATATGGGGGCGGACGTCCCGGGTTGTTGCGTCGAGACGGCCCAGCGTAAACTATCTCTTCTTCTTCTTCGGTATCACTCCCGAAAACAGGAATGGTGGCGGCGGCTTTGTTCTCCGGTTTGCGACACCTCTCTGTGTCCTCGAAATCTGGCAAAAAGTATTTTGCATCTTCGTACTTGCCGACTTCGTTCACGGAGAATGGGTTCAGCTCTCCTGTTACGGTATACTCGAGACCATCCTTGAAATACTTCATGCACTGATATTGCGTAGAAGGGATGATGTTGTACTCGTGGAACCAAGGACGACCGAGCAAGGCGTTGTAGCTGTTACGTTTACGTAGCACCTCATGAAGAGTTTGGAAGCATCACATGTGGCAAAATCAAATTTTTAAGGTGCTAAGTGAACATACAAAGAATCATCACTAGAAATTTAGGGTTTCTAAACATACACAATATCACAAGTAGATAAAGCTAGGGGTTTGAGAGTAAAACCTTTGTAGCTCCCTACGCTAGACTCCTTGGCTACTTGAGGGTTAGAAAAAGTCCGCTCGAGAACCTCTAGGTCCACGATGATCAACCCGGAGTCCTCTTGGTCCAAGCTTGAAACTTCACAAGATCAAGAGAAGAAATGGAAGCTAACACTCTCCACTAATGGGCAAGACTAGTGTAGAATGGTGTTGTGGTTGGTTTTCTCACTTCAAAATCCTAACTTGGTAAGTATTTTGCTCACTTGAGAAATCTAGAGAGCAAAAGAGAAAGGAGGAAGAAGATGATGGCTTTTGAAAACTCAAGATAATAATAATGTTGATATGAATAATAGAAAATATAAGTATATATATTTTCTACTCTTCATCTCAAACCATGGTTACATAATATAGATATTATTGTACTTGAGTTAAAAGACAAAAGGAAAATTAACCCATGGTTAAAAAGTGGGTGAACAAAGGTTAGTTCAAAGAAGAGTGTAGAAGATAACCATGAATTAATCTTTTTCTTTTCTTTTGTTTTTAAAACAAATACAAATATATATCCATATATAATTTTACATAAGGTGTGAGTCTTATATTGCCATCATCTACTATATATACAACCATGATAGAATGATGTATGCATGTATGTGTGCACGCACATCCATATGTGCATGAACAAGAATGAATGCATACATGCATGCATACACCCTAAAAGACAAGAAAGGATTTCTAGTGAGAAACTAATGGTCAAATGATAAATCAACACTTGATTTAGCAACCCGGTCATATCACATACGACCCGACCAAAAGCAAGCTGCCCGATTAATATACGGTATCTCATACGCGCATTTTAACCGGGTCCACGCGCATATCGCATATGCGCACCACAACTTTTCGCCTGGACTAGGTAACTCCATTGTGGGACTCTAAGACTCGTCAATACGCCGGCAGTGGGTGATGATCATATCAAGCACCCCCAAGCCGCAAGCGGTCAGCTAAACGTAACGGCCACCCGGATATTGAGCGATCAGAAGAAAACAAGCGAACCTGCTACAACTCCCGTCGAGCCAACTGGCAACACTACCGTACAGTCCAGTCTCTTCGTTAGATATGTTGCATATCGAGTTTAGGGATGGTAACGTCGACCCCAATAACTCAATAAGTCGTGCCGATGAATGGTCTATAACAGATCGAGAAACTACTGATAACACTTATCAGTAAATCTCAACAGCCCTGGCCAGAGACTTACTGATATAGCCAATCAAGCACAGCACAGCATCAACTCCCAATACCGGGAGAGACGAAACCCCTCCTATCGCTCATCGCCTTCGTGTGTCTCGGGACTGTACCCAACGGCCACCTGTTTGCACGACTCAGTAGAGCCGTGGTAGGGTGGTAATCAAAGTACAGTGGGAGAACACACATGACTCTATGACGATCTCGGGTCTACAGACTAACATGTACCAGTGTCACCTGAGAACTGCTATCCGACGATAGATATAATTCCATATAGGAGTTCTCGGCGAGTCCGTCCAGTGTACCCAGTCACCACTAAGCACCCGTATACGATCTCGATGTCAAACATCGATGAATGTGGGAACATTCATCGCCCATCGTATGGGTCTAGTATCATATACGCTAGTCTACTCTGGTATATCGATGCCCCGTCTCGATACACCTACGACTAGGGACTTTCCAGGATATGCTTATAAACTACAGATGTCCCACTAGTATGATCTCTATCATAATCACAGTAGTCAAGCCAATATCCTCAGGACTTTATCAACATGTGTGAATGAATAAAAGCATGATCAAATCAACATGTCAGATAAAGAAGAACCAGATAGCATACTATCATGTCGAGCAAGAATGTATACTGAATATATATATATATATATATATACATGTATAAATACATCCACTATCATATAATGGCCTCTAGGGCATACATATATCCAACAATCTCCCACTTGCACTAAGGCCAGTTATTGGCGTATCTCAACATCTCAAAAAGTCGCTCATGCTGTGGCTGAGGGAGGGCCTTGGTGAATGGATCCGCGGCGTTATTCTTTGTGTCTACTCTCCTAATCTCGATCTCGCGGCGATCTACAATCTCCCGGATCAAATGAAAACGCCTCAGGATGTGTCTGGACCGCTGATGGGACCTGGGCTCCTTGGCTAACGCCATAGCCCCATTATTATCACAATACAATGGTATTGGATCAATAATGGTTGGAACTACTCCTAACTCCGAGACGAACTTCTTCATCCAGATGGCTTCCTTGACGGCATCATTCGCAGCAATGTACTCAGCATCCATCGTAGAGTCTGCAACGGTATCCTGTTTGGAACACTTCCAACTTACCGCCCCTCCATTGAGGGTAAATACAAACCCAGAGATAGATTTGCTGTCGTCCTTATCGCTCTGGAAGCTCGAATCGGTAAAGGGCTCCATTTGGAGATCTCCATTACCATACACCAAGAACAATTCTTTAGTCCTTCGCAAGTATTTAAGAATGTTCTTCACAGCTGTCCAGTGATTCTCCCCTGGGTTGGATTGATACCTGCTTACAACACTAAGTGCATAAGCTACATCTGGACGTGTACATAACATCGCATACATTATAGATCCTACTGCCGAAGCATAGGGTATAATGCTCATGCGAGCTCTCTCTTCATCGGTCTTTGGGCAAGAGTCCTTAGAGAGAGTGACCCCATAGCAAGCGAGTAAGGCACCCCGCTTGGAGTCTTCCATACTAAACCTTTTTAGGATGGTGTTGATGTACCTGGTTTGGGACAATCCCAATAAGCTCTTGGATCTATCCCTATAGATCCTTATGCCCAGAATGTATGTGGCATCACCCAGGTCCTTCATGGAGAACCTTAGTGATAAGAAAGATTTGACCGACTGTAGCATAGGAATATCATTTCCTATCAGAAGAATGTCGTCCACGTACAATACGAGGAATATGACAGCTCTCCCTACAGTCTTCTTATAAACACAAGGTTCATCTGGATTTTTGATGAAATCAAACTCTTTGATAACATCATCGAAACAGATGTTCCAACTCCGTGATGCCTGCTTTAACCCATATATAGATTTAAGCAATTTACATGCTTTCCCGCTGCTCCCACTGTCAATGAAGCCCTCTGGCTGATCCATATAAACGCATTCTTCTAAATTTCCATTTAGAAATGCTGTTTTAACGTCCATCTGCCAGATTTCATAGTCGTAGTGAGCAGCAATGGCAAGTAGGATCCGAATGGATTTGAGCATGGCTACGGAAGAAAAAGTTTCGTCATAGTCCAGACCTGGTCTTTGACGAAAACCCTTCGCCACAAGTCTTGCCTTATAGGTCTCCACCTGCCCATTTACACCAATCTTTCTTTTAAAGATCCATTTGCACCCCACAGGTTTTACCCCAGGGGGTACAACGTCCAAAATCCATACTTTGTTGGTGTACATAGACTCCATTTCGGATCTCATGGCATCCAGCCACTTCACAGAGTCTCCACTCGTGATAGCTTGCTGAAAGCTGGTAGGATCATCATCTTCCATGATGCAGTCTTCTCTGTCACCATCAATGAGGAAACCGTGGTACCTTTTCGGTGGGCGAGAAGTCCTACCAGACCTACGGAGTGGCCGAGGTTTCTCAGTTTCTATTGCAACAGCCGGTTCAACCAAGTTGTCATTTGTAGTTTGTGTCTCTAGAACCACTTCTAGATCTACCGCATTGCCATCAGCTTTATCTGTGAAAAACTCTTTTTCCAAGAATGTAGCATGCTGAGAAACAAACACCTTTTGTTCCTCCTTGTAGTAGAATAGATATCCATAAGAATTCTTTGGATACCCCACAAAATTACACATGACCGACCGCGTCTCGAGTTTGTCCGGATTCTGCTTTTTAACATTGGCCGGGCAACCCCAAATCTGAATTCTCTTAAGAGATGGTCTCTTCCCATGTCATATCTCATATGGCGTGGTAGACACGGTTTTGGTTGGAACCCTGTTTAGTAGAAACGCTGCAGTCTCCAATGCATGCCCCCAAAATGAGACAGGTAACTCAGCATCACTTATCATGGAACGAACCATATCTAATAGGGTCCGATTTCATCGTTCTGACACACCGTTGTGCTGTGGTGTGTAAGGAGGAGTGAGCTGAGAGAGAATCCCATTCTCTTTTAGGAAGTTTGAAAATTCTGTACTGATATACTCTCCACCTCGATCTGATCGAAGTATCTTGATACTCAAGCCGGTTTGTTTTTCTACTTCTTGTTTATATTCAGTGAATTTCTCGAAAGCTTCGGACTTGTGCTTTAATAAAAATACATGACCGAATCTTGAGAAATCGTCAGTGAACGTAATGAAGTATGAAAAACCGCCTCTAGCTTGTGTAGACATTGGCTCGCATATATCACTATGTATGAGGCCTAAGAGCTCTGTAGCTCTTTCACCGTGTCCGGTAAACGGAGTTTTGGTCATTTTACCCTTGATACAAGACTGGCAAGTTGCATAAGATTTATATTCAAAAGGGTTTAAATATCCATCTTTGTGTAACTTGTTTAGTCTTGTTTCGTTAATATAACCAAGTCTACAGTGCCAAAGAAAAGCTTCATTTATTTCTGAAAGTTTTCTTTTATTAGTGTGTTGTATACTGAAAACTGTGTGTTGATTTAGGACGTATATCCCGTTATTAAACGTACCATACCCAACCAACATTTGATTCAGGTGAATGTTCATAACATTGTTCTGCAATACAAAATTATATCCTTCATTGTCTAACAAAGAAACAGATATTATATTACAAAGCATACTTGGTATAAAATAACATGGGTTCAAAACCAATATACACCCAGATGCCAACCCCAAGTGATACTCTCCCACTGCGACTGTATGTACATTGGAACCATTTCCAACGCGGAGAGTATGGTCACCTGTCTTCAAAACCTTGCTATTTCTCAGCCTCTGCATAGAATTGCAAATGTGAGAACCTGAACCGGTATCTAATACCCAGGAAGCAGAGTTTATTGAAAAACAGTTTTCTGTCACAAACGCACCTGAAGCGGAAGCATCCCCATACTTCTTCTTAAGATTTAAGTACTCCGTGCAGTTGCGTTTCCAATGTCCTGATTTGTGGCAATGAAAACATTCCCCTTTCCCCAATTCTCCAGCTTTGGACTTGTCCTTTCCCTTCACCTTTTTAACTCCACCCTTAGGATTGGTGGGCTTCTTCTTTTTCTTTCCCTTGGCCTTAGCCTTTGGGCGAGAAGAGGAAGATTGTCCAACAGTCATAACAGGAGTTTTCACTGATTTCATTGTGCTCTCTGCACTCCTTAACATATTAAGGAGTTCAGGTAGTTCCTTCTCCATATTGTGCATGTTGAAGTTAACTATGAATTGAGCAAAGGTGGAGGGGAGGGACTGAAGAATAATATCCGTATATTGTTCATTGTCCATCGTCCATCCAAGGTCCTCAAGCTCTTCTATTAGAGCTATCATCTTCAAAACATGGTCTCCTACTGGTGTGCCAGGGGCCATTCGCATCTGAAACAATTTCTTTGATGCTTCGTATCGTAATACGCGGGATTGCTCTCCATACAACTCCTTTGTATGGAGGAATATGGCGTAAATGTCCATATTCTCGTGCTGCTTTGGATGTGTGTTATCCATCGATGCAAGCGCGGGGCATTTGGCCGTGGCACAGTCAGCGTCCCATGTCTTGCAGATTTCAATATCCGCAACTGAGGATTTGGGCCTGGGACGGGCGGGGCTGGAGCCGTAAGGACATATGATACTTTATCATAAGTCAAGACAATGTTCAGATTCCTCAGCCAGTCTTTATAATTGGTCCCATTCAGTTTGTTTTTATCTAGTATAAGCTTGAGTCCTATCATGGGTATCTGCCATTAAGAGAGAGAAAAGAATACACTCAGCGAAAGCTCTTGCAAAGATCAGATTGGTTATTATCTTGTCTAATCGATGTTTCCCACTGCTTTAATCGAATTTTTCTTTCAAACCTTAAAAAGAAAACTAGCCAGGATTAATTACAGTCTATAACTTCGCTAACCGTTCAGCCAGGCCAGTGTCGGTACTTGAGGGAGGTTCCCCGTGCTTTCGCACGGACCTAATTAAAGTAAACCTCGTTTTCCCATAGGCGTAGCCCCGTTAACACCTTTCTAGACACCTAATGAGTTAGCTAATTGTAAACTGCAAAACTCTCCTGGGAGCAACTATTGCCCACAGTGGGATCGGGACCCAACCATCATATGGAAGGTATGCAATCTCATTGCAAATTCCAACTATTGAAATTCCCGATGTGGTTTTTACCCCTAGTACTCATGACCTTGGCTAAGGTCAACAAATCACAAGCACTAGTCAAGTTCAACCCGTCATTTCTTCATTAATTAGACCCGTTCACATGACCCTTGGCTAAGGTCAACAAAGTCATATGCCCGTCCTAATTAATCTGCATCATATGCATTGTAGGAAGACATCACTTAGCTACCGTACACTACGCCTTGGCTAAGGTCAACAAACGTAGCACGAATACTAAGCACTCTACTTCCTAAAATGACGGAGGGTTGCGGATGATTTTTAAGAAAATCTTTAACGCTTTGAACTTGATATCGTCGTAGAATCAAATAGTTTTTAAAAGGAGTGGCTTAAGCTCCGCAGTTTTGAAAATGTAGCTTTTTCATAAAAAGCCGAGTGGTTTTCAAATCCAATTCTACAACATCTTTTTAGGTTTATTTTCATTACATTAATCATATTAATATAGTCCCATCATTTAAGTCCTTAAGCCAATCACAGAAAAGAAACGAAAATAACACGTACGCTTATGCCATCCTCATTCGCCGCAATGTTCTGTTATGCACCGTTAGGTTACTTAACTAACGGCATACCAGGACGGGACTAGCGCGGGTGTAAAACATAAGCAACGTCTACTATATATCATATATATAATATATCATTCGTCTCAGATATCTCAACACAGAATACAGGCAGCAGAAACACACAAATGATAATACAGGATATACTAAGACGTCCGTATTTAGTATTTAGCCAACAATAGAAAATACGGATTCCACAGTCGCGATGAATAGCCAAGCCCACACCCTGGACCCCTACGAGAGCGGCAAGCGACCCTACCAATTCTGGAGTTTAGGAGACCCGGTCTCGACTCCTCGAGATGGCCTCCCACTGAACCCCAGAACCCGGTCACTTGTGCTCCCCTCCTTGGATCCATCCTAATGCGGAAAAGTAAATAATATACAACACTGGTGACAGCAAGATCAACCCAGAAGTGCCCCAAATAAAAGAATATTACATACATTTGAATTTTACATGAATGAAAATAAAACTCTCATCTCACATAAAAAAAAACCCGGCTATTCAATCGCGACAATCCTGCACATCATATCTCAGCAACACATAATATCTCATATCATCAACGTAAGTAGGTATGCATACACCGATCGTCGTTGATGTATAGCAACGACAACCGGCAATACCACTACATACTACACTTACGGTCACAGAAAAGAAAGTGTAAAACTGCAATATTTGGAATCCACATTCTCTTTAGACGTCGTAAAAGAGAAATATCACATACTTTGTATTTCATGTCTAACTATATGAATTCCACATATTGCATCACATTCCAGATAAATATCACATTCCAGATAAATAGAAAGTATTAAAGTTTTCGATCGAATGATCAAATACCCAAAATTTTCTAAAGCTCAACACTTGAGCGGAGTTCAAAAATTCCGGAATATGTCACAGTAGCAGCGGTCCAGCCGTAGAAGGGTCAAGCCAACGCCTCACATGTGGCACGCCGTACTGCCTCAAACCTTAAGGTTCAGAGGCAGTTCAGACGGTTACATAATCGAGTTAAGGTTTGTGTTCTTCTAGAGGGTCCACTACTTAACTTGCACGTATTTCCGAAAGATTTAAGACCCATGAAAAAGTGAGTTAATGATACTCGTTCGAACATTTTAATACTTTCTCAATTACCCGGAAAAAGGCACGAAATTAAAATTCCGATCGAATCACCGAATCCAAAACAATCTCCAGAACATATAACACTTAAACCAGATTAAAAATACCCAAAAATATCTACAAGCAAGAAAAAAGATCACTGTATAAAAACGAGGCCTTAATGCCTCTGTACGGCCGTGGAGCCGCGGCCCAAGCAAGCTTTGGCCGCGGTTCCGCGGTGGGATTTACTGATTAGGGCTTCGTTTTTTACAGTGGTTCTTAGAATTCCCTGCTGAATTTTTTACATATTTTTAATTCTGAAAATAACACAGTTTGAAAAAATGTCCAGAGAGTGTTCAAAAAACCGTATTTTTGGTTCGATCAGAGTTTAAACTTCGTTAAAGCGACGCCTAAACCTCTAGCTTGGCTCTGATACCATTGTTATGTTTACATAGCACCTCATGAAGAGTTTGGAAGCATCACATGTGGCAAAATCAAATTTTTAAGGTGCTAAGTGAACATACAAAGAATCATCACTAGAAATTTAGGGTTTCTAAACATACACAACATCACAAGTAGATAAAGCTAGGGTTTTGAGAGTACAACCTTTGTAGCTCCCTATGCTAGACTCCTTGGCTACTTGAGGGTTGGAAAAAGTCCGCTCGAGAACCTCTAGGTCCACGATGATCAACCCGGAGTCCTCTTGGTCCAAGCTTGAAACTTCACAAGATCAAGAGAAGAAATGGAAGCTAACACTCTCCACTAATGGGCAAGACTAGTGTAGAATGGTGTTGTGGTTGGTTTTCTCACTTCAAAATCCTAACTTGGTAAGTATTTTGCTCACTTGAGAAATCTAGAGAGCAAAAGAGAAAGGAGGAAGAAGATGATGGCTTTTGAAAACTCAAGATAATGATAATGTTGATATGAATAATAGAAAATATAAGTATATATATTTTCTACTCTTCATCTCAAACCATGGTTACATAATATAGATATTATTGTACTTGAGTTAAAAGACAAAAGAAAAATTAACCCATGGTTAAAAAGTGGGTGAACAAAGGTTAGTTCAAAGAAGAGTGTAGAAGATAACCATGAATTAATCTTTTTCTTTTCTTTTGTTTTTAAAACAAATACAAATATATATCCATATGTAATTTTACATAAGGTGTGAGTCTTATATTGCCATCATCTACTATATATACAACCATGATAGAATGATGTATGCATGTATGTGTGCATGCACATCCATATGTACATGAACAAGAATGAATGCATACATGCATGCATACACCCTAAAAGACAAGAAAGGATTTCTAGTGAGAAACTAATGGTCAAATGATAAATCAACACTTAATTTAGCAACCCGGTCATATCACATACGACCCGACCAAAAGCAAGCTGCCCGATTAATATACGGTATCTCATACGCGCATTTTAACCGGGTCCACACGCATATCGCATATGCGCACCACAACTTTTCGCCTGGTCTAGATAACTCCATTGTGGAACTCTAAGACTCGTCAATACGCCGGCAGTGGGTGATGATCATATCAAACACCCCCAAGCCGCAAGCGGTCAACTAAACGTAACGGCCACACGGGTATTGAGCGATCAGAAGAAAACAAGCGAACCTGCTACAACTCCCGTCGAGCCAACCGGCAACACTACCGTACAGTCCGGTCTCTTCGTCAGATATGCTGTATATCGAGTCTAGGGATGATAACGTCGACCCCAATAACTCAATAAGTCGTGCCGATGAATGGTCTATAACAGATCGAGAAACTACCGATAACACTTATCAGTAATCTCAACAGCCCTGGCCAGGGACTTACTGATATAGCCAATCGAGCACAGCACAGCATCAACTCCCAATACCGGGAGAGACGAAACCCCTCCTATCGCTCATCGCCTTCGTGTGTCTCGGGACTGTACCCAACGGCCACCTGTTTGCACGACTCAGTAGAGCCGTGGTAGGATGGTAATCAAAGTACAGTGGGAGAACACACAAGACTCTATGACGATCTCGGGTCTACAGACTAACCTGTACCAGTGTCACCTGAGAACTGCTATCCGACGATAGATATAATTCCATATAGCAGTTCTCGGCGAGTCCGTCCAGTGTACCCAGTCACCACTGAGCACCCGTATACGATCTCGATGTCAAAAATCGATGAATGTGGGAACATTCATCGCCCATCGTATGGGTCTAGTATCATATACGCTAGTCTACTCTGGTATATCGATGCCCCGTCTCGATACACCTACGACTAGAGACTTTCCAGGATATGCTTATAAACTACAGATGTCCCACTAGTATGATCTCTATCATAATCACAGTAGTCAAGCCAATATCCTCAGAGCTTTATCAACATGTGTGAATGAATAAAAGCATGATCAAATCAACATGTCAGATAAAGAAGAACCAGATAGCATACTATCATGTTGAGCAAGAATGTACACTGAATATATATATATATACACACACACACACACATCCACTATCATATAATGGCCTCTAGGGCATACATATATCCAACAGTAGCAGGTCTTGGCGTCAATGACGTGAAACTTAATATCCGTGACGAGTAGTCCGAAGCGTAGTGTTAGTATTACAGATCCGAGAGTCCGTGATGACTGAGAATCGAAACCGGAGATGGTTATTTTATCACGAGCGAGATGCTGAACGCTCATGCAGATTTTCTTCAACACCTGAACATTAAGGAGATTGACGGAGGATCCATTATCAACCAGGATTTTGCCTATCTTGATATCGTGGCAGTATCGAGAGACATATAGGGGACGGTTATGGTCGCACGTCCCAAGGAGAAGGTCATCATCACCGAACGTGACATCGGCTGTGTGCACTTCTTCCAGTTCATCCTTCATCCTTTCTTCGGCGAGGAAGGCTTGGAATTGCTCGGGCTCTTGCAGCACCTTGATTAATGAACCCCTCACTTCTTTTGATAATAAGAGGGCGTCGAGAATGCTGAGCTGAGAGGGTAGCTTCCTTAGGTGTGCTAGGATGTTGTAGTCCACCTTACTCTTCTTGGGCGGGTCATTGGCAGTCAGCTCTTTCATGACTTGGTCATCCAGGGCGATATCCTCGGAGACCTTTTCTTTTCCTTTATCTTTTTTACTCGTGGATCCGAGATTCTTTTCTGGAAGTGTGCGATTGCGCAGCTGGATGTTTTCGCAGGCCTCTGGTTCTTCCTCTTTCCCCAAGATGGATTCTTTAAAGAGAGGGCCAAGAGCCATTTCTTCGTCAGAGTCGCTCCCAAAAGTGAGAACCTGTGATCCTCCGGCGTTGACCGTGCGACAGTTACCGGTAGTTCTTTTGTGCTCCTCGGTCGTACTTCTCTACTCCCGACGAGTGTTGCGTTTCATCCGTTTAAAATGTTGCCGGTGAGCAACATATCCCTTCCACCATCTCTTAAAAGCGTCGCACTCCTCAGTGGGGTGCGAAACCTTATGATGATATGAGCAGTAATTAGGATGCATTTCTGCTCCACCGAGAGTGTTTTCTTCCGAGGGTGGTAGCTTCATTCCCATTGATATGGCTTTAGCAAACCTTTTCCTCGTCTTGAATCTGTTTTTATCTGCATCGAATGTCTTTTGATTTAGCGGGAGTGTCTCGACTCTTTCGTCTAGTCGTCAGCGTTTGGCTCCTTCTAATATGGCCATCTCACACTCCCGATCGGCTTTACTTTTCATACGAATCTCATTCAGAAAGGCGTCAATCATCTCGTCTGACGGCCACACAAGTTCCGGCTCAGGCTCTGCCCCCATTCTTTCTGTGCAGGGCGCTTCTTCATTGTCTACCGATGAATGAGAGATCACATGGCAACTTGCTGCGTAATCCTCAGATCCATCTGACGAGTCTTTCCCATCATTCTCGTCCTCAAGGACGTGGCTGAGGAACTCTTGGAGCGTGACGGGGATCCGCGCTTTCTGATTATATTCTTCCAGCGCGTCGATCTGTTTCTGCAAGTCCGTGTGCTTGTCACCAGGCTTCACGGGCTTTTTGGATCTCTTCTTCTTTTTCGCAGATTTTGACGGCTGGGTGTGAGCGCTTAGGCCCTCACCACCGATCTTTGGATGGGGGCGCGGCTTCAGCATCTCTTCGATGATCTGGGGTTCCAGCGGGTTCTCCCACCTGATCGTCGGGCATGTCTGGAGATCATTCAGCATCCTTTTGGTTTTGGATGAAAGCACGACCTCCCATGGGGCTTCTTCAACAAAAGAACAAGTTGCCCCCGGTGTGTCCGTCTTCTTCGGAGTGTGCGGTTGTGGTGGGTTTATTTTCCACTTCTCGGACAGCGTAAACTTGCCTTGTAGGTATTGATCTTCGATCCATCTTTTAAAGACGAAGAAATCCTCAATCGGATGGCTTACCGTTTGATTGTAAGGGCAGTAATTGGGGTTATTCACCTCGCTGGGTTGCGGCGGTCGCCTTGGATTCGGCAAGTTGATAAGCCTGTTGTGCACAGCTAGCTCGAATAGCCTCTTCATCTTATCCCGCGGGAATGAGTAAGGGCGCTTCATTTTTTCATTATAATACCGCCGTCTCTCTTCCAGTTGATCCGCTAGCTTTGGGGCACTGGGTTTCTGTTGAGCGTTCGCAACGAAGGTCGCCTTCCCTTTACCCTTGTCGTTCCGAGGTTCTGGCTTCGGGGGAGACGGTCGATGACCCATCTGGTCCATCTGGGCCAGCTTGTCGATCAAAGCCTAGAACGTGGTTGGTTTAAAGAACATCATGAACTGTGAAATAGTTGCATGAGGATCTAGCGTACCCACGAACATGCCCACCGCTGGTGCTTCTTCGATGCGCTGCTCGCACTTCGACCACAGGTTCCGCCATCGGATTGCATATTGGACCCAAGTTTCACCCGACTTCACTCTTGCATTAATCAAAGCTGTTATCGGGGTGCGTTTGCTGGCGCTTGCGAAACGCTGGGTAAACAACAACTACATTTCAGCGAAAGTTTTGACGGAGTCATTCGGAAGTTCGGAATACCACTCAAATGTCGTTTTCGATAAACTGCCGATGAATTGGCGAAGCAAGAGCTTATCGTCGCCGCCGGTGTTGCCGCAGAGAGCCCTAAACTGGGCCATATATTGATGGGGGTTGCCTGTCCCCTTGTAGACATGGAATTTTGGGATCGTATAGCCCGGCGGGTATTTGATCTGATCATACCGGCTCGAATACGGTCGCCCTGTTTTGACAATTTGGCTGGTGCCTCAGTTGCCTGGTGGACTCGTATTTGCTGAGCAATGTAGTCATCCAGGGCAGCTTTGGAAATCGTTTCCTCTTTGGCCGCTGAAAGAGCCGGAGGTGGATTTGACGTTTCTCCTCTGTCATCTTCAAGGACAATCGGAGAATCTTCAGTAGGAGGCTCTCCACGGTATCCAATCTGTCAAAGGACTCCTCGGTCTCCGCGGTATCCAATCTGTCAAAGACAGACCTTCGAGCAGGAACGGGAGCCGGAATAGTTAGTCTTGTAAATACCGACTCTGTGACAGGAGAAGCCGCCTTGACGACTTCAGGAGCATAGATGGCTATCTTCCTTGGGATGGCCACTTCAGGGGTCATGGGCTTCTTGGCAGGCCCATCGGAGTTCAGGCTCAGTCTGGTGAAGACCGAGGAGTTAGAATTGGACGACCCATTGAGAGGGGCCGTGGTAGTAGTGAGCCGATCGAAGACCGACTTCTTTTGCGCTTCCTTCGGTAGCGGGATATTAATGTTCACTGGTGGGAGCATGGTCCCAAAGAACAGACCGGTGGTAGCCTGAGTCACTTCTTCCTCAGGCATAGTGAACAGGGAAGTAGCCTGCGGTCCATAGGCTACACCTCCAAGTGAGGCGGAGCGTCGGTTGCATTTGCAGTTGGAGCAGTTCGAGCAATTGAACGCCATTACTGTTTGATTTCTAGGCCAAGCAAGAGATCAAATCTTAGTAACTTGAAACCCGAGGGAAACCGTTAACAAACCGTGATTGGTTCGCAAAGACGACACACGAAGAGTAGAGTGGAAAGAGGAAAAGATCCCACTGGGAGTGCTAGAATCTGTTCTCCTCCGAAAGACGGCGTGACACGGACGTCTTGCCTGAGATTCGGGACAGATGCTAATTGGTGCTATCCGTCCACCTCTCCGAAAATGCCAAGTTGATTTATGACACCATGTATCGGAGGTTTAAACGGATGCGTCCGATATAGCAAACTTCGTCAGATTCCCCCTCGCTTGAGGGGGTTTTTATTGTGGGGACGCTCTTCCCTGCAGGCGCAAGCCCCTGCAGTTAATTATGCTACCGCACCGCGGTAACAACTTTCTCCTTCTCCAGATGATCACTTCGTGTCGTGGGTGTTAGTTTTGTGTTTGGTTGCCCATGGATTGTATACGGAGACTAAGTTATGTTGTCGCCCGTAGGGCGTGGACTAGTCCAAATCCGCATCTTTCTTAGATTTGGGTTTGGGGGGTGTGTGTTTAAGGATACGTTAGCCTTATTTGAGGCTAAGATCGACTTAAACGTTCGTTAAAGATACGTTGGTCTAATTTTAGACTAAGATCGACTTAACGGGATCGTTTAGATCCGACAAAAGAGCAATTGGGGGGCTCTAATGTTTAGTTTAGTGACATTGCGGTCGATAGGTAGTTTAAGGACATTGCGGTCCAATGTTAGTTTTAAGACGTTGCGGTCAAGGTTAAGGACATCATAGTCCGTGGATTTAAGGACTCCACAGTCCGGCGTTAGTTTTAAGACATCACGGTCAAGGTTAAGGACGTCATAGTCCGTTGTTAGTTTTAAGACATCCCGGTCAAGGTTAAGGACATCATAGTCCATGAGTTTAAGGACCCCATAGTCCATTGTTAGTTTTAAGACATCCCGGTCAAGGTTAAGGACATCATAGTCCATGAGTTTAAGGACCCCACAGTCCATTGTTAGTTTTAAGACATCCCGGTCAAAGTTAAGGACATCATAGTCCATGAGTTTAAAGACCCCACAGTCCGTGAAATGTATGGTTGTTGGGACCCGTCACCTCTTTGAAGACGTTGAGGAATTACAATGACAGGTATCAAAGGAGTGAAGAAATGTACCCTTGAACCAAGCTAGATTAAATGATCTATAGCCCAATTTGGAACCAAGACCAATTAATTATATTGTGAGCCCATTGGCTCAGTTAAGTCTGGATTGAGGATTTATGGCCAACTTGGGCTAAGTCCAATTAAGTCTGGCCTGTTTGACATTTGTCTGATTCCAGTCCACAAAAGTTTTGAGGGGCTTGATAACATTCCTGTTATAGCTCTGGATGTTATTCAATTTTGAGGTTCAATTGAAGGGGAGGCCTTGCCTCTGAAAGATTAGCCAATTTGGCTAAAAGTAGTGTTGAACACTAAATAACAAAAGTGTTAAACACTAGAGACAGAATTCTCAAACTAGTGTTAAACACTAAAAGAACAATCAGTATTAAACACTGGAAATATAGTTTTCGATTTAGTGTCAAACACTAGAAAATAATCAGTGTTAAACACTGTAAATAGGGTTTTCAAATTAGTGTTAAACACTAAGAAAAATCAGTGTTAAACACTGGGAATAAAGGTCTCGAATTAGTGTCAAACACTAAAGGAAGAGGGGTCACGTGTGGACACGTGAGAGCGCCCAGATTCCCCTTATTTTGCTCTACAAAAAGTGTTGAATACTTTTTATATTTGATTTTTGGAGCATCACGTGCTGACACATGACGGGGATTTGTGTGTTGATTTGCCAAGGGGTCACGTGGTAACACGTGAGAGCACCCAGAGCTTCTATTTCTTCTGTTTTTTCTTTATGTGCTTCGGGGGTCACGTGGAGCACGTGAGGCGTTGCCTCTGAGTTCTTTTTTGTGGATCTTTTCAGGGGTCACGCGGAGACACGTGACCCTGGTTCTTTGCCTATTTGAAGATCTGTTTATCTTTTTAAGAATTAAATTCTTCATAGGGTTAAACCCTAGATATAACTTTAGAGGAATTAAATTCCTATTTTGGAAGAATTATATTCTTAGGTAGGGTAAAACCCTAATTTTCTTTCTGTGGGAATTAAATTCCTATATAATCAAGTTCTGGGATAGGGTGAAACCCTAATTTCATTTTAAAAGGAATTAAATTCCTGCGAGCTTGAGAGAATTAAATTCTCAATTAGGGTTAAACCATAGTTCTGTCCATATTGAAGGAATTAAATTCCTATAATTTTGGAGAATTGAATTCTCACATAGGGTTAAACCCTAATTTTATCTTGGAGGAATTAAATTCCTATAATTTTGGGAGAATTAAATTCTCCAAACTCAATTCTTCCCCTAGGTTTTAGATCTGCACTGCAGGATCTCGACCCTATGAGAACTAAATTCTCAATTTATGGGGAGATGTGCACTTTATAGATCTTCAACCAGGGAAAAAACTAAGTTCTTTTCAAAAGAGTTAAACTCTTAGATCTTTGAGAATTAAATTCTCTTTTTATTGAAGTTTTGATCCCCTTTCTTTTCTTACCTAGGGTTTTTCTTTGTAGAGAATTAAATTCTCCTCTCTTTTCTCTCTGAATTTTCAAGATTCCAAAGCTCTATATCCTCCAAATTCTCTATTCAATTCTTCCTCTTGGCTCTTATTTATAGGAGAAGGAAAAGAATCAACCTGTTTAGTAAATCTTTCATTAAAAGATTTGATTTGTTTTCATCATTAATCCGGGCCTTTAGATTATTAGGTGAATTTTATTCACCGTTGGATTTTAAATCCAAAGATATTCCTTTTGTTATTTCGGTGAGATTTAGGGGAAATCTTTCCTTGTCCAAGATTTTTCCATAAATTGGTGATGTTTAATCACCCTGGGATTCTTAATCCAGCGGTTCTCCATAATTCTTCTCCATTTTTGAAAGATCTAAATGATCTTTTCTTTTAGAATTTAATTCTGTTGAACAGTAAGGCCTTTAAAGCCAGTCACGTGTGGCCACGTGACCTTTGGTCACGTGTGAGAACGCGACCCCGGTCACGTGTAAGCACGTGACCCCCGGTCACGTGTAAGAACGTGACCCCCTGAATGGACTCCTCTTCTGTGCTCTGTTTTGTGCCGCTGCTTTAACCATCACGTGCCAACACGTGACCATTGGTCACGTGTGAGCACGTGATGCCTCTTCTGAAGTTTTTTCCTGATTTTTAATCAGGAAACAGCGATCTTTGAAAATCCTTCAATGAATCGTCGGTAGTATCCTGCTAGTTCCTAGAAACTTCATATATCTGTCACCGTCTTTGGTTTCGGCCACTTGCTGACAGCTGACACCTTAGCTGGATCTACAGAGATTCATTTGCCTGAAACAATATGTCCGAGAAATCCGACTTGGTCTAGCCAAAATTCACACTTGTTGTATTTGGCGTAGAGCTGATGTTGTCTTAATGTCTCCAGGACAATCCGTAAGTGCTCGGCATGTTCCTTCCGATTCTTTGAATATACCAGGATGTCGTCGATGAAGATGACAAAAAACCTGTCTAAGTACTCTCAGAAAACTTGGTTCATCAGGTTCATAAAGATGGCAGATGCATTGGTCACTCCAAATAGCATTATGAGATATTCATAATGACCATAACGAGTCCTAAACGCCGTTTTTGGAATGTCGGACTTTTTGACCTTCACCTAATGATAACCCAAATGAAGATCTATCTTTGAAAAGACATAAGACCACTTAACTGATCGAAAAAGTCATCGATGTGTGGTAGTAGATACTTTTTCTTTATCGTCACTTTGTTCAGAGCTCGATAATTCATACACATCCTGTAAGAACCTTCCTTCTTCTTCATTAGTAACACCGGAGATCCCCAACTTGAAGTACTGGGTCGGATCCAACCTTTCTTCAGCAGTTCGTCTAATTGAGTACGGATCTCCTTCAATCCCTCCGGACTTATCCGGTATGGAGCTTTGATTACAGGTTGCGCACCAGGTTGTAAATCAATTCTAAACTCAAGTGCTCGATCGGGAGGCAAACCTGATATGTCTTCAGGGAATACATCCCCGAACTCTCGAACTACTTCGGCTTTTCTTCTTCCGCCGGTAAAGAAAACACTTCTGCATTTTTCGGTTTAGCACGGTAGCTTCCTGGTTCCAAGGTTCTATCTCCACTTTTGAAATAAAAGACTGGATGATCTGGTATCTCAAATACTACCCTCCTTTGACGGCAGTCAATAGTAGCATAGAATACTCCCAGCTAATCCATTCCCAACACAACATCGAAATTTGGTATGTCCAGTACTTTGAAATTTGCGTAGAATTCTCGACCGAAAACTACAACTGGGCACCGATCATACCCCAAAGTTGCTTTAAAGACTCCATTCCCGGAACTGTCATTCCAGCTTGAAATGAGTAGCTTCATGGGAATCGCGTGCATTCTCACGAATTGTTGCGACATGAAGCAGTGTGAAGCTCCAGTGTCGAAAAGTGCAAGTGCAGAAAGGGTAGCTACTAGTATAGTACTTAAGTTGGGTGAGGTTGTGTTTAGATATAGGAAAGTATGACGATACACAAGGATTGAAAGATTTAAAGGATGAAGGATTTTACCAGTGATGACTTGTCCTGTGGTTTCGGCCTCCTCGACCGTCATTGTAAAAGCCTATCGTCTTGGTACATTCCTCCTTACCGGAAGCACATTCCTTTTCCCTTGAGGCACGTTTCACTATGCCTGATGGAATTGACGATGAGGCTGTGCAGGTGATCCACGTGGAGCTGGTGTAGGAAGAGCTAGGCAGGGCGCAGGTTCCTGAATGGATGGCCTCTGCGGGGCTGTGATTGTGGGTCCGGGTGCTGGTGCTGTGTTAAAATGATTTGGGAATGATCCTATCACCTAAGTAGATGCGCCACAAATCAAACACAGGCCATTTGCATGCCTACAGTCCTTCGTCAGGTGTCCAGTTCTCTTATAATAGAAAGAGAAATCTAAACTGGACCGGTTAAATGATCCTCCTAGCCTCCTAGGTGCAAAAGTCGTCCTAGAAGAGGCTCCTCCTGTCATCTGTGTAGCAGGGCATTTGATTCCAGCTGTTTGGGGCTTACCCTTCTTCTTGACGATAGCTTCGTAACGACGTGCTGCCTTTAGGACGAGTTCATGAGTTGGGTAGTCGCCTGTGGCTAATGCCGTCTGAATCTCCGGGTCTAAGCCCTGTTGGAATCGTCTAGCCCGAATCTCATCGATCGGGATCAAATATGCCGCGAACCTGATAAGATGATGATGTCAGGATAGAGATGTGTTTTATGGAACAGAATTTGATACAAATTCTTTACCTGATAAGCATGATGAATTCGGCATCATATTCATTCACTTATTTTACCCACATGGAGCCTTATTGCAGGTGGATGAACTGTTGCTCCATCTCAAAACGGACAGTCTTGGGGAGAACTTCGTATCGAACAGATCGCGGAACGTCTTCCACTCTATAGGCTGTGTGAGACGGCTTTCCTCAGCTTTCCACCAGACTCCTGCGTTGTCGGTGAGCTGGAGCTTGGCCACACGAACCCAAGCTATGTCTGGTACCTGTGTTGCGGCAAGATCGTCCTCTATACTCTGGGCCCATTCTTCAGCCTCAAGAGGACTTTCTTTCCCAGAAAAGTTCTTTGGATGCAATGCATGAAATTGCTTCACTCCAGGTGTTTCAGCTTCCGGGCGGTTCATAAGAATAGCAGTCTGCTGCTGCTAGTCCTCCAGAAGGCTTTTGATGTCTTCTAAAAGCACCGTATGTTCATTGATTGGAGCAGCAAAGGTAGGGAGAGATGGTAAAGTAGGTGGTGGTGTGTTGCCATTAACATTTATGCTGGTGTTGTTGGGAGAATCCATCACCTTGATGAAAAAGGAAAGGTTAGGATAGATTAAAGAAATTTGAAATGCAAGGAATGTATAGTTGTTGATTCTTATAATTCTTATGGTATATTACTTAAGACTTCATGAGAACTGACCTGCATAGACCACCAACAAAACCGGTCACGTCCCGCTTCCCAGTAGACGGAAACGGTGACGTAGCAAGCTCGCAACACATTTACTATGAAATAAATACGTTAAGCGTAATTAAGCAATATAACAATGAACAAGAATGACAAGAGTAATAGAATGAAACAACAACTTTATTTACATTCAACTTTAAATACAACTGTCTGAAATAAAAGATACAATAAACAAAGCAATGCCTAAATAATGGCATATAGAAAGTAATTGCAGTAAGAACTAGTAGTCAGGCTGAGCTGTAAGCTGGTCTAAGTCCTCCTGGCTTGGCTCTATCTCCTCAAAGTCCGGTCCTCCTGACGAACATTCCAAGAAAAGAAAAACAGCGAGGAATATCGTCAGCGAACTAGCGCTCAGTAAGTCCCAAAGAAAACAAGAGAGAATAGTATGTCATGTGAATATGAACTAAAAGAACAAAGGATGGATAAAATTATATATGATTATCTACAGGTATATGATATTTATTCTAACATGGTTATTTATAGTTTGATAAGGAAGGTATTCATGTATACAAGAGCAGTCCATCATACCCCGTAAACTATGATAACATGTAGTACAAGTCCCCGTCATAACCCACGGGATAACGGCACGTGAATTCATGTAGGTGTCTTTAAAGTGACCACTCGTGCAACGATATACGTTCGGTATCAATGTACCCCTTTATCCCCGTGTATTGTATTGTATAGATAAATATTATAGGTCTTGGTCGAATCCATGGATATAAAATGTCAGGTTCATATTCAGGATGTAATCATGTGTTCAAGTAGTCATGTCAAGTTTATGTCACATTATAACCATGGATTGGTCAAGTTGAGTCAAGTATACAAGTTTGATTTTGATGTTTGAATTCGAGTATTCAAGTTCATGATCAAGTATTCAAGTTTGTGTTTGATTTTGGATTCAGGTTTGAGTTTGTACTCAGATTGAGTCAGACACTTGTGAATGGATTTAACTCTTGAATTCTTAGGTTCGGGAGTAATCGGCAACTGCTGCGCATAGACCGCAGGATTTGTGTCTTTTTCCAAGACAATTGCTATTAATAACTCCGTTAAGTTGTCTAACCTGAATAGGCAAGCACTCACTTTCTCAGGCTCCCTGGGGCTCAAGAGAATTGATCCCTCTTAAACTTATATTAAACTAGAGTTCTAAAAATATTGTTTTGCATATCTCGAGGGGGTTTTATGAAAAATATTTTAATATAGTTTAAAAATGAAGCTCGAGGGTGATTTGTATTATTTAGGCTTTTCATGAACATGTATTTTAAGTATTGGGGTATTTTAATGATAAATACTTAGCTTTTAAAAGTTTATGGTATTCTATTGAAAACTAGCCCTTTTTGGTAACTTGATGGTATTTATTAATATTTTAATCTTTCATTTAAAAAATATAGTTTCATAATATATTTTATTGAAAATACGGATTTATAAGTTTTATATAATTTTTAAAAATTAGTTTTGTTTAGAAAATCCGAATCTCTTAAAAACAGTATTTTATTCCTTTCGAGATCGAATATTCCGTGAGGAGTTCTGCATCTCGCTCTACTATATCAAGGATGTGCGATAATCCATACCATCCATTAGCGATCCCCTAATGAGGGTTGTAGAGACGTATTTGCCAAGGATTACAAAATACCGCTTTAAAAAAACCCGGGTTTTAAAAGATATAGTATTTTATTGTAAAGTTATTCTTTGAACCAACTATATGTATATATAGACATTGTGCTAGAAACCAAAGTGTGCGTGTGGGGTAGGTCGTTACCCCATGAAGTTTTCCTAAAGGTGTTGTTTTAACCAATATCGAAAAGTGGTGATAATAAATTTTAAGGTATTTTAATGAAAAAGTTCGTTTATATTTGTTTCTTATGAGAATTTTGGTTAAACTTGAAGCTAAACATTTGTAATTAAAGTTACAAGTAGGGAGGTAACATTAATTTGACCAAAATATAAAGGAAAAAGGAGTTTCAAGTTAAAAAGAAAAGTATCGGGAATAACTCCACTTTTCCGATATCTTTTAAGAAGATAAATTACGATGAAAAGATGAAGAGGTGAGAGGGGCTTACGGTTTGGTAATATCAAGGAAAGGGTAAAGGAAGAAGGGAGGGGGCTTCGTGGCGTCTCGGGAGCTCCAAAAATGGCTTCAAACTTTGATGGAACAAGCTTGATCGTTAACTCCACTTACACTTAAAAACTTTTTTTGAAAGAATTTTTGCTTGAATTTCAGAATGGTGAAGAGTTAAGCTATGGGGTGGTATTTATAGTGAAGAATTAGGGTTTGGAAATTAAAATTTTGGATTAAAAAGCATTAAAATGTGTTAATTGGTGAAATGAAGGGTCTCTGTTTGATTGTAGGGAAATCAAACACTACAGGAGAGTCAAAAGGGTGTGTATGCAAAGCACGGAGGCAAACGGGGCTCATCTAACCGTCGGCGCCGGCCCATTAATGGGTTTGGATAGTCGGATCTTGAGATTTTGCCTCGAGATTCGTGCCACATGGGTAATTTGGTGTGTACACCTCATTGCACCTGTTTGATTTTTCTGAAACTTTTCATTTCCCCGTGTATTGCATGTGCAACTCTTGGGCTTCCAAAAATTAAAAAGAAAAATCAAAAAAAATAATTGTGTCTGATGGGAATCGAACACACGGGCTATGTCACAGTAGTGCAGGGGCTTTACCAGTGAGCTATAACTTACTTCTTGCTTTTATTTTAAAAATATAGCTTTTATTTAAAAAAAAATAACTTTTAACTCTTACACAGGCTGTACTACTCATTTCTGTAGAATAACAAGAAAAATTTTGTACAGTATTTTCAGAGTCGTTACATACCTAAAAAATCCAATAGCAGAAATAAGGTAGTGGCCAAGATTGGAGTTCCCAATATCAGAAGCCAAGAAACCCCAATAGGTCGGGATTAATACATTAAAGTTGGACTTTGCGCACATCTTGGCGTTCTACTAAGTTAGAGGATGTGCGCGTCTCATAAAAATCTAAAAGATTTTCTAAATAGGGATACGCAACCTAAAAAGAAGGCGCATTACTTGAGGGAAGCAAAGATTTCAGGTTCGATATGCGCGCTTTACCTTGACAGAAAAAGTTTGGCTTTTCAAAGCAAAAGCGATGAAGCAGAGGCTTCAAATAGGAAGCAAACGCTTCGGATAAGTGCGTAAGCACTAGAAAAGTAAGTGCGCAAAGAGAACAGTTCCTAAAGTGCACAAGGAAAGGTAAGAAAGTAAGGCACTTGAAAGACGAAGGTGCGACCCTTTTATAGGAGGTCAAAAATCGGTTCACCTTTCAGCGAATCTCGAGGCAAATCTGACGGTTCGAAATTCGACATCGATTGCACCCATATATAAGACAAGTGCGCACGATCGATGGAGGGCATTTGTTCGCACCTGTTCAAGTGCGCACAGACATGCATGCACACTTGATGAAATGGGTTCAATTGACTTGCGCACATGTGCGCCTGATGAACTGGGTTTAAATAACTTGCGCACATATGCACCTGATGCATGCGCACCTGATGAACTGGGTTCAAATGATTTGCGCACCCGTATGCATGCGTACATATATAAGTGCGCATGCATGACATGAGCGCACATGCAAGTTTCGTATATCAAGCAAAGGAAAATTGTTGGAGATGAAATATTTATCAGATACCATGCATTCAAATAAATATTTTATTCCATAGGGAAAAGATCATCAAATATGGGATCAAAAATACAAGGGTTAACAAAACAATAAACTAAGTTCTCTAAAGCCCTCTCAGCCATCTTCAGCATATCGAAACGGTGATCCTAACGAAGAGTCGCTCCTTATCGATCAGTATCGTGCTCATCGGTAAAAGCTGACATGATGGCCCGCTGAGCCCATATCTGGTTCAATAAATGAATAGAGCGGTCCCTCGGAGGATTGGAAATCAAACAGGCCTCATGAATGCAGTCGATCTTGTTCTCCACTGCGTCGAGTATCGCAAGAGTCATCTCCGTTGGATGAGGAGCTCATCAAGCATGGCCAAGAAGGTCATCCGAAGCCAAATAGAGCTGATGGGGAGAGGAGATCTCCTACGGGTCAGGAGCTCGTGCATCACGGTGTCGCATTGATTATCCGTGAGGGTGGGATTCCCAAAGCGTGCAGCAAAACGAGGAATAATTTTCTCGATAGGTACCTCCCATAGCTGCCGAGAAGAATATGGGCGATTGCAGACCATGGCTCTTTCTCTGTTGAAATGGTGCTCTGTGAAAGTGAGGTAGGAGATGAACATGTATTCAGATTATAGGAAAATTAAATTTTAATTTGAATAAATTAACTAACCGGTTGAGAATTCCGACGTTGATCAGAAAGCTGTGGAGGAGCTTGATGTTGATGAGGAGGGCGACAATCGACGTTGACAAGAAGGGCGTGATCAAGACGACGATCGATCAAGACAGTGCTGGAGGTCGTAGGAGGCTGAAGGAGATGACGAGATCGGAGGAGGCTGGAGGAGACGGCGAGGTCGGAGGAAGCGAAGAGGGAGGAGGAGGCAATTCGAGATTAGAAGAGGCGATGACGGCGCTGGAGGTCGGAGGAGGCGACGAGATCGAAGGCGACGAGAGGCCAGGGAAATATATTTGGGGAATTAGGATACCGTGGGAACGGGGAGGGAAAAATTTTGGTTTTTATTTTTTTTTAAATGCCCGACTTTGCCCTTACGGTTATAACTGCATGGCCTTCTCTTGTGGCACCGTAGAGACAACTACATATTTTAAATTTTTTACATATTTTTATTTATATATACCCCTAAACCATAGGGGAATTAGTTGTCCCTACGGTGGGAACTGTAGGGGCAACCTAAAATTGCCCCTACGGATTTTTCTATCCATAGGGGCAAGCCATTTTTGTTATATATATATATATATACACGAGCATGTATATACAAGTATATATTGAAATTACGGAATGTACTAACGACATGTTAAAAATAAAGAACACAATGATCTTATACTAAAATCTCAACTAGCCGACTTTGGTGCTGGAATTCTTTATTAGCTATTTAACTAGCTTTTGATCGCATTAGTTAGGTCGATGTTTATAATCGGATCATGTTTAGATCAGATAAATTTTAGCAATTTAATAATCTGATCCGGTTTACATGTCGATCCAATCCGGCCAATCTCCCACCCACAAGTGCATAGTGTCTGTGCAAATAAACCTTTCCAAACAATTCCTGTTTATTTCCATTCAATCGCTGTACTTTTGAATCTTGATACATCCACTAGTAGATTTTTTTTGTTTTGAATTGGCTCATAAGCCTAATTACTCACACAAGCATCTAGAGGTCCCACGGATTTGCAACATGTAAAATTATGAGCAATTCCTGTCGTGGAGATCGATCCTTGTACACTCTCTGGCAGGAGAAGTGCTATGAAGAGGAGTGCTTTCATACAGTGGTGAAAAGTGTAGGGTTCCTAGGCATCCTAATGAAGTCTCACAAGGCATCAACCATGCCAATTTCAAAAATTATTGGTGCCGAGAAACCCTAACACGGATCGTTGACTAGATGTTTAGGCGAAATGAGAATCTAGTTAACTACTTAACTAAAAGTTAGATGCTACAACCTTTGTAGATCCGGTTCCCCAATTCCTTAGCTCCACGTGGGTGTGCTCTCGCTGTCCATCACGAATCCTAGACTCATTCGTCGACTTCATCGGAAAAACGGGCGAGCAAGGTCGTCGGCTTCGTGTCAAAGACGATCTACGTCAAGGTTGCACAAGTTCAAGCTCCGACTTCACCAAGTTGTGAAACTTGTGAAGAAAACACCCAAAACCACTTGGCAAGAGGTAGAGGATGAAGAAATAGGAGGTGGGTTCACTTTAGATTTGGATTTCTCACTCTAGAAATGAAGTTGCCATTGATGGCATCATGCTTTTTCTTTTTGAAGTGAAGAAGAAGATGAAGCTAGAATTATGATAAGTCTTGTAAATATGAATAATAAAACAATACTTATCATAATGGGAACCATGGTTAGGTGTAGAGAATTGACCAAGGTTAAAAGAGTGGTTAGGGTTAAGCATGAAGACAAATTGGTCACTTGGGTCAAAGCTTCATGAAGCTTCACAAAGGTTCAAGAAAGAAAGCAACCATTTTGTATTCATATGCCATTCTTTTTCTAAAATAAATAAATGAAAAGAATGGATAATAAAAACCCTAATTACTTACTTAACCTAGGTTTAATCCTTTACACTTAACCAAATGAGTATGCATCATCAAACATGATACAAATATGTGCACAAAAGCATATCACATATACAATGTGCAAATCAAGTGAGAAAATCCGTTTAAAGTGAACCTATACTAGTTAATGCAAAGTAATATATCAAATATATAATTATACATTAAATCATTAAATCAACACTTGATTCAATGATCCGGTCATGTCGAACATAACCGACTAGTATTCAATGCATCGATTTATCGAATCAATGATTCGATAACTAGGTCACATCTCATACAACCAATCAAAACATTAATCGCGAGAATCAAATACGGCATCATATACACGCATCATTCTCGGTCCCGCACATATCTCATATGCGCTCCTATTTCGTTTCGCTTGAGCCAGGAAACCTCTGTGTAGGACTCTAAAGACTCGTCAATACGCCGGTAGCAGATGATGATCATATCAAGCATCCACAAGCCGCAAGCGGTCTGCTAAACGTAACGGCCACCCGGGTATTGAGCGATCAGAAGATCGACGAGCTAGCCCGCTCACACTCCTGCGAATCCGACCAGTAACACTTAACCGTACAGTCCGGTCTCTTCGTCTGATATGTCGCATATCAAGTCTAGGGGTGGTAAACGTCAGACCCCAATAACCCGATAAGTCGTGCCGATGTGAGGTTCGTAACGGGTCGAGAAACTACTGGTAACACTTACCAGCAAATCTCTAATCAGCCCTGGCCAGGGACTTCCCTGTTACGGCCAATCGAGCACAGCGCAACATCAACCCCTAATACCGGGAGAGACGAAACCCCTCCTATCGCTCATTGCCTCCATGTGACTCGGGACTGTACCCAAAGACCACCGTTTTGCACGCCCTCATGGACGTGGTAAGGTGGAGATCAAAGCACAGTGGGAATCACACAAGACTCTATGACGATCTCGGGTCTACAGACTAACCTGTACAAGTGTCACCTGAGAACTGCCATCTGACGTGAGGTATAATACCATCTGGGAGTTCTCGGCGAGTCCGTCCAGTGTACCCAGTCTCCACTGAGCACCCGTACACCATCTCTGATGTCAAACACCAATGGATATGGGATCATCCATCGCCCATCTCATGGGTCGAGAAGCGTATACGCTAGTCTACACTGGTATATCGATGCCCCGTCTCGATACACCCACGACTAGGGACCTTGAAGGATGTACTTATGGACTACCATGTCCCCACTAGTATGATCTGCATCATAGTCCAGGTAGTCAAATACACATCCCAAGGGCTTTACCAACATGTAACTATAAGACAGTATAAAGAGACTAGTATACATGTTAAGATAAAGAGCAACCAGATAGCATACTATCATATCGAGCAAGAAATTCATCTCTATATATGTCCAAGCATCCAATATAATATACATCATCTGTACAATACTGGCCTCTAGGGCATACATACAACTAACAATCTCCCACTTGCACTAGGGCCAGCTGCTGTAGTATCGCATACCGAGCATCCCGAAGAGTCTCTCAAACTGTATCTGGGGAATGGCCTTCGTGAGTGGATCCGCCGTGTTGTTCTTCGTGTCAACCCTCCTGACCTCGATCTCCCGGCGATCAACTATCTCCCGGATCAGGTGATACCGCCTCAGAATATGCCTGGATCGCTGATGGGACTTGGGTTCCTTGGCCAAAGCCACTGCTCCATTGTTATCGCAATACAAAGGTATTGGATGCTCAATGGATGGAACCACACCAAGTTCAGTAATGAACTTCTTGATCCAGACAGCCTCTTTGGCAGCATCGTTGGCAGCGATGTATTCAGCCTCCATCGTCGAGTCTGCCACGGTTTCCTGCTTGGAACTCTTCCAGCTAACCGCCCCTCCGTAAAGGGTAAAGACAAAGCCTGACTGCGACTTAGAGTCGTCCTTATCACTCTGGAAGCTCGAATCGGTAAAGGACTCCACTTGGAGCTCTCCGTTACCATACACCAAGAACATATCTCTAGTCCTTCGCAAGTACTTGAGAATGCTCTTCACAGCTGTCCAGTGACTCTCTCCAGGATCAGCTTGATACCTGCTCACTACACTTAGTGAGTATGCTACATCGGGTCTGGTATATAGCATCGCATACATGATAGAGCCTACTGCCGAAGCATAGGGTATCCCTTGCATGCGAGCTCTCTCCAAATCAGTCTTGGGAGACATCTCTTTGGAGAGAGTGACTCCAGAGATCGTGGGCAAATTCCCACGCTTGGATTCTTCCATACTAAACCTCTTTAGTATGGTGTCAATGTACCTGGATTGGGACAATCCCAAAATCCGTTTGGATCTATCTCTATAGATCCTAATTCCCAATATGCAGGAGGCATCACCAAGATCTTTCATTGAGAATCTTTGTGATAAGAAGAGCTTGACCGATTGCAGCATAGGAATATCATTTCCTATTAAGAGTATGTCGTCCACGTACAATACGAGGAAGACAACCTTACTCTCTGCCACCTTCTTGTAGATACAAGGTTCATCTGGATTTTGACGAAATCAAACTCTTTGATAACGACGTCAAAGCAGATGTTCCAACTCCGCGATGCTTGCTTTAATCCATAAATGGATTTAAGCAGCTTGCACACCTTTCCGCTGCTCCCACTGTCTACGAAGCCCTCTGGCTGAGTCATGTACACGCACTCTTCTAAATCACCGTTTAGAAAGGCGGTCTTAACATCCATTTGCCAGATTTCGTAATCATGATATGCAACGATGGCAAGCATGATCCGGATGGATTTAAGCATAGCCACTGGAGAAAAGGTCTCGTCATAGTCCACGCCTGGTCTTTGACGAAAACCCTTTGCTACAAGTCTAGCTTTGAAAATCTCCACTTTCCCATCTACACCAAGTTTCTTCTTAAAGATCCACTTGCTCCCAATGGGTTTTACCCCTTCAGGAGCAACGTCCAAAGTCCATACTTTGTTGGTGTACATGGATTCCATCTCGGACCACATAGCATCCAGCCATTTCACTGAGTCCCCACTCGTGATGGCCTGCTCGAAGCTAGTTGGGTCATCATCCTCCATGATGCAATCCTCGCTTCCTCCATCCATGAGAAAACCGTAGTATCTCTCAGGTGGGCGAGGAACCCTACTAGATCGGCGGAGAGGCTGAGGTTCATTGGGAACTACCGAATCCTCTGGTTCAACCAAATCTTCTGTTGTAGTCTGTATTGCTGGAACCTCTTCCAGTTCTACCTCCTTGCCACTAATTTCTTTTTCAAGAAATTCCTTTTCTAAAAAGGTGGCATGTCGAGAAACAAACACCTTTCGTTCCTCGGTATGGTAGAAGATATACCCGCGCGAATGTTTGGGATATCCAATAAACTTACACAGAATGGACCTTGCCGCGAGTTTGTCCGGATTTTGCGTTTTTACATATGCCGGACAACCCCATATCTTAACATAATTAAGACATGGTCTCTTTCCTTTCCATATCTCATATGGAGTGGTTGGCACGGTTTTGGTGGGAACCATATTCAATAGATCTGCAGCTGTTTCCAGTGCATATCCCCAGAAGGAAATAGGTAACTCAGCTGTGCTCATCATAGAGCGCACCATATCCAATAGGGTGCGGTTCCTCCGTTCTGATACACCGTTGTGCTGTGGTGTATATGGAGGAGTCAGCTGAGAGAGAATCCCATTCTCTTTTAGGAAGTCCAGGAATTCATTGCTTAAGTATTCTCCTCCTCGATCAGATCGAAGGATTTTAATACTTTTTCCGGTTTGGTTCTCGACTTCTTGTTTATATTCTCTAAATTTCTCAAAAGCTTCTGATTTGTGTTTCATCAGGAACACATATCCGAATCTAGAGAGATCGTCAGTGAATGTAATGAAGTACGAAGAACCATCCCTGGCATGTGTAGACATGGGACCGCATACATCACTATGTATCAGTCCCAAGAGTTCGGTAACTCTTTCTCCGTGTCCTGTAAACGGAGTTTTGGTCATCTTGCCTTTGAGACATGACTGGCAAGTGTCATAAGATGAAAATTCAAACGGATTTAAATATCCATCCTTATGCAACTTAGCCAGTCGTGTCACATTGATGTGACCCAGTCTACAATGCCACAAGAAGGATTCGTTCAGTTCAGAACTCTTCCTCTTGTGTGTGTTAGTTATGCTCAGAACTGTTGATTGATTTAGAACATAAATGCCATTGCACAACGTGCCTGATCCAACCAACTTTTGGTTACGGAAAATGTTCATAACATTGTCCTGTAATACAAAATTATATCCCTCTTTACTCAATAAAGAAACTGATATAATGTTGCATATCAGGTTCGGCATGTAATAGCATTCGTTCAGAACCAATGTATTACCAGTTGGTAATACAAGGTGATATTCCCCGACAGTCTTAGCTGCAACAATTGCACCATTTCCAACTCTAATGTCTTTATCACCTTCTCCAAGTTCTCTACCTTTTCTAAGCCCATGTAACTGATTACATATATGGGATCCTGACCCGGTATCTAATACCCAGGACGTAGGGCAAATGGAGAAACAGTTCTCTGTAACGAACACACCCGAAGAAAATGCATCATCATGTACTTTCTTCAATCGGGTAGCATGGGAATCCTGGTATTCCCCTATATCCTGTTCAGTCCTATAACTCTTATAGGAAAGAACGGAACCAACGTTCCCCAGCACAGTATAACATGCGGGTTCGGTCAATACATCCATATTATTATCTTTATTAGGGCATGAAATGGTCGCTACCTGGAGAGAGAGAGAAGAAAACACTTTAGCGTATGCTCGTGCAAGATCAGATTGGTTATTATCTTATCTAATCAGGATGGCTCCCACTGCTTTTTATCAAATCTTCCTTCAAACCCTAAAAGGAAAGACTAGCCGGGATTAATTACACACTACAAGTTCGCCAATCTTTCAGCCAGGCCAGTGTCGGTACTTTGAGGGAGGTCCCCCGTGCTTTCGCACGAACCTAATTACTGTAAACCTCGTTTTCCCAGAGGCGTAACCTCGTTAACACCTTTCTAGACACCTACTTGATCGGCTAATTGTAATGTGTAAAACTCTCCCAGGAGTAACTCTTACTCGCAGTGGGTATCGGGATCCAACTATCTCATAGAAGGTATGCAATCTCATTGCAAATTTCAACACTTGAAATTCCCGATAATATTTTGCCCCTAGCGTCCTATGACCTTGACGCAGGCCAACAAATCACAGCACGCTAGTCAAGTTCAACCCGTCATTTCCTGATTGAATTAAACCCACCCGCACGACCCTTGACGCAGGCCAACAAAGTCGTACGACTACCCTAATCCAATCTGCATCATATGCATAAGCAGATAAATACTAGTTAGCTACCGCACACTACATCTTGACGCAGGCCAACAAACGTAGCACGAATACTAACTACTACTTATCTGAAATGACGGAGGGCTATGACAGGTTTTTCTGAAAACCTATTGCGTAATGAACTTGATATCGTTGTAGAATCAAATGAAGTTTTAAAATGGAGTGATTTTGAGGCTTTTCTAGTTTTGCTAAAGGGGTCACTCCCGGTGAAGGGATCGTCGGCCCTTTCCTCGTCGAATGAGGTGCGGGATATATCATATATATCACTGTGCAAAGCAAAAACTCTTAAAAGCTTTCAAAGCCAAACCGAATGTGTAGCATCTGCCAGTTACTGCTAAAGGAGTCACTCCCGGTGAAGGGATCTCGGTCCTTTCCTCATCGAATAAGGTGCAGGGTATATCATATATACCGCTATGCAAAGCAAGAACTGTAGCTACCTGTTTTGTTTAAAATTTGATTCTACAACATCTTAGGTTTCTTTTCTTTCATTAATCACATTAATGAAGTCCCATCATTTAAGTACCTAAACATCACAGATAAATACGACGTACACTTATGCCATCCGCATTCGCCTCTATGTCCCCTCATGCACCGTTAGGTTAGGTAACTAACGACAGAGCAGGGCAGGGCTAGTACGGGTGCAAAACATAAGTAACGTCTATATATAATATATCATATATACTATATACAGTATTTATCATAGAACATCACATGATCGCATCACAGATATCGCAGCAGAAGAAACATATGAAACATTGGATATACTAGGACGTCCGTGTTTTCAATACGAGCCAGTATAAAACACGGATTCCACGGTCGTGATGAATAGCCAATCCCACACCCCTAGACCCCTACGAGAGCGGCAAGCAACCCTGCCAATCCTAGGGTTAGGAGACCCGGACTCGACTCCTCGAGATGGTCTCCCACTGGACCCTAGAACCCGGTTACTTGTGCTCCCCTCCTTGGGTCTATCCTAGTGCAGAAAAGTAAATAATATACAAAGGGTAAACTTCCGCAACCTGGAAGTACCCCGAATAAAAGAATATTACATACAAGTTTTTACATGAATGAAAATGAAAAACACTCATCTCACATAAAAAAACCCCGGCTATTCAAATACGACGATCCAATATAACATATCCAGCAACACATAACATCACATGTCATCAACGTAAGTAAGTATGCATACACCGATTGTCGTCGACGTATAGCAACGACAATCGGCAATACCACTACATACTACACTTACGGTCACAGAAAAGAAAGTGTAAAACTACAACAATTGGAATCCCCAACCTCTTTAGACATCACATGCCTAACAGTTATAAACCCCGCATTTTAGTCCCATTATCGAAAACTCTTTTCGATATCAAGTGAAACTAAACCGCTAGATTTATAACATTCATCCAGTTATCTCATAACTGTTTGTGAATTCCAATTATTGTATCCAATTCCGGATAAATAGAATATATTAAACTTTCCGATCGAACATTCGAACACCCAAGTTTTCCCGACACCGATCAACACATGAAATAGGTTCAAAGACATTCACTTCATGCCTCAGTACCAATGGTCCAGCCGTAGAAGGGTCAAGCCAACGCCTCACATGTGGCACGCCGTACTGCCCCAAACCCGAAGGTTCAAAGGGCAGTTCAAGACGGTCACATAATCGAGTTAAGGTTTGTTGTCTTCTAGAGGGACCATCGCGTTACTTGCACTACTCAGAACGTGTTTAAACCACAGAAAAATCCAACACTTGGAATTTTTCCGGCAGGGAAAAAGTTGGGTATTTAAATCCGGTCGAACTTTTTAACATATTCTAAAGTTATCCGGAAAGCCACATAGACAAAATCTGATAACCCGAACGAATAATTGAATCCCCAAAGCAACCGCAAAATACTCTTCTGTAGAGTCACAATAAAAATACCCAGAAAATATAATATCTGAATTCATGAATTACTGTGAAAAAATCACCAGACAAGAGGACAGTACGACCGCGGAACCGCCGCGCATGCATAGCTCATACCGCGGTTCCGCGGTGGAAAAGTTGAATCAGGCCCTCGTATTTCACAGTATTTCATATAAGACCCTGCATAATTTTCTTCATATTTTTAATTGACAAAAAACCAAAATTTCAGAAAATTTCCAAAGAGCACCTTGGAATTAGGGTTTCGGGTTCGTTCGGACTTCAAACTCCGTCTAGACTTCGCCTAAGGCTCTAATTAGGCTCTGATACCACTGTAGGGTTCCTAGGCATCCTAATGAAGTCTCACAAGGCATCAACCATGCCAATTTCAAAAATTATTGGTGCCGAGAAACCCTAACACGGATCGTTGACTAGATGTTTAGGCGAAATGAGAATCTAGTTAACTACTTAACTAAAAGTTAGATGCTACAACCTTTGTAGATCCGGTTCCCCACTTTCTTAGCTCCACGTGGGTGTGCTCTCGCTGTCCATCATGAATCCTAGACTCATTCGTCGGCTTCATCGGAAAAACGGGCGAGCAAGGTCGTCGGCTTCATGTCAAAGACGATCTACGTCGAGGTTGCACAAGTTCAAGCTCCGACTTCACCAAGTTGTGAAACTTGTGAAGAAAACACCCAAAACCACTTGGCAAGAGGTAGAGGATGAAGAAATAGGAGGTGGGTTCACTTTAGATTTGGATTTCTCACTCTAGAAATGAAGTTGCCATTGATGGCATCAAGCTTTTCCTTTTTGAAGTGAAGAAGAAGATGAAGCTAGAATTATGATAAGTCTTGTAAATATGAATAATAAAACAATACTTATCATAATGGGAACCATGGTTAGGTGTAGAGAATTGACCAAGGTTAAAAGAGTGGTTAGGATTAAGCATGAAGACAAATTGGTCACTTGGGTCAAAGCTTCATGAAGCTTCACAAAGGTTCAAGAAAGAAAGCAACCATTTTGTATTCATATGCCATTCTTTTTCTAAAATAAATAAATGAAAAGAATGGATAATAAAAACCCTAATTACTTACTTAACCTAGGTTTAATCCTTTACACTTAACCAAATGAGTATGCATCATCAAACATGATACAAATATGTGCACAAAAGCATATCACATATACAATGTGCAAATCAAGTGAGAAAATCCGTTTAAAGTGAACCTATACTAGTTAATGCAAAGTAATATATCAAATATATAATTATACATTAAATCATTAAATCAACACTTGATTCAATGATCCGGTCATGTCGAACATAACCGACTAGTATTCAATGCATCGATTTATCGAATCAATGATTCGATAACTAGGTCATATCTCATACAACCAATCGAAACATTAATCGCGAGAATCAAATACGGCATCATATACACGCATCATTCTCGGTCCCGCACATATCTCATATGCGCTCCTATTTCGTTTCGCTTGAGCCAGGAAACCTCTGTGTAGGACTCTAAAGACTCGTCAATACGCCGGTAGCAGATGATGATCCTATCAAGCATCCACAAGCCGCAAGCGGTCTGCTAAACGTAACGGCCACCCGGGTATTGAGCGATCAGAAGATCGACGAGCTAGCCCGCTCACACTCCTGCGAATCCGACCAGTAACACTTAACCGTACAGTCCGGTCTCTTCGTCTGATATGTCGCATATCAAGTCTAGGGGTGGTAAACGTCAGACCCCAATAACCCGATAAGTCGTGCCGATGTGAGGTTCGTAACGGGTCGAGAAACTACTGGTAACACTTACCAGCAAATCTCTAATCAGCCCTGGCCAGGGACTTCCCTGTTACGGCCAATCGAGCACAGCGCAACATCAACCCCTAATACCGGGAGAGACGAAACCCCTCCTATCGCTCATTGCCTCCATGTGACTCGGGACTGTACCCAAAGACCACCGTTTTGCACGCCCTCATGGACGTGGTAAGGTGGAGATCAAAGCACAGTGGGAATCACACAAGACTCTATGACGATCTCGGGTCTACAGACTAACCTGTACAAGTGTCACCTGAGAACTGCCATCTGACGTGAGGTATAATACCATCTGGGAGTTCTCGGCGAGTCCGTCCAGTGTACCCAGTCTCCACTGAGCACCCGTACACCATCTCTGATGTCAAACACCAATGGATATGGGATCATCCATCGCCCATCTCATGGGTCGAGAAGCGTATACGCTAGTCTACACTGGTATATCGATGCCCCGTCTTGATACACCCACGACTAGGGACCTTGAAGGATGTACTTATGGACTACCATGTCCCCACTAGTATGATCTACATCATAGTCCAGGTAGTCAAGTACACATCCTAAGGGCTTTACCAACATGTAACTATAAGACAGTATAAAGAGACTAGTATACATGTTAAGATAAAGAGCAACCAGATAGCATACTATCATATCGAGCAAGAAAGTCATCTCTATATATGTCCAAGCATCCAATATAATATACATCATCTGTACAATACTGGCCTCTAGGGCATACATACAACTAACAAAAAGTTGGCTATTGGGTGTTTAGTTATGCATCATAAGGGCAATAATACTCATTACAAGGGCAATGCCTAAATAATGGCATACAGAAAGTAATTACAGTAAGAACTAGTAGTCAGGCTGAGCTGTAAGCTGGTCCAAGTCCTCCTGGCTCGCCTCTATCTCCTTATAGTCCGATCCTCCTGACGAACATTCAAAGGAAAGAAAAACAGAGGGGAATATCATCGGCGAGCTACCGCTCAGTAAGTCCCAAAGAAAACAAGAGAGAATAGTATATCATATGAATAGGAACTAAAAGAACAAAGGACGGGTAAAATTGTATATGATATTTATTCTAACGTGGTTATTTATAGTTTGATAAGGAAAGTATTCATGTATACGAGAGGAGTCCATCTTACCCCGTGGACTATGGTAACATGTAGTATAAGTCCCGTCATAACCCACGGGACAACGGCACGTGAATTCATGTAGGTGTCTTTTAAGTGACCTATCGGCCACGATATACGTTCCGTACCAATCTTCCCCTTTATCCCCACGTATTGTATTGTATTGTATTGTATAGATAAAAATTATAGGTCTTGGCTGAATCTACGAATATAAAATGTCAGGTTCATATTCAGGATGTAATTATGTGTTCAAGTAGTCATGTCAATTTCATATCACGTTATAACCATGGATTGGTCAAGTTGAGTCAAGTATACAAGTTTGAGTTTGATGTTTGAATTCGAGTATTCAAGTTCATGATCAAGTATTCAAGTTCGTGTTTGATTTTGGATTCAGGTTTGAGTTTGGACTCAGATTGAGTTAGACACTTGTGAACGGATTCAACACTTGAATTCTTAGGTTCGGGAGTAATCGGCAACTGCTGCACATGAACGGCAGGATTTGTGTTTTTTTCCAAGACAATTGCTATTGATAACTCCGTTAAATTGTCTAACCTGAATAGGCAAGCACTCACTTTCTCAGGCTCCCTGGGGCTCAAGAGAATTGATCCCGCTTAAATCTATATTAAACTAGTGTTCTTAAAATATTGTTTTGCATATCTCGAGGGGGTTTTATAAAAAATATTTTAGTATAGTTTAAAAATAAAGCTCGAGGGTGATTTGTATTATTTAGGGTTTTCATGAACATGTATTTTAAGTATTGGGGTATTTTAATGATAAATACTTAGCTTTTAAAATTTTATGGTATTCTATTGAAAACTAGCCCTTTTTGGTAACTTGATAGTATTTTATTAATATTTTAATCTTTCATTTAAAAAATATAGTTTCATAATATATTTTATTGAAAATACGGATTTATAAGTTTTATATAATTTTTAAAAAATTAGTTTTGTTTAGAAAATCCGCGTCTCTTAAAAACCGTATTTTATTTCCTTTCGAGATCGAATATTCCGTGGGGAGTTCTGCATCTAGCTCTACTATCTCAAGGATGTGCGATAATCCACACCATCCATTAGCGGTCCCCTAACGAGGGTTGTAAAGACGTATTTGCTAAGGACTAAAAAATACCGCTTTAAAAGAAACCCGGTTTTTAAAAGATGTAGTATTTTATTGTAAAGTTATTCTTTGAACCAACTATATGTATATATAGATATCGTGCTATATACCAAAATGTGCGTGTGGGGTAGGTCGTTACCCCATGAAGTTTTCCTTTAGGTATTGTTTTAACCAATATCGAAAGAGCTGATAATAAAGTTTAAGGTATTTTAATGAAAAAGTTCATTTATATTTGTTTCTTATGAGAATTTTGGTTAAACTTGAAACTAAACATTTGTTTACAAATAGGGTCGTAACATTAGTTTGACCAAAGTATAAAGTAAAAGAGAGTTTCAAGTTAAAAAAGAAAAGTATCGGGAGTAACTCCACTTTTCCGATATCTTTTAAGAAGATAAATTACGATGAAAAGATGAAGAGGTGGGAGGGGCTTACGGTTTGGTAATATCAAGAAAAGGGTAAGGAAAAAGGGAGGGGGCTTCGTGGCATCTCGGAAACTCTGGAAACGGCTTCGATTTTCGATGGAACAAGCTTGGTCGTTAACTCCACTTGACTCCAGTTGCACTTAGGAACTTTTTTTGAAAGAATTTTTGCGCGAATTTTAGAATGGTGAAGAGCTAAGGTATGGGGTGGTATTTATAGTGAAGAATTAGGGTTTGGAAATTAAAATTTTAGATTAAAAAGCATTAAAAATGTGTTAATTGGTGAAATGAAGGGTCTCTGTTTGATTGCAGGGAAATTAAACAGTATAGGGGCGTCGAAGGGGTGTGTGCAAAGCACGGAGGCAAACGGGGCTCATCTAACCGTCGGCATCGGCCTATTGATGGGTTTGGACGGACGGATCTTGAGATTTTGCCCCGAGATTCGTGCCACGTGGGTAATTGGGTGTGTATACCTCATTGCGCCTGTTTGATTTTTCTGAAACTTTTCATTTCCCCGTGTATTGCACGTGCAACTCTTGGGCTTCCAAAAATTAAAAAGAAAAATCAGGAAAAAAAATAATTGTGTCTGATGGGAATCGAACACACGGACTATGTCACAGTAGTGCTGGGGCTTTACCAGTGAGCTACAAGTTGCTTCTTGATTTTATTTTAAAAAAATAGCTTTTATTTAAAAAAAAAGGTAACTTTTAACTCTTACACGGGCTGTAATACTCATTTCTGTACAATAACAAGAAAATTTCTCTACAGTATTTTCAGAGTCGTTACATACCTAAAAAAATCCAACTGCAGAAATAAGGTAGTGGCCAAGATTGGAGTTCCTAATATCAGAAGTCAAGAAACCCCAATAGGTCGGGATTAATACATTAAAGTTGGACTTTGCGCACATCTTGGCGTTCTACTAAGTTAGAGGATGTGCGCGTCTCATGAAAATCTAAAAGATTTTCTAAGTAGGGATACGCAGCCTAAAAAGAAGGCGCATTACTTGAGGGTAGCAAAGATTTCAGGTTCGATATGCGCACTTTACCTTGACAGAAAAAGTCTGGCCTGTCAAAGCAAAAGCGATGAAGCAGAGGCTTTAAATAGGAAGCAAAAGCTTCGGATAAGTGAGTAAGCACTAGAAAAATAAGTGCGCAAAGAGAACAGTTCCCAAAGTGCGCAAGAAAAGGTAAGAAAGTAAGGCACTTGAAAGACAAAGATGCGACCCTTTTATAGGAGGTCAAAAGTCGGTTCATCTTTCAGCGAATCTCGAGGCAATTCCGACGGTCCGAAATCCGACATCGATTGCACCCATATATAAGACAAGTGCGCATGATCGATGGAGGGCATTTTTTCGCACATGTTCAAGTTCGCACAGACATGCATGCGCACCTGATGAACTGGGTTCAAATAATTTGCGCACCCGTATACATGCGCACATATGTAAGTGTGCATGCATGACATGAGCGCACATGCAGGTTGCGTATATCAAGCAAAGGAAAATTGTTGGAGATGAAATATTTATCAGATAACAACATGCATTCAAATAAACTAAGTACTCTAAAGCCCTCTCGGCCATCTTCAGCATATCGAAATGGTGATCCTAACGAAGAGTTGCTCCTTATCGATCAGTATCGTGCTCATCGGCAATAGCAGACATGATGGCCTGCTGAGCTCATATCTGGTTCAACAAATGAATAGAGCGGTCCCTCAGAGGCTTGGAAATCAAACAGGCCTCATGAACACAGTCGATCTTGTCCTCCGCTGCGTCGAGTATTGCAAGAGTCATCTCCGTTGGATGAGGAGCTCATCAAGCACGGCCAAGAAGATCATCTGAAGCCAAATAGAGCTGATAGAGAGACGAGATCTCTTACGGGTCAGGAGCTCATGCATCACGGTGTCGCATTGATTATCCGTGAGGGCGGGATTCCCCAAGCATGCAGCAAAACGAGGAATAATTTTCTCGATAGGCACCTTCCATAGCTGCCGAGAAGCATGTGGGCGATTGCAGGCCATGGCTCTTTCTCTGTTGAAATGGTGCTCTGTGAAAGTGAGGGAGGGGATGAACATGTATTCAGATTATAAGAAAATTAAATTTTAATTTGAATAAATTAACTAACCGGTTGAGAATTTCGATGTTGATGAGAAAGCTGAGGAGGAGCTTGATGTTGATGAGAAGGGAGACAATCGACGTTGATGAGAAGGGAGCGATCAAGACGATGATCGATCAAGACAGCGCTGGAGGTCGTAGGAGGCTGGAGGAGACACGAGATCGGAGGAAGCTGGAGGAGACGACGAGGTCGGAGGAGGCGATGATGACGCTAGAGGTCGGAGGAGGCGACGAGGGAGGAGGAGGCGACTCGAGATTGGAGGAGGCGATGATGGCGTTGGAGGTCGGACGAAGCGACGAGGTCGAAGGCGACGAGAGGCCATGGAAATTTTCGAGGGAAATATATTTGGGGAATTATTTTTATTTTTTTAAAATGCCCGACTTTGCCCCTACTGTTATAACCGCATGGCCTTCTCTTGCGACGCCGTAGAGGCAACTGCATATTTTAAATTTTTTATATATTTTTATGTATATATACCCATACGATCTAAACCATAGGGGCATTAGTTGTCCCTACAGTGGGAACCGTAAGGGCAACCTAAAATTGCCCCTACGGATTTTTCCATCCGTAGGGGCAAGCCGTTTTTTTACAGATTTTTTCATCCGTAGGGACGAGCCGTTTTTGTTATATATATATATATATATATATATATATATATATATATATATATATATACACACACACACACACACACGAGCATGTATATACAAGTATATATTGAAATTACGGAATGTACTAGCGACATGTTAAAAATAAAGAACACAATGGTCTTATACTAAAATCTCAACTAGCCGACTTTGGTGCTGGAATTGTTTATTAGCTATTTAACTAGCTTTTGATCGCATTAGTTAGGTCGATGTTTATAATCGGATCATGTTTAGATCATATAAATTTTAGCAATTTAATAATCTGATCCGGTTTACATGTCGATCCAATACGGCCAACCTCCCATCCACAAGTGCACAGTGTCTGTGCAAATAAACCTTTCCAAACAATTCCTGTTTATTTCCATTCAATCGCTGTATTTCTGAATCTTGATACATCCACTAGTAGATTTCTTTTTGTTTTGAATTGGCTCGTAAGCCTAATTACTTACATACGCATCTAGAGGTCCCACGGATTTGCACCATGTAAAATTATGAGCAATTCCAGTCGTGGAGATCGATCCCTGTGCACTCTCTGGCAGGAGAAGTGCTATGAAGAGGAGTGCTTTCATACATTGGTGAAAAGTAGGCTATTGGTTGTTTGGTTATGCACCACAAGGGCAATAATACTCGAACTCACCAATTGCTATCACAAATTCCTACCAATTTATTAGCTTTCAGCAACATGGACATATCGACTCAACAAATTTTAAAATCAAAGCTTCCAATGCAAGCAAATCTTATCATTCTACCTAGAGCAGTTGGAGCAGTTGTGGAAAAAAATTAAACAAAAGAGAGAAAGAAACAAGACTTCATTCATAGCTTTCAAAAGGAGTTCATTTGCTTAACATTTCTTCCATAGCTTTGTGGAATCATGAAACCTCCTCCTTCTTCTTCCTGTATTGTTTCGTCGATTCCCGAGCTTTACCCTAGCTTGGAATGGAGATCCATTCAAACCAAGTTAAGCTCCATAATACTATCATTTCTTGCTCTCTCCACACTCTTCATTCTCTTCCTTTTGCACTCATCCAACCCTTTCGTAATAACCGACACGACTGGTATGGAAAATGGAAGCATTCCGAACAGAGATTCCATTCGCAATGAAACCAGGATCGTTAACAACGAAGACTTGAGCATTGCCGGCGAAAGCTCACTTATTACAGGAAACACGAGTGTTACTGCTGCTAGTGTCGTAAATGTGGCGCCCAAGTGTGATTTGTCTGTAGGGAAGTGGGTCAAGGACGCGAGGGCGTCGGTATATACGAACGCGAGCTGCAGGACTTTGCCGGACGTGAGGAATTGCGGGAAGTATGGAAAGGACCAGGGATACGTGTATTGGAGATGGAAACCGGATGGTTGTGAGCTTCCAAGGTTCGATCCGGGGGCGTTTCTGCGATTTGTTCGAGGGAAGATGTTGATGTTTATCGGCGACTCGCTTGCCAGGAATCAGATGGAATCATTGTTATGCCTCCTCTCTGAGGTCAGATCATTTTGTCCAAATTTGGATCCTTTAGAGTAAATGAAATTGAGTCATTCAGTTTTATCTCGACACCTGTAAGATAAACGAGCTCATCTCATTTGTGTATACAACAACAACAAGGCTTCAACCCAAATTTTTGGCATCGGCTAATATGAATCATGTTTTTACCATTATGTCCAGTCAAGCGTCATTTGTGTATCTAAAAGATAATTTTATGAAGTTGCGGCTATCTAAACTTTATGATTAAACTCAATTTCAGGCAGAAATTCCGATAGATTCCTACAAGGACGACAAAGACAAGCACCGTACGTGGTACTTCCCGACCCACAACTTCACTCTCATGGTCGTCTGGACCGAGTTTCTAGTCGAAGCATCGGAAATAGTCGTAAACGGAACCCCCTCAAACACCTTCACCATCAACTTAGACAACATGAACCAAATGTGGGCAGGGAAACTCCCGTTGTTAGACTACGCGATCATCAACGGGGGAAACTGGTTCTCTCGAAGGACCTACATTCATCAGGGCGGGAAACTAATCGGATGCGTCCACTGCTGGCAAGAGAAAGACATGCCCGCTGTCAGCGTCTCTTCCGGTGTCAGGATGGTTTTCAAAGCGGCGTTCGAATACATAAACGAATGCGAGAGTTGCAGGAATCTTCTGACTTTGTTGAGGACTTACTCGATGTCCCATTTCGAGAACGGTGCATGGTTCACTGGGGGGTACTGTAACAGGACCAAGCCGTTGAAGGAAGAGGAAGTGAATATGAAGGGTGATGCCTGGGAGTTTCGGAAGATTCAAATGGAAGAGATGGAGAAAGTGAAGAGGGTAGGGAAGAAGAGGTTCGGGCTGCTGGATGTGACGAGAGCAATGATTTCGAGAGCCGACGCACACCCCGGACGGCACTGGATCGCGAAAAAGACGAGTGATTGCCTGCATTGGTGCTTGCCAGGGCCTGTGGATACATGGAATGAGCTCCTGTTGGAAATTCTTAAGAGAAGTGTATAGTTTTGTTTGATTTTGATAAAATGTGATGATTCTTTTTATTCTTGGAGAAATTAAGAAGATAAACCTGAATGAAAGTTATGGATATTGCAAAGATTATACCGAAACGAAGTTTGTTTTCTTCGCTCGTTGGAAATAGATACAACATTTGTTGAGGCGACCCCCACTTAATTTTTCGTTAGAAATAGATTCAACATCTGCTGCGGCCAATTTGACCCGTGACATCTATTATTGTTGATTTATATTTTTATATTTCCACTTAACAATTTCGTGTATTAATTAGACTCTGTTAACATAATTTTCTACTCAGTAAACACATACATGAAATAGGAATCTAGTTGCAATAATTGTTGTTTTTGTGGAATTATCCTCCTCATCTAATATCATTTCACAGGTATAATTCTCCTCCTCATAAACTATAGTCTGATCTATTGATATACACACGGGAAATACAGGATTCATACTATAAATTGGAAAAAAGATGAAAAATTCTGGATTTTTCTTGAGAGTAGCTAGATTTTTTTTTTCTAGGTTGCTAGTACCAAGAAACAAATTTTAATCACATAAAAAGAAAAAGGTAGAAGAAAAAAGAAAATATTGCAAATTAACAGCAAATGCAATCATCTATTTCAATAAAGCTTTAGAACCTAGCAGACCCCGCTTTTGTTAGCATTTTTTCTTCATCAGACTTTCCTTCCCAACAAATAAGTTGGATTAATTGCAAAAAATTTCTCCACTTTGCATTTAAATTTCACAATTTTGCGGAAAAAAAAATACCTTCAAATTTTAAAGTAAGTGAGGTGAATTTCTATATTTTTTTAACTGTTTCTTTTTTATTTCATATCTAGTATAATATCATCAAAACGGTGCATGGAATTTTTTTCTGTTTGTTATTACTTGTGAGGTTCGTTGATTTGATGATTTTTTTTTTTTAAATCTCGAATTTAAACTTATAGTAAATGGAATTCCATGAAAAAAGAAAAAGCAAGAAGAAAAGTTTAGCACAAAAGAAATGAGGTAGAAAGAAGAATGGCGGAAAATATAAGCTAATACTTCAGCTTAGATTGTGAAACATAAGTTTTTCCCCCTTCCACTAAAGATATTTAACAAATCCAACATAGTTCCGACAATGTTGGAGTTGGCGATGTGGCATCCAATGTGGTAACATGGGATTGGATTCGTCATGAAAAAGGTTTGGCTTTCGAGGGAAAGGCTTTGATTCGTTGTTTACTTCATGCTTTGACGACCAGAAATGGTCAAAGCGAGTGGCTGTTCTATCTAGCCATAAGTGATTCGATAAGGTGAAAGATGTCCCGATCAAAGACCAAGAGTCTAAAGACTTGGTGTCCTATCCGGAAAAAGATGGACCGATCAAGGACTAAACGTCCGAAGACTAGGAGTCTGATCCGCCAAATGATGGTCTGATAGAGGACTAGATGTCTGATCCGACGAAAGAGAAACCTCATAGAGAAAATGGAGATTTTAGAAGACACGAACGCTCTATGGCATAGAAGGCTTGTCAAAGAGAAATCCCAAATGCTTTATGGCCGGAATCGTTTAGGTTAAGAAGCGTGCCAAATCATTTTTGAAGGGCGACCTGTGGTAATGTTGGTGTTTGATGTAATTTATCTTTTGGCTAAATTTCAACTTGCTAACATGAACTATAGGCATTTTTCCCAAATGATACCATGAATTTTCAAAATGATAAATTGATACCATAATCTTTCAAAAGTATCAAGATACTCCTGACGGCGTTAACGGAAAATTACAAAATTACCAAAATACCACCTATAGAGAAGGGGGAGGTGAAGATAGACACTTTGAGCTGGCTTGCACTGCCGAGGTTTGGTTTGATGCCCGAGGAGCCAATGTCGCGCCTCGACGTCGTTGCCGCCGAAGAACTGCCCCTATATATGTAACATGACTGTGAGGAAGAGGTTTCGAAGGTAATTGCTTTTTCGTAAATCTTTTATGTTTTTCGGTTTCAATGGCATTATGTTCTTAGGGTTAGATTGGATAATGGGCAATGCTACTAAGCATAAACCTAACTTGCGGAAGCCATGAGAAACCACAAACAAAGTAGAACAAACACGATCAAGAGAAGAACAAAACACATGAATTTAACGAGCTTTGGCCAAATCGACCTATGGCGTCATGGGACGGAGAAGCAATCTACTAATATCAGAAATTGTGAGGTTACAATGTTGGTGGAGGAACTCTCAAACTCTAATTCCAAATGCGTCTGATTAGTCTGAAATATTGCACATTTGAATGATTATTTTCCCCACTGCTGTTAAGTTCTAAAAGGTGTTTATTATAATTATAGAATATATGAGGGTTTATGTGTAAAAAGTTTATTAGCAAATGTTTTTACATTATAATTAACATAATGAGAGAAAATACATGCATATAATATTTATATAAAATATTAGTAATTAAAATATGCATATCATTTCAAATATTTTTAATCAATATTCTTAACATATAATATCATATAAAATGGTTAGGATAATATCTCAAAAATACCAAATACTACTAACGCTTTGATTTGAGATATTATGCAGATTAGCTCAGGTCTGGAGATCCGAGATGTTGGAATCAAATCTGCCGAAGCATATCGTAAGATTTAGCAACGGTAGAGACTCAGAGCATATTCTTAGAATCCAGATATCGAAGGGATCTCCATATGTCAACAAGAGTGAGCAGAAAAAATACCAAACTCTAATCCCATTATATTGCCGCGGAAGGGCGGCCATAAGCATGTATTTGCGACGGATCCGCAGCATATCTAAGGCTGTTTGATGAGATATTTTGGTGATTGGATCGTATCAACGTATATTCACAGATGGTATTTAGAGTTTATAGTTTCTGTGACTATATATAGGACCGAAAGCTTCATATCTAAAATCATCAAACCGAAGAGATCAAGAGGATCAAAACGATCCATGCATCCAGATGATCATCAGCTAGTCATCTACCTCCAACAAGAGAGAGAGCGAGAGCAAAAACTAGGATTCTTTGTAATCTATTTTCAAAAAGGAGAGTTGTATGCAATAGTTGATTAAGAAAGATAGATCTTAGTTTATTTCTTTTCGTAATTAATTTCCGCACTTACTTTCTGCATCTTAACAATGTTTTCATTCTTCATCATTTCTTCTAAATCTCAAACCATGAGCGAGTAATTCCTACCTTGCTAGAGTTCGTAGGCTAGGGTAGATCAATGGTTGATAAAATTATTTAACCTCTTTTATACATTTTAAAGTCTATAGAAAAATAAATGTTAATATCCTTATCGGGTGCGCTACCAATTTATTGCTAGTCACGACCACGATTCAAAATCTGTTCAACAGTTGTTTTGTTAAGGGCTAGACATGAATAAAGATCAATGCAAGGACAAGGGTTAAGAATGGGGAAACCCTAGTTTCTTCCAAAAGAACCATAATCTATATTCATCACTATCGATCTAGTTTTAAACTATTAAAAAATAAAAAGAGTCATTTTTAATTATTCATCCATTACTACTAAGTCATATAAACACTACAAGCTTCTTCTTCATAAATCTTACATCCGTAGTATATCCGTAACTACAACCAATCATTCTTCTTCCATCAACTCATCTAAAGCAATAAAAAAGTTCATGTTTCCCTGCGGACGACCTGTACTGATCGCGGCTAGCTACTAGCGACACCGTCCTGATTGCGGTTACTTTATTTACAACACTCTTTAAACGATCAATCAAATGACGCCGTTGTCGAGGAAATGGCTGTAATTTTTTTCTTGTTATTTGGGTTGATTTCTTATAAAATCCGGCAACCATAAAAAAATAATCAAAACCGCATCCTGTGTATTTAACGATTATTGTGCGAGTTTTGCAAGAGATTCTGGAGTAACTGGAGCAAAGAAACAGAGATTCAGAGACTTTCATCGTAGCTCAAAGGAGCAAAGGGGAGCACTGAAGAAATTTTGGCTCACAAACCTTCTAAGCTGCGGCGGAACTACAGCGGAAGCAAGGAATTGGCGGTGGAACCGTAGCGCCTTGGTGGATTTGGACTCCAAAATTTTTAGGTAATTCTTTAATATCTTTCTCTCTCCTCTAAAATCCAATAATCTGATCTTTTCCTGCAGGATTCTTTGCAAATATCGCCGCTCAAAAATCATTTTAAGTGTTTTGATATCGGTTTTTTTGTGCATATTTTAACCGGATATTAAGAGGCAATAACCCAAATCCATATTAGGTGGGGATTTCATAACTCTTCCTAGGCCCCACAAATCAAAAAACGAGCATATTTTCAACCTACATTAATTAAAAAATATCTAGATCAAGCCTCTAAGGACTGTCGCGCTTAATTAGGACAGAGGAGGGTCATGGGTAATATATCGCTTATCCGCATCTCTCTTACGGTGTCTAGGCAAGTGTGACTAAGGAAAGTGGTTACATAATTAGGCCCGCTATTTCAGTGATTCGTATAGCGGATACCTCCCACTTACCTGGCACTTACCTGGCCACAAAAGAGATAAAGAGGTGGTAGAGGATTGATCATGCGACTTGTCCTTTGGAAGTCTAGGAGCGGTCTAGTGACTTAACCTAGGTGACCCTAGTTCTAGGGATTGATTGTGCATTTTTGTGATTTTTTGAGTCAAGCTTCACGTCCGTCACTTTTTCAAAACAAACCTTCTTAAAATAGTTCTCACACATCACACGCTACTACGTGCATTAAACCCGCTTAGTACATGATCGGCTGGACACGGGATTCTAGTGCCCGTCTTGTCCGCGTTTTTGCTATCGACTCCGAAGTCGGTATTTCTTCATCTTCTATTTCCCCTCCACCCACCACATCTCCCGAGATGGACGGATCTCCATCAGATTTTCACGATACCACCCTACCACCATCCGTAGATGCGCAGAATCCACAGCGTATCTCTCTCCAAAAAAGATATTACCATATACATGGACCCCTTACTACTTGTCTGTCTCTTCTACCGGCCAATGGGGGCAATTTCGAAATTAAACCCCACTTCATCAACTTGATGCCCAAATTCCACAGGGTTGAATCCGAAGACGCATACGTTTTCATAACCAAATTCGAAAACATATGTGCAATGATGATCACAACACAACTTTCAGTGGACGCTATGCGATTATGTCTTCTTCTTTTTACCCTGTGCGATCTAGCAGAAAAATGACTTTATAGCACTGCTGCACATTCTGTCGCAAAGTGGGATGAATTCGTTATAGCATTCCTTAAGAAGTTTTATCCCAATCACAAAACCGTCCGTGTTCGAAGCGAGATTAACCAGTTTACCCAACTTTCCAACGAACCATTCTGGAAATGCTTTGAACGGTTTAAAGATCTTCTTGTACACTGCCTCCATCACGGAATTGATAGATGGCAACTTTGCTGAATTATATACGAGGGTTTTAATCCTGCCATGAAACAAATGCTTGAAACCATTTGTGAATACCATTTCTTGTTAAAAGACGATGGCGAAACTTGGCAATTTCTAGAAGATCTCGCCGAACAAACCTCACAATGGGAGAGCATTAGACCAAAATCATCTTCATCTAGGGCAGGTATCCATCAGCTTGACGTTTCCATCGCAATGAAAGCCGAAATGGCCGCGATGCAAAAAAAACTTGAAGCTATCGAAAACAAAGTCTCGCCAACCTCCCTAAACCAAGTTACGCTCCTCAAAACCATATGTCGTTGCTGTTTTGACCCATCACATTTAACGGAAGAATTTCCTTTGAATCCTCTGTCTCAAGGTCATGAACAAACCAATGCTGCTTTTCAGCAACAACCTAAAAATGACCCTTATTCATCCACATATAATCAGGGATGGAGGAATCACCCTAATTTCTCTTGGAACCAAAACCAATCTCAAAATCAAAATCGGTTCCCAAGCAAAAATAATTATCAAAGGCTTCCTCCACAACAACAGCAGTCACTACAACAAAATCAGCACCCCTTTCAACCGCAATCTTTTCAAAATCCGACCAACAACTTTGATCTTTATAATAATATTTCAACGGCCGGTACCGATAAACCTCTGCGCTCGAACGTAACTTAGAAATGTTCATAAACAATCCACGCAAACAACGGCTAATTTAACGTCTTCTATCCAAACGCTAGTGCAACACACTGCTTCCCACAGTGAAAGCATAAAATCGATAGAGGCGCAAGTTGCACAGTTAAATGTTGCGATGAGCGAGAGAAAGAAAGGGAGACTTCCAGCTCAACCTCTACCAAATCCCAGTCACTCACAAAGCGCGAACATCATCTTTCAAAATCATAATATGAGTGTCGTAACTACGTTGAGATCGGGAAGAGTGTTGAATAACAATATTGGTGGGAAGTCGATGATATTGATGAAACCCCGGCTACTGCTTCTACTCCTATTTCGTCTAATCAAACATTTTCTTCCGAACCTATTCTCCGTTTTCCACTAGGCTCGAACCCTCACCCCACTTCCTTGAAGGAATTACCATCTACAACCATCCCAAATCCAATTTTGGGATCCATTCCATCCCCATAAACTTCTCCTCAAAAGTTGGACCCAGCCCTTATTGATAAAGCTCCTTTTCCAGACAGGTTGAGGGCCAACGGACCAAGTCCCCAAATGGAGAAGATTGTGGAAATTTTTAAACAAGTTAAAATAAATATTCCTCTCCTATATGCTATTAAACAAGTTCCTTCCTATGCGAAAATTTTAAAGGACTTGTGCACAAGGAAAAGAAAAATTCAAGTGCCTAATTTTTTTTCTTAGCGAGTAATATGAGCAATTCTATTACCCAATTGGTGCCCACGAAACGTAAGGACCCCGATTGTCCTACAATATCTATAACTATTGGGAGTAAAAATATCAATCATGCTCTACTCGATTTAGGTGCTAATGTTAACTTGCTTCCATATTTTGTTTATGAGCAATTATGGATAGAAGAGTTGAAACCTATGCATTACACTCTCCAGATGGCCGATCGATCTATCAACCAACCTCGGGGTGAGCTAGATGATGTGTTAATCAATATCGGGAAATTTATATTCGCTGTAGACTTTATAGTCATTGATACACAGCCTGCAGCGAACCCATGAAACCAAATCTTGGTGATTCTAAGTCGACCTTTCCTAGCAACTTCAAACGCGATAATCAATTGTCGTAACGGTTCAATGAACCTATCCTTTGGGAAGATAACAATTGAGCTTAACATCTACAAGCTAGGAAGTCAACCCTCCGAACCCTATGCTCATGTATGTTCTGTCGAAAAGATAGCTTCCAACAGTTGCGAATTTGAGGAGCTTCACGATACTGATCTCGACGCCACTAGTGCGTTATGGTTTGATCCTACGGCTAATTATACACGTGAAGACCCTTTTGTCAAAAAGTCCACATCTAAATCAGAACCCTTTGACTTGTCGAATGATTTAGTTGAGCTATCCGAGTTTCATAACTTTCTTTCCGATGAGATTATCGTTCAGAATCTTGATGAAAGTTTTGAATATATTTTTTCCGAAGAACTGGCATTCCTAGAAGACATGCGAGTTGTGATGAATCAACCCCCACCCAAAGAATTTGAACAACCACCTTTTCTTCTTATCAAGAACGAGAATGCGAGTAGTGCACCATCACTGTTTCATCTATACCAACCTAGACGTAAACCCGGTCAATTATGCCTCTTATCTCCCAACTTCTTCACATCTATGATCTTCCACGAACTATGGTGTTACATTGATAAAATATTCGAATGGTTGGTGTTGACTTTTGATCATTGTAAAGGTTTGCATAGACCAATAACCTTACCCTTCTCTTATAATTTTAAATGCTTAATACTTTTTTACTCAAGTTTGGGCCGGGGGGGGAAAATATTTTGGCTCTTGAAAGAAAAAATATTTTTTTACAAAATTGTGAGCCAAAAATAGGTTTGGGGGAGGATTTCACTGTCATTAATTCTTGTCCCCGTTACTAATTTTTCCTCCCAAATCTATAGGTTTTAAGCTTAAAAGATAATATCAGTGAGAACACTGCTGCAAATAGGTTTGGGGAAGGTTTGTACTTATTCCCGCATCATTTTTCATTATACTAAATAAAAGCACAAAAAAAGTTGATAATGAAAGTTAGAAAGTGTAAAATACATATGATAGAAAGGAAAAGTTTAAGAAAAACAAGAAAATTATATACTTTATAACAAAGCTAGTAATATGTAGTCATGAGCTGTTGTCCTAAGAATTAGTAAAATGAAAGAAATCACTAATCTGAGGATACAAATAAGTCTGACAAATAGTCCCTATTCTTGAGTCCAAACATCTGAACATTGATACCCTACTATATGCACTTGCACGCATCTTGAAACTTGGGATAGTAGAGCATACTTTGAAATGCTCTTGTATAAAAGCCTTAGTATGAAGAAAAAAGTATATAAATCAAAAAAATATTTAAAAAAATGTTGAAGAAAAATGAACACTGGTTTTGTAATTACTTAAGGCAGCATAAAAAAATATAGCGAGGGTGCTTTATCACCTAGTGCCTTAGACCAACTGGTTTGAGAGCCACTACTAAGCCTTAGGTGTTGCAAGACGAGAATATTGCTAATTACGCCTAAAAGAGTGAGTACATTTGGTAATCGGTTGGTTAGTATCTTAAGAAATATTAACGGTCACATGAAGAATGTGTGAGCAATTCCATCGGAAATATTCACCTACTAAAAATTACTAAGGAAAATGGACAAGAGTATGATAGTTTGAATTGAATTCTCTAAGTGTAGGGATGTGTTTTACACACACGTAGGGGTATATGATCTATGTTTGGAAGAAAGGTAGGGAGGAAGACTAAAGGCGGTGTTTTATTGAGGGATAATGTGATTTCTGACATCTTTTCATGACTAATAAGATAGGGCTCATGGCTACTAAAAAGCTAGTGTAGTTTGAAACTATTATTTTCAAATTCTTTCTTTTATATGTTCCTTATCTTTGTATGTAATTTTCATCATCTTTCTTTTATTATGGGATTTTGTGGGTGTAAACCGCTGAAAACCCTCAAGAGACAACACTATTCCTACTAGGGACACCTAGAGGTTTAAAGGCTTGTTGCACGTGCTAAGTGCAATCGTGTTACCTACGAAAGTGTGCTAGAATTTTCTTTTTCTTTTTTCTTCTTCTTCTCTTTAATAACTAGTTTGCTCGGGACGATCAAAATTAAGTTTTGGGGTATTTGATTAGTCTGAAATATTGCACATTTGAATGATTATTTTCCCCACTGCTGTTAAGTTCTAAAAGGTGTTTATTGTAATTATAGAACATATAAGGGTTTATGTGTAAAAAGTTTATTAGCATATATTTTTACATTATAATTAACATAATGAGGGAAAATACATGCATATAATATTTATATAAAATATTAGTAATTAAAATATGCATATCATTTCAAATATTTCTAATCATTATTTTTAACATATAATATCATATAAAATGATTAGTATAATATCTCAAAAATACCAAATACTATTAACACTTTGATTTGAGATATTGTGCAGATTAGATCAGGTATGGAGATCCGAGATGTTGGAATCAAATCTGCTGAAATATGGAAGCAAATTGTAAGATTTAGCAACGGCAGAGACTCATAGCATTATTCTCTTAATCCAGATATCGAAGGGATCTCTACATGTCAACAAGAGTGAGCAGAAAAAATACCAAATCCTAATCCCACTATGTTGCCGCGGAAGGGCGGCCAAAAGCATGTATTTGCGGTGGATCCGCGGCATATCTAAGGCTGTTTGATGAGATATTTTGGTGATTGGATCGTATCAATGTATATTCATAGATGGTATTTAGGGTTTCTAGTTTCTGTGACTATATATAGGACTAAGAGCTTCACTTCTAAAATCATCAAACTGAAGAGATCAAGAGGTCCAAAGCGATCCAAGCATCCAGGTGATCATCAGCTAGTCATCTACCTCCAACAAGAAAGAGAGCGAGAGCTTAAACTAGGGTTCTTTGTAATCTACTTTCAAAAATGAGAGATGTATGCAATAGTTGATTAATAAAGGTAGATCTTTGTTTATTTCTTTTCGCAATTAATTTCCGCACTTACTTTCTGTACTTACTTTCTGCATCTTAACTATGTTTTCATTCTTCATTCTTTCTTCTAAATCTCAAACCATGAGCGAGTAATTCCTAGTTTGCTAGGGTTCGTAGGCTAGGATGGATCAATGGATAATAAAATCATTTAACCTCTTTTATACATTTTAAAGTCTATAAATTTTAGCAAAATAAATGTGAACATCCTTATCGGACGCGCTACCATTTATTGGTAGTCACGACTGTAGGGTGTTTTTCGTCACCCCATTGAGATGGGAATACGCGTGCGCTTGTCAGGCGCATTACAGATTCCCTTTGCCTAGGGTAGGCTGGGGTTTATTTATTGTGGGGATCCGAATCTCCGGCAGCCGCGGACTAAGCATCCGTTAATTACCCATCGCCTTTGGAGCGAGAGAACCTCCGATTGACGGGTCAAACAGGTCATGCGAACTCAATGTGCAGTGTTGAGTTTTGAAGGGGTTTTGGATATATCAGGGGCCTCGCAGAGTTTTTACGGGGGTCCCGCTAACAGGGACAGTGTCATAGAGTGTGTGTGAATATATATATATATACATACATATATTTATATATATAAGAAAGGGAAAAAGTGTCCAAAAGACGTGGGGGGGGCCAGCGCCTTACGTGCCTGGCACGCAGGCACTGGGCCCTGGCGCCTCACGTGCTTGGCACGTGGGCGCTAGCGCACTGGACGCTGGGTGCCAGCGCCCCACGTTCTTAGCAAGCGGGCACTGGGCGCCAGCGCCCCACATGCCAGGCACGCGGGCGTTAAGCGTCACCAGGAAAAGGGACTTGGTCGCTGCACTGGGAGCTGTGCTCCCGATTTGACTTATGGAGTTGAACTCTTGACAGAGAGTGGGCTTAGTCTCTGCACTGGGAGTTGTACTCCAAAAAAAAAAGATTTATTATTTTGTGTGTGTGTGTGTGTATTTGAGGAGTTAAACTCCTAAGATATTTTTGGAGCTGATGAAAGGGACTTCTCCCTTGAGCCCTGAATCTTCCTCAAAATGGGATTTTTGGAGATAGGTCTCCTTCCTCTTCCCCTCTGTAAACATGATCTTGGATGAAAGGGGGATGAGATTTAAAAATCTTCCCTTTTTAAGATCTGATGGAAGATCTGAGCTCCCCTTTGTGGGTTTCGTGGTGAAAAACTATTTATTTTTTGAAAAGGAAGAGTAAAACTCTTGATTTAATTGAAAAAGGGGAAGAAGGTTTTGAACCTTGAGGAAGGAGAAGGAGGCACCAAAAACCTAGATTTTGAAAGGAACGAAAAGTCCTTTTTTTATTTCATTATCATGTTGCCTTATATAGGCTTATAAATTTACATATAGTCTCTTGGGATTTACAAAATGGCATTTTGCCTATCCCGTTACTCATGTGCTTATTTCTTTTGCATATAAGCCATAGGCTTTACAAAAATTAGGCTTTATGCCCATTTTCCTTACATTCATGCATAAAAAAATACCTCAAAATTATTTATTACATGATTACATTTTGGCATGGGGGTGGCTAGCCGCGGGGCTCGACTTGGGCATGGGCCCACTTGGCCTGGGCTTGAGCCCACCTGGCTTAGGGTTGACTTTGACTTTCACTTGGTCAACCGGGGTGTAATTTTTAACCCCAACAAAATGCCCCCCATCAATAAATGCACACCGCATATATGGGTCGTGTGCATGAAATTAATGGATCTTCTTTCATGTGGAGGGGACTTGATTTGGTTCCCGGTTTTTGGGAAGCTGGCACTGCCCTTTTTACGACATGGATGGTCGATGCTTGACGTGTTTCCGAGACTGAGTGTCGGTGGTTGATGTGTCCCCGGCACGGAGTGTCACCGGTCGACGTTTTCCTGGCACGGAGTGTCGCTGGTCGACGTTTCCCCGGCATGGAGTGTCTGGTTGACCTGATTCAAAGGCGGAGCATAATTCCGACGAGGAGGTCGTTGCTGCCCTTTTTGCGACTTAGATGTTCAGTGCTGCCCTTTTAGCGACGTGGATGGTTGATGCTGCCCTTTTTGCAACTTGGACGGTCGGTGCTGCCCTTTTAGCGACGTAGACGATCGGTTCTGCCCTTTTAGCGACTTGGACGGTCGGTGCTGCCCTTTTAGCGATGTGGACGGTCGATGCTGCCCATTTAGTGATGTGGACGGTCGACTCTGCTCTTTTTGCGACTTGGATGGTCGGTTCTGCCCTTTTAGCGACTTGGACGGTCGGTGCTGCCCTTTTAGCAACGTGGACGGTCGATACTGCCCTTTTAGCGACGTGGACGGTCGATACTCCCCTTTTTAGAACTTGGACGGTCGGTTCTGCCCTTTTAGTAACTTGGACGGTCGGTGCTGCCCTTTTAGCGACGTGGACGGTCGATGCTGCCCATTTTGCGACTTGGACGGTCGGTTCTGCCCTTTTAGAGAGTTGGACGGTCGGTGCTGCCCTTTTGCGACTTGGACGGTCGGTGCTGCCCTTTTTGCTACGTGAACGGTCGATGCTGCCTTTTTAGTGACGTGGATGGTCGATGTTGCCCTTTTTGCGACTTGGACGGTCGGTTCTACCCTTTTAGCTACTTGGACGGTCGATGCTGCCCTTTTAGCGACGTGGACGGTCGATGCTGCCCATTTTGCGACTTGGACGGTCGGTTCTGCCCTTTTAGCGACTTGGACGGTCGGTGCTGCCCTTTTAGCGACGTGGATGGTCGATGCTGCCCTTTTTGCGACTTGGACGGTCGGTTCTGCCCTTTTAGCGATTTGGACGGTCGGTGTTTCCCTTTTAGCGACGTGGACGATTGATGCTTGATTTGACTTGCTCCGCTTCTTGCAGTGTCAAGGATGAACTTGACTTGCTCCGCTTCTTGCGGTGTTGAGATTGGATTTTGACTTGCTCCGTTTTCTGCTGTGTCGGGGTTGAAATTGACTTGTTGATTGTGATTTGGGTTGACATCAGTATCGCTACACTGGAATATGGTACTAGAAGCGAATCATCATTTGCCATGAGAGGATTTGGGGATTTTGGTTTTGGTCGGCATCTGCATTGCTGCACTGGAATAATGCCAGGAGCAACTCATCATTTGCCCCGGGAGGATTTGGGAATTGGTTTTTGGGTCGGCATCTGCATTGCTGCACTGGAATAATGCTAGGAGAAACTCATCATTTGCCCTTGCCCTTTGAGGAGCGATGGCTTAGGAGACAGGTTTAGGTCCCTATCACCTAATTTTATGAGCCGTAAGGGTCCCATAAAAGTATTTTCTCCCTATGAGTCGAAAGGATCTCGTAGGTGTATTTTCTCCTTAAGAGTCGTGGGGACTCCTAAGTGTGTTGCTCCTTTGTGAGTCGTAAGGATCTCATGCAGGAATTTTCTCCTAACAAAGTCGAGAGGACTTTGCGAGTGCATTTCATCTCTTTTTCACGAGTTTGCGCCCTTTCGGGTTTTCACAAACTCGTCGGCAGTCCTGCTTTTTTTACTCACGGAAACCTTTCTGGTTTTCATCCGTGCCCATTTTGCTTGTGGACATACCCTTTTTTTTCTTTTTTTTCTTCTTTTTTTTGTTTGGGAATCTTCATCGCTGGTGGGACTTTAAATGCGGTCTCGCCGGTAGGACTTGGGAGAGATTGGGATCGTTTTACGCCCATGGATTGTATACGGTTTTGCAGGATGCATGATCCAGACCGTAGGGCCGGAAGAATTTCAGGACTTTGTTGGCGTCTGCATCGCTGCACTGGAATATGGTATCAGGAGCGGCTCACCATTCACCGTTGGGTATGGGATTTGGAATTTGGTTGGCGTCTGCATCGCTGCACTGGAATATGGTACCAGGAGCGACTCATCATTCGCCGTTTAGGGATTTGAATTTTGGTTGGCGTCTACATTGCTACACTGGAATATGGTCTCATCATTTGCCGTTAGGGATATTCAGAGTTTTGGACGGCGTCTGCATCGCTGCACTGGAATATGGTACTAGGAGCGACTCATCATTCGCCGTCTGAGGATTTGAATTTTGGTTGGCGTCTGCATCGCTGCACGGGAATATGGTACCAGGACCGACTCATCATTCGCCGTTGGGGATATTCAGAGTTTTGGATAGCGTCTACATCGCTGCACTAGAATATGGTACCAGGAGCGACTCATCATTCACCATTGGGATATCCGGAGATTTGAGCTTTGGTTGGCGTCTGTATCGCTGCACTGGAATATGGTACCAGGAGTGACTCATCATTTGCCATTTGGAGGAGTTTTTTTTATACCGCGATTGCTCTATCATTTAAGCTTTTCTTATCGCGAAGGTCACGATTGCCCTATCATTTCAGCTATTTATTCGCGGTTGCCCCATCATTTCGGCTTTATTTTCATTTTTATTTTTACTCGCTGATTTTTAATACGAGTTGCCCTATCATTTCGGCTTTTTATTTTCATCTTTATTTTTACTCGCTGATTTTTATTGCGAGTTGCCCCATCATTTTGGCTTTTTTTTTTTATTTACACATTTTTACATTCCCAGTTTAATGACTTAGAGGTCGACGTTCCCAGTTTAACGACGTGGTGGTCAATCGTTCCCAGTTTAACGACGTGGTGGTCAATCGTTCCCAGTTTAACGACATGGTGGTCAGCTGCTTTTAGAGAAAGGCAGATGTCTAAGAGAATCAGTTTCATGAAGGACTTCGGTCTCCGTTTGTATGAAATTGGTGGTCGCAGCTTGACTGTTTGTTAACACGCCTTTAGACAGTTCTATCTCTCCTGCCTTGTATTGCTTTTCGACCCAATCTTTGAAGACGAAGCAGTTCTCAATGGCATGACCTATCACTCTATGATAGGGGCAGTATTTGGAGTCGTCGGTCATATTCGCTTCTTGCAGTCTATTTGATTCTGGCAATTGTAGACCGTTTTTTAGGACGTCTTTGAATATTTTACGGACTTTTTCCCTTCTGAAAGAATAGACCTTATCCATCTTCTCTTTCAATAGAGATTCTCCTCCCTCTCTGAACACTGGCTTCTGAGGCCGGTTGGCATTAGTCCCGCTCATCCCTTACTTATTTCGGTTAGCCAAAGTGTTAAAAGATTCAGTATCGTCGAAATTTCCGCCTTTGCGATTATCGTCCTTTCGGTTTCTCTAGGACCTATTGTTAATTTAGGAATCAAAGGAGAACTCCTATTTTGAGCGCTCCAACATCTGAACTTTCCTGGTCAGCTCTTGGAATGTTTTGAGACCCGCGGTGCATAAAAACGAGGCCATTCAATTGTTGAGATTTCCAACGAGGAGACTGACAGATTAGTCCAGCTCTATCAACGGTTTTCATTTGATGGAGAGATTGCGCCATCGGGTTATAAAATCCGTGCTGCTTTCGTTGTTCTTTAGGTTGGTCCTTATGAGACCGTCAATAGTGATCTTATCGCTGACGCTCATGAACCTCTGCCGAAACAGAGATTCTATTTGGACGAAAGTTGTGACGGAGCCATCTGGTATGCTCGCGTACCAGTCGAAAGCAACATTGGTCAAGCTATTAACGAACTGGCGGAGGAAAAGCGCATCATTGCCCCCAGTATTCCCGCATGAGGCTTTGAAGTGGGCGATGTGCTGATTCGCATTTCCCGTCCCATCAAATCTTCCGAATTTGGGGATGACATAGCCGCTAGGAAATTCTACCAGATCATACTGAGCAGGATATGGTCTCCCACTGCTTCTGATATCTTTTTTTTGCTTCGGATTCGGCTACCAATGTTTTGACTTTGTTGGCAACCAAATCCATGATTTGATCTTGATTTAGCAGGCTACTGTCATCGGTACCCAAGGCATTTCCTGAGATAGGATGCGACTGACTTTCATGCGGTGCGCCCACCTTTGGATTTAAGGGAACATGCGTTAGCTGCCTCGGGACACCGTTTCTCGGTTCATGAGCAGAGCCATGCGCTTGATTGGGTGGATGAGAGGCAACTTGGGCCGTGAGTTGCATCACGACATTCGTCAAGTCGTCAATTTTAGTGTAAAGTTTGGCCATCTCCTTATCTTTACTTCTGAGCTGTTTTTGGAGCTCTTGGAGAAGTTGCTGCTCTGCGTTCATGGGACAGAAGATTGGCTCCTCTTCGCTTTCCGAGCCCGACTTCTCATGAACTGAGGGCTCTCTCTGCCTATCAGCTTCACTGGGAGGATTTTCATAACCCTCCGGAGGATGCTGGTCATGGAAAGTGACAGCTATATTCACACCGGGTTGGATTTGAGATGTGGAGGCCCCGTCCTTGCTCTTGCTGCGCGTGCCCACCATATAGACAGTGTGGACCACATATCCAGCCATCTCTTTATCTTTGGCGGGGTAACCCTGTTCCTCGAACCTCATGAAGTTTAGCCTAGCAGGAGCCCTAGCCCTTTTGTTGGATCTGTACCTAAGCCTTTTCTGTCTTAGCTTCTCGATTTAGAAAGCTTGGCGGGCATCCGTTATCCAGGAAGCCATTGTGAGTCGATTAGCAGGGAGCTTAGAGAAGACACCCGATCGAGCAGTTGTTAGGGGCACTGCCGGAGCTTGCTCGAGACGCCTTGTTGCTTCGTTGGTGTTGATGGCCTTGCCCCCAACTGGGGCCAAGGAAAATCGTTCAAACACCGACTTACGTTTGGGTTGGGGCGCCTTCGAGATCACCACATTTGGCCTCTTTTCTTTCGAGGCCGGTTTTTCTGTTACCGGAGCTTGAGGAGCTGGGATGGTGTTAGCTGATACGAATAGAATAGAACCAAATGGTAGCGGCTCCTCCTCCCATTATCACCCGAGACTGGCCGGGAGGACCGTCCTGGCGTCCATCTTCATCGTGTAGGAGATGGGAGCTGTGTTGAGAGCTGAGCTCATCCTTGGAGAAATTTTGCTGTTTCCGAAGATTGCAATTGGAAACTTACCCTGCACAAGAAAACATGATTTTAGTACAGGCAATCGATATGTATATGGATTGAGTTCGCATGAACGTTTAACCTGAAATATGGGAGGAGATATAAGGTCCACCGAGCGTGCCAGAATCTGTAGGGTGTTTTTCGTCATCCGATTGAGATGGGAATACACGTGCGCTTGTCAGGCGCATTACGGATTCCCCCTGCCTAGGGTAGGCTGGGGTTTATTGATTGTGGGGATCCGAAACTTCGGCAGCCACGAACTAAGCTGCCGTTAATTACCCCTCGCCTTTAAAGCGAGAGAACCTCCGATTAATGGGTCGAACAGGTCATGCGAACTCAATGTGCAGTGTTGTGTTTTGAAGGGGTTTTGGATATATCAAGGGCCCCACAGAGTTTTTATGGGAGTCCCGCTACCCAGATAGTGGGCTAAGGGTCAAGGGGGATAGCAGCCCCCTTGCGAGGTGCGAGGCAGCGTCCCGTTAGAATTTTTTTTTTAACAGGGACAGTATCGTGGAGTGTGTGTGTGTCTATATATATACATACATATATATATATATATATAAAGGGGGAAAAGCGTCCAAAGGACGCGTGGGGGCCAGCGCCTCACGTGCGTGGCACGCAGGAGCTGGGCCCTGGCGCCTCACGTGCATGGCACGTGGACGCTCGGCGCCAGCGCCCCACGTGCATGGAACGCAGGCGATGGGCGCCAGCGCCCCACGTGCTTGGTACGCGGACGCTCGGCGTCACCAGGAAAAGGGACTTGGTCCCTGCACTGGGAGCTGAGCTCCCGATTTGACTTATGGAGTTGAACTCCTGACAGAGAGTGGGCTTAGTCCCTGCACTGGGAGTTGTACTCCCAAAAATAAAGATTTATTATTTTTTGTGTGTGTCTATATATATATATATATATATATATATATATATATATATATATATATATATATATATTTTGCGGAGTTAAACTCCTCATATATTTTTGGAGCTGATGAAAGGGGCTTCTCCTTGAGCCCTAGATCTTCCCCAAAGTGGGATTTTTGGAGATGGGTCTCCTTCCTCTTCCCCTCTGTTAGCCGAATCTTGGATGAAAGGGGGATAAGATTTAAAAATCTTCCCTTTTTAAGATCTGATGGAAGATCTGAGCTCCCCTTTGTGGGTTTTATGGTGAAAAACTATTTATTTTTGGAAAAGAAAGAGTAAAAATCTTGATTTAATTGAAAAAGGGAAGAAGGTTTAGAACCTTGAGGAAGGAGAAGGAGGAACCAAAAACCCTAGATTTTGAGAGGAATGAAAAGTCCTTTTTTTATTTCATTATCATATTGCCTCATATAGGCTTACAAATTTACATATAGCCCCTTGGGCTTTACAAAACGGCATTTTGCCCATCCCATGCCTCATGTACTCATTTCTTTTGCACATAAGCCATGGGCTTTGTAGGCTTTATGCCCATTTTCCTTACATTCATGCATAAAAAAGTACATCAAAATTATTTATTACATAATTACATTTTGGCATGGGGGTGGCTAGCCGTGGGGCTCGACTTGGGCATGGGCCTACTTGGCATGGGTTTGGGCCCACCTGGTTTGGGGTTGACTTTGACTTTCACTTGGTCAACCGGGGTATAATTTTTGACCCCAACAATGACCACGATTCGAGATCTATTCAACACTTGTTTTGTTAAGGGCTAGATATGAATATAGATCAATGCAAGGACAAGGGTTAAGAGTGGGAAAACCCTAATTTCTTCCAAAAGAACTCTAATCTATATTCAACACTATCGATCTAGTTTTAAACTATTAAAAGATAAAATGAGTCATTTTTAATTATTCATCCATTACTACTAAGTCATATGAACACTACAAGCCTCTTCTTCATAAATCTTACATCCGTAGTATATCCGCAACTACAACCAATTATTTTTCTTCCATCAACTAGTCTAAAGTAAGAAAAAGGTTCATATTTCCCTGCGGACGACTCGTACTCATCGCAGCTAGCTACTAGCGACACTGTCCTTGACATCGAAAAAATTCGGCCTCCAAGATTTTTTTGGCGATTGGCACCCATCATTATCATCTTTATCATGTAACATGTAGGTACACCAAATTTCATGTGATTTCATCACTTTTTAACCGTTGATTTAGTGGGTGCAAAATTAACAGTTTATCGACAATAGAACTTTTTACATTGCTAATTCAACGATGAAAAAGTGGTGCAATCACATGAAATTTGGTGTATCCACATTGTTCACCGCCGAAAGACAGGGACCGAGACGTTGGGACGTCTGGCCTGAATTTTGGGGGCAGATGCTATTTGGCTTTCTCCATCCACCTCTCCGAAGATACCAAGTTGATTTATGGCACCGTATATCGAAGATTTGAACAAATACGATCGTTATAGCAGACTTTATCAGATTCCCCCTCATTTGTGAGGTTTTTTTTATTGTGGGGATGCTCTTCCCTGCAGGCGCAAGCCCCTGCAGTTAATTACGTTATCGCGTTACGATAACCACTTTCTCCTGCTCCGGCAGTTCACTACGTGTCGTGTGTGTTTTTGTTTGTTTTAGTTGCCCATAGATTGGATACAGAGACTAATTTATGTCGTCGCCCGTAGGATGCGGATAAGTCCAAATCCGTATATTTTAGATTTGGGTTTGGGTCAAGAATTTGCTTGACGGGGTTTTGAACTTAGGTTGTATATTCCTACAGTTCAGAATTTTTTTTTTTATTTAAGGACCATTAATCTAGTTTGAGATTAAGATCAACTTAAATTTATAAGTGAGCATTTGGGCTAAGTTTGTTTTCGCTAAGGACACGTTAGTCTTATTTGAGACTAAGATCAACTTAACAACATTTTATGATCATTTTTACTTGAGATCCAGTAATAGAGCATTTTGTCTCAACTGCAAGAAAACTTCAGAGACTTAGCCAATTTGGGCCTAGTCTACTTAGTCTTTTTTTTATTCAAAAGTGCTAAACACTTATTTGGGCTCTGTTTGTTCAGCCCCTTTTCCTTTTATGTAAAAGTGCTAGGAATTTATTTGAGCTCTGATGCTCATATGTTTTTCATGTAAAGCATTCAGTTATGGGCGCTACCCAATAAATGTTGAACACTTTAGACATTTTAACTAAATATGATGTGCTAAGCACTTCTTATGGCGTCTACGGGAAGTACATGTGCGGCGCTGGGCGCTGCCCAATTAGTGCTAAGCACTCAGCCGATTTGGCTACATATGAAGTACTAAGAACTTTTTATATGGCGCCTACGTAGGGAGCACATGCGGCGTTGGGCGCTGCCCGATCAATGCTAAGCACTTAGCCGTTTTGGCTGTATATGGAGTGCTAAGCATTTTTGTGTGGCGCCCACCTGAGGAACACGTGAGGCACTGGGAGCTGCCCTATCGGTGACCAGCACTTAGCCATTTTGTCTATATATGGAGTGCTAAGCACTTTATTCAGAGCCCACGTGTGTTTCACGTGAGGCGCAGGTTTTCAGTTTTGGGCGCCAACGTGTTTTTCACATGAGGCACTGAGCGCTGTTAAAAGGGCCGCCCACGTGGAAAACACATGAGGCGCTAGTTTTTTTTTCCTTTTTTAGAGATTAAATCTCTGTTGATGGCATTTTGACCATTAATGATCACCAAGATTTTCGTTTTTTAAGATCTGGGATCAGGTTTTTCTTTAAGAACTAAGTTCTTTTATAAATTCTTTTTTCTTTTGTTTTTCTTTTGGACCTAGTTCTTTTCTGAATCTTCGGTTCTCAAAAACAAGATCTTCCTAATGAGAATTAAATTCTCAACTTGTGAGAGACTTGTCTTGTAGATCTCTGATCCAGAGAAAAAACTAAGTTCTTTGAGAATGGTTAAACCTTTAAAATAGATAAAAAGAGATATTTTGATCTCTGTATTTCTTTACCTATGTTTCTTTTGAAAGAGAAGTCTTCCTCTTTGAGGATTAAATTCTCTGTTGTTTTGTGAAAGCTTTCTGTATTTTTCATAACATTATAAGGGGGTTTTTCTCGTCTCTCTCTCTCTGTGTCTCTCTCTCTCTCTCTGTGTGTGTATGTGTATCTGTCCCTGAGACTTGAAGTCTCGGGTCTTTTATATAGTGGAGGAAAATTTGTTAATTAGGTTTGAGAAAATCTCTTATTTTGAGATTCCAATTGATTTAATTGGTCTCAAAATTGAGTTGGGGAATTTTACCCACCGATGGATCTTTGATCTAAGGACTTCTGTTTTATAGAATATGTTTACTTTTTTTTTAACATGATTGGGGAAATATTTTCCCATATACATAATTTATTCTATAAAATGATGATTTTTTAATCACCATTGGATTTTTAATCCGAGGGTTCTCTGTTTTTTCATAGTGCAGTCTTTTTGTTTGTAAAAATTGAGGGAATATATCCCAAAATAGAATTTTATTCTATTATTGGATCATTGATCCAACCGAGAGTATCTTTCTTATTTAGAAGAATTTGGGAGATATTTTCTCCTAATAGAATTTAATTCTATATTTTGATGATTTATCATCTCCATTGGATTTTTGATCCAACGGCTCTGTTTTAAAGAGAGTATTCCAACTTTTTATGTAGAATTTAATTCTATTGATTTTGATTTGGGCGCTGGTGCTCATATGTTGTGCACGTGGGTGCCGCTTAAGAATTTAATTCTTATGATGGGTACTCCTGTGCTTTGCACATTGGCGCCCGCGTAATGAGCACGTGCAGCGCCATATAAGAATTTAATTCTTACTCAGAAAGCGTTTCTGTGCTTTGCATATTGGCGCCGGCGTGAGGAGCACGTGCGGCACCACCATAGGATTTAATTCTAAGGGATTGGCGTCAGCGCCTTTGTGAGGGGCACGTGAGACGCTGCCTCAACAAAATTTAACAGAGCTTAGATCTTTTTATATTGTTCGAATTTTGGGGGAACAAATACCCCCATCGTTGTTCCTACGTGGCTTACACGTGGGTGCAATGGTATCACTTTTTCCATAGTTGGATTTTCTAGGGAGTTGAACTGTCCCTTCACATCTTATAAATAGGACCTTTGGCCCTTGAGATGACTGCCATCTCTTCATCTTCTCTCTTGAACCTTTCTTTCTTTGGAGAATTTAATTCTCGTTTCTCAGAGTTTAGATCTCTGTCTTCCAGAACTCTTTTGAACAGAGTATAATCTGCCAGATTTCTTGGTAAGAACTATGAACAACGCTTAACTCTTGACTCTTTTTTAGCATATATATTTCTTAGTTTTGGATTTTAAGTCTATTATCAGTTTCGACAGAGCCCTCCCCCCTTTTAAAAAAATCGATCTCCTGGAGATCTAAAAAACTTTCTTTTTATAGATCGTGGATCTTGATGTTCTCATCCAAGACTCAAGAATCTTTAATTCTCTTATCTGGGGTTTTACCCTACTGTCAATCTTGACGCTTGTTCTGGAATTTGATTCCATCCATTAACCCATGAATTCTTTTAGTGTGGGAATTGTTCTGGGATTTGGTCCCACTGTTTAGGGGAATTTAATTCCATTTCTTTTACAGAGCTTGGCTCTGATTTGGATTTTAAGAACTTGGGGAATTTTATTCCTTTTTTCGTTCTTGTATGCTTTATCATTATTATTTTTATCTTTGGGGTTTTAATCCTTTCTTTCTTTTTACAGATTTTAATCTGTTGTTTGTTTTAAAGAGCCTGCTTTTTTGGGGGAATGTTGGGAGCTTTTAACTCCACTGTTTAGTGGGCACTATTTATTTAATGAGAATCCTTTCGAATTCTCACAATGGGCACATGTCCCATCATTGATGAGCCATCATCTTGATTTTGTGGAGCCTACTGTAGTGACTTTAGTATGTTAATCGCTAATTCTCCTTTTTTTAAAGGTACCATGGCTGGTCATCTGTACGATCTTGAAGAGATTATCTCTTATGAGGAGATTCGCATTCAAGGCCGCTGCGAAGGGCAGGAGTTTACTGACGCCCAATGCGACGCGGTGATGCGTCGCTTCGATGATTACAACGGTCGACTGCTTCCCCGCCATTCTTCCCTTTTGAAGATCGTCGTTGAGTCGATCTGGGAGGCTATACCTGGGCGCCTTGAGGTTATGCCGCTTCAAGTGCTCGATGATGCTGAGGATAAGGTACATTCAGTGTACTTGATGGGGTTGATCTCAAAGAAACGGAGAGATAATCTCGTCTCCATCTTACACCGTGTCTTTCAGCAGAAAGCAATAGTATCGACATATCAGAGGGTGGAGGACATTAGTGGTGATCCTGATGCTTGCATCCGAGAGAAGATACACAAAAATATGGTCAATGACGCTGACGGTGCATTGCTCAAAATTGCTTTTGAGTTTGAGTATCCATGTCTGGAGTTTAGCGTCTTGCCGTTGTAGACCTCAGATGATGCAGTAGCGTTTTTTTATCATCGTCATCATTGTGTAATCATTTCTGAAGTATGAATGATAAGCCCTTTTTTCTTTCATATCTACACTTCTCTTGTCTTGATTATTTTGATTCGGCGTGGAATAGTTTATGTACTCATTTCGGAGTTTGTAGTTTATTCACTCGTTTCGGGGTCTCTAGTTTACGTACTCGTTTCAAAGTTTATAGTTTATATGCTCATTTCGGAGTCTGTTTAGTTTACCTCCCTTGGGTTTACAGGCAAACTTGTCCTAACGTTGTATGTAGATAACCCCCATTCTTTACGATAGAGGTCCGTTAGGTTTGTGGTACTAAGGTTTTAGTCCGTGGTACCGTCGCGTTGGCTGATATATTTCTCGATATGCAGTCTTTAAGCTGTTGTTCGAGTAACCCAACGACTGTCGTGTCTCTGATCCCTCTGGGGGCTGGACAATATGTCTTCAAGTAATCTCCTAAGGTTATATCACCGTCGGAAGAGCAAGTATTAGAAATTTGCCATGATGCTTTTTACTTGAGGTTAGGCTCAATTTGGAGCCCCGATTAATCATTACCGCACCTTTCTGGGGTGGGATGATCTCCGACGGTCTCTAGGCTATATATGAGTTGCCTTCAAGACCTGAAGCTAGAAATATACTGTCACTTTGTTTTTTTACTTTGATGATGTCGCTTCGATTCTTTGCTAAAGTACGGTAGACATCTGTAGGCCCTCTATGCTGTTTGTATTGCAATTGAAGTCCGGAGCTAGGAATATGCCATCGCTCCATTTTCATTTGATAGTTGTATCCGCACCCTACTGAAATGAGGGGGACGCCGGGATAGTCTCTAGATTGTATATGTACCGCCAAGACTTGGAGCTAGGATTTTTCCATGGCTCCATTTTTTTGCTTTGACTCTTGGGACTTTTGTTGACGTTGTGTCTGCATCCTGCTGGAATGAGAAGAACGTCGGGGTGGAGTTGGGATTTTGCCGTTACTCCTTTTTGATATGGCTCCTTGGAGTCTTTGTTGAAATCCTATCTGCACCGAGAAAGAACGTCGAGCTGATTTCTAGGCTATAGATGCCGCCGTTAAGATCCGGCTCTCCCTTTGACAGAGCCTGTTGGAAAAATATGGTTCTCTTTCTTTCAATTGTGCCCATGGATTGTATACAGGTGTCGGTACGGATCTTCCTGCAGGGCAGAGGAAATTTTATTCTATTTTATTTTTTATTTCCGCGATACTCTATCTTTTCAGCTTTTATGTCGCGAAAGTCGCGATTGCCCAATCATTTCGGCTATTTTTCGCGGTGCCCAATCATTTCGGCCCTTCTTTTTTTATTTTTTACTTGCTACTTTTTATTGCGAGTTACCCTATCATTTCGGCTCTCCTTTTTTTATTATTTTTATTTGAAATCCGATACCCGTCTTAGCATCAGCATCGTTATCACTGGAATATTGCAAGGAGCGAATCATCATTTGCCATGAGAGAATTTGAAATTTGATACCTATTTAGGCATCAGTATCGCTTCAACTGGGATATTGCCAAGAGCGAATCATCATTTGCCTTTGTTAATTTGGACAAAGATGGCTTAGCAAACAGGGTTAGGATCCTGTCGACTAAGGCTTTTTGACTTTATGAGCCGTAAGGGTACCATAAAGGGTTTTCTCCCTACGAGCTGTGAGGACCTCATAGGTGTATTTTCTCCTTAAGAATTGCCAGGACTCCTAAGTGTGTTTTCTCTTATAAGTCATAAGGATCTTATAAGAGTATTTTCTCCTTGTAAGTCGAGAGAACTCACAAGTGTTGTTCACCATATGGGAACATTTCTCGTCGTTGTGGAACTTGGTGGGGGATATATTTATACAAGGGTCAATATGGGACCGCCTGTAGGGCAAAAAGGTTTTTGATGGCTTAAGAACAGGCTTGATCTCTGTAACTTAAGGCTTTTGAATCCCATGAGCCGTGAGGGTCTCATAGGGGGAGATTCTTCTTTCGAGTCATGAGGATCTCGTAAGCATATTATATATTTTTTACAAGATTGCGTCATTCTGGGTTTTCACAAGCTCGCCGGTAGTCCTGCTGTTTTTACTTATAGAGCCCTTTCAGGATTTCATTCATGCCCATTTCACTTGTAGACGTACCGTTTTTTGTTTACAAGATTGCGCCCTTTCGGGTTTTCATAAGCTCGCCAGTACCCCTGCTGTTTTTACTCACGGCGCCCTTACGGGTTTTCATCCGTGCCCATTTTACTTGTGGACGTACCGTTTTTTTAACGATGGAATACCCAAGGGTAATTTTGCCGTAGGTGCCCATCAATTTGCCGGTGAGATTTGGAGGAGGCTTCATTGCTGCAGTAGCTGTGCAACCAGTGGGACTTGAGTTGCAACCTTTCCTACTAAGATTTTGATTGCAATATAGATCTCAAGGGAACGTGTCGCCATATTTGGGGTGATACGCTAGTTTAGGGACATCTTGGTCTATTGCACCCTGTTTGAGGCAAAGTTCTAGTTTAAGGACATCTCGGTCCATGGTTGCCATGTTTGTGGCGGATAGATAGGTTAAGGACTTCTCGGTCCGTTGTTGCCATGTTTGAGGTGAAGTTCTAGTTTAGGGACATCTCGGTCCATTGTTAGTTTAGGGACATCTCGGTCCGTTGTCACCATGTTTGAGGCAAAGTTCTAGTTTAGGGACATCTCGGTCCGTTGTTAGTTTAAGGACATTTCGGTCCGTTGTTAGTTTAAGGACATCTCGGTCCGTTGTCTTCATATTTGAGACGAAGTTCTAGTTTAGAGACATCTCGGTCCATTATTAGTTTAGGGATATTTCGGTCCGTTGTTAGTTTAGGGACATCTCGGTTCGTTGTCGCTGTGTTTGAGGCGAAGTTTAGGGACATCTCGGTCCGATATCACCATGTTTGATGCGAGTAATTAGTTTACGGACTTCTCGGTCCTTTGTTGCCGTTTTTGAGGCAACGGAGCTTTTTGTATACTACTCTTAGAGTTATGACTCGGGAAGATAGCGAGCGGACACAAACGTCGTCATCTATCATTGACCTAAGTCGTGACTCGTCAAGCGTAGTATTTTTTGAGGAATCGGCCGTTTATTGGCCGAAAGGGTATTTCGCCATGCATATCCATGAGCAGGTAGGCTCCACCTTGGTAGACTTTGTCTATGATGTACGGGCCTTCATTGTTCGGCTCGAACTTCCCCCGTTTTGAACGATTAGGGATCATGGGTCTTTTGGCGACTAGCACAAGTTCGCCTTGGCGGAATGTTTTCGGCCTGGTCAGTTTTTCATATGACTGTGTCATCCTTTCCTTATAAGCCTCCAGATTTTGCTGTGCTATAAGGCGAGTTTCATCGAGAGCATTGAGCTTCTCAAGCCGAAGATGAGCATTTTCTTCATCTGTCAGCTCGTACCGAACCGCTACTCATAGAGAGGGGAGTTCTATTTCCAGCGGAAGTACTGCTTCTGTGCCGAGTACCAACACGTATGCTGTTGTATTCGTAGTCGTTTTGAACGTTGTTTGGTATGCCCAGAGAGCTTCGTGCAACCTTTCATGCCAGTATTTTTTGTTTCTGGCCACTGTTTTCTTTATAATCTTTATCAAGGTCTTGTTGAAGGCTTCAGATAGACCGTTGGCATGAGGATTATAGACGAAAGAATATCTCCAGTCTATTTTATACTGCTGTGTGAAGCGGCTGATTTTGTGACTCCTATAGGCTAGCCTATTATCCAAGATAATTCGTCGCGGAGTGCCGAACCGATAGATAACATATGTTCTATAGAAATGGAGGATATTCTCCGTCTTCACCTCCCTTAATGGTACTGCTTTTGCCCACTTAGAAAAGTAGTCGGTCATTGCCAGTATGAACCGATGTCCTTTGGACGATACCGGTTCAATGGGGCCGATTATATCGGCTCCCTACATTTCGAACGGCCAGCTAGCTACTGTTGGGTATAGCGGATTTGGAGGTTGGTGGATGAATTCCCCGTGAATTTGGCACGAGTGACACTGTTACGCATATTCGAGGCAGTCCTGAATCATTGTGAGCTAATAGTAACCCATTCTTATTATCTTCAGTTTCATCTTTGGCCCATCTTGATGAGAACCGCAGAGTCCGTCATGAGTTTCTCGGACGACTCTCTTCGCTTCTTCTAATACCATGCATCTTAGCCACAGACAGTCGAACGATCTCTTATATAGAGTATCATTGACGAAGGCGAAGGTCAGAGCTTGTTTCATGAGCTGATGTATAGATGACGCATTTTTGGGCGTTCGTTGGGATTTGAGGTAGTCTATGAAGCCTTCCCTCCAATCCTTGACCTTTTTTTCATCCTCTATTTGAAGAGCTACTTGTTCGGTCACTTTTTTTCCGGATAGCTCTATTAAGTCTTCCAAAGATATATCTGTCGGCACGAGAACCCTGCGGTTTTGCACAATAATCCTTAAGTCATCGAGGTCTTCATCGGCCAGTTCCTTAGCCAATTTGGCCAATGCATCCGCCTTACTGTTTTCTACACGCGGTACAGTCTTCAGGATGTAAGAGGGGATTTTTGTCAGCAGTTACTGCACTCTTTCGCCATACTTTATCAGCTCTGGCTTGCACGTCAGATAGCCGCCATTTACTTGGCTAATGATCGGCTGGGAGTCTCCATATATGAGGAGGTTTTTGATTCCCATGTCGACAGCGATCTCGAGACCTTCTATCAAAACTTCATATTAAGCTTCGTTATTGGTCATTGGCTCCGTTAAGGAGAGGATGTAACGCAATATCCCTCCTTGCGGAGTCACGAAAATAAGGCCCGCCCCTGCTTTGATTATGGGGGTATTTTACTTTCGCCTCATCATGGAAGATACTCCATCAAAGTAGAGTTCTCATTGGGAATCATTTTCTTCCTTCTCTCATTTGATTGTGTCGAACGCATGTTCATCCGGCAACTCGCAAATTGAAAGGGAATCGGCTGGTATCGGATGCTCCGTGAGAAAGTCGGCAATGGCCTGGTCTTTCACTGCTTTGAGGGTTCGATACGTTATCGAGAACTCCATCAAGAGAAGGGCCCATTTGGCAAGCCTTCCTGTTAGTATGGCCCTTGACATCAGATATTTGAGAGGATCCACCTTTGATATGAGATAGACCTCATGTGTCAAGGCATAATGTCTGAGCTTCGTTAACGCGAATATCAGTGCCAAACAATGCTTTTCGACAGGGGAGTAGTTGTTTTTTGCCCCAGAAGAACTTGACTCAAATAGTACAGAGCTCTCTCCCTTCCTTGTTCATTCTCTTATGCTCATAGCGCGCCGAGAGAACCCTCAAGGGCTATTGTATACAGGATAAGACGTTTTTCCTTAACTGGAGCGGTCAATACCGGCAGATTTTACAGGTATTGCTTGATTTCGTCCAGTGCATTTTGGCACTTTTGATCCTAGACGACGAGGTCCCCTTCTTCATTAGATGACTGTAGGGACAATATTTTCCAGAGAGGTTGGTTATGAACCGCCGGCTATAAGTGAGCTTTCCTTGAAGAGATCGCAATTGTTTGAGAGTTCTTGGCGTGGGCATTTCTATAATCTCCTTGATCTTTGAGGGATCGATTTCGATACCCGGTGCCATATGACAAATCATAAGAATTTGCCTGAGGAGACTCCAAATGCGCATTTTAGAGGATTCATCTTCAGATTATACTTCTGAAGACGTCAAAACACTATTTTTAGATATTCCCAATGTTCCTCATAAGATATGCTCTTTACCACAAGTTCGTCGATGTAGCATTCGATGATCTCATAGATGAGGTCATTGAATTTTTCATGGCCCTCTGGTAGGTAGCGCCAGCATTCTTCAGGCCGAAGGGCATCACCTTATAGCAGAATATACCCAATGGGGTCCGGAAGGGGTATGCTTTTGGTCTTCACGATGCAATTTTATTTGATTGTATCCTGAAAATCCATCCATGAAGGAGAAGAATTCATGGGTAGACGTGTTATCGATCATCAGCTCAGTAATAGGTATTGGAAAATCATCCTTCGGGCAAGCTTTGTTGAAGTCCCGAAAGTCCACACAAATGCGCACCGTCCCATTTTTCTTCATCACTGGAACGATGTTAGCGATCCAGTCGGGATATTGAACTTTTTGGATGGATCCGCAGTCGATCAGCTTCTTGAATTCAGCGTTTATACTCATCTTAAGTTCGAGCCGCGTTCTTCTTGGTGTCTGTTTGACTGGTTTTATGTCCGGCGATATAGCCAGTTTATGTACTTCCACCTTTGGATCTAGACCCGGCATCTCGGTATAGTTCCATGCGAAGTATTCTTTATATTTCATGAGCACGTCCTTTAACGTGGCTACCTGTTTTTCAGATAGTAGCTCACTGAAGAACATTGGACTCGGATCATTTTCCGTTCCTAATTCAATTTTTCTTAGGTTGTCCACCGTGGTATGTATCCCATCTTCCAGCTCTTTTGGTGCTGGTGGAAACTCTGAGATCACCTCGTCCTCATCTTCATTTATGAAACACATGTAGAGGTCATCCATAGTCTCGTGCCCTCCCTCTTTTGAGAGTGTTATCACAAGGCATGTACGAGTTCGATTCTATTCTTAATGTTGAGCTGGTCCTATCCTCACAGTATAGGTCCTCTTTAGCTCATGCTTTTGCGGCGGGGTCACCCTCCAACTGTCGGACAGAGCGAACCTACCTTGTTGATACTGGCCTTCTACCCAATTTTTGAAGGTGAAGCGGTCTTCAAAGGGATGACCTATTGCTCAATGGTAGGAGCAATAACCCGGGTAATGGACCTCGTTTATTTGTTCGGGGTGCCGCAATTCCGGAAGTGTCATCATTTGGTGCTTCATGACAAGGCTGAATATTTTCTTCGTCTTGTCTTGGGGGAAAGAGTATTGCCGACCCATCTTCTTTATAAAGGATGGGTTCCAATCGATTTTTTCTCGATTGCACAGCTTATTAGATCCGCTTTGTTGTTTTCAAATGCGTTATTTGTCCTGTTTTTGCCTCTATTTCGGAATTTTTCCCTTTCGCGAGGACATACAGCGGGCCGGGGATGAAGAGTATTATAGTCTTCCTTTTCCGCAGACTGCCGATTGAGACGTTATGCCCTGGTCTTTTCATAAATGGCCATTTCACGACTGTGACTGTCTCAGCTTTTTTGACAAGCTTCTTTTATTAGCTTGTCTATTTGTTTTTCGAGCGATGGACCTAACGTTCTTAAAGAGGGATTTCTCTCTTTTTCGCCGTTATGGCCATTTGGAAGAGCGGTTTCCCCTTCACTGGAGCGTTTATGATGCGGCAACTGTGAAACCGCTCATGTTTCTTGGAATGAACGTATCAGATCCAGGTTGTCTCTATCTTCCCATTAAGCATCTTTCGCTGAGTCCCGGGAATATCCCAAATCTTTTTGTAGGATTGGGCTTGCTGAACAGTTTGTTCGAGAGATACACCTTAGAATCTTAACAGCCTTTTCAATCCCTCCATGTAGTATCTTGGCAGACGGATTGGTTGAACCTTGTTGAGTACAAAATCGGCACCATGCCAGACTTCTTTTTCTACTTTGGTCTCCGTATATTGGTAGAAGAGGATCGCCTTCTCACCTCTTCGCCTGGGAGGCACGTAAAAAGTCTGTAGTTCTTATACGCTGTATGTATCGAGTGCATCAAGTTCTTTATAAAGCCGAGACGAAGCCATTATGATTTGCAGACTCTGATCTACTCCGACGAGGGTTTACACTAACGGGAGGATGGAGAACACTGCGTTGGCCTTGTCCTCAGAGTCGCTGCCAAAGACCAGGACAGGAGTAGATGGTCCGGGACTATTTTTTTCTTCATCTTCCTCGGTATCGCTCCTAAAGATCAGGATAGTGGCGACGAACTTCTGTTTGTCCTTCGGCTTATGACACATTTCCTTATCTTTGAAATCTGGTAGAAAGTACTTTGCGTCTTCATATTTTCGGACCTCGTTTACGGAGAATGGATTTAGCTCCCCTGTAACGGTGTATTCCAAGCCGTCTTTGAAATACTTCATATACTGATATTGTGTAGAAGGGATGACGTTGTACTCATGTAACCAAGGCCTGCCGAGCAAAGCATTATAGCAATTCTTGGCGTCAATGACATGCAATTTGATGTCAGTGACGAGCAACCCAAAATGCAGCGTCAGTATTACGAACCCGAGCGTCCGTGATGACTGTGAGTCAAACCCAGAGATGGTAATTTTGTCCCAGGCCAGGTGCTGAACGTTCATGCAAATCTCCTTCAGCACTCTCACGTTGAGAAGGTTAACGGAGGATCCATTGTCGACAAGGATTTTCCCTATCTAGATGTCGTGGCAGTACCCGGTGACATATAATGGACGATTATGTTCGCATATAATGAGGAGGAGATCTTCATCGCTGAATGTAATGTCAGCCGTGCTGACCTCTGCCAATTCATTTTTCATCTTCTCTTCTGCGAAGAAGGCTTAGAACAGATCGGGCTCTTGCAATGCCTTGATCAGAGAATCTCGTGTCTCTTTGGACAGGAGGAGAGCATCCAATATGCTCAGTTGTGAGGATAATTTTCTCAGATGTGCTAGGATGTTGTAATCTATCTTGTTTTTCCTATGCAGGTCTCTTGCTACGGGTTTTTTGACAACTCCATCGTCGTGGGCAGTTTCCTCAAAGATTTTTTCTTTCCCTTTTTCTTTCTTGCTCGAAACTTTGTTTGTAGGTCCGAGGTTTTTCTCAGGCAGCGTGCGGTTACGCAGCTGAATATTCTCACAGTTCTTCTCCTCCTCTTCTTTTCCAGAGGTGGAGTCTTTGAAAAGAGGGCTGAGGGGTATTTCATCCTCCCGAAAGTAAGAATTTGGGGGTTTTCCCTTCCGAACTAGTATCAACCATATGACAGTTTCCAATCGTTTCTTCACGCGCATCTGTCGCACTATTTTGCCATCGACGAGCTTCGCGCTTCATCCTCTTGAAGTGTATTTGATGGGTAACGTATCATTGCCATCATTTCTTAAAGGCACTGCATTCTCCGGTGGAGTGGGTAACCCTCCGATGATATAAGTGGTAGTTTGGATGTGAATCCTCTCCGTTAAGGCATATGACCCGGGAAGTGTTTCCTACGAGAGGTGGCAGCTTCATTCCCATTGACAGGGCTTTGGCGAACCGCTTCTTTGCGTTGATCCTGCTCTTATTTTTCACGGGTATGCTTCGATTTGGTTGGAGTACTTTACGACTCATCCTTGCTGCAGCTTATTCATCCTAACGCTGAGGCTTAGCCTTTTGGTATATGGCTGTTTCACGTTCTTGGTCAGCTTTGCTTTTTTGAAAGGCTTCGCTTAACAGCCTATCGATCGGGTCTTCTGACAGTTCCGGGGATTTTAGCGTCGATCCTGACCCCAGTTCCTCTGCGTTGTTTTCTGATGCCGAGAGTGTTTCTTCGTCATTTATCGACGAATAGGAGACCATGTGGCAACTTGCTACATAGTCTTCGATTTATTCTGATCAGTCATTTTCCTCATCGTTGTCACTATCTTCGTTCTCAAGAATATACTTGAGGAACTCTTCAAGTGTGACCGGTGTCCGCGCCTTCTGGTTGTACTCCTCCATCGCGTCGATGTACTTTTGTAGGTCTGTGCGCTTGTCGTCATACTCGGCAGGCTGCAAAGGCTTCTTGGTTTTTTTCTTTTTCTTTGAAGGCTCAACCTGGGGGTTTTACCCTTTGTCAACAACTCTCGGTGTTGGACATTGTTTCAACATCCCTTCGATGATTTCGGGTTCAAGTGGGTTTTTCCACCGGATTGCCGAACATTCCTATAGATCTTTCAGCATTCTTTTGGTTTTTGCTGAAAGAACGGCCTCCCATGGAGTTTCTTCCATGAGCGAGCATGATCCCCCGGTGCATCCACTTTTTTGGGAGTGTGCTTCTGCGGTGGGTTTACCCTCTAGTTCTCAGACAACGCGAATTTCCACTGTTGATACTGGTCCTCAACCCAGTTCTTGAAGACATAGCAATTCTCAATTGGGTGGCTCACCATTTTGTGATAGGAGCAGTAATTAGGGTTATTGACGTCACCGGGTTACGGTGGACTCCATGGGTCTGGAAATGTGATGAGTTTGTTACGCACTGCCAATTCAAATATTCTCCCCATCTTATCGCATGGAAACGAATAAGCGGGTCCTAGTCTTTCCTTCAAGATTGGGCATGGACGCACATTGTCTTGGCGAGCAGTTGGTTTTAGGCAAATTGGTTGTTGTTGCGAGTTGGCAACGAAGGCCACTTTCCCTTTACCCTTGTTATTTCGAGGGTCCTTATTTGAGGAGAAAGGCCTGTGGCCCATCTGGTCCATTTTGGCCAGTTTATCTATCAGAGCCTGGAAGGTGGTCGACTTGAAGAATGTCATGAACTGGGACACGGTCATTTGAGGATCAAGGGTCACGATGAACATACCCACGGCGGGATATTCTTCGATGCGTTGTTCGCACTTTAACCATAGGTTCCGCCACTGGATCGCGTATTGGACCCAGGTTTCTCCTGACTTTACCCTAGTATTGATTAACGTCGTAATTGGAGTGCGCTCACTCGTGCTGGAGAACCGCTGTGTGAACAGCCGTTCCATTTCTGTGAATGTCTTTACGGAGTCATTTGGGAGCTCCGAATACCATTCAAAGGTCGTTTCTGACAGGCTGCCAATGAACTGGCGAAGCAACAGTTTGTCATCGCCTCCAGTGTTGCCGTACAGAGCTTTGAACTGCGCGACGTGCTGGTATGGGTTGCTTGTCCCTTTGTACACATAGAACTTGGGGATCATATATCCCGTCGGGTATTTAATTTGGTCATACCAGCCTGAATACGGTCACCTGGTTCTGACGATCTGACCAGCAGCTTCACTAGCTTGATAAGCTCTTATTTGTTGAGCGATATAATCATCAAGAGCAGCCTTGGAGATTGTTTCCTCTTTGGCCGCCGATAAGGCCAGAAAAGGATTTAATGTTTCCCCTCTGTCATCCTCGACGATTATCGGCGGATCTTTGGCCGGCGGTTCTGGCTAAATCATCATTCCAACCATGTCTTGGAACAAAAGAGCCATCTGCTTTTTGTTTGCAGCAGGCTCAGCAGCTTCTTTGTCCTTTCTTTCAAGCACCCTTCGCAGGAACTCTGTATCAGCCTCCTACTCCTGGCGTTGTTCGGCTGTTGGATCCGGACTTTCTTTCTGTCCGGTGAGTGCTGCCATTTTGGCCAGCATTTCCTGGACCTTTTGTTGTTACTCCTGAGCTTTTTTCAGCGACCGAGTTTGCGGTCGATGACATACGGAGGCACGACTTTCTTCTTTCTCGGAAGCCATGTAGACCGTATGTACGATCATGCCCCCAGACTTGGGGTGTGTGGGTCCATCAACTTTGGAATTTGCCGCAGGCGGTGGGATTTTCTCCGGCCTCATCCTTTTGTGGGAGGTCGAACTTGAAGGAGCCGTTATGACAAGCACCTATGTAGAAGAAGTCCCTCGCTGTATGACGGAGGGATGGTCTTTCTCTTGCCGAGCCGTCGATTTCTTCGGTCAACGAGAGTAGTCTTTGTCGATAACAAAGTCTTGGACTTTCCGCCAGACTCTATGAATTTGGGAGGAAAGCCGCTGATGGGGGTGCTTTGGTTCTGCCTGAGCTATGACCTCTGCAGGCGGGGGTGATTTCTTTAGCACCGCCGTTGGAGAGTTCTTGTGTACCCTCCTAAGAAGATCAAAGCAGTTCCCGGTTGGAACAGCAGCGTCAACTTCCACCATTGGAGCTGGTAGGGTAAGTCCAGAGCGGGAGTTGCCCCCAGCTTTTTTCATTCGGCGCTAGTGGTGACGTCGAGCGTGCTTTTCAGAAGGGATCGCCTCAGTTGTGGAAGCAGCTTTGGCGTGCCCCTGGATTTGCTGAGGGGCTGCTGTTAGTGTCAGCTTGTTGAAAACCGACGTCCTGATTGATGTTTGGGCAGAAACAACTAATCTTTCAAAGACCGATCTTCTGATGGGGGAAGCGCTTTTGACGGCTTCGCCCGTAACAGGAGTTGGGAGGGCTATCCGTTTTGGGCCAGCCCCTTCAAGTATCACGAGCCTCTTTGCAGGCCCGTTCGAGCTTTTGATCATCCTGTTGAAGACTGAGACGCCAGATTTGGACAGCCCGTTGAGAGGGGTCGTTGTGGTTGCAAGTCGATCGAAGACAGACCTCTTGGGAGTTTCCTCTTGCGGCGCTGAGTCACCGAAACTCACTGGTAGGAGCATGGTCCCAAAGAACAATCCCATAGTAGCTTGCGTAACTTGCTCCACCGGCATTGAAAAGATAGAGCCCGCGTTGGGCCCGTAGGTCACTCCTCCAGTTGAAGTGGAGCGAGAGTTGCTGTTGCAAGAGGTGCAGTTGGAAGCCATCGATTTCTCTGCACAGGAGAAAGATTCCAAATTTTAGTATCTCGAATCCAAAGGCAACCATAGCGAACCGCAATTTAGTTCGCCAAACACGACATACGAAGTGTGGAGTGGAAAGAGGAAAAGGTTCCACCGGGCATACCAGAATCTGTTCACCGCCGAAAGACAGGGACCGAGATGTTGGGACGTCTAGCCTGAATTTTGGGGGCAGATGTTATTTGGACCTCTCCATCCACCTCTCCGAAGATACCAAGTTGATTTATGGTACCGTATATCGGAGGTTTGGACAGATGTGACCGTTGTAGCAGACTTTATCAGATCCCCCTCCCTCCCATTTGTGAGGGGGTTTTGATTGTGGGGACGCTCTTCCCTGCAGATGCAAGCTCCTGCAGTTAATTATGTTATCGTGTCACGATAACCACTTTCTCCTGCTCTGGCAATTCTCTTCGTGTCGTGTGTGTTTTTGTTTGTTTTGGTTGCCCGTGGATTGTATACGGAGACCAGTTTATGCCGTCGCCCGTAGGGCGCAGATTAGTCCAAATCCGTATATTTTAGATTTGGGTTTGGGTCAATGATTTTCTTGACAGGGTTTTGAACTTAGGTTGTATATTTCTACAGTTCAGAAATATTTTTGTTTAATTTAAGGGCCGTTAATCTAGTTTGAGATTAAGATCAACTTAAATTTATAAGTGAGCATTTGGGCTCAGTTTGTTTTCGCTAAGGATACGTTAATCTTATTTGAGACTAAGATCAAATTAACAACATTTTAGGATCATTTGTACTTGAGATCCAGCAAAAGAGCATTTGGGCTCAGCTGCAAGAAGACTTCAGAGACTTAGCCAATTTGGGCATAGTCTACTTAGTCTTTTTTTATTCAAAAGTGTTAAGCACTTATTTGGGCTCTGTTTGTTCAGCCATTTTCTTTTTATGAAAAAATGCTAGACATTTATTTGAGCTCTGATGCTCATATGTATGTCATGTGAAGCATTTATTTATGGGCACTGCTCAATAAATATTGAACACTTAGTCATTTTGACTAAACGTGACATGCTAAGCACTTCTTATTACGTCCACGTGAAGTGCACGTGCGGCGCTGGGCGCTGCCCAATTAGTGCTAAGCACTCAGCCGTTTTGGCTACATATGAAGTGATAAGAACTTTTTATATCGCGTCCACGTGGGGAGCACGTGCAGCGCTGGGCGCTGCCCAATCAGTGCTAAGCACTCAGCCGTTTTGGCTGTATATAGAGTGCTAAGCACTTTTTCGTGGCGCCCACGTGAGGAGCACGTGAGGTGCTGGGCGCTGCCCAATTAGTGCTAAGCACTTAGCCGTTTTGGCTATATATGGAGTGTTAAGCACTTTATTCAGCGCCCACGTGAGTTTCATGTGAGGCGCTGGTCTTCTTTTTTGGGCGCCCACGTGTTTTTCACGTGAGACGCTAGGCGCTGTTAAAAGGGACGCCCATGTGGGAAGCACGTGAGGCGCTAGTCTTTTTCCTTTTTTTAGAAATTAAATCTCTGTTAATGACATTTTGACCATTAATGATCACCAAGATCTTCGTCTTCTTGAAGATCTGGGATCAGGTTTTTCTTTAAGAACTAAGTTCTATTATAGGTTCTTTTTCCTTTTGTTTTTCTTCTGGACCTAGTTCTTTTTTGAATCTTCTGTTCTCAAGAACAAGATCTTCCCGATGAGAATTAAATTCTCAACTTGTGCGAGACTAGTCTTGTGGATCTCTGATCCAGAGAAAGAACTAACTTCTTTGAGAATAGTTAAACCCTTAAAATAGGTAAAAAGAGATATTTTGATCTCTGTATTACTTTACCTAGGTTTCTTTTGAAAAGGAAGTCTTCCTCTTTGAGAATTAAATTCTTTGTTATTTTGTAAAAGGTTTCTGTATTTTTCAAAAGCTTGTAAGGGGTTTTATCTCGTCTTTCTCTATCTCTCTCTCTCTCCGTGTGTATTTGTCCCTGATACTTGAAGTCTCGGGTCCTTTATATAATGGAGCCAAGTTTGTTAATTAACTTTGAGAAAATCTCTCATTAAGAGATTCCAATTGATTTAATTGGTCTCAAAATTGAGTTGGAGAATTTTACCCACCGTTGGATTTTTGATCCAAGGACTTCTGTTTTACAGAATATATTTTCTTATTTTTATTAAGATTTGGGAAATATTTTCCCATATACATAATTTATTCTGTAAAATGGTGATTTTTTAATCACCATTGGATTTTTAATCCGAGGGTCTGTTTTTTCAGAGAACAATCTTTTTGTTTGTAAAGATTGAGAAAATATATTCCTAAAATAGAATTTTATTATATTATTGGATCATTGATCCAACCGAGAGTATCTTTTTTATTTAAAAGGATTTGGGAGATATTTTCTCCTAATAGAATTTATTTCTATATTTTGATAATTTATCATCTCCATTAGATTTTTGATCTAACGACTCTATTTAAAAGAGAGTATTCCAACTTTTTATGCAGAATTTAATTCTATTGATTTTGATTTGGGCGTTGGCGCTCACGGGTTGTGTACTTAGGCGTCGCTTAAGAATTTAATTCTTATGATGGGTACTCCTGTGTTTTGCACGTTAGCGCCTACGTGATGAGCATGTACGGTGCCATATAAGAAATTAATTCTTACTTAGAAAGCGTTTCTGTGTTTTGTACATTGGCGCCAGTGTGAGGAGCACGTGCGGCGCCACCATAGGATTTAATCCTAAGGGATTGGCGCTGGCACCGGCGCCCTTGTGAGGGGCACGTGAGGCACTGCCTCAACAAAATTTAACAAAGCTTAGCTCTTTTTATATTGTTTGAATTTTGGGGGACACACATCTTACATGATAAAGATGATGATGATGGGTACCAATCGTCGGAAAACATCATGGAGGATATGGATTTTTGACGCCATCTAACGAAAAAGCCTTCTAGGGCCTCTTTTCTTCATTATATATATATATATATATATATATATATATATTGCAGATCCATTGAGGCGGGTTCGTATTTTTTCAAATTCACAAAAAAATTTGTGTGACCTTCTTTCAACGATCCGCTCCGTCTAAGGTGTTCTACATGTCCTAAATATTGTATGGATGAAAAATCATCTCGAATGGAAGTGTTTTACGTGTGCAAAATGTGTGGATTTATTTCAACCGTGCAGTTTTTAAAACTTTTAAATAAGGTTTTGCATATGTAAAATACTTCCATTCGATGTGATTTTTCATTCATACACTATTTACGACATATAGAACACCTTGGATGGAGTGGATCGTTGAAAGTAGGTCACACGAAAAAGTTCGTAAATTTGAAAAACATGAACCCACCTTAACGGATCCTTTCTACACACACACTACTCCTATAAGCAAATTAACACTTTTTTGGTCTGTATGTTTAGTTAAGACTTGGTATAAACTAAAATATCCTTGTTATAAAAAATTTAAATATAAGATTTATTAAAATAAATATAAATTTAGAAAAAATTTATATGTTGTAATTTCTTTTTTATATTGAAAGAGTATCTTTTCAAAACAAATAAATCATGTGGGAATAAATATGTCAATTTTAAAGATATAGAACTTTTTTAAATTTTAACCATGCAACATACGCAATTATCGATTTTGTTTTCAAATAATAAATACTTTACGAATTTTTGTGTGTGGTAAGTGAAAATATTGATCTATTTGATCTATTTGTACAATATTATACTTGCTACTCTTATAAACAAATTAGTTTAAATTTTTGCCAAGCATATCCTGACTAATTTCATTTCCAATTAAAATTATTTTCTTAAAAGATACTTCGTAATTAGTTGAAAACAATCATGTATAAGATATCATATCAATTTTTTCAATGTATAAGGTATATATCAACCTTTTCAATTTAAAGTTCAAACTCAGACTCTATTTTTATAAAGTTGTTTATTTAAATATAAATTGAGTTATTAGTTAAGATATTTATCATTTTACTTTTCTTATTGTAATACCCAGTTTTTTTATACTCACCTCTCCTTAATTCAATAAAACGTTTTTCTATTTCCTATTTAATTTTCACCAATATTTCTATGAATAATCTTCATATATTTCTCTAATTATTATTCCGTACGTGAATAAAATTATTTTCTATAGCATTCTTATTTTTCCTGTAACCGTATTTTTTATGAATAAATATTTTTCTTTTCCTAATTATTTTCTAATTAAATTTACCCTATCCCTAACCCAAGCCCATTCCCTAACCGGACCCGACCCGGTGCATTTCCCCCAACCCCCTCGTTTTCCCTCTTTTTCTCTCTCATCTCGATTCTTTCTCTCTTTCTCTCTCCTCTCGATCTTTTTCTCCTGCCTTCCTCGCAACGAGCACCCCCACGAACTGCTATGCCCCCACGACCTCGCCCTCGTCGTACCTACCCGAGATCCCTGGCCTTTAAATCCTCACCTCCCTCTTCTCTCAACGAACCCCGAGCCTCCCCCCTCTTCATCTTCCCATCGACCGTTCTCTCTCTCTCTTTTCTTTTTCCACCGCCGCCTAACTCCATCTCCGACGAAGACTCCACCGCCGTGACCACCACCTCCTCCCATCACCGACGAAGCCACTGCCACCGGCCACCTCCTCTCTCGTCACCACAACGCCCCGAGTCCTTCTCAAACTCTATCAAGCTTCCCTCCACCAAGCTCCACCTAGTCTTCTTCTCCAGCGCCGGCAACACCCCCACCCACTGCCGTCACCACCATCATCATCGGACGCCGTCACCGGTGATCACCCACCTCTGCACCCTAAGCTTCCCATGAGACCTTCCCCGGCAACCAGCTCCGCCTCCACTTGCACCAGGCTCTCCTTTTGCCACCTCACCGCCCACGACCTGGGCCGCCGATGAGACGCCTCATCACTTCCCCAAGACCACCACAACACCCTCGCCTCTGCTTCATCCCCACCAAAACACCACCTGCACCTCCTTGCTTCTTCCACTGCCTCCTCTTGCCGCCAACAAGCTCTGATAAACCACCGTCGACCCATCCACCTGTTGGCGAGCTTCTCGACCTCGTCACCACCAAGCCTCGTCTCCACCGCTGTGGCCAAGCCAAAGTTTAGCCGTAGCTAGTCATGCTCGCGCCGTACCGTATCCAAGCCTCGCTGTGGCCATACCCGTGCCGTTGCCGTTGTCGCTGTCGTGATTGTCAATTCGTCTTCAGGCAACTGAAAATCCGATCACTTGCTCTACATGCTATTACTACACTAAATGAATTGATAAGTTTTAAATCGTAATAATATTATTTTATATATCTACATCGTCATAATCACTGCGTTATGAACCTATACCCATCGTTAACAACTACAGTGGTTGGAACGTGAACATGGAATAACTATTGTTTTAATTGATTAGATTAAACAGACTCTTTCGTTGGAGACCCATACATTAGTTAAGTGCTTGACATAAAACCCTAGACTAAAACGTATCTTAAAACGACGGAACTTGTGATAATTAAACCCTTTTTACTATTGGTGATTATCCTATAGAAATTTGCAGTATAAAATTTACATCATTTCACCTAGTAAATGTTACCCCCGATAACCTTTGCGAAAGCTAAGTTTTTTCCCGGACATGTTAGACCGTTAAATTCATAATAAATTATTTATATATCGGATCTTAGTGTTCTATGGCTTGTATTAAAAAAAATAGATAAACCTACAGCACCCCATAGTTCATCTCTGAATTTTAATAAGCAATGACAACGAAAACTGAGGTGATTCATGGCTCCAGATTGCAGTCCAGAGTAGGAATCTCTGCCTTTACCTGTTTTAGAACGTATATTTCTCACTGTTTAAGTGTGCAAGTATGCGGAACAATATATAGAAGCATAGATAATTTAATTATCTTTCTAACGGTACTGGTTTCATTGAATTCCATTGTTTTTTGATATTTATAATATATTTTACACTGTTGATAGGTACGGCTAATTTCTGCAGCATCAGTTTTTACATAGCAACAGTAAACTGAGCATAACACCTAGCACACGATGGCTATTTCTGATTCGTCTTATGCGTTGAACTCCTGATTGATAACCCTAAAATACATTGAAGTTTAGTGACGCCTAAATGTGAATATAACTAGGGGTAAAACACATTTCGAAATGGACTTTCAGTTCAGAAATTGTAATTCCAGCAGTGAACACTCGCATTAAACAACTCTATCTCCCAAACCAGAAATCTAATTAACTGGAAACCAATTTTTCTGTATAGATAATTAAATATACCGTTTTCACCGTTTATATTGTTTCACCAAATTATACACGTGTGATTTAATGTGATTTTCCTAATCCAAACGATATCGGCTACTCATATATTACCGGTGGTGCATTTTACTGTATCACCATCATGTTGCATGACTGTTATAGCCCCGGTAATTTATGAAAATTGCATCAATACCCTAGCAACTGTATTTGGATTACCGAAATGTTAGTGACTGGATTGTGGAAAATACATTAGCGTAAAAGGATGAACGAATAGTGATCATGACACGTATTTGTACACAATCAGCATAACCATTTAATTATTGCATTGTCGACATCTGTAAGAAATATATAGGTGTAACTATAACTGGAATGTGATGGTTATGGAAGAACTTATATTAGTGTCATAGATAAGACATTGGGGACTGCCCACTTGTCTAAAGTATTAGGCTAGTCATGCTTGATTGAGACAAGTCTTCAATTCTCGAGCAGACTTGTCATGGCTAACCGGTATTTTGGTTCGTGGTTGGACCTTGATATAGACCACGGGTGTTGGGACAGTTCGAGTGTAAGTTTGGTCAACGGAATCTTAAGGTCTTATTATATGAGCATGTACTGAATACAGGAAAGGACCCCCTTAGGGTCCCATTACGTGAAAGCGTGTTACTGATTGTTATTAAATACAGGAGAGGGCTCTGTGTTTCTAATGGTCGACTCTTACTTTCAAACTGACAATAAGACAGTGACATAGATATTGAGATATAGAGACTTATACGATTAGTGACATGGACTTGCATCGATTTACTGATCTAATACTCATGCTATAATGTTTACCTGTGCATGCTATTTCATGCTCATGTCTTTAACTTATGTATGCTACTTCATATTTATTATTATTGCACATATTATATATTACTACTGATTATGCATGCTTAGAGCGAGAAGTGGACTTAGCTTGAATCAGGACCAACCTTACTTAAGGAGACATTGTGGACATTTAGATCAGCGACATCAGTGCTATCTTTTCTTTTGACTCTACCTGGTTAGTTATTTCATTTGAAGTTACAGCCTTGTATCCATTTTGCACTCTGATTCTTTTACATGTGATAGATGTAGTGACTGTATTTTCTCTTTAATAGTGTCATGATTACTGCTTACCATATACTGCTAGAACCCGAAATATGACTACGGCAAGATATTTTCTTAACCGTAAGAGCATGGCAAGCCTAGTAACCCCTCGTGTCCCGTATTTTGGAAAGCGGGACGTGACATTTATGTATACATAAAAAGAAAACCAAGATTTATTTACAATATTTTTGAAAAAGAATTGTTTTTAATAAAAAACTATACAATTTATTTATGTTCTATCATCTATAATCTAATTATTCCTACACTTATCCTCATTTATATTTATTGTACTCTTAAATACAAATTCATTTTATTTTACACTTAGGTTATGATTAAACTAAATTTTTATTTTTAAATTTTTTAAAATTAAAGATAAACTTTAATATTATTAGTTTATTTGAATTATTTAGTTTACATATTTTGCTATATCTATAATGTATTCAAAAATCATGTTTTATTTATCTAAACAAACTCATATGTTATATAAACACCCATCGTCTCTGTGTTTTATTTTTCTTATGATCAATAATGATTTCTTTCTAATTCCACATGATTATTTATTTATATATATTTTTATTATTGAAAAGTTTTCATATGTTTCTTAGAAAAGATTCTGTATTTAATTTACCTTTTCTTATTTTATAATTTTTTTTCAAATGATATGAAGGTGGTTGCTGCACGGGCTGAGCAGGTGTAAATCCCCAATTCCTTGAATATTTCCGTATTTTTTTCATAAATATTTTCTGATTTTTTCCTTTATTTTATTTTATTTTATTTTTCCTAACTAATTTAAACCATAACTTCTAAACCTCAATTAAACACTAATTAGACCCTAACCCAAACCCAAGCCCCGGCCCAAGACAAACACCCAACCCGGCCCATCATCTTCTTTCACTTCTTCCTCTTCCCCCACGAGCTCCTGCCCTCGTGACCCCCATCCCTCGCAACTGTCGCATGACTCGTTCTCCCCACAACCTAGCCTCGCCTCCAACGATCTTCCCGAGATCCTCTTGCCTACCCGCCACAAAACCTCAACATCTCTCTCTATCCCTTTCTCTAACTCCATCTCTCTTTCTCCCATTCTTATCCTCTATATATATCCACTCTCACTCTCTCCAAAACCTACCGCCAGCTCAATCCCGCTGCCACCACCGACCTTTCCTCATCAAAAACATTACCACCACTGACCTCCACCACAACCCTCCCAACGAACCCACAACCCTTCCATCTACAACACCACCATCTCACCTTGCTATCACCGAGCTCCACAGCCGACGACCACGAGCTCCTCTGTAACCCCCTTCACCCCCGACGAGACCCCCTTCACCCTCGAAGAGACCACGCTGCCACCACCGTCAACTTCCACCGGCCTCCTTCTAACCGTTGACCACCTCTGCACTCTGCCGCCACTGCACTGCCTCCGACCGAGCCCCTCATCGCCGACCACGCCATCGACCTCCCTGCACCACTCCAACCAACGGCTGAGCCCAAGCTTGTTGTCACTGCCCATGATTGTGTCATGCTCATGCCCGTTCCGCGCTCTTCGTTGTTGTCGTGCCACTGTCACTAAAAGCAAGTGAACACATTCACTCGTTTTCATGCTATAGTGTATAAATATAACACTTTTTAATATTAACTGAACCGAAAACGTAACCTTAGTGTAAATCACCCATTAATGTTGCGGAACACGTAACCAACGAACTTTATACATGATAATGAACACAATATTGAAAATTGACACCAATCGGATAATTTTTGACCACAAATTTGATATCCCCAAGTCGGGTATTGAAACAGACTAAAATGGCTCTCTTTAGGCCAATCATCATCTTTATGCATTTGATGGCGGTACCACTGATACCTGTATTTTTTTTAGTGATAAATAGCGACATGTTAAAGTTTCGTAACAAAAGAACGCAATTTCACACATGAAGTGACGCCCCTAGCATCTATACTGAAACTCGCATTTTTTCGAACACTTGACATCGTTAAATTCATAATTAATTCTAGATAATTCCAATCATAGTGTGCTTGGGTTCATTGCGAATTGTACTGTATAATTTTTAACATGATGTATAGGTTTACAATTAAATATATCTTTTGAACATTGAAAACAGATAACTTACCTGACTTTTGACTGCAGTCTAGAGCAGAAATTCACCACTTAACATGTCTTTATACACCTGAAACCTTGTTGTTTAATTGTGATAGTGTGTGGAGTCATTTATCATTGTGTAGAAAATTGTTTTAGCTTTCCAATGGTACTCGTTTCACTAAATTCCGATATAATTTGGTATTTTAAAACATATTTTAAATGGATGACATATATGGCAGATTTATGCAATTTCAGTTTACACACTTCATCAGTAAATTGATCATAACTCCTAAAATAAGACAACTATTGTTGATCCTTCTTCAGCAATGTAGAGTTAACTCATAACCCTACAAATAGTTGAATTGTAATGTCGCCTAACTGTGATCCCAACAGGGAGTAAAACGTGTTACGAAACGGACTTTCTGTTCAGAAACTGGACTTCCAGCAGTGAACGCTTAAAACGGAATGACCGTAACTCGCAAACCTAAAACCCGATTGACCTAAAACTAATTTTTTTGGATTTCTATTTAAGTTTACTTTATACCCCAATTGTATCATTTTGCCTAATTACGATCGTACGATTTAATATGATTTTCTGAACTTATAAAGCACGTAGTTGTTCATATTGTACATGACTTGATTAGTGCATAACTCATATACTTACCCGATCGTGATACCTTTAGTGATAGCGAGCGCTCTTATTGATTCTTAGTGATTATTGCATTGTCGAACGTGAGTGGTATCAGATTAGTTTTTTCAAGTACGCACGTAAAAAGCGAGTGATTCGTGAAAATGAACAGTGCAGTCAAAAGTGAATAAAACAGTATTATTGATGCGTGCTTGTACACAACCAGCCCCATACATATAGTTATTGAAACCTGGAGAAAAGGAAAAATCGAAGTGGAATGGAACTTATATTTAACGAGGTTTAGCGATTTGGAGGATGATCATTTGAACAGCGACTCTTATATATACTTTACATTATGGACTTAGCGGTTCGGCTGACAGGGTTATGTCCCGGGCAACAGCGGATCGTAGTCTCGGGTATGCACGAGATCCTCGTTAAACATGATCACTCTTTTTTGTAAGTGTATGGTGCTCCTTACCGTGTCTTCTATGGCTTTGCGGAATTAAAAACTTTAAAATCTTGAGCAAAATACACTTGAAACCCTAGAATACAAGGCCAAACACTAAACTGAACCAACACTAACTAGAGATTTAACTACTAGGTTAGTTTAAGAACTTTTTTAGACGATCCTTCAGGTCTTGAAAGGTTCACTCCTCAAGCTCCTAGGTATTCGGGTCGAGCTCTCGAAGTCGAACTTCCCACGTCAAAGACGATCCACCCAAAGATACCGCTTCAAGCGATAGCTTCAACCGAAACAACTAAAGATTGAGTCTTGCTAGGAAAAAATTCTTAGGAGGGTGTAGTTTATAAAACAAGATGCTCTTTTTTAATACTCAAAACTCAAGAAGAGAAAATGAGGAAGAAGATGAAGAGCATGGCAACTCAAGAAATATCACAACCATGATGAAAAACTATATCATCTAAAAATATCACACACCCTCGCTCACTTATCTCTTCATGCTAGAAATAAAGAGGTGGGTGGGCTAGTGACTCACTAGGGTAAGTCACAAAAGTCCACACACTTCTACATTCAACCATGAAGAAAAGAGAAAGAGAGTGTAGCCACCTTATCTAGGTATTCATATACAAACACTTATATGAATATAAATGCATGTATATAAACAAGTATACCCTAAACCCGTATTTATAATAAATACTTATACCGTATTTCTACCGAAATACGAATGCCATATTTGTACCAAAAATACAAAATATGAGTATTCATATTTAGAAAGAAATACATGTATTTGTATCAAAACACAAATACCCATATTTATACAAATACACGTATTCATATAAATACCGTATTTGTGTTAAAATACAAATACCCAAAAGAGAGCAATATAATACTAGTATCAAAATTGGCTGTCTTTCAAACCTGCTAGTACTACTAAACCACCCTATTAAAGCCCGTGTATAAATACACATGTTCAATCGAACATCCGAGCGTACCGAAATACGCAAACTACACCGTTTCACCTGAACCGGGAAATCTCTTTGTGGGACTCTAAAGACTCGACAATACGCTGGCGGTGAGTTTAACCACAAGCACGTCAGTGGCACTAACTGTACGTAATGGCTACCCAGGTATCTGTCGAAAGAAATATAGACAAGATAACTCTTCCGAAAACCCTACTGAACTTATAGGTGACATTCTTTGTACAGTCCGTTTGTCAAATAGTATCGCATATCAGGCCTAGAAGTGGTAAACGTCATACCCCTAATAGCGCGACAAGTCGTGTCGGTGTGGAGACCAATAAAACCTGAAAAACTACTTGTGTACCTACCAGTAAATCTCACTTGCCTTGACCAGGGACCTTTAGTATTGGTCAACCGTACACAGCGCAATATCAACTCCCAATACCGGAAAAGACGAATCCTTTCTATCACTTACTACCTCCAAGTGCTTCAAGACTGCACCCAACTACTACCTATTTGCACAACTCATTAGAGCCGTGGTGGGGTAGTAATTTAAGTATAGTGGGAACACACTCAAGACGAATAGTGATGTCAAATCAACGATCTAACCGGTACTCATGCCACTGGAGAACTACTATCCGATGATAGATATAATACCAACCAGCAGTTCCCAATGAGTCCGTCCAGTATAACTCATAACCCAATGAGCACATGTATACTATCTTCGGTACCGTACATCAATGGCTGCGGGATAGGCCATCTTCCCTGACGGGGCTAACAGGCGTAAACACTAGTCTACTCTAGAGTATCGATGCCCTATCTCAATAATCCTACGACTAGGGAAAACTTTAAGGATGCGCTTATAAACTACCCAGCCCCAACTAGTGTGGCTGTCATCACAACGCTGGTAGTCAAGCAAGATCTTACGGGTTCTATCAACATGTATTAGCAATATGTTAAAAGAAACATATACACATGCTAAGATAGACTCAAATCATATAGCAAACTATCATATTGAACAAGACTGTTATATATCTGTATATATCCCAAGGTTCCAAAATGTTATATACAATTCAGTACTATACAATACTGGCCTCTAGAGTATATTTCACTAACAATCTCCCACTTGTACTAAGGTCATGTATTGGCATATCGCAAACCTACCATCTCGAATAGCATCTCGAACTCCATCTGAAAGATGGCCTTTGTGAGTGGATCTACCGTGTTGTTCTCCATGTCTACTCTCCGCACCTCGATCTCCAGGCCATCCACGATCTCCCTGATCAGATGATACTGCCTCAAGATATGTCTAGATCTCTGATGGGACATTGGTTCCTTTACTAAAGCTATAGCCCCGTTGTTGTCATAATAAAAAGGCATTGGGTCAATAATGGACGGAACCACCTGAAGTTCTGTAATGAACTTCCTCATCCAGACTACCTCTTTTGTGGCGTCACATACAGCGATATACTCTTCCTCTATCGTCGAGTCAGCAACGGTGTCCTTTTTGGAGCTCTTCCAATATATCTCCCTTCCATTGAGGGTGAAGACATAACCCGACATGTATTTGGAGTCATCCTTGTTACTCTAGAAACTGGAGTCAGCGAAGGCCTTGATCTGGAGGTCTTTATTGCCGTATACCAAGAACATCTCCTTAGTCCTTCTCAGATACTTGAGAATGTTCTTATCTGCTATCCAGTGTTTCTCCCCTGGGTTTGACTGATACCTGCTTACCACACTCAGTGCGTAAGCAACATCTGGTCTGATACATAATATCGCATACATTATATATCCTACCGCCGAAGCGTAGGGTATAATACTCATGCGATCCCTTACTAAATCGGTCTTGGGAGACATCTCTTTAAAGAGGGTGATTCCATGACAAGCGGATAGATTGCCACGCTTGGAATATTCCATACTAAATCTTTTCTGTATGGTGTGGTACCTGGACTGTGAAAGTCCCAACATTCTTTTAGATCTATCACGATAGATCTTAATCCTTCGAATGCAGGAGGTATCACCCAGGTCTTTCATGGAAAACTTCTGTGACAAGAATCTTTTGACTTATTGTAACATAGGAATTTCATTTCCTATCAAGAGAATATCATCCACGTACAAGACGAAGAATACCACAGTTCTCGGTAAATGCATGGTTCATCTGCATTTTTTATAAAGTCAAATTCTTTGACTGTCTCATCATAGCAAATGTTCTAACTCCGCGATGTCTGCTTTTATTTATAAATGGATTTATACAACTTACACACTCTTCCGCTTCTAGCACTTTTTAAGAAGCTCTCTGGCCGATCCATATAAACACACTCTTCCAAATTTCCATTCAGAAAAACGGTCTTTATGTCCATCTGCCAAATTTCATAATCATGGAAAGTAGCAATGGCAAGTAAGATCCGAATGGATTTAAGTATAGCCACTGGAGAAAATGTTTCATCATAGTCTAAGCCAGATCTTTGACAAAAACCTTTTCCTACAAGTCTAGTTTGATTGGTTTCAACATGTCCATCTGCACAAATCTTCTTTCTGAAGATCCATTTGCAGCCTACGAGTTTTACCCCTTGAGGTGCAATGTCCAAAGTCTAAACTTTGTTGGTGTACATGGATTCCATCTCGGACCTCATTGCATCCTGCCACTTTACTAAGTCTCAGCTCGTAATGGCCTGCTGAAAACTAGTTGGCCTATCATCATCGATGATGCAATCCTCTCTATCCCCGTTTATGAGAAAACCGTAGTATCTCTCGGACGGATGAGACTGCCTACTAGATCTGTGGAGCGGCACAGGGATGTCCGTTTCTCTTGAAACTTCAGGTTCCACTAAGTTTTCAGTAATAGATTGTGATTCTGGAATTTCTTCCAGTTCAATTGCGCTCCCACTTATTTCTTTTTCAAGAAATTGAGTCTCCAGAAAGTGGGTATGCCGAGAAACAATAACCGTTTGTTCCTCTGTGTAATAGAAAAAATACCCCCTGGAATTTCTTAGGTATCCCAAAAACTTACACAGTATTAATCGTGCCCTTAGTTTGTCAGCATGCTTCTTTTTGACAAAAGCTGGATATCCCCATATTTTAAGATACTTAAAATAAGGTTTCTTCCCACTCCACATTTCATATGGAATGGTAGGCACTGACTTAGTCGGAACTTTGTTCAAAAGATATGCAGCAGATTCCAGTGCATAACCCCAGAAGGATCGCGGTAACTCAGCATTACTCATCATGGAACATAATCTGGTAAGATGCAGTTCCGCCTTTCCGATACACCATTGTGTTGAGGTGTGTATGGAGGAGTAAGCTAAGAGAGAATTACATTATCTTTTAAATATCCCATAAACTCGGCACTTAAGTATTCACCACCTCGATTAGATCGAAGTGTCTTTATACATTTTCCGATTTGTTTTTCTACTTCATTCTTGTACTCCTGAAATTTCTCGAAGGCCTTGGAATTCTATTTCATCAAGAATACATGTCCAAACCTTGAGAAATCATCCGTAAAAATAATAAAGTAGGAATAACCACTTCTTACATGTGTATACATTAGGCCACACACGTCCGTGTGTATGAGTCCCAAGAGCTCGGTGGCTCTTACTCTGTGTCCAGTGAACGAAGTCTTTGTCATCTTTCCTTTAAGACATGATTAACAAGTTATATAAGACAGATATTCTAACGGATCCAAATATCACTCTTTATGTAACTTCGTCAACCGTGTATCATTGATATGACCTAGTTTACAATACCATAAAAAAAGCTTGATTTAATTCTGGAGTCTTTCTTTTAAGTATGTTCTGGACATTGAAAACTTGATGTTGATTTAATACGTATATACCGTTGTCTAGTGTATAAGACCTAATCAAACCATGATTAAAGTGAATATTTACAATATCGCTTACACATGTAAAATCATAATCTTCTTTAGATAGTAAAAATACAGAGATGATATTACATGTCAAACTTGGTACATAAAAACAGTTACACAAAACCAAAATGTTTCCACTTGTCAATCCTAGGTGATATTTCCCTACGGAAACAACATCCACACTCGCTCCGTTAGCAACCCTGAAGGTCATATCACCTGCCTTCAAAACTTTACGGTTTCTCAGTTCCTGCAATGAATTACAGATATGAGATCCTGAACCGGTATCTAATACCCAAGAAGTAGAGTTGATTGAAAGACAGTTTTCAATCATAAACACACCTGAAACCGAATCCACAATTTACTTCGAATCCTGGTTCCTGGCTTTCCAAGCCCTGCAGTCCTTCATCCAATGACCTTTCTTACAACAATATAAGCATTCCTCTTTAGCTACTGTTGGCCCCCCAACTTTTGCCTTGCCCTTCCCTATACTTACCGACACTGCCTTTCAGTTTGGTGGGGGCCGTCTTCTTTTTCCCCTTGGCTTTCGCCTTGGATCTAGAGAAAGAAGTTTCCCCAACAAGTAGAGTGGGTGTCTTCCTGGATTTCTTCAGAGTGCCCTCTACACTCCTCAACATGTTTATGAGCTCTGGAAGTATAATTTCCTTATCTTATATACTGAAATTCAATATAAACTGGGCATAGGTAGATGGGGGACTGTAGGTCTGTGTACAACTCGTTCTTCAACGTGGTCTCAAGGTCCGCGAGCTCTTCAATATAGCTGATCATCTTAAAGACATGGCCCCTTACAGTTGACCCGATAGCTAACCTTGCTTGAAACAATTTCTTCGAGGTCTCGTATCTTGCAATACGAGATTGCTCTCTATATAAATCTTTGGTATAGAGGAATATGGAAGCAAGGTCCATATTCTCGTGCCACCTGTAGTGTTCATTATCTATAGAGGCTAGCACGAGGCACTTGACTTTCGCACTGTTTATATCCCATGTCTTACGGATCTCAATGTCCGTAGTGGTGGATTCTGGACCTGAAAAGGTGGAGGCTTTAGTAGTAAGGAGATAGCCCAGCTTATCATAAGTAATGGCCATCTGGACATTCCTTAGCCAATCATTATAGTTTGGCCACATCAATATATTTTTATCTAATAGTAACTTAAGCTCGGTCATCTTAGTCGCTGCAATTAGGAGAGGGAGAGAAGAAACACTCAGTATGATACTCTTGCAAGTTTAGATTGGTTTTTAGTTTATCTAAACAGGATGGCTCCCATTGTTTTCTCGAATCTTCCTTCAAACCATAAAAGAAGAATTAGTCAGGATTAATCGCACCCTACAATTCTTGCTTTAACTTTTCATCCAGGCTAGTGTCGGTATTTCGAGAGAGGTTTTATAACGCTTTCGCCAAATTTCTTAATTAAATAACCTCTTTTCCCTTGAGGCGTAGCCCCGCTAACATTTTTGTAGACACCTACTTGGTTTATAGCATTGATCGTAAAGTGAAAAACTCTCCCGAAAAATAATAATAATTACTCACAGTGGGATCAGGATCCAACTATCACTGTGTGAGAACTTTTATGGAATCCTCCAAAATCATCACAATTCAGATGGTATGCAAAACTAGCAAGTTTCCTTTTCCTTTGAAACACCCGATGTGGATTTTTGCCCCAGGTGCTTATGACCTTGACGAAGGCCAAAATATCATAAAACGCAAGTCAAGTTCTACCCATCATTGTCCAGGCTAATCTAGACCCATACGTACAAACCCTTGACGAAGGCCAAAATAGCTGTACGCCTGTCCAAGATTAACGCATCTATCTATACTACAGATGAATACCCAATAGCTGCTAATCACCATACCTTGGCGAAAGTCAAAATACATACCTTGAATACTAGTGGATACCCATCCGAAATGACGGAGGGCTACAGCTGGTTTTGGTGAAAACCGTGAACGTAATGAACTTGATATAGTCGAAGGAACCTGATAGCTTTTAAAAGGGGTAGTTTAGGCTCCGCATTTAAAAGTTGTTTTTAAAGAAAACCTAGTAGATTTTAAATTGTTCCAACAATTTAAGCTTTTGGTTTGTTTTCTTTGCACTAATCAAAATTAATGCGGTCCTATCATTTAACCCTATCATTATAGAAAGAAACGAAAAAAGAATGTATACTTATGCCATCCGCATTCACCACCGGGCCCCGTCATGCACCGTTAGGTTACTTAACTAACGGCTGAGCGGGGGCTGGACTAGCGCGGGTGCAAAACATAAGCAACGTTTATTATATATAATATATATATAGTCATTCGTCTCACGCAATAATAGTCATCACAGGCAATACAAATGAATATATTGAATATACTAGGATTTCCGTGTTTCGTTTTAGCCTCTAACGAAAAACGGATTCCACGGTTGTGATGAATAGCCAAACCCTCACCCTAGACCCCTACAGGTGCGACAAACTGCCCGCCAAATCCCCAAAGTGAAGCAACCTCCCTCAATGAAATGGGTAGGCCACTCGGCACTTTAAAAACCCGGTAGTTTGTGCACCCCACCTTGGGTCTATCCTAGGTGCAGAAAAATAAATGAATAATACAACGGAGGCTACAACCTCAACCCGGATGTACCCCACAAAAGAATATTATATCACTTTATGAATACATGAATGAAAGAAAAGAACACCCTTCTCACATCCCCCAACTATTCAATCACGACGATCCAATACTTCATATCCATAAACCGCAATAACAAGATACTAGATATGTGCATCCCCTACTAATCGACGTATAGCAATTAGTCGAAATTTAGGAACACATATACAAACACAAAGCGAATAAACGGTACTAAAATCTCGACTTCGAAACATTCCGTAAAGCCCGAATACAAAGATAACACTATAGGAAATCTGGAAAAAAAATTGCGTATCACAAAAATCCTAATTCTAAGTGACCAAACCATTGCACGAAACACGACACCCAACTCCACAGTACGGCCGCAATTTGCGGTAGAAAAGAATAAATTTGCGGACAGTTTTTAAAATTAAGGGCTCGTATTTCTATGATGGTATTCTATTAGTATATAGGTCTCTCTGCAATAGGCAAAATAATTTTCAGAGACCAAAAAATTTTTGATAGAAACTTAGAGTTAGGTTTTTCGATTACGAAACTATCGGTTTTGATACTTTAAATCTTGACTACTCCACTAGTTAACTGTTTGGGTAGGCTTTGATACCAGTGTAAGGGTATGGTGCTCCTTATCGTGACTTCTATAGCTTTGCAGAATCAAAAACTTTAAAATCCTGAGCACAATACACTTGAAACCCTAGAATACATGCCCAAATACTAAACTAAACCAACACTAACTAGAGATTTAACTACTAGGTTAGTATAACTAGCTTTGTAGATGGTCATTCGGGTCTTGAAAGGTTCACTTCTCAAGGTCTTAGGTGTTGATGATGAGATTTACTGGTAAGTGTTATCAATAGTTTCTTGACCCATTATGAACCTCATATCGGCATGACTTATCAAGTTATTGGGGTCTGACGATTAGCACCCCAGACTCGATATGCGACATATCAGACGAAGAGACCGGACTGTACGGTAGTGTTACTTACTGGATTCACGGGAGTATAGACAAGCTTGCTTGTTGATCTTCTGATCACTCAATACCTGGGTAGCCGTTATGTCTAACTAGTACCGCTGACGGCTTGTGGGTGATTGATATGATCATCACATACTGCCGGCGTATTGATGAGTCTTTAGAGTCCTACACAGAGCTTTCCTAGCTCAAGCGAAATGAAGTAGGGCACATATGTGATATGTGTGGGACCGAGATTAATACGTGTATGTGATACCGTATTCTAATCTCGTGATATATATCAGTCGGTTATATGAGATATTGCCGGGTTATTAAATCAAGTGTTGATTCGATAAGTTGATATATGATATTAGTCGGTTGTATGTGATATAACCGGATTATTAAATCAAGTGTTGATTTAATAATTTAATATATATTTATATATTTGATATATTAATATATATTAACTAATATTAGCTCACTTAATAATTTCTTTTCTACAAATACATATAAATATATATGAGATATATGTTAATATGTTTATTTTTGTGTCATGCTAGATGATACATTGGACATGGGTATATAAGACTCATACCAAACTAAAGATAATTTGGGTGATTAATAATGAAGGGATAAATCAAAATTAGGTGGAAAATGTCATGGCTTAAGATGCTTGTGGAAGCATGTAGAAGTCTTGACTTAGTCCACTAATTTTGTTTTACTTTAGATATTTATTAACCCAACCATTATTTTTAGCCATGGTTAAGTCTCTACAAATATGATTTGAGATTTTTTCTCACTCAATGGTTGATCACTTGTTCATCTTCTTCATCTATTTCTGTCACGCCCCGCTTCCCAATATACAGGCAGAGAACGTAACGAGACCGCTACGTATTTACTCTGAAATAAATACGCTAAGCGTATCTAAGTAATATAAATAAAAAATGCACAAGAGACAAAGACAGTAGGTATAACTGAACAACAACTTTATATATTCACATTCTTTTGTACAATGCATTGAAAAGCAAATATATGGGATAAAGCAATGCTTAAACAATGGCATAACAGAAATGAAAAGTACTAAAATGAAATGTGTACAATGAAGCTAGAGCTCTAGGTCATAGGCAGGCTGATCCAAGTCCTCATTGGTAGGCTCGATCTCTGGAAGGTCCGAAACACCTGATGACATTCAAAGAAGAAGAAAGAGAATGTCGTCAGCGAACAAATCGCTCGGTAAGTCCCAAAGATAAAGGAAGAGTAGAATAGACAGAGAGAGTAGTTTTTAAAGTTGTATTATATTATATACTGTTGTATTTAGTGTTAACGCGTATACTATTGTATTTAGTGTTAACGCTGTTATTTGTAGCTTGGTACAGAAGAATGCCAGTGTATACGAGAGGAGTCTCTATATGCCAGAGACTAGAGGAAAGTGTAGTACAAGGAACCGTTTATGCCACGGTACAACAGCAACGGAAATACAGGTTATGTGTCTTAAATCTTACAGTCTCGTGCCACTTCTAACACCTTCCATACCAATCTACCCCTTAAAAACCCCGCGATGTCTTGATTGCATTGTTGTATTGTATTGTAAATTGTATTGTATTATATAGATGGATTGTAAATGTGTGGTTTGTATTGTTGTGTAAATGTAAATGGAAGACTTGTATTGTCTTGTAATATAGATTGTATAATTGGATGACTTGCCAAAACCATGATGTTAGTAAATGGATGTAACTGGAGAATCATGTAGATGGAAGTATATCCATGGTTCGGTTCAGTCAATACAGATTGAATAGATTGAATATATGTATTCATGGATTCATATTGGATTGTAAATTGTAGATTGTACTTGAATCATATTCAAGTCTAAAAAGAAATCAATATTAAAAATAATGTGGGGGTTGGATTTGAACTCTGGTGCTTTAGTTCAGCAGTGCAAGGTATTACCAATGAGCTACAAGCTCCTTCTTGCTATTAAAAAGCAAAACAATTATTTATAGTACTCACAGTAAATGCAAATACCCCAAGTATACATTAACTTTTAAACAAATTTTTGTACACTAAAATTGGAGTTGTTACACTTTCTTTGCTCTCTAGCTTTTGAGTGAGGTGAAAAAGAAAGAGAGAAAATTAATTCTAAAGTGAGCAAAATTCCTACTTCATCAATATATACCAAACTAGCCATTTAGTATAGGTTGTTTACTTCACTAACTCCTCAATTAGTGAAGAGTTAGCTTGAGTTAGAGATTCTTCGACGTAGATCATCTTCGGCCCCGAAGATCCTTAAGCAAGCTTGTTCCTTTCGCCTAGTGGAGTCTAAGAAGAGTTCGAGGTACCGCTACTTGGAGCGAAGGGACTACTACACGGAGCTTTAGAAGTGAAGGACCGGTCTACAAAATTTGTATTCCTTCTTCACTTAGTGTAAAGTTGTTTATATGCTTTAAAACCCCTAATTCTCTAGTTAGATCCTTGGTTTGGATTGCTTAGCACTCTAGATTTTTTGAAATTGAATACTCGATGCTTGCCGAATCCTAGCGAGGGTGCTAAGCGAACCCAACAGTGGTATCAGAGCCAACCTAGAGTATTAGGAGTGTCCTAGACGACGTTAAAGTGTTCGATCGAACATCGAACCCCAAACTTTTCCCACTCTCTAGAAATTTTTCCAGATGTTGGATTTTTCCATATTAAAAATATGCAGAAAATTGTGTAGGGTTTTCTATGGATCCCCAAGAAAAACGATGACCCAACTCGACCAAACGGCCGCGCAACCGCGGCCAAACCATAGGTTTAGTCATGGTTCCGCGGCGCCGTTGGTGAGGCAGGGAACGTGGCTTCTTGTGCTGATCTGTATGTACTTGTGCATATCTGGGTATTTTTAAGTGTGACTCAAGTGTTGAGATCTTTGGGAATTTTGGGAGTTTGATAAATCGATCGAAATGTTTAATATCGTCTAAATATCTATGATTTATGATACAATATTTGGAATCCACAATAATAAGTTTTGTGAAAACTAATTGGTACTTTGCAAATCTACCAATTTAGTCTCTTTTGATCGGTTTGCCACGGGGTTTTGATTCGGATCAAAACTCCGTCGCAATCTCGTATAGTACGCGAACGTTCGCCGGGTAACACTATTGGATAGACACGCCCCATAACCCCGACCAAGTGACTGTATGAGAACCCCGTAGCCAAAAGCATCTGTTCGGGTGTCACAGCCGCGGTGTTCCGCCTAAGTGCGCTTCGTCGACGACATCGAAGGTGCGGCCGTCTACTAATGTTTCCAATGAGCATTCGACCATTTGTTGGGAATCTTGTTGAATTGCCCGAATGGATATTGAAAAGTGTTTTCAATTTGAGACTAAAATGCCGGGTTTATAACGTTAGACATGAAATTCGGAATATGTGATATTTCGGGTGTATGATGTCTAAGGAATTTACCTGGTTAGGCATGAAATCCAAAGTATGTGATATTTCGGGTTTATAATGTCTAAGGTGGTTGTGGATTCCAATTATTATAGTTTTCTTTTTCTTTTCTCCGACCGTAAATGTAATATGTAGCGTATCGCTGGTTTCGTTGCTATACGTCAACGATAATTAGGATACGCATATTTACTTACGTTGATGACATGTGATGTTATGTGTTGCTGTGATATGTTATATTGGATCATCGTGTTTGAATAACCGGGGGGTTTTGCGTGAGATGAGAGTTTTTCATTTTCACTCATGTAAAAATTTGTATGTAATATTCTTTTATTGGGATACTTTCGGGTTGAGGATGATGTCACCATTGATGTATATTATTTACATTTCCGCATTAGGATAAACCCAAGGCGAGGAGTATAAGTAACCGGGTTCTAGAGTCCAGTGGGAGGCCATCTCGAGGAGTCGAGACCGGGTCTCCTAACTCTAGAACTGGTAGGGTTGCTTGCCGTTCTCGTAGGGGTCTAGTGATGTGGGTTTAGCTATTTATCACGACCGTGGAATCTGTGTTTTTTACTGGCTTGATTTAAAACACAGACCTCCTACTATATCCTATATTTCATATGTTGACTTCTGCTGCAATGTTCTGTGATGAGATCATATAACTGCGTGAGACAAATGCTTTATATTATATATATGATATATAATAAACGTTGCTTATGTTTTGCATCCACGCTAGTCTTGTCCCCGCTCTACCGTTAGTTAACTAACCTAACGGTGCATGACAGGACCTCGTGGCGAATGTAGATGGCATAAGCATACGTTGTATTTTCGTTTCTTTATCTGTGATGCTTAGGAAGTATAAATGATGGGACTTAATTAATGAGATTAATGAAAAGGAAAGAAACCTAATGATGTTGTAGAATCAAATTTTCAAAAAGGTAACTCTAGTTCTTGCTATGCATAGTGTTATTCCTTGATGAATATCCAGCACCTCATTCGATGAGGAAAGAGCCTATATCCCTTCACCGGGAGTGGCCTCTTTAGCAAAAGCTAGCAGATGCTACACCCACTCGGTTTATTTTGAAAAACTCGATTTTAAAAGCGGAGCTTAAACCACTCATTTTCAAATAAATCGATTCTACAACTATATCAAGTTCATTAAGCAAAAGGTTTTCTTAAAAACCTATCATGGCCCTCCGTCATTTCAGATAAGAACTATTTATTATTCGTGCTTCATTTGTTGACCTTGTCAAGGCGTAGTGTGCAGTAGCTGATTAGTGCTTATCTGCAACGCATATGATGTGATTGGATTAGGGTAGTCGTACAGCCTTGTTGACCTTGTCAAAGATCGTGCGGGTGGATTTAATTCAATCACGAAATGAACGGGTTGAACTTGATTTGCGGTTTATGGTTTGTTGACCTTGTTAAGGTCATAAAGCGCTTGGGGCAAAACATTATTGGGAATTTCAAGTGTTGAAATTTGCAATGAGATTGCATACCTTCTATGAGATAGTTGAATTCCGATACCCACTGCGAGTAAGAGTAACTCCTGGGAGAGTTTTTCACTTTATAATTAGCTTATTAAGTAGGTGTCTAAAAAAGGTGTTAAAAGGGTTACGCCCCTGCGGAAACAAGGTTATTTAATTAGTTCCATGCGAAAGCATGGGGAGACCCACTTAGAGTACCAATACCTGCCTGGCTGAACGATTGGCGAACTTGTAGGGTGTGATTAATCCCGGCTAGTATTACCTTTTAGGGTTTGAAGGAATATTTGATAAAAAAAAGTGGGAGCCATCCTGATTAGATAAAATAATAACCAATCTAATTTTGCAAGAACACACGCTAAAGTGTTTTCTTCTCTCTCTCTCCAGGTAGCGACCATGACACACTTTAATCAAGATAATAATATAGATGTATTGACCGAACCCGTTTGTTATACTGAGCTGGAGAACGTTGGTTCCACTCTACCTTATAATTGTTATAAGTCTGAGCAGGAAATAGGAGAATATCCGGATTCCCACGCGATCCGAACGAGAAATGAGCATGTTGATGCATCTTCTTCGGGTGTGTTCGTTACTGAGAATTGTTTCTCAGTTTGCTCTACGTCTTGGGTATTAGATACTGGATCAGGATCTCACATTTGTAATATGTTACATGGGCTAAAGAAAGGTTGAGAACTAGGAATAGGTGATCATTCTCTCAAAGTAGGGAATGATGCAATGGTTGCAGCCAAAACAGTTGGCGAATATCACCTAGTATTACCTGAAGGTAATACATTGATTCTTGAACGACTGCTATTATGTACCATCTATGATATGCAATTTAATATCGATTTCTTTATTAGATAAAGAAGAATATAGCTTTGTAGTAGAGGAAAATGTAATGAACATTTTCCTAAATCAAATGTTGATTGGGTTTAGTATGTTATGTAACGTTTATACGTTCTAAATCAAAATTCAATTCTTAACGTACAGAACACACACAAGAGGAAAAGTTCAGAAATGAACGAATCCTTCTTGTGGCATTGTAGATTAGGTCATACCAATGCGACACGACTAGCTAAGTTACATAAAGATGGATATTTAAATCAGTTTGAATTTACATCTTATGAAATTTGCCAGTCATGTCTCATAAGCAAAATGACCAAAATTCCGTTTACTGGACACAGAGAAAGAGCTACTGAACTCTTAGGACTGATACATAGTTATGCATGCCCATGTCTACACATGCCAGGAATGGTTCCTCGTACTTTCTCACGTTCAACGATGATCTCTCAAGATTAGGACATGTGTTCCTGTTGAAACACAAGTCTGAAGCTTTTGAGAAATTCAGGGAATATAAGTGCGAAGTAGAGAACCAAATGGGTAAAAGTATGATAATCCTTAGATCTGATCGGGGAGGAGAACATAAGCATGAAGTTCCTGGATTATTTTAAAAAAAATGGGATTCTCTCTCAGCTTACTCCTCCGTATACACCACAGCACAACGGTATATCGGAGCGGAGGAATCGCACCCTATTAGATATGGTGCGTTCTATGATGAGTAATGCTGAGTTGCCTATTTCTTTTTGAGGTTATGCGCTTGAGAAGCCGCATACCTATTGAATAGAGTTCCGACCAAATCAATGCCTACCACTTCATATGAGATATGGAATGGGAAAAGATCATCTCTTAAACGAGTTAAGATATGGGGTTGTCCGGCCTATGTTAAAAAGAAAAATCCGAACAAGCTTGAGGTAAGGTCAGTTCTGTGCAAGTTTGTAGGATATCCCAAGCATTAGCAAAGGTATGTCTTCTACCACACTGAGGAAAAAAGGTGTTTGTTTCTCGGAATGCCACCTTTTTAGAAAAGGAATTTCTTGTGAGAGAAATTAGTGGTCATGAGGTAGAACTGGAAAAAGTTCCAGCTACACAAACTACGACTGATGATTTGGTAGAACCGGAGGATTTGGTAGTTCCCGACGAACCTCAGCCACTCCGCAGATCTAGTAGGGTTCCTCATCCACTTGAAACATACTACGGTTTTATCGGAGACGGTGGGAGCGAGGATTGCATCATGGATGATGATGACCCAACTAGTTTCGAGCAGGCCATCACGAGTGTGGACTCTGTGAAATGGCTGGATGCAGTGCGATCTGAGATGGAATCCATGTACACCAACAAAGTATGGACTTTGGAAGTTGCTCCTGAAAGGGTAAAACCCATTAGGAGCAAGTGGATCTTGAGAAGATTCTTGGTGTAGATGGAAAAGTTGAGACTTTCAAAGCTAGACTTATAGCAAAAGATTTTCATCAACGACCAGGTGTGGATTATGATGAAACCTTTTCTCCCATGGCTATGCTTAAGTCCATCAGGATCCTGCATACCATGACTATGAAATCTGGCAGTTGGACGTCAAGTCCGCTTTTCTAAATGGTGATTTAGAAGAAAGCGTGTACATGACACTTCCAGAGGGCTTCGTAGACAGTGGGAGCAACGGAAAGGTATGCAAGCTACTTAAATCAATCTACGGATTGAAGCAAGCATCGGAGAATTGAAACATTTGTTTTGATGTGGCAGTCAAAGAGTTTGACTTCCTCAAAAACGTAGATGAACCTTGTATATACAAGAAGGTTGTAGAGTGTAAGGTTTTCTTCCTCGTATTGTACGTGGATGGCATACTCTTGATAGGAAATGATGTTCATATGCTACACTCGGTCAAGCTCTTCTTATCACAATGTTTCTCCATGAAAGATCTAGGTGATGCCTCTTACATCTTAGAGAGAAACACTGGACAGCTGTGAAGAACATTTTTAAGTACTTAAGAAGGACTAAAGAAATGTTCTTGATATATGGTAACGGTGAACTCCAAGTGGAGTCCTTTACCGATTCGAGCTTTCAGAGTGATAAGGACGATTATAAGACAGTCTCAGGTTTTGTCTTTACCCTCAGTGAATGGACGGTATGTTGGAAGAGTTCCAAGCTAGATACCGTAGCAAACTCGACGATAAAGGCTGAATACAACGCTACCAACGATGCTGCCAAAGAGGCTGTCTAGATGAACAAGTTCATGAGATGAACTTGGTGAGGTTCCTACCATTAAGCATCCAATACTTATGTATTGTGATAACAATGGAGTTATGGCTTTGGCCTAGGAACCCCGGTCCCATCAATGATCCAGACATATTCTTAGGCGGTATCACCTGATCCGGGAGATAGTTGATCGCCGGGTGATCGAGGTCAAGAGAGTTGACACGAAGAATAACACGGTGAATCCACTCACGAAGGCCATCCCGCAGATACAATTTGAGAGGCTCTTTGGAATGTTGGGTATGAGATACTACAACAACCGGCCTCAGTGCAAATAGGAGATCGTTAGTTGTATGTATTCCTTAGAGGCCATTATTATACATGATTGTATATTATAATAGATGCTTAGATATATATAGAAAGGACATTCTTGCTTGACATGATAGTATGCTATCTGGTTGCTCTTTATCTTAACATGTAAACTGTTATTGTGATACTGTCTTTCTCTCACATGTTGATAAAGTCCTTAGGATGTGTACTTGACTACCAGGACTATGATGTAGATCATACTAATGGGGTAGTCCACAAGTTCATCCTTTAATTATTCCTAGTCGTGGGAGTATCGAGACAGGGCATCGATATTCCAGAATAGACTAGTGTGTACGTTTCTTGACCCTGTATAGGGCGATGGACGATACCACATCCATTGGTGTTTGACATCAAAGATTGTACACATATGCTCATTGGAGAATAGGTACACCGAATAGGACTCACCGAGAACTCCTAGATGGTATTATACCTATCGTCAGATAGCAGTTCTCTGGTGACACTGGTATAGGTTAGTCTGTAGACCCGAGATCGTCATAGAATCTTGTATGATTCCCACTGTTCTTTGATTTCCTCCCTACCACGCTCAAGAGAGTGTACAAACATGTGGATTTTGGGTACAATCCTGAGTCACATGGAGGCAATAAGCGATAGGAGGGATTTCGTCTCTCCCGGTATTAGGAGTTGATGTTGCGCTATGCTTGATTGGCTATAACAGAAAGTTCCTGGCCAAGGCTGATGATTAGATTTACCGGTAAGTGTTATCAGTAGTTTCTCGACCCGTTATGTGCCTCACATCGGCATGATTTATCAAGTTATCGAGGTCTGACGTTTACCACCCCCAGACTCTGTAGGGATTCTATAGCACCACACTAGGTTTAGGGTTGCTTCACACATGCTATAAAAAAAATTTAGAGGGTGCTAAACAATTCCAAATATGAATCGAACTAGAAAAATAGAGTAACAAGCTATAGCATCACATACTATAAAGTGTCTAACACTAAGTGAGGAGAAAATACAACCTTTGTAGACCTCCTCCTAGACTTCTTGGATCGTGTAGGGTTTGAGTCGGTTGGCTTGTATCCTTCCACGTCCACGATGATCCACCACGAAGTCTCTTTGCACCAAGCTCCAAGCTTCACTTGATCAAGAATGAAGATGAAGCAAACACTCCACACTAGTGGGGTAGACTAAAGTAGAATGGTGATGTGGGTTTGGATCTTAATTAAAAACCTTTTCTTTTTAATCATTTCTCTTTCTTTTAAAACACTAGTAAGCTTTGAAGAGAGAGAGGAAGAAGGAGATGGCTTAAGATAAACTCAAGAGAGAGAATAATATGAGAATAATGAATAACTCTAACTCAACTCAAGAGAGTAAGTGAGTGTCATCCATGCTAAACTATGGTTACAAAATATCTAGATATTTGTAACTTGAGTTTAAGCAAAACCATGGGTAAATAAAACCATGGTTTTGAATTTGTCAACACAAAAAAATGAGAGTTGAATAGTCAACCATGATTTAATTTGCCATTTTGCTTTTCTCAAATTAACAAAATATATGTATAAATTTATAACCATGTGAGTCTTGCATTGCCACCACCAATGTATCATCAATCATGACACATGTATGCTTGCATGTGTGCATCCATATCAACATATACATACATTCATGCATGCATCAAAAGAAATAGGTTTTAATAAATGAGCTAATGGACTTAATATTAAATCAACACTTGATTTAATAACTCGGTCATATTACATACGACCCATCCAATAGTAAACATCCGAATAAAATACGGTATCCCATACACGCATTTAATCGAGCTCCCGCGCATATCACATATACATCCCACATCATTTCGCCTAAGCTAGGAGACTCCTTTATGGGACTCTAAGACTCTTCAATACGCTAGCAGTATGCAGTGATCACATCACGTGCCCACAAACCGTCAGTGGCACAAGCTGTACGTAACGACTCCCAGGTATTGAGCGATCAGAAGAAACACAAGCAAACCTGCTAAAACTCCCATCAAGCCAACTGGTAACACTTACCGTACAGTCCGGTCTCTTCGTCAAGTATGCTGCATATGTGAGTCTAGAGATGGTATCGTCGACCCCAATAACCCAATAAGTCATGCAGGTATATGACTCATAACAGATCGAGAAACTACTGATAACACTTATCAGTAAATCTCAACAGCCCTGGCCAGGGACTTCTTGTTATAGCCAATCATACATGGTGCAACATCAACCCCCAATACCGGGAGAGACGAAACCCCTCCTATCGCTCATTGTCTCCATGTGCCTCGGGACTGTACCCAAAATCCACCCATTTGCACGACTCAGTAGAGCCGTGGTAGGGTGAAAATCAAAGTACAGTGGGAGACACACAAGACTCTATGACGATCTTGGGTCTACAGACTAACCTGTACCAGTGTCACCTGAGAATTGCTATCCGACGATAGATATAATACCATATAGGAGTTCTCGGCGAGTCCGTTCAGTATACCCAGTCTCCATTGAGCACCTGTATACGATCTTTGGTGTCACCATACCAATGGATATGGGATCATCCATCGCCCATCATATGGGACAAGTAACGTATACGCTAGTCTACTCTGGTGATATCGATGCTCCGTCTCGATACACCCACGACTAGGATCATTTCAAGGATATGCTCATAGACTACACATGTTCCACTAGTATGATCCGCATCATAATCTCAGTAGTCCTGCATCATCCTAAGGGCTATATCAACATGTGCCAAATGAATGAAAGCATGGTCAAATGAACATGTTAAGATAAAAGGTGCAACCAGATAGCATACTATCATGTCGAGCAAGAATGTCCCTTGAATACACACACACACACACACACACACACACACACACACACACATACCGCTACATACACTATCATATAATGGCCTCTAGGGCATACATATATCCAACAGACTCGATATGCGACATATCAGACGAAGAGACCGGACTGTACGGTAGTGTTACTTACTGGATTCACGGGAGTATGGATAAGCTTGCTTGTTGATCTTCTGATCGCTCAATACCTGGGTAGCCGTTACGTCCATCTAGTACCGCTGACAGTTTGTGGGTGACTGATTTGATCATCACCTACTGCTGGCGTATTGACGAGTTTTTAGAGTCCTACACAGAGCTTTCTTAGCTTAAGCGAAACGAAGTAGGGCACATATGTGATATGTGCGGGACCAAGATTAATACGTATATTTGATACCGTATTCTAATTTCGTGATATATGATATCAGTCAGTTATAAGAGATATAGCCGGGTTATTAAATCAAGTGTTGATTCGATAAGTTGATATATGATATTAATCGGTTGTATGTGATATAACCGGATTATTAAATCAAGTGTTGATTTAATAATTTAATATATAATTATATATTTGATATATTAATATATATTAACTAATATTAGCTCACTTAAGAATTTCTTTTCTATAAATACATATAAATATATATGAGATATATATTAATATGTTTATTTTTGTGTCATGCTAGATGATACATTGGACATGGGTGTATGAGACTCATACCAAACTAAAGATAATTTGGGTGATTAATAATTAAGGGATAAATCAAAATTAGATGGAAAATGTTATGGCTTAAGATACTTGTGGAAGCGTGTAGAAAGCTTGACTTAGTCCACTAATTTTGTTTTGCTCTAGATATTCATTAACCCAACCATTATATTTAGCCATGGTTAAGTCTCTACAAATAGGATTTGAGATTTTTTTTCTCACCCAATGATTGATCACTTGTTCATCTTCTTCATCTGCTTCTTTACTCTCTAGCTTTTGAGTGAGGTGAAAAAGAAAGAAAGAAAATTAATTCTAAATTAAGAAAAATTCCTACTTCATCAATTTATACCAAACTAGCCATTTAGTATAGCTTGTTTACTTCACTAATTTCTCAATTGGTGAAGAGCTTGCTTGAGTTAGAGATTTTTCGACGTAAATCATCTTCGGCCTCGAAGATCTTTAAACAAGCTTGTTCCTTTCGCCTAGTGGAGCCTAAGAAGAGTTCGGGGGACCGCTAATTGGAGCTAAGGGGCTACTATACGGAGCTTTAGAAGTGAAGAACCGGTCTACAAAGTTTTTATTCTTTGTTCACTTAGTGTAAAGTTGTTTACTTGCTTTGAAAACCCTAATTCTCTAATTAGATCCTTAGTTCAGGTTGCTTAGCATTCTAGATTTTTTGAAATTGTATACTCGATGCTTGCCGAAACCTAGCGAGCGTGCTAAGCGAACCCAGCATTTTCATATTATGTAAAACTGATATCTTTTTATATATGTTATTTTATTGAATTAATTACAAATATTGAAGGAAAAATTTTCAGGGTTTTAGACAACCATTTCGGACCCAAGGATTTTTTGTTAGCGGGAAAACAAGACGAGGGTTTTGATAATTTACTCTTTTTTTAATATATGATATGAGTTTTAATTACATTTTAAATTATTTTTAAAAAGTTAAAAAGATAAGAAGAGTATTGATTGATATATCAATACTCTATTTTTAATTTTTTTTAATTAAAGACTCAACTTGCAATGGCATGACTAAATTTAGGGTTGATTTAGTTCTCTAAAATAATTCATAAAATTCTTATATTGATAAATATATATAGAATTTTATTATGAAATAATATTTTATATTACAAGAAGATAGCAAACCATATGTGTGGCACGTGCAAAAAATCTAGTGTGTGTAGTACGGATACTTTAGGGCGGGTTCGCGTTTTTTCAAATTCATGAATTTTTTCGTGTAGTGTCCTTCCAACGATCTGCTCCATTCAAGTTGCTATACACGTCTTAGATAGTGTATGGATAAAACATTACGTAGATCGGAGGAGTTTTGCATGCGCAAAATGTGTGAGTTTATTTCAGCCGTGCAGTTTTTAAGATTTAAAACTTGGTTTTGGACATGCGAATCACCTCCGATCCGATTAACGTGATTTTTCATCCATATACTATCTAAAACGTATAGAATAACTTGAATAGAGCGGATCGTTGGAAGGACGTCACACGAAGAAGTTCATGAATATAAAAAAACACGAACCCATAACGGATCCGTGCTATACACACACACATAATGGCGTGTGTGTGTACACATACATATATATACATACAAACATACATATACATACATAACGAAGGAAATGTGCCATATGAGAGAATTTCCTTCTGTGGCATCGAAAAATTATTCTTCATGATTTTTTTCGACGATCGGCATCTATTGCCTCCATCATTATCATCTAAAATGTAGATACACCAAATTTCATATGATTCTACCATCTTTTCACCGTTGATTTAGTGAGTGCAAAATTAACGGTATACCTACAATAGAACTTTTTACATTGCTAATTCAACGGTGGAAAAGTGATAGAATCACATGAAATTTGGTGTATTCGCATTTTAGATGATAAAGACGGAGAGGAAGGATACCGATCGTCAGAAAAAATTGTTAAGGTTGTTTTTTTGCGACGCCTTTCCTTAATTATTCTCACACACACACTAGAAGGAACTAATTCTTTGCTTAAGCTTGTTTACCGAACTTGCAATACCCTAATTTCCAAATGAAAGATATAAATTCTGACGCAACCTGGATCGCGCCAAGATGTTACCTTCTGTTGATCTGCTGATGGCGGCAATGGGTGGTTGAGATTGGATCTGGAGGCTGTCGCTCATGAAGCTTGCGGATCTCAATGGATTTAAGGTTGTGGTTGCCGAGCTACCTGCAAGGAAGTCCCGGGGTGGTTGTACCACCGAGGACCCTCCGACGATCAAGTTAAACTTGAGATCCGAGCAGAGTAACGGCTTAGTGGAGTAAAAATGGCTTACTTGAACCGTCTGAAGAAGGGGTTTACATAGCAGTGGCAGCAGGCGAGGCAGGCACGAGAATCACGCCGGCTGTTACGCTCCCGACGTCACGCCTGCGTGATGAGCGGGACCTCCCATTAATGGCGAGACAGGCTCGTTAATGAGGATCGTGGTGGCGTGGAACATGGGATGTGGCCGGCGGAGATCTTACGCATGGTGAGATTCGCGGGATGGCAGTTACACCTGCAAGCGGTGCTGTTGGTCGGTCGATGAGACCGAGGAAGATGACCTCGGAGGGAGAGCTCGCGGAGGAGCGGGAGAGCCGAGATATCTTGGTTCTGCTCGAGCCCGAAGGCGAGCTGAGAGGGCCGAGGAGGCTCGGGCCTGTGATAGCTCGGAGACGAGCTGTGAGGCCGAGGAGGCTCGGGCCTGAGATAGCTCGGAGACGAGCTGTGAGGCCGAGGAGGCCAATTGTGCTGGGGGCTCGGAGGTGAGCCAGCGTTTTCTTGTAGGACGGGCACAGGAGTGGTCTGGTCGGCCACTGTAGGTCCTTTCTTGTGAGCCCTGGGACACGTCATCTGCCATGTGTCCTAATCTGGGAGATCACCGATATCGAGCATCATCATTAGCCCCCCACTCTCATCCCGACCAGCTGATGGGTCGGGTCGAGAGTGGTTTGCCGGATCACCCGAGGTGAGCTCCTTTCCGAAGATATCGTCAGGCGTGTCTCTGGGCAATTGGTTGTCTTTTCTGGATGAGGCCAGCGAATCAGGGGGAGATCCTTTGCATTAAAGAGGGTGCGCCAGATTGTGTGCACTTTTTCTGAAGCGACAGACCACGTATCGGGTGCCGGTTGGCTGATGTGACGTGCCGCAGGCTTCTGGCGTCCGATGGGACACTGCCAATGCGCTTGCGACATGTGGGAAGATCGTGGCCGTTGAGTGCACTGAATCGTTTTGGCGGGAGTCGACCGTCGCCACTGGATGAGGACGCCGGTAGCATAAATAGGGAGGAGGCCTGATTCAGGATCTCTCTCTCTTCATATTTTTCTCATTCTGAGTCTTGTTTGCTCGGCGCTCTCCTTTTAGGTCGGATCTTGCATTTTTTCTTCTCGAGGATTTCTTCCCATCAGGTTAGATGTCTAGCTTCTTCCTTCTGCTTCTTCTCCTTCTGAGTCGAGCCTCTTCTCCCTTTTGGCAGTACAGATGGTTCGATCCCAGACTCTTGGTGCCTTCGGCGTTCAGTCCTGGAGGGGGGCCAGCGGTGCGGCCATGCCTCCGGCTGACTCGAGCCCTGCGCCGGATGTGCCTCCGACGGCGGGGCTACCTACCCCGTCACGAGCTCCTGACGATTGTTCTGGCGGCATCCAAAGGCGTACACCGGTTCCCAAATCTCAGACGAGGGATGCAGGAGAGGGCGAAGACGGGGTTCCTCTTAAGTGGAAGAGGACGGTCTCTCGTGCGCTGCCGATGGAGGTTACGGAGGGGACTCCCGTGCAGGAGGGGGATGTCCAGATCGTGGTCCCATCGGGGCTTTCCGTTGCCGCAAGCCTTCTTGCTGGTATGGAGGAGTCGGCCGGGGGCCAGATGCCGCGGGGGACCTTGAGGACCCAAATGGCGGCTATCGCACAGGAGGCGGTTCATGTATGTACTCCCTCATGTGTTACTTCGAGTGACATTTTCATAGTTCGGGTGTCCTTAAGTTTCTCTGCCATTTTTCGCCAGGTCCTTCAGCACTGTGCCCTTGTTACTCGTATGGAAGCTGAGGGAGCTACTCGGGCTGCGAGGTCAGCAGAAGAGTCTTCTTCGGAGGTCGAGGGTCTGCGACTCGAGCTGCGTCTGGAGAGGGAGAGATCGATCGTCCTCAAAGCCTGGTCAGAAGCCGCGGATCTCACCGTTTCATAGTGCCGGGAATCCTATCGCCGCCTGAGCGAGTCCTACCGGGTCGCCGAGGCGAAGTTGGTGGACCTGGCCGATCGCTTTGCGGCTATGAAGAGGGAGAGGGATGCAAGCAGGTGGGATGCCGAGGCGGCGCTTCAGGCGGCGGAGCTTGCCGAGATCCGAGCTAGAAAGGCGGTGGCTGATTACAAAGGGTCGGACCAATTTTACGTCGACCTCGGCGAGGCCTCCGCCGTTGCATAGAACAAAGCTCTTGATGCCGTCAAGGAGAAGCTTCCGGAGTTTGCCGACTGTGAGCTTCGAGCTCGAGTCCCACTTTTAGTGGTCATGCCCCCGGTCGACAGTGATGAGGGAAGCGAGGTCTAGGCCATGCTTGCGGCCAGAACTTCCCTTTTGTAAACCTTCGGGTAATTTGATAAAGCTGGGGAGCCCATAATACCTTTGTAAAGACTCTTGGCTTTGTGAATAAATTTTTTTGTTTTTGCAGTAGCGTTTGTGCTCATATTTTCTTTTGTCGGTAAGCACTCGTATTTGCGCAATACTGCCTTCGTTTTATGTCGGTTCTTTCTCTAGCGATCGCACATCGAGTTGAATCTGTTCATTTGCCAAGTGTGCAAAGACCGGTGAGAAGACGGTATCTCCATGGCCCCGAAGTCAAGGTGGAGATTGCTTAGACGTAGAACCAGATGCCTCTTGGTGAGGTCATGTTCCTTAGCGCGGGAGGGGCCGTAAGTGGCCTATTAAGGATAGGGCCGAGCTGCTCGGTGCCTCTTGGCGAGGGCTTTCATCCTTAGCGCGGGAAGGGCTGTGAGTGGCCTACTAAGAATGGCCAAGCAGGGTAGCCGCTCGGTGCCTCTTGGCGAAGGCTTTGATCCCTAGTTTGGTAGGGAGCTACCAGCCAGGGATAACCGAGCAAGGGCGGGCCCGGTTGCCTCTTGGCGAGAGGTTTGATCCCTGGTTTGTTGGGGTAGGGAGCTACCAGCCAGGGATAACCGAGCAAGGGCGGGCCCAGTTGCCTCTTTCGAGGACTTTTCATCCTTGGCGCGGGAGGGGCCGTGAGTGGCCTACTAAGGATGGGGCCGAGCAGGGTAGCTGCTCGGTGCCTCTTGGCAAGGGCTTTGATCCTTAGCGCGGGAAGGGCCGTGAGTGGCCTACTAAGGATGGGGCCGAGCAGGGTAGCTGCTCGGTGCCTCTTGGCAAGGGTTTTGATCCTTAAGGACGGGCCAAACAGGGTTACTTCCCGGTGCCTCTTGGCGAGGGCTTTGATCCCTGGTTTAGTAGGGAGCTACCAGCCAGGGATAACCGAGCAAGGGTGGGCCCGGTTTCCTCTTGGCGAGGACTTTGATCCCTGATTTATTGGGGTAGGGAGCTAACAGCCAGGGATAACCAAGCAAGGGCGGGCCCGGCTGCCTCTTTCGAGGACTTTTCATCCTTAGCGCGGGAGGGGCCGTAAGTGGCCTACTAAGGATGGCCGAGCAGGGTTGCTGCCCGGTGACTCTTGATGAGGGCTTTTTTTCCTTATGGATGGCCGAGCAGGGTCGCTTCCCGGTGCCTCTTGCGAGGTCTTTGATCCCTGGCGTTGTGGGGTAGGGAAGCTACCAGCCAGGGATAGCTGAGCAGGTAGCTGTTGGGTTGTTTCTTCGTGAGGGCTTCAATCCTTGGCGCTGGAGGGGCCGTGAGTGGCCTACTAAGGATGGGGTCGAGCAGGGTAGCTACTCGGTGGTTCTTGGCGAGGGCTTTGATTCTTAAGGACGGGCCGAGCAGGGTTACTGCCCAGTGCCTCTTGGCGAAGGCTTTGATCCTTGGTTTGGTAGGGAGCTACCAGCCAGGGATAACCGAGCAAGGGTGGGCCCGGTTGCCTCTTGACAAGGGCTTTGATCCCTGATTTGTTGGGGTAGGGAGCTACCAGCCAGGGATAACCGAGCAAGGGCGGGCCCGGTTGCCTCTTTCGAGGACTTTTCATCCTTAGCGCGGGAGGGGCCGTAAGTGGCCTACTAAGGATAGCCGAGCAGGGTTGCTGCTCGGTGCCTCTTGGCGAGGGCTTTTTTCCTTAAGGATGGCCGAGCAGGGTTGCTGCCCGGTGCCTCTTGCGAGGGCTTTGATCCCTGGGGTTGTGAGGTAGGGAAGCTACCAGCCAGGGATAACCGAGCAGGGTAGCTGCTGGGCTGCCTCTTCGTGAGGGCTTCGATCCTTGGCACTGGAGCGGCCGTGGGAGGCCTGCCAAGGATAAACCAAGCAGTGTGGCTGCTCGGTTGCCTCTTTTTGAGGGCTTAGATCCCTGGCATTATGGGGTAGGGAAGCTACCAGCCAGGGATAGCCGCTCAGGGTAGCTGCTGGGCTGCCTCTTCGTGAGGGCTTTGGGAAGATGGACAGCCGCGAGTGACATGTGCCACTAACGTATAGAGAACGCGAAGCATTTTGGAATGTCGTGCCAATTTCGTCATGTGGCGGCGAGGCATATGCTCTAGCGTTCTCCTCTTATTATTTAAGCAGAAAGAACTTTTTAGAAAAATTTACATTGCCTTTGAGAAAGGAGAGGTACACACTCGTAGGTATCCGTTTCATTGGTACAGCTTAAGCTTCTCAGCGTTGTAAGGCCGTGGAAACTTGCAGCCGTCCGCGTCCTGTAAGCAGTAGGCTCCGCCGGGAAGTACTTCGGAGACGAGAAAAGGACTGTCCCATTTCGGAGAGAACTTATGCAGCCTGCCTTGATCGACGAACTCATTTCGCCGTAGGACCAGGTCTCCGGTCTTGAAGGAACGACGCTTGACCCGCGCGTTGTAGTATCGGGCAGTTTGCTACTGATAGGCGGCAGCCCTGATTTGAGCCCGGTCCCGTTTCTCCAGAAAGATGTCCAGGTTGGTCCGCAGTGCCGTAGTGTTTGCTTCGTCGTCGAAGTGTTCGACCCGGTGACTGGGTAGCCCGATCTCCGCCAGGACCATCGCCTCGGTCCCGTAGCAGAGGCTGAAAGGGGTTTCCCCGGTAGGGGTCTTCTTTGACGTGCACAGGGCCCATAAGACTCGGGGCAATTTCTCGACCAAACTGCCTTGGCGCCCCTCCAAGCGGGTCCGAGACCCCGGAGGACATCCCGGTTGGCGACTTCGGCCTGCCCGCTGCATTGGGGGTGTGCGACCGCGGCGAACTTCATGAGGATATGATATTCATTGCAGAAATATTTCACCTTCTTGTTCTCGAAGTTCATCCCGTGGTCGGTGATGATACACCTCGGGATGCCGAACCAGAGTATCAGGTTTTTCTGCAGGAACTTGATGGTCGTGGCAGCGTCCGGTTTTCTGATGGGGACGGCTTCGATCCACTTTGTGAAGTAATCCACCGCGACAAGAACATATTTGTGCCCGCCCGCGCCGGTAGGGAATCATGTCCAATTCCTACTGGGCGAATAGCCACGGGGAGGTCAGCGTGGTCAGCTCGGTGGCCGGGAGGCGAGGTATCCTTCCGTAGAGTTGGAAGCTTTTGCATCTCTGGACGAGCTGCTGGGCGTCCTCATAATAGTTGACCAGTAGTACCCCAGGAGAAACGCCTTCTGGATTAAGGTTTGGGCCCCTTGGTGTGCGCCGCCGACCCCTTCATGGATTTCACGGAGGACGTAGTCGGCTTCGACGCACTGAAGCAGGGGCTGAGTGAAGGATTTCTTGTAAAGGTTCTCAATACTCCAGACGAAGTGACGGGCTTTGGCCCAGAGACGGCGGGCTGCTCCCCGATCTTCTGGGAGCGTACCATCCCTTAGGAATTCCATGAGGGGCTTCCTCCAGTCCTAGACATCTTCCTGCACTGTATACACATGAAGTATTGTCGCACCGTCCTCTACGCTGGGCCGTGGCAAGGTTTCGAAGAGGATAGACCGCTTGTTGTTGGCTGAGTAGGATGAGGCCAGCTTGCTCAGGGCATCGGCTTGGGCAATGGGCTACCTGGGTATTTGTTCTATATGGACTTCATCGAAATTCTTCCGAAGTTTTCTTACCTCGGCCAGATATTTCACCATTAGGGGTTCCCAAGCCTCGAAGTGGCCGGCCACTTGGCCAACGACCAGGGCTGAGTCACTGCGGATTTGAATTGTCCTCAGCCCCAGCCCGGAGGCCATGCGAAGTCCAGCCAGCAGGGCCACGTACTCTGTCGCGTTGTTTGAAGCCATGAATCCGAGCTTTAGGGAATATTCCATTTCTGCTTCGTTCGGGCCCCGAATGATAAGGCCGGCGCCACAGCCTTCCTATGTTGAAGACCCTTCGACATAGATGACCCACTCAGGGACCGAGTCGTGTCTTCCCACGATCGGCTGTTGATCCGCGAGGGTCGGCGCGGGCTCCGGTTCCTTGCTGGGGATGGTGCACTCGACAATAAAGCCGACCAGGGCTTGTGCTTTGATGGCTTGACTCGGGCGGTATTTTATGTCAAACTGGGACAGCTCCCACCTCCACTTCTCTCAGCGGCCTGAGGATTCGGGTGAGGTGAGGATAGCCCCCAGCGGGCGCTCGGTAAGGAAGAGGATAGTGTGCGCCTGGAGGTAGTGTAGTAGCTTCCTCGAGGCTACTATGAGGGACAGGACGATCTTCACTATGGCTGGATACCTCGCTTCTGCGTCTTTGAAGACGTGGCTCACGTAGTATACCGGCTTCTGCACTCCGTCGACCTCCCGGATGAGCACTGAGCCTGCCGCTTGGTCGGATACCGCCAGATACAGCGATAGCTCGTCTCCTTCAACTGGTCGGGTAAGCAGCGGCGGCGTCGCAAGGTGCCTCTTTAACTGGTCGAAGGCGGTCTGACACTCCTCTGACCACTCGAACCTCGGGATTTTCCTTAGGGCTTTGAAGAATGGGAGGCATTTTTCCCCAGACCTCGACATGAAACGGCTCAGAGCGGCCACCCGCCCGATTAGTCGCATGATCTTGACGTTGGTCTTGGGCGCGGTCATGTTGAGGATGGCATTGATTTTTTCCGGGTTGGCCTCGATCCCACGGTGGGTGACCATGAAACTGAGGAACTTTCCCCCGGTGACCCCGAATGCGCACTTGGCGGGGTTCAGCTTCATCTTGAACTTGCGAAGTATCTCGAAGGCCTTGCCCAGGTCCTTGGTGTGGTCGGTCGACGAGACTGATTTGACGAGCATGTCGTCGACGTAAACCTTCATGTTCCTTTCGATTTGTGGCTTGAACATGCGGTTGACCAACCGTTGGTATGTAGCCCCGGCGTTCTTGAGGCCGAAGGGCATCACTTTGTAGCAGTATACCCCCCGGTCTGTTGTGAATGCAGTAAGATCTTCGTCTGCGGGATTCATACGGATCTGATTATAGCCGGAGAAGGCATCCATAAAGCTCAATAGCTCGTGTCCTGCCGAGCTGTCGACGAGCTGATCTATCCGAGGTAGGGGATAGTTGTCTTTAGGGCAGGACTTGTTGAGGTCGGTGAAGTCGACGCACATGCACCACTTCCCGCTTGATTTCTTGACCAGGACTACGTTTGCTAGCCACTCCGAATAGGGCATGTTCCAAATGAAGTTGGCAACGAGGAGCTTATCCACCTCGTCCTCGATAGCCTTCTGTTTGACCGAGGCGAAGCTTCACTTTTTCTATCTGACGGGTCGGGTCGTAAGATCAACCCCGAGCTTGTGAGATATAATTTTGGGGTCGATCCCAGGCATGTCAGCAGGCGCCCAGGCAAACACGTCAGAGTTGTTTCTAAGGAAATGGACCAGGTCATCTCGCCGAGTTCCTGTCAGAAGCGATCCGATCTGGACGAGTTTTTTGTCGTCCCCTTCTACGAGGGGGACCTCTATCAGAGGCTCCATCAGGGTCCTTCAGACCTCGGTTTGCTCTTCTCGAGTGTCTTGAGAACCCCTGATGTCACCCTCACCTTCGGCATCGCCGAACGGTCTTTCCAATGAAGATCTTGCGGTGAAGCAAACCTTTGCAATTCGCTGGTCTCCATAGACCCGACCTATCCTACCCTGGTCGAGGGGAACTTCATCGCCAGGTGATAGGTCGATATCTGGGCCCGGAGGGAGTTCAGCATGGGGCGGCCGAGGAGGATGTTGCAGGCCGATAGAATTCTCGCTACGATGAATTCCACTGGCAGAGTCCGCGTACGGTTGGCCTCCCCGATGTTGAACTGTAGAGTGATTACCCCTTCCGCCGGGATAGAGTGGTTGGTGAATCCTGAGAGGACGTGGGAGGTCGGCCTCAGGTCTGCTGAGGAGAGCCCCATGGATAGGAAGCAGTCGTGAAAGAGAATGTCTGCCGAGCTTCCCGAGTCGACCAGGATCCTATGCAACTCGTATTGATGGACTCGAGCCGCAATCACCAGGGGGTCTTTGTGGGGCAAGGATATGCCGTGAAAGTCCCCGTCGTCAAAAGTGATCGGCTCGGTCTCCCTTGGCCTCTTCGTCGATCGGTTGTCGGCCTCCGCGGCTGGTGCGGGGTGCTGAGTCTCATATGTACCCGACGTACCCCCGAACGTCATGACCATGATTTTCGACGAGCCTTGGTTCCCTTTGGTGAGGTTCTTTACACCCCCTGGTAGGGTTGTTTTTGAGCTGCCATGGAGAGTCTCGCGTGCGCGACCCCGTCCAGAGAGGGGGTGTCGGTCGTGCCTGCAAACAGGCGAGCTGACCGCCACCGCCTCGGGAAGGACAGGGATGCAATGAGACTCGGGGCGAAACTCTCTAGCGTAAGACCTCGGAGCCAAACTTAGCAGTGCCTACCGGGTTTTCGAGTACGTCGGCCCAAGAAAACCGCGGTTGCCGGAACTGATGAGGCGGCGGTCGGCAGTGCCGACACGGACGGAGTCTTCTCTTCTCCTGTAGGGGTCCTGGCCCCGAGGCGGGGGAGCGGCGACTTGGTGATCTTGCCCCTCCGTTTGGAGCGGATCAGCGCCTCCACAATAGACGCGAGTCGGTCTATTCGGCCGACGAGGGCGTTGATGGCATTCGACGGAGGAGGTTCGTCCGCGCCTCCGTTAAGGGGGAGGCGGCGGCTGGTGCTTGGATCGTCGTGATGATCGCTCGCCATTGGATTGAGATCGGAAAGTGAACTTTTGTTTTTGTGGAATCAAGGAGTTCCCACAGACGGCGCCAGCTGACGCGACCTGGATTGCGCCAAGATGTTACCTTCCGTTGATCTACTGATGGCGGCGATGGGTGGCTGAGATTGGATCTGGAGGCTGTCGCTCTTGAAGTATGTGGATCTCAATGGGTTTGAGGTTGTGGTTGCCGAGCTACCTGCAAGGAAGTCCCAGGGTAGTTGTACCACCGAGGACCCTCCGACGGTCAAGTAAGACTAAAGATCCGAGCAGAATAACGACTTAGTGGAGTAAAAATGGCTTACTTGAACCGTCTGAAGAAGGGGTTTATATAGCGGTGGCAGCAGGCGACGCAAGCGCGAGACGCCGGCCGTTACGCTCCCGACGTCACGCCCGCGTGATGAGCGAGACCTCCCATTAATGGCGAGACAGGCTCGTTAATGGGGGATCGTGGTGATGTAGAACGTGGGATGTGGCCGGCGGAGATCTTGCGCATGACGAGATTCGCGGGATGGCGGTTACGCCTGCAAGCGGTGCTGTTGGTCGGTCGATGAGACCGAGGAAGATAATCTCGGCAGGAGAGCTCGCGGAGGAGCGGGAGAGCCGAGATATCTTGGTTCTGCTTGAGTCCGGAGGCGAGCTGAGAGGGCCGAGGAGGATCGGGGCCTGTGATAGCTCGGAGACGAGCTGTGAGGCCGAGGTGGCCAATTGTGCTGGGGGCTCGGAGGTGAGCCAGCGTTCTCTTGTAGGACGGGCACAGGAGTGGTCCGGTCGGCCACTGTAGGTCCTTTCTTACGAGTCCTGGGACACGTCATCTGCCACGTGTCCTGATCTGGGATATCACCGATATCGAGCATCATCAAATTCAGTGTCCTTATTTCGTAGGGTAAGCGCAAGGATTCTACGTTATGGCTTCTTGTTTAAACGGAAATCTATGTCTTCGAGTATTGCATAGGATTTAATACGAACAAATTCAAAAGTGAAATAAAAAACATCAATTTTGTGCTAAATCAGTGTAGGAGCATGTAATGACGCAACTACAATTTAACAAGAAGGAAGGAGAGAGCAAATCATGTGGAATATATAGCATTTTATTCTTTGTCCAAAATATATATAAATATATATATATATATATATATATATATAAATTTCGCTCTACATCAAACTCAAACCAAAAGTGATCAAAGCTATAAATAAAGTTACTAGGACATAACAAAATTGCTAAATTTTTTCATCTAAATTTTAATTTTTATTATTTTATGATCTTTGTCAAACCGTAAGCATGAAAAAATTGTTAATTTCTCAAAGGGAGTGATAACAAAATCAGATCAAATTTTGGTACAAATTTAAATTCAGATCACAAAATAGAGAACTCGCTAACCCTAATTTTCTTATCTTTGAGCCGATTCTAATCTTTCAAGATTCATAATATAGAGGACCGGATCAGAAAAAAATAAGATTAGGGTTTTAAGCGAAACTGCCTGCAATTAATGGAAAAAAGGATTTTAAGCGCATTATTATGTTAATTAGTTTTAGGAAAAATTGGGCATCCTCATGGGAAGAAAGGAGGGACGGTTCCATTAAAAAGACGAAATTGTTCTTCCACTTCACAATAGCATAATTCAAAACAAAGTTGCATTCTTTATTTTTATTTTGCTTTCCATTTTTTAATAAAATCTACTAACTAGTACAAAATTAGAAATTATCTTTAGCCTATGAATTTTTTTGGGGTTACAAAAACAGGCTTAAATATCATATAAAGATGGCCGACATTTCAGACTAACTACAATAAAGCCTTTAAAAGTTTTGTCTCATCAAACACGACCACACCATCCAGTACTACAGCATATGCTTTAAAGTCAGCCCTAACATTTACTTCATATACCTTATGATTCATTCTCTGATCCCAAAATGAAAACCTATGCTTCATGCATATTTGCATTTATTTTTCCCTGACATCTCAATTCTAGTAAAATTGTAATTCCCAATGCTACATGCATTTTTTGTAAAAGACAGTTTATGGATGGGAGGCGTACGTTTCTTCCTTTTTCCCTTCTAGAATAAAAACATTTTAAGAATTTGATAGAATCACAGCAAAGATTTTAATAGGAACTGTTTATGTTATGGTTTTTCTTTTTTCCAGTACTCATAAACAATACTAGTTTTTTGTGGAAAAATTGAAAAATTCTTTGATAATTTCGAACATAATTTATAATTTCATATGTGCCATGAATAAAAATTTAGATCATTTTAAGATTTTGAGGTGATGGAGCTCCTTTTCGGGCCTCCGTCAGATGTTGTCTTCCGTTGATCTCGAGATGAACTTGGCTGATTGTCCTTCATTGCGTGTGGGTCTCAATGAGTTTTGAGAGGAGAAGATGGGGTGAGGAGACTGTCGCCGAGTACCTGCAAAGAAGTCCCGGGGTGGTTTGGTACCACCGAGGACCCTCCGACGCTCAAGTTAGTGATGAGATCCGAGCAGAGTAACGGCGTAAAGTGTAAAGAATGGCTTACTTGACCCCTCTGTGATGGGGGTTTATATAGCGGTGGTGGCACGCAGCAGCAGGCGCGAGAATCTCGCCGGCAGTTACGCTCCCGACGTCACGCCCGCGCAGAGAGCGGATCGCCCATTAATGGGGATTGTGATGGCATGGAACGTGGGATGTTGTTAGCGTAGAATCTGCGCATGGCGAGATTCGCGGAGTGGCAGTTACGCCTGTGAGTGGTAGAGTTGGTCGGAGGGCCGAGGAAGACGGCCTCGACCGGGGGCTCGGGGACGAGTGTGGAGGCCGAGGAGTCTTGGTCCTGTGGCAGCTCGGGGCGAGTCGAGGGGCCGAGGAGGCCAATTTGCAAGGGGCCCCGAGGAGGGCCAGTTTGTGCTTGCAGGTTGGGCACAGGGTGGTCTGGTCGGCCCCTGTGGCCCTTTTCTTCCGAGTCTTGGGACACGTCATCTGCCACGTGTCCTGATCTTGGAGGTCGCCTATATCGAGCGTCATCATTAGCCCCCCCACTCTTGCCCCGACCAGCTAGAGGGTCGGGTCAGGAGTGGACTGCCGGGCCCCCCGAGGTGAGCTCCTTCTCAGGGTCATGTCGGGATGAGTCCTCGAGCCGTCGGTTGTCTTTTCCGCTGGCAAATCGAAGCGAGACCTTTGTATTTAAGGAGGGTGCGCCGGTTCGTGCACTCTGCAGTCGAAGCGACGGTCCACGTGTCGAGCGCTAACTAGCTGATGTGACGTGCGCAGGTCTGCAGCGTCTGATGGACGCGGTCAATCGTTGGGCTGCCACGTGGAACGATCGGAGCCACTGGGCGCAAGGAGCCGTTTCAGCGGGAGACGATGGGCGCCATTGGATGAGGCCGTATGCGGTAATAAATACGGGTGGGGCCCGCCCTAGGGCCCTTATTCTCTCATATTTCTCATCCTCAAGCCCCAGCTGCTCGGCGCTCGTCTTCCCTCTCTCGTTCCCAACTTTTGAAGAATTTCTTTCCCAGGTTAGATGTCTTCCCCTGTAGAATCAGTACACGTTGTGGGAGTAGATGTTAGGTTTCCTTTAGATGTGTCTGAGTCCTCTCGGGGAGCAAGGGCTGGGCCCTCTCCCCGAGGCCGTGAGGCGGGGGCCGCCTCCAGGGAGGAGGAGGTAGATGTATCCCCCAGCACCCCGTGCTGGGTGAGGCATGAGGACGAGCTCGCCAACGCTCGAGCTCGCTTCCACATTCCCCCGCGCTACACGCTTCGTCTGGCCGAGGAGGGAGAGAAGGAAGACCAGGTACGGGGCAGGGAGATTGCCCTGTATTTGGAAGCTTTTTGGGGCGGAATGCGCTTGCCCTTCTCTCCTGAGGTCGTCGCCGCTCTGAATTTCTTCGGCTTGGCTCCCGGCCAGTTAGTGCCGAACGCGTGGAGGATCCTCCTCGGGTTCCTGATCCGCCTGAAGCTGCAGGCGGTCTCTTTCAGCCTTTCCCTTCTCGATTCCTCCCTTTCTTTTAAGAGTCACCCCGGCGGTCGAGCTGGCGACCCGAGGTGGGTTTATTTTACTTTTAGGAAGCGGCCCGGGGTCGCTGCCGAGACTGGGGTCGTGGCCTTGCCCTCCTCCATTCACGACTGGAAGAAGAAGTTTTTCTTCGTCTCCCCTCCCGAGGGAGAGGACTGGCCGGTGCCCACCAAGTGGTCGAGGGAGAAGAGTCTGCCGGGGAACTTGTCCGATGACCCCGCCGCGGTGAGAGTGGCGTCGTGGGAACCCATCCCTCGATACGATGTGCTGCTGTCCGAGATGGTTTTGAGCTGGGCCGGGCTTAGCCCCGTCGAGTTCGTTGGTAAGTTAGGCTTGGTTCATGTTTTACTCGCGTTGCTGATAAGTTGGGTGTTTGTTTTGTGCAGGATTCATGGACTTCGGCGTTCTCCGAAATGCTATGCGCCAACCGAGGCAGCCTGCTAGAGCTGGGGGCGCCAGCTCTTCCCGGGCGCAGGCTGCACCTTCTCCCACCGCCCCGGAGGTGGTACCCCGCGGACGCTCGGCGGTGGATCCCGCCCCTGGCCCCAGCAGAGTGTCGAGTCGGAAGCGGGCCCTGATCGTGGAAGACACGGCCTCGGAAGAGGAGATCGGCTCCCCCTCGGAGCCGCTCAAGAGGAGTTCCTGTAGACCTTCCCGAGGCCGGTCTTCGCCGACCGTGGTGGAGGAAGGGGGCTCCGGTTCGCGGTGCCATCCGGGCTGTCGGTCGCGGACAGCCTACTCCACGAGGTAGAGGCCTCGGCCGGGGGTCGGGTTCCCGGGGGAACCCTCAAGGCTCAGCTGGCGTCGATCACCCTGGAAGCCGTGCAGGTAAGCCCCCAGTGCGCAGTGAGATTTAGTGTTTTCCTTCATATTTCTGATCCTTCTCCTTTTTTATGCCTTCTCAGACTCTCCAGCACGTGGCTCTCGCCCTTCGCATGGAGACCGAGGTGGTAGCACCGGCGGTGGAGGCCGCGGGCCAGCTCGCCGTGTTGCAAGAGAGCTCCAGACGGGAGCAGGAGGCGATGTCGGCGAGGATCGCCGCCCTGGAGGGCGAGGTGGATGTCGGAAAAAGGGAGGTCACCCGGTATCGTGAGGCCGCCGCAATCGCCGAGGGCAAGCTCGAGGACTCCCAGGTGCTCGTCGGCAACCTCAAGAAGACGGTGAAGACCTTCCGGAAGGAGCTGGGGGCGGCGGCCGAGGCCTATAAGTCGGCGGGATCGAGGGACGTGGCGAGCTACAAGGGGTCGAGGGACTTTTATGACGACCTGGCCGTGGCCACGACTCGCATTTGGCACGACGCCCTTGACGCCGTCAAGTCTCGGATGTCGGAGTTCGACGACGCGGATCTACGGGCCGAGTTCCCCTCCATGGGCTTCGACAAGCAAGGGGGAGAGGCTCCCGGCGGGGAGGGGTAGCACCCCCGGTGGTGGAGGTCGAGGACCTCGAGGTCGTGCCCGGGCCCCAGGTGTAGAGCCCCCGCTCTCCTATCTTCCTTTTGCTTTTCTTTTGAATTTTGTAAGGCTGAGGAGCCCAAAAAATACCTTTTGTAAAAACTTATCTTTGGCAGTAGTAATAAAGTTTTTCTTCTTCAGCCGTGATAAAGTTTTCCTTTCTGCCATCTGTTTTTGAAGAATGCTCTCTTGGGATATTTTTACTTGCGCCGTTGTGTTTTCATGTCAGGTTGGCCCTCTGTCTAACGATCGTCCGTCGAGCTGACTGCAGTTGTTTGCCGACGAGCGTCTCCGAGGAGGTATCTCCTTGGGCCTCGAAGTCGAGGGGTAGATCGTTTAGGTTTGGACAGACCTGACATCCATTTCTGATTTAAAGTATCGGCCTTCATCTGGGGGTGACCGGGCAGGGTAGCTGCGCCGTCATCTCCTGCCAAGGCTTAATGCATCTGTCGCGGTAGTAGGGGGGTTACCCGCCAGGGAAGGCCGAGCAGGGTAGCTGTTCGGCCGTCTCTTTCGAGGGCTTGGTTCTTTAGAGTTGTGGGTAGGCGACTACCAGCCTTGGGGGGTTGAGCGGGGTAGCCGCTCCGATGCCCCTTGTGAGGGCTTTTGATCCTTCGCGTAGAGGATAGGGGCCGGAGTTTGACCGAGCAGGGCAGCTGCTCGGGTGCCTCTGTATGAGGGCTTTTGATCCTTAAGGACGGTGGTAGGAAGCTAAGCCGTCGATGGCCGGGCAAGGACCCGACTGCCTCGGGGAGGACTTTTTGATCCCCGGCGTGTGGCAGGGAAGCTGCCCGCCGGGGATAGCCGAGCGAGGGAACCTCGGGCTCGGCTGCCTCTGGGAGGGCTTTCATATCATCAGCGTCTGATGGGCAGGAGGATGCCCGCTGGGATGCACCAGGCAGGAAGGAACTCGGCGGCCTCACGATGAAGGCTTGAGATCCTCAGCATCTGATGGGCAGGAGGATGCCCGCTGGGGATGCGCCGAGCAGGAAGGAACTCGGCGGCCTCGCGATGAGGGCTTCAGACCATCAGCATTTGTTAGGCAGGAGGATGCCCACTGGGGATGCGCCGAGCAGGAAGGAACTCGACAACCTCGTGATGAGGGCTTCAGACCATCAGCGTTTGATGGGCAGGAGGATGCCCGCTGGGATGCACCGAGCAGGAAGGAACTCGGCGGCCTCACGATGAGGGCTTGAGATCCTCAGCATCTGATAGGCAGGAAGATGCCCGCTGGGGATGCGCCGAGCAGAAGGGACTCGGTGGCCTCGCGATGAGGGCTTCAGACCATCAGCGTCTGATGGGCAGGAGGATGCCCGCTGGGATGCACCGAGCAGGAAGGAACTCGGCGGCCTCACGATGAGGGCTTGAGATCCTCAGCATCTGATGGGCAGGAGGATGCCCGCTGGGAATGCGCCGAGCAGGAAGGAACTCGGCGGCCTCACGATGAGGGCTTCAGACCATCAGCGTCTGATGGGCAGGAGGATACCCGCGGGGATGCGCCGAGCAGGAAGGAACTCGGCGGCCTCACGATGAGGGCTTGAGATCCTCGGCATCTGATGGGCAGGAGGATGCCCACTGGGGATGCGCCGAGCAGAAGGGACTTGGTGGCCTCGCGATGAGGGCTTCAGACCATCAACATCTGATGGGCAGGAGGATGCCCGCTGGGGATGCGCCAAGCAGGAAGGAACTCGGCGGCCTCACGATGAGGGCTTGAGATCCTCAGTATCTGATGGGCAGGAGGATGCCCGCTCGGATGCGCCGAGAAGGAAGGAACTCGGCGGCCTCACGATGAGAGCTTGAGATCCTTAGCGTCGAAGGGGACGTGGGAGGCCTGTTACGGATGGCCGAGCAGGGTAGCTGCTCGGTGCCTCTTTCCGAGGGCTTTGACCTTTAGCGCTGGAAGGGCCGTGAGAGGCCTGCTAAGGATGGCCGGGCAGTGATGCTGCGCAGTTGCCTCTTGGTGAGGGCTTTGATCTCTAGCGTCATGGGTAGGGAACTACCATCCTGGGATGACCGAGTGAGGTGGCCGCTCGGATGCCTCTTGCGAGGGCTTCGATCCCTGGCGTCATGGGCAGGGAGCTACCAGCCGGAGATGACCGAGCAGGGCAGCTGCTCGGTTGCCTCTTGCGAGGGCTTTTGGATCCTTCAGGACGGGGACCGAGCAGGGTTGCTGTCCAGTGCCTCTTGGCGAGGACTTTGATCCCTGTCGGTTGTGGTAGGAAGCTACCAGCCAGGGATAGCCGAGCAAGGACTCGACTGACTCTAGAAGGACTTTGGTTCTTGGCGCGGGAAGAGCTATAGGGCTGTAAGAAGCCTACCAAGGACCATTGGCCGGGCAGGGTTACTGCCCGGTGCCTCTTGGCGAGGGCTTTTGTCCTGAAGGTAGCCGAGCGAGGGATCCTCGGGCTCGACTGCTTCTGGGAGGGCTTTCTGATCCCTGGCGTTGCGGTAGGGAAGCTACCCGCCAGGGATAGCCAAGCGAGGGATCCTCGAGTTCGACTGCTTCTGGGAGGGCTTTCTGATCCCTGGCGTTGCGGTAGGGAAGCTACCCGCCAGGGATAGCCGAGCTATATATCCTCAGGCTCGACTGCTTCTGGGAGGACTTTCTGATCCCTGGCGTTGCGGTAGGGAAGCTACCCGCCAAGGATAGCCAAGCGAGGGATCCTTGGGCTCGACTGCCTCTAGGAGGACTTTCTGATCCCTGTCGTTGCGGTAGGGAAGCTGCCCGCCAAGGATAGCCGAGCGAGGGATCCTCAGGCTCGACTGCCTCTGGGAGGACTTTCTGATCCCTGGCATTGCGGTAGGGAAGCTACCCACCAGGGATAGCCGAGCAGGGTAGCTGGGCTGCCTCTTAGTGAGGGCTTAGATCCTTGGACGAGGTGGTCCTCGAGCCGCCGTGGTAAGCCCCCTCTGTGCGACCCCGTCAAGGAAGGGGGTGTCGGTCTATTCGGCCGGCGAGGGCGTTGATGACGGTCGCCGGAGGAGGTTCACCCGCGCCTCCGGTTAGGGGGAGGCGGCGGCTGGTGTCTGGATTTTCAGGGTGATCGGTAGCCATGGGGATGGAGATCGGAAGGCCAACTTTGTTTTTTGTGGAGTTTCGTTTCCCACAGACGGCGCCAACTGATGGAGCTCCTTTTCGGGCCTCCGTCAGATGTTGTCTTCCGTTGATCTCGAGGTGAACTTGGCTGATTGTCCTTCATTGCATGTGGGTCTCAATAGGTTTTGATAGGAGAAGGTGGGGTGAGGAGACTATCGCCGAGTACCTGCAAAGAAGTCCCGGGATGGTTTGGTACCACCGAGAACCCTCCGACGCTCAAGTTAGTGATGAGATCCGAGCAGAGTAACGGCGTAAAGTGTAAAGAATGACTTACTTGACCCCTCTGTGATGGGGGTTTATATAGCGGTGGTGGCACGCAGCAGTAGGCGCGAGATTCTCGCCGGCAGCTCCCGACGTCACGCCCGCGCAGAGAGCGGATCGCCCATTAATGGGGATCATGATGGTGTGGAACATGGGATGTTGTTGGCGTAGAATCTGCACATGGCGAGATTCGCGGAGCGGCGGTTACGCCTGTGAGTGGTAGAGTTGGTCGGAGGGCCGAGGAAGATGGCTTCGACCGGGGGCTCGGGGACGAGCGTGGAGGCCGAGGAGTCTTGGTCCTGTGGCAGCTCGGGTCGAGCCGAGGGGCCGAGGAGGCCAATTTGCAAGGGGCCCCGAAAAGGGCCAGTTTGTGCTTGCAGGTCGGGCACGGGGTGGCCTGGTCGGCCCCTGTGGCCCTTTTCTTCCGAGTCTTGGGACACGTCATCTGCCACGTGTCCTGATCTTGGAGGTCGCCTATATCGAGCATCATCATGAGGTGATAACTTATTGAAGTATGGATGTATAATATTTAGAATTCACACATATTGGTTCCACATGATTTATTTGTTCTAAAATTATTGTTTCTATTTTTTAAAAAAAATTCTATAGATTATAAAAAAAAATTATTTAAAATATTTTATTTAAAATTTTATGATTAGGAAATTTAGTTTATATCAAAATTTTATTTTCTTTGTAAAAGAGGTATTTAAAAATTATATAAAGATAATATTTATATATAAATATATACTAAATGAGTATTTTCATAAATATTTATTTTTAATGAGAACAAAACATATAAGGATTAATATATTCAATCTTTCCTAGAAGTAAAGTAGACTTCTTTAACTATAATTATATTGATAGCTCTGAGATGGGAAAATTATAGTAAGTTACTATCTACACATGATGTCTGTCAATCCAATGTCACTATATGAATAATGAAATAATTTATTAAAATCTTTTGAGAAAATTTTTATTAGTTTTGAATGCTTTTAAATTCTTAGCATAAAATTTCGAAACGTGGTATATTTTTATATTTCATAAAATTTATATAATGCAAAAATATCATAGATGCGAAAAGAAAATACATTGAGAAAAGTTCAATAGCTATAGATAATTATTTTTTATTTTGTAGTCTAATGTGATTAATTGCAAAAACTAGTTTCCACTCAAAATGATAGTCTTTATTATATATATTTATCCAAAAAAATATTTAAATTTAAAGGCTTCAAGCACATGGTTGTAAATATCTAATTAAATTGAAAATTAGTTCCAAAAAATTTGAAATGGGAAGATTTATATAATCCAGACATATATAATGTTATCATATATTATCATAATTAGATTTATTAACAATATTTTAAAGATAAATATAGATTATAAATATAGATATATTATTAATCATAGAGAAAACTAGGATAGAAATATAGATTGATTATATGTTTTTAAAAACTTAAGAGCAGGCATAATATGTGGAATGAAAACAACGATGAATTTGCATTTTAGAGTAGTATAGAAGATAGATAGATTATAGATAATAGAATATGAATAAATTTTAGAGTTATTTATTAAAAAGATTTTTTTTTCAAAAAATTATAATTTAATCTTTGCTTAACTTTTATATACACATAAGAAAAAGTAATAAATAAAAATCTCAAATAATAACTCAATTTATATTTAAATAAAGTACTTCACAAAAAAAAATAATTAAAGTCTAATTTTAAATTTTAAATTGAAACGATTGATTTGATATCTAATACAGCTGCAATGAATGTACTTAAACAATAAAATAAGTATCATGGCGTGATTTACACATCTTCTTTGAGTATGCAGTTTGAATAGAGTGAACCTCCGTATTTCCTTTAAAAAAAATACTAATTTAAAGATTGAAAAATGAACAAAGATTATTTTTATAAAAATGGTCGGGTTTATTAAGATAATCCTTCCATGGGTTTTATTATAGTGGGTTCAAAACGACGGCTAAGGTTATTTTATTGTCAAATCTTAAGAAGTTTTTTGCATCCAAAAAAAGTGTATTAATTCATGCAAAAGAAAAGGAGTAATTGCCATAGAAAATGATTAACCATCAACGAATAGTATAGAAAGTCATAAGAACATGAAGATCGCAATTATCTTGGGCATTACTAGAGCCAACGTGAAATATTTGAAGACTTCACAGAATAAATAAAAATTGCTTGTTGGATGATATATCTAGATATTTTTCATATTATCTAAACGTAGGGTATTTCATATTAATCATAACTGGAAAATATCAAGGATTCTTCTTTTCTGATTTTGGATCTGATTTTTTGTAGATATAACTATATTATTAGGTTTCTATATTATGCATATTTTTAAAAAATAATTTTAGTTGGGATATGGAATTAGTTAAGATATGACGGACCAAAAATTTGACCAATTTGCTTATAAGAGTAGTATAGGATAGGATACACACACAGATATTTACCAATTCGTGGACAGGAGCAAAATAGAGCAGAAAGTAGGCAGGATGAGAGAGGAGTTGAGCACGAAATCAGTTTAATTGATTTTTACACAACGTTGCAATTGAGATCACCCTCTTATTTATACAAGAAGGTGGTAACCTTCATGACTTAGGAAACACAATCATTACAATTTTATAAGTGTCATTTTCATGATGATTTTTTTCTTCAAAACTTCCTGTAGTACTCTCCTTTATGTCAAATCAAACTTCTCTCTATTTATCCTTATACCACATCCCCTTAGCGCTTCATCTTTATGTCTTCTTCAAACATATTTTTTTTCTTCACGTCAAATCTCAATTTACACTTCATTCGACTTTTCTGTTGTTCATCATACTTCTCGTATTTTCAGTCTTCTCGGTAAGCATTGACGTTGGCTATGTAGTCACTTGCAATTAATCTAAGATCACTTGAATTGAAAAAAGGAAACTAAGAGAAATAATAGAAGATATTTGTTAATACATGCATATCTTTTATCTTGTCTTTTAAATCATTATGTATTTATGTTTTTTTATTGAGATTTACATGTATAATACGTATATTACGTATTAGGATTTCATCTTGTGGGCTATATAGAGAGAGATATATTGTACATTGTATTTTGATCAATGGTTAATAATATTTTTCCTCTCTCAAATTTAATGGTTTCTAACATGGTACCAGGGCTTATCCTACCATTGATTGATGCCGTCATCGATGATTGATTCTCTCCACCACCTCATCTCATCATCTTCTCGTCTTCTCGATTGCCACATCTTCCCATCGTCGAATCACTCTCCATTTGATGACTCTGACGTTACCATCGATCTATTTCTCCTTCTCCTTTTATTCGAACCTACAATTTTCCTTCGTGCTTTTCATTTCTTACTTATTACCACAATTTGACGCTCAACATTAAAATCATCATCGCCATCGCCATTTTCATCTGAAATCGCAAAATCAGAATATGATGAATTCGTCTTCCTCTTTCCCTTCGATTTTCCCGTCTTATTCATCTTCTTCCTATCTTTTCTGCGATTACGAATAACAAAATAATCATCCTCAATAAAATCATCATCACAGGCATCAAAAAATCTATTTATCATCATCTTCTTATTTTTCTTTTCTCGCTTATCCACAACAACATGATACTCCATATCCATCATCGCTGTCCTCGTCTTCCAAAAGCTCCATTGGCAATTTCTAAATCCTCTCAATAAGATCAAGGTATCTCCCCACCGTCGAAGTCACCTTCTTTTCGATCTCGTCGAATCCATCACCTTCATCACCCCCAATCTTGTCGAAGTCACCTTCTCCCAAATAAAAAAAATAAAAAAAGTGATGTTATCTTTGTTAATATCACCGTCTTCGTTATTTTTCGTTGCTTCTACTTCTATCTGGGCAATGACATCTTCTCCTTTTTCTTCTTCTTGTACTGTCTTTTTTCCTATATGTGTGATGACATCTTCTCGATTTTCATCTTATTTTTCCTCCAGTGCTTCTATTTCTATATTGATGGCGCCATCTCTTATTTCTTCTTTTTCTACTTCTTTATCTGTCTTTACTTCTTTATGGTTAAGATCAACTCTTTGTTTTGGTGGTTCTTCTTCTTCTTTTATTGCTTTATAGATCGTGTCATCTCTTTTTTCTTCGTCTTTCTCTTCTGCAATTACAACATAGGCAATTGCTTCACTTTATTATTCTATTTCTTCTATTTTGTTGATTATATCATATTTTCCTTTGTTTTTCAATTTCTTCTATTAATTTTATTTTTATCCTTCTTTTTCTTTTTCTTGGCCTTTTTTCCCCGTTGATCTAAGTTTATCTTAATCCTTTGATCTTAATATAATTTCTTCTTGATTCTTTTTCTTTCATTATTTTCTTGATAGGACCTTTTCTAGATTTTTTTGATCGTTTTTATTTCTTTGTGGAACTTTTTCTTAATCTTTTGATCATTTTTATACCTTTGATAGGACCTCTTCTTTACTTTTTGATCATTTTTATTCCTTTGTGAAATCTTTTCTAGATCTTTTGATAATTTTTATTCATTTATGAAAAAATTTCTTGATCTTTTAATCATTTTTATTTCTTTATGGAACGTCTTCTTGAACTTGGTTCAATACCATATCAAGTCCAACCAATTGTTTTTTATGACGTCTTATAGCATCTTCATTTAAGCATTTCTAGCGAAAGAGACTGCAGATTATTCGATCCACTTTACAATCCGTGAAAGAGACTAATGGGTATTAGTCCGCTATACTCGATATTTTAGATCTGTTGTTATCTAAACTCTCAGTTATCTACCATAAGTTTAAGGGAAGCTGTTAGATTATGAAATATTTGAATATAACAATATTAAATATTATGTACATTTGCGCTATTTCGTGGGGATCAAAATTTCTTACTCTTCCCGTGGCTATCTTCTGTCACAGTAGAAGTACATTTCTGATCTTTTTGCAGGAGCCACGGTTGACGATTCTACTATTACGGACAATATTTATACAGCTAGCTACACCGGTAGAGTTTCATCTGAAGTTTCGCCAAGCAAATGGAGTGACTTTACCTATATCCATTCCATAGATCAAGTGGTCGATCTCTTTACGATACCTCAAACATGTACCCAACTTTTGCATTTCTTGTCCAAACTCTCGGTTTATGATCCACCGAGAGTTTGAGAGGAACTGTTAAAATATGCATATCTTTTATATCATTTTGTATTTATCTTTTTGTATTAGGGTTTACATGTATTATACGTATATTATGTATTAGGATTTTATCTTGTGGGTTATATATAGATAGATATATTGTACATTGTATTTTGATTAATCCTTAATAATGTTTTTTCTCTCTTAAATTAAATGGTTTCTAACAATATTGATATTTCAATTACGGTGAATTCATGATTATCTTAGAATTTGTAAAAATAATTATGTTTGAAAATGAAAAAACGAAAAACTAGAACCAGAAGAACAAGTTAGAGAACTTATAAAGCTTAACGCACAAGATCTAGTTCTCACTGAGTATGTTATTAAATATTTAAATAGTTAGAAAAAGGTAATATTGACGAACATGCTTAAAAAGAAGATCATTTAATGCTTAATAAGAATAATCGACCTAGAATATTAGCTTGTTTTGATAATATTTATAATTACCAAGAAGTAATTAAGAAGGAAATTGTACACGAAATATATCTAGATAAAGAAAAGAAGGAAAGTTATAAAAAATTTATACTTGATATCTACTATAAAGCTTTATAAGAAATTTCAAGTAAAAATGGTCGGGTTTATTGAGATAATCCTTCCATGGGTTTTATTATAGTGGGTTCAGAATGACTGCTAGGGTTATTTTATTGTCAAATTTTAAGAAGCGTTTTGCACCCAAAAAAAGTGTATTAATTCATGCAAAAGAAAAAGAGTAATTACCATAGAAAATGATTAACCATCAACGAATATTATAGAAAGTCATAAGAACATGAAGATCGCAATTATCTTGGCCATTACTCGAGCCAACGTGAAATATTTGAAGACTTCACAGAATAAATAATAATTGCTTGTCGGATGATATATCTAGATATTTTTCATATTATCTAAACATAGGGTATTTCATATTAATCATAACTGGAAAATATCAAGGAATCTTCTTTTTCTGATTCTGGGTCTGATTTTTTGTTGATATAACTATATTATTAGGTTTCTATATTATGCATATTTTTAAAAAATAATTTTAGTTGAGATATGGAATTAGTTGAGATATGACGGACCAAAAATTTGACCAATTTGCTTATAAGAGTAGTATAGGATAGGATGCACATAGATATTTACCAATTCGTGGACATGAGCAAAATAGAGCAGAAAGTAGGCAGGATGAGAGAGGAGTTGGGCACGAAATCAGTTTAATTGATTTTTACACAACTTACAATTGAGAGAGCACCCTCTTATTTATACAAGAAGGTAGTAACCTTCATGACTTAGGAAACAAAATCATTACAATTTTACAAGTGTCATTTTCATGATGGTTTTTTTTTCAAAACTTCCTGTGGTGCTCTCCTTTATGTCAAATCAAACTTCTCTCTATTTATCCTTATACCACATCCCCTTAGGGCCTGTTTGGTTGCAGGATTATGAGTTTGGATTTGGATTTTGGATTGTGGAATCCCAGGATTCCACAATTTTGTGTTTGGTTGCAACATTAGGATTTCTAGGATTCCTTTATTTTGTATGGGGGCCCACCACAAAAGAAGGATTCATGAATCCTAAAAATTTTCAAGAATTCTCAAGGATTTGGCACTATTCATTGTACTTTTAGATGGGACCCATGTACTTTATTTATTTAACAATCCTCTCTCTCTATCTCCCTCTAAAATCCTCAAATCCAAATCCCATTTTTTTCCACCAACCAAACAAAGATTACAAGGATCTACAAATCCAATACTAGGAATCCAAAACCAACCAAACAACAAATTACCAAATCCAGAAATTTCAACGGTACTATTTTTGGAATCCAAATTCCATAATCCTGCAACCAAACAGCCCCTTAGCGCTTCATCTTTATGTCTTCTTCAGACATTTTTTTTTCTTCACGTCAAATCTCAATTTACACTTCATTCGACTTTTCTGTCGTTCACCATACTTCTCGTATTTTCAGTCTTCTCGGTAAGCATTGACGTCGGCTATGTAGTCACTTGCAATTAATTTAAGACCACTAGGATTCAAAAAAGGAAACTAAGAGAAATAATAGAAGATATTTGTTAAGATATGCATATCTTTTATCTTGTCTTTTATATCATTATGTATTTATCTTTTTGTATTGAGATTTACATGCATTATACGTATATTACGTATTAGGGTTTCATCTTGTGGGCTATATATAGAGAGACATATTGTACATCGTATTTTGATCAATCGTTAATAATATTTTTCCTCTCTCAAATTCAATGGTTTCTAATATGGTATCAGGGCTTATCCTACCATTGATTGATACCATCATCGATGATTGATCCTCTCCACCACCCCATCTCATCGTCTTTCCGTATCCTCGATCGCCAAATTTTCCCACCGTCGAATCACACTCCATCTGATGACTCTGACGTCACCATCGATCTATTTCTCCTTCTCCTTTTATTCGAACCTACATTTTTCCTTTGTGCTCTTCGTTTCTTACTTATTTACCACAATTTGACACTCAACATTAAAATCATCATCGCCAACGCCATTTTCATCTGAAATCGCAAAATCAGAATATGATGAATTCGTCTTCTTTCTTTGTTCTCCTCCTCCTCTTTTCCTTCGATTTTGCCATCTTATTCATCTTTTTCTATCTATTCCTCGATTGCCAATAATAAAAAAATGCTCCTCAATAAAATCATCATCACAGGCATCCAAAAATTTATTTATCATCATCTTCTTACTTTTCTTTTCTCGTTTATCCACAACAACATAATACTCCATATCCATCATCACTGTCCTCGTCATCCGAAAGATCCATCGGCGATTTCTAAATCCTCTCAATAAGATCAAGGTATCTCCCCATCGTCGAAGTCACCTTCTTTCCGATCTCGTCGAACCCATCACCTTCATCACCCCCAATCTCGTCGAAGTCACCTTCTCCCAAATAAAAAAATTTACAAAAAATGATGTTATATTCGTTAATATCATCGTCTTCTATATTTTTCGTTGCTTCTGCTTCTATCCGGGCGATGACATCTACTCCTTTATCTTCTTCTTGCACAACCTTTTCTTCTATATGTGTGATGCCATCTTCTCGATTTTCATCTTCTCTTTCCTCCAGTGCTTCTATTTCTATATTGATGGCGCCATCTCTTATTTTTTCTTTTTCTACTTCTTTATCTGCCTTTACTTCTTTATGATTAAGACCAACTCTTTGTTTTGGTGGTTCTTTTTTTTTATTGCTCTATAGATCGTGTCATCTCGTTTTTCTTCGTCTTTCTCTTCTGCAATTACAACATAGGCAATTGCTTCACTTTATTATTCCATTTCTTCTATTTTGTTGGTTATATCATCTCCTCCTTTGTTCTTCAATTTCTTCTATTAATTTTATTCTTATCCTTCTTCTTCTTGGTCTTTTTTTCTCATTGATCTAACTTTATCTTGATCCCTTAATTTTAATATAATTTCATCTTGATTCTTTCCTTATTTTCTTGATAGGACCTTTTCTTGATCGTTTTTATTCCTTTGTGGAATTTCTTCTTAATCTTTTAATCATTTTTAGTCCTTTGATAGAACCTCTTCTTGACCTTTTGATCATTTTTATTCCTTTGTAAAATCTCTTCTTGATCTTTTGATCATTTTTATTCATTTATGGAACTTTTTCTTGATCTTTTGATCATTTTTATTCATTTATGGAACTTTTTCTTGATCTTTTAATCATTTTTATTCCTATGTGGAACTTCTTCTTGAACTTGGATCAATTCCGTATCAACTCCAAGCAACTATTTTTTATGACGTCTTCTAGTGTCTTCATTTAAGCATTTCTAGCAAAAGAGACTGTAGATTATTCGGTCCACTTTGCAATACGTGAAAGTGACCAATGAGTATTAGTCCTCCATACTCGATATTTTAGATCTGCTGTTATCCAAACTCTCGGTTATCCACTATGAGTTTAAGGGAAGTTGTTAGATTATTATTTGAATATAACAATATTAAATATTATGTACATTTGCGCTATTTCTTGGGGATCGAAATTTTTTACTCTTCCCGTGGCTATCTTCTGTCATAGTAGAAGTACATTTCTGATCTTTTTGTACGAGCTACGGTTGACGATTCTATTATTACGGACAGTATTTCTACAGCTACAATGGTGGAGCTTCATCTGAAGTTTCGTCAAGCAAATCGAGCGACTTACCTATATCCATTCCATAGATCAAGTGGTCAATCTCTTTATAATACCTCAAACATGTACCCAACTTTTTCATTTCTTGTCCAAACTCTCGGTTTATGATCCACCGAGAGTTTGAGAGGAACTGTTAAAATATGCATATCTTTTATCATATCTTTTATATCATTTTGTATTTATCTTTTTGTATTAGGGTTTACGTGTATTATACGTATTTTACGTATTAAGGTTTTATCTTGTAGGCTATATAGAGAGAGATATATTGTACATTGTATTTTGATTAATCGTTAATAATATTTTCTCTCTCTTAAATTAAATGTTTTCTAACAATATTGATATTTCAAATTATGGTGAATTCAAGATTTTCTTAGAATTTGTAAAAATCCTTATGTTTGAAAATGGAAAAATGGAAAAATTAGAATCAGAATAACAAGTTAGAGAACTTATAAAGGTTTATGCACAAGACTTGTCGGCAAGGTCGGTGTAGAACTGTTCCGACGTCTTATACCGTTCCACCGACTTTGCAGCCCGGAGGTCGGCGATCTTCACCGCCTCCTTCGCCGCCTCGGTCTCCTTCTTGCAGGCATTAAGCGACTTCTTCATCATGGAGTTCAGTACCTTTGCCTCCTCCAACTTAGCCTGGATGCCCTTATTGGATTCCTTCAGGAGGCGAATGGACTCCTTGCATTTAGAGTTCACCATCTCCTTGTCGGTCACCCGGGTTTCGAGGGCGGCGATCTTCTCCTTCGCCTGATGCAGATCGTCTTCCCGCGAGGAAGACTCGCCCGCCTTCTGCATCACCGGGGCAATCTTCTCGTGCTCCATGTTGGCGATGAGGGCGCAGTGCTGGAGGACCTGAGAAAGATAAAAGAATGGGTTAAAAAGCATCTGATCTAAAAAAAACGCTTGACGAAAACTTCAACAGAAAGCAGATACTGACCTGTATAGCCTCCTGAGCAATGGCGGCGACTTGGGCCTTGAGGGTCCCCCGGGGAATTTTCCCCCGGCCGATTGCTCCATCTCTGAAAGCAAGTTATCGGCGACAGAAAGCCGTGAGGGCACCTCGAAGCAGACGTCCCCCTCCTGCGCGAAGATCGGGGAGGACGAAGGTCGAGAAACCGTCCTCTTGTACCTCTTTAGGGGGACCTCGGGGGGTTCGTCCTCATCCTCCACCTCCCTCGTCCGGAGCTCCGGTTCCCGAGCGTGCTTGTGGATCTCCCCGCGGCTGATTTCAGAAGCTCGGGGTATCGAGGAGGGCCCAGCCGGTGTGGCTGCCTTCGGGGCCGGGCTCGAGCCAGGGCGTGACGAGCTAGCGCCCTCGGTCTTCCCCCCTTATTAACGACCATTGCAGCTAGGAATTTGGATCGATCCATTTGCTCTGCAAAAAGGAGAATACACAAAGAGAGTTAGTGACGCTGAAAAGGGAGAAAGATAAATGTGCCCTGCATACCTCAGGGGGAAAGGGCAGATGCATTCCGGCCCAGAACGCATCCAGGTACAAGGCGATCTCCTTACCCTGCACTTAATCCGCCCTCTCATCCATCCTAGCCAAACGAAGCGAATAGCTAGGGGGAATGTGGAAACGAGCTCGGATCGTGGTGAGCTCGTCCACATTCCTTAGGAGGGAGGGCGCATCGCGAGCATTCCCGATGCGCGTGTTTCCTCATAAAATATCAGGAAAAACCCCAATAGGGCATCACGTTCTCACACGTGACCAAGGGTCACGTGCTGACACGCGATGGTTTCCTGGGGACTCTGTTATAAGAGAATTGAATTCTAATCAACAGGAGTCACGTGCCCACACGCGATGGGCCTTTAAAAACCTACTGAAGGAATTAAAAGGCATAATAAAACAGCAAGGAAAGATCCCAATGTGGCATCACGTGTATACACGTGACCAAGGGTCACGTGCTAACACGTGATGATTCCTTAGTTCTTTAAAACAACAGAATTAAATTCTGGTTAAAATGTTTAATTAGGGGAGGTCATGTGTCAACATGTGATGGGTTCCTAAGCTCTTTGATTAATAGAATTAAATTCTATTTAAATGATCAAACAATGGGATCACGTGCCAACACGTGATACGCTCTTAAGCCTTCTGAACTAATAGAATTAAATTCTAATTAAGAGGGAATCGAGAACCTTAACTGGAAAAATATCTCTCTAAATCTTTCCAAACAAAAAAAGGTTGTGCTCTGTAAAGTGGAGCACCGTTGGATTAAAAATACAATGGTGATTAAAAATCACCAACTTATAAAAAGATTCTATACAAGGAAAGATTTCCCTGAAATTCACCAAGAATAACAAACAGAATATCTTTCGGATTAAAAATCCAATGGTGAATAAAATTCACTGAGTGATCTAAAAGATCATGTTGGTTACAAAATCAATTAAAATCTTTCAACTAAAGATTGACTAAACAAACTGATTCTTTTCTTTCTCCTATAAATAGGAGCCAAGAAGAGAAGATAAGAATCCTTGGAATTTTTTAGAGAGATACAACAATAGAGAGAAAAAGAAAAGAGAATTTAATTCTCCAGAGAGAAGAGAAAATTTCCTCAGAATAAAAAGAAACCCTAAGTGAGAAAGGGAAAGATATCTAAGCTCCATAAAACAAAAGGAGAATTTAATTCTTAAATTAAGAGTTTAACTCTTCTGAATAAGAATTTAGTTCTTCCTTTGGTTGAAGATCTGCAGAAGCAGATCTCCCCACAAGTTGAGAATTTAATTCTCATCGGGAAGATTCTGCCATGCAGATCCAAAACTTAGAGGGAGAATTGAGTTTAAGGAATTTAATTCCCCCAAATTCATAGGAATCTAATTCCTCCAAATGAAACTAGGGTTTAACCCTATATAAGAATTTAATTCTTCCAAATTCATAGGAATTTAATTCCTCCAAATGTAACTAGGGTTTAACCCTACATAAGAATTTAATTCTTCCAAATTCATAGGAATTTAATTCTTCCAAATGTAATTAGGGTTTAACCCTACATAAGAATTTAATTCTTCCAAATACATAGGAATTTAATTCCTCTAAACAAAATTAGGGTTTAACCCTACAAAAGAATTTAATTCTTAAAATAAGGGACTTAAAACTCTCCATGCACGAAAAAGAAGTCGGTGCCCAACTTGATCACGTTGCAACACGTGACCCTCCCCCTCAATGATCAGAAAGAGAACGAACAAGACTAGGTCACGTGTCCCCACGTGACCCTTAAACAGACTTCTCAAAATAAAGAAAGGCGGAATATATTTTGGGTGCCTCACGTGTCCCCACGTGACCCTTAAACAAACTTCTCAAAATGAGGAAAAACAAGCTTGGAGGCAATGCCCCACGTGTCCCCACGTGATCCCTAACAAATCCTTTTAATATCCAGTGCATGAATGCCCATCACGTGCTCACACGTGATGGCCTCGAAGATTAAAAGTGTTTAACACTTATTTGAATATTCTGGGAAGAAAATATAGGAGGTCTGGCCCAATTCTCTGGCGCCTCATGTGACTCTATGTGACCGCCCCATTTTTTTTAGTGTTTAACACTATTTTGAGTGTTCTGTCCCCAGTGTTTAATACTGTTGTAAGTGCATCACGTGGGAACACGTGATCGCCAAATATCCTCTAGTGTTTAACACTATGTTAAAAACCAAGATTAGCCTAAATTGGCTAAGTTTTCCAGAGACAAATCTCCCCTTCAACTGAACCTTAAAATCCAGAGCTATAATGAATGGTTAGTGCACAGCCAAAGACAAAGTGTTGTCAGAACCCTAAGCCCCTGTTTAGCATTGCTAAACAATGAGGGGGCTGAGCCCAGACAAATGTTCAACAGTCCAAACAAAGGTCCAACAGTCCAAACAAAGGTCCAACATCTTAAACCTAATTGGACTTAGCCTAAGTTGGCCATAAGTCCTCAATTCAGATTTAATTGAGCCAATGTACTCATAATCTAATTAATTGATCTTAGTTCCAAATTGAACTACAGATTTCCCCATCAACTTTGGTTCTAGGGTACATCTCTTCACTCTTTTGATATTTGTCGTTGTAATCCTTCAACGTCTTCAGAGAGGTGACAAGTCCCGATAACCAATCATTCCGTGGACTGTGGGGTCCTTAAACTCATGGACTATGATGTCCTTAACCTGGACTGTGGGGTCCTTAAGCCCATAGAATATGATGTCCTTAACCTGGACTGTGGGGTCCTTAAGCCCATGGACTATGATGTCCTTACCCTAGATTGTGGGGTCCTTAAGCCCATGGACTATGATGTCCTTAACCTCGGACTATGAGGTCCCTTTAAACCCATAGACCGAGATGTCCTTAAACTAACATTGGACCACCATGTCCTTAAACTGGTAATCGACCGCAATGTCCCTAAACTAAACAATAGAGCACAAATGTTCTCTTGTTGGATCTAAACGATCCCATTAAGTTGATCTTAGTCTAAAATTAGACTAACGTATTCTTAACAATTGTTTAAGTTGATCTTAGTCTCAAATGAGACTAACGTATCATTAAACCTAACCCCAAACCCAAATATAAGAAAATACGGATTTGGACTAATCCACACCCTACGGGCGACAACATAAATTAGTCTCCGTATACAATCCACGGGCAACCAAAAAACAAAACAAACACCCACGACACGAAGTGACCATCTGGAGAAGGAGAAAGTGGTTACCGCGATGCGGTAGCGTAATTAACTGCAAGGGCTTGCGCCTGCAGGGAAGAGCGTCCCCACAATCAAAAACCTCTCAAATGAAGGAGAATCTGACGAAGTCTGCTACATCGGCCGCATCGATATAAACCTTCGATGCATGGTGTCATAAAACAACTTGGCATTTTCGGAGAGGTGGACGAATAGCACCAATTAGTATCTGCCCTCGGAATTCAGGCCCTGACGTCCCAACGTCCCGGTAGCGTCTTTCGGCGGAGAACAGATTCTGGCACACCCGGTGGGACCTCTTCCTCTTTCCACTCCACACTTTGTGTGTCGTGTTCGCGAACGAATCGTGGTTTAATATGGTTGCCCTTGGGTTCGAGGTACTAATATTTGGTTTTGCTCTCGTTCAGAAAAAAAACATCAATGGCCTCTAACTGCTCCAGCTGCAACTGCAACTCGTGTTCCGCCTCATCTGGAGGTGTAACCTATGGGCCCCAAGCGGCCTCTCTTTTCAAGATGCCAGTGGAGCAAGTAACTCAAGCCACCACTGGGCTGTTCTTTGGGACTATGATCCTACCAATGAGCTTCAATACCCCACTGTTGTCGCAAGAAGCCCCAAAGAAGTCGGTCTTTGATCGAATTACCACCACTGCGGCCCCTCTCAACGGGTTGCCCAAATCCAATGCCTCAGTTTTCAACAGACTGGGCCAGAACGCCAGCAAGCCTGCGATACCTGAAGCAGCCATCCCAAAGCGGATAGCCATTCCGGCTCAAGCAGACGAAATCATCAGAGAGGCTTCTTCTGCCAAGAAGTCAGTCTTCACAAGGCTGGCCATTCCGGCTTCCGATCCAAGCGAAGTCCTCAAAGCTGCTTCCCCTGCCTAGAGATCTGTCTTTCACAGATTGGACATTGCTTCTCAACGGACATCGTTCTTTAAGAGGCAGACGCCGGCGACAACCCTTCGCCAAAACAGGGGGCATGATGATGTCACCCCTACAGCTGAGACAATCCCATCCGCTCGACATGCTCAACGTCGTCACTGGTGCCGAGTAAGGAAGGCTGGGGGCAATTCCCCTTCCGGACTGACTTCGCCAGCTCCCATGGTGGAAATCAATGCTGCTGTTCCAACTGAGAACAGGTTTGAACCGCTTAGGAGGGTTCGCAAGAACTCTCCGACTGCCGTACTGAAAAGATCTCCTCTACCTATGGAGATTACTATAGAAAAGAAGCTAGAGCATCCCCCTCAGCGGCTGTCCTCTAAAATTTACAAAGTCTGGCGACAGGTCCAGGAATCGGTGATTGACCAGGACTACTCTCGTCGACCAAAGAAGATTAAAGCTCGGCAGGAAAAGAGCCATCCCATGGTATCACAGAAGATGTCATCCGTCTGGGTGCCCGCTGCAACGGCTCCCTCAACTTCAACCACTCACAAGAAAAGGAGGCCGGAGAAAGTCCCTGTAACCGCGGCGAACCGCAAGGACGCTGAATCGAAACACCCCAAGTCTAGGGGCATGGTAACACACACCGTTTATATGGCTTCCGGAAAAGAGGAAAGCCGTGCTTCTACGGGTCATCGACCGCTTACTCGATCGATAACAAAGGCTCAGGAGCAACGGCGGCAAAAACTTCAGGAGATGCTGATTGCAATGGCCGCGCTTACTGGGCCAAAAGAAAATCCAGAGACCTGAAAGCAGCGTCGGGAACAAGAAACTGATACTGAATTCCTCCGAAGAATGCTAGAGAGGAAAGAAAAAGAGGCCGCGGAACAGGCGGCCAACATAAAACGAATGGCTCTTTTGTTTCAAGACATGGCTGGGATGATGTTACAGCCGGAATCTCCAGCTGAAGACCCCCCGATTATCATTGAAGATGACAGAGGAGAGACATCGAACTCTCCTCTGGCTCTTTCAGCAGCCAAGGAGGAGACCATCTCCAAGGCCGCTCTGGATGATTACATTGCTCAGCAAATACGAGCTCACCAGGCGAATGAAGCGGCTGGCCAGATCGTTAAGACTGGACGACCCTATCCGGGTTGGTATGACCAAATAAGGTACCCGCCAGGATATACGATCCCCAAATTCCACGTATATAAGGGGACGGGAAATCCGCATCAGCATGTCACCCAGTTCAGGGCTCTATGTGGCAACACTGGAGGCGACGATAAACTGCTACTTCACCAGTTCGTCGGCAGCTTGTCGGAGACAGCGTTCGAATGGTACTCTGAACTCCCGAACGACTCTGTCAAGACATTTGCAGAAATGGAGCTGTTGTTCACACAAAGATTCGCAAGCGCTAGAGAGCGTACTCCGATTACCGCACTAATTAACGCCAGGATGAAGCCAGGCGAAACATGGGTTCAATACGCAATACGATAGAGGAATCTGTGGTCGAAATGTGAGCAGCGCATCGAAGAAGCGCCAACAGTAGGCATGTTCGTGAGTACTCTTGATCCTCAGGCGACCATCTCCCAATTTATGATGTTTTTCAAGCCCACCACCTTCCAAGCCTTGATTGATAAACTGGCCCAAATGGACCAGATGGGTCACAGACCTTCTTCTTTAAAGGCGGAACATCGAAATGAAAAGGGAAAAGCGAAAGCGACCTTCGTCTCCAATGCTCAGCAGCAGCCCGGTGGTTCAAGGTTAATTGCTCGCCAGGAGGATAGGCAGCGATTCTTTAACGAGAAGCTGAAGCGCCCTTATTCGTTTCCCCGGGATAAAACGAAAAGACTATTTGAGCTGGCAGTGCGCAACAGGCTCATTACCTTGCCAGATCCAAAACGCCCACTACAACCTGGTGAGGATAATAATCCCAACTATTGTCCCTATCATCAAGCGATAGGCCATCCAATTAAGGATTGCTTCATCTTCAAGGGTTGGATTGAGGACCAGTACAAACAGGGCAAATTCGCACTGGCCGAGAACTGGAAAGTAAACCCGCCTCAGCCACACACTCTTAAAAGGGGGGACATACCGGGGCATCGTGCTCTTTTGTCGAAGAAGCTCCATGGGAGGTCGCTCTTTCAGCCAAAACGAAAAGGATGCTGAAGGATCTCCAAACATGCCCGACAATCAGGTGGAAAAATCCACTGGAGCCCGAGATCATCGAGGGAATGCTGAAACCGCGCCCAACTCCAAAAATTGGTGGTGATAGTCAAACCGCTCACACCCAGACGTCGAAGTCTTCGAAGAAGAAGAAGAAGACCAAAAAGCCCGTGAAGCTTAATGACAAGCGCACGGACCTGCAAAAATATATCGACGCGCTGGAAGAATATAACCAGAAAGCGCGGACCCCAGTCACACTCCAAGAATTTCTCAGCCACGTCCTTGAGGACGGAGATGATGACAATGGAGAAGACTCGTCGGATGAGCCTGAAGATTATGTGGCAAGCTGCCATGTGATCTCTCATTCGTCGATAGACGATGAAGAAGCTCCTTACGCAGAGAAACTGGGGGTAGATCCTGAGCCGGAACTTCTAGAACCATCAGACGGAATGATTGATACATTCCTAAACGAAGCTCTTTTGAAAAGCAAAGCTGATCGGGAGCGCGAGATGGCCATATTGAAAAGGCCAAACGCCGACGACTGGACGAAAGGGTCGAAACACTCCCACCAGGTCAAAGTACATCCGCCGCAAATAAAAGCAGGCTCAAGACGAGAAAAAGGTTCGCCAAAGCCATATCGATGGGAATAAAGCAGCCACCCTCCGAAGGAAACACTCATGATGAAGCGGATATACGTCCTAGCTACTGCTTATATCATCGAAAGAATGCGCACCCCACCAAAGAGTGCAACGCTTTTAAAAGCTGGTGGCAAGGATATGTTGCTCACCGACAATATTTCAAGCGGATGAAATGCAAAACTCGTCGGGAACAAAGAAATACGACCGAGGAGTGCAAAAGAACTGACGGCAATTGTCATATGGTTGACTACGGGGGATCGCAAGTTCTCACCTTCGGGAGCGACTCTGACGAAGAAATGAATCTTGGCCCTCTCTTTAATGAATCCACCTCGGGAAAGAGGAAGAACCGAAGAGCTGTGAGAACATTCAGCTGCGCAATCGCACATTACCTGAAAAGAATCTCGGACCCGTGAATAAGGGGTCAGACAAAAAGGATAAGGGAAAAGAAAATGTCCCTGAGGATATCATCTTTGATGACCAAGCCGTCGAAGAGCTGACAGCTAAGGATCCGCCAAAGAAAAGTAAGGTGGATTACAACGTTCTGGCACACCTGAGGAAGATACCCTCACAACTAAGCATTCTCGACGCCCTTCTGCTATCCAAAGAGGCGAGAGATTCTTTGGTCAAGGTACTACAAGAGCCCGAGCAGTTCCAAGCTTTCCTCGCCGAAGAAAAGATGAAGGAAGAGCTGGAAGAAGTGCACACAGCCGATATCACCTTCGGCGATGAAGATCTCCTCCTCGGGACGTACGAGCATTACCTTCCCTTCTATGTCTCCGGATATTGTCATGATATCAAGATAGGCAAAATCCTGGTTGATAATTGGTCCTCCGTCAACCTCCTCAATGTAAGAGTGTTGAAGGAAATTTGCATGAGCGTTCAGCACCTCGCTCGTGATAAAATCACCATCTCCGGGTTTTACTCCCAGTCATCACGGACGCTCGGATCTGTTATATTGACATTACGCTTTGGGCTGCTCGTCACGGACATCAAGTTCCATGTCATTGACGCGAAGACTTGCTACAACGCTTTGCTCGGCAGACCTTGGTTACACGAGTACAACATCATCCCTTCTACACAACATTAGCGTATGAAGTACTTCAAGGATGGTCTCGAGTATACTGTGACAGGGGAACTAAACCCATTCTCCGTGAATGAAGTCCGAAAGTACGAAGATGCAAAATACTTCTTACCAGACTTTGAAGACACAGAAAGATGTCACAAACCGAAGAACAAACCTATCACCAATATTCCGGTCTTCGGGAGTGATACCGAGGAGGAAGAAGAGATAATCTATTCAGGGCCGCCACAATGCAACAAGCCGGGACCGTCCACCCCTATGTTGATCTTCGGCAGCGACTCGGAAGATGAGGTCAATGCTGTATTTTCTGTTCGGCCGTCAATACAAGCATTCGCCGGCGATGATCAGAGTTTGTAAATTGCCATGATCCCGCAGGAGCATTACAAAGAACTCGACGCACTTAATACCTACAGTGTGGAAGAACTGCAGACATTCTACGTCCCTCTCAGGTGAAGAGATGAAAAGGCAATCCTCTTTTATCAATCTACGGAAACCAAAGTGGAGAAAGAAGTTTGGCATGGTGCCGATTCGACACTTGACAGGCTCCAGCCCATCCGTCTGCCCAGATACTACACAGAAGGATTAAAAAGGTTGTTGGGACGCCAAGGCGTACCCTTCAAGAAAACTGCTCGACAAGAACGGTTCTATAACAGGATCTGGAACGTCCTCGGAACTCAACGAAAGTTTCCCAACGGGAGAATGGAAACGATCCGGCTTGGATATGTTCAATCCAAGAAACGGGAGCGATTCCATGGCTGCTATGTCATACATGATTTTGACGAAGAAGGAGATGTTCTGTTAAAAGATGCTAACCCTGAACCAAAACGAGGTCCCTCCATGAAAATACCGAGTCCTTCGTTTGAAGAAAAGATAGAAAAGCTAATAAGGGAAGTGGGTCAAAAGGTCCGGGATGACTATAGCCGCGAAATGGCCATTTATGAGAAAGCTAGGACGCAGCGCCTCCTTCAGCAGGCCGTGGAGAATGACACTGCTCTTTGTCACCAGCCCGTCATACAAAAGACCCGGCGCAGAGGCAAAAATAAACCAAAGAACAGAAAAAACGTTCGACAGTGGCCAAGCGGGTCTAAGAAGCCACGCGATCAAGAATCGAGCAGCCGAGATCCGTCTTTTATAAAGAAGATGGGTCGGGAATATTCTTTTCCCCAAGACAAGACAAAGAAGATATTCAATCTTGTCATAAAACATCAGATGATGACACTCTCGTAGTCCAAGCACCCCGAGCAAGCAGACAAGGTCTCTCACCCAGACTATTGCTCCTATCACCGAGCAATAGGGCATCCTCTCGAAGACTGCTTCAACTTCAAGAACTGGGTTGAAGACCAGTATCAACTCGGCAGATTCGCTCTATCCAGCAGCTGGAGGGTTACCCCGCCGCAGAAGCATGAACCAAAAACCACCTATGCAGCGAGAGTAGAACTAGATCAACATCGGTCTTGGAAGCGATCACGTACCTGTCACGTGATAACGCTATCAGAAGAAGAACCAGAGAATATGGATGTCCTCTCTTGGTGCTTCGAAAACGATGAAGATGAATTAATCTCAGAACTTCCACCGGCGCAAAAAGAGCTGGAAGATGGGATACATACTACTGCAGACGACCTCAGAAAAATTGACTTGGGGACGGCAAATGACCCGCGGCCGACTTTCCTCAGTGAGCTTTTATCTGAAGAAAAGGTAGCTACGCTTAAAGACGTGCTCACACCGTATAATGATTGCTTTGCATGGAACTAATCGGAGATGCCCGGATTGGAGACAGAAATAGCCGTCCACAAATTGGCGATTTCTCCAGATGTCAAGCCGATCAAACAAGCACCGAGAAGAATGTGGCTCGAGCTTGAGATGAGCATCAACACCGAGGTCAAGAAGCTAATCGACTCTGGCTTCATCAAAGAAGTTCAGTATCCTGACTGGATTGCCAACATCATCCCGGTGATGAAGAAAAATGGGACAATGCGCATATGTGTGGACTTTCGGGATCTCAACAAAGCTTGCCCAAAGGACGAATTTCCAGTACCGGTCACTGAGCTAATGATAGATAATACGTCCACTCACGAAGTTTTCTCCTTCATGGACGGCTCATCAGGATACAATCAGATAAAGATGCATCCTGAGGACCAGAAGCATACCGCTTTCCGGACCCCTTTGGGCATATTCTGCTACAAGGTGATGCCTTTTGGTCTAAAGAACGCTGGTGCCACCTATCAGAGGGCCATGACGAAGATTTTTGATGACCTCATACATGAAATTGTCGAATGCTATATTGACAACCTTGTAGTAAAAAGAAAATCATACGAGGAACATTTAGAACATCTGAAGATCGTATTTCAGCGCCCTCGGAAATACAACTTGAAGATGAACCCTCTCAAATGCGCGTTCGGAGTTTCCTCGGGCAAGTTCCTAGGATTCGTCGTCCGACACCGAGGCATCGAGATAGACCCGTCGAAGATCAAGGCGATTATAGAACTGCCTCCGTCCAGGATTCTCAAGCAGTTGCGGTCTCTCCAAAGAAAGCTTGCATATATCCGGCGATTCATAGCCAATCTCTCCGGCAAATGTCGTCCTTACAGTCACCTAATGAAGAAAGGGACTCCTTTCGTCTGGGATCGAAAATGCCAAAGCGCGCTAGACGAAATCAAGCAATACCTGCAGAATCCGCCATTACTGGCTGCTCCCGTTAAAGGAAAACCCCTCGTCCTGTATACAACAGCCCTCGAAGGTTCTTTAGGAGCGCTGTGGGCACAAGAAAACGACCAAGGGAAAGAGAGAGCCCTCTACTACTTGAGTCGAGTTCTACCAGGGGCAGAAAGCAACTACTCCTCCTTAGAAAAACACTGCCTGGTGTTGATCTTCGCGATAACGAAGCTCAGACACTACGCGTTGGCACACGAGTTCCATCTTATATCAAAGGTGGATCCCCTCAAATATTTGATGTCAAAGGCCATATTACCAGGAAGACTCGCTAAGTGGGCCCTACTCTTGATGGAGTTCTCGATAACTTATCAACCTCTCAAGGCAGTGAAAGGCCAGGCCATTGCCGACTTCCTCGCTGAGCATCCAATACATACCGATTCTCCTTTGAACTGTGAATTGTACGATGAACACAAGTTTGACACGATCGACGGGGAGATAAGAGAGAATGATACCCAGTGGGAACTTTACTTTGATGGAGCATCTTCCATGAAGAAGCGCAAGCAAAGCCCCCCCATAATCAAATCAGGAGTATGCCCCATCTTCGTGACTCCACAAGGAGGGATAATGCGCTTTGCCTTCTCCTTAATAGAGTCGAGGACGAACAATGAAGCCGAATATGAAGCTTTGATAGAAGGTCTTGAGATCTCCGTCGACATGGGAATTGAGAACCTCCTTATATATGGAGACTCCCAACCGGTCATTAGCCAAGTAAACGGCGACTATCAGACGTGCAAACCGGAGTTGGTGAAGTACGGCGAGAGAGTGCAGCAACTGCTGACTCAAATCCCCACCTATGTCCTGGAAAGCATACCGCGTGCGGAAAATAGCAAAGCGGATGCATTAGCCAAGCTCGCTAAAGAACTGGCCGACGAAAACCTCGATGACGTGAGGATCGTTGTGCAAAGCCGTCGGGTTCTCACACCGACAGAAATATCTCCGGAATCTTCCGAAGAAAAGGGAGCGACCGAGAAAGTGACCCTACAAATAAAAGACCAGGAAAAGGCTAAGGATTGGAGAGAAGTGTTTATAAACTACTTCAAATCCCGTCGAATACCTAAAGATGCATCTTCAAGACATCAGCTCATGAAACGAGCTATATCATTTGCCTTTGTCAATGATACTCTGTATAAGAGATCGTTTGACTCCCTATGGCTAAGATGCCTGGGACCTGAAGAGGCAAGGAGAGTCGTCCAAGAAACTCACGACGGACTCTGTGGTTCTCACCAAACCGGGACAAAGATGAAGCTGAAGATCAAAAGGATGGGTTACTATTGGCCCACGATGATCCAAGACTGCCTAGAATACGCGAAACAGTGCCACTCGTGCCAGATTCATGGGGATTTTATCCACGAGCATCCAAATCCATTACACCCAACGGTGACTAGCTGGCCGTTTGAAATGTGGGGAACTGACATAATCGACCCCATCGAACCAGCGTCGTCCAGAGGACATCGATTCATATTGGCGACAACTGATTATTTCTCTAAGTGGGCGGAAGCAATACCGCTAAGAGAAGTGAAGACGGATAATATCATCCATTTCTTCAGGACACATGTCATTTACCGGTTTGGCACTCCGCGACGGATTGTCTCCGATAACGGGCCAGCCTAGAGAGGCCACAAGATTACCCACTTCGCACAAAAGCATAACATAGACTGGAGATATTCATCGGTCTATAATCCCCGAGCTAACGGTCTAGCTGGGGCTTTTAACAAGACCTTGACGAAGATCGTGAAAAAGACGGTGTCTCGAAATAAGAAGGACTGGCACGAGAGACTGCATGAAGCTCTCTGAGCGTATCGAACTACGTTCAAAACAGCCACGAACACAACGCCGTATGCATTGGTATTCGGCACAGAAGCGGTACTCCCCCTCGAGATAGAGTTACCCTCCTTACGAGTGGCAGTTCATTACGAGCTAACGGACGAAGAGAATGCTCAACTTCGGCTTGAGGAGCTCGACGCCCTTGATGAAACCCGGCTCATGGCGCAACAAAATCTGGAGGCTTATAAAGCAAAGATGACGCGCTCATATGAAAGATTGACTAGGCCGAGAACATTCCGCCAAGGCGAACTCGTGCTAGTGGTCAAGAGACCTATGATCCTTAATCGTGCCAAGCGAGGGAAGTTCGAGACGAACTATGAAGGCCCGTATATCATAGACAAAGTTTACCAAGGTGGAGCCTATCTACTCATGGACATGCATGGTGAAAGACCTTTCAGACAAATAAACGGCCGCTTCCTGAAAAAATACTACGCCTGACGAGTCACGGCCTAGGTCAATGATAGATGACGACGCTTATGTCCGCTCGCTGTCTTCCTAAGCCCAAACTCTATAAGTAGTAGCCGGCTTTTGGACCAAAACGTCCTTAAACTAACAATGGACCACTATGTCCTAAAACTGGCGTCGGACCGTAATGTCCTTAAACTAATTATGGACCACTATGTCCTAAAACTGGTTATTGACCGAGACGTCGATAAACTACTACAGACCGTAGCATCCCAAGGCTGACACAAAAAAAATAATAAAAAAAATATATAAAAAAAACGGTATGTCCATAAGCAAAATAAGCACGGATGAAAACCCGAAAGGGCTTCGTGAGTAAAAACAGCAGGGCTACCGGCGAGTTTTGTGAAAACCCGAAAGGGCGCAATCTCATTAAAAGACACTTGCAAGGTCCTCTCGACCTCATGGGGAGAAAATACCTGCGTGATATCCTTACGACTCACAAAGGAGCAACATACTTAGGGATCCCCATGATTCCTAAGGAGAAACGCACTTACGAGATCCTCACGACTCGTAAGGAGAATTCCCCTTTGAGACCCTCACGGTTCATAGGATTCAAAATCCTTAAGCTACAGGGATCTGAACCTGTTCTTAAGCCATCACAACCTCCAGTATTGCCCTGCAAGCGGTTCAATACTGACCCTTGTATACAATCCACGGGCGCGAATAAACATTTCCCTAACAAGAGTCCCACCACAGACTGGGGATATGCCCATATGGCAAAAGACACTTGTAAGTCCTCTCGACTTATAAGGAGAAAACACTCTTATAAGATCCTTACGACTTATAAGAAATCATACACTTAAGGCTCCTCACGATTCTTAAGGAGAAAAAGCACCTACGAGATCCTCACGACTCGTAGGGAGAAATACCTTTGTGAGACCCTTACGGCTCGCAAAGTTAAAAGCCTTAGTCGACAGGATGATACTAAGCCACCTTTGTTCAATATCAACAAAGGCAAATGATGATTCGCTCCTGGCAATGTCCCAGTTGTAGCGAAGCTGATGCCTAAATCGGTATCAAATCCCAAACTCACAGCAAAAAGTCAGCAAAGCAAATGAATATGAAATAGCCGAAATGATTGGGCAACTTGCAAATCAGCAAGTAAAAATATATGCATGCAAAATAGCCGAAATGATTGGGCAACTCGCAATAAAAAACAGTGAGTAAATAAAACAAATAGCCGAAATGATTGAGCACTACAAAAAATAGCCGAAATGATTGGGCAATCGCGACTTTCGCGATATAAAAGCTGAAATGATAGAGCATCGCGGAAAGAAAAATATATAAAAGGAAACCTTTTGCCCTACAAGTGAGATCACATCGATCCCTGTATACAATCCAAGGGTACAAACAAAGAGGGAACCATATCTTCCCAACAGGCTCCATCAGAAAAAGAAGCCAAGTCTCGACGGTTCACAGATAGCCTGGAGATCATCTCAACATTTATCTTGTTACAACAGACGCAACATCAGCAAATCGGAGCCGCGGCAAAGCTCCCAGTTTCATGACTCGATGATGCACAGACAACCGAGAGTCAACCAATCCTGGTCTAGTGGAACATGGCCTATGTCAATCCTGACCCCGTGGGAGGCGTCCAGAGCGGATCCTGGTCCTTGCGGAACATGGCTTATGTCAATCCTGACTCCGTAGGAAGCATCCAGAGAAAATCCTGGTCATGTAGAACACAGCCTATGTCAATCCTAACCCGTGGCAAGCGTCCAGAGTGGATCATGGTCCTTGCGGAACATGGCCTATGTCAATCCTGACCCCGTGGGAAGCGTCTAGAGCGGATCCTGGTCCTTGCGGAACACGGCTAATGTCAATCCTGACCCCGTGGGAAGCATCCAGAGCAAATCCTGGTCACGTGGAATACGGCTTATGTCAATCCTGACCCCGTAGGAAGCATCCAGAGCAAATCCTGGTCTAGTGGAACACGGCTAATGTCAATCCTGACCCCGTGGGTAGTGTCCAGAGAGGATCCTGGTCCTTGCGGAACACGACTTATATCAATCCTGACCCCGTGGGAAGCATCCAGAGCAAATCCTAGTCACGTGGAACACGGCCTATGTCAATCCTGACCCCGTGGGAAGCGTCCAGAGCGGATCCTGGTCTAGTGGAACACGGCTTATGTCAATCTTGACCCCGTGGAAAGCGTCCAGAGCGGATCCTGGTCCTTGCGGAACACGGCCAATGTCAATCCTGACCCCGTGGGAAGCGTCCAGAGCAAATCCTGGTCACGTGGAACACGGCCTATATCAATCCTAACCCCGTGGGAAGAGTCCAGAGCGGATCCTGGTCCTTGCGGAACACGGCTTATGTCAATCCTGACCCCGTGGGAAGCATCCAGAGCAAATCCTGGTCTAGTGGAACATGGCTTATGTCAATCCTGACCCCGTGGGAAGCGTCCAGAGCGGATCCTGGTCCTTGCGGAACACGGCTTATGTCAATCCTGACCCCGTGGGAACCATCCAGAGCAAATTTTGGTCATGTGGAACGCGTCCTATGTCCTGACCCCGTGGGAAGTGTCCACGGTGGATTCTAGTCTAGTGGAACACGGCTTATATCAATCCTGACCCTGTGGGAAGCATCCAGAGCGGATCCTGGTCCTTGCGGAACACAGCCAATGTCAATCCTGACCCCGTGGGAAGCATCCAGAGCAAATTCTGGTCACGTGGAACACGGCCTATGTCAATCCTGACCACATGGGAAGCATCCAGAGCGGATCCTGGTCCTTGCGGAACACGGCTTATGTCAATCCTGACCCCGTGGGAAGCATCCAGAGAAAATCCTGTGTTGGAGATAGTGCCCTCATAGTCAATTATTGGATCGCAGGTACGTGATTGCAATGATTGCGGAGGACCTATACCAATAGGACAGTCTTACTCGAGATGATAGTATGCTATTTGGTTTGCCTTTATCAGCCGTGTACATGTTCAGGTGACTGATTACATGTTACACTTTGATAGAGCCCTTAGGATCTTGCTTTACTACCAACTGTATGATGGCGATCATATACATGAGAGTTGGGTAGTTTATACGCATATCCTTAATTGTGGTCCCTAGTCGTGAGAGTTTCGAGACAGGGCATCGATACTCCGGAGTAGACTAGTGTATACAGTCGAGACCCCGACGAGGGGCGGTGGCCGGTCTCACAAGCCACTGGTGTCAGTTGGATCACCTAAGATGTATACAGGTGCTCATTGGGTTATGAGTACACCGGACAGGACTCGCCGGGAATCTGCTAGTTGGTATTATACATATCGTCAGATAGCAGTTCCCTGGTGACATGTGTACAGGTTAGTTCATCGACCTGAGGTCGTCATTTGTCTCGTGTGAGTTCCCACTGTGCTTTGATTTCTACCCTACCACGGCTCAAAGGAGTCGTGCAAACAGGTAGCTTTTGGGTACAGTCCCGAGCCATATGGAGGCACGTGAGCGGATCGGCAGGGGATTCGTCTCTCCCGGTATTGGGGGCGAGATCGTGCTGTGTCTAGGAGAGCCATTACACAAAGCCCACGGCCGTGGCAGGAGATTTACTGGTAGGTACTCCAGTAGTATCTCAGGGTGTTATTGGGCTACACTCCGACACGACTTATACTGCTATTGGGGGTCTGACGTTATTAGCCCCCTAGGCAGATATGCGATACTCATAGACGAACGGACCGGACTGTATATACATTGTCACTGTTAGGCTCAGTAGGGTTTCCGGATGAGTTCGCTCATCGGCATCCCTTGAGGTCAGTCCATGGGCAGCCGTTACGCATTGCTAGTGCCGCTGACGGTTTGTGGTTAAATCTACTGCCAGGGTACTGACGATTCATTAGAGTCCCCCACAGACAGTTTCCCAAGTTCGGGCAAAACGTTGTAGAGGCCATATGGTTTTATGGCAGGGTTCGGAAAATGCACGTGCGTTTACGCACGTGTCAGATTTCGGGCAGATGATACTGGTCGGCTTTGGTTTAAGCCGGGTCCGAGTATTATATTGAGTAGATATAATATCTTTGTCTCAGTTGCATTTGTTCGGTCGTAATACAAATGCGGGTATATTTATACAGTTACGGGGTTATCCTGAAATTCGTTTCGGGATCAGTTTTGGAAGTTGCCAGTTTCCAGTTTTCTATCAGCCGTCGTTTAACATTCGGTTAAAGACGGATTTATCTTTTCTTGAGATGAGTGTGGAAGTTTCTAGAAGCATCTAGATGAGATGACTAGGATGAATGGTGTTGTGTTTTCATTGGTTGCTTTTGGTGTGTTCACACTTTGTGTTCACACTAAGATATTTGTTTGTGTTCACACTTGATATTTTTTCTTGTGGTCACCCCTCCCTCTCCTACACTCACCCTCCTCCTCCCTATATATGGCCGGCCCCTTCCCCCTCTCTCACTCACTTGAACTCTCACTTGAGTTTCATTGTAGAAAAAGATTATGATAGTTTTCGGTGTATGGAATTTCACAGCTCATTTCATTCCATCACCCGATTCCCACGGCAACTTCATTAACCGTTCGTCCATAGCTTTGGACGGAACGAGACAAAGTCTTCTACTCATTCTCTACATCATTCTTGGTCGTCTCTTTTAGCAAACTTGACGACCGAGTTGCCTCGAGTCAGAGGCGGGAGCCCGTTTAAAGAATCGTTGACGTGGTGCCACCTGGACGAGCAGATCGGAGATCGACGAGATCGGAGCAGCCGCAACGGAGCGTGGGATGATGGTTAAAGAACGAAGGACTCGGATCGTTCGGTATAACCTTTCTACACTCTTTACAATTTGTTAGTTTAGCAATAATGGCAGATCCGGGTTAAAGTATACGATAGCGCCAGTTAAAAAGTTTTTGTTCCGCATTTGGCGTCTGTAGACGGCCGGGGCGCTACCGTAGACTTACAGTGGTATCAGAGCCTCACCATTTTGCTTTACTAACTTGTGCTAACGCGTTTAAAATATCGATCGAACCGGATATCAAAAACCGCATTTTTCAAGTTCACAGTTTCTGTAGATTTTAAATGATGTCCTAAAATTATTCTACATATCACAGAAAGTTGTGCAGGGTTTTAGAAGCACACCGACCAAATTTGTGCACGTGATTCCACCAAACCGCCGCGGAATCGCGGCCAAACCCATGGTTTGGCCGCGCATCCGCGGCCGTTCTATTGGATCAGTGCACCAAATTTGTACAGTGTCTTCTCTGTTGGAATTTGGGGTTTTTGGTATATATCTTTTGGGCCCAGATTTTGTTACTGTTCAACAGATGTTCGTGGGGCCCACTTCGTGATATTTAGTCGATTGAAATTTAAACATGTTAGTTTACAGTGCTTACATTATATCTCCGACCGGGTCATTTGATCGGTAAACCGCGTCTGATTGCTATAGTTCTTTTAGACGGGTTTGCGAACGTGACATTCGCGTTGATGTTCTGTGTTGTGCTGTGATGTTGCGGATTTGTCATGGTAGATAGCAGTGTGCAATGATAGTGCAGTTTGGATTTATTTGTACATTTGATATTGCGGGGCGAGCGTCCAACATGTGGACTGCCGTCACTGCCTGTTGTATAATATTCTTTTGGGGCACGACCAGGTTGCGGTCGATGTACCTGTTGTACTATTATTTATTACTGTACTAGGTTTCACCCCGCGACGGAGTGCACGGATAGCCGGGTTCTGGGGGGCAACGGGTCCGCATCTCATGGCTTTGAGAGGCAGAAGGGCCTCACTCTAGAATTGGCAGACTATTCGCCGCACTCGTAGGGGGTACAGGTTGACCCATGGAGGGGTGCCTAAGATTACCGGATTCCGTGAAGTGCAGGGTGGTCCATTCACTTTGCTGTAGGGGGCTGCCTCGCTTCAGGTTTTGGCGGGTAAGTTGCTGCACCCGTAGGGGTCTAGGTTTCATTGCACAGGCTATCCACACGACAGGGGAACGTCGGGTTTCAGCAGCGGCTCTGTGAAACTCGGGGATCCCAGATTATCTGTATTGTTCTGTGATGCTTATTACTTTTCTGTAATGTTGCATATTATCACGCCTGGAGCGATTATTGTATATTGGTTTATATACTATTAGATGTTGTATATGTTTTACACCCGCGCTAGTCCAGTCCCCGCTCTGTCGTTAGTTAAGTAACCTAACGGGTGATGACGGGACCCAGTGACGAATGCGGATGGTATATACGTACATTTTATTTTCGTTCTTTTCTGGTGTGATTGATTGATGGGACTGCGTTGATTCTTATCAATGCAAAAGATAAAGCAAACCTGTTTAAAGTTGTTGGAACAAATTTAAAAAGTGTTATTACAAAGATGTTTCCTTTTGTTTTGCATAGCGGTATTCAGTGGAATATCCTGCACCTCATTCGACGGGGCAAGGGCCGACATCCCTTCACCGGGACTGACCCCTTGGGCAGAAGTTTGCGTCAGGGTAATAACTTCACTATAGTCGATTACAAGTTGTTTTGCACCGCGGTATTCAGTGGAATATCCTGCACCTCATTCCACGAGGAAAGAGCCGAGATCCCTTCACCGGGAGTGACCTCTTTAGCAAAAGGTTTTCGCCACTATATTTTAAAAAGCTATCAGGTTCCTTCAGCGATATCAAGTTCACTACGTTAAAGGTTTTTTGCCAAAAACCAGCCGTAGCCCTCCGTCACTTCTTTTGGATATTCAGTAGTATTCAAGCTATGTATTTTGACCTAACGCCAAGGCATAGTGTTTGGTAGCTGCTGGGTATTCAATTGTTGCATAGATAGATGAGTTGGTTTGGGACAGCCGTTCTGCCATTTTGACCTAACGCCAAGGGCATGTGCGGGTGGGTTCAAATTAACAAGATAGTGACGGGTAGAACTTGGCATGTGACTTATGACATTTTGACCTAACGCCAAGGTTATAAGAGCATGGGGCAAAAATCATATCGGGAGTTTCTAAAGAAAATGAAACTTGCCAAGTATGCGCATACCTTCTGAAGTATGAGTAACGTGGATGCATTCCATCACGTTATCATGCGATGAGAGTTGGATCCCGATTCCCACTGATGAGTTGGTTTACTCTTCGGGTGATCCCGATTGATTCTTCTTTCAGGTTTGGAGAAGAATTTGACAGGACAGTGGGAGATTTCCGGATTAGATAAAGTGATAACCATTCTGATCTAGGTTAGAGTGCACGCAGAGTGTTTCTTTTCTCTCTCTCTTTGGCAGCGACCTTTGACCGACCCTAGACTATGACTCAGTGACCAAGTTGACCGAACCTTCTTAAAATACTGGCTTTTGGATTGTCTGAGTTGCATAAGTCATTGCCACTCCTTCTTTTACCCTTTGAATTTCTCAGAACACCCGTATTACTACGGAAATCCACTTCCATTGGATAGATCCATCGTATGGTTATATACGAACTCGAAGGGACTTCTTCGAGGATGGATCCAGGTTCAGGAGAAATAAAATTGGTTTATTCAGTTGTCTTTTATTATCACCTTCTCTCAGGTTGCGAGGGCTCCTTGGTTTAGGAGAGTACACCTATTACGCTTATTGGATAGTCTTATTCCAAACCATAGGCAGGTGCCGAAAGGTAGGGAATGAAGAAAACCAATTAGCCTAAATAGAGTGTGCAGAAGGTAATATGTAAAGAAAAAATAAAGGGATTAGAAAGAGGGCAAAGTAAATTGCGACTGTTATCATTCACGACCAAAACCGCGTACTTCATCGCCACTCCTATTTCACCTTTAAAAGAATAAGGTATTATTCAGTTGTCTCTTATCATCACCTTCTCTCAAGATGCGAGTACTCCTTGGTTTAGGAGGGTGCACCTATTATGCTTACTGGATAGTCTTCTTCCAAACCATAGGCTGGTGCCGAACGGTAGGGAAGGAAGAAAACCATTTAGCCTAACGAAGGTGTACAGAAGGTAACAACTAAAGACAAATAAAGGGATTTGGAGAGAAGGCAAAGAAATATACGGTTAAAGTCATGAATTGGATTATGGAAGAGGCATTACTAGGAATACCAGGATACCCCTACGAAACATTTTCATGTTTCAGTGCATTGTTGAAAGAAAACTGTTTTCCCGATTAGATACTTACTCCAAGGGTATGTATTTACCAAGTTTCATTCTCATATCTGTATGGTTTTACAGATGATGAGTGGGAGTAAGTTATTGGGAATTAGGTGATTATCCTCATTACATCGGAATTCGTTGTAATTGGTGATATTTGAGGAAATCGCCAGGGTACAGTTTTCAACCTACGAAGCACAGGTTTTGAGTTATTCAACTCAGCGGACTTATACAGAGTATTGTATGTTGTCCAGTGTCCATCAGGACAAAGGGGTAGGTCCTCGTACTTTGTTCTGTTTACTTATGACTTCTCTAGTTTTTAGACAAGTGTTTCGTAGAAATACAAGGTCTAAGTTTTGAGAAGTTGTGGGTATAAGAATAAAGTAGAGAACCAGGTGTCACAAGTATCGGGATTCTTCAAAGAGATTGAAGATGTAGATTCTTGTGTTTGGTATTCAGATGATAGTAATGATTTTGAGAAACTAATTTCTCTTTCAGGTTACTCATAATTGGAAGGATTCCTAAGTTGAGTAATGCTGATTAGTCTCTTTCCATTAAATTGATATGCACTGGAGACAGCTGCATGATTGAATATGGTTCCAATTAAATAAGTGCCAAAGTTTCTATATTGGATATAGAATAGTTCGTACCTTAAAAGATGTTAAGGTACGGGGAGTTGTCCAGCTTATGCTTAAAACCAGACACTGGATAATTCAGGGCACGTTTCTGTAATGGCTGTTTGTGGGTTGACCCTGGCTATGACGAGAGTTGATATTCTACCATTTGGAAGATCAATAGTGATATTGTTCTTGACTCGCCACAGTTTTAGTAAAATGGATTTTTTCAGAAAACAGTAGTGGGAGTATGGTAGAACTGGAAGTGATTCCAGAACCGCGAACGATTACGGAAAATTTAATAACACCTATATATTCAATCAGGTTTGACATTCCATTAGCCACTCCGCAGATATGGTGGGTAACCTCAGACACCCGAGAGGTACTTCGGTAGCCTTAAGGACGGTGACAGGGAGGTTCTTATCTACCCAGACTTGACACTACTGTTGTTCCAGACTATGAGACCAGGCAGGAGGATAAGTATAGCGTCGTTCTAAACTAGCTTTAGAAGTGCACGTGTATATTATTCTGCCAGAGGGTTGTCGTAGTCAGTGGGAGCAGCGGAAGCATAGTGGGCAAGTAGCTTATGTCTATTTATAGACTAGAGCAGTTATAGCGGAGTTAGATCATCTAATTTTGATGTGACAGTCATGGGTTTGACTTCATCAGAATAGGGGATGGATCTGTTAAGAAGGTAGTAGGCTGTGATGTCATGGTATCTGGATGACATACACAGAGTAGGAAGTAAAATTCCTATACTACGATCGGTTGTACTGTGGTCGTCACACAGTTGTTTCTCTAGACAGGATATGGATATAATATTTGACATTCTGGTTTCTGGATCTATGGTTTTAGATCTAGATTTGGGTAGTTTCCCAATGTGGGTACTTTGACAGATATTCTAATGGTTTTTAGAATAGTTGACTCCTAGCATGGTGGTGTACCTGCAGGTGATGGAGTCACCCTCTCTAAAGGTGTCGTATAGACTAAAGGAGAGAGGGCTGTGCATGATTGGCAGATCACTTGCTTAGGCAATTGAGTCAATCGTGAGGTGTCAAGTACCACACCAGATGTTGTTTTTGCACTAGATGCGATAAGTTTGTATTAATCCAATCCTGGAGAGACATAAGGAAGCAGTTTTAGAACATAAGTGAATGTTCTACGGATTTGATGACGGCAGCCTCCTTCGGGAGACGATTATCATTCCAGGCTTCAAAGGTGACGTGGATGACAGAGTGATTGTCAGAGTTTTAGTTTTCCCTCTGACGAGGGACAGTATTATGGACATGTGGTCCAAGAGGATACTGTGGGTGGCATGGTGCCGGATACTGATTAGGTTCAGTGATCGATACAGTCTAAGAAGTTTGGATTTGGAGTTCATTTATGAACTAGGTCCTATCAAATATCCAGACATATTCTAAGACATGTATTACTCGATTCGGGAGATAGTTTTCTCTGCGAACTTGAGATTTAGAAAGATATAGAAAGAAACATCTAGGCGGATCCACTCACAGAGGCTATTTCTCGAACACAATAGTTTTACAAACGAGCTTTGTGAAACTGATTAGTAGAGGAGTTGGATGTTCGGTTTCACACAGGCTGTGAGTAGTCGACATCGCAATAATTAGCCTTAAGTGCAAGTGGGAGATTGTTGGAGATAGTGCCCTCATAGTCAATTATTGGATCGTAGGTACGTGATTGCAATGATTGCGGAGGACCTATACCAGTAGGACAGCCTTACTCGAGATGATAGTATGCTATCTGGTTTGCCTTTATCAGTCGTGTACATGTTCAGGTGACTGATTACATGTTACACTTTGATAGAGCCCTTAGGATCTTGCTTTACTACCAATTGTATGATGGCGATCATATACGTGAGAGTTGGGTAGTTTATACGCATATCCTTAATTGTGGTCCCTAGTCGTGGGAGTTTCGAGACAGGGCATCGATACTCCGGAGTAGACTAGTGTATACAGTCGAGACCCCGACGAGGGGCGGTGGCCGGTCTTACAAGCCACTGGTGTCAGTTGGATCACCTAAGATGTATACAGGTGCTCATTGGGTTATGAGTACACCGGACAGGACTCGCCGGGAATCTGCTAGTTGGTATTATACATATCGTCAGATAGCAGTTCCCTGGTGACATGTGTACAGGTTAGTTCATCGACCTGAGGTCGTCATTTATCTCGTGTGAGTTCCCACTGTGCTTTGATTTCTACCCTACCACGGCTCAAAGGAGTCGTGCAAACAGGTAGCTTTTGGGTACAGTCCCGAGCCATATGGAGGCACGTGAGCGGATCGGCAGGGGATTCGTCTCTCCCGGTATTGGGGGCGAGATCGTGCTGTGTCTAGGAGAGCCATTACACAAAGCCCACGGCCGTGGCAGGAGATTTACTGGTAGGTACTCCAGTAGTATCTCAGGGTGTTATTGGGCTACACTCCGACACGATTTATACTGCTATTGGGGGTCTGACGTTACTAGCCCCCTAGGTAGATATGCGATACTCATAGACGAACGGACCGGACTGTATATACATTGTCACTGTTAGGCTCAGTAGGGTTTCCGGATGAGTTCGCTCATCGGTATTCCTTGAGGTCAGTCCATGGGCAGCCGTTACGCATTGCTAGTGCCGCTGACGGTTTGTGGTTAAACCCACTGCCAGGGTACTGACGAGTCATTAGAGTCCCCCATAGACAGTTTCCCAAGTTCGGGCGAAACGTTGTAGAGGCCGTATGGTTTTATGGCAGGGTTCGGAAAATGCACGTGCGTTTACGCACGTGTCAGATTTCGGGCAGATGATACTGGTCGGCTTTGGTTTAAGCCGGGTCCGAGTATTATATTGAGTAGATATAATATCTTTGTCTCAGTTGCATTTGTATTCGGTCGTAATACAAATGCGGGTATATTTATACAGTTACGGGGTTATCCTGAAATTCGTTTCGGGATCACTTTTGGAAGTTTCCAGTTTCCAGTTTTCTATCAGCCGTCTTTTAACATTCGGTTAAAGACGGATTTATCTTTTCTTGAGATGAGTGTGGAAGTTTCTAGAAGCATCTAGATGAGATGACTAGGATGAATGGTGTTGTGTTTTCATTGGTTGCTTTTAGTGTGTTCACACTTTGTGTTCACACTAAGGTATTTGTTTGTGTTCACACTTGATATTTTTTCTTGTGGTCACCCCTCCCTCTCCTACACTCACCCTCCTCCTCCCTATATATGGCCGGCCCCTTCCCCCTCTCTCACTCACTTGAACTCTCACTTGAGTTTCATTGTAGAAAAAGATTATGATAGTTTTCGGTGTATGGAATTTCACAGCTCATTTCATTCCATCACCCGATTCCCACGGCAACTTCATTAACCGTTCGTCCATAGCTTTGGACGGAACGAGACAAAGTCTTCTACTCATTCTCTACATCATTCTTGGTCGTCTTTTTTTAGCAAACTTGACGACCGAGTTGCCTCGAGTCAGAGGCGGGAGCCCGTTTAAAGAATCGTTGACGTGATGCCACCTGGACGAGCAGATCGGAGATCGACGAGATCGGAGCAGCCGCAACGGAGCGTGGGATGATGGTTAAAGAACGAAGGACTCGGATCGTTCGGTATAACCTTTCTACACTCTTTACAATTTGTTAGTTTAGCAATAATGGCAGATCCGGGTTAAAATATACGATAGCGCCAGTTAAAAAGTTTTTGTTCCGCATTTGGCGTCTGTAGACGGTCGGGGCGCTACCGTAGACTTACATCCTGGTCTTGTGGAACACGGCTTATGTCAATCCTGACCCCGTGGGAAGCGTCCAGAGCGGATCCTGGTCCTTGCGGAACACGGCTTATGTCAATCCTGACCACGTGGGAAGCATCCAGAGCAAATCCTGGTCTAGTGGAATACGGCTTATGTCAATCCTGACCCCGTGGGAAGCCTCCAGAGCGGATCCTGGTCCTTGCGGAACATGGCTAATGTCAATCCTGACCCCGTGGGAAGCGTCCAGAGAGGAACCTGGTCCTTGCGGAACACGGCTAATGTAAATCCTGACCCTGTGGGAAGCGTCGAGAGCGGAACCTGGTCCTTACGGAACATGGCATATGTCACTCCTGACCCCGTGGAAAGCGTCCAGAGCAAATCCTGGTCCTTGCGGAACACGGCCAATGTCAATCCTGACCCTGTGGGAAGCATCCAGAGCGGATCTTAGACCTTGCGGAACACGGCTTATGTCAATCCTGATCCCGTGGGAAGCATCCAGAGCAAATCCTGGTCTCGTGGAACACGGCCTCCGTCAATCCGGACCCCGTGGGAAGCGTCCAGAGCGGATCCTGGTCCTTGCGGAACACGGCTTATGTCAATCCTGACACCGTGGGAAGCATCCAGAGCAAATCCTGGTCACGTGGAACACGGCCTATGTCAATCCTGACCCCGTGGGAAGCGTCCAGAGTGGATCCTGGTCCTTGCGGAACACGGCTAATGTCAATCCTGACCCCGTAGGAAGCATCCAGAGCAAATCCTGGTCACATGGAACACGGCCTATGTCAATCCTGACCCCATGGGAAGCGTCCAGAGTGGATTCTGGTCCTTACGGAACACGGCTAATGTCAATCCTGACCCCGTGGGAAGCATCCAGAGCAAATCCTGGTTACGTGGAACACGGCCTATGTCAATCCTGACCCTGTGGGAAGCGTCCAGAGCGGATCCTGGTCCTTGCGGAACATGGCTAATGTCAATCCTGACCCCGTGGGAAGCATCCAGAGCAAATCCTGGTCCTATAGAACACAGATAAAGTCAATCTTGACCCCGTGGAAAATGGCCAGAGCAACCTCTGACCCCGTGAAATGCGGATAATGTCAATCTCATCCATCACTTGCGGGTCCTCTCGACTCATAAGGGAGAAAACTCTTTTGTGAGATCATTATGACTCTCAAAAGAAAACGCACTTAGGATTCCTCATGATTCTTAAGGAGAAAATACACCTACGGGATCCTCTCGACCGGTTGTGAGAAAATTCTTTATGAGAACCTCACGGCTCATAAAGTTGAAAAGACTTAGGAGGCAGATCCTAACCCTGACTCCTAAGCCATCGCTGTCCTGCAAAGAGATTAAAATAGATTATCCACAAAATACATTTACTAAAAGGGACACACCATCATGAAACAAAATATGTCTTTTATTCATGAATCAAAATGAATACAAAGTACAATTTATGAAAGAATAAAAAAATACTCTCATTCAGGAGTATGTACAAAAAAAGAATTAAAAAATATACAATTTTTCAAGCCGGCGGATGATTCAATAGATTTGCCAATTCATCCTTTTTCCGCTGGGCCTCGGCCTCATGATTCATTATCGCTAAGAGACGGGCCTCCGCTTGAGATTGCTAAGCCTGGTATGAGGCAAGCCGGCTTTCAAGCTCTTTTTCGGTAACCTTATGAGTTTCGATCATTTCATGAGTGAAAATAATGGCCTTATCAATGGCTACCACCTCTTTGATAGCTTCTTGAAGTACCCGCCAAAGTTCATACGCCCGAGTAGTCTTGGCCGTAAGATTAGCTTGAAGTTCCCCCAGCGCAGTTGAAGCCAGCTTCCTCTCTGAAAATTTTCGGCTGAGCCTCTTCTCGCATGACATCATATTCGCAGCGCACCGCTCAATCAGCCCCCGTAAGCTCTCCTTTGCAGCTACAATCTCTGAAAGAAGACGCGAGCACTCAAGACTATATATGCAAGCCTCCATTCGAGGACAATAATCGACCCAAAGCAAGCACAGAATATGGGAGGCACAAGGAGAGTCTTAGATATGTATTCTATCAAGCGTGCACTCGCAACTATATGTCTGTTTAAAAGGAAATGATACACAAAACACTGATGTGTAGGCAACATAAAAGGAAATGATACCCAAAACACTGATGTGTAGGAAACATAACGATAGTGTTCGCACTTAAGGAAAATTCCCATGGGAAAATATAGAAGCTCATCTACACAAACAAGACGCACGTACGAGTATATGACATACATGAAAATTCAACAGAAAACATGCAACAGTCAATGATAAGAAGAGTACATTAATTTAAATAGACTACGCTACCGGAAAAAGGTCACCAAACAAAGGATCAGTGGTACAGGGGTTAACAAAACAAAATACAAGATTTTCTAGCTCCCTCTCTGCCTTCTCCAGCACGTCGAAATGATGATTTTCACGAAGAGTTGCTTCCCACCGATTGGCGCCATGTTCATCCGCAAAAGCAGACATAATAGCCCGCCGGGCTCTTATCTGGCCCAACAGATGAACCGAGCAATCTTTCAGAGCCTGGGTAATCAAGCACGCCTCGAAGAAACACTCGAGCTTGTCTTTGGCCGCATCAAGTATCGCAAGGGTCATCTCTGCTGGGTGAGGAGGGATGTCAGCAAGCACGGTAAGAAAGATCATCCGAAACCAAATGGAGCCCATTGGAAGAGGAGATCCCCTACGAATCAAGAGTTCATACGTCACCACGTCACATTCGGCATCAGTGAGAAGGAGATCCACTAGTCGCGCAGCAAAGCGAGGAATCATCTCCTCAACGGGCACTTCCCATGGTTGTCGACGGGCATGGGGGTGGTTGCAAGCCATAGCACTTAGATGATTACCCTAGTTATAAATGGATTTCTCTGTGAAGAGAGAAAGAAACGCATGAATCCAGGTTATAAAGGGGAGCATTCAATGCTGTACACGGAAAATATTGCATGATGGAACTATTTCCAAGGCCCAGAAAAAGGAAAGGCATTGGAAATAAAAGAGGTGGAACTATTTCCAAGGCTCCCTTTCTGCATTCGATATTGCACACAGAAAATATGGCATGGGAAATTAAACAATCCCATCAATAGAGCCCTACGTGCAGGGCATGTGAGCACCAACCTTAGCATGTACTAAAAATTGAAACAGTGTCACGCGTGAATAACATGTGGGTGGATGCCGATGTGAGATCAAAATTCCCAACAGTGCCTCACATGCCAAACACGTGAGCAACAACAACAATATGACAAAATTTCATAAAGAAGGCATGCAAACACAAAAGGGGAAGGAAAGACTTATCATTCATTCTTTGAAAGTTCGTACAAAAATAAGAGAAAATGTTACAATGGTAAGACATCAAATCCGGGACACGGATTGAGAAATTCAAAAGTAAGGCCGTCTAAAATGTTTCTGGCCTCTCTGTCCATTCTCGTGTACTTCCTCTCGCGCTCGCAAGCGTCTGGATCCCCGCTGATGTCCTCCACCCTCCGATAGGCAGAGAGTATCGCCGCCTGTTGGAAAGCTTGATGCAGGATATCAACAAGATTGTTTCTCCTTTTCTTTGAGATTAGGCCCATCAGAAACACTGAGTGTACCTTATCTTCGGCATCATCCAAAGCCTTAAGCGGCATGCCTGCATAGAATAAAGGAAGTGCTTCCCAGATCGCCCTCATAATGAGTTTCAAAAGAGAAGAGCGACGAGGGAGTAGTCGACCGTTGTACTCGTTGAAGCGGCTCATGATCTCAGCACACTGAGCGTTGGTGAATTCCTGGTTCTGGCTGCGGCCCAATGCACGACTGTCTCCGTAAGAAATGATCTCGTCAAGATCATACAAATGGACAGCCATAGTATTTGAAATAAAGATCGATGAGAATTTAATGGATAAACCAATCAAGAAGAATGCTTGTCAAAATGAACAGTGGATTTCAAACAACTCTACACATTCCCCAAAGAAGAAAACCCACTGCAGAACTCTATGCAAATCAAGAAAGATCTCTCTAAATTTTTTTTTGTTTTTGCAAAGAACAACTCAGGGCAAGAACATCCCAAGAAGTTCTCTGTGAAGAACTAAGTTCTTTAAAGGAATTAAATTCCCAGAAAATTTGCAGAGCTAAGCTCCTGGAAATGGAATTAAATTCCAGAAAGAAATAAAGGCCGTCATCAAACCCCTAAGATCAGAAAAATGCCAAACAATGGGGGTTGCTACCCAGATATTGTGCACTCCTAAAGATTAGAAAAATGGGTTCTTTGAAGGGAAAAACCCTTGGTGTGGATTTAAAATCCAAAAAGTGTTCTTTTATGTATAAAAGTTCTTCGGCTGCTCAAAACCATTACCTGAAGAAAGGATTCTTTCTTGGACAGAGTCAAACTCTGAAAAATTTTTGGGACAGAGAACTAAGGTCTGAGAGAGAGAATTAAATTCTCAAGGCAAAAACGAGCAAGGAAGAAGATGGAAAAAGTGGAGGCGCTTCTTAAGAGATCCCTGCATTTATAGGATGTGATAGGAAACGGTTCATCTACCCCCTTCCCTAGGCAGATCCAACGGCCACCAAAAATGACAGCGTTGCACTCACGTGCACTCACGTGAGAACAACGCTGCGGGGGCATTTGTTTCCTCATAAAATGTCAGGAAAAACCCCAATGGGGCATCACGTGCTCACACGTGACCAAGGGTCACGTGCTGACACGCGATGGTTTCCTGGGGACTCTGTTATAAGAGAATTGAATTCTAATCAACAGGAGTCACGTGCCCACATGTGATGGGCCTTTACAAACCTACTGAAGGAATTAAAAAGCATAATAAAACAGTAAGGAAAGATCCCAATGGGGCATCACGTGTATACACGTGACCAAGGGTCACGTGCTGACACGTGATGATTCCTTAGTTCTTTAAAACCGCAGAATTAAATTCTGGTTAAAATATTTAATCGGGGGGGGGGGTCACATGTCAACACGTGATGGGTTCCTAAGCTCTTTGATTAATAGAATTAAATTCTATTTAAATGATCAAACAATGGGATCACGTGCCAACACATGATAGGGTCTTAAGCCTTCTGAACTAATAGAATTAAGTTCTAATTAAGAGGGAATCGAGAACCTTAATTGGAAAAATATCTCTCTAAATCTTTCCAAACAAAAAAGGTTGTGGTCTGTAAAGTGGAGCACCGTTGGATTAAAAATCCAATGGTGATTAAAAATCACCAACTTATAGAAAGATTCTATACAAGGAAAGATTTCCCTGAAATTCACCAAGAATAATAAACAGAATATGTTTTGGATTAAACATCCAATGGTGAATAAAATTCACTGAGTGATCTAAAAGATCATGTTGGTTACAAAATCAATTAAAATCTTTCAATTAAAGATTGACTAAACAAACTGATTCTTTTCTTTCTCCTATAAATAGGAGCCAAGAAGAGAAGAGAAGGATCCTTGGAATTTTTTTAGAGAGATACAACAACAGAGAGAAAAAGAAAAAAGAATTTAATTCTCCACAGAGAAGAGAAAATTTCCTCAGAAGAGAAAGAAACCCAAGGTGAGAAAGGGAAAGAGATCTAAGCTCCATAAAACAAAAAGAGAATTTAATTCTCAAATTAAGAGTTTAACTCTTCTGAATAAGAACTTAGTTCTTCCTTTGGTTGAAGATCTGCAGAAGCAGGTCTCCCCACAAATTGAGAATTTAATTCTCATCGGTGAGATTCTGCCATGCAGATCCAAAACTTAGAGGGAGAATTGAGTTTAAGGAATTTAATTCCACCAAATTCATAGGAATTTAATTCCTCTAAATGAAAATAGGGTTTAACCCTACATAAGAATTTAATTCTTTTTTATTCATAGGAATTTAATTCCTCCAAATGTAACCAGGGTTTAACCCTACATAAGAATTTAATTCTTCCAAATTCATAGGAATTTAATTCCTCCAAATATAACTAGGGTTTAACTCTACATAAGAATTTAATTCTTCCAAATTCATAGGAATTTAATTCTTCCAAATGTAACTAGGGTTTAACCCTACATAAGAATTTAATTCTTCCAAATACATAGGAATTTAATTCCTCTAAACAAAATTAGGGTTTAACCCAACAAAAGAATTTAATTCATAAAACAAGGGACTTAAAACTCTCCATGCACGTAAAAGGAGTCAGTGCCCAACTTGATCACGTGGCAACACGTGACCCTCCCCCTCAATGATCAGAAAGAGAACGAACAAGACTATGTCATGTGTCCCCACATGACCCTTAAACAGACTTCTCAAAATAAAGAAGGGCAGAATATATTTTGGGTGCCTCACGTGTCCCCACGTGACCCTTAAACAAACTCCTCAAAATGAGGAAGAACAAGCTTGGAGACAATGCCCCACGTGTCCCCACGCGACCCCTAACAAATCCCTTTAATATCCAGTGCATGAATGCCCATCACGTGCTCACACGTAATGGCCTCGAAGATTAAAAGTGTTTAACATTTATTTGAATATTCTGGGAAGAAAATAAAGGAGGTCTGGCCCAATTCTATGGCGCCTCACGTGACTCCACGTGACCGCCTCATTTTTTTTAGGGTTTAACACTATTTTGAGTGTTATGTCCCTAGTGTTTAATATTGTTGTAAGCGCATCACGTAGGAACAAGTGATTGCCAAATATCATCTAGTGTTTAACACTATGTTAAAAACCAAGCTTAGCCTAAATTAGCTAAGTTTTCCAGAGGCAAATCTCCCTTTCAACTGAACCTTAAAATCCAGAGCTATAATGAATGGTTAGTGCACAGCCAAAGACAAAGTGTTGTCAGAACCCCAAACCCCCTGTTTAGTATTGCTAAACAATGGAGGGGCTGAGCCCAGATAAATGTTCAACAGTCCAAACAAAGGTCCAACATCTTAAACCTAATTGGACTTAGCCCAAGTTGGCCATAAGTCCTCAATTCAGATTTAATTGAGCCAATGTGCTCATAATCTAATTAATTGATCTTAGTTCCAAATTGAACTACAGATTTCCCAATCAACTTTGGTTCAAGGGTACATCTCTTCACTCCTTTGATATTTGTCATTGTAATCCTTCAACGTCTTCAGAAAGGTGACGGGTCCCGATAACCAATCATTCCGTGGACTGTGGGGTCCTTAAACTCATGGACTATGATGTCCTTAACTTGGACTGTGGGGTCCTTAAACTCATGGACTATAATGTCCGTAACCTGGACTGTGGGGTCCTTAAGCCCATGAACTATGATGTCCTTAACCTGGACTGTGGGGTCCTTAAGCCCATAGACTATGATATCCTTAGCCTGGACTGTGGGGTCCTTAAGCCCATGGACTATGATGTCCTTAGCCTGGACTGTGGGGTCCTTAAGCCCATGGACTATGATGTCCTTAACCTGGACTGTGGGGTCCTTAAGCCCATGGACTATGATGTCCTTAACCTCGGACTGTGGGGTCCCTTTAAACCCATGGACCGAGATGTCCTTAAACTAACAATTGACCACCATGTCCTTAAACTGATAATCGACCGCAATGTTCTTAAACTAAATAATAGAGCCCAAATGTTCTCTTGTTGGATCTAAACGATCCCGTAAAGTTGATCTTAGTCTAAAATTTGACTAACGTATCCTTAACAAACGTTTAAGTTGATCTTAGTCTCAAATGAGACTAACGTATCCTTAAACCCAACCCCAAACCCAAATCTAAGAAAATGCGGATTTGGACTAATCCATGCCCTACGGGTGACAACATAAATTAGTCTCCGTATACAATCCACGGGCAACCAAAAAACAAAACAAACACCTACAACACGAAGTGACCATCTGGAGAAGGAGAAAGTGGTTATCGCGATGCGGTAGCGTAATTAACTGCAGGGGCTTGCGCCTGCAGAGAAGAGCGTCCCCACAATCAAAAACCTCTCAAATGAGGGGGAATCTGACGAAGTCTGCTACATCGGCCGCATCCATTTAAACCTTCGATGCATGGTGTCATAAATCAACTTGGCATCTTCGTAGAGGTGGACGGATAGCACCAATTAGCATCTGCCCTCGGAATTCAGGCCCTGACGTCCCAACGTCCCGGTCGCGTCATTCGGCGGAGAACAGTACGCTTTGGGGATCCTTCCCGTCGCCTGACCGCGAGCGGCGCGGGTAACCCTAACTCTACGAGGGAAATCCGACTCGGATGAGGCAGAGGAGGAAGCAGAAGAAGACTCCCTAGACTCTACCCTAACTATCTCAACAGAGTCCTCAAAGGAAGACATATAACCTGATTCAAAGAAGGATTCCTCCGAGGAAAGAGCGTGAGAGATCAGACCTAAAGGGAAGAGCGCCGAGCTATCTCTCGCAGCAATGAGGAAATGATGGCGAAAGTGTGGACCCTGGGGGATCCCACCTCTATTTATAGTACTATGGAAACACATCCAACGGCGCAGATCGTTTCCCGCTAAAAGAACACTTCGCGCTCACCAGCCGTCAACGTTCCACGTGTCGTGCGACCATTGGAAACATCCTTTCGTGCGTAGAAGACAGCGACGACCCATCACGTCAGCCAACCGGCGTCGGACACGTGGCCTGCGCCTCAACGAATGTACGATCGAATCGGCACCACCTCTTTAATGCGCGATCTCCTCTCTGATCCGCTGGCGTCATCAAAGAATACGCCTAACTGTCTTGGAAATCCAAGCTGACGAGATCTTCAACTACGAGTTGAGCCCAGGTGACCGATCAAACCACTCTCAACCAGACCCATAAATAGGTCGGGATGAGAGTGGGGGGTTAATGATGATGCTCAATATTGGGAACTCCCTATATCATGGCACGTGGCTGATGACGTATCCTGAAGCACATGGAAACAGGGCAAGCACAACACATTGGAGGCGTCCCCCGGGCTAACGCCCCACTGCCTGGACCCGACCTTCGAGAATGCCCAGAACATTCATGTGCTCGCCTTGTAAACAACCATTGGCTCGCCTCCGAGCCCTCCTACACACCGATCTCCTCGGCCCTGTGCCTCCGAGCTATCACAGAACCGAACTAGCTTGGCCTCCCGCCCTCTTTTAGGCCTCTCGCCGAGCTAGGCCTCCTCGGTTCTGTGAGCGACCTAGAACGTAGATCACAGGCGCCTCTATCATAGCTCCGCGAATCTCGCCAGATACGAGATATCCGCCGCCCCACAATCCCGGGTTCCATGCCGTCGCGTTCCCTCATTAACGAGCGTATCTCGTTATTAATGGGGGATCCTGCCATTCACGCACGCATAACGCCAGTGGCGTAATGGCCGGCGTGAATCTCGCGCCAGCTAGCCCATGGCGACTGCTATATATACCCCTCTCTCAGACGACTCAGGTAAGGAATATTCACCCCAATAGGCTGCTTCTCTGCCCAAATACCTCGGCTAACTTGATCGTCGAAGGGTCCACGGTGGTATAACTACCCTGGGACTCTTTGCAGGTATCTCGGCCTCATTACAAATCAAGCCCACTGAGATCCACACGCTCCAGGAAGCAACCCTCAAACCCAATCTTAGCCGTTCATCAACACTCGCAACAGATCGATAGAGGACAACATCTGAAGGAGATCCTGACCTCCATCAGTTGGCACCGTCTATGGGAATTCAAAGTTTCCACTCATCGAAAGTTGATCTTCCAATCTCAAACTCATGGTGAGTGATCACCGCGACGATCCAAGCACAAGCCGCCGCCTTCCCCACAACGGAGGCGCAGACGGATCCTCTCCTCCCCTAACATCGTTCATGCCCTGTCTACACAAATAGACAGGCTCGCGTCTATCATGGATGCCCTTTTCCGCGTCCAAACAACTGGACAAGCCCCCCAGATCGCCGTTCCTCCACCTCAGGATCGCGACCTCCGCAGAGGGGGAGATGAAACTGCCCACGCTGGCACCACTGAATAACGTCTCGCTATCTCCGGCGGCTACAGGTCCCCCACGGCGACCAATTCAATGACCCGCTGGGCACCTCATAGCTCCATGTCGAAGTCTCGTGAAAGAGCACCCTGCCCCGAGTCCCATCACGCTTCTGTCCCTCCTGAGGAGGATTCGGTCAGCTCGCCTGCTCCCAGGCATGGCCGGCACCCTCTCCCTCGACGGGGTCGCGTGAACGACACTCACCGCGGTGACTCGAGAATGACCTCACTAGCAGATCTGAGAAACCTCATAGAGTGGAATCGGAGTCGCAGCCAGGCGCAGGCCGTCAGCGGGAAGGGCCATAACTCTGAATACGCTGAATCCTCGGGGTACCACGACAGTCTCGACGCCTTCAAAAATAAAATCGAGGGTATACATCGGGAGGGTCGTCCTCTACGGGAAGGGGTCAGGTATGCCGCCGAATCGCTTATGAAGCCCTTCACTGAAGAGCTGCTCGATGTCCGCGTCTCATCCAGAAACAAGCCTCCAAAGTTGGCCCTCTTTGACGGGAAGTCCGACCCAAAAGACCACCTGGACGCGTTCAAGGCGGGCATGAGCTTCCAGGACAACTCTGACGCCGTCCAATGTCGAGCATTCCCCGCCACTCTCATCCACACCGGACGAGACCGGTTTCGAAGACTCACGCCACGCTCCATCTCTACCTTTGATGAGCTAGCCGCCTAGTTCCTCAGGCATTTCGTTAGGAACAGACAGAAGAAGCGAACCGTCAATTACCTCTTCACTATAAAAAGCGGGGACAAGGAATCCTTCAAAGGATACGTCACTTGCTTCTACAATGCTCTTCTTGAGGTTCCCGAGAATCGGGACGAGACGGTCATCACGGCTCTAAGGTCGGGTCTTAGGCATAAGGAGCGGCTCCGCTCCTTTGCATTAGCGCAACCTAAGACCATGGCCGAGGTAAAGGCTTGGACCGAGCGAGAAATCCAACTCGAGTCCGAGGTGAATGCGAACCAACCCCGAGGCAACCAGACCGACCAAAAGAAGAAGAGTAGAGAAGAGAAGAAGGTTGACCGACCAAAGCCATACTCTTCGAAGTTTCAAGAGTATACTCCGCTCAACATCTCTCAGACTGAGCTATTGGAAGAGGTGAAGGGCGAGCGATTCTTCACACTCCCCCGGTCACCAATAGAGCGGCCACACGGACTCGAGGCCCATACTGCGCCTTCCACAGGTCGCAGGGATACCCTACCGAGAACTGTAAACAGCTCCGCGACTACATCAAGGAGTTGATTCGCTCGGGGCACCTGGCAAAGTACTTGTGGGAAAAGCGACAAGCAGACCGGGAGCAGGAGAACCATCCCCCTCATGGAGAATTGACAATCGGTCAAATCATGGTCGTATCAACCGGGGGTGCGCCTGGAGCCGGCGAGATTCGCCGCCTCCTACTAATCGAAGGAACTAGCGGCCAGCCCCGGAAGAAAAGCAAAGCCCCCGAGCCCATCACCTTCACTGATGAGGACCTCCACGGGATATCCTTGCTTCACAACGACCCCCTCGTGATTATAGCATGGTTCCACTGCCACAAGGTTTAAAGGATACTGGTCGACTCGGGAAGCTCGGCGGACATCTTTTTCTATGACTGCTTCCTACGTATGGGGATCGGCCCGTCGGACCTGAGGCCAACCAACCACATTCTGTCGGGGTTTACTAACCACTCCATCCCGGTAGAGGGAGTGGTTACCCTCCTTCTTAACATCGGGGAGTCAGGCCGTACGAGAACCGTACCAGTGGAGTTCATCGTCGCTAGAATTCTATCGTCCTATAATATTCTTCTGGGACATCCGACGGTAAACTCCCTTCGGGCCCAAATCTCGACCTACCACCTCGCGATCAAGTTTCCACTGGATCAAGGGGGAATAGGAAGGGCCTACGGGAACCAACAAATTGCAAAGATTAGCTTCACAGCGACATCCACTCCCGAGGAACGAAGCGACGACCTTGGAAGTGCGAGCGATTTCCATGGTCCTTGGATACCCGTGACAAGCAAAAAGAAATCTGAGGGGCCCCGGTGGAGGCGCCGACAGAGGTCCCCCTCGTCGAGGGGAACAATGAACGAACTGTCCATATCGGGTCGCTCTTAATGGGAGCTCGGCGCGAAGACTTGATCCAATTTCTCCGAGAAAACTCGGACGTGTTCGCTTGGGCGCCCGCCAACATGCCCGGGATCGACCCCAAAGTAATCTCACATAAGCTCAAGGTTGATCCGACCGTCCGACCCGTCAGGCAGAAGAAATGAAGCTTCGCTCCGATCAAACAGAAGGCGATTGAGGACGAAGTCGACAGGTTGCTTGCAGCCAACTTCATTCGAAACATGGCCTATTCAGAATGGCTGGTGAATGTGGTCATGGTTAAAAAGGCAAGCAGGAAGTGGCGCATGTGCGTCGACTTCATAGATCTCAACAAGGCCCGCCTGAAAGACAACTATCCCCTCCCCCGGATAGATCAGCTTTTCGACAACTCGGCAGGCCACGAATTGCTCAGCTTCATCGATGCTTTCTTCGGCTATGACCAGATCCGTATGAAGCCGGCAAACGAAGAGCTTACCACATTCACAACGGACCGGGGGGTATACTGCTATAAAGTGATGCCCTTTGGCCTCAAAAACGCCGGAGCTACATACCAGCGCCTGGTCAACAGGATGGTCAAACCACAGATCGGGAGGAACATAGAGGTTTACGTCGAAGAGATGCTCATTGAGTTAACCTCGTCGAACGAGCATGCCAAAGATCTTGGCGAGAATTTCAACATCCTGCGCAAGTACAAAATGAAGCTGAATCCCGCCAAGTGCGCGTTCGGGGTCACTAGTGAAAAATTCCTCAGGGAGAGTGGCCGCTCTAAGTCTCTTCATGTCGAGGTCCGGAGAAAAGTGCCTCCCATTCTTCAAAGCCCTGAGAAAGATCCCAAGGTTTGAATGGTCAGAAGAGTGTCAGATCGCTTTCGAGCAATTGAAAGTGCATATAGAAACTCCCTCATGCTCACCCGACCAATTGAAGGAGACGAGCTATCACTATATCTGGCGGTGTCCGATCAGGCTGCCGGCTCGGTGCTCGTCTGAGAAGTTGAAGGAGTCCAGATGCCGGTCTACTACGTAAGCCACATCTGTAAAGTCGTGGAAACGCGGTACCCGGCTATAGAAAAGATTGTCTAGGTGATTATTGTAGCCTCAAGGAAACTACGACACTACTTCTAGGTACAAACCACCCTCGTCCTCACCGAGCATCCCTTAGGGGCTATTCTCGCCTCCCCCGAGTCATATGGTCGTTTGGAGAAATGGAGGTGGGATTTATCTCAATTCGACATCAAATACCGCTCGAGGCAATCTATCAAAGCACAAGTCCTGGCCGACTTTATTGTCGAATGCACTATCCCCAACAAGGAGGCAGTGTCGGCGCCAGCCCCCGGGTCCCAAGCCTTGATCGAGGAGGGGCCTGACTCCGTCCCCGATTGGGTCCTTTACGTCGATGGATCCTCTACCGAGGATGGGAGCGGTGCTGGCCTCATTAATCGAGGCCCGAACACGGCAGAGATGGAGTACTCTTTGAAACTTGGGTTCAAAGCTTCGAACAACGCCGCGGAGTACGGGGCCTTGTTAGCTGGACTACGAATCGCCTCCGGGATGGGGTTGAAGACGATCCGAATTCGCAACGACTCCGCCCTAGTCGTAGGCCAAGTGACCGGCCGCTTCGAGACCCGGGAGCCTCAAATGGTGAGATATTTAGCCGAGATAAAAAGGCTACGACAAGACTTCGATGAAGTTCAAGTGGAGCAGATTCCTCGGCACCTAAACGCCCAGGCCGACGCTTTGAGAAAACTAGCCTCCTCCTATACGGCTAACAATAAGAGGAATATCCTCTTCGAGGTCTTGCCACGGCTCAGTATAGAAGACAGGGAGACAACACTTCAAGTTTATGCTTCCCAGGAGGAAGGCCGAAATTGGAGGAAGCCTCTCATAGAGTTCCTAAAGGAACATACACTCCTAGCAGATTGAGGGGAAGCACGCCGCCTTCGAGGCAAAACTCGCCATTTCGTCTGGAGCAATGGAAACCTCTAAATAAGTCCTTCACGCAACCTCTGCTTCGGTACGTCGACCCCCTCGAAGCCGACTACGTCCTGCGTGAGATACACGAAGGGGTCGGTGGAGCTCATCAAGGGGCCCGCACCTTAGTCCAGAAAACGATGCTCCAAGGGTACTATTGGCCGACCGTTCATCAGGACGCTCAGAAGCTCGTTAGGAGATGCAAGAGCTATCAACTCCATGGCAGCATACCCCGCCTTCCGGCTACCGAGCTAATGGCCCTGACATCCCCATGTCCGTTTGCCCAATGAGGAATAGACATGGTAGGGCAACTCCTAACTGGTATGGGCGAGCACAAATACGCCCTCGTCCCGGTAGACTACTTTACGAAGTTGATCGAGGCCGTCCCCATCATTAAACCGGATGCCACCATGACCATAAAATTCCTGTAGAACAATATAATATCCCGGTTCGGGATCCCGAGGTGTATCGTTACCGACCACGGGACGAATTTTAAAAACGACAAAGTCAAAGGATTCTGCAGCGAGAACCATATACCGATGAAGTTTTCCGCGGTCGCGCATCCTCAATGCAACGGGCAGGCTGAGGTCACCAATCGAGACGTCATTCGAGGTCTTCGAACTCGTTTGGAAGGAAGGCAAGGCAGTTGGGTCGATTAACTTCCTCGGGTTTTATGGGCCCTACGCACATAAAAAAAGACCCCCACTGGAGAGACCCCTTCAGCCTCTGCTACGGCACCGAGGCGATGGTCCCAGCAGAGATTGGACTACCCAGTTATAGAGTCGAGCACTTCGATAACGAAGCAAACACATCGGCGCTCCGGACTAATTTGTACATCTTGTTGGAGAAGGGGGACTGGGCACAGATCAAAGCCGCCGCTTATCAACAGTAAACTGCCCGCTCCTATAACGCACGAATCAAGCATCGCGCCTTCAAGACCGGGGATTTGGTACTAAGGCGAAACGAATTCATGGACCAAGGCAAGCTGCACAAATTCTCCCTGAAGTGGGACGACCTATTCCTTGTCTCCGAGATATTTCCCAGCGGGGCTTATCTCTTGCAGGACGTGGCGGGTCGTAAGTTTCCGCGAACTTACAACGCCGAGAAGCTTAAGTTGTACAAATGAATTTAAAATTTGTATATGTGAATATATGTTTCTTCTTTGTCAAAGCGATGTAAATTTTTCTAAGTCTTTTGAATTTGAAGAAACTTCTCCTATGTGTTTCCCTTTTCCTCGGTTCAAAGGTCATAGGTTTCATTTTATGAACATACTCAAACACTCAAAGAAGATAAAAATGAAACAATAGTACGTCGCAAAAGGAGAATTTTATTTATCATGGGTATTATGGGCTCCTCAGTCTTACACAAAAGTTAAAATTACAACAGAAGGGGTAGGGGATCGAGAAAACACTGCTGATGGTACTCCGTGAAGATCTTCGCCAGTCGAGCCCTAGCCTTTTTAACCCGCTCCATCTGATGCTGCCCACATACCCGGGATGCCACAGAAGCACCGGAACTTCCATCCGCCGGACAAGAGTCCGCGATCTGCCTCTTTTGGAAACACTCCAAAAGAAGGGCCGCCGATCGATCATGCTTGTTTTTCGAGATGAGGCCGAGGACATAGAGCGTGTGCAGCTTGTCAAGCACCTCATCCTACAGTTCCTCGGAGAGGGGGTTGTACAGCCCCGGGGACCTCCTCCAAATTGCATACATCAATAATTGGAGGAGGGACAACCGTCGAGGAAGTGGACGGCCGAAATGGTCCTCGATATGCTAGACCATCCCTCGGTACGTCTCCTTGGAGAGAGACTGGTTGTAAAAATAGACGTCATTGGGAGTGACGATCTTTTCGATCGAGTAGATGTACCCAGCCATCTCAGAAAAGCAACGCTGAAAGAAACCCACGCTCCTTCTCTTTTTATAGCCTCAACAGAATCCCCACGGAACGAAATTTGCGCGTGCATGGGAACGGATTTTAGGATATTTTCAGCTCTTCCAATGCAGGACTGCCGCATGGCGGGCACCCTATATTTCGCGGCCAACCGAAGTCGGAATGACACGGATCTTAGAACGCCTTACCTCACCCATAAGTTTTAGCCACGTGTTGCCGGCGACGGTCACTCTTCCAGATTTTCACACGTCGGGGGAGATCGAATGACGCCTCGTAAAACTATGCCTCTTCTCTGCTCGGTCCATCCTTGGCTAGTAGTTCACTACCCACCGACGCCAAGGATCAAAAGCCCCCATCAAGAGGCCACCGAGCAACTCCCTGCTCGGTCCATCCATGGCTGGTAGTTCACTACCCACCGATGCCAAGGACCAAAAGCATTCATCAAGAGGCCACCGAGCAGCTCCATGCTCGGTCCATCCATGGCTGGTAGTTCATTACCCACCGACGCGAAAGATCAAAGCCCTCATCAAGAGGCCACCGAGCAACTCCCTGCTCGGTCCATCCATGGCTTGTAGTTCACTACCCATTGACGCCAAGGATCAAAGCCCTCCTCAAGAGGCCACCGAGCAGCTCGCTACTCGGTCTATCCATGGCTGGTAGTTCACTACCCACCGACGCCAAGGATCAAAAGCCCTCATCAAGAGACCGCCGAGCAGCTCCCTGCTCGGTCCATCCATGGCTGGTAGTTAACTACCTACCAACGCTAAGGATCGAAGCCCTCCTTAAAAGGCCACCGAGCAGCTCCCTGCTCGGTCCATCCATGGCTGGTAGTTCACTACCCATCGACGCCAAGGTTCAAAAGCCCTCATCAAGAGGCCACCGAGCAGCTCCCTGCTCGGTCTATCCATGGCTGGTAGTTCACTACCTACCGACACCAAAGATTAAAGCCCTCTTTAAGAGGCCACCGAGCAGCTCCCTGCTCGGTCCATCCATGGCTGGTAGTTCACTACCCACCGACGCTAAGGATCAAAGCCCTCCTCAAGAGCCCACCGAGCAGCTCCCTGCTCGGTCCATCCATGGCTGGTAGTTCACTACCCACCAATGCTAAGAATCAAAAACCCTCATCAAGAGGCCGCCGAGCAGCTCCCTGCTCGGTCCATCCATGTTTGGTAGTTCATTACCCACCGACGCCAAGGATTGAAGCCCTCCTCAAGAGGCCACCGAGCAACTCCCTACTCGGTCCATCCATGACTGGTAGTTCACTACCCACCGACGCCAAGGATCAAAAGCCCTCATCAAGAGTCCACCGAGCAACTCCCTGCTCGGTCCATCCATGGCTGGTAGTTCACTACCCACCGACACCAAGGATCAAAGCCCTCCTCGAGAGGCCACCGAGCAGCTTCACTGCTCGGTCCATCCTTAGCAGGTAACTTCCTACCCATCTATGCTAAGGATCGAAGCCTTCACCAAGAGGCCATCGAGCAATTTCACTACTCGGTCCATCCTTACCGGGTAACTTTCTACCTATCTACGCTAAGGATCGAAGCACTCACCAAGAGTCCACCGAGTAGCTTCACCGCTCGGTTCATTCTTAGCGGGTAACTTCTTACCTATCTACGCTAAGGGTCTAAAGCCCTCGTTTAGGTACCGCCGAACAACTTTACTTATCGGCCGACACCGACCAACTCAATATAGGTACACTAAGGGAGGTGGTCCCGGTCCAACTAGAAGAAAAAGGCAAAGCTACACCTTTCTACTCGACGGAGTCTGTTGACGTATTTTATGTGAGCTATCGTCACCTCGACTTCGGGGGCACCAAAATACTGGCCTTTCTATACTTGACAAATAGTGGGCTTTCACTCGATGCACGATCGCCATCTAAAAGACCGATCATCGACCTACGGCCGGATTCGTGGGGTGAGAAAAACACCAACAAGCTCACACAAGAAAACATTGCCATGAAGAAAAATCAAAAGCATCTTTTATTCACAGTCTGAAAGTCTTTACAAAAATTGCCCAAAGGCTTACAAAATTCAAAAAAGAAAAAAGCAGGAGGCAGGAAGGCTCAGGCCTTGGGACCGGGGAAGATCTCGATCTGCTCTATACCGGCACCGGAAGACGGGGTGACATCTTTAGGGTCGGCGCTGCCTCCAGGAGCTTCAGTGCCGGGAGCCGGGGTGACGACTTTAGGGTCGGTGCTCCCATCGGGAGCCTTGGCGCCCCCATCGGGAGCCTTGGCGCCGGCAACCGCGCTGACGGCTTTGGGATCAGTGCTCCCACTGGGAACCTTACCTCCCGCACTCCCACCGGCGGCCTATCCCCCGACGGCACTTTCGGTGGCATCCCCCTGCGCATCATCCTCGGAGAGGGGGTACTTGAGCCGAAGCTCGCCATCGGCAAACTCCGGCATCAACGCCTTAACAGCATCGAGTTCCTGGTGCCAAACGATGGCCGAGGCGTCGGCAAGGTCGGTGTAGAACTGTACTGACGTCTTGTACCGTTCCACCGACTTTGCAGCCCGGAGGTCGGCAATCTTCATCGCCTCCTTCGCCGCCTCGGTCTCCTTCTTGCAGGCATTAAGCGACTTCTTCATCGTGGAGTTCAGCACATTGGCCTTCTCCAACTTTACCTTGATTCCCCTGTTGGATTCCTTCAGGAGGCGAATGGATTCCTTGCATTTGGAGTTCACCGCCTCTTCACCAGCCACCCGGGTTTCAAGGGCGGCGATCCTCTCTTTCGCCTGCCACAGATCATCTTCCCGCGAGGAAGACTCACCCGCCTTCTACATTGCCGGGGCAATATCCTCGTACTCCATGTTGGCGATGAGGACGCAGTGCTGGAGGACTTGAGAAAGATAAAAGAAGGGGTTAAAAAGCATCTGATCCGAAAAAAAAGCTTGACAAAAACCTCAACGAAAAGAAGATACTGACATGTACAGCCTCTTGAGCAATGGCGGCGACTTGGGCCTTGAGGGTCCCCCGGGGAATTTTGCCCCCGGCCGATCGCTCCATCTCCGAAAGCAAGCTATCGGCGACAGAAAGCCCCGAGGGCATCTCGAAGTAGACGTCCTCCTCCTGCACGAAGATCGGGGAAGAAGGAGGTCGAGATACCGTCCTCTTGTACCTCTTTAGGGGGACCTCAGGAGGGATCGGCCTCATCCTACACCTCCCTCGCCCGGAGCTCCAGTTCTTGAGCGTACTTGTGGCTCTCCCCGCGGCTGATTTCCGAAGATTGGGGCATGGAGGAGGGGCCAGCCGGTGTGGCTGCCTTCAGGGCCGGGCTCGAGCCAGGGCGTGATGAGCTAGCGCCCCCGGTCTTCCTCCCCTTCTTAACGGCCATGGCAGCCAGGAATTTAGATCGATCCATTTGCTCTGCAAAAAGGAGAATACACAAAGGGAGTTAGTGACGCTGAAAAGGGCGAAAGAAAAATATGCAAGTTTAGACAGGTCGGCTAAGCTCCTAACTTACCCACAAATCAAGCCCATTGAGATCCACACGCTCCAGAAGGCAGCCCTCAAATCCAATCTCAGCCGTTCATTAACGCTCGTAACAGATCGATGGAGGACAACATCTGAAGGAGATCCTGACCTCCATCAGATAGAAATCCTATACATGTTTTAGCCATTAGATAATTAGATCTATTTTAGGATGTGTGCTAGTAATTATGATAAGGAGGCTTCATTTTTTTAATTAATTACATGATTGCATGCACATATCGCAATGCACATCCAATGGCTAAGACATGAGTAGGATTTATTTCCAAATTCTACCGATAGAATTGTAACACACACACACACATATATGAGAATAATGAAAAAAAGAGACCCTAGGAGGCTTTTCGTCAGGTGGCGTCAAATATCTTTATGTTCCACGATTGTTTTCGACGATAGACACCCATCATCATCTTTATCATATAAGATATGGATGTACCAAATTTCATGCGATTCCACCACTTTTTTACCGTTGAATTAGCAATGTAAAAAGTTCTCTTGCCGGCAAACCGTTAATTTTGCATCCACTAAATCAACGGTGAAAAGTGATGGAATCACATAAAATTTGGTGTGTCCACATCTTACATGATAAAGATGATGATGAAGGGTGCAGATCATCGAAAAAATCATGGAGGGTGTATTTTTTCGACGCCATAGAAGGAAATTCCCTCCTATGACATCTTTTCTCCATTATCCTATATATATTTATATATATATGAGTGATCCATTGCAAACCGGCCCGTGTTGTTTAAAAACGGGAACTCCCGATCGACGATATATTTTAACAATTCGATCTGTTCAAATTGACCACCCTACCCTCATATATATGTGTAGAAAAAATCAAGGGATTTAAAAGCCTCTAGCATATGCATCGATGGGTGAAAAAATGAATGTCTTTCAATAATGCAACATAAACGTCATCCAATTTATAGGCTAGAGGTGTTAAAATCCCTTGATTTTTCATACACATAAATTTAAGAGTAGGGTGATCAACTTGAACGGATCAGATCGTTAAAATATGTCGGAGATCGGGAGTTCCCGTTTTTAAAAAACGCGGACGGTTTGCAATGGATCACTTCCCTACACACAGCCCTCCATACCTGGACTATAGGCTTTGGGCTCAGCCGGTGGTAAACCCAGGAATTAATTCTAATAAGAGGGGGCACAAAAAGATCATAAGATCCAATAGAATTCCAACCATATAACATATAAAATCAATAACACAAATGTAAAATTTGGCTATATAATTTTAAACTACTTTAAGTATTAAATCGAAAACAACTCATCCAGGGTTTAACAGAAAAAATGTTGGATAGAAAGAAAAGAAGATTGTGTTTAATTGCTACTTGGGAAAGGTTTTTTAGGTGTTTTCTTTTATATATTTCGTGTAAATCCATTCTTATTTTAAGAAGAATCTTAGCCTTGATATTTTCATATTTTACTTATTCATACTTAAAAAAATAACTTGAATCTTGTTAATCTATTTTTCACCTTATATTTCTTCGTCCGTCTAGAAAACTTTTGTAAATCTTCCAACTACTATAAATTTCGCCTTCTAATTAACTTTAGTCTTAGCCTTTTAGTAAATTGTTACCAATTCATGATTTTTATATCAAAACAAAAGCAGCAATTCACCTTTTCGCAATCTTTAATTGCTTAAAAAATATATAGATCAGAGGCTGTTCTTTAATCCAATAGAGGAAATATGAGATGATATCTTAATAAGTTAGATTAGAGGGTGTCAATATATCAGAGATTTTGGAGTGTTACATGAAAACATGTCCATGATTTCAAGGATGAAAGAAAAGAACAGCAAGAACATGAGGTGTTCTATGAAAATAAAGAAGAGTTTGGATATGATATTTAAACCTTGTTTTCATTGATAATTTGATATGATCAATTGAGATGTCACATAGGAAGTGGGTGGGGTCGGGCTTTGTATCACAGGTGGGGAAAATATTTGTGCATATTGCGAGAGCTTTTCACAGCAACAAATGAAATGGGCTGGATTAATTGATAGCAGAGGTTTTTTCACTTGTAAGAATTCAGAGGGGTACGTGCCCCCTCAAGCTTGAGCCTGGGCCGCCCCTGGGCTCAGTCAGCTCCGCGGAGTCGAGCCCTCAGCCTATGGCAGAAATTTCTTCGGCTCGCTCTACGGCTCGACTAGTCAGAGGACTCGAATAACTTCATATATAGGCTCGGCCATAGAGCTTGGTAGGAGCTGAACAAATAGGACAATAGGCTATATCATAAGGATTAATGCGGATACGGATCACACAACTATTAACTCCAGACACATGCATTAAAGTATTAATATTGGAAAGTTGAGTGGAAAACAAAGGGCATGAATATTATTCAAATTTGCAATGACCAAAGATGTTTGCATTAGGGATTTATATGAATGTATCCTTACTAGCAAAAAATGAAATGATTCTTGATGACATGTGATGATGCTCATAACTGGTGTCTTCTCAGATTACGACACGTGGCAGATAACGTGTCCCGGACTCTACGGAGATGGAATAAATGAGTCGCATTGGGACATTCTCCGGGGCCCCTTCTCGGTGGACGTACCCGACCTTTCGGGAGACCCCCCTGAAGACATTCCACCTTCATTTAGGATACTACCAACAGTTCGTCTTCGAGATTTCTCAGTCTCCTCGCTCGTCTCCGAGCCATCTCTCGTGCAGAGCTTCCTCGGCCTCCCGCTCGTCTCCGAGCTCAAACCATGCCGAGCTTCCTCGGCCTCCCGCTTATCTCCGAGCCCCTGATGTGCCGAGCTTCCTCGGCCTCCTCCGATCAACCGAAATTGTAGAGCTCTAGCGCCTCCGTAACGGCTCCGCGTATCTCGCCAAAGAGAGATAATCGCCGCCCCACGTCCCGCGCTGGCACGTCCCCCCCATTAATGGGCATATCCCATCATTAATGAAGGGATCCCGTCATTCACACACGCGTAACGTCAGGGGCATAACCGAAGGCAAAGATCTCGCGTCTGATCGCTCCATGCGACCACTATAAAACCCTTTTCTCAGACGACTCAGATAAGGCAACTTGAACCCAATAAGCCACTACTCTGCTTAAATTCCTCGGCTAACTTGATCGTCGGAGGGTTCTACGGTGGCCACCTACCTTGGGACTTCTTTGCAGGTAGCTCGGCTTCCACCTCAAACTCAACCCATTGAGATCCACACACTCAAGGAGGAAACCTTCAAATCCAATCTCAACCGTCCAGCAACGCTCCCGACAGATCGACGGAGGACAGCATCTGAAGGAGATCAAGGCCTTCATCAGTTGGCGCAGTCTGTGGGAATGAAAGACTTATTTTGTTCCATCAACAAAAATTAATCTTCCGCCCTTGATCCAATGGCGAGCGACGACCGCAACGATCCAATCATGGGCCGCCACAACGGAGGCGGGAGCGGCTCCTAATGCCATCCATGCCTTGTCCGTCCGGATAGACCGGCTTCAGACGCTGGTAGATGCCCTTGTCCGCGTTCAAACGGCGGGCCCTAACCACCAGAGCGCGGCTCCGCCTCCCCAGGATAACGACGTTCGCCAAAGGACGGACGGACACACTCATGCCCCCGATCTACCTCACCCTTGTCACAGCGCCACTGAGCGCAGGCGGGCCAACTCCAGCCACCTTAACCCACACACGGCAACTGATTCCATGACCCGCTGGGCGCCGGACAGCTCCACGCCATGGTCCCAGGGAAGACTGGGCTGTCGTCCCAATGCCCGTCGCGCGTTCTCTCCTCCTGAGGAGGTGTTGGTCAGCTCGCCTGTTTCCAGGAATGACTGATGGCCCCAATCTCGCCGGGATCATGCGAACGACGAGCGCAGGGACCACTCGAGAAGGGCCTCGCCCGGGGATCTGAGACACCTGACAGAGCGGAATCGAAGCCGCACCCTGGTGCAGACCCGGAGCGGAGATAGCCACCACTCCGACTGTGCAGAATCCTCGGGCTACCACCACCGACTCGAGGCCCTCGAAAAGAAGATCGAGGGCATACATCAAGAAGGACATCCGTCTGGCGAAGGGGCTAGGTATTCCACGAATTCTCTCACGAAGCCCTTCACCGAGGAATTGCTGGCCGAACGTTTCTTATCCAAGAACAAGCCACCCAAGATGGCGCTCTTTGACGGGAAGTCCGACCCAAAAGATCACTTGGACGCGTTTACAGCAGGCATGGGCTTCCAAGATAACTCGGATGCATCCCAATGTCGCGCTTTCCCCGCCACCCTTATCCGGGCTGGATAGGACTGGTTCCGAGGACTTACGCCACGCTCCATCTCGACCTTTGATGAGCTGGCCACCCAATTTCCCGGTCACTTCGTCGGGAATGGACGGCAGAAGAGGACGGTCGATTATCTGTTCACCATCAAAAGAGGAGACGAAGAATCCTTCAAAGGATATATCACCCGCTTCTACAACGCGCTCCTCGAGATCCCCGAGCACCGCGATGAAACGGTCATCACCACGCTGAGTTCGGGTCTTAGGCACAAAGAGTAGCTCCGCTCTTTTGCATTAGCGCAACCTAAGACCATGGCCGAGGTAAAAGCCTGAATCGAGCGGGAAATCCAACCCGAGTCAGAGGTGAACTCGAATCTGCTCAGAGGCGACCAAATCGACCAAAAGAAGCGGGGCAGAGAAGAGAAAAGGAGAGTCGACTGACCAAAACCTTACTCCCCGAAGTTCCAGGAGTACACTCCTCTTAACATCTTCCAGACCGAGCTGATAAAGGAGGAAAAAGGCGAGAGGTTCTTCAGGCTCCCACCGGCTACCTAAATCACGGGCAAGCGGCTCTAAGGCCCGTATTGTGACTATCACCGGATGCAAGGACAACCCATCGAGGATTATAAACAGCTGCGTGATTACATCGAGGAGCTGATCCGCTTTGGTCACTTAGCGAAGTACTTGCGAGATAAACGTCAAGCTGGTCAAATTAAAGACGGAGAGCTGGCGATCGAACAGATCATGGTCATCGCCGACTGACCCAAATCCGAGCAACAAAGACACCTACCAAAATTTATATTCAATACAGGAGAATTTAAATTGAATCACACGATCTGTAATTTATTCAATAATAAAGATTCTCGCTTCCCTGCAGTTTGAACTACTTCTCTTTGTTTCCGTGCTAAAGCCCCCCTCGAGGCTACCGAGCAACTTCCCTGTCCGGTCCATCCGCAGTGGGTAGCTTCCTGCCCAACTACACTATGGATCGAAGCCCTCCTGCGAGGCGACCGAGTAGCTTCCTGCTCGGTCATCCCTAGCGGGTAGCTTCCTACACAACAACGCTAAGGATCAAAAGCCCTCCTCTTGAGGCCACCGAGCAGCTTCCCTGCCCGGTCCATCCGCAGTAGGTAGCTTCCTTCCTAACTACGCTGTGGATCGAAGCCCTCCTCGTGAGGCGACCGAGTAGCTTCCTGCTCGGTCATCCCTAGCGGGTAGCTTCCTACCCAACAATGCTAAGTATTAAAATCCCTCCCCTCGAGGCCACCGAGCAGCTTCCCTGCCCGGTCCATCCGTAGTGGTTAGCTTCCTGCCCAACTACGCTATGGATCGAAGCCCTCCACGCGAGGTGACCGAGTAGCTTCCTGCTCAGTCATCGTTAGCGGGTAGTTTCCCACCCAACAATGCTAAGGATCAAAAGCCCTCCTCTCAAGGCCACCGAGCAGCTTCCCAGCATGGTCCATCCGCAGTGGGTATATTCCTGTCCAACTACGCTGTGGATCGAAGCCCTCCTCGTGAGGCGACCGAGTAGATTCGTGCTCGGTCATCCCTAGTGGATAGCTTCCTACCCAACAATGCTAAGGATCAAAAGCCCTCCCCTTGAGGCTACCGAGCAGCTTCCCTGCCCGGTCCATCCGCAGTGGGCAGCTTCTTTCCCAACTACGCTATGGATCAAAGCCCTCCTCGCGAGGCGGCCGAGTAACTTCCTGCTCGGTCATCCCTGGCGGGTAGCTTCCTACCCAACAATGCTAAAGATCAAAATCCCTCCCCTCGAGGCCACTGAGCCGCTTCCATGTCCGGTCCATCCGCAGTGGGCAGGTTCCTGCCCAACTACGCTGTGGATCGAAGCCCCCCTCGCGAGACGACCGAGTAGCTTCCTGCTCGGTCATCCCTAGCGGGTAGCTTCCTACCCAACAATGCTAAGGATCAAAAGCCCTCCTCTCGAGACCATCGAGAAGCTTCCCTGCCCGGTCCATCCACATTGGGTAATTTCCTGCCCAACTAGCCATGGATCGAAGCCCTCCTCGTGAGGCAACCGAGTAGCTTCATGATCGGTCATCCCTAGCGAGTAGCCTCTTACCCAACAACGGTAAGGATAAAAAGCCCTCCTACAGAGGCCACCATGCAGATTCCTGCTCGGCTAAACTCAGAGGGGTAGATTCCTACCCTACGAAGACTTGGATCTAGGTCCCACATTGGGGAAGAATCGGTTATGGCCGACCTATTCTAACATGGCTGATTTTCTACTTATGCTAAAACATGTGGTCGTTACCTCGACTCCGAGGTATGGATTGATACCGACCTTCCTAGCCTTAGGCTGCCTCTTGATTCATCCTAAATGAATGATCGCCACCTCGACTCCGGGGAGCGGGAGGGTACCGACTTTACCATACTTGGCTAGTATTCGACTTACACTCGACGCGCGAACGTCGTCTAAAAAAGCGACCGTTTTCTAAAGTCTAAAGAGCCGGGAAGCGGCCTATGACCTAACACTTGCAGCAGAATGAAAATTCAAACAAGAAAAAGACTGACGAATTGAAGTACTCACGCAGAAAGCACACAGTCATGCAGAGAAAAATAAGCTCAGCTTTATTTATATTCTAGAAATTTTTACAAGGTACTCTGGGCTCCTCAGCCTTACAAAACGCCCGAAGGCTTACAAAACTTTTAAAAAAGGAAAAGGCAGGAAAGCTCAGGCCGTATGCCCGGGGAGGATCTCTCCCTGCTCGACGCTGGCGTCAGGAACCAAAACGGTGACCTCTGGGTCGGTGCTTCCACTGGCAGCCTCACCCCCAGCGCTTCCACCGGTAGCTTCACCCTCGGTGGTATCCCCGACAGCTTCCACCTGCGGCGCATCCTTAGAGAGAGGGTACAGGACCTGGAGCTCGCTTTCGGCGAACCCCGGCATCAACGCCTTGACAGCTGTTTCCCCCAATCAGGGCAAAACTCTGTTTTTTTAAAATTCAAAATTTAAAAGTTGAAGCAACGCTTCAGATTCAGCGCTAGGCGCGCTGCGCGCCACGTGTCAAACACAGATGCGCTAGCGCCAGGTGCACTGCACCCTAGGCAGCGCACCCCCAATCAGAGCAAAGCTCTGTTTTAAAATTCAAAATTCAAAATTTGAAGCAACGCTTCAGATCCTGCGCTCTACGCTGCGCGACACATGTCAAACACAGGTGCGCTAGCGCAAGCTGCGCTGCGCTCTGCACTGCGCGCCACGTGTCAAACGCAGGCGCGCTAGCGCTGGAATTAAAAATTTCCCACCGTTAGATCAAAGGATCTAATAATGATAAATCATTAATTAATCAGAATTAAAATTCTGTTATAGAAAGATCTTTCCAATCTTGTTAAAAACAAGAAGATTACCTTCTGTAAAACAGAAGCCTTAGGATCAAAGATCCAACGGTGGGGAAATATCCCTAAATCAATCAGAGAAAGATCTCTTTAACTGATTTAACAAATCAATTTTCCCTATATAAAGGACCCAAGACTTCAAGTCTGATATATAGAAGCCCCCTGCAAACTTTGAGAAAATTCAAATGAAGAAAAGCAAGCTTTTAGAAAAAGAAGATCATTTCTTCAAGGTAAAGAACATGAGCAATGAACACAGAGATGAAATCATCTCATGAAAAGAAGAACTATCTTCTAAAAAAAAAGATTATAGATCTAAAAAAGACCAAGGTCTTTCATAAAAGAGATGAAAATATCTCATCAAATAATAAAGAAGACCATATTCTTCATATAGATCATTGATCTACAAAGGCAAAGCCTTTTCCAAAATAAGAACTGTTGTTCTTGAATCTTGAGGTAAGACCTCCTTTTAATAGAACATAACTTGTTCTCTGATCATAAATTTGATCAAATGCGCTTTGCGCTATTGAAAAGTGCCTTGCACTCATGAATTGCGCTTTTGCGCTCCTTGGAACGGCGCTCAGCGCCAAAACGTGCCACGTGTCAACCACAGATACAATTTGCGCTTTGCGCTTCTGAAACAGCGCACTGCGCTCTTGGGTTGGCGCTCAGCGTCAAACGCGCCACGTGTCACTCACTGGTGCGCCACTGAACTAGCGCAACACGCTCATAAATTGAAAGTGCAATGCGCTCATAAACTGGCGCTTAGCGCTAAGCGCGACACGTGTCCTTTTCGTGTGCGCTACTTGGCAGAAGCGCAATGCGCTCTTTAATTGGCGCAAAGCGCCTGGTGCGCCACATGGCGCGCTGTCAGAACACTCATTATTCTGATGAATGCTATGCATTCAATACAAGAAAAAAAATGTCAGAATTTAATGCTCAGCATTATTAAAAGGTCTAAGCCCAAACAAATGTTCAACAGCTCAGAACAATAAAATGTTAAACATTTTAATCTTATTGGACTTAGCCCAATTCTGGCCATAAGTCCTCAACTTATATTTAATTGAGCCCATCTGCTCATGAATATTCAACAGATCTCAGTCCCAAACTGGACTACAGATTTTTCAACCAACTCACACCGGTTCGAGGGTACATCTCTTTACTCCTCTGATATCTGTCGTTGTAATCCTTCAACGTCTTCAGAGAGGTGACGGGTCCTGACAACCATACATTTCATGGACTACGATGACTACGATGTCTTTAAACTACGGACTGTGGGGTCCTTAAACTCATGGACTACGATGTCCTTAACCTGGACTGTGGGGTCCCTTTAAACCCATGGACTACGATGTCCTTAACCTGGACTGTGGGGTCCCTTTAAACCCATGGACTACGATGTCCTTAACCTGGACCGAGATGTCCTTAAACTAACATTGGACCGTAATGTCCTTAAACTAATCGACCGCAATGTCCCTAAACTAAACAACAAAGTCCAAATGCTCTCTTGTTGGATCTAGACGATTCTGTTAAGTTGATCTTAGTCTAAAATTAGGCTAACGTATCCTTAACAAACGTTTAAGTTGATCTTAGTCTCAAATGAGGCTAACGTATCCTTAAACCCAAACCCCAAACCCAAATCTAAGAAGATACGGATTTGGGCTAATCCACGCCCTACGGGCGACAACATAAATTAGTTTCCGTATACAATCCACGGGCAATCACAAACAAAACAAATACCCACGACACGAAGTGACCATCTGGAGAAGGAGAAAGTTTTTACCGCGATGCGGTAGTGTAATTAACTGCAGGGGCTTGCGCCTACAGGGAAGAGCGTCCCCACAATCAAAACCCCCTCAAACGAGGGGGAATCTGACGAAGTCTGCTACATCGGCCGCATCCATTTAAACCTTCGATACATGGTGCCATAAATCAACTTGGCATCTTCGAAGAGGTGGAAGGATAGCATCAATTAGCATCTGCCCCCAAATTCAGGTAAGACAGACCTACGCGGTCGCGTCTCTGTGTTCGGCGGTAAACAGATTCTGGCACGCCCGGTGGGACCTTTTCCTCTTTCCACTCCACACTTCGTGTGTCGTGTTCGCGAACGATCGCGGTTTGATATGGTTACCCTTGGGTTCGAGGTACTAAGATTTGGTTTCTCGCTTGGCGCAGAAAACGAAACATCTATGGCGTCTACTTGCGTGAAGTGTTCCAGTTGCAACTGCAACTCACGTTCCGCCTCATCTGGAGGCATAGCTTACGGGCCCCAAGCGGCCTCCCTATTCACGATGCCAGTGGAACAGGTCACTCAGGCCACCACTGGATTGTTTTTCGGAACCAGGCTCCCGCCAATGAGCTTCAGCGCTCCTATACCAACACAAGAAACTCCCAAGAAGTCGGTCTTTGATCGGCCTACAACTACAACGGCCCTGCCCAACGGGTCGTCCAGCTCCAGCGCCTCAGTCTTCGCCAGATTAGGCCAAAGTTCATGCGGGCCCATGATGAAGCCTGCAGTTCTAGAAAAGGTTATTCCGAAGAGGATTGCCATCCCTGCTCCCGAAGTCGTCAAGGCGGCTTCTCCTGCCAAAAGGTCGGTCTTTACAAGGCTGACTGTTCCGGCTCCCACTCCGGCTCCCGTCCCTGCTCAAAAGTTTGTTTTTGACAGATTGGATACTGCTACTTAATGGACGTCGGTCTTCAAGAGGCTGTTACCGGCAACGCATCACCAGAACAGGAGGCATGACGAAGCCATCCCCATCACTGAACCAACACCATCGGCTCGACATGCTCGACGTCGCCATTGGCTTTGAGTAAGAAAGGCCGGGGGCAACTCCCCCTCTGGGCTAACTCCGCCAGCCCCAACGGTGGAAGTCAATGCTGTTGTTCCAACCGGGAACAGCTTTGAATTGCTGAACAAGGTACGGAAGAACTCTCCTACTGCCGTACTGAAAAGATCTCCTCCACCGGTGGAGAATGTTACAGAAACAAAACTGGAGCAGCCCCCTCAGCGTCTGTCCTCCAAAGTTTACAAAGTCTGGCGACAGGTCCAGGAGTCGGTGATTGATCAAGATTACCCTCGCCGACAGAAAAAGGTGAAGGTTCAATAGGAAGAGAACTGTCCTGTCAAGCCAAAAAGGACGACAACCACCTGGGTGCCCGCTGCAATGGCCCCCTCAACGTCAACCACTCAAAAAAGAAGGAGGCCGGAGAAAGCCCTTGTAAATGAAGCAAACCGCAAAGACGCTGAGCCCAAACGCCCCAAGTCTGGGGGCATGATGGTGCATACTATTTATATGGCTTCTGGAAAAGAGGAAAGCCGCGCTTCTACAGGTCACCGACCGCTCACCCGATCCATGACAAAAACCCAGGAGCAGCAACAGAAGTTTCAGGAAATGCTGACGCAAATGGCCGCACTCACCAGGCCAAAAGAAAGCCCGGAGGCGTCATCAGAACAACGTCATGAGCAAGAAACCGATGCTGACTTCCTCCGTAGAGTCCTCAAAAAGAAGGATAGAGAAGCAGCAGAATAAGCGGCTAATATAAAACGAATGGCGCTTCTCTTCCAAGAAATGGTCGGGATGATGTTACAGCCGGAACCTCCAGCTGAAGACCCTCCGATCATCATTGAAGACTACAGAGGGGAAACGTCGAACCCTCCTCCGGCTCTTTCAACAGCTAAAGAGGAAAACATTTCCAAGGCCGCTCTGGATGACTATATTGCTCAGCAAATACGAGCTCACCAGGCGAATGAAGCGGCCGGCCAAGTCGTTAAAACTGGACGACCATATCCAGGCTGGTATGATCAAATAAAGTACCCGCCGGGATACAAAATCCCTAAATTTCATGTATACAAAGGGACGGGCAATCCCCACCAGCATGTCGCCCAGTTCAGGGCTCTTTGCGGCAACACCGGGGGTGATGACAAACTTTTGCTCCGTCAGTTTGTTGGCAGCTTGTCGGAGACGGCGTTCGAATGGTACTCTGAACTTCCAAACGAATCCGTCAATACTTTCGTAGAAATGGAGCTATTATTCACCCAGCGATTTGCGAGTGCTAGTGAACGCACCCAAATAACGGCATTGATCAATGCCAGGGTGAAACCTGGAAAGACATGGGTTCAATACGCAATACGATTGCGGAATCTGATGTCGAAATGCGAACAGCGCATCGAAGAAGCACCGGCGGTGGGCATGTTTGTGGGCACTCTGGACCCTCATGCAACCATTTCCCAATTCATGATGTTCTTCAAACCGACTACTTTCCAGGCCTTGATCGACAAACTGGCCCAAATGGACCAAATGGGTCATAGACCGTCTCCTCCAAAGCCGGAGCCTCGGAACGAGAAGGGAAAGGGGAAAGCGATCGTCGTCGCCAATGCTCAACAGCAGCCCAGTGGTCTAAGACCAGTGGATCGCCAAAATAATAGAACTCGATCTCTCAAAGATAAAATGAGACGTCCTTACTCGTTCCCTCGAGATAAGACGAAGAGGTTATTCGAGCTTGTACTGCGCAACAGGCTCATCACTCTGCCAGAGCCAAGACGTCCGGCGCAACCAGGCGACATTAGCAATCCTAACTATTGCCCTTATCACCGAATGTTAGGCCATCCGATCGAAGATTGTTATATCTTCAAAAGCTGGATAGAAGATCAGTACCAACAGGGCAAATTCGTATTATCTGAGAATTGGAAGATGAACCTGCCTCGTCCACACACTCCTAAGAAGACGGATACACCGGGGGCATCATGCTCTTTCGTAGAAGAAGCTCCATGGGAGGTTGCTCTTTCAGCCAAGACGAAAAGAATGCTGAAGGATCTACACACATGTCCGGCAATCAGGTGGAAGAACCCACTAGAAGCTGAGATCATAGAGAGAATGCTGAAACCGCGCCCAACTCCAAAAATCGGTGGTGATAGCCAAAGCACTCACACCCAGCCGTCAAAATCTTCGAAGAAGAAGAAGAAATCCAAGAAGCTCGTGAAGCTTGGTGACAGGCGCACGGACCTGCAAAAGCAGATTGACGCGCTGGAAGAGTATAACCAGAAGGCGCGGACTCCAGTCACACTTCAAGAGTTTCCCCGCCACGTCCTTAAGGACGGAGATGACGATAATGGAGAAGACTCGTCGGATGAGCCTGAAGATTATGTGGCAAGCTGCCATATGATCTCTCACTCGTTAATAAACGATGAAGAATCTCCTTGCACCGAGAAACTGGGGGAAAATCCTAAACCGGAACTTCTAGAGCCGTCAGACGAAATGATTGATGCATTCCTGAGCGAAGCTTTTCGTAAAAGCAAAGCTGCTCGAGAGCGTGAAATGGCCATATTTGAAAAAACCAAACGCTGGCGACTGGACGAAAGAGTTGAAACACTCCCGCCAGATCAAAGTACATCCGTCGCAAATAAAAACAGGTTCAAGACGAGGAAAAGGTTCGCTAAAGCCATATCGATGGGAATGAAGCTACCACCCTCCGAAGGCAACACTCCTGATGGAGTGGATATACATCCTAGCTACTGCTTATACCATCGAAAGATTGCACACCCCACCAAAGAGTGCAACGCTTTTAAAAGATGGTGGCAGGGATATGTTGCTCACCGGCAACATTTTAAGCGGATGAAACGCAATGCTCGTCGGGAGCAAAGAAATACGACCGAGGAGCGTAAAAGAACTACCGGCAACTATCGCATGGTCAACGCCGGGAGATCGCAGGTTCTCACCTTCGGGAGCGACTCTGACGAAGAAATGGCTCTTGGCCCCCTCTTTAAGGAGTCCACCTCGGGAAAAGAGGATGAACTGAAGAACTGCGAGAACATTCAGCTGCGTAATTACACGCTGCCCGAAAAGAATCTTGGGCCCTCGAACAGTAGGACAAGTAGAAAAGATAAGAGAAAAGAAAAGATCCTTGAGGATATCGTCCTTGATGACCAAGCCGTCGAAAAGCTAACAGCCAAGGACCCGCCAAAAAAATGTAAGGTGGACTAGAACGTTCTGGCACACTTGAGAAAGCTACCATCGCAGTTAAGCATTCTCGACGCCCTTCTGTTATCCAAAGAGGCGAGAGATTCACTGATCAAGGCACTACAAGAGCCCGAGCAATTCCAAGCTTTCCTCGCCGAACAAAAGATGAAGGACGAGCTGGAAGAAGTACACACAGCCGATATCACCTTCGGCGATGAAGATCTCCTCCTTGGGACATGCGAGCACAATCGCCCCTTATATGTCTCCGGATACTGTCATGACATCAAGATAGGTAAAATCCTGGTCGACAATGGGTCCTTCGTCAATCTCCTTAACGTAAGGGTGTTAAAGGAAATCTGCATGAGCGTTCACCACCTCGCTCGCGATAAAATCACCATCTCCGGATTTGACTCCCAGTCGTCACGGACACTTGGGTCTGTGATATTGACACTACGCTTTGGACTGCTTGTCACGGACATTAAGTTTCACGTCATTGACGCCAAGACATGCTACAATGCTTTGCTCGGCCAGCCCTGGTTACACGAGTACAACATCATCCCTTCTACACAACATCAGTGTATGAAGTATTTCAAGGATGATCTCGAGTATACTGTGACAAGAAAGCTAAACCCATTCTCCGTGAACGAAGGCCGAAAGTACGAAGATGCAAAATACTTCTTACCGGATTTCAAGGACATGGAAAGATGTCACAAACCGAAGAACAAAGCTATCACTACTATTCCGGTCTTCGGGAGTGATACCGAGGAGGAAGAAGAGATAGTTTACTCAGGTCTGCCCCAGTACAACAAGCCGGGAATGTCCTCTCCTATGTTGATCTTCGGCAGCGACTCGGAAGATGAGGTCAATGCCGTATTCTCTGCTCGGCCATCAATACAAACCTTCGCTAATGAAGATCAAAGTTTGCAAGTTGCCATGGTTCCGCCCAAGCATCATAAAGAACTAGACGCGCTTGATACCTACAGTGTGGAAGAACTGCAGACATTCTACGTCCCTCCCACGCGAAAAGATGAAAAGGCGATCCCATTCTACAGATCCGGGAAAACCAAAGTGGAGAAAGAAATCTGGCATGGCGCGGGTTCTACACTTGACAGGCTCCAGCCCATCCGTTTGCCCAGATATTACACGAACGGACTAAAAAGACTCTTGAGACGCCAAGGTGTACCCCTTAAGCAAACTGCGCAACAAGCACGATTCTATAACAGGATCTGGAACGTTCCCGGAACTCAACGAAAGTTGCCCAACGGGAGAATGGAAACAACCGGGCTTGGGTATGTTCGATCTAAGAAACGGGAGCTATTCCGCGACTGCTACGTCATACATGACTTTAATGAAGAAGGAGATGCTCTGTGGGAAGATGCTAACCCTGAACCAGAAAGAGCTCCCGCCGTGAAAATGCCCAGTCCGTCGTTCGAAGAACAAATGGACAAGCTTATAAGGGAAGCAGGTCAAAAGGTTCGAGACAACCATAATCGCGAAATGGCCATCTACGAGAAAGCCAAGACGCAACGCCTCCTTCAACAGGCTGTGAAAAATGAAAATGCCCCTCCTTGTCAACCCGTTGTACAAAAGGCCCGACGCAGAGGCAGAAATAAACCAAAGAATAGGAAAGTCGTTCGACAGCGACAAAGTGGGTCCAAGAAGCCATGCGATCAGGAATCGAGCAGTCCGGATTCGTCTCTTATGAAGAAAATGGGTCGAGCATACTCTTTTCCCCAGGATAAAACACAGAAGATACTTGATCATGCCATAAAACATCAAATGATTACCCTCCCGGAGTCCAAGCACCCCGAGCAAGCAGGCGAAGTCTCTCACCCGGACTATTGCTCCTATCACAGTGCAATATGACATCCTCTTTAAGACTGCTTCACATTCAAAGACTGGGTAGAAGACCAATATCAGCTCGGCAGGTTCGCTCTATCCAACAGTTGGAGGGTAACCCTGCCGCAGAAGCATGAGCCCAAAGCCGCGAGAGTAGAACCAGATCAACATCGGTCTTGGAAGCGATCTCGTACTTGTCATATACTAACGCTGTCAGAAGAAGAGTCCGAGAATATAGATGACCTCCCCTGGTGCTTCGAAAACGATGATGACGAGGTAATCTCAGAGTTTCCACTGGCGCCAAAGGAGCTGGAAGATGGGATACATACTACTGCAGATAACCTCAAGAAAATTGATTTGGGGACGGCCAATGACCCGCGGCCGACATTCGTCAGTGAGCTGTTGTCTGAAGAAAGGGTGGCTACGCTAAAAGACGTGCTTATGCAGCATAGAGATTGCTTCGCATGGAACTATTCCGAGATGTTAGGACTAGATCCAGAGATTGCTGTGCACAAATTGGCGATATCTCCGGATGTCAAGCCGATCAAACAGACACCGAGAAGAATGCGGCTCGAGCTTGAGATGAGTATCAACGCTGAGGTCAAAAAGCTAATCGACTCCGGCTTCATCCAAGAGGTTCAATATCCTGATTGGATCGCCAACATCGTCCCGGTGATGAAGAAGAATGGGACGGTGCGCATATGTGTGGACTTTCGGGATCTCAATAAAGCCTGCCCGAAAGACGATTTCCCAGTACCGGTCATCGAGCTGATGATAGACAATATGTCCAGTCATGAAGTTTTCTCCTTCATGGACGGCTCATCAGGATATAATCAGATAAAGATGCATCCCGAAGACCAGAAACATACTGCTTTCCGGACCCCTTTGGGCATATTCTGCTACAAGGTGATGCCCTTCGGTCTAAAGAACGCCGGTGCCACCTATCAGAGGGCCATGACGAAGATCTTCGATGACCTCATACATGAAATCGTCGAATGCTATATCGACGACCTTGTGGTGAAAAGAAAATCATATGAGGAACATTTAGAACATCTGAAGATCGTGTTTCGGCGCCTTCGGCAATACAACTTGAAGATGAACCCTCTCAAATGCGCGTTCGGAGTTTCCTCGGGCAAATTCTTAGGATTCATCGTCCGACACCGAGGCATCGAGATAGATCCGTCAAAAATCAAGGCGATTATGGAAATGCCTCCGCTAAGGACTCTCAAGCAATTGGGGTCTCTCCAAGGAAAGCTCTCGTATATCCGGCGATTCATTGCCAATCTCTCCATCAAGTGTCGCCCCTACAGTCACTTGATGAAAAAAGGAACCCCGTTCGTCTGGGATCACAAATGCCAAAGCGCACTGGATGAAATCAAGCAATACTTGCAGAACCCTCCGGTGCTGACCGCTCCGGTCAAGGGAAAGCCTCTCATTCTGTATACAACAGCCCTCGAAGGTTCTTTAGGCGCGCTATGGGCACAAGAGAATGACTAAGGGAAAGAGAGAGCCCTTTATTATCTGAGTCGAGTTCTCCTGGAGGCAGAAAGCATTTACTCCCCCGTCGAAAAACATTGCCTGGCGTTGATCTTCGCAATAACGAAGCTCAGACACTATGCGTTGGCACATGAGGTCCATCTCATATCAAAGGTGGATCCCCTCAAACATTTGATGTCAAAGGCCATATTAACAGGACGACTCGCTAAATGGGCTCTACTCTTGATGGAGTTCTCGATAACTTATCGACCCCTTAAGGCAGTGAAAGGCCAGGCCATCGCCGACTTCCTCGCTGAGCATCCGATACCCGCCGATTCTCCTTTGAATTGCGAAGTGCCAGACGAACATGCGTTTGACGCGACCGACGGGGAGAGAAGAGAGAATGATACCCAGTGGGAACTCTACTTCGATGGAGCATCTTCCATGAAGAAGCGCAAACAAAGCACCCTCATAATCAAATCAGGGGTTGGCCTCATCTTCGTGACTCCACAAGGAGGGATAATGCGCTTTGCCTTCTCCTTAACAGAGCCGAGGGCGAATAATGAAGCCGAATACGAAGCTTTGATAGCAGGTCTCGAGATTGCCATCGACATGGGAATCGAAAACCTTTTCGTATATGGAGATTCCCAATTAGTCGTTAGTCAAGTAAATGACGACTATCAAACGTGCAAACCAGAGTTGGTGAAGTACGGCGAGAGAGTACAGCAACTGCTGACTCAAATTCCTTCCTACACCCTAGAAAGCATACCGCGCGCGGAAAATAGCAAAGCGGATGCATTAGCCAAGCTCGCTAAAGAACTGGCTAACGAAAACCTCGATGACGTGAGGATCGTTGTGCAAAGCCGTCGGGTTCTCCCACCGGCAGAAATATCTCCGGAGTCGTCCGAAGAAAAGGGAGCGACCGAGCGAATGACTCTGCAAATAAAAGACCAGGAAAAGGTTACAGATTGGAGAGAAGTCTTCAGAGACTACTTCAAATCCCGTCGAACACCTGAAGATGCGTCGTCAAGACATCAGCTTATGAAACGAGCTCTGTTTTTCGCTTTCGTCAATGATACTCTGTATAAGAGATCATTTGATTCTCTGTGGTTAAGATGCCTGGGACCTAAAGAAGCAAAGAGATTCGTTCAAGAAACTCATGATGGACTCTGCGGTTCCCACCAAGCCGGGCCGAAGATGAAGCTAAAGATCAAAAGAATGGGCTACTACTGGCCCACGATGATCCAAGACTGCCTCGAATACGCGAAGCAATGCCACTCATGCCAGATTCACGGGGACTTCATCCATCAGTATCCAAATCCACTACACCCGACAGGGCTAGCTGGCCGTTCGAAATGTGGGGAATTGACATAATCGGCCCCATCGAACCAGTATCGTCCAGAGGACATCGATTCATTTTAGCGACAACTGACTACTTCTCCAAATGGGCAGAAGCAATACCGCTGAGGGAAGTAAAGATGGAGAATATCCTCCATTTCTTCAAGACACACGTCATTTATCGGTTTGGCACTCCGCGACGGATTATCTCCGATAACGGGCCAGCCTACAGAAGCCACAAGATCAGCCGCTTCGCACAACAGCATAACATAGACTGGAGATACTCCTTAGTCTATAATCCCCGAGCTAATGGTTTAGCTGAGGCTTTTAACAAGACCTTGAAAAGATCGTGAAAAAAATGGTGTCCCGAAATAAAAGGACTGGCACAAGAGACTGCATGATGCTCTCTGGGCGTATCGAACTACGTTAAAAACGGCCATGAACACAACTCCGTACGAATTGGTATTTGGTACAGAAGCGGTACTCCCCCTCGAGATAGAATTACCCTCGCTACGAGTGACAATTCATTACGAGCTAACGGACAAAGTGAATGCTCGCCTTCGGCTTGAGGAGCTCGATGCCCTTGATGAAACCCGGCTCATAGCGCAACAAAATCTGGAGGCTTACAAAGTAAAGATGACGCGCTCATACGAAAGATTGACTAGACCGAGGACATTCCGCCAAGGAGAACTCGTGCTAGTGGTCAAAAGACCTATGATCCCTAATTGCACCAAGAGGGGGAAATTCGAGCTGAACTATGAAGGCCCGTATATCATAGACAAAGTCTACCAGGGTGGAGCCTATCTACTCATGGACATGCATGGTGAAAGACCCTTCAGGCCAATAAATGGTCGCTTCCTATAAAAGTACTACGCCTGACGAGTCACGGCTTAGGTCAATGATAGATGACGACGACTATGTCCGCTCGCTATCTTCCTAAGCCCAAACTCTATAAGTAGTAGCCGGTTAACGACCGAAACGTCCTTAAACTAACAACGGACCGAAACGTCCTTAAACTAACGACGGACCGAAACATCCTTAAACTAACGACGGACCGAAACGTCTTTAAAACTAACAGCGGACTGAAACGTCCTTAAACTAAAAATGGACCACTATGTCCTAAAACTAGCTGTTGACCGAGACGTCGATAAACTACTGTAGACTGCAGCATCCCAAGACTGACACAAAAAAAAGAGAAAAGAATAAAAAAAAAGAAGAAGAAAGGAAAAGAAAACGGTATGTCCATAAGAGAAATGGGCACGGATGAAAACCCGAGAGGGCTCCGTAAGTAAAAACAGCAGGACTACCGGCGAGTTTTGTGAAAACCCGAAAGGGCGCAATCTCGTTAATAGACACTTGCAAGGTCCTCTCGACCTTGTGAGGAGAAACCACCTGCGTGAGATCCTTACGACTCACAAGGGAGCAACACACTTAGGGATCCCCACGACCCCTAAGGAGAAATTACACTTACGAGATCCTCACGACTCGTAAGGAGAACCCTCTTATGAGACCCTCACGGCTCATAAGATTCGAAAGTCTTAAACTACAGGGATATGAACCTGTTCTTAAGCGGCCACCACAACCTCCAATGCTTCCCTACAAGCAGCTCAATGCCGACCCTTGTATACAATCCACGGGCGTGAATAAACATTTCCCTAACAAAGTCCCATCCATGACTAGGGATATGTTTACACAATGAACAGCCCTTGTAAGTCCTCTCGACTTAAAAGGAGAAAATACTCTTGTAAGATTCTTACGACTTACGAGAAGACATACACTTAGGAGTCCTCACGATCCCTAAGGAGAAAACGCACCTACGAGATCCTCACGACTCGCAGGGAGAAATATCTTTATGAGACCCTCACGGCTCATGAAGTTAAAAGCCTTAGTTGACAGGATCCTAACCCCGTCTACTAAGCTACCTTTGTTCGACATCGACGAAGGCAAATGATGATTCGCTCCTGACAATATCCCAGTTGTAGCGGTGCTGATGCCGAAATCGGTGTCTAATTCCAAGCTTGCAGCAAAGAAGCTAGCGAGCCACACATGCATGCTAAATAGTCGAAATGATTGGACAACTCGCAATAAAAAGCAGCGAGTAAAAATAAAATAAATAGCCGAAATGATTGGGCGCCACGAAAAATAGCCGAAATGATTGGGCAAACGCGACCTTCGCGATATAAAAGCTGAAATGATAGAGCATCGCAGAAGGAAATAAAATAAAATGAAATTTATGCCCTACAGGTGACATCACATCAATCCCTGTATACAATCCAGGGGCGCAAACAAAGAAGGAATCACGCCTTCCCTCCCCAGGCTCCATCAGAACACAAAGCCAAATCTCGACGGTTCAGAGATAGCCTAGAGATCATCAACAACGTTCCTCTCCATTCCAGCAGAATTCAGACGCTGCAATCAACCCTGGAGCTACGGCAAAGCCCCTACTCCAAATTTCGATGGTTCGCAGACAACCTGGAGACCACTTAGATATTCATCTCATTACAACAGACGATACGTCATAGACATGACCCCGTTGCGGAAAAATGTCATCCACATGACCCCGTCTCGGAAATACGTCATCCATATGACCCCGTCTCGGAAATACGTCATCCACATGACCCCGTCTCGGAAATACGTCATCCACATGACCCCGTCTCGGAAATACGTCATCCACATGACCACGTTTCGGAAATACGTCATCCACATGACCCCGTCTCGGAAACACGTCATCCACATGACCCCGTCTTGGAAATACGTCATCCACATGACCCCGTCTCGGAAATACGTCATCCACATGACCCCGTCTCGAAAATACGTCATCCACATGACCTAGTCTCGGAAACACGTCATCAACATGACCCCGTTTCGGAAATACGTCATCCACATGACCCCGTATCGGAAACACGTCATCCACATGACCCCGTTTCGGAAATATGTCATCCATATGACCCCGTCGCGGAAATACGTCATCTACATGACCCCGTCTCGGAAACACGTCATCCACATGACCCCGTTACGGAAATACGTCATTCACATGACCCCGTTTCGGAAATACGTCATCCACATGACCCCGTCTCGGAAATACGTCATCAACATGACCCCGTTTCGGAAATACATCATCCACATGACCCCGTCTCGGAAACACGTCATCCACATGACCCCGTTTCGGAAATACGTCATCCATATGACCCCGTCGCGGAAATACGTCATCTACATGACCCCGTCTCGGAAACACGTCATCCACATGACCCTGTTGCGGAAATACGTCATCCACATGACCCCGTTCGGAAATACGTCATCCATATGACCCTGTCTCGGAAATACGTCATCCACATGACCCCGTCGCGGAAATACGTCATCCACATGACCTCGTCTCGGAAATACGTCATCCATATGACCCCGTTTCGGAAATACGTCATCCATATGACCCCGTTGCGGAAATACGTCATCCACATGACCCCGTCTCGGAAATACATCATCCACATGACCCCGTCGCGGAAATACGTCATCCATATGACCCCGTCTCGAAAATACGTCATCCATATGACCCCGTTTCGGAAATACATCATCCAAATGACCACGTCACGGAAATACATCATCCACATGATCCCGTCGCGGAAATACGTCATCCACATGGCCCCGTCACGGAAATATGTCATCCAAATGACCACGTCACGGAAATACGTCATCCACATGATCCCGTCGCGGAAATACGTCATCCACATGACCCCGCGTCATCCACATGACCCCGTTACGGAAATACGTCATCTACATGTCAATCTCATTAAACACTTACGGGTCCTCTCGATTCGTAAGGAAGAAAACTCTCTTATAAGATTCTTACAACTTACAAGGGAGAACGCACATAGGAATCCTCACGACTCCTAAGGAGAAAAGACACCTACGAGATCCTCACGACTCGTAGGGAGAAAAGTCTTTATGAGACCCTCACGGCTCATAAAGTTGAAAAGTCATAGGCAACAGATCTGAACCTGCTTCCTAAGCCATCACTACCTCTCGAAGAAGCCAAAAACAAGATGCTCACCTTATCATCTGTCGGCTATGTTTGCTAAGGTGACATGCTGATAACAAAAGAAAGAAGAAAGCAGAAAGATGACACAAGACATTGCGAAGGAAATGTATCTTTTATTCATGAATTCAATTGGGTACAAAATACATCATATGAAAGAATAAAAGAATGAATACATTTTATTCAAAATTACAAATGATACAAAAAAAATTATTGAGAGGGAAGCGCTTTCAATAATTCGATCAGCCGCTCGCGCACTTCCCTCAGCCCCTCTTCTTGATCAGCTGCCGCGGCCAACTCTGCTTCGACCTGGGCTCGCTGCTGCAAGTAAGACGAAAATTGTTCCTCGACGGCCCGCTGAGCTGCTTCCTGATTTTGTGCATCCCGCTCGACAACGTCGAGCTTCTGCTTCAGTATTAAGCTGTCAGAAATGCATCGCATAAGGCCTTCGAAGATAACTTTCAACTGGGCAGCATTCGCGTCAACCTGAGCATGTAGTCGAGCAGATTCGCTTGAAGTTTCTTTACATTCCTTCCGCTTTAAAGCCACTTTTTGTTCAAGATGGCGGAAGTAAGAAGTACTCTGCTCGATCCACGTAGCCCGTTGAGTGCTCACAGCCAGAACCTCAGGAGAAGGACGCCTAAGCTCAAGCTCGTGCAGGCAAGCCTCAATTTCCCTGCAGCGATTAACCCAAGACTCAACGACGCCCTCACCATGAAAGTTCACGAGCGTCTCCAGCATAGGGTTAACCTCCGTAGCAAAATCCGCAGCAGATGTGGGAGTCTCCATGTCGAGCTCCTTAATATAGTCGCTTAGCATGCACAGACTATTCGCGGCGCCTTTCGGGGATGGACGTCTGGAAAAGGGCTCTGCCGGCATAATAATGTGAGACTCGAACGGGGCTAGAGTCTATGTGATTGCTGTAAAATAAATCATAGTCAGATGTCGGTTCAGGAAATAAAGAAAATACACGAAAATAGAGTCTACTATACCGGCTGCAACAGAGGGCAGAGCTGGGAGTACTGGTGGCGCAACGATAGCCTCGTCTCCGCCTTCGATTTGTAAGGCTACAAGCAATACAAAGAGGGATTAGCAATAATGTGACTGCCCGTTAAAGAAAGGACGACTTTTAGAAAAGATACTCACCGACACTACTAGGCGGACTAATCTCTGACAGGAAGGAGAAGTGTGGGTGCAGCACCTGAAACAGGTGGTCAAAAAGGACTCCTGCAATGACGCAGTAATGCAACGTCAGTACATAACTTATATAGCCTAAAAAATAAGACTGATGGGTCACGAATCCGCACCTTCCAACATCTGAGATGGTATGAGAGACGGTAGAGGAGGTGTCACCATCAAAGCGGTAGCTGATGGCACTGCCTCGGGTAGCGCGACCTCAACGCTCGCCACACCTGCATTAGAAACAAGATAAATACTGTCAGGAAAGATCGAGAAGGATTGCAGAATAAAAAGAAAAGCAATGACCCAAAATCTACCTGGTGAGTCGCCAGTCAGAACCGCGACGAGAGCGTCACTTGATACAACAACTGCTTCATCCTCTTCCATCGGGATGGTCTCACCTCCCGTCGCTTCATCCCCTGACTCTACGAGAGCCGTCGTAAAGCTTGCGATGCCAGGAGATGGCAAGGAGCCGCAGGCGGAAAGAGCAATGATCGGGGCAGTGCCCGACGCTTGAGAGGGAGCGGCCACCTCGGGCTCAGCAATTGTGGCTATTTTACCCATCACCACCTCGGGCTCGGCAATGGTGTTCATCTCACTTACTGCCATCTCAGGCTCGGCGATCGTGACTGTCTCACCTGCCGCTACCTTGAGTTCGGCGATCGCAGCCATCTCGCCTACCGCCGCCTCGGGTTCGGTAATCACGGCTACCTCCTCTACCGCTACCCCGGGCTCAGCAGTCGCCGCCACTTCTTCGGTAAGACTCGGCCCTGCAAGATAAGATATATGAGAACTGGTAGTTAAAACTTTGACAACGGAACCCCATGTCACATTACCTTGAGTTGATCTTCCGTTTGCTTCCCGAGCCCCACGTGCTACCCGTCTATAGGAAGTGGACAAGGCAGTCGGGGATTCCTCCGAAAGGGTAGGGGTAGGGGTAGCGGTGCTCGAACCCGCACCCGCGGCTAGGGCAGCACTATGCTCCCTTGCCGCGCGCATTCAGCGCTTCTTTTCCGCCCGAGCCGTCAAAGCGGACCTTCTAGACGCCTCCATCAACAGGACGTCATCGTCCGCACCAAGAGTTACCTCTAGAGCCGTCAGGGCTTCCGTCATCGGTCGTTTGAGTAAGGCCTCTTTCGGCAGTGCCGAAGAGGCCGGGACTCCGGTGGCTCGCCCGGGAAGAATCTCCGCATCAGCTTGCGGGATCGGCATTGTGGTCCCTGTGATAAGATAAAGCGGGGTCAGATCACCTATAAAAAAACCCGGAGTGGAGACCCGATAAACCGAAGCATACCGATGCCTAAGGATGCTCGAAGTCTTTCCTCTTCCTCAAAAGTCTTGAGAGAAGCTGCGAGAGCTTCTTCAGTGGAAATGCCTGTTAAAGAAGGAAAAGTGTTAGTCAAAACATGATGATAGAAATATGATGCAATGACTAAAGATACAATTAATGGCTACCTGATCGCGCGAGGATAGCCAGTCCCGCTTCATGGCTTACCAATTGCTCAGAGGCTGCAATAGCAGCCGCCAGATCAGTATCATCCGGCGGCATGAATAAGCCTTCATTTGTCCCATACTCGCTCAAACCCTCGCCATAAGGAGCGTGAGGCTCCTGGCCAAGTACAACGTCGACTGAAAGGATCGATTTCTTCTTCTTCTTCTTTTTCTGTGAGCGAGCTCCGGTCGCAGCCAGCACCAGCTTGCGCTTGGTGGGCACTTTGGGACGGCGGGTCCCGATGTCTGAGCCCACGCCAGATTTGGGAGAAGTTATATTTACCGTCTCCGCGGGAGCACGGGGCACCGATGGTACATCCACCGTTTCCACAGGAGCACGGGGCAACCCGCATGTAGGGCTTAGCATACGTGGAGGCTCAACTGCAGTGACCTTTCTTAGCGGAGGGGGGACAGTGGTCCGTCGCTTCAAAAGGACGTTGCGATCGCCGGCAGGGGGCGCACTCTTGCGATCGAGCAGCAACCGCCTCTCTTACCTGATAACAGCACCCATTGCGTGTTGATACTAGGCCACGTGTACGTTGAGGGCCCTCGGGACACTACTCGGCTCACTGATAAAGAAGTGAGAGCCCGTATTCAAGCGCATGAAGTGATGCAGCGCACCCCGCATTCCCTCTCTGCTGGCAGCGGGTTCTACCAAGAAAGCCTCCAGTGGGACCCCCTGATTATAACTCAGCTGCAGGGCAAAATGATGGGGTTGTATCTCATGAATAACACCGCATCATTTTGTCTGAATACAAGAAAGCCCGGCCCGATGGAGTATAAATGGAGAATCTCCCGGGCTTTGAACACGGAGACCCCATCCTTAAAAACGTCGCGCAATGCCAGCACCATCTTGGAAGTTTCCTGGCCGATCGTCAGGACTTTGTCCATAAAAGACATACCATCTCCGACCGTGCGCGGACGAAGGAGCAAGCCCCTAGCTTCCCGCTGTGACGGACTCACGATGGAGGCGTCAACCAGCCGCATAATTCGCGGGAACTTGCATCTCTCGTAAAATGAAGGTCTCTTGTGAATGCCAAAGGCCCCGAGCACGTGCATCTCCATCCACGAAGTGAAGTAATGCATCGGGAAGTTGGCAGGATGCACCCCCGGCTCAGTAGTATCCGCCGCTACGCTAAGACCATGGTATAAATAGGCTAACCCGACGATCCCGATGGCTACTTGTATTCCGGCAACCATGCGATGCGCGGGGTAAAAGACGGAAGACCTCATATAAAGAGGATGCATAGGGAGAGCGAACCAGTTCAATCATAGCCCAAGAAACCCAAGAAAGAAAGCCTCTTCGTCAATGCCCGGAGTGGCGATTTCTGCCAGAGGGATGATTGCAGCATCAGGGAGAAAAAAGCCCTTCTGATCAGTTTCCAGTACCAGCTGACGGTCCAAGCCAAAGCCAAGGGATCATCGAGCTTAGCAAACTTTTCGTCTTGTCGCGACAAAATCTCCGGGCGAAGAAAACGGGCAATGAAGTCCGCAAAACTGACCCCTCGGCCTCCGGATTCCAGGAAGAGGCTCTCGTACATGTTCAACACCTTTATCAGACTAGGGAACTGGTGCTGAATGGTGTTCTCTGGCGTGATGCCCATCACCACTGGCTTGGTGGCAAATACGTATTCATCTAGAGGAAGCAGCTCCTCATAGTGCTCCTCCCTGACCGGTAAACCAGAAACCTCGGCGAATTCTTTCATGGAAATGGAGACCTCTCTGTCCAGTAGAAGGAAGGTTTGGGTAGGGATGTTCCACTGCTCCAAGAAAGCCTTAATCCACCACGTGGGAGGTGCAGAATATTAGAACAACGAGGCGTAGACCGTAGGGTATAGGCCGAGCTTTAACAGCTGCGATTTCTTCGCCGACAAGATGTACCGGGCCCACTGCAAGTACCTGGCCGGATGACGGGGAGTCAGCCCGATGTTGTAGGGATGTCTTTAAGGGCGCGACTCGCCCTGGCATATGCGCCGCCCCAGGGTATCCAAAGCCGCCGGCGGCTGCATGGGTATGGCGGCAATCGAAGGTTGAAGAAGACCCTCCGAAGTCCAATTGACAACCTCCACGGCATAGTTCACCGGGAGTGCATCTGCATACGAAATCGCCGAGATAGGCTCCGACGGCGTCGCACAAGAGAAGCTTTGACGACCTCTGATAATCTGGTCATACCATCTACCCCACAAGTGAAGATTTTTGTGTTCCGGGTCACGGTCTTTGATGAGCGCGAGAACCTCCCGGTCCACAGGTGCCTCCGGGAATCCTCCTTATGAACGGACGAATGGAATCGTAGCATCAAAATACATGTCGCCTGCAAAAAAAGGGGGACAGAAGTCAACTGTCAGTACTATAATTTAATTTTAAATTTTAACGGTACTTTAAAATTTGTTCCACACTGCAATGCAGTGGAAAGGGGACCAAAGTGGGACCCACAAAATCTAGATGAAAATTCGTCAATTAATAATTAATAAAACAGCCTCATCATTGGATGAAACTGTTAATTAATGAGGAAATCCTCAAGAAAATTCTCATTGAATGAGAAATCCCTTGGGAAAAGGAGAAAATCTCCCTTTGAGAGCAAAGCTCTATGACAGAGTGACACTTGTCAAACTCTGATCATGAGGAAATAAAATTCCTTACAGATGCTGGCTCTGTAATGATGATGGAAAAACCCATCAGAAAAGAAAATTAAAATCAATTAATTTTTATGAATAAAAAATCCTGCAATCTTCAAGATCCATGAAAAAACTCTTAAGAGTTCTTCATCAAAGATTAAGAAATCTACACATGATTCGAAAGAGCAAGGCTCTGTTTGTGGGCTAAGAAACCCTAAAAGATCTCTTTAGATCTATGGGTTCATGAGAGCAAAGCTCTGCTAATGAAACCCTAAGTGGGTTTTCTGTAGATCAAAGATCTATAAAGAGCAAAGCTCTGTTAATGGGTAAAACCCTAATATATTAAAATTTATTAAAAAATTTTAAAACTTTACCTAAGTTTGGAAACAGTTTTTACTCTTGAGAAGTTCTTAAACAGAAGAGCTGTGCTTTGAACAAAATTTCTCAAAGAAGATGATAATCATCTAAGGGACCAAAGGTCCTATTTATAGGCATTGAACCGCCTCTTCAACTTTTGGGTTGATCCAAGGGCTCAGATGCTGTCACCGCTGCACTCACGTGTGCGACACATGAGCGCAACGGTGGGGGGGCATTTGTTTCCCCCAATCAGGGCAAAGCTCTATTTTTTTAAAATTCAAAAGTTAAAAGTTGAAGCAATGCTTCAGATTCAGCGCTAGGCGCGCTGCGCGCCACGTGTCAAACACAGATGCGCTAGCGCCAGGTGCACTGCGCCCTAAGCAGCGCACCCCCAATCAGAGCAAAGCTCTATTTTAAAATTCAAAATTTAAAATTTGAAGCAGCGCTTTAGATCCTGCGCTCTGCGCCACGTGTCAAACACAGGTGCGCTAGCGCAGGCTGCGCTGCGCTCTGCGCTGCGCGCCACGTGTCAAACGTAGGTGCGCTAGCGCTGGAATTAAAAATTCCCCACCGTTAGATCAAAGGATCTAATAATGATAAATCATTAATTAATCAGAATTAAAATTCTGTTATAGAAAGATCTTTCCAATTTTGTTAAAAACAAGAAGATTACCTTCTGTAAAACAGAAGCCTTAGGATCAAAGATCCAACGGTGGGGAAACATCCCCAAATCAATCAGAGAAAGATCTCTTTAACTGATTTAACAAATCAATTTGCCCTATATAAAGGCCCTAGGACTTCAAGTCTGATATATAGAAACCCCCCTACAAATTTTGAGAAAATTCAAAGGAAGAAAAGCAAGCTTTTAGCAAAAGAAGATCATTTCTTCAAGGTAAAGAACATGAGCAATGAACACAGAGATGAAATCATCTCATGAAAAGAAGAACTATCTTCTAAAAAAAAAGATCATAGATCTAAAAAAGACCAAGGTCTTTCATAAAAGAGATGAAAAGATTTCATCAAATAATAAAGAAGACTATATTCTTCATATAGATCATTGATCTACAAAGGCAAAGCCTTTTCCAAAATAAGAACTGTTGTTCTTGAATCTTGAGGCACAACCTCCTTTTAATAGAACATAACTTGTTCTCTGATCATAAATTTGATCAAATGCGCTTTGCGCTATTGAAAAGTGCCTTGCACTCATGAATTGCGCTTTTGCGCTCCTTGGACCGGCACTTAGCGCCAAAACGTGCCACGTGTCAACCACAGATACAATTTGCGCTTTGCGCTTCTGAAACAGCGCACTGCGCTCTTGGGTTGGGGCTCAGCGTCAAACGCACCACGTGTCACTCACTGGTGCGCCACTGAACTAGCGCAACGCGCTCATAAATTGAAAGTGCAATGCGCTCATAAACTGGCACTTAGTGCTAAGCGCGACACATGTCTTTTTCGTGTGCGCTACTTGGCAGAAGCGCAATGCGCTCTTTAATTGGCGCAAAGCGCTTGGTGCGCCACATGGCGCGCTGTCAGAACACTCATTGTTCTGATGAATGCTATGCATTCAATACAAGACAAAAAATGTCAGAATTTAATGCTCAAGATTATTAAAAGGGCTAAGCCCAAACAAATGTTCAACATATCAGAACAATAAAATGTTAAACATTTTAATCTTATTGGACTTAGCCCAATTCTGGCCATAAGTCCTCAACTTATATTTAATTGAGACCATCTGCTCATGAATATTCACCAGATCTCAGTCCCAAACTGGACTACAGATTTTTCAACCAACTCACACCGGTTCGAGGGTACATCTCTTCACTCCTCTGATATCTGTCGTTGTAATCCTTCAACGTCTTCAGAGAGGTGACGGGTCCTGACAACCACACATTTCATGGACTACGATGACTACGATGTCTTTAAATTACGGACTGTGGGGTCCTTAAACTCATGGACTACGATGTCCTTAACCTGGACTGTGGGGTCCCTTTAAACCCTTGGACTACGATGTCCTTAACCTGGACCGAGATGTCCTTAAACTAACATTGGACCGTAATGTCCTTAAACTAATCGACCGCAATGTCCCTAAACTGAACAACAGAGTCCAAATGCTCTCTTGTTGGATTTACACGATCCTGTTAAGTTGATCTTAGTCTAAAATTAGGATAACATATCCTTAACAAACGTTTAAGTTGATCTTAGTCTCAAATGAGGCTAACGTATCCTTAAACCCAAACCACAAACCCAAATCTAAGAAGATACGGATTTGGACTAATCTATACCCTACGGGCGACAACATAAATTAGTCTCCGTATACAATCCACGGGAAATCACAAACAAAATAAACACCCACGACACGAAGTGACCATCTGGAGAAGGAGAAAGTTGTTACCGCGATGCGGTAGCGTAATTAACTGCAGGGGTTTGCGGCTGCAGGGAAGAGCGTCCCCACAATCAAAACCCCCTTAAACGAGGGGGAATCTGACGAAGTCTTCTATATCGGCCACATCCGTTTAAACCTTCGATACATGGTGCAATAAATCAACTTGGCATCTTCGGAGAGGTGGACGGATAGCACCAATTAGTATCTGCCCCCAAATTCAGGTAAGACGGACCTACGCGGTCGCGTCTCTGTGTTCGGCGGTAAACAACAGCGTCGAGAGCCTGGTGCCAAACAATGGACGAAGCGTCGGCGAGGTCGGCGTAGAACTGGTCCGACACCTTGTACTTCTCCACGGACCTCGAAGCTCGGAGCTCGGCAAGCTTCACCGCATCGAGCGCCGCCTGGGTGTCCCTCATGCTGGAATCCCTCGACTTTTACATCGAGGCGTAGAGCTTGATGATCTCCTCTAACTTAGCCTGGATGTCCTTGTTGGATTCACTCAGAAGTCGGTGAGACTCCTTACACTTAGAGTTCGTCAACTCCTCAGCGGCCACCCGGGTTTCGAGGATGGCTATCCTTTCCTACGCCTGTTGTAGCTCCAGGCACAGGTCTTCCTTCCACGAGGACGATTCGTCCGCCTTCCTCATGGCTGGGGCAATCTCCTTGGATTCCATATTAACGATGAGGGCGCAGTGTTGAAAGAACCGAGGAAAGCAGCAAAAGGAGTTAGAAATGTTCAAACTGAGGAAAAATACTTAACAAAATTCTTAAAGGAAAACGGATACCGACCTGAACCACCTCCTGAGCAATGACGGCCACTTGGGCCTTTAGTGTCCCCCGGGGAATTTTTCTCCCGGCCGATTTCTCCATGTCGAAGAGTAGGCTGTCGGCGACGGAAAGCCTCGAGGGCACCTCAAAACAGATGTCCCTCTCCTGTACGGGGATCCCGAAGGGTGGCGAGCGAGAGATAGTCCTTTCGTACCTCTTGAGGGGGACCTCGGTGAGGTCGGCTTCATCTTACACCCCCTTGCCCTGGGCTCCGATCCCCGTGCATGCTTCTGGCTCTCCCCACGGCAGACTTCCGGGGCTTGGGGCACAGCGGAAGGCTTCACTGGTGCAGTTGGTTTCGGGGCCAAGCTCGGACCGGGACGGGACAAGCTAGCGCCCCAGGTCTTCTTTCCTGCCTTCGTGGCCATGGCAGCTAAGAATTTGGATCGGTCCATTTGCTCTGCAAAAAAGAGAAAACACGAAAGAGAGTTAGCGAGGCTGGAAAGGGCAAGCAAAACCTATTAACATCTAAATAGATCATCCAAAGACCTAACTAATCCAGGAAGCGCGCGGGGCTGAGCCCGGCCCAGCTAAGAGCCTGCTCGGAAAGCAGAACGTCGACCTGCCGGATCGGCTCCCACATTGATACCACCCTCGCCTCAGGTGAGGACGACTGCCTCGCCCTTGTGCAATCGGCCATGTGCCACTATGTAGGCACAGGCCAATCCTTACCCTCGGGTGGCCCGAAGAATATGAATTTCTCCTTCCATTCGTGAATGGAAAAAGGGACAACTATTACCCCTGACCCGGGCACCCCACCCTGGCGTTTTTTAAAAGAAAAATATACCCAGCTCGGCTCATCCTTGCTGGTGTCGGAGTGATTCTTATAACAAAGAAAGAAGATTATGAGGGTCAAACTAAAGGGGATATTTTCAAGTTTCAACCGGACCAGAGACCCGAGGAGGATTCTCCACGAGTTCGGCGCTAGTTAGCCCGGGGCAAGATCGAAGCAACGAAGCACCCCACATATCTCGGTTGGGAATGGCAGACGCATTCACGTATGGAATGCTTCCAAATACAAGGCAATCTCCTTGCCTTCCACCTGGTCCGTCTGCTCACCCTCTTTGGCCAAACGAAGAGAATAGTTATAGGGGATATGTAATCAAGCCCGGATCTTGGCAAGCATGTCCACATTCCTCAAGACGGAGAGCGCATCGCGGGCGTTCCCGACGCGCACCTTGGGAGCCCTTGTTGCCGCCCATCGGCGGGTGATGGGATGCGATACCGACACAGAGAATGAAGAAGAAGAAGACGAACCCTCTTGGATATCTGAAGTCGAAGAGGAGGAAGACCCTCTGGACTCAGATCCAACAACTGGAGCATCATCGTCCGACCCTACCCTAACTATCTCTACAGACTTCTCAGATGAAGACATCTAACCTGAATCAAAGGAATGGGCCGGCCGAGGAAAAAGCACGGGTGATCCGATCTTAAAGGAAGGAGCACCGGGCAATCTCTGACAACGAGGGTGAATTATGGTGGAAGTGTTAGCCCTAGAGGGTCCCCTCCTATTTATGCACTCCACATAAAGTATCCAATGGCCCAGATCAATTTTCATCAAAATAAAGCATCACGCCTGCCAGCCGTCAAAGCTCCACGTGGCGATCGGCCATTGGGGATGCCCCTTCATTTGCAGGTGAAAGCGGCAACCAGTTGTGTCCGCCAACCCGTGTCGGACATGTGGTCGGCAGCGCAACAGAAGAACGAGCGAAATGGCGCACCCTCTTTAAAGCGCGATCATTTCATTGATCCGCTGACGCCGTCGTAGATACGCGTGAAGATTCAGGTGAACGACGAGCCGACACGTGGGCCCAAGGATCGAAACGACGTAACTACAAAACGCCATGCCGTTCCCGGGAGATCCGTGTTACTGTTTCCCCCAATCAGAGCAAAGCTCTGTTTGAAATTCAAATTTGAAAAATTGAAGCAACGCTTCAGATGCTAGCGCTAGGTGCGCTGCGCTCCGAGCAGCGCGCCACGTGTCAAACACAGATGCGCTAGCGCTAGGTGCGCTGCGCTCCGAGCAGCGCACCAAGTGTAAGACACAGGTGTGCTAGCGCTAAGAGCGCTGCGCTCTAAGTAGCACACCACGTGCAAAGCACGGGTGCGCTAGCGCTGGAATTAAAAAATTCCCCACCGTTAGATCAAAAGATCTAATAATAATGATAAATCATTAATTAATCAGAATTAAATTCTGTTATGAAAAGATTTTTCAATCTTATTAAAAACAAGAAGATTGCTTCTGTAAAACAGAAGCCCTAGGATCGAAGATCCAATGGTGGGGAAACGTCCCTAAATCAATCAGAGAAATATCTCTTTAACTGATTCAACAAATCAGCTTTCCCTATATAAAGGCCCCAAGACTTCAAGTCTAAGATAGAGAACCCCCCCCCAAACTTTGAAAAATTCAAAGGAAGAGAAGCATAGCTCTCAGCAAAAGAAGATTTTTTCTTCAAGATAAAGATGATGGATGATGAACACAGAAATGAAATCATCTCATAGAAAGAAAATTTTATTTCTTTAAAAAAGATCATAGATCTAAAAGACAAAAAAGTCTTTCACAAAAGAGATCAAAAGATCTCATCATAAAAGAAGAACATAATTCTTCTCACAGATCATGGATCTATAAAGGCAGAGCCTTTCATCAAAATAAGAGATTGAAAATCTCTCCTGCAAAATAAGAACTATTGTTCTTAAATCTTGAGACAAAGTCTCTTTTAAAAGAATATAAATTTGTTCCCGGATCATAAAATTGATCAGATGCGGTTTGCGCTCTTTAATTGCGCTTCTGCGCTCTCGAACTGCGCTTCTGCGCTCTCTGGACCGGCGCTCAGCGCTAAAATGCGCCATGTGTCAACCACGTATGCGCCAATTAACAACTTGCGCTTGGCGCTTCTGAAATAGCGCACTGCGCTCATGGGCTGGCGCTCAGCACCAAGCGCACCACGTGTCACTCACGTGTGCGCCACTAAACCGAAAGCGCAATGCACTCATGGACTAGCGCTCAGCGCTCATAAACTGGCATCATGCGCTCGTCACCTAGCGCCTAGCGCTGAGTGCGACACGTGTCCCTTACATATGCGCTACTTTGCAGAAGCGTAATGCGCTCTTTGACTGGCACAAAGCGCCTGGTGCGCCACATGTTGCGCTGACAGAACGTAAATTGTTCTTTTAATAAGCCCAGAGCTTTGATCAATGCTCACCATTGTTAAAAGGGCCAAGCCCAAATAAAATATCAACAGCCCTAAATAAAATGTTAAACATTTTTAATCTGATTGGACTTAGCCCAAGATTGGCCATAAGTCCTCAACTTATATTAATTGAGCCCATCTGCTCATAAATATTTCAACAGATCTTAGTCCCAAATTGGACTACAGATCTTCCAACCAACTCACACTGGTTCAAGGGTACATCTTTTTACTCCTCTGAAATTTTTCGTTTTAATCCTTCAACGTCTTCAGAGAGGTGACGGGTTCCGACAACCACACATTCCATGGACTGTGGGGTCCTTAAGCCCATGGACTATGATGTCCTTAACCTTGACTGTGAGGTCTTCAAACTCATGGACTATGATGTACTTAACCTTGACCGTGATGTCTTTAAACTAATACTGGACTGAGACGTCCTTAAACTAACATCGGACCGAGATGTCCTTAAACTAACGCTGGACCGTAATGTCCCTAAACTAATCGACCGCAATGTCCCTAAACTAAACAATAGAGTCCAAATGCTCTTTTGTTGGATCTAAATGATCCCGTTAAGTTGATCTTAGTCTAAAATGAGACTAACGTATCCTTAACATACGTTTAAGTTGATCTTAGTCCTAAATGAGACTAACGTATCCTTAAACCCAACCCCTAATCCAAAATCTAAGAAGATACGGATTTGGACTAATCCACGCCCTACGGGCGACAACATAAATTAGTCTCCGTATACAATCCACGGGCAACCAAAAACAAAACAAACACCCATGACACGAAGTGACCATCTGGAGAAGGAGAAAGTTGTTACCGCGATGCGGTAGCGTAATTACTGCAGGGGCTTGCGCCTGCAGGGAAGAGCGTCCCCACAATCAAAAAACCCTCAAACGAAGGAGAATATGACGAAGTATGATACATCGGCCGCATTCGTTTAAACCTTCGATACAAGGTGCCATAAATCAACTTGGCATCTTCGAAGAGGTGGACGGATAGCACTAATTAGCATCTACCCCGAAATTCAGGCAAGACGGACCTGCGCGGTCGCGTCCCCGCATTTCGGAGGGGAAAAGATTCGGGCACCCCCGGTGGGACCTTTTCCTCTTTCCACTCCACACTTCGTGTGTCGTATTTCACGAACAAGTCGCGGTTTGACATGGTTGCCTTTGGATGTGAAGTACTAAGATTTGGTATCTTGCTCCGTGCAGAAAACAGAAGATTAATGGCTTCAAACTGCACTCATTGCAATAACTCCCACTCCATCCTCGCCGGAGGAGTGACCTACGGGCTTCAAGCAGCCTCCCTTTTCAAGATGCCAGTGGAACAGGTAACTCAGGCCACCATTGGGCTATTCTTTGGGACCATGCTCCCACCAATGAGCTTCAATGCCCCTCTACCATTGCAAGAAGCCCCGATGAGCTCGGTCTTTAATCGGCTCACAACTACCGCGACCCCTCTCAGCGGGTCTTCCAGCTCCAACGCCTCAGTCTTTGACAGACTGGGCCAAAACTCATGTGGGCCCATGAAGAAGCCTGCAATACCAGAAAGGGTTATCCCAAAAAGGATAGCCATTCCTGCTCTCGAAGTCGTCAAAGCGGCTTCTCCTGCCAAAGGGTCGGTCTTCACAAGACTGACTGTTTCAACTCCCCATCCAAGCAAAGTCGCTAAGGTTGCTTTCCCTGCTCGAAAGTCTGCCTTCGACACACTGGCTATCCCTACTCAGCGGACATCAGTCTTCAATAGGCTGACAACGACAACTTCTGACTAACACAGGGGGCATGACAAAGCCATCCCCATAGCTGAACCAACACCATCTGCACGACATGCTCGCCGTCGTCACTGGCGCCGAGTAAGGAAGGCTGGGGGCAGCTCTCCGTCTGGATTTACTCCACCAGCTCCAACGGTGGAGATCAATGCTGCTGTTCCGACTGGGAACAGCTTTGAACTGCTAAGGAGGGTGCGCAAAAATTCTCCGACTGCCATGCTAAAGAGATCTCCTCCACCCATGGAGAATGCTACAATGGTGAAGCTAGAGCAGCCCCCTCAGCGGCTGTCCTCTAAAATTTATAAAGTCTGGCGACAGGTCCAAGAGTCGGTGATTGACCAGGACTACTCTCGCCGACCAAAGAAGATTAAAGCTCGGCAAGAAAAGAGCCATCCCGTGGTACCACAGAAAATGTCATCCGTCTGGGTGCCCGCTGCAACGGCTCCCTCAACTTCAACCGCTCACAAGAGAAGCGGGCCGGAGAAAGCCCCTGTGACCGCGGCGAACCGGAAGGACGCTGAATCTAAACGCCCCAAGTATGGGGGCATGGTAACACATACCGTTTATATAGCTTCCGAAAAAGAGGAAAGCAGTGCTTCTACAGGTAATCGACCGCTTACGCGATCAGTGACTAAGGTTCAGGAGCAACTACAACAAAGGCTCCAAGAAATGTTAACAGCTATGGCCGCACTCACGGGACCGAAAGCAAGCCCGGAGACATCCGTGGAGCAGCGCCGTGAGCAGGAAACCGATGCTGACTTCCTCCGCAGAGTCCTCGAAAGGAAGGACAAAGAGGCAGCGGAACAAGCAGCCAATATAAAACGAATGGCTCTCTTGTTTCAAGACAAGGCTGGGATGATGTTACAGCCGGAATCTCCGGCTGAAGACCCTCCGATCATCATTGAAGACGACAGAGGGGAGACATCGAACCCTCCTCCGGCTCTTTCAGCAGCCAAAGAGGAAACCATTTCCAAGGCCGCTCTGGATGACTACATTGCTCAGCAAATACGAGCTCACCAAGCGAATGAAGCGGTCGGCTAAGTTGTTAAAACTGGGCGACCATATCCAGGCTGGTATGACCAAATAAAGTACCCGCCGGGATATACGATCCCTAAATTTCATATATACAAAGAGACGGGCAATCTCCACCAGCATGTCGCCAAGTTCAGGGCTCTATGTGGCAACACCGGAGGTGATGATATATTGCTACTTCGCTAGTTCGTCAGCAGCTTGTCGGAAACGGCATTCGAGTGGTATTCCAAACTTCCAAACGACTCCGTCAAGACATTTGCGGAGATGGAACTGCTGTTTACACAGAGATTCGCGAACGCTAGCGAGCATGCCCTAATTACCGCATTAATTAACGCCAGGGTAAAGCCAGGCGAAACTTGGGTGCAGTACGCAATACGATGGCAAAATTTATGGTCAAAATGTGAGCAGTGCATCGATGAAGCGCCGGCGGTGGGCATGTTCGTGGGCACTCTGGACCCTCAGGCAACTATTTCCCAATTCATAATGTTCTTCAAGCCGACCATGTTTCAGGCCTTGATCGACAAACTGGCCCAAATGGATCAGATGGGTCATAGACCATCTCCTCCAAAGACGGACTCTCGAAATGAAAAAGGGAAAGGAAAAGCGACCTTCGTCGCCAATACTCAACAACAGCCGAGCAATTTAAAGCCGGTTGTTCGCCAAAACAATATGCGTCCACGCCCGTCCCTCGAGGAGAGACTAGGACGTCCTTACTCGTTTCCCCAGGATAGAACGAGGAGACTGTTCGAGCTGGCAGTGCGTAACAAACTCATCAATCTGCCGGATCCAAAACGTCCGTTGCAGCCAGACGATGTCAAAAATCATAATTACTGCCCTTACCACCAAGCGGTGAGCCATCCAATCGAAGATTGCTTCGTCTTCAAGGGCTGGATTGAGGATCAATACCAACAAGGCAAGTTCGCATTATCCGAAAACTGGAAGGTGAACCCGCCACAACCTCATGCCCCTAAAAAGGTGGACATGCCGGGGGCATCGTGCTCGTTCATAGAGAAAGCCCCATGGACCGAAAGGTCCGTAAACTAGAAATTCGCCTCAAATACGGCAACGGCGGACCGGAATGTCCTAAAACTAACGATGGATCGAAACGTCCTTAAACTAACAACGGACCGAAATGTCCTAAAACTAACAACGGACCGAAACGTCCTTAAACTAACGATGGACCACTACGTCCTAAAACTAGCTGTTGACCGAGACGTCGATAAACTACTGTAGACTGCAGCATTCCAAGGCTGAAAAAAAAAGAAAAGAGAGAAAAAGAATTAAAAAAGAAAGAAAGAAAAAGAAAACGGTATGTCCATAAGCAAAATGGGCACGGATGAAAACCCGAAAGGGCTCCGTGAGTAAAAACAGCATGGCTACCGGCGAGTTTTTGTAAAAACCCGAAAGAGCGCAACCTCGTTAAAAGACACTTGCAATATCCTCTCGACCTTGTGAGGGGAAACCACCTGCGTGAGATCCTTACGACTCACAAGGGAGCAACACACTTAGGGATCCCCATGATTCCTAAGGAGAAATTACACTTACGAGATCTTCACGACTCGTAAGGAGAACCCTCTTATGAGACCCTCACGGCACATAAGATTCAAAAGTCTTAAGCTACAGGGATCTGAACCTGTTCTTAAGCGGCCACCACAATCTCCAATGCTGCCCTACAAGCGGTTCAATACTGACTCTTGTATACAATCCACGGGCGCGAGTAAGCATTTCCCTAACAAAGTCCCACCAAAGACCGGGGATATGCTCATATGGCAAAAGACATTTGTAAGTTCTCTCGACTTATAAGGAGAAAACACTCTTGTAAGATCCTTATGACTTATAAGAGACCATACACTTAAGACTCCTCACGATTCTTAAGGAGAAAACGCACCTACGAGATCCTCACGACTCATAGGGAGAAATACTTTTATGAGACCCTTACGGCTCATAAAGTCAAAAGCCTTAGTCGACAGGATCCTAACCCTGTTTACTAAGCCACCTTTGTTCAACATCGACAAAGGCAAATGATGATTCGCTCCTGGCAATATCCCAGTTGTAGCGATGCTGATGCCTAAATCGGTATCAAATCCCAAAACTTGCGGCGAAAAGTCAGCAAGCCACAAATGCATATGAAATAGCCGAAATGATTGGGCAATTCGCAATAAAAAGCAGCGAGTAAATAAAACAAATAGCCGAAATGATTGGGCATCGCGAAAAATAGCCGAAATGATTGGGCAATCGCAACTTCCGCGATATAAAAGCTGAAATGATAGAGCATCGCGGGAAGAAATAAAAAAATGAAATAAAATGGAACTCTTGCCCTACATGTGAGATCACATCGATCCATGTATACAATACAGGGGCGCAAACAAAGAGGGAACTATATCATCCCATCAGGCTCCATCAGAAAGAGAGCCAAGTCTCGACGGCCACATCTACATCCCAGAAGACCAACAACAGCGTTCCTCCTTATGCCAGCAAGGCACGGAAGCGACACAACGAAACGGAGCCATGGCATAGTCTCTAGTTCCAAATCTTAACGGCAATATCTATAGCCTAAAAATCAGCAACGGTGATCCTCCTCATTCTAATAGGACTCGGACACAACATCACCAAGCGGAGTGACGGCAAAATCCCAGCTCCACCTCAGCATTCGTCTCGTTACACCAGACACAATGTCAACAACAGCGTTCCTTCGCAGTCCAGCAGGATTCAGCCGCAACGTCAACAAAAGACCTCATGGTCAAAAAAAAGCGGAGTGATGGCGAAATCCCAGCACCACCTCGACGTTCGTCTCGATACATCAAACGCAACGCCAAAGCAAATGAAGCGAAGGCAATATTCCTAGCTTCAGAGTCTTGACGGCAACTCATATAAAACCTGAAAGACTATCGGGGATCATCCCACGCCAGCGTGGAGTGGTCACCACCTCGACGTTCATCTCGATACAGCAGATGAGTAGTCATTACAACGTTCTTCCTCCAGCAGGATTCAGACGTGACAATCAAATAACGGAGCCACGACAAAATCCCTAGTTCCAAACCTCGACGGTTCACCGGCAACCTAGAGACAACCGCGACATTCGTCTCGATAAAGCAGACGCAATGCCAGCAAACGAAGCAAAGGCAATATTCCCAGCTTCAGGGTCTTGACGGCAACTCATATAAAACCTGAAAGACTACCAGAGATCGTCCCGCATGGAGTGGTCACTACCTCGACGTTCGTCTCGATACAGCAGACGAGATGTCACTACAGCGTTCTTCCTTCAACAGGATTCAGACACGCCAAAGCAAACGAAGCGAAGGCCAAATTCCTAGCTTCAGGGTCTTGACGGCAACTCATATAAAACCTAAAAGACTATCGGAGATCATCCCACACCAGTGCGGAGTGGTTATGACTCATCGAGGCTCCCCCAAAATGAGCCTAACCTCAAGTAAAAAGCGGCATGGCGAAATTCCTAACGCTTGCTCTCCCGACGGCCAAACTGCCAAGGAAGATTGCTTGAAGACGTTTTGTCCAGCCCCCGAAGGGATCAGAGACACGACAGTCGCAAGGCTACTCGAACAACAAGATTGCCTATCGAGGCATACATCAGCCAACGCGACGGTACGATAGGCAAAACCCTAGTACCACAGACCCTAACGGACCTCTGTCGTAAAGAGTAAAGGTTAACTGTGACGTTAGAAGATCCTTGCAAGAACTTCTCGATTCGTCTTGACTCGTAGGGAAAAGCCTTAGGCAGCGGGATATAAAAAAACCTGTTTCCTAAGCACTGGGGCCCTGCAAGTCGGTCCAAAATGGACTCTTGCATACTATTCACGGGCCACACTCTCCAAAGTCGAATCTCGACAAGGAGGGAAACAACTATTTACGAGTCCTTTCGACTTGTAAGAGGGAAAATTCTCTTGTGAGATCCTTACGACTTATAAGAGAAAAACACACTTAGGAATCCTCACGATTCCTAAGGAGAAAATACACCTACGGGATTCTCTCGACTCGTAGGGAGAAAATTATTTATGAGACCCTCACGGCTTATGAAGTTGAAAAGCCTTACGCAGCAGATCTGAACCTGCTTCCTAAGCCATCGCTACCTCTCGAAGAATTCAAAACAGGATGTTCACTCTATCATCTGCAGGCTATGCTTACTAAAGTAACATGCCGATAACAAAGAAAAGAAGAAAGCAAGAAATGACACAAGATAGTACGAAAGAAATATATCTTTTATTCATAAATTCAATTGAGTACAATTTACATCATATGAAAGGATAAAGAAAAAGTGGGGGATACATTTTATTCAAAAGTTACAAACGGTGCAAAAATAACTATTGGGAGGGAAGCGTCTTCAATAGACCAATCAGCCGCTCGCGCACTTCCCTCCGCCTCTTCTCACAGTCAGCTGCTGCGGCCAACTCTGCTTCAACCTGAGCTCATTGCTGCAAATAGGATGAAAGTCGCTCTTCGACGACCCGCTGAGCTACCCCACGATTCTGTGCATCTCGCTTGATGAGGTCGAGCTTCTTCCTCAGCGTCAGCCCGTCGGAAATACATCATAGAAGGCTTTCGAAGATAACTTTCAGCTGTGCAGCATTTGCGTTAACTTGAGCATGCAATCGAGCAGATCTGCTTGAAGCTTCTTCGCACTCCTTACGCTTTGAGGCCACTTCCTATTCAAGATGGCGGAAGTAGGGAGTGCTCTCCTTGACCCATGCAGCCTGTTGAGAGTTCATAGCCAGGACCTCGGGAGCAGGACGTCCGACCTCGAGCTCGTACAGACAAGCCTCAATTTCCCTACAGTGATTAACCCAAGACTCAATGACGCCCTCGCTGTGAAAGTGCATGAGCGTCGCCAGCATGAGATCAACCTCAGCAGCAAAATCTGCGGCAAGGGCAGGAGTCTCCGCGTCTAGCTCCTTGAGATGATCACTCAGCATACGCAAACTATTCACGGCGCCTTTTGAAGATAGACGTCTGGAAAAGGGGCCCGCTGGCATTAATATTCTAGACTCGAATGAAGCTGAAGCCGGTACTACAGCTGCAAAGCAAATCACAGTCAAATGACGGTTCAAGAAATAGAGGAGGTTCATAAACAATGGAGTTTACTATACCGGCTACAGCGGGTAGCGAAGCCGGGATTTCCAGTGGCGCAACTGTTCTTTCGTCTCCTCCTTCGATCTGTAGTGCTGCAATCAAAATAAAGAAGAATTAGAAATGATTTGGCTGCCCGTAAAAGAAGAGACATTAGCTGAAGGCTGTACTCACCAACGCCACTAGATGAAGCAATCGCTGACTGGAAAGAGAAGTGTGGGTGTAGCACCTGATACAGGTGATCAAAAAGGACTCTTGCAAGGACGCAGTAATGCAATGTCAGTACATAAAGTATACAGCCTACAATGAAACTGATGGGTCATAAATCCGCACCTTCCAGCATTTGAGATGGTACGAGAGAAGGTAGAGGAGCGGTCACCGTTAAAGCGGTAACTGATGGCGCTTTCTCAGGTGGCACAATCTCAGCGCCCACCGTTACGCTCCCTTGCTGCGCGCACTCTGTGCTTCCTTTCCGCTCGGGCCGTGAGAGCGGATCTTCTAAAAGCCTCCATCAATAAGACGTCATCGTCCACGCCCAGGGTTACCTCTGGATCCGTTATGGCATCCGTCATCGGTTGTTTAAGTGAGGCTTCTTTCGTCAATACCGGCGGAACTGGAGCTTCGATAGCCGACCTTGGGGGCATCTCCGCACCGCCCTGCGAAGTCGGTGCCACGCTTGGAATAACCTGAGTAGAGGTAGTTCCTGTGATAAGAAGAAAAAGAGGGGTCAGATTACTCATAAGAAACGGGAGCGGAGACACGGTGAACTGAAATGTACCGATGCCTAAAGATGCTCGAAGTCTTTCCTCCTCCTCAAAATTCTTGAGAGAAGCTGCAAGAGCTTCTTCAGTAGAAATGCCTGTTAAAAAGGGAAAAGTGTCGGTCAAAACATGATGACAAAAATATGATGCAATGACGAAAAATACAGTTAATGGTTACCTGATTGCGCGAGGATGGCAAGTCCCGCTTCGTGGCTTGCCAATTGCTCAGAAGCTGCAATGGAAGCCGCCAGATCAGTGTCATCTGGCGGCATGAATAGACCCTCGTTTGTCCCATACTCGCTCAGGCCCTCGCCATAAGGAGTGTGAGGCTCCTGGCCGAGTACAACGTCGACAGAAAGGATCGAATTTTTCTTCCTCTTCTGTGAGCAAGCTCTGGTCGCAGCCAGCACTAGCTTACACTTGGTGGGCACTTTGGGACGACGAGTCCCGATATCTGAACCCACGCCAGACTCGGGGGAAGCTACATTCACCATCTCCACTGGAGCACAGGGCACCGGTAGCTCGGGCCTATCATGCGGGACCTCGACCACAGCGACTTCTCTTAAGGGAGGATGGACGATGGTCCGTCGCTTCAGAGGGATGTTCGGATTACCGGCAGGGGGTGCACCCTTGCGGTCGAGCAACAATTTCTTTTCCTCTCTGATAACGGCACCTATTGCATGCTGATACCACGCCACGTATACGTTTAGGGCCCTAGGAACACAACTTGTTTCATTAATGAAGAAAATGGACCCTGTGTTTAGGCGCATGAAGTGATGCAAAGCGCTCCGGATGCCTTCCTCGGTGTAAACTGGTTCTGGCAGGAATGCCTCGAGTGGGACACTTTGATTATAACTTGATTGCTGGGCAAAATGGTGAGGTTATATCTTATGAACAGAGCCGAATTGTTCTGCCTGAACACCAAATACCCCGGCCTGATGGAATATAGATGGAGAATTTCCTGAGCTTTCAGGGTAGAAGCTCCATCCTTAAAAGTGTCCCGCAACAGCTGCACCGTCTTGGCGAACTCCTTACTAATGGTCATGACCTTATCAACAAAGGTCATGCCGTCCCCGACGGTATGTGGGCGAAGGATTACACCTCGAGCCTCTCGCTGACTTGGCTCCACAATGGAAGCGTTGACCAGGCGCATGATCCAGGGAAAATTGCGCGTTTCATAGAAATGAGGTCGCTTGTGCATTCCAAAAGCACCAAGCACATGTAATTCAAGCCATGAAGTAAAGTAATGCATCGGGAAGTTCACGGGCTGCACCCCCGGCTGAACGGTATCGGCCGCCAAACTAAGGCCGTAATACAAATGAGCCAGCCCAGCAATACCAACGGCAACTTGTCTCCCTTCAACCATCCGATGGGCTGCGTAGAAGACTGACGGCCTCATGTAACGAGGGTGCATGGGAAGCGCGAACCAGCTTAACCACAAACCAAGGAACCCTAAAAAGAATGCTTCCTCATCAATAACCGGAGCAGCAATTTCTGAAAAAGGGACGATCGCGATGTTTGGAAGAAAGAATCCCTTTTGGTCAACTTCCAGTATTGGTCGGCGATCCAATCCAAAGCCGAAGGGATCATCGATTGTGGAAAACTTTTCGCCTTGTCTCGATAGAACTTCTGAACGAAGGAAACGGGCGGTGAAATCCTCAAAGCTAACTCCATGGCTTCCAGATTCAAGAAATAGGCCTTCGTAAATGTTTAGCACCTTGATTAAGCTAGGAAATCGGTGCTGAATGGCATTCTCTGGTTTTAAACCCGTCATCATCAGTCGGGTAACGAAAACATATTCATCATGGGGCAAGATCTCCTCATAATGCTCCCCTCTGACAGGCAAGCCGGAGATGTCCGCAAACTCTTCCAGAAAGATGGAAACTTCTCGATCTAGCATAAGGAAAGTGTGAGTTGGAACGTTCCATTGTTCCAAGAAAGCTTTAACACAACACGCGGGAGGTGCGGAGTACTGGAACAGAGAAGCATAAATCGCAGGATACAACCCAAGCTTCAGCAGTTCTGACTTCTTTGCCGATAGGATATATCGGGCCCACTGTAGGTACCCAGCCGAGTGACGAGGAGTCAGACTTATATTGTAGGGCTGTCCCCAAGGGCGTGACTCACCTTGGCATATACGCCGCCCTAGGATGTCCAAAACCATCGGCGGTTGTATAGGTATGGCAGCCATAGAGGGCTGAAGACAACCCTCCGAAGTCCAGTTAACCACCTCCACAGCATAGTTCACCGGGGGTGCGTCAGCATAGTGGATCGCCGAGATAGCCTCTGAAGGTATTGCGCAAGAGAAGCTGCGTCGACCCATGATGATCTGGTTATACCATGTTCCCCACAAATGAAGATTCTTGTGTTCTGGATCATGGTCTTTGATCAGCGCAAGAACTTCTCGGTTTACGGGCGCCTCAGGAAATCCGCCTTCTGAGCGGATGAACGGAAAGGAAGTGTCGAAAGACATGTCGCCTGCGCGAAAAGGGACAAAATTCAACTGTCAGTGCTATAATTTAATTTAAATTCTGACACTTGGTACTTCAGAATTTGTACCACACTGCAATGCAGTGGAAAAGGACCAAAGGGGGCCCACAAAATCTAGATGATAATCCATCGTTAATAAAACAACCTCATCATTTGATGAGACTGTTGATTAAATGAGGAAATTCTCAAGAAAATTCTCAATAAATGAGAGATCTCTCGGGCGGAGGAGTAAATCTCCCTTTGAGAGCAGTGCTCTGTGATAGAGTGACACTTGTCAAACTCTGATCATGAAGGAATAAAAATTCCTCAAGAGCTTGGCTCTGTAAAGATGATGGAAAAACCCATCAGAAAAATTGAAATCGATTTCTTATATATGAATTAAAATTCTAAGATCTTCAAGGTCCATGAACAAACTCTTAAGAGTTCTTCACGATTTGAAGAAAGAAAAAGCTCTGTTAATGAAACCCTAAAAGGGTTTTCTTTAGATCAAAGATCTATGAAGAGCAAGTCTCTGTTAATGGGTAAAACCCTAGATTATTAAAAAATTTAATCTTTACCTAAATTTTGACAAAGTTTTTGTCCTTAAGAAAATTCTTAAGATGGAGAGCAATGCTCTGTGAGAGAATAAAAATCTCAGAAAATAAGGAAGAAGATGAACAGAATGATCTAAAGGGCTAAGGGTCCTATTTATAGGCATTGAAATGCCTCTTCAACTTCTGAGTTGATCCAAGGGCGCAGATACTGCCACCGCTGCACTCACATGTGGGCCACGTGAGCGCAACGGTGGGGGGGCATTTGTTTCCCCCAATCAGAGCAAAGCTCTGTTTGAAATTCAAATTTCAAAAATTGAAGCAACGCTTCAGATGCTAGCGCTAGGCGCGCTGCGCCCTAGGCAGTGCACCATGTGTGTGCTAGCGCTAGGTGCGCTGCGCTCTGAGCAGGGCGCCACGTGTCAAACACGGGTGTGCTAGCGCTAAGTACGCTAGGCTCCGAGCAGCGCACCACGTGTAAGACACAGGTGCGCTAGCGCTAATAGCGTTGCGCTCTAAGCAGCACACCACGTGCAAAGCACAGGTGCGTTAGCGCTGGAATTAAAAAATTCCCCACCGTTAGATCAAAAGATATAGTAATAATGATAAATCATTAATTAATCAGAATTAAATTCTGTTATGGAAAGATTTTTCAATCTTGTTAAAAACAAGAAGATTGCCTTCTATAAAACAGAAGTCCTAGGATCAAAGATCCAATGGTGGGGAAACGTCCCCAAATCAATCAAAGAATGATCTGTTTAACTGATTCAACAAATCAGCTTGTCCTATATAAAGGCCCCAAGAATTCAAGTCTAAGATAGAGAAACCCCCCCATAAACTTTGAAAAATTCAAAGGAAGAGAAGCATAGCTCTCAGCAAAAGAAGATTTTTTCTTCAAGGTAAAGATGATGGATGATGAACACAGAGATGAAATCATCTCATAGAAAGAAAAATTTATTTCTTTAAAAAAGATTATAGATCTACAAGACAAAAAAGTCTTTCATAAAAGAGACCAAAAGATCTCATCATAAAAGAAGAACATAATCCTTCTCACAGATCATGGATCTATAAAGGCAGAGTCTTTCATCAAAATAAGAGATTGAAAATCTCTCCTGCAAAATAAGATCTGTTGTTCTTAAATCTTGAGACAAAGTCTCTTTTAAAAGAATATAAATTTGTTCCCAGATCATAAAATTGATCAGATGCGCTTTGCGCTCTTGAAATGCACCTTGCGCTCTTGAACTGCACTTCTGCGCTCTCTGGACCGGCGCTCAGCGCCAAAATGCGCCATGTGTCAACCACGTATGCGCCAATTAATAACTTGCGCATTGCGCTTCTGAAATAGCGCACTGCGCTCATGGGTTGGCGCTCAGCGCCAAGCGCACCACGTGTCACTCACGTGTGCGCCACTAAACCGAAAGCGCAATGCGCTCATGGACTAGCGCTCAGCGCTCATAAACTGGCATCATGCGCTTGTCGCCTAGCGCCTAGCGCTGAGTACGACACGTGTCCCTTACATATGCGCTACTTGGCAGAAGCACAATGCGCTCTTTGACTGGCACAAAGCGCCTGGCGCGCCACGTGTTGCGCTGACAGAACATAAATTGTTCTTTTAATAAGCCCAGAACTTTGATCAATGCTCACCATTGTTAAAAGGGCCAAGCCCAAATAAAATATCAACAGCCTTAAATAAAATGTTAAACATTTTTAATCTGATTGGACTTAGCCCAAGATTGGCCATAAGTCCTCAACTTATATTAATTGAGCCCATCTGCTCATAAATATTTCAACAGATCTTAGTCCCAAATTGGACTACAGATCTTCCAACCAACTCACACCAGTTCGAGGGTACATCTCTTTACTCCTCTGATATTTTTCGTTGTAATCCTTCAATGTCTTCAGAGAGGTGACGGGTCCCTACAACCACACATTCCATGGACTGTGGGGTCCTTAAGCCCATGGACTATGATGTCCTTAACCTTGACTGTGAGGTCTTTAAACTCATGGACTATAATGTCCTTAACCTTGACCGCGATGTCTTTAAACTAACACTGGACCGAGACGTCCTTAAACAAACATCGGACCGAGATGTCCTTAAACTAACGCTGGACCGTAATGTCCTTAAACTAATCGACCGCAATGTCCCTAAACTAAACAATAGAGTCCAAATGCTCCTTTGTTGGATCTAAACGATCCCGTTAAGTTGATCTTAGTCTAAAATGAGACTAACATATCCTTAACATACGTTTAAGTTGATCTTAGTCCCAAATGAGACTAACGTATCTTTAAACCCAACCCCCAAACCCAAATCTAAGAAGATACGGATTTGGACTAATCCACGCCCTACGGGTGACAACATAAATTAGTCTCCGTATACAATCCACGGGCAACCAAAAACAAAACAAACACCAACGACACGAAGTGACCATCTGGAGAAGGAGAAAGTTGTTACCGTGATGCGGTAGCGTAATTAACTACAGGGGCTTGCGCCTGCAGGGAAGAGCGTCCCCACAATCAAAAACTCCTCAAACGAGGGGGAATCTGACGAAGTCTGCTACATCGGCCACATCCGTTTAAACTTTCGATACATGGTGTCATAAATCAACTTGGCATCTTCGAAGAGGTGGACGGATGGCAGCAATTAGCATCTGCCCCGAAATTCAGGCAAGACGGACCCGCGCGGTCGTGTCCCCGCATTTCGGAGGGGAACACTTACGATTCTTTAGTGCCAAATTGAGCAGAAGAAAGACTGAGCAAACCACTCTCGACCTGACCCTTGGATAGGTCGGAACGAGAGTGGGGGCCTAATGATGATGCTCATAAGTGGTGCCTCCTCAGATTACGACACGTGGCAGATGACGTGTCCCGGACTCTACGGGGGTGGAATAAAAGAGCCACATCGAGGACATTCCCCGGGGCTCCTTCGGTGGATGTACCCGACCTTTTGAGAGACTCCCCTGAAGACATTCCACATTCATCTAGGAGACTACCAACAGCTCGTCTCTGAGCTACCTCAGTCTCCTCGCTCGCTTCCGAGCCATCTCTCGTGCCGAGCTTCCTCGGCCTCCCGCTCGTCTTCGAGCTCAAAGCATGCCGAGCTTCCTCGGCTTCCCGCTCTGCTGGCTTCCCTGGTTCGCCGATAGGTTTTGGGAGGTATCGTCCATGCCACTTAAAAAAATAGCACGCTAAAAAACTCTAACGCAAGAATCTAAACTATAGAATTAGACGAACAAGCATGTAAACATCTTTGCATCTAAGTGAATAAGGAATGCAACCTTTGTAGACCGGGCCTTCACTTCAATAGCTCCGTGTAGTAGTAGTCCCTTCGCTCCAAGTAGTGATCTTCCGGTCTCTAGTGAGTTTCCACAAGGTGCAATGAACAAGCTTGCTTGAAGTCTTCGAGGCCGAAGATGATCTACATCGAGGAGACACTAACTTAAGCTACCTCTTCACTAAGTGATGAACTTGGTGAAGAAACAACCCAATATAAATGGATAGTAGAGAAGAGGTTGATGAAGTACTAATTTTTCTCACTTTAGAAATAATTTTCTCACTATATTTCTTCACCTCTCATGAAGCTAGAAAGCTTTTTGGAGATGAGAAAGAAGATGAAGTGTGCATGGAATAATGAGTGAGAATAGAAACCATGGGTGAGTTAGTATCATATACTAACTCATGTAGAGACTAAATCATGGGTAAACAATAATGGTTGGGTTAATAAATATCTTCAAGTAAAACAAAATTAGTGGACTTGGTCAATAGTTCCATAAGCTTCTACAGCTTCAACCATGTGACAATTTCTAACTAATTTAATTTACTTTAAATAAACAAAACCCTCACTTTATTATAAGTATGGTGTAAGTCACATACACCCATGTATCATGTGGCATCAAGTATGACACAAAAGATGTACATTAATATATATCACATATATACTAAGTGTACTCTAGTGAGAAAAAGAAATGCTTAAGTGAGCTAATATTAGTTAATGTAAATTAATATATCAAATATATAATTATACATTAAATTATTAAATCAACACTTGATTTAATAATCCGGCTATATCACATACAACCGACTAATATCTTATGTATCAACTTATCGAATCAACACTTGATTCGATAACCCGACTATATCATATATAACCGACCGATATCATATATAGCGAGAATAGAATACGGTATCACATACACGTATTAATCTTGGTCCCGCACATATCACATATGTGCTCCTACTTCATTTCGGTTGAGCCAGGAAACCTCTGTGTAGGACTCTAAAGAATCGTCAATACGCCGGCAGTAGGTGGTGATCATATCAGTCACCCACAAGCCGCAAGCGGTCTTCTAAACGTAACGTCCACCCGGGTATTGAGCGATCAGAAGATCAACAAGCAAGACTGCTCATACTCCTGCGAATCCAATCAGTAACACTACCGTACAGTCCGGTCTCTTCATCTGATATGTTGCATATCACAGCCTGGAGGTGGTATAACGTTAGACCTAGCCTGATAAATCATGCCAATGCAAGGTCCATAACGGTTCGAGAAACTACTGATAACACTTACCAGTAAATCTCAGCAATCCTGGCCAGGGATTTCCTGTTATGGCCAATCGAGCATAGCGCAACATCAACCCCTAATACCGGGAGAGACGAATCCCCTCCAATCGCTTATTGCCTCCATGTGACTCACCGTTTTGCATGATCTCCTAAACGTGGTAAGGTGGAAATCAAAGCACAGTGGGAATCACACAAGACTCTATGATGATCTCGGGTCGACAGACTAACCTGTACCAGTGTCACCAGAGAACTGCTATCTGACGATAGGTATAATACCATCTAGGAGTTCTCAGCGAGTCCGTTCAGTGTATCCAGTCTCCACTGAGCACCTGTATACCATCTCTGATGTCAAACACCAATGGATATAGGATCATCTATCGCCCATCATATGGGTCAAGAAGCGTATACACTAGTCTACTCTGGAATATCGATGCCCCGTTTCGATATTCCCACGACTAGGAACAATTGAAGGATGTACTTACCGACTACCTCTGCCCCACTAGTATGATCTGCATCATAATCCTAGTAGTCAAGTACTCATCCTAAGAGCTTTATCAACATCTAATAGAAAGACAATAAGTGTACATGTTAAGATAAAGAGCAACCAGATAGCATACTATCATGTCGAACAAGAAAGTCTTCCATATATATGTCCCAGCATCCACTATAATATACATCACATGTATAATAATGGCCTCTAGGGCATACATATAACTAACAATCTTCCACTCGCACTAAGGCCATTTGTTGTAATATCTCATATCCAACGCCCCATAAAAGTCTCTTTATGGAAATGCCTCTGTGAGTGAATTCGCCGTATGATCCTTTGCGTCAACTATCCTTACCTCGATCTCTTGGAGATCAACCATCTCCCCGATCAGGTGATACTTGCCTCAGAATGTGTTTGGATCGCTGATGGGACCAGTGTTCCTAGGCCAAACCCACAACTCCATTGTTGTCACAATAACTGTTATTGGACGCTCGATGGTAGGAACCATGTTCATCTCATGAACAATAAATGTCCAGACAGCCACTTTGCAGCATCGTTGGTAGCGATGTATTCAGCCTTTATCATCTAGTATGTCACGGTATCTAGCATGGAACTCTTCCAACATACCGTCCCTCCACTGAGGGTAAAGACAAAGCCTGTGACTGACTTTCAGTCGACCTTATCACTATGGAAGCTCGAATTGGTAAAGAACTCCCACTGGAGTTCACCGTTACCAAACCCTAAAAACATTTCTTTAGTGCTTCTCAAGTACTTAAGATTGTCCTTCACAGCTGTCCAGTGATTCTCCCAAGATCCGATTGATTCCTGATCACTACACTTAGTGAGTCAGCTACATCTGGTCTGGTACATAACATCGCAAACATGATAAAGCCTACTACCAAAGCATAGGGTATCCCTTGCACGCGAGCTCTCTCCAAATCAGTCCCGGGAGACATCTTTTTGAAGAGAGTGATTCATGAGTAAGTGGGCGAACCACCACGCTTAGAATCGTCCATACTAAACCCCTTTAGTACGGTGTTAATGTACCTGGATTTGGAACACTCCCAACATCCACTTAGATCTAGCACCATAGATCATAATCGACAATATATAGTTGGTATCATCCAGATCTTCTATGGAGAATCCTCGTGATAAGATTAGCTTGACCGGGTGTAGTATAAGAACCCATTTTCTATCAAGAGTATGTCATATACGTACAATACGTAGAAAACAGCCTTACTCTCTATAACTTTCTTGTATATACAAGGTTCATCTACTTTTTTGATGAAGTCAAACTCTTTGACTGCCACATCAAAACAGATGTTCCAACTCCGCGATGCGTACTTTAATCCTGATGGACTTAAGCATAGCCACTGGAGAAAATGTTTCATCATAATCCACACCTGGTTATTGATGAAAACCTTTTACTACAAGTCTAGCTTTGAAAGTCTCAACTTTTCTATTTACACCAAGAATCTTCTTAAGATCCATTTGCTCCCAATGGGTTTTACCCCTTCAAGTGCAACATTCAAAGTCATACTTTGTTGGTGTACATGGATTCCATCTCTGATTGCATAGAATCCAGCCGTTTCACTGAGTCCCCACTCGTGATGGCCTGCCTGAACCTGGTTGGGTCATCATCTACCATGATGCAATCCTCGCTCCCACCGTCACCGAGAAAACCGTAGTATCTCTTAAGTGGATGAGGAACCCTACCAGATTCGCGGAGAGGCTGAACTTCGTCGGAGACTATTGAATCCTTTGGTTTCACCAAATCATCAGCTGTTAGTTTGTCCAGCCGGAACTCTTTCCAGTTCTACCTCATGGCCACTAATTTCTTCAAAAGAAATTCCTTTTCTAAAAATGGTGGCATGCTGAGAAAAAAAACACCTTTTCCTCCTCGGAGTGGTAGAAGATATTCCCTCGCAAATGTTTGGGATATCCTACAAACTTATACAGAACTGATCTTGTCTCGAGTTTGTCCGGATTCTGCTTTTCAACATAGGCCGGACAACCCCATATCTTAACTCGTTTAAGACATAGTCTCTTCCCATACCATATCTCATATGGAGTGGTAGAAACTGATTTGGATGGAACCCCATTCAATATGTATGCAGTTTCTCAAGTGCATAACCCCCAAAAGGAAACAGGTAACTCAACAGTACTCATCATAGAGCGCACCATATCTCATAGGACGCGATACCTCCACCCTAATACACCGTTGTGCTGTGGTGTACTCAAAGGAGTAAGCTGAGAGAGAATCTTATTCTCCTTTTAGAAAATCCAGGAACTCCATGCGCAAGTACTCTCCTCCTCGATCTCATCGAAGGACTTAATACTTCTACCCGTCTGATTTTTAACTTCAAGCTTATATTCCTTGAATTTCTTAGAAGCTTCAGACTCGTGTTTCAACAAGAACACGTGTCTGAATCTTGAGAGATTGTCGATGAATGTAATGAAGTACAAAAAACCAAGCCTGGAAATTGTAGACATATGACTATATACATCATCCTGTATCAGTCCTTAAGTTCAGCAACTCTTTCTCCGTTTCCAGTAAACGGAGTGTTGGTCATTTTACCTTTGAAACAAGACCGGCAAGTATCATAAGATGAAAATTCAAACAGATTCTCATATTCATCCTTATGTAACTTAGCTAGTCGTGTCGCATTGATATGACCTAGTCTAAAATGCCACAAGAAGGATTCGTTCATTTCTGAACTACTCCTCTTGTGTGTGTTCTATATATTTTGAACTATGGTTTGATTTAGAATGTATATGCCATTACATAACGTGTCTGATCCAATCAACTCTTGATTCAGGAAAATGTTCACAACATTATTCTCCAATACAGAATTATATCCTTCCTTGACTTAATAAAGAATCTGATGTAATATTGTATATCAGGTGCGTTATCTAATAACATTTGTTCAGAATCAATGTATTTGCCATTTGGTAGTACAGGGTGATATCTGCCAACTGATTTGACTGCAACAATTGCACCATTCTCTAACACTTAGAGACATATCACCCATTCCCAGTTCTCTACTTTTCTATAGCCCATGTAACAAATTACATATGTGGGATCCTAATCCGGTATCTCATACCTAGGACGTAGAGGACACTGAGAAACAGTTCTTGGTAATATACATACCCGAAGAATATGCATCAACATACTTATTCCTCAATTGGGTTGCGTGGAAATACGGATAATCCCCTATTTCCTGCTCGGACTTATAACAATTATAAGATAGAGCGGAACCAACGTTCCCCAGCTCAGTATAATAAGTAGGTTCGGTCAATACATCTATATTATTATCTTGATTAAGGCATGTTACGGTCGCTACCAGGAGAGAGAGAGAAGAAAACACTCAGCGTATACTCTTGCAAGATTAGATTGGTTATTATTTTATCTAATCAAGATGGCTCCCACTGTTTTTATCAAATCTTCCTTCAAACCCTAAAAGGTAAGACTAGCCGGGATTAATTACACCATACAAGTTCGCCAATCTTTCGGTCAGGCCAGTGTCGGTACTTTGAAGGAGGTTCCCTATGCTTTCGCACGGACCTAATTAAAATAAACCTCGTTTTCCCAGGGCGTAACCCCGTTAACACCTTTCTAGACACCTACTTTGATCGGCTAATTGTAATGTGTAAAACTGTCCCAGGGGTAACTCTTACTCGCAGTGGGTATCGGGATCCAACTATCTCATAGAAGGTATGCAATCTCATTGCAAATTTCAACACTTGAAATTCACGATAATATTTTTACCCCTAGTGACTTATGACCTTAACTATGGTCAACAAATCATAAGCACTAGTCAAGTTCTACCCGTCATTTCGTGATTAATTAGACCAACCCACATGACCCATAACTATGGTCAACAAAGTTACATGACTATCCTAATTAATCGTATCATATGCTGTGTTGGAAGACATCACTTAGCTACCGCACACTACGCCTTAACTATGGTCATCAAACGTAGCACGAATACTAAATACTCTACTTCCTAAAATGACGGAGGGTTACATCAGGTTTTTAAGAAAACCTTTTGCGTAATAAACTTGATATCGTTGTAAAACCGAGTGAATTTGAAAATGAGTATTTTTGAGGATTTTCCTAGTTTCTGTCACGCCTCGCTTCCCAGTATACGGACATAGGACGCGACGAGGCCGCTGCGTATTTACTCTGAAGTAAACACGCTAAGCGTATTTAAGCAATATAAGTAAAATGCACAAGAGACGGTGACAATAGATATAAATGAACAACAACTTTATTTATTAACATTCTTTTTACAATACATATGAAAAGTAAATACATGAAATGGAAAGCAATGCCTAAACAGTGGCATAACAAAAATGGAAAATACAGAATGTAAATGTGTACAAGGAATCTAAAGCTCTGGGTCGAAAGCTAGCTGGTCCAAATCCACGCTGGTGGGCTCGATCTCCAGTGAGTCCGAATCACCTGACGACGTTCCAAAGAAAAAGAAAGAGAATGTCGTCAGCGAAAAAATCGCTCGGTAAGTCCCGTAAGTAGACAAGAATGGAATAGACAGAAATAGAGAGTATATTGTTATAATGTTGTATTTAGTGTTAACGCTGTTGTTTGTAGCTTGGTACAGAAAAGGCCGGTGTATACGAGAGGAGTCTCATTTTCCCCGAAGACTAAGGTATAAGGAGCACAAGGAACCGTTCAGCCATGGTACAACGGCAATTGAATTCAAGTTAGGTGTATTATGGTTACAGTCTCGTGTCACTTCTAACACCTTCCGTACCAGTCTACCCCTTATAAACCCCGCAATATCTTGATTGTATTGATGTATTGTTTGAATTGTATATTATATATAGATGGATGACTTGCCAAAACTATGATATCAGTAAATGGATGTAACTGGAGAATCATGTGATAGATGTATATCCATAGTTCGGTTCGGTCAACATAGATTGAATAGATTGAACAGATTGAATATATAGATTCATATTGAATTGTAGTTTATGGTTGAATCATATTCAAGTCAGATTGATTATATTGAGACTCAGTTTGAGTCAGACAATTAGAAAAGAAATTGAATCCTGAATTAGGTTTTGGTGTTATCGGTAACTGCTGCACATGAACGGCAGGATTTGTGTCTTTTTCAAAGATAATTACCGTGTTGATAACACCGTTTGTTAAGCTGTCTATCTTAAATAGGCAACCACCCATATCTCCGGCTCCCTGAGGCTCAAGAGACTGGTCCCGCTTAAACCTATGTTTACTAGGGTCCTTATTATAATTTAATATAACTCGAGGGGGTTTTATGTAAAATAGTTTTGTATACACCTCAAGGATTGTATTATCGTCTTTAGAGTTTTCATGGATGTATATTTTATCAATGTGATATTTCTAGTGAATAAAACCTAATTTCATAATATATGGTATTTATTTGTAATATTGAATTTGTATGGTATTTTCTTGTAAATGAGATATTTTTCTTGAATTTTGGAAAAGTGGTATATTATAAATATTAAAAATAGATATTTTGATATTAATTACATATATATATATATTTATTAAAAATATAAGTTATATTTATAATAGAAATCACATTTTCTAAAGAAAATTGTATTTTAAATCTTTCGAGATCGTATGCCCTTTGCGGAGATCTGCATCTCACTCTATTAAGCTCGAGGATGTGCGATAATCTGCACCATCCCGAACGGCTTTCCCAAATGGGTTGTAGAGGCGCAATTGTAAAGATTTGTTAAAATACACATCTTGTAGAAAAAGGTTTTATAAGTTAAAGGTGGTTATATATAAAGTCGTGTTTTCCCAAATCTATGTTCTTAAATTCCATCGTGCTATATTATATATGAGTGTTGTGAGGAGGTAGGTCCTTATCTTGTGAGTTATCTAAAAGTATAAAGGTATTATAGAGTTTATATCGGAAACTAAAGTTTGTGGTATTTTAATGTAAAATTGCGATAAAAGATGCATATAACAATTTTTTATGATGAAACTTGTTAAAGATATTTATTAATGTTTAATGAACAATATATGATGATATGAAGGTATCTTGATTAAGAAAAATTTTAGTTTTCAAAGAAAAACCGAATCGGAAGTCGGACTAACTCCGCTTCCGTCGGGTATTAGTTTTTAATGTTTTTAGAATAGGGAAAAGAAGAAGAAGTAGGGATTTACTGGATGATTGGCTAAAGGAGAGAAAGAGGAAGGGGTGGGAGTTGCCGGCGCGTCGTTTCGTCGTCGGAAACTCCTTGAGTTGTCGCCGGAAGTTCGTCGGAGCTTCACCCTTTGCTAACTCCACTTGCACACAAAAGGATCTTGGAATTTTCTTGAGAGCTTTGGCAGGGATTTGTGAGTGATGAGGGGTGATTTTGAGGGTGGTATTTATAGAAAAAATTAGGGTTTTGGGTGTGATAAAAAATGCATTTAAATTTGCATTAAAAAGGATTAAAAATGGGGTATTTTAATTCTCTGGTTAATTGCAGATAATTTAAACAGTGTTGGGGGAGTGGGGTAGGCCAAAGCGTGCAGGGGGTTAAATAAAATTAGGGTTTTCTCCGAGTTGGACCGGCGGCGCCTGCCGGGTCAACCGTTTCGCCAGCCCGAGTCGGGCGAGTCGGGGCTCGTTTTGATGCCACGTTTCCCTGACGCTTGGTCTAGCCTCGTGGACACGTTTTTTATTCTGTAACTTACCCTATTACGTGTAGTGCACGTGTAGACTCTTGGGCTTCTAAAATATTAAAAGAATTTTCAATAAAAATAATGTGTGGCTGATGGGATTTGAACTCTGGTGCTATATCTCAACAGTGCAAGGCTTTACTCGTGAGCTACAAGCTCCTTCTTGCTATTCAAAAGCAAATCAAACTTATAATTTGTGCTCAGGCTCAAGTACCACTTTCTGTATTTTTGAAAAAAAATTGTACAGAAAGTTTAGGGTTGTTACATTCTACCCTCCTTATAAAAATTTCGTCCGCGAAATTTGTAAAAAGGAAAGTGTAACGGATTCAAGGAAAGTTTTGTGTAGGAAAAATAACGAAGTGGTACAAAGGTTTGAAAAGGTTGAAGAGAATTACCAGTGTTACCTCAGTTTACAGCCTCTGCTTCTTCGGCCGCTAAAAGGAAAGCCTGACGCCGTGGTTCATTACTCTTAGCTGGAGGCACATTCATCTGTCCTTTGGGCATGTTTCTCTGCCTTCGAGGCATGTTCCTTATTGCCTGATAGAATTGGCGAGTAGGCTGTGCAAGTGGTGGAGCTGGGAGTGCAAGACGGGTTGCAGGAGCCTGGATAGCTGGCCGCTGCGGGTGGTTGATGGGTGTGTGAGCTGAGTTGCGTCTATAGGGACATTTTCCAATTCCGTAATTAGATGTGCCACAAACTAAGCACAGGCATTTTGCGCGCCTACAGTCCTTCACCAAATATCCATTCCTTTTGCAATAGAAGCAAAATCTGGACTCGGCTGGTTATTGGGTTCTTCCGGTCTCCTGGGTTCAACAGATGGCCTTGAAGAGGCTCCTCCTGCCATCTGAGTGGCAGGACACTTCAATCCGGCAGATTGAGGTCTGTCCTTCCTCTTTACCACTGCCTCATATCGTCGGGCAGCCTTCAAAGCCAAATCATTGGTTGGGAAATCACCTGTAGCTAATGCAACTTGGATTTCCGGGTCCAACCCTTTCTGAAATCTTCTAGCTCTGATCTCAGCAGTTGGTATGAGATAGGCCGCAAATCTGTTACGGTCTTGTGTTAGCTGTATAGTATGTGATATAAAATCGAACATTGAGACATATCTTACCTACTGAGCATGGTAAACTCAGTATCATACTCATCTACAGATTTGGTCCATATTGAACCTTTTTGCAGATGGATGAACTGATGTTCCATATCAAAGCGGGCAGTCTCAGGGAAGTACTTTGCATCGAACATGTCACGGAAAGTCATCCATTCGATAGGTTGGTCAAGACGTCTTTCTTCCGCCTTCCACCAAACCCGTGCATTGTCAGTGAGCTGCAGCTTTGCAACTCGGACCCAAGCTATCTCTGGCACTTGTGCCGCTGCCAGGTCATCTTCAACGCTTTGAGCCCATTCCTCCGCTTCCAGAAGGCTCTCTTTTCCCGAAAAGTTCTTGGGGTGCAGTGCCCGGAATTGCTTCACTCCGCGTGCTTCCGCTTCTGGACGGTTCTAGAGAATAGAAGTCTACTGCTGTTGTCCTTCCAGGAAGCTGCGGATCGCCTCAAGCAATACCTTCTGCTCGTTGACCGGAGCAGCTATGACAAGTGTAATTGGTAGGGGTGGTGGTGTGTTTGTTAAAGTTGGTGCTGGTGTTGTTTGGGGAATCCATAACCTTAGAAGAAAGATTTGGGTTAGGACAGATTCAAAGTATATGATAAGATTCAAGGAATAGGTATTGTAAGGAATGTTTTCAGTTGCTGGTTTTTGAGTTATATTGCTTAGGTTGTCCACACAGAACTGAACTGCATGGTAGGGTTCCATACAGCTCAGACCTGCATGGGCCACCAACAAAACCTGTCATGCCCCGCTTCCCAGTATACGAGCAGAGGACGCGACAAGGCCGCTACGTATTTACTCTGAAGTAAACACGCTAAGCATATATAAGCAATATAAGTAAAATGCACAAGAGACAGTGACAATAGATATAAATAAACAGAAACTTTATTTATTAACATTCTTTTTACAATACATCTGAAAAGTAAATACATGAAATGGAAAGAAATGCCTAAACAGTGGCATAACAGAAATGGAAAATACAGAATGTAAATGTGTACAAGGAATCTAAAGCTCTTGGTCGAAAGCTGGCTGGTCCAAATTCTCGCTGGTGGGCTCGATCTTCAGTGAGTCCGAATCACCTGACAACATTCCAAAGAAGAAGAAAGAGAATGTCGTCAGCGAACAAATCGCTCGGTAAGTCCCGTAAATAGACAAGAATGGAATAGACAGAAATAGAGAGTATATTGTTATAATGTTGTATTTAGTGTTAACGTTGTTGTTTGTAGCTTGGTACAGAAGAGGCTAGTGTATACGAGAGGAGTCTCACTTTCCCCGGAGACTAAGGTATAAGGAGCACAAGGAATCGTTCAGCCACAATACAACGGCAATTGAACTCAGCTTAGGTGTATTATGGTTATAGTCTCGTGCCACTTCTAACACCTTCCATACCAGTCTACCCTTTATAAACCCCGCGATGTCTTGATTGTATTGATGTATTATATGAATTGTATATTGTATATAGATGGATGACTTGCCGAAACCATGATATCAGTAAATAGATGTAACTGGAGAATCATGTAAATGGATGTATATCCATGGTTCGGTTCGGTCAACATAGATTGAATAGATTGAACAGATTGAATATATAGATTCATATTGAATTGTAGTTTATGGTTGAATCATATTCAAGTCAGATTGATTATATTGAGACTCGGTTTGAGTCAGACAATTAGAAAAGAAATTGAATCCTGAATTAGGTTTTGGTGTTATCGGTAACTGCTGCACATGAACGGCAGGATTTGTGTCTTTTTCAAAGATTATTACCGTGTTGATAACACCGTTTGTTAAGTTGTCTACCTTAAATAGGCAAGCACCCATATCTCCGGCTCCCTGAGGCTCAAGAGACTGGTCCCGCTTAAACCTATGTTTACTAGAGTCCTTATTGTAATTTAATATAACTCGAGGGGGGTTTATGTAAAATAGTTTTGTATACACCTCAAGTATTTTATTATCGTCTTTAGAGTTTTCATGGATGTATATTTTATCAATGTGACATTTTTAGTGAATAAAACCTAATCTCATAATATATGGTATTTATTTGTAATATTGAATTTATATGGTATTTTCTTGTAAATGAGAGTTTTTCTTGAATTTTGGAAATGTGGAATATTATAAATATTAAAAATAGATATTTTGATATTAATTACATATATATTTATTTATTAAAATATAAGTTTTATTTATAATAGAAATCACATTTTCTAAAAAAATTGTATTTTAAATCTTTCGAGATCGTATGCCCTTTGCGGAGGTCTGCATCTCACTCTACTAAGCTCGAGGATGTGCGATAATCCGCACCATCCCGAACGGATTCCCCAAATGAGTTGTAGAGCCGCAATTGCAAAGATTTGTTAAAATACACTTCTTGTAGAAAAATGTTTTATAAGTTGAAGGTAGTTATATGTAAAGTTGTGTTTTCCCAAATCTATGTTCTCAAATTCCATCGTGCTATGTTAGATATGAGTGTTATGAGGAGGTAGTTCATTACCTCGTGAGTTATCTAAAGGTATAAAGGTATTATAGAGTTTATATCGGAAAGTAAAGTTTGTGGTATTTTAATATAAAATTGCGATAAAAAAATGCATATAACAATTTTTTATGATGAAACTTGTTAAAGATATTTATTAATGTTTAATGAACAATATATGATGATATGAAGGTATCTTGATTAAGAAAAATTATAGTTTTTAAAGAAAAACCGAATCGAAAGTTGGACTAACTCCGCTTCCGTCGGGTATTAGTTTTGAATGTTTTTAGAATAGGGAAAAGAAGAAGAAGTAGGGACTTACTGTATGATTGGCTAGAAGAGAGAAAGAGGAAGAGGTGGGAGTTGCCGGTAGGTCGTTTCGTCGTCGGAAACTCCTGTCGCCGGAAGTTCGTCGGAGCTTCGCCCTTTACTAACTCCACTTGCACACAAAAGGATCTTGGAATTTTCTTGAGAGTTTTGGTAGGGATTTGTCAGTGAGGAGGGGTGATTTTGAGGGTGGTATTTATAGGAAAAATTAGGATTTAGGGTGTGATAAAAAATGCATTTAAATTTGCATTAAAAAGGATTAAAAAGGGGGTATTTTAATTCTCTGGTTAACTGTAGAGAATTTAAATAATGTAGGGGGAGTTGGGTAAGACAAAGGGTGTAGGGGGTTAAAGAAAATTAGGGTTTTCTCCGAGTTAGACCGGCGGCGCCGGCCCAGTCAACCGTTTCACCGGCCCGAATTGGGCGAGTCAGGGCTCGTCTTGATGCCACGTGTCCCTGACGCTTGGTCTAGTCTCATGGACACGTTTGCTTATTCTGTAACTTACCCTATTACGTGTAGTGCACGTATAGACTCTTGGGTTTCTAAAAGATTAAAAGAATTTTAAATAAAAATAATGTGTGGTTGATGGGATTTGAACTCTGGTGCTATACCTCAACAGTGCAAGGCTTTACCAGTGAGCTACAAGCTCCTTCTTGTTGTTCAAAAGCAAATCAAACTTATAACTTGTGCTCAGGCTCAATTACCCCTTTCTGTATTTCTGAAAAAAAATGTACAGAAAGTTTAGGGTTGTTACAGTTTCGCTAAAGAGGTCACTTCCGGTGAAAGGATCTCGGCTCTTTTCTCATCGAATGAGGTGCTGGATATTTCACAAATACCACTATGCAAAGTATGAACTAAAAAAGCAATCAAAAATAAAACCGAGTGGGTTGTAGCATCTGCTAGTTTCGCTAAAGAGGTCACTCCCGGTGAAGGGATCTCGGCTCTTTCCTTATCGAATAAGGTGCTGGATATTCTACAAGGAATACCGCTATGCAAAGCAAGAACTAGAGCTACCAGTTTTTAAAACAAGTTTCTACAATATCTTTAGGTTTCTTTTGTTTCATTAATCTCATTAATGAAGTCCTATCAAATATGCTTCCTAAGCATCACAGAAGAAACGAAAGCAGCAATATTTATTATATATCATATATATAATATAAGCATTCGTCTCATCATATAAAGTGATCACATCACAGAATATCAGCAGTAGAAGAACACATATGAAATATTGGATATACTAGGAATTCCGTGTTTTAAATTAAGCTAGTAAAAAACGCGGATTCCACAGTCGCGATGAATAGCCAAACCCACATCCCTAGACCCCTACGGGAGCGGTAAGCAACCATCCCAATTCTAGAGTTAGGAGACCCGGTCTCGACTCCTTGAGATGGTCTCCCACTGGACTCTAGAACCCGGTTACTTGTGCTCCCCTCCTTGGGTCTATCCTAATGCGGAAAAGTAAATAATATACCTCAAATGGTGACATCATCCTCAATCCGGAAGTGCCCCAATAAAAGAATATTACTTATAAGTTTTTACATGGATGAAAATGAAAAACTCTCATCTCACATAAAAACCCCCGGCTGTTCAAAATATGACGATCCAATATAACATATCACAGCAACACATAACATCGCATGTCATCAACGTAAGTAAATATGCGTATACCAATTGTCATTGATATATAGCAACAAAACCAACGATACACCACATCTTACACTTACGGTCGTAGAAAAGAAAGTGAAAAACTACAACAATTGGAATCTGCAACCACCTTAGACATCATAAACGCAGTGTATCACATACTTCGGATTTCATGCCTAACCAAATGAATTCCTTAGACATCATATGCCTATCAATTATAAACCCCGCATTTTAGTCTCGTTATTGAAAACACTTTTCATTAACCATTCAGGTAATTCTACAAGATTCCCGATAACCTGATCGAATGCTCGTTGGAAACTTTAGTAGACGGCCGCACCCCCGATGCCGTCGACGAAGTGCACTTAGGCGGAACACCGCGGCCGCGAGCATCCGAACGGATGCTTTTGGCAACGGGGTTCTCCTACAGTCACTTGGTCGGGGCTATGGGGCATGGCTATCTGGTAAGGTTACCCGGCGAGTATCCGCATACACTACATAATTGCGACGGACTTTTGATCAACATCAAAATCCCGTGGCAACCGATCAAATGAGACTAAATTGCTAGATTTATAAAATTCAAATTAGTTTTCATAAAACTAAATTTTGTGGATTCCAAATATTGTATCACAATCACAGATAGCTAGACGATATTAAACTTTTCGATCGAATCAACAAACATCCAAAATTTCCCAGAGAGCTCAACACTTGAGCGGAGTTTAAAAAGTACCCAGAACATGCCACAGCACCTATGGACCAACCGTAGAAGGGTCAACCCTTGCCTCACCTATGGCGCCGCGGAACTACCACAAACCCTAGGGTTTGGTGGCGGTTCCGACGGTCACAGAATTGAGTTAGGGTTTCGTTCTTCTAGAGGGTCCATAGAAAACACCTGCACGATTTTCTGAAGATTTTAAACTTGGAAAAATCCAACTCTTGGAAAATTTCCAGCGAGAGAAAAATTGGGTTATTGATATCCGCTCGAACTTTTAACGTCGTCTAAATAACCCGAAAAGATGTTAGAATTATGACTACGAAACACTCTGAATTGCCTTTGCACAAAAATAATATCACATGCAATTTTAGCAAAAACAAGCAACACCTGAAACACCAAAACCCAGAGCCTGGAACACCCCACCAAAACGAACCCAAAATTCCTATACAGAGCTGGCCAGGCTGGATTTTTACTACATGTGGCCGGCCATTATCCGGCGAAGGTGGTTAGTTTTCCTGTGGTGTTCATGTTACATCTTATATAATATTCTACAATTAATTAAAAAAAATTTAGACACTCTGAAAATTTCGACAGAAAATGGATTTTGGTTCGAGTGTTTCGGAGTCGTTTCGGTTTCGTAATTCTACAAACTCGTCTAATTCTCTAGCATGGCTCTGATACAACTGCTGGATTCCCTAGGTCGCCGCTGGGTTTCAAGAGGCATCGTCCATGCCATTTAAAAAAACTAGCGCGCTAAAGAACCCTAACGCTAGAATCTAAACTAGAGAATTAGACAAATAAGTATGTAAATATCTTTACATCTAAGTGAATAAGGAATACAACCTTTGTAGACCGGCCCTTCACTTCAATAGCTCCGTGTAGTAGTCACTTCGCTCCAAGTAGTGATCTCCCAGGCTCTAGTGAGGCTCCACAAGGTGCAATGAACAAGGTTGCTTGAAGTCTTCGAGGCCGAAGATGATCTACGTCGAGGAGACACTAACTTAAGCTACCTCTTCTCTAAGTGATGAACTTGGTGAAGAAACAACCCAATCTAAATGGCTGGTAGAGAAAAGGTTGATGGAGTAGGAATTTTGCTCACTTTAGAAATAATTTTCTCACTATATTTCTTCACCTCTCATGAAGCTAGAAAGCTTTTTGGAGATGAGGAAGAAGATGAAGTGTGGATGGAATAATGAGTGAGAATAGCAACCATGGGTGAGTTAGTATCATATACTAACTCATGTAGAGACTAAACCATGGGTAAACAATAATGATTGGGTTAATAAATATCTTCAAGTAAAACAAAATTAGTGGACTTGGTCCATGGTTCCGTAAGCTTTTACAAGCTTCAACCATGTGACAATTTCCAACTTATTTGATTTACTTTAAATAAACAAAACCCTCAAATTATTATAAGCATAGTGTAAGTATCATACACCCATGTATTATGTGGCATCAAGCATGACACAAAAGATGTACATTAATATATATCACATATATACTAAGTGTACTCTGGTGAGAAAAAAAAATGCTTAAGTGAGCTAATATTAGTTAATGTAAATTAATATATCAAATATATAATTATAAATTAAATTATTAAATCAACACTTGATCTAATAATCCGGCTATATCATATACAACCGACTAATATCTTATGTATCAACTTATCGAATCAACACTTGATTCGATAACCCGGTTATATCATATATAACTGACCGATATCACATATCGCGAGAATAGAATACGGTATCACATACACGTATTAATCTCGGTCCCGCACATATCACCGTCGTGGGTGTTTTTGAGACAGGGCATCGATACTCCAGAGTAGACTAGTGTATACAGTCGAGACCCCGATGAGGGGCGGTGGCCGATCTCACAAGTCACTGGTGTCAGTTGGTTCACCTAAGATGTATACAGGTGCTCATTGGGTTATGAGTACACCGGACAGGACTCGCCGGGAACCTGCTAGTTGGTCTTATACCTGACGTCATATAGCAGTTCCCTGGTGACATGTGTACAGGTTAGTTCATTGACCTGAGATCGTCATTTGTCTCGTGTGAGTTCCCACTGTACTTTGATTACTACCCTACCACGGCCCAAACGAGTCGTGCAAACAGGTTTTAGTTGGGTACAGTCCGAGCCACATGGAGGCAGTGAGCGGATCTGCAGGGGTTCGTCTCTCCCGGTATTGGGGGTGAGGTCGCGCTGTGTCTAGGAGAGCCATTACACAAAGCCCACGGCCGAGGCAGGAGATTTACTGGTAGGTATTCCAGTAGTATCTCAGGGTGTTCTGGACTACACTCCGACACGACTTGTATCGCTTTTGGGGGTCTGACTTTTACCAACCCCCTAGGCCCGCCATGCGATGCTCATAAATGAATGGACCGGACTGTACGGATATTGTCACTGACAGGCTCAGTAGGGTGTCAGGATGAGTTCGCTCATCGACGTCCCTTTTGGTCAATACTTGGTAGCCCGTTACGTATGGCTAATACTTCTGACGTGCTAGTGGTTAAATCCACAACCAAAGTATTGACGAGTTTTTAGAGTCCCCCACAGACCGTTTTCTCAAGTTTCGGGCGAAACGCTGTAAAGGCCGTATGGAGATATGGCAGGGTTCGATCATATACGTGCGGTATTTCACGAATCATGATCGGACGGATAATACTAGCGGGCTTTGGTTTAAGCCGGATCCTAGTATTGTAAAGTGTAGATTTTGTCTCATTGCATTTGTATTCGGTCGGAATACAAATGCGGGTATGTATATACAGTCGCGGAGTTTTCTTGTAATTTATTACGGGATCAGTTTTTTGAAGCTGCCAGTTTGCATTCCGTTTCGGCCAGTTTTCCTTTGTTCCTTCTTGGCCGGATTTTTCTGATGGAGGGGATTATTTGCAAGTGTGCAAATTTGTTATGTGGAGAGGGTTTATTTGTAAATGGAGGATTATGATGGCTATAGCATCTTTGCTCTTTTCTTTCATCATGTGTGCATTTATTGTGATGGGAATGGAAAAGATTAGATTAGAAATTAATGTGATATTATTTCCTTGTTATCATCCATTTCTTTATGGTTACCTCCATCCTCTCTTGTGCTCACCTCCCTTGGCTTTTCCATTCTCCATATTTTGTAGGGGCCGGCCACTTCTTGAGAGAGAGAGAGAATTCATTTTTTGTGGTGTAGGAATTTTCTTCTTCTCATTTAGCTTGCTACAAAATTCCTCGCCTATCTCCAAAGTACATTCCACCTCCATTATTATGGCAACTTCAACCCCTTGAGACAAATGGATTCTACACTTATCCTACAGCACCCTTGGGCACGTCGGCTCGCCAACTTCGTGCCCAAGTTGCCTCGGTCCAGAGGTGGGAGCCCGTAAAAGAACCGGGCGATGTGGTGCCCGTTCCGACGAGGAGATGAAGACCGGAGATTCCGCGAGGAGATCGGGACAGAGGCCGAAGACCGAAGGACACGGATCGCTCGGTATAGCTCTCTATCTTTTCTCTTGTTAGTTAGGTTTGGGTTAATGGTTACGATCCGGGTTTTTAGGATGCGGTAGTGCCGGTTTAAAGTTAAGAAAATTTTTCGTTTCCGCATTTTGGCCTCGGATAGACGGCCGGGGAGCTACTGTAGTCCTACACCACGCTGGAGCATCCCCCATATTAAAGGGCGTATCCCATTATTAATGAAGGGATCCCGTCATTCACGCACACACAACGTCAGGGGCGTAACCAAAGACGAAGATCTCGCGCCTGCCCGCTCAATGCAACCACTATAAAAACCCTCTCTTAGACGACTTAGATAAGATAACTTGAACCCAATAAGCTACTATTCTGCTCAAATTTCTCGTCTAACTTGAACGTCGGAGGGTCCTACGGTGACCATCCACTCTAGGACTTTTTTGCAGGTAGATCGGCTTCCACCTCAAACTCAACCCATTGAGGTCCACACACTCAAGGAGGCAACCTACGAATCCAATCTCAACCGTCCAGCAACGCTTCTGACAGATCGACGGAGGACAGCATCTGAAGGAGATCAAGGCCTCCATCAATATTGAAGTAAAGAAGTTGGGGGCAGGAGAAGACCACAGTGATGATTTGCAGCAGTTGGTTAATATTTCCTTTTGAAGAAGTTTGCATGGTATAGTAGATGGTTGATGTTTTGTAGTTCATATGAAGTTCTTGCAAGCTAGCATCAAAGAAATTTTTATTTTCTTTTTGAAGTAAGAGCAGGGCCCCATCCCATGAAAATTTTATTGCAGTAAACAAACAAAAACAGATACAATGGTCAAAACTACAGCAAACTTTTACACCACATATGAATAGTAGAGAATAAGGGAAGGAGAGAGAGAGTGAGAGAGAGAGATACAACTAAGTTTAAAAGTATAATGAAGCTTTTCCATCATCTCTAACAACCATAAAATTTCATCCTTGAAATTTCAGTTGTGATTAGTGTATTAGAGGACTTTAACCGTTGCCTGTCGTTAACTGTATAATTGAAAATTTGATCATATAACAGTCAAATCTAGACTGCTTATTAATACATCGGAAACCAATATGTGTCAAATATGTACATAGTTTTTAGTGCTTACACAGTCGAATCTTGAGCTTGATCTTGGCTTTGAGTACAATGAGTTACGCCTATTGCTCAAGTATCCTATCCTACTACTGAAAACTGACGATATACAAATTAATTTCCTGGACATGCCATTATATCAACAATGGATGGAAGTTCATGGTATTTTAGTATAATTAAACCCTATTCAACAACTTGTTTGACAATGAATTGTACTTTCAGGACAGGAATCGGTCGGCTGCTCTTAGATGCATGCGAGGAGCTGACATCTCAGATGAAGACGATAAGAAAAGTATATCTCCATTGCAGAATGATCGATACAGTTCCTTTCCAAATGTACATGAAAGCTGGTTACAGTATCGTCCAAATAGATACCATTTTAGTCTGGTTCAGCTTCCTGCGCCGCAAGTACTTGATGCTTAAACAACTCCCGCCTTTGGCCGAGTCTCTATGGGACCCGAACTCAGATGCTGAAAGGCAAAATGTTAATGAAATGGAAGAATGATTTATATGGTGGAAAAATGTATAGTTGATGAGGCTTGTACTAATTGATTCTCCCCTAGGCTAAATTGTATCTAAACAACAGGAAAAAAAATTGTAAAGTTGATGTGTGTGAATTCTCGCCGCAATTTTGGTCTCTGATAGTATTTGGTGATGTTTATAATAAGGTCACGGCCTATTATTCAAAAGGAAAAACAATTCTTTCAATACATTAATAGTTTACCTCCATGTTGTATAATTTTATTTTATTTTATTTTTCCTTTTTTTGCTTATTATATATCTTTATTTGTTAATGTATTTGAGTGCTCTCGTTGTATAAACAACAAATGAGATGAGATTCTTCAAAAATCTAATTGGCATAAATTAGACAGATTTTTCAGAAATAAATTTTATATCCAGTTGTATGAAATAAAGACAATTACAAGTCCTTTTATAAGGGGAGAAAATAAATATTAATTGCATAAATGGCTCCGGCTTTTTTCTTAGCACTGGCCCGTAAGCCCATGCAACACACACAGCATACCCACACACATCACACACACATGAGAACCTACGAATTTGCCCTGGAGGAAAGTACCATACCAACTGAGCTATTGCTCATTGGCAATAAATTGTTGGAGCTGACTTGTTTAAAACATCAAAAAATTAGTGGCTTACAAACAAAATATTTATCAAGATATAATCGGTAATTAGCCAATTATTGTGGGAGCACTAGGGAAATTTGGAATCATTGGAGATGCTTCCGACATTATTCCAAGGCACGGATGGTCCGAACTAATTCCGTAGCTGTATCTATTTTTACTAAGTATGGATAGTAATTTTTATTTCCGATAACTATCTGTATTTGTATCCGTATCCACCAACAACCATCGGATATAAATATGGTATTAACTCAATCTGTTTTGTATATCTATCTTCAGAAAAAGTAGTAATTTTTCGCTTTACATTTCTTTTCTAACATTTATTTTTAGGGATGTAAACAGGTCGGATATAGATGTAACAATATCCGTATCTGGTAGTCGTTGGGAGTGTGAATACGAATAATGAAAACCACTATATGTATTTGAAAAAATTCGAATAAGAATATAGATATAAAATGAGGGTTAACGATAGGGTGAGATGAGATTCTTAAAGTGAGATGAAAAAATCCGACCATCATCTATAAATCAAAACAACGATCGGCTCCATATATCTTGTTCTGCTTGTCAATTAACATACATGTGCAAAAATTTAGACGATTTAGACGTTTCTAAGCTATGGATATCACGGTCGCAAAATGGATGGTTCTTAAAACATCGTAAAAGTTGCATACATTGCATACCCTTGGTGCATGACTTACAAGCCTCCATATCGCCTAATTTCTTATACACATACATATTTTGATGTGTAGAACATGATGTAAAAATCCGATCATCGACCAACGGTCAGATTTTTCCACCCGCTTTAAGAATCCTATCTCACCATCTCACCCTATTGCTATACATAAAACTTGTCACGCCTCGCTTCCTAAAAACGAGAAACGAGAGCGACTATCCTGCAACGTATGCATATCGAGAAGCACGCTTTCTCAATATAAATACGCTAAGCGTCTATATAAACAGTTTAGAAAATTATATTACAAGAATTTTAAGCTTATAAAATATCCAATAATATTTATAACAGTCCCAAAAACAATAATTGAACACAAATTCGAAAATTCAAGGAATTAGGAATGGAAGATAGTCTTGAACAAAAAAAAAGTCATTCTTACGAAAAAGGAAAACTAGAGCTCGGTCTGATTTAAAAGATATTGACGGTCCTCCTCAGTTAGTACCAATTCGTACCTAGCCTTGTCGTCTTCCTTAATATCGTCTAACGACATTCCCAAGAAAAGAAAACAAAAAAACAGGAATGCAGTCAGCGAACTAAAGTTCGGTAAGTCTCCATTTTATATAAAAACCAATATTTGAAAACGTGATATGGTATGCGAAAACATAAGAGTATAGAGTTCATCATCTTTGATCTGTTTCAAACATAACTTTGAGGATCTTTTATCACGAGGATCTTATAGATGTATTATCATGACTATAATCTATAGTTAGTTAGAATTATTAAGTATGTGCTTAGCATTAATTTAATAATTTAGAATTTAAATTTGAATATTGAATTCCATGAGAATATTTTATTAAATGTTAAGCGAGTATTTGTATTATACAGTAAATGTTTTTAAGCAGTAAATCATAGTAAATGGCAGTATTATTGCAATCTATGTTTTTTTAGACATTGTTGCAAATGCATAAGTACATATTCTGTTGCTATTATTTAGTATTAACAAATACATGCAATTAATGCTAGACATGAGAAATAATGTTAATTAATAAAATATAGTATACATAATATCATGCATGATAATAACTGTGAACAATAAATGATAGTGTGCATGTCAAATAAATAGCATGCGTTAATCAGTGCAAGATAACTAGAGTATCATGATATTCGATATTTTCAGTGCTATTTACCATAAGAATAAGTATAAATATAAATATAAGTACAAGTATAAATATAAGCATAACCATAAGCATAAGTATATATACAAGTATAATTATAAGCATAAGCATAAGTATGAGCATAAGCATATGTATCGGTATAAGTATAAGTATAAATATAAACATAAACTCGATTGTGGGAGTACTATTGTGTAACCATGATATTCCATAATGCCACGGAACAACAGCAACATGAAATTCATGAGATTCAAGACACACACACACACATATATAATGTAATGTACCGTTTTTCTTTGGTATCACGAGGAACAAAATATGATCTTCCGTTACATATAAATACACTATTTTCGAGCTACCCCATTCTCATGATATATATATATCCAATGATCAGTGTACATGACATGTTCACGAAATTCAAGATATTCATTATATTCACGAGATTCAAGTGGTTCATGTCAAGTTCGATTTCGAGGGTCCATTAAGTCACTTAGAAAGAAGTGCTCGCTTGGCGAGTGGATATATACAACGGATTTCTTTTTTCATACTTCTTACTATTAGATAGTGCCCGTAAATCTCATGATAAATACCCAAAAATTCATATTGAACTTTGATGGAAACTTCTCTTAAGCCAATGGCGTTGATCTAGCCGCCACCGGAGCCAAAAAGGACTGTCTGGACAATTAGACATCCAACCCGTAATCGCAACGACCCAATTGCAGGAGCAGAGCGGATAACTGCTAAAAGTATCTAAGTAGTAAGCCCACCCTAAGATGAGTGCTCTCCTATTCCGACTTCCCTAGAGCCTCCAGTAGCACAACAGAGACAGTGATGGGTTCTCTGCCCCTGCGGGGATGGAGCGACAGAAGTATTGAGAATCCAAGATAAGGACAAGACAAGACCCTGAGCTTACTTGACCTCGAAATGATTCAGTTCCATCTCGAACGAGCAATCAAAAAGATTCCGAAGCATCCTCAGGGTTAGTTTCTTTTTTCGCCTAAGAAGTTCTTGTTAGGAATATGTATGCCCTAAAGACCATTATTGTATGATATAATGGATGCTTGGATATATATATAGAGGAATTTCTTGCTCGACATGATAGTATGCTATCTGGTTGCTCTTTATCTTAACATGTACACTATTATTATTATTCTGTCTCTCTGATACATATTGATAAAACCCTTAGGATGCTGGCTTGACTATCAGGACTATGATGCAGATCATACTAGTGGAACTTGTGTAGTCCGCAAGCACATCTTTTAATAGTTCCTAGTCGAGAGAGTATCGAGACAGGGCATCGATATTCTAGAGTAGACTAGTGTGTACGTTTCTTGACCCTGTATGGGGCGATGGTTGATCCCATAACCATTGGTGTTTGACATCAAAGATTGTACACAGGTGCTCATTAGAGAATGGGTACACCAAACAGGGCTCGCCGAGAACTCCTAGATGGTACCATACCTATCGTCAGATAGCAGTTCTCTGGTGACACTTATACAGGTTAGTCTGTAGACCCGAGATCGTCATAGTGTCTTGTGTGGTTCCCACTGTTTTTTTATTTTCTCCCTACCACGGCTCAAAGGAGTCGTGCAAACAGGTGGATTTTGGGTACAGTCTCGAGTTACATGGAGGCAGTGAGCGATAGGAGGGGTTTCGTCTCTCCCGGTATAGGGAGTTGATGTTGCGCTATGCTCGATTGGCTATAACAGCAAGTCTATGGCCAGGGTTGATGAGATTTACTGGTAAGTGTTATCAGTAGTTTCTCGAACAGTTATAGGCCACACATCGGCATGACTAATCAAGTTACTGGGGTCTGACGATTCCACCCCTAAACTCGATATGCGACATATCAGACGAAGAGACTAGACTGTACAGTAAGCGTTGCCTATAGGTTTTACGAGAGTTTGGACAAGCTTTCTTGTTGATTTTCTATTCATTCAATACCTGGGTATCCGTTACATCCAGCTAGTACCGCTCACGGCTTGTCTGTATCTGATATGATCATTACCTACTGCTAGCGCATTGACGAGTCTTTAGAGTCCCACACAGAGCTTTCCTAGCTCAAGCGAAATGAAGTGATGATATGTGCGGGAGCTTGATTAAATACGAGTATGTGATACCGTATTCTAATCTCACGATATTTGATATCGGTTAGGTTATATGTAACATAACCGGGTTATTGAATCAAGTGTTGATTCAATGATTTGTTATATGTATATATATTTGATATTGACCGGTTATATATGATATGACCGGATTATTGAATCAAATGTTGATTTGATATTAATATTGAATATTGTCGGTTAAATGTGATATAACCGGGTTATTGAATCAAGTGTTGATTTGATAATATGATATATATATAATATGATATTAGTCGGTTATATATGATATAACCGGATTATTGAATCAAGTGTTGATTTAATAATTTGATATATATTTATATTTTATATATTTATATATTAACTAATATTATTGCTCACTTATAATTTTCTTCTTTTAATATATAATTGTATATATGTATGTGTGTGTGTGTGTATAGAATTTGTATCATGGTTGATAATATATAGAACATGTATGTATGAGACTCACACCTAGGGTTTAAGATTATTGTGATGATTTATATTTAAAGAAAAATCAAATTGATTGAGAAATGAGTCATGGCTTGGATGCTTGTAGAAGTATTGAGAAGCCATGACTCATCCTCTCTCTTTGTCTTTCTCTAGATATTTATTCATCACAATATTATCTTGAGCCAAAGGGTTCACTCTCTCATGACAAGTTTATTCTTCACCCAAATTCATCTTCTTCCTCAAGAGCTCATTCTAGGATTTTTCTTGAGTTGGAAAAAGTGAGGAAAATATTTCTAAAGTGAGAAAAACTCCTACTTCATCAACCTACACTAATCTAGCTCATTAGTTTAGGTTGTTTGCTTAACTAATACCTTGATTAGTGAAGAGTTAGCTTGACCTAGAGAGGCTTCAAGGTGGATCATCTTCGGCTTCGAAAATCACTTAGCAAGCTCGTTCCTTTTTTCAAGTGGAGCCAAGAAGAGTTCTAGGGACTACTACTTGGAGCTCAGGGACGAGCTATAGAAGTGAAGGACTTGGTCTACAAAGCTTGTAACGCTCTTCACTTAGTTATAGAAAGTGTTTTCTTACTAACAAATCCTAATTCTCTAGTTCGATTATTATTTAGAGTAGCTTAGACCTCTAAATTTTATTAAATCGCATACTTGATGCATGTGGATACTTAGTAGAGGTGCTAAGACACACTTTCAGTTCTGGATGAATTGGTCATTATAAAGAATCCATCTGGCAAAACAAAATTCGTCAATTTCACTCCGTTTGACATATCGAAAGCTAAGGAGCAAATGTGATTAGATACCCCAATAGCCCTAGCTGTAAACGATGGATACTAGGTACTGTGTGTATCGACCTGTGCAGTGCTGCAGCTAACGCGTTAAGTATCCCGTCTGGAGAGTACATTCGCAAGAATGAAACTCAAAGGAATTGACATGGGTATAATCTTAATACTAGTTCCGCAGGAGTATTCACAGACCCAAGGCTATCATCCAGGGGTAAGAAAACACGGGCCCACTCATGAGTAATGGGACTCCATCTACCGTCAGAATATTCACAGACCCAAGGCTATCATACCGGGGTAAGGAAACACAGGTCCACTCATGAATAAGTAATGGGACTCCTGAGTTACTATTGAGTGTGAGTGTTAACTACCAGGATTATTCACAGACCCAAGAATATCATCTAGGAGCAAGAAAACACGAGCCCGCTCATGTAATGGGACTCTAATCACCGCAGGAGTATGCACAGACCCAAGGCTATCATCCAGAGATTAGGAAACACATGCCCATTCATGAGTTGGTCATGAGACTCTTGAGAACTCATGTCAAGTCCTAAATATAATACTAAGTCTATATATATATATATATATATATATATATATATATTACGAAGTGAGTAGATTAAATAGTGATCAGGGCATGTTACAGGTGTTGTAATATAAAGATGTTAATGTATCATGAGAGTAGTTTCATGATATCGTATTAAATAAAATTTTACATTCAAATAATCAATAAACAGATAACATGTAGCATACAAATATATATAATAAGTTGGAACTTATCTGATAATTTATCGGCAAATATAGTTCTTCATTATTGGCTTGGTGCAGTAATATAAATATTTAAAACTGTAACTCTAATCTACAAATATGCTAAACCATACTAGTAAACTTATTATTAATAACACTTCTTATCAAAATGTTTATGCCACTTAGTATAATTACAAAACAAGTTAGCCGTCATCACTAAGATTAGTAATTATTTAAAACTGAAAGTGTATGTGCATTTAGTAGTAATATTGTGATGCATGGAGAAGTTTAAAATTCTGTTATTAACAATGAAATTATGTATGGTAGTAATATGGAATAAAAGAATTCTATACAGGGTAAACATTATTTGTATTAATTTATGTAAGTAATATATTAATAATGTTAGTTTGCAATAGCATTCAATATAAGATCAGAGCAATATGTGCAATTGTGATGTTGCAGTAGCTAGTAGGTTTGAGTTTTATAAAAAAATATTAATAAGAATTAAGTGACCTAGTTTGTATAATATAAATATCCAGTGGATATAATAATAAGTATAAAAGTATAAACTGTTAGTTATGTATATGCCCTGGAGGCCATTGTTGTACATATGATCTATATTATAGTGGATGCTTGGATATATATAGAGAGGACTTTCTTGCTCGATATGATAGTATGCTATCTAGTTTCTCTTTGTCTTAACATGTTGACTTGTATTGTGTTACTGTCTTGCTCTCACATGTTGATAAAGTCCTTAAGATGTGTATTTGACTACTAGAACTATGATCGAGATCATACTAGTGGGATCAGGGTAGTCAACAAGTACATCCTATAACCGTTTCTAGTCGAGGGTGTATCGAGATAGGGCATCGATACTCCAGAGTGGACTGGCGTATACGCATCTTGACCCATATAATGGGCGATGGATGATTCCACATCCATTGGTGTTTGACATCAAATATGGTACACGGGTCCTCAGTGGAGACTGGATACACTGAACGGACTAGCCGAGAACTCCTAGATGGTATTATATCTATCGTCAGATAGCAGTTCTCTGATAACATTGGTACATGTTAGTCTGTAGACCCGGGATCATCATAGAGTCTTGTGTGATTCCCACTGTGCTTTGATTTCCACTTTACCACGTTTATGAGAACGTGCAAAACGGTGGCTTTTAGGTACAGTCCTGAATCACATGGAGGCAATGAGCGATAGGAGGGGTTTCGTCTCTCCCGCTATTGGGGGTTGATGTTACGCTGTGCTCGATTGGCTATAACTGGAAGTCCCTGACCAGGGCTGATATGGAGATCTACTGGTAAGTGTTATCAGTAGTTTCTCGACCCGTTATGAGTCTCACATCTACACGACTTATCGATTAATGGGGTCTGACGTTTACGACCCCTAGACTCGATATGCGATATATCAGACGAAGAGACCGGACTGTACGGTAGTGTTACTGATTGGATTCACAGGAGTATGCACAGGCTTGCTTGTTGATCTTCTGATCGCTCAATACCCGGGTGGCCGTTACGTTTAGCTGACCGCTTGCGGCTTGTAGGTGTTTGATATGATCATCACCTACTGCCGGCGTATTGATGAGTCTTTAGCGTCCTGCATAGAGGTTTCCTGGCTCAGGAGAAACAGAGTAGGTGCACATATGTGATATGTGCGGGACCAAGATTGATACGTGTACGTGATACCATATTCTATTCTCACGATATGTGATATCGGCCGGGTATATGTGATATAGCCGGGTTATCAGATCAAGTGTTGATTCGATAAAATGATACATATTATATTAATCGATTATATGTAATATAGTCGGATTATTATATTAAGTATTGATTTAATAATTTAATATATAATTATATATGTGATATATTATATTATATTAACTAATATAAGCTCACTTAAGTAATTCTTTTTCTCACATTGGATGCATTGATATATATGTGATATATGTTAGATGTATTTTTTTCTTTTGTTACAAAATTATATATATGTGTGATATGTATAATTTCAACATGCTAGGTTGCACATGCAACATGGATGTGAGAGACTTATACCATGCTAGGGTTAAGATTAGGGTTTATATTTTGTTTTAGATAATTCAAAATTGTGGGTTTTTGCTAAGATATTTTTCTTAGTTGACTTGGTCCACTCTTTTGTCGAGCCTAAGATATTTGTTAACCTAACTTTAACCCTAGCCTATGGTTTATTCTCTACATGAGTTAGCCATGATATTTACTAACTCACCATGGTTGCATTTATAACCTAAACTCATTTTATTCTTTCATCACTTGCTCATCTTCTTCTTCCTCACAAAAGCTTGCTAGCCTTTTCTTTTGTGATGAAATAAAGTGAGAAAAAGAAAACTAAAGAGAGAAAAATTCCCACTTCATCATCCTCTTATATACTAGTCATATAGATTAGCGTGTTAGTTCCACTAGTTCCTACTTAGTGAAGAGATAGCTTGAGTCCGTATTTTCTCGAAGTAGATCATCTCGGATTTCGAAGATTATAAGCAAGGATACATCATACGACTTGTGGAGCCTCTCAAGAGTCCGAGAGTTCTTGGATCGCAGCGAAGGGACCACTACTCGGAGCTTATGAAGTGAAGGAACGGACTACAAAGATTTTAATTCCTAATCACTTAGTTGTTAAGTTGTTAACATCTAGTTTTGTTTAAATCTCTAGTTCAAGATCTTGTTTAGGGTTGTTTAAGCATGGCAAAATTTTAACTTGGCATGGATGATACCACCCGAAACCTTGCTGTCGTGTTTAGGAACCCTACAGTGGTATCAGAGCCTAGCTGGAGAATTAGACGGATTGTGCAGGATTACGAAACCGAAACAACTCTGAAACACCCGTTTCAAAACCCTAGTTTCTGTTGAATTTTTTCAGGTGTCAAAAAATTTGTTAAACAACTACAGAATGTTGTATGTGATACAATATGAACATCGTAGAAATTTTAACCCTCCCCCTCGGAATTTGGCCGGCCACACTTGTTAAAATTCCGGCCTGCTCGCCCAGTTTGGGTTTTCTGGGTTGAAATTTTTACATTGTTCCAGTCTATGGGTTTTGGTACTTCAGATGTTATTTGTTTTTGCTAAATTTGCATGTGATGTTATCTTTTTACAAAGGAAATTCAAAGTGTTTCGTATTCGTAATTCTAGTTTGTTTTCGGGTTATTTTAGACGGTGTTAAAAAGTTCGATCGGATATCAAATACCCACTTTAACCCTTGCCGGAAAATTTTCTAAGAGTTCAATGTTTTCATAGTTAAAGAACATTTAAATATCGTGCAAGTAATGCGGTGGACCCTCTAGAAGAATGAAACCCTAACTCGATTCTGTGCACGTAAGAACCGCCGCTAAACCTTAGGGTTTGCGGTAGTTCCGCGGCGCCACAAGTAAGGCATTGGTTGATCCTTCTATGGCTGGTTCATTAGTACTGTGGCATATACTGAGTATTTTTAAACTACGCTCAAGTGTTGAGCTTTTGGGAAATTTTTGGTGTTTATTGATTCGATCGGAATGTTTAACGTCGTCGAGCTTTTTCTGGAATGTGATACAATATTTGGAATTCATATAGTTAGGCATGAAATGCGAAGTATGTGATATTTCGGGTTTATGATGTCTAAGGTGATTGTGGATTCCAAATGTTGTAGTTTCACTTTTTTTTCTGCGACCGTAAGTGTAATATGTGGTGTATCGTCGGTTTTGTTGCTATACATCAACGAAAATTGGGATACGCATATTTACTTACGTTGATGACATGTGATGTTATGTGTTGCTATGATATATTATATTGGATCGTCGCTTTTGAATAGTCGGGGGTTTTATGTGAGATGAGAGTTTTTATTTTCATTCATGTAAAATTCAATATATGTAATATTCTTTTATTGGGGCACATCCAGGTTGAGGATGATGTCACCATTGTTGTATATTATTTATTTTTCCGCATTAAGATAGACTCAAGAAGGGGAGCACAAGTAACCGGGTTCTAGAGTCCAGTAGGAGACCAACTTGAGGAGTCGAGTCTGGGTCTCCTAACTCTAAAATTGGTAGGGTTGCTTGCCGCTCTCGTAGGGGTCTAGGGATGTGGGTTTGGCTATTCATCGCGACCGTGGAATCCGTGTTTTATAAAAGCTCAAAATAAAACACGGACATCCTAGTATATCCAATATTTCATATGTTATCTTCTGCTGCTGATATTATGTGATGTGATTATATTATATGCGTAAGACGAATGCTTTATTATTGTATATATGATATATAATAAATGTTGCTTATGTTTTACACCCGTGCTAGTCCCGCCCCAGTATGCCGTTAGTTAAATAACCTAACGGTGCATAACGGGACACTGTGGCGAATGCGGATGGCATAAGCGTACGTTGTATTTTCGTTTCTTCTATGATGCTTAGGAAGCTTAATTGATGGGACTTCATTAATGAGATTAATGAAAAAAAAAGAAACCTAAAAAGATGTTGTAGAATCAAATTTTCAAAAAGGGTGGATCTATTTTTTGCTTTGCATAGCGGTATACCTTAATATTCTGTACCTTATTCGATAAGGAAAGAGCCGAGATCTCTTCACCGGGAGTGACCTCTTTAGCGAAACTAGCAGATGCTACAAATCACTCGGTTTTGTTTTTGATTGCTTCTATAGTTTTTGCTTTGCATAACGGTATTTGTGAAATATCCTGCACCTTATTCGATAAAAAAAAAGCCGAGATCTCTTCACCGGGAGTAATCTCTTTAGCGAAACTAGTAAAAGCCTAAAAAACACTCCTTTTTAAAATCACTTGTTTCTATAACGATATCAAGTTCATTACGCAAAAGGTATTCATAAAAACCTGACGTAGCCCACCATCATTTCAGATAAGTACTGCTTAGTATTCGTGCTGCGTTTGTTCACCTTAACCAAGGCGTAGTGTGCGGTAGCTAAGTAGTGCTTATCTGCAGCATGAGATGCGATTGAGTTAGGGTAGTCGTACGACTTTGTTGATCTTAACCAAGGGTCGTACGGGTGGGTTTAATTCAATCAGGAAATGACAGGTTGAACTTCGCTAACACTTATGATTTGTTGACCGTAGCCAAGGTCATTAGTTGCTAGGGGCAAAAGAATTATCGGGAATTTCAAGTGTTGAAATTTGCAATGAGATTGCATACCTTCTATGAGATAGTTGGATCCCGATACCCACTGCGAGTAAGAGTTACTCCTGGGAGAGTTTTACACATGACAATTAGCCGATCAAGTAGGTGTCTAGAAAGGTGTTAACGGGGTTATGCCTCTGGGAAAACGAGGTTTATTTTAATTAGGTCCGTACGAAAGCACGGGGAACCTCCCTCAAAGTACCAACACTATCCTAGCTGAAAGATTGGCGAACTTGTAAGGTGTAATTAATCCCGACTAATCTTACCTTTTAGGGTTTTTAAGGAAGATTTGATGAAAACAGTGGGAGCCATCCTGATTAGATAAGATAATAACCAATTTAATCTTGTAAGAGCATACGCTAAAATTTTTTCTTCTCTCTCTCCAGGTAGCGATTATGTCAGGCCTTAATCAAGATAATAATATAGATGTATTGACTGAACCCGCTTGTTATACTGGGCAGGGGAACGTTGGTTCCATTCTTTCTTATAATTGTTATAAGATAGAGCAGGAAAAAGGGAAATATCCGTATTCCCACGCCGCCCAAACGAAGAACAAGCATGTTGATGCATCTTCTTCGGGTGTGTTTGTTATCCAGAACTATTTCTCAGTTCACTTTACGTCCTGGGTATTAGATACTGGATCGGGATCCAATATATGTAATATGTTGCATGGGCTACGGAAAGGTAGAGAACTGGGAGAGAGTGATCATTCCATAAAAGTAGGGAATGGTGCAAATGTTGCAGCCAAATCTGTTGGCGAATATCACCTTGTGTTACCAAATGGTAATACATTGATTCTGAACGAATATTATTGCATTCCGACCCTGATATGCAATCTTATATCAGTTTCTTTATTGAGTAAAGAAGGATATAATTTTATAGTACATGATAATAATATGAATATCATTCTGAATCAAAAGTTGATTGGATCAGGCTCGTTAAATAATGGCATATACATTCTAAATCAAACTACAGTTCTTAATGTACAAATCACACCCAAGAGGAAGAGTTCAGAAATGAACGAATCCTTCTTGTGGCATTGTAGACTAGGTAATATCAATGTGACACGACTAGCTAAGTTACATAAGAATGGATATTTGAATCCGTTCGAATTTTCATCTTATGACACTTGCCAGTCATATCTCAAAAGAAAGATGACCAAAACTCCGTTTAGTTGACACGGAGAAAGAGTTATGGAACTCTTGGGACTGATACATAGTGATGTATGCAGTCCCATGTCTACACATGGCAGAAATGGTTCCTCGTACTTCATCACATTCACTGACGATCTCTCAAGATACGGACATGTGTTCCTGTTGAAACACAAGTCTGAAGCTTTTGAGAAATTCAAAGAATATAAGAACGAAGTCGAGAACCAAACGGGTAAAAGTATTAAGATCCTTCAATCTGATTGAGTAGGAGAATACTTGAGCAATGAGTTCCTGGATTATCTAAAAGAGAATGGGATTCTCTCTCAGCTTACTCCCCCGTATACACCACAGCACAATGGTGTATCGGAACGGAGGAATTGCACCATATTAGATATGGTGCGCTCTATGATGAGCACCGCTGAGTTACCTATTTCCTTTTGGAGTTATGCGCTGGAGACGGCCGCATACCTATTGAATAGAGTTCTAACCAAATCGGTGCCTACCACTCCATATGAGATATGGAATAGGAAGAGACCATCTCTTAAACGAGTTAAGATATGGGGTTGTTCGACCTATGTTAAAAAGTAAAATCCGGACAAGCTCGAGGAAAGATCGGTTCTTTGCAAGTTTGTGGGATATCCAAGCAATTCGTATGGATGTCATTTCTACCTCAGTGAGGAGCAAAAAGTGTTGCTCAATATGCCACCTTTTTAGAAAAAAATTTTCTTGCAAAAGAAATTAGTGGCAAAAAGTTAGAGCTGGAAGAAGTTCCAACCGCACAAACTACAGAAGAAGATTTGGTAGAACCGGAGGATTCGATAGTTCCCAATGAACCCTAGCCTCTCCGCCAATCTAGTAGGGTTCCTCATCCACCTGAGAGATACTACGGTTTTCTTATTGATGGTGGGAGCGAGGATTGTATCATGGAAGATGATGACCCAACTAACTTCGAGAAAGCCATCATGAGTGGTGACTCTGTGAAATGGCTAGATGCAATGCAATCTGAGATGGAATCCATGTACACCAACAAAGTATGGACTTTGGAAATTGCTCCTGAAGGGGTAAAACCCATTGGGGGCAAATGGATCTTTAAGAAGAAATTTGGTGTAGATGGAAAAGTTGAGACTTTCAAAGCTAGACTTGTTGCAAAGGGTTTTCGTCATCGACCAGGAGTGGATTATGACGAAAACTTTTCTCCAGTGGCTATGCTTAAGTCCATCCGGATCTTACTTTCCATTGCTGCATACCATGACTACGAAATCTGGCAAATGGATGTTAAGACTGCCTTTCTAAATAGTGATTTAGAAGAGTGCGTGTACATGACTCAGCCAGAGGGCTTCGTAGACAATGGGAGCAACGGAAAGGTGTGCAAGTTGCTTAAATCCATCTATGGGTTAAAACGGGCATCGCGGAGTTGGAACATCTGTTTTGATATAGTAGTCAAAGAGTTTGACTTCATAAAAAACGTAGATGAACCTTGTATATACAAGAAGGTGGCAGAGAGTAAGGTTTTCTTCCTCGTATTGTACGTGGATGACATACTCTTGATAGGAAATGATGTTCCTATGCTGCACTCAGTCAATCTATTCTTATCACAAAGATTCTCAATAAAAGATCTAGATGATGCCTCCTGCATATTGGGAATTAAGATCTATAGAGATAGATCTAAACAGATACTGGGATTGTCACAATCTAGGTACATTGACACCATACTAAAGAGGTTTAGTATGGAAGAATCCAAGCGTGGAAATTTACCCACGATCTCTGGACTCACTTTCTCCAAAGAGATGTCTCCTAAGACTGATTTGGAAAGAGCTCGCATGCAAGAGATACCTTATACTTCGGCAGTAGGCTCTATCATGTACGCGATGCTATGTACCAGACCCGATGTAGCATACTCACTAAGTGTAGTGAGTAGGTATTAAGCAGATCCTGGAGAGAGTCACTGGACAGCTGTGAAGAACATTCTCAAGTACTTGAGAAGGACTAAGGAGATGTTCTTGGTGTATAGTAACGGAGAACTTCAGGTCGAGTCATTTACCTATTCGAGCTTCCAAAGTGATAAGGATGACTCTAAGTCGCACTTGGGATTTGTATTTACCCTCAATAGAGGAGCGGTTTGTTGGAAGAGTTCCAAACAGTAAACCGTGGCAGACACGACGATGGAGGCTGAATATATCGCTGCCAACGATGCTGCCAAAGAGGCTGTCTAGATGAAGAAGTTCATAACTAAACTTAGAGTGGTTCTGTCCGTTGAGCATCCGTTACCTTTGTATTGTGATAACAATGGAGCTGTGGCTTTGGCCAAGGAACCCAGATCCCATCAGAGATCCAAGCATATTCTGAGGTGGTATCACCTGATCCGGGAGATAGTTGATCGCCGGGAGATCGAGATCAGGAGAGTTGATACGAAGGAAAACACTGCGGATCGACTCACGAAGGCCATACCTCAGATACAATTTGAGAGACTCTTCGGGATATTGGGTATGAGATACTACAACAGCTGGCCTTAGTGCAAGTGGGAGATTGTAAGTTATGTATATGCCCTAGAGGCCATTGTTGTACATATGATGTATATTATAGTGGGTGCTTGGATATATATAGAGAGGACTTTCTTGCTCAATATGATAGTACGCTATCTGGTTGCTCTTTGTCTTAACATGTTAACTTGTATTGTGTTACTGTCTTGCTCTCACATGCTGATAAAGCCCTTAGGATGTGTACTTGACTACTACGACTATGATCGAGATCATACTAGTGGGGCCAGGGTAGTCCACAAGTACATCCTATAACTGTTCCTAGTCGAGGGTGTATCGAGACAGGGCATCGATACTCCAGATTAGACTAGCGTATACGCAACTTGACCCATATGATGGGCGATGGATGATCCCACATCCATTGGTGTTTGACATCAAAGATGGTATACGGGTTCTCAGTGGAGACTGGGTACACTGAACGGACTCGCCGAGAACTCCTGTCACGCCCCGCTTCCCGATGACGGCGAAGGACGCGACGAGGCCGCTACGTATTTACTCTAAAGTAAATACGCTAAGCGTATTTAAGCAATATAAGAGAAATGTATACAGGTGACAAATGTAATGAAACAGCAACTTTATTTATTAACATTCTTTTTACAATACATGGAAAAGTAAATACATGGGATAAATGCGATGCCTAAACAGTGGCATAACAGAAATGAAAAGTACTGAAATAAAATGTATACAATGAAGCTAGAGTTCTGGGTCGTAAGCAAGCTGATCCAAGTCCTCGCTGGTGTTTGATCTCCTGAGTGTCCAGATCACCTGACAACATTCCAAAGAAGAAAGAGAAGGAATGTCGTCAGCGAACAATCGCTCGGTAAGTCCCAAAGGTAAGGGAGAAATAGAATAGATAGAGAGAGAAAGTAGCTTTTAAAGTTGTATTATATTGTTATAATGTTGTATTTAATGTTAACGTTGTTGTTTATAGCTTGGTACAAAAGAATGCCAGTGTATACGAGAGGAGTCTCACTTACTCCGGAGACTAAGGTATCAGGAACTCAAGGAACCGTTTATGTCACGATACAACAGCAATGGAATATAGGTTAGGTATCTTATGGTTGCAATCTCATGCCACTTCTAACACATTCCGTACCAATCCACCCCTTAACACTACTAAAATAGGAGGTTGCCCCTACGGATAACGAAATCCGTAGGGGCAGATTTCTTTTGGCCCTATGGATTAGTCCGTAGGGCCAAAAGGTTGCCCCTACGGTCCTTACATATTAATTTAAAAATGTTAAATCGTAAATTGTTGTTTGCCCTTACGGAGCCGCAAACCAAGAACCTACGGACTAATCCGTAGGGGCATCTAAATAGGGATTTAATTAAAAAGGTACAGATCGATCCCTACGCTGATTATCTTATCTCTCGATACTCTCGCGCGCGAACCCAAAATCCCCAAATCCTCGTTCCCGCCGATCGCCAAATCTCTCGTCGCCGTTCTAGTCGTCGCCAGCGCAGGCCGTTTCGTCGTCGCCACCGCCTGGTTCTTCCTTGTCGCCGTTTTCGTCGTCACCTCCATTTCGTCGTCGCCACCGATCAATCTCTCCTCCACTGCACAGGTTAGGAAATCTTCAATTAAACAGATTTTTGATTTTTTTAGGCTAGGGTTCATGGTTTGGGTACCGATGAGGCATCGGTTGGGGTTAGCATTAGGGTTGGGGTTGGGGTTGCGGTTGGGGCTGGGGCTGGGGTTGCAGTTGGGTTGGGGTTCGGCAGGGGGTTGCGGTTGGGGTTGGGGTTGGGGTTAGGGTTAGGGTTGGGGTTCGGCTGGGGCTGGGGCTGGGGCTGGGGCTAGGGTTGGGGTTGGGGTTTGGCTGGGGCTAGGGCTGGGGTTAGGGTTGGGGTTGGGGTTCTTAAATTTTAGAGTATGATAGGTGTGCTACTAATTTTCCTGGGAAAAAGTGTGTGAGAGCATGGACTGCAGATCAGTTCAAATTAGAGCTGAAAATTGAAAATGTTGCTTGCATTTTGCTCAGGCGTAACTCTTGAACGAATAGATTCTGATGGTGCAGTGCATGTTAAGATACAGACTGTTTTTTTTTTGTGGGAAAACTGGTCTCAAGGGACGGAGATTTTATTTATGATCTGCTGAGTGCAACTGCATATACAACAGAGACAGCAAAGCTGAATATACTTTCATTTTTAGCAAAATTAATTAAAAATTTAGAGCTTGGGATTGAAATTCCTTGAATGTAACTATGATATATGGTAAATTTGTTATACTTGATTTTGCACCATCTAAATTCAATTCGTGCCTATCTTTGTGAGGTTTTACCCAGCGGGTATATCCGATCAGGTTAAATTTGTTAACTCGACAGATAATATTCAGTATGCAGGCTAGTTGAGGATAAGGGTTGCTTCCTGTGTGTCAGGACCGGGTTTCTGATACCAGTTATATTTTATTTAAATACTTCGTATAGTCTATATGACGAGAATATTCAATCGTATGATAACCGATAGAAGCCTTACCCCCGACAGCCGAAACACACACACACACAACAAGAATACACAACAAACGCATCATTAGAGAGTGATTCAAGATGTTCAAGTTAAAACCAATATATGATACTCGATGATAATATGAAACTTTCATATTCTCATCGATACTCATATATGAAACTAAAAGCGCCACTTAGTCCCCGTCTATCGGTTAACATACGTTCGATGTTCGTCATGACATAGAACTATACGAAGGTTGTTAAATATCGGACGGTATAGCTCGATACTAATAACCGTCGTATAGTCTATGTGACGAGAAGATTCAATCGTATGATAACCGATAGATTTGTCCCGTGTGGACAAGTTAGGAATGTATAAAGCAAACACCTTCATTCACTTGTGTTTTCATCCGTTTCGAGATATTTCATCGGTACCTTTCTGCTGGTTCTCCGTGTACAAAGATAGATTAGATGTTCATTTCAACGTTGTTTCACAGCTTTGAAATGATTATCTATTCTATTACAGTGTACTCGGAGAACAGCGGGGAGGTGCTCCCGAAATTTACTCGAAACGGTTGAAAGCACAAGCGAATGGGTGTTCGCTCTATACATTCTTAATGGGATAGAAGCCTTACCCCCGACAGCCGAAACACAAACACACAACAAGAATACACAACAAACACATCATTAGAGAGTGATTCAAGATGTTCAAGTTAAAACCAATATACGATACTCGATGATAATATGAAACTTTCATATTCTCATCGATACTCATATATGAAACTAAAAGCGCCACTTAGTCCCCGTCTATTGGTTAATATACGTTCGATGTTCGTCGTGACATAGAACTATACGAAGGTTGTTAAATATCGGACGGTATAGCTCGATACTAACAACTGCCGTATAGTCTATGTGACGAGAAGATTCAATCGTATGATAACTGATAGATTTGTCCCGTATGGACAAGTTAGGAATGTATAAAGCAAACACCTTCATTCACTTGCGTTTTCATCCGTTTTGAGATATTTCGTCGGTACCTTTCCGCTAGTTATCCGTGTACAAAGATAGATTAGATGTTCATTTCAACGTTGTTTCACAGCTTTGAAATGATTATCTATTCTATTACAGTGTACTCGGAGAACAGCGGGGAGGTGCAGCTGAAATTTACTCAAAACGGTTGAAAACACAAGTGAATGGGTGTTCGCTCTATACATTCTTAATGGGATAGAAGCCTTACCCCCGACAGCCGAAACACAAACATACAACAAGAATACACAACAAACGCATCATTAGAGAGTGATTCAAGATGTTCAAGTTAAAACCAATATACGATACTCGATGATAATATGAAACTTTCATATTCTCATCGATACTCATATATGAAACTAAAAGCGCCACTTAATCCCCGTCTATCGGTTAACATACGTTCGATGTTCGTCGTGACATAGAACTATACGAAGGTTATTAAATATCGGGCGGTATAGCTCGATACTAACAACCGTCGTATAGTCTATGTGACGAGAAGATTCAATCGTATGATAACCGATAGATTTGTCCCGTGTGGACAAGTTAGGAATGTATAAAGCAAACACCTTCATTCACTTCTGTTTTCATCCGTTTCGAGATATTTCGTCGGTACCTTTCCGCTGGTTCTCCGTGTACAAAGATAGATTAGATGTTCATTTCAACGTTGTTTCACAGCTTTGAAATGATTATCTATTCTATTACAGTGTACTCGGAGAACAGCGGGGAGGTGCTGCCGAAATTTAATCGAAACGGTTGAAAGCACAAGCGAATGGGTGTTCGCTCTATACATTCTTAATGGGATAGAAGCCTTACCCCCGTCAACCGAAACACACACATACAACAAGAATACACAACAAACGCATCATTAGAGAGTGATTCAAGATGTTCAAGTTAAAACCAATATATGATACTCGATGATAATATGAAACTTTCATATTCTCATCGATACTTATATATGAAACTAAAAGCTCCACTTAGTCCCCGTCTATCGGTTAACATACGTTCGATAATTTATTCTTTTCAACGACAAACGCACACACAAAGCATATACACTGATTTTCTCCTTTGTCAGTAACTATCCCGTTCTTAGATTTCTCAATATAGTCACAATAACCTACAATTTATATGTTATACAGTCTAACATGGCCCATGAGTACGTCAGAGTTAAGGACTGGATGTATGTGGATTGGCAACAACGTATGCAACCTAACTTTGTCGCAGGAGTTGCTGCTTTTATTGAATTTGCATGCGCACATAATAAGATCGTGATAGAGAAGATTCTCTGTCCGTCCGATAGATGTGGCAATAAGTACTGGCAGAAGGTAGAATTGGCAGAGCTTCATATCGTAAAATATGGGTTTACTAGACTTTATACAACCTGGAAATATCACGGGGAAGGAGAAGAACGCAGTAATGCGGCAGAAGAAGAAGGAGAACACGATAATGCGGCGGGAGAAGAAGGAGAAGACGGTAATGCGGCAGAAGAAGAAGACGGTAATTTATTTCCATCAGAAGAAATGGAGGATATGGTAGAGGCTGCCCTAGGTGAATCTATTCGTACCGAAGATGACATTCCTTCCGGTCAAGGACCGCGTGCGGATAAATATGAAAATTTCATGAATGATGCTAGAAAACCAATTTATAAGAATGCAAAGTATTCCACCCTCTCATGGTTCGTCCAACTTTTCCAGATTAAGTGCCTAAATGGATGGAGCAACAAGTCAGTCATAATGCTTCTTTCGTTCTTGAAAGATTCTATGCCCCCGGGAAATAACGTGCCCGACAGCTGGTACGGAGCCCAGAAGATGATGTCTGATTTGGGTCTAAAGTGCGAGAAGATTCAAGCATGTCCTAAAAATTGCGTGTTGTATCGGAAAGAGAATTCAGATTTGAAAGAGTTTCCAATATGCGGAGAGGCCAGGTATAAGCCGAAAGATTCTGATAAGAAGCCTGATATACCTGTCAAGATAGCACGATACTTTCCCATAACACAGAGGCTACAGAGGCTATTCAGGTGCAAGAAAACAGCCGAGGCAATAATTTGGCATCACCGTGCTCCTCCAAGTGAAGATGGAAAAATGAGCCATCCAAGAGATTCATCGGCATGGAAGGATTTCGATAGGAGGCACGCAATATTCAGTAGCGATCCTCACAATGTCCGGCTCGGACTGGCTAGTGATGGCTTCTGCCCATTCAACTATATAGCTAGAAGTCACAGCACATGGCCCGTTGTAATGATAATTTATAATCTGTCGCCTTAGTTGGCTATGGACCAATCATACTTTATGATGCCTCTTCTTATCGACGGACCAAACTCACCGGGAAAAAATATCGACGTCTATCTCCGACCTCTGATCGAGGAGTTAAAATCTTTGTTCATTGATGGTGTAGAGACATACGATGCAAACACAAATACAACCTTCATACTGCATGAGGCTTTAATGTGGACAATTAATGACTTTCCTGCGTATGGAATGCTATCAGGTTGGTCCGTACATGGTCACAAAGCATGTCCTCATTTCCATCAACACACAATATCGAAATTCTTGAATTTTAGCAGGAAGGTTTGTTATTGCGGCCATCGACGTTTCCTGCCTCTAGACCACCCCTACAGGTTAAACACTGTTCACTTTGATGGTCATCTGGAGCTTCTTGGACCTCCAGCCCCATTGTCCGGAGAGGACGTGACTGCTCAGTGGGATGGTTACAATAATGTGACCTTCGGGATGGATCCGACAAAACAGGTCAAACCACCATTTTGGAACAAGTTAAGCATTTTCTTCGAGCTTCCGTACTGGTCAACAAATTTAGTGCGTCATTATCTGGACGTCATGCATATAGAGAAGGGAGTATCAGAGCAGATACTCAACTTACTTCTTTGTAAAGACGGGAAATCGAAAGACAACCTGAATGCTCGGATGGATCTACAGGAGTGGGGAATAAGAAGTGAATTGCACCCTAGACCGGTAGCGGGTAAAGCAGGCAAGTTTGTACTTCCCAATGCCTCTTATCATATGTCACAACCGGAGAAGAAAAGATTCCTGCAGGTGTTGCATGATTTGAAAGTTCCCACAGGTTTCTCAGGATCATTCAGCAAGAAAATAAAAATTGTGAAAGGCAAGATCGATGAGCTGAAAAGTCATGATCACCATGTTATCGTGGAGCACCTTCTTCCATTACCCCTCAGGACTTCTCTCCCTGAATCGGTTGGTCTAGTAATCAACGACCTATGTTGTTTTTTCAGAGAGTTGTGTGCTAAAACACTGGAGGTTGTGACGCTGGATAAACTAGAAAATTCTATTGCGTTGATACTTTGCAAGTTTGAGCGTATTTTCCCACCGTCATTCTTCGATATCATAATACACTTGACGGTTCATCTTGCAACTGAGGCTAAGTTAGCCGGACCGGTACAATATCGATGGATGTTTCCCGTCGAGAGGTACGTGGAATTTTTCTTTTTGCGCAATTTTTAAAATTATTGTTGTCCTGTATGCCCGTATTTATTTATTCAACATATTTTCTTTAGGTACCTCTACACTCTTAAAAAGTATATGCGCAATAGAAATCGACCAGAGGGTTCTATCATGCAAGGTTATCTTCTTGATGAAGTAACCACATTTTGTTCCCGCTATCTGGACGAGAACATTGAGACGAGACTTAACCAGCCTCGAAGAATTCAAGACGGGCCATATGGTAAAGACGATTATAAGACGGTAGACACTATGTTTATCAACAAGATATACCGGTTTATCTTGCTTAATTGCGCATGTCTTGAACAAATTAGAGAGTAAATTTTTTTGGATTAATTGTTATATTTGTGTTTGTGTGTGTATGAAATGATATAATATTAATGTCACCCTTATTTGTCGAAAACAGAATTCATTTTAACGAGGTACGTGAGGGGAATCCTGATTGGAACGAAGAACGATTGGAAAAATATCATCAGGATAATTTTTGTGATTGGGTCACAGATCATGTAAGTTATTCGAATAACATGTTATTCTATCAGTTTCAATCTAAACTTATATTGTTATGTATTTGTCGTAAAATTTGTTTTGTTAGATCCACGATCCGAACTTGTCTGCATCATTTGAGAGTGATTCAAGATGTTTATCTCAATTTCCTAGTATGGAGGTTGCATGTTATAAAGGATTTGGTGTCCTTGGATACAAATTCGAAGTTAAGGATATAGAAACATCTAGAACCACTCAGAATAGTGGGATTGCGACGGTAGGATCGGACGATGTGATTTATTATAGGTACTTAAATTGTATACTCGGTATCCATTATCCCGGACGATCAGAACCCTTTTATATATTCCAGTGTACTTGGTACGATACGCGAACCGATACGGATAAGTGGAGAAGCAATCTTGGGACTTGGAAAGATGAATATGGATTGACCAGTGTGAACACACTTCGATTTTACGGTCAGGAAGATCCATTTCTCTTTCCAAACCAAGCGTTCCAAGTATACTACTACAGTGTTTGAAGCATCCGAGATGGAGTGTCGTATGCCGTTGAAAACCCAGGGATGTCTACGATGTCCCAGAATTCGAGGACAACGATGCGGATGAAGAAGAGAGAAGGCTTAGAGTGCTCCGACCGTCTGTTTCGAAGGACGGGTTGTCTTCGGCCGATCATGAAGTTACGTGGGTTAGAAATGATATCGATGATGAAATCCAAGTAGATATGTTTAATGCGCCCACGAAACGAAAAAGGTTATCAGTAATGTTATATTATTACTTCACATTTTACGATCTATACATATATAGTCAATACTTGTAATGATTGTCTAATTTTTCCACGAACCGTTTATCTAGATTTGATAACGATGACGGGAGCAGCGAGGGGCGGCAGGAGCTCCAGCCGCGGCACCGGCAGAGGCAGAGGCAGAGCGGTTCTGCCGCCCGGAGAGCTGCGTAGGGAGCTTCCGAGGGCCGGTCTTGCACCCAGATCGGTGACCCTTTCGGATGCCTCCTTCCGTGTGGACTTTGCCACACCTCCAGGTATATTGCACGCATATCCATTTTGAATATAATATTATAGATATTCATGCATGTTCATGTCAAAATTACTTATATTGTCAATGTTTGATTGTCTAGTTGTTGGTGATGCGTTCACATCAGGGACAGAGGCCACTCCCGCACCTCCAGGTATGTTTATATATCATATAGTGCATGTATATTGATTTAGAATGCTATATCATAAATATACACATATTCCTTTTGCTTTTACTTAGATAGTAATTTTTTTTATTGTCTAGCTGTAGGTGGTGACACCACCGCACCTGCGGGTATGTTTATATATCCTATAGTGCATGCATATTGATTTAGAATGTTATATTATTGATCTACACATTCTTTTTGCAATTACTTATATAATCTATTTTTAATTGTCTAATTATAGGTGGTGCGTCCACATCTGACGCAGGGGCCACTCCTACCACTTCCGTACCCTCCGCATCGTCTGTAGGTTAGTATGAATAAATATAAAATATTTATTCATTTTACATATCCTCTATAGAATAAATATGAACTTCATGGTTTATTTTCTAGTTGGAGGGGATGCGTCCGCATCCGGGACACCGGCTGTTCCTCACCGGAGGAACTATCGTCCCTCTCGTGCTGCTGCCCGGGCCCAGGCTCGTGCTTTAGTCACCGGAGGTATATATCACACTTCAATTTTCGTTTAACCTTGATTTCTTAATATAACTTTGTCTTAATATTGATTGTCTTGATATTTCTTGCAGACGCAGGGCCTCCCTATCCCCAGAGGGGGACTCGAGGCCCGAATCAGTCCCACAGGCTGAGGCCTGACAGAGCTAGGGGGGATGCAGCATTCCCCCTCTTTTTTACCCCTGATTATCGCTATACCGGCGGTCATGCCGAGAGGTTCGGCCGGTATATAAGGGATGAGAGCCGGCTCGTGAAGAACTATCCACTTCACGTTGAGTGGGGCGACCAGCACTGGTGCTCATTCGCTCTCTTCTTTAATCAGGCTCGGGTATTAATATATATTTTCATTTGATTTATCCAATATATTTATTATTAACACTTGCAATCTAATAACAAATGTTTTTTTTTTTGTATTTTCAGTTGTATTACGATTTTCAGCATGTACCCGACCCTGATCACCCTGGGAGGGTGCTCGACCTTCATGCTCTGTATAATGGCCTGATGAAGAACATGCAGACCAAGGTCCGATACAACAGGAATGAGCTGAAGGCCGACTGCTACTCCCTGTGGATGGCGACCCCCGAGGCAGAGAGAGCGGCCCTCCTATCTACTCCGGCCTTTGCGAGAGTCGACGTAGAGACATGGCCTCTATTGTGCGAATATTTCGACTCTCAACGCAAACAGGTATGTATTTTAAATGTAATTCATTGTTTAGTATATAATTTATTTTTTTGTGTTTCTTAATTAGAAAACTAAATGTGAATGTGTTGTGCAGAAACAGGCCGCTCAAAATATAGAGAATAGGAAGTCGGCGAAGAGGGGTCGCCCCACTTATACAGGTGGCTCGAGGAATATTACTCGAGCCATAGAGTTATCGGTAAATTACAATAGACCCACCTTTGTGATATAATGCAATATTAAGAGTTATTTTCTAATATATCTAATATTAAGAGTTATTTTCTAATATTGCAGAGAGCTCAGACCCTGGCGCAAGGTGGTACACCGAGCGTGCTGTCCGCATATCTTGTCGTCCACGGCACCTCGACAGATCCCGCCACGGGCGAGCTTCGATACCCCAACGTCGCTATCCAGGAGTATTGCGTAAGTGTTAATATTTATTCAACCCTTATTTGAAATTTTAGTTTTGAAAGGTTCAAATTTAATTGATATACTTATATTTTACTGGTTAATGTGGGTGTAGGAGCGGGTGGTTGAGCAAGCCGAGGCATCGGGGATCGATTTTACCGGACAGAGCGATCCGATGCTGCTGACCCCAGTCCTGGATGCCGCACACGGAGGGCACCACAAAGGTTGGGAGAGAGGCCGGGGACTGGACCCTAGCAGGGCCCATATGAGGTTGGACTCCACCCCGGCGGTTACTTCCTCTGTCTCCAGTGAGCGACGTTTCCAGCAGGAACTGGAGAGCTTGAAGGCCACCGTTCATGAGTTGAAGGAGATGTTGGTATGTATACTACTTAATAGTAAAACATTATATCATATTATATATAGCAACATATCCAATATTAGTACGTAGCCTGATCTTATTTGGTTGTAGACTTAGCTTTGATTAATCATACATACATATCTAATTAAAATAAACTACGGTTTTCTAAACTAGATATCCAAACGAGGCCTAAGTCCCTAAGTATACATAGATTGGGGTTTCAAAATAACTTGATAATGATACAAATTCGAATAATACACAGTTCTTACTCGCTTATTACACACGTAGGTCTAGACTCGACAGGGTACATCGGCCGAGCCTCCACATGCATCTCCTTCTGCTGCGGCTCCGCAAGCCACTACATCGGCTGTGGTTCCGCAGACAGCTCCTATACCTCCACCGCCCGCTCAGACTCCCGCAGCCGTGGCTCCGCAAGCCACTACCTCGACGGCGGCTGCGCAGACCACATCGCCAGCTCCACAGCCCGCTCAGACTCCCGCACGCTCCGCATTGCATGATTTATTGACCGAGGAGCAGGCGCGCCAGATTCTGGCGTTTATCAGAGATGGAGCTAGACCGAGCTAGGGTAGCTTTTTGATTCTTATATTTAAAACATGTATTTATTTATATGATACATATTGTACTACATTTTGGACGATATTGATATTGGTGGTGTTTGCGTGTTTGTATTGATATCATATTCTGCTTGTTGGTTTCTTTTGTATATTATGCATGATGTGATTATGAATACTGCGATATATGTTCTGCGTGATGATTAATTTTATATATGATGTATATATTATTGTGCACAGGGCGAGAAAAAAATAGGCAGCCTTTTTTTTTAAAAAAATCTGATAATATATACCTACGGATTTAACCGTAGGGCCCTTCATTGCCCCTACGGATTAATCCGTAGGGCCTAACAATGTACCTATAGATTTATCCGTAGGGGCAAAATATCAGGATACCTGATATTTTGCCCCTATGATCTCAGTATTAGGGGTTACGCATGCCCCTACGGATATATCCGTAGGGGCACACAAATGCCCCTACACAGGTATCCGTAGGGACAAAATATCAGGATACCTGATATTTTGTCCCTACGGATTTATACCTACGCACTTATCCGTAGGGGCAACTACTTGGCCCTACGGATAAGGCCGTAGGGACACCTAATTTATTTTATAAAATCATAAATTAAATAAAATTTTTGTCCCTGTGGCCTAATCCGTAGGGACAACTGAACCTACACATAACTCCGTAGGGGCAATTTTTAGTCCGTAGGGGCATATTCAAGGCTGCGATTTGCACCTACAGCGTTTGTACCTACAGGGTATTTTCTTGCCCCTACGGATATATCCGTAAGTGCAGTGGTTTGCTCCTACGGATAAATCCGTAGGGGAACCCTTATTTGTAGTAGTGTAAACCCCGCGATATCTTGATTGTATTATTTGTATTGTATCTTATATTGTCTTGTAATATAGATTGTATAATTGGATGATTTACCGAAATCATGATATCAGTAAATGGATGTAACTGGAGAATCATGGATGTAACTGGAGAATCATGTAAATGGAAGTATATCCATGGTTCGGTTCAGTTAATACAGATTGAATAGATTGAATATATGTATTCATGGATTCATGTTGGTTTGTATATTGTACTTGAATCATATTCAAGTCAGATTATTATAGTAAGACTCGGTCTGAGTCAGAATAATTAGAAAAGAAATTGAAGTCCTGATTGTTTTGATATTATCGGTAACCGCTGCACATGGGCGGCATGATTTGTGTCTTTTTCAAAGACATTTACCGTGTTGATAACACCGTTGTTAAGTTGTCTACCTTAAATAGGCAAGCACCCACTTCTCCGGCTCCCTGAGGCTCAAGAGTTTGGTCCCGCTTAAACCTATATTTACTAGGGTCCTTAGGGTAATTTATAGAACTTGAGGGGTTTTTATGTAAAAATACTTTTGTATAATTTTCAAAATATACCCCAAGTATTTAATTATCGTTTTTAGAGTTATCATAGATGTAGATTTTAGATTTATGATATTCTAGTGAAAATAACCCAATTTTCATAATATAGGGTATTTAATTGTAATATTGAACTTGTATGGAATTCATGGTATTTTAATGTAAAGTGATTCTTGTGATTTTAGAAAAAGTTGGAATATTTATATTATCACAAAAATAGATATTTTAATGATATATATATATAAATATAATTTTAATATATATTATGTTTCTAGAAATCTCATTTTCTTAAGATATTTGTATTTCAAATCTTTCGAGACCGAATGCTCCTTGCGGAGGTCTACATCTTGCACTACTAAGCCCAGGGATGTGCGATAATCTGCACCATCCCAGTCAGGATCCCCAAAATGGGTTGTAATGGCATTTTGCAAAGATTTATAAAAATACGTAATTTTATAGAAAACGGTTTTAATAGTTAATGGCATTTATATGTAAAGTTTCATTTTCCCGTATTCTATGTTCCCGAAATGTAATGTGCTATATTGAATATGAGTGTTGTGAGAAGGTAGATCATTACCTCATGATCTAATTAAAGGTATAGAAAGATTTATGATGTTTTAAAGTAGAAAGTAAACTACATGGTATTTAGTGAAAAAGAGCGGTAAAAGTTACAAAATGAGATATTTTGCTATGAAACTTGTTCAACATGTTTTTTTAATGATTAATAGTCAAGATGTAAGAGTTTAACATGGTTGTGTTAAAGAAAATTAAACTTTATAAAGAAAACCGAATCGGAAGTCGGATTTAACTCCGCTTCCGTCGAGTTTTAGTTTCAAAAAGTTTTATAATATAATAGAGAAGAGGGAGGTGGGACTTACTGGCTTAGAGGTTAGAGAAGAGGGAGAGGAAGACGTAGGATTTTCCGGTGCGTCCTTTCGTCGACGGAAGCTCTTAGGGTCGTCGTCGGAAGTTCGCCGGAGTTTCGCCCTTCGCTAACTCCACTTGCACACAAAAGTTCTAGGGATTTTCTTGAGAGTTTGGACAGAATTATGAGTGAGGGGTGTGTGTCTAGGGGTGGTATTTATAGGGTAAAGATAGGGTTAGGGTAGGTGAAAGGGTGTGAAGAAAAAATGTATTAAATTGTATTAAAAATATGGTTTAATGTGGTGTTAAAGAGCTCTGGAAATGTGCAGGTATTTTAAAGTGTGCAGGGGTTATAAGAAGATTAAAAGACACAAGTTCGCTATTGACAACTCGGCGATCCGGCTCAACTCGGCCAGGAGGCGGCGGGCCGAGTCGACCGAGTCGCCGGCCCGAGTCGGCCGAGTCGGGTCGGGGCTCGTTGCCACGTGTCCCTCGTCGCTTGGTGTAGCCCCTGGGTCAGTTTTGTTTACATGTGTATTGGGGTTTTTACAAGTTATGCACGTGTAGACCCTTGGAATTCTAAAAATTCAAAATAAAACAATATTAAAAAATAATATGGGGGATGGGATTTGAACTCTAGTGCTTTGGTTCAGCAGTGCAAGGTCTTACTAATGAGCTACAAGCTCCTTCTTGCTATTAAAAAGCAAAACAAACTTATATCTTGCGCTCAGGACAAATTACCCATTTCTGTATTTTTTGAAAAATTTGTACAAAAAGTTGTACAGGAAGTTTAGGGTTGTTACAACTCCTAGATGGTATTATACCTATCGTCAGATAGGAGTTCTCTGGTGACACTAGTACAGATTAGTCTGTAGACCCGAGATCGTCATAGAGTCTTGTGTAATTCCCACTGTGCTTTGATTTCCACCTTACCACGTTCATGAGAATGTGCAAAACATTGGCTTTTGGGTACAGTCCCGAATCACATGGAGGCAATGGGCGATATGGGGGGTTTCGTCTCTCCCGGTATTGGGGGTTGATGTTGCGCTGTGCTCGATTGGCTATAACTGGAAGTCCCTAGCCATGGCTGATATGAAGATCTACTGGTAAGTGTTATCAGTAGTTTCTTGACCTGTTATGAGCCTCACATCGACACGACTTATCGGTTAATGGGGTCTGACGTTTACCACCCCTAGACTCGATATGCGACATTTCAGACGAAGAGACCGGACTGTACGGCAGTGTTACTGATTGGATTCGCAGGAGTATGTACAGGCTTACTTGTTGATCTTCTGATTGCTCAATACCCGGGTGGCCGTTATGTTTAGCTGACCGCTTGCGGCTTGTAGGTGTTTGATATGATCATCACCTACTGCCGGCGTATTGACGAGTTTTTAGAGTCCTACACAGAGATTTCCTGGCTCAGGCAAAATGGAGTAGGTGCACATATATGATATGTGCGGGACCGAGATTGATACGTGTATGTGATACCGTATTCTATTCTCACGATATGTGATATCGGCCGGGTATATGTGATATAGCCGGGTTATCGGATCAAGTGTTGATTTGATAAATGATACATATTATATTAGTCGTTATATGTAATATAGCTGGATTATTAAATCAAGTATTGATTTAATAATTTAATGTATAATTATATATATGATATATTACATTACATTAACTAATATAAGCTCACTTAAGTAATTCTTTTTCTCACTTAGGATGCATTGATATATATGTGATATATGCTAGATGTATTCTTTTCTTTTATTACAAAATTATATATATGTGATATGTATAATTGTAATATGCTTGGTTACACATGCAACATGGATGTGAGAGACTTATACCATGCTAAGGGTTAGGATTAGGGTTAATATTTTATTTTAGATAATTCAAAATTGTGGGTTTTTGCTAAGATATTTTTCTTAGTTGACTTGGTCCACTCTTTTGTCAAGCCTAAGATATTTGTTAACCTAAGTTTAACCCTAGCCTATGGTTTATTCTCTGCATGAGTTAGCCATGATATTTACTAACTCACCATGGTTGCATTTCTAACCTAAGCTCATTTTATTCTTTCATCGCTTGTTCATCTTCTTCTTCCTCACAAAAACTTGCTAGCCTTTTCTTTTGTGATGAAATAAAGTGAGAAAAAGAAAACTAAAGAGAGCAAAATTCCTACTTCATCATCCTCTTCTATACTAGCCATATAGATTAGTGTGTTAGCTTCACTAGTTCCTACTTAGTGAAGAGATAGCTTGAGTCCGTGTTTTCTCGAAGTAGATCATCTCGGATTTCGAAGATTACAAGCAAGGATGTATCATACGACTTGTGGAGCCTCTCAAGGGTCCGGGAGTTCTTGGATTGTAGCAAAGGGACCACTACTCGGAGCTTATGAAGTGAAGGAACGGACTATAAAGGTTGTAATCTCTAATCACTTAGTTGTTAAGTTGTTAACATCTAGTTTTGTTTAAATCTCTAGTTCAAGATCTTGTTTAGGGTTGTTTAAGCATAGCAAAATTTTAATTTGGCATGGATGATGCCACTCGAAACCTTGCCGTCGTGCTTAGGAACCCTACATAAACGTATAGTATTTCGAGAGTTTTCATTGTTCAAAAATAAGAGAAGAAAGAGAGGGACTTACAAAGTTGAGGAAAAGAGAGGGGATAAAGATCTTCTAGAGGACGGTGGCGGTGGCGTCGCCGGCGGTGGAGACGATGGCGATCAAGTAGGGTGTGCTCGACAATGGCTCGGTTTGGTACAGCCGATGGTAGTTGCAGCTGCGAGGAAGACGACACTGTGAGGAAAAGAAGAAGACGGTGACGACCACTGATGCGCTATGGAGCATAAAGCGATGATGGCGACGACTGGATCAACGACTAGAAGACTGGGCTTGAGAGGGTTCTGCTCGATCTTGGGTCGCACTCGGGCGAAGGGGATGGCATCGCGGCTGAAGAAGAATGAGAAGATGGTGACGAAAATGTTTAGCTAGGGTTTCGGCCATGAGAAGGTTGCTCTGGTAGGTGTTGTTTCAGCCAGAACAAGGAGAGGAAGGAGAAGGAGATGGTGGCTGTGTTTTGTGAAGAGGGGGAGAAAATAAGCAATGGGTCAACCAAAGCTAAGGCTTGGATTATGGTTTAGATCAAGAAAGAAGAAGGGGAAGAAAAGGAAGATGGGTTCGCTATTTGGAGTTATGGTTTTGTTTTACGGGTGATAGATTTTTAGTTGAATGAAACATGAAATAGATGGAAAGAAAAATAAAATAGGTTTAAATAGTATGATATAAATCTTGCATATAAGCCCCCCTTCAATTGTTTCCTCATAAAACACCTCTAAATAAATTTGTTTAAAATATTTAAAAGGATTTTCTTATATCTTAACATATTTATTAGAATATTTAAAATAGGCTGTTAAAAATAGATATATTTGAATATAAAGTAGAATCAAACATAAAGTATATTTATTTAGGTTACATACAAAAATATGAATATTAAATATAAGCAAAGCGTAGATAAAATAATAGTTGCAGATTTATCATACAAGTGGTTTTTTTATTTAGCAATGATATGATTGCTAGAACATTAACAATTAGTTTGTAATAGTTAAGTAAACTTATCATGATAATATGTAAATTTGTATAATATAATATAAGATTTAGTTATGATCTAGGTTGTATAAAAATAAATACATAAATATAATAATAAAATAATAAAACTATTGCAAATATAAGCATAACATAATAGTTGTAATATATATATATATATATATATATATATATATATATATATATATATATATATATATGGTGTCACAACCCGGAAATGGCACGTGACCGGCACTTGGATCACGTGAAGTCTATAGGACCCCACCATAACCCAAGTAAGCCGAAAACCCAGAAATCTAAACCTTTTTAGGAAAATAGTGGATGTGAAGTTTTGAAAAAGGGGTATAAATGAAATCAAGTGCTTCTTTTAAAGTATAAGTAAATTTTTATAGAAATTCAAGTGGATGTATACTAAAGTTTGAAAATGTTTTCTTCATTTAAAATTTAGGCAGCACCTCCTTAGTAAATTTAATCCAAAACCAGTACATAACAAGAATAATATAGGCATCCCCAAGAGAGAGCTAGCTTGTCATGCCCCGCTTCCCAAAAGAGTGGTATCGGCACGCGACAAGCCCGAGACATTTATTTTGAGAAGATCGTTTCTCAAAACAAATACGTTAAGCGTAATGTAAGCAGTATAAAATTGACAAGTAAAGACAAGTGAAAATAAAATCCAACCACTTTATATATTTACATTCCCAACTTTACAAGATTTAAACTGATATATGATATCTTAAATAAGAAACATAAACATAAAAGCCTAAACCTGTGGCTTACTAAAATGAAAGCGGAAAGAAATTAGAGATCGGCCTGAGCTGTGAACGGATTGTACTCCTGTTCCACCTCCTTAATCCCTAGATCACCTGACGAACATTCCAAAAAAGAAAGAAATATGGGTGGAATGTCCGTCAGCGAACTTGCGCTCAATAAGTCCCCAAAAGGATGGTGTGATATATATAAATGGCAAGGTGTAATGAGATATATGGTATAACATAGATATAAATCATGAACATATAAATAAATATAGTAGCATGCATGGTAATGTGTATGTTAACTATATCAGCATGGCAAACAAGTATAACATGACCGTGGAGTGTAGATATAATGAATATGAAGTGCATGCAAGTATCCTAAAAGGTCTCTAAAATGGTAAAAATCACTAACGCGAGTTCGAGTGTGAATATCAACCAATCTCAAGAGTATTCTCGAATCCAAGACTATCGTTTAAGGGTAAGGAATCACGGGCCAAAAATAGCAGGACTTCAATTTTATTGAAGTATTCCAAACCCAACAGGCTATCATCCAAGGGCTTGGAAACATGGGCCCTCATTCGTGAATTCTTGATTTGTACCGTTTCAACCCAGTATCACAGCAACATGATTTGTAATAATGGAATTCATGAGATTCCATTGGATTCATACTCAAACTACCCCAACACCCCATGTATATTAGTCTATGATTAATATTATGACTCTTGATCGAATCCATGAATACAAAAGGTGATGTAGTCATACCAAGTGTAAGTCATACCAATTATATTCATAGTTCGAGTCAAATTGGTTCAAGTGTATATATTGGGTTTAAGTATTCATGATTGAGTCGTGTCAAGATCAAGTCAATTCTAGCATATAATGGTTTAATCAAAAGTCATATAGATAAAAATAAATAAGCAATCACAGAACATGATATGAGATAAGTATACAAGCAACGTCCAAAAACAATATTGTAAATATGTGATATGTACGACTAGTTAATCAAGTCAACTGAAGTCGGAAATATAAACGAAAATATGGCCTTAAGTATTATACACATGTGAGTTCCAGTCTCATCTAAATACGACTTCCGATTTGAGAGATATATTTGTTTTCGTATCGTCACACAAAACAGATCAGAATCTGTTCAGCACCGTCATACATTTTAAAACATAGTTTGGATCAATTTCCATCAGGTTTCAGATTACGAAGATTATAAAATTATAGGAATTTTGATATACTTATCCAAAACACAAAGATTTACGCGATTTGGATTTCTGAAGCTCTAGTTATGATCATTTTAATATCAGCGTCTAAAACAGAAATTCAAATTTCTGGACAGCGACTATATGTTATATTGCAAAATCTATATCGGATTGTTTCATGCATTTATAAGTAATCTAATATATATAAAATTATATATATATATATATATATATAAATTTTGTATCTACACATCTAAATTTTGTCACGAACGGACATCAGGAGTTCAAGTTATGTCCTATTTAAAAACAGTGTGCGAATCAGGACAGATTCTGTCCAGATTCGTTGCTTAATATTGTAACGCAATTTTCTATATTTTACGTCGGTTTTCAGTATAAACTTAAAACAAATAAAATCTATATATTTCTATATAAATATTCAAAACATCTAAAAACACATAATTTGGATATCGGTATACCAAGTTATGTGTCTTAGAAGTTGACCAATAACTGCAGTTTTTTATGTTTTACGAACGGTGAATAAAAATGATGAAATTCCTAAACCGTTATGCTGTTTGATCTGAAATTTTTATAGCATGTAAAAAAATATATATTCTATCATATATAAATTTCTTGAAATTTCCGGAAGTGGGAATTAATTTATAAAAATTATTTTAAAGATAAAGGTTTTGTAAGATCGTATTTGAAAATGATAAATTTATGGATTTATTTATAACTTTGTTTTCTTGTACGCAAAAGAAAATATAAATAATTAAAATTTCATCGATAAATAATATGAATTAACATATGTGAAGCAAACATATGATCCGGTCATGATTAACCGTCTAAAACAACAATATTTAACATGTTATCAGCCATTGCATGCAAGATTTTATAACTAAATATATATTGTTTATTCCTACCATTTTTTAATTTAACAAAAAAACCTTTATCATTAGACTAACTAGTTATCTCAAGATTCGGAATGGCGGAGGTATGGTAAGGGGATGAATTTCAAGTAGAGCAAAGGAGGAGGAGAGAGGACTTATAGGACGTGTGAGTCGATATAGCAACCGGCTCACCGATTCGATTTGGTGGAAAATGATTTATTTTGATGACAAAGTTGAGAGCGGTAACGATACTCGATTCACCTCGTTTCGAATCCTAGCGAACGAAAGTACTCCAAAAATGCTGGAATTATGACAGCTCTAAGAATGAAGGTGGCTAGATTTTATTTAGGGTATATCTTTTCTGAAAATTTTGTATATAAAAAAGAAGAAGAGGAAAACAAATAATGATGAAATGCACGTAAGAAAGAGAGAGAATTATGAGTAGAGGTTTCAAAGAAAATGAAGAAGTGGGAGAGAACATATAATGTACTTTATAATTCTAATTCATGATGGATTTATTTTGAGAGTTAAAAGAAATTGAAAGGGTGACCATTTATTTGGGAGTTAAAGAAAATGAAAGGTCTCATGAGAGGGTTTAAAAATGATAAAAATAATTGTAAGAATGAGAATTTAAACATATGACCTATAGAACAACAATACAAGGACTTAACCAATAAGCTAAAAGATTGTTCATGCTCATAATTAATAAGAATTAAATATATGTCGTAACTTGAAAAGAAAGTGGCTTAGAAAAAGAAAAGAAAGAAATCAAATGGAATTGTCTTAGCTTAGGTTTTGGGTTTTGAAAAATTATAGAATGGGTAAAGTAGATGAAATGATAAAATAATATATTTACTAAAAAAAATACCAAAAATAAATAATTACAATATTTTATTAAAGAAATGATACGCGAAAGTATAGGAATTTTAGGGTCGTTACATAGCTCTTCGCCAATTGGCGGAAACACAACCACGCAAGTAAAATATACGACGCCGAAGGCGAAGATTCATCACAGAAAGAAAGTAAAGAAAACCAAAATATCATCAAATCCAATATAAAAATAATATACACATCTCGCTCTAAGTCTGAAAGAATATATAAGTCTCTGGTTTCTAAGTCAACCAAATATACATAGTCTGATTGATGGAACTTTTAACTAGATACAAACGAATATATATAAATGTACCATGGCGATGACGATCCGAAGTGTAACCCATCCACCAATGCAAATCACCCAGAAGAAAATATATGCCAGCAAGCCGCTATTGGTCCAAACGGTCAGTCATGCAAGAAAACTATGGCACAACAAGGATGAGTTGCCAACTCGTGAGTAGAAAATATCAGCAGGTAGAAATCGAATGTATAACTATCTCCTAGGTCATACTGTAATATAATATTATCATATCGTGTGATAACAAAGGTGATCGTGTATACATAAGTATAATAATATAAAGATATCATGCCTGTGTCAATATATGGTACCATGTCATCTGTGTCATATGTGTATGTGTGTGTGTGTGATCCAATGTGTGTACATCAACGACACATCAGATCATCATAAAATCCTTAGTGTCCAGCATCGACACTCGAAATCATCATAAATCCTGTGTCCAGCATTGACACGTAAATCCTTATATCTCATGAAACTTCTTATCGGATCGGCTCTCATATCTCAGGCACCGTCTCATCAGATCGGTCCTCATATCCATCCGTTTCATATTACTCCAGTCGATATCTTCCGGATATCCACCGAGTCCAGTATTGTCACCGGTAGGTAGTGTTCCCCTGTCAGGCTCAACGCTTTTCTATACGATCTTCTTGCCCTAGGGTACCATACCGGGTTCACCATATACCCGCAGACGGTGGCTCCTCACTCCTCAAATCGGGTAATCATCATAGCTCAGCACCGAGAAATCTCATGGTGGACATCGAAATATCATATCAAGAGAAACCGCGTTTTTAAAACAATCATAAGTTTCTAAATAATATCTGCGGTTTCTCAAATCCAGAAATCTCATGAAAACGGAATCTCATAAAAGTATGGCAGTAATGAAATGATATGTACAGACACAGAACAATACTATAATGCATAGCAAGTGTGTTCATATGAGCGTGTCGTGTAGTAAGGTAAAGAAAGTGCAATACCTACAATAATATGGGGCACTGTGTACTAATCAGTAACTAAAATGCTAACAAGTTATAGGTGATACAGTGACATAGCGATTTCTAATATGTACGTGGCATGGCAATTACCGATGATGTGTGTGTGAGCTGGCAAGTAAGTGTACGTGCAACATGTGCATCATCGATAATGGTGCATGTGTCCTAACAGACGAAGTCATACATAACGATAAGGGTATGAATACAGTATATATATCGTAAACGAAAATAATGCGAGCGTATGCAGAAATAAGAAATCGTAACACGAGCGTGAACAGAATAAAGAAATCGTAAACGTGAACAGTATAAAAATACAACTACATAGGAGCCATACAATTATGATTTAAAATAGTATGAATCGTTGTTTTTAGAAAAATAAGGGGCTAAGATGTTTTTGAAAAAGATACCATTTAAAAAGTCATAGAGTACCTAGAAGTTATTATTTATAAGTGCATGACGATTCACTAGTTTTGAAAATAGGTATGGCTCTAAATATATCGTAATATCTACTTAAAGATTGTTCTCTGCCGAAAGATCGGACCGAGACGTTGGGACGTATAGCATGAATTTGAGGGCAGATACTATTTGGTCTTCTCTATTCACCTCTCCGAAGATACCAAGTTGATTTATGGCACCGTATATCGAAGGTTTGGATAGATACGACCGATGAAGCAGATTTTATCAGATTCCTCCTCATTTGTGAGGTGTTTTTTATTGTGGGGACGCTCTTCCTTGCAGGCGCAAGCCCCTGCAGTTAATTACGTTACCGCATTGCTATAACCACTTTCTCTTTCTCCAGCATTTCACTTCGTGTCGTGTGTATTTTTGATTATTTTGGTTGTTCGTCGATTGTATACGGAGACTAGTTTATGTTGCCGTCCGTAGGACGTGGATTAGTCTAAATCCGTATATTTATAGATTTGGGTTTGTTTTATTTAAGGACCGTTAATTTAGTTTGAGATTAAGATCAACTTAAATATATGAGCATTTGGGCTCAATTTATTTTAACTAAGGATACATTAGTCTAATTTGAGACTAAGATCAACTTAGCAAAATTTTCAAGGTCCTTAAATTTTATTAAGGTCCAATCAACAGAGCATTTGGGCTCAGCAGAAAGAGAATTAGCCAATTTGGGCTTAATCTGCTCAGCCTTTTTTTTGTTCAAAAGTGTTAAGCACTTATTTGGGCTCTATTTGTTCAGCCCCACCTTTTTTATGCAAAAGAGCTAAGCATTTGTTTGAGCTCACATGGGTATCATGTGAAGCCTTCAGTTATGGGTGCTGCCCAATCAGTGCTAAGCACTCAGTTATATATATATATATATATATATATATATATAGTGTTGAACACTTTTTTATGTGGCGTCTACGCGAAAAGCACGTGCGGCGCTGGGAATTGTCCAATCAGTACTAAGCACTTAGCTGTTTTGGCTATATATGAAGTGCTAAGCACTTTTATATGGTGCCCACGTGAGGAGCACGTGAGGTGCTGAGCGCTGCCTAATCAGTGCTAAGCACTCAGTCGTTTTGGCTGTATATGAAGTGCTAAGCACTTTTATTCAGCGCCCACGCGTGTTTCACGTGAGGCGCTGGCCTTCTGCTTTGGGCGCCCACGTGTTTTTCACGTGAGGCGCTAGGCGCTATTGGGAGGGCGCCTATGTGGGAAATACTTGAGGCGCTAATTTCTTTTCTTTTTTAGAGATTCTCTGTTAATGCCATTTTGGTCATTAATGAACATCAAGATCTCTATTTTGAGGACCTAGGATCGTTTTTTCTTCATTGGAGAACTAAGTTTTTCTTTTCTTTTTATAAGAACTAAGTTCTTTATGTAGGATTAAACCCTAATTTCGGAGGAATTAAATTTCCAGAACACATGTTCTTTTTTTTCTTCTTTTTAATCAAGTTCTTTTCTGAATTTTTGATTCTCATGAACAAGATTTTCCTGATGAGAATTAAATTCTCAACTTGTGGGAGACTTATCTTGTGGATCTCTGATCCAGAGAAAGAACTAAGTTCTTTGAGAAGGGTAAAACCCTTCGATAGGTAAAAAGAGATATTTTGATCTCTGTATTTCCTTTATCTAAGGATTTGAGGAGGAAAGTATTCTTCTTTTATTGAGAATTGAATTCTCTATTGTTTTGAAAGCTTTTTGTATTTTTCAGAACCTTATAGGGGTTTCCTCTATATGAGACTTGAAGTCTCGGGTCCTTTACATAGTGGAGGCAAATTGTTAATTAGTTTTGAGAAAATATCTTATTGAGCGATTCCAATTGATTTAATTGGTCTCAAAATTGGTTTGGGAAATTTTATCTACTGTTGGATCTTTGATTCAAGTGTTTCTGTTTTACAGAATATGTTTTCTTTTGTTTTTAACAAGTTTGGGAAAATATTTTCTCATATACATAATTTTATTTTGTCAAGCGGTGATTTTTAATCACCATTGGATTTTTAATCTAAGGGTTCTCTGTTTTACAGAAAGCAATCTTTTTTGTTTGTAAAGATTGAGGACAAATATTCCTCAGAATAAAATTTAATTCTATTGTTTGATAATTTATCACCATTGGATTATTGATCCAACGGCTTTGTTTAACAGAGAATATCCTAACTTTTTGTCAGGGAAATATTCTCATGTAGAATTTAATTCTACCGATTTTGACTTGAGCGCCAGCGATCACGTGGGGAGCACATGGGCGCCACTTAAGAATTTAATTCTTATTCATGATAGGCACTCCTATGTTTTGCATATTGACGCCCACGTAAGGAGTACGCGCGAGCCATATAAGAATCTAATTCTTATATAATAAGCGCTCATGTGCTTTGCACATTGGTGTCCACATGAGGAGCACGTACGGCGCAACCATAGGATTTAATTTTACAAGATTGGCGCTGGCGCCCTCGTGGAAAACACATAAGGCGCTGCCTTATTAAAATTCAAGAGCTTAGCCCTTTTATTATGTTTAAATATTTGGGGAACAAATGCCCCCCACCGTTATTCTCACGTGACCCACGCGTGAGTGCAACGGTGTCACTTTTTCCACTGTTTGGTCTTCTAGGGATTTGAACCGTCCCTTCACATCCTATAAATAGGGCCTATGGCCCTTGAGATGATTGTCATTTCATCATCTTTTTTCTTCTTCCTTGAGAATTTAATTCTCTTCTCAGAGCTTAAATATCTGTCCATAGAACTTCTCAGAGTTGAACTCTGTTAAAAAAAATTGGTAAGGATTATGACCAAAATTTAACTCTTAAAGGAATCTCCTTTTTTGTTTAGGATTTTTAACCCATTAACAGAGCTTGGCTCTTTTCTTGAAATGATCTTTTAGAGATCTTTAAAAAACTTTTATTTGGGTAGATCGTGGGTCTTAAATGATCTTAGGGTTTTACACTATTATTGACTTCTGATCTTTAAGGATTCTCTGGAATTTAATTCCATTTTATTTCCCATGGGGATTTCTGGGATTTAGTCCCATTATCATAGGAATTTAATTCCAGTTTGTATTATAAAGCTTAGTTCTGAGAAATTTTAAAAAATTTTGGGAATTTTATTCCTCTTTCCTATTTTCTTTTTAGGGTTCTACCACTCTTCTTACAGATTTGGATCTGTTGCAGAACTCGTTTTTCGAGAACATTAGGAGTTTTGAACTCCACTGCTCTATGAGATTATTCATTTAATGAGAATCCTTTTGGATTCTCACAATGGGTGCATGTCTCATTATTGATGAGGCATCACCTTGATTTTGTGAGGCCTATTGTCCCTTTTTTTACTATAGTGATTTTAATATGCCATTATAGAGTACAGATTTGGGTGTACTGAAAATGCTAAGGCCCTTAGTTGTAGTCAATTACGTTATGCCAATAGCTAACTCTCTATGGGTTTTTCTTTTCATGTACTATGGCTTCCGATTCCTTTTTCCCTTACATTCGTTCGGAGTGCGCTTTTGCCGACGCGCCTACAAATCGTGAAGTTTTTGCTTTAGTTCGGGACCTCGATCTAGAGCAGAAATCTCGTCATTTATGGGGGTCGTGGTATAGCCATATTATCCGGGGTCGGCGCAGCTTCACTTGTACGGTGCCATCGGAACCGATCCCATCAATTCATTACGCTGACCCTCCGCAGTTCGCTTATGCAATGGAAGAGGTCAACTGGACCTCGGAAGGTCGTCTCCAACCTTCCACGGCGTCGATACTAGTCCATCCGCCGATGGCCTTAGATATTCTGGGGCCCGCATATGTCAAGGAGAAGCGCGTCCTTGGGGTCAGGTTTATACAATAGGAGTGACCACCCCGACATCCGGCTGGTTATCTACATTGGGCCCCTTACATTTTGTCGGCCAAGAAGTCGCTGCTGCTGAAGACCGGGTTATACCCAGCGATCTACGCTTCTCTCTTTTATTACCACACTCATCATATGTGGTGGGTTAAATCATTCCTGGAGCAGTGGAATATTTCGACCCACACATTTCTTTTATCGGATCGGGAGGTATCAATTTCGCTGGAAGAATTCATGGAAATATCCAGGTTACCCGTTATAAGAGAGCATTATGAGGAGATACTTCCTCCTGATGAGTATGTCTTCGCTACTGAATCGGTAATTATGGCGCTTACCCCGAAAAATGCCATTCAACACAAGTTTCCGAGTTTGATCAAAGTGTTGAATATATATGAGAGATTTTTCTTGGAGTCCAGGGGGCATAGAGTTAGCTTTACGGACTTTGTTGCCCGTTTCCTTCATCCAGAGGTTTTATCGAAGAAAGCTGCGAAATTTGCCAAGCTTGATGATCCGTTAGGATTTGGCTTGGACAAACTACCGATTGTGGAGGTGGATTTAAAGCAATTCTTTATTCTGGATACCCCCATCGTCCCTTTTGCAGAGATTGCCACTCCGGAAATTGATGAGGAGACGTTCTTTATGAGGTTCATTGGCTTGTGGCTGAGCTGGTTTGCGCTCCCAATGCACCATCGCTATATGAGACCGTCTGTCTTTTATCCGGCTCATCGCATTGTGGCAGGGACACGTATGGCTATTGGGGTTGCCGGACTGGCCCACTTATATCATGGCCAGCATCACCCGAGTATAGCGGCCGACATCGCCTAGCCGGGTTTGAAGCCCGTAAATCTCCCCTTGCACTACTTTACCTCCTGGATCGAGATGCATGTGCTAGGTGTGTTTGGCGTGCATAAAAGGCTTACATTTTATGAAGGGTACAACTTCCCTCGGGTCATGCAATTGGTCAATGCTTCTTCTCCAGACCAAACACGGCGAGAGGCTCGGCGATTGCTTCTTCGTTCGCGCATGGTTAGGGACAGCATGACCTTCATCGACAGGGTCCTGACCATTGGTAAGGAACCCTCCAAAGTAATCCAGCCGCTCTACGATATCTTCAAGGATGGAGTTTCTGCTTTGAGGGCCCCGGAGATTGTTCATCTGTATTCTATCAGGCCGAGTTTCCTTGTATTCAGACAAAATGCCTCGGTGTTGTTTATGAGATATAACCCGCATCGCTTTGCCCAGCAATCTGGTTACAACCAAGGCTTTCCCCTTGGAGCGTTTCTCATTGATCTGGTTGCTACAGAAGAGAGAATTCGCAACGTAGCGCATCATTTTATGCGGCTAAATACGGGGTCTCGTTTCCTTATCAGTGAGCCGAGTCATATCCCGAAGGCCTCGAATGCTTATATCTCCTGGTATCAGCATGCAACGGGTGCCGTCGTAAGGAGCAAAGGCGAATGCTTCTTGAACATAAGGATTCTGTCTCGGCTCGTAATCCTGCGGTTCCGTTGAAGCGACGGACGGTTGTCCGTCCTTCTTTGAGAGAGAGCACCGCGGTTGTAGTCCTGCGAGCCTTTCCGGCTAAGCCACGACCGGATGTAAGTGCTCCTGTGACTGTGATGGCTGCGGCATCCACTAAGTCGAGTATTGGCTCGGAGTCGGGACTCGCCATCCCAAGAAGCCCGTTAAGCGAAAACTTTTGTCGTCAGGTGTCGTTGCCCGCTCGCAGAAGAAGAATAAATCTTTATTCTCGGCTGATGTTGTATTTGGTCAGGAGCTTCATACTCTTTATAGCGAAGGCTTGTCCGAATACGGTACCAACAACGGTCTGTTCGAAGCCTCTATCGATGAGAATGCCGCCACTGCTCTTCAAGCCGCTATTAAGGCTTCTGAGAGATTAGCCTACGAGCAAGCAGCGCTTGCTTCACTTGCGGCGTTCGGTATATCTCATTTACATTCCTCTGTATTTTTTTTGAATTTATTATGCTTTATTAACGCTCTTTTTTTTAATAGGAATCTCCATTGAAGAGACTATTTTGGCGTCCCTCAAGACATTTGAGAAAGAGGAGAGGCTTCGCGCTTCTATGGGTCACGGTATGATTCGTTTTGCGACGCCTTTGAATATACATTTTAAAGTCATTTAATTCACACCCTGACTCCCTTCTTCTTTTTATTACAGGAACCACCACAACTTGTGTTGTTCCGAGTGCAATGCCATCCTTAGGTGGTGGTGTAGAGGAGCCTTCAAAGCTACCAGCTACAGTTGAGGTCACCCCAGATCCGCCACGGGAAGCGTTGCTAAAGCAGCCGATGAAGGACGTTGTAGCAGATCCGGAGGCCAAGCCTGATTTAGACAAAGACGTTCCTCTGTCGGAGGTTATGAGGAGATCTCTTCATATAGCTAAAGCCGAGAGGAAGCGTGTTGGGGTCAAAAATTACACCCCGGTTGACCAAGTCAAAGTCAAGGTCAACCCCAAGTAAACGGGACCAAACTCAGGTCAAATGGACCCATGCCCAAGTTGAGCCCCGCAACCAGCCTCCCCCATGCCAATATGAAAATTATGTAATAAATAATTTTGATATAATTTTTATGAATAAATGTAAGAAAAATGGGCATAAAGCCAAATTTTTAAAGCTCGTAGCTCATGTGCAAAATAAATGAGCACATGAGGTATGGGATGGGTAAAATATCATTTTAGAAAGCCCAAGGGGCTATGTGTAAATTTGTAAGCAAAACATGATAATGAAATGAAAAAGAAGAATTCATTCCCCTCAAAATCTAGGGTTTCTGTGCCTCCTTCTCCTTCCTCAAGGTTCCAAACCTTCTTCTCCTTTTTTGAATTGAATCAAGAGTTTAACTCTTTCTTTTCTAGAAAGAAATAGTTTTTTACCATAAAACCTTTAAAGGAAAGCTCAGATCTTCCATCAAATCCCTAAAAGGGGTGATTTTTAAGTCTCACCCCCTTTCTCCAAGATCCAGCCAATAGAGAGGAGGAAGAAGGAGACCCATCTTCAAAAATCTCACTTTGGGGAAGATCTAAGGCTTAGGAGAGGATCCGAGGCTCAAGGAAGAAGAAAGGGGTCCCTTTTCACTATCTTCGAAAATCTCTCAGGAGTTTAACTCCACTATATATATATATATATATATATATATATATATATATATATATATATATATATATATATTAATAAATCTTTCTTTTTAGGAGTTCAACTCCAAAAGTCAATTGGGAGTACAACTCCCAGTGCAAGGGCTAAGCCCCCTTATCCTTTTTCTAGGAGTTTAACTCCAAAAGTCAATTGGGAGTACAACTCCCAGTATAGGGGCTAAACTCCTTTTTCCCGCCGTCGTCTAGTACCTGCGCGCCGGGCACGTGAGGCGCCGGCTCCCATGTGTTCTTTGGACGCTATTCACCCTTTTTTTTATATATACACACTCCACAACACTTTCCCCATTAGAAAAAATTTCTAACGGGGTGCTGCCCCGCACCGCGCAAGGGGGCTGCTAGCCCTCTTGACCCCCAGCCCGCTATCCAAGTAGCGGGACCCCCGTAAACTCTGCGAAGCCCCCAATATACCCAAGACCCCTCAAAACACAATACATACGCATACTGCACATTGAGTTCGCATGACTAATTTGACCCGTCAATCGGAGGTTCCTTCACTCCAAACGCGAGGGCTAATTAACGACAGCTTAGTCCGCGGCTGCCGGAGACTCGGATCCCCACAATCAATAAACCCCCGTCTATCCTAGGCAGAGGGGATCTATAGTACGCCTGATAAGCGACACGTAATCCCATCACAATGGGGTGACGAAAAACACCCTACAGATTCTGGCACACCCGGTAGGACCTTTTCTCTCCTCCCATATTTCGGGTTAAACGTTCATGCAAACTCAATCAACATGTACATTGATTGCATGTACTAAAATTATGCTTGTTTGTGCAGGTTAACGGTTTTCAATTGCAATCTTCGGACGCAGCAAAAATGTCTTCAAGGACAAGCTCAGTTCTCGACACAGCTCCCATCTCCTACACGATGAAGATGGACGCCAGGACGATCCTCCCGGCCAGTCTCGGGCGACAGTGGGAGGAGCCACCACTACCATTTAGCTCTATTCTATTCATGCCAGCTAACGCTATCCCAGCTCCTTAAGCTCGAGTAACAGACAAACCGGCCTCGAAAGATAGGAGGCCAAATGTGGTGATCTCGAGGGCACCACTACCCAAACACAAGTCGGTGTTTGAATGACTTTCCTTGGCCCCAGGTGTAAGTCCACGTTGCGACCCCCGGTTCTTACGAGGAGGCGGAAACGGTATAAAAATCAAATTTTTAGCGCATGGGGCAACATGGACTAACAAAGTCAGGATCTTTTCCTAAACTAAAACTAGCAAACAAGCTAAAGAGAGTTAGCTACTCGGAAATATGGTTATACCTAAACTTGAACTCCTTCTTCTTCAAACTTTTGTAGAGGTTGATAGTGCTTTCCTCGTTGCCTTCTTCCGTCAAAGATGGATCTACCTGAAGGTTCAACCTTCGGGCTCTTTCTCGAACTTTGAGAGAACTAGAATCTTCGGCTTGCTAAACCTTTGATCCTAGAGTGAGTAGAGAGTGTCTAAGGGGTGTTTTTATCTCAAGGAGAGGGATTCTCAACTCATGAGAAGGATTCTCCTTGAACTAGAGGAGGAAGAAGAACAAGTGAGGAGAGAGAATGGTTATGATAGAAATCAGCTCTTTTTCTTTTGCAACCATAACATAAAGCAAAAAGAATTATCAAATTAATAATAATAATGAAAATGGAATAGTTGATGGAAGGTTTATGAATGACCATTATCATTTCAAACATTAAATGAATTTTGCTAGAATCAAAGAGTATCTTTCTTTTGTAATGATGATGGTCAAAACTTCAACCATGGTCAACAAGTCAACCATGGTCAACAAGTCAACAAAAACCAACCATGACACAATTTCATTTTATTAATATTATTAATTGATATATCATAATTCCATTAGGGTTTGGAAAAAGACGACTGTCAACTGTGCATACGCACCCGTTCCGAAACCCTAATGAAAAACCTCTTCCTCCGCCTCAATCAACTGTGCATACACACCCGCATTCTTGTTCCGAGGAACATGAATACCAAGAGATAAAATCAACCCCAAAACATATACCAGTATCTGACTCAAACCAGAGCCAGCCAGCAATATCCGTCCGGACTCCAAACGTGCACAAGTACGCGAATGAGAACGAACCCTGTCGCAAAACCATGCGACCTCTACTCTGTTTTGCCCAGAGGCGAATACCCTCTGTGTGGGACTCTAAAGACTCGACACTACGCTGGCAGTGGGTTTAACCACAGACCGCAAGCGGCACTAGCTGTGCGTAACGGTCCCCAGGTAGATGCCGATAAGAAGGCTGACGAGGTGAACCCCATCTGAACTCCTACTGAGTCTGAATGTGACAGTCTTCGTACAGTCCGGTCTGTTCGTCTAATACATCGCATGTCGGGCCTAGGGGGCGGTAAAACGTCAGTCCCCTAATAGCGGTACAAGTCGTGTTGGAGTGAAGCCCAAAACACCCTGAGATAAAACTGGAAGCCTACCAGTATATCTCGCTTGCCCTGGCCAGGGACTACTCGTGTAATGGCTCTCCTAGACACAGCGCGATGTCAACCCCCAATACCGGGAGAGACGAATCCTGTCTAACCGTCACTGCCTCCAAGTGCTTCGGGACTGCACCCAACCACTACCTGTTTGCACGACTCCTTTGAGCCGTGGTAGGGTAGTGATCAAAGTGCAGTGGGAACACACTCGAGGCGAAGTGCCAGTGTTAAGTCAGTGGACTAAGCTGTACTCATATCATCTGGGAACTGATAACTGACGATAGGTATAATACCAACCTGTCAGTTCCCGACGAGTCCTGTCCAGTGTACTCGTAACCTAACGAGCACCCGTATACTATCTCCAGTACAACGTACTGATGGCTGTGGAACAGACCATCTCCCACACTGGGATGAGAAGCGCATACGCTAGTCTACTCCGGAGTATCGATGCCCTGTCTCGATAGTCCTGCGACTAGGGACCTGTATAAGGATGTGCTTATAGATTACCCAGCCCCCACTAGTGTGACTGCCATCACAACGCTGGTAATCAAGCAAAGATCCTAAGGGCTCCACTAATGTGTATAGGTGATATACTAAAATAAACACAAGTACACATTGAAGTAGAAACAAACCAAGTAGCATACTACTATATTGAGCAAGATTGTTTATACAAGGTGAATATCCCAAGCTTCCATTAAGTAATATACAAACTAGTATGATACAGTAATGGCCTCTAGGGCATATACACTAACAATCTCTCACTTGCACTAAGGCCATGTACTGGCGTATCGAAGACCTATCATCTCGATCAGCCGCTCGAACTGAGTCTGGGGTAGGGCCTTGGTGAATGGATCTGCAGTGTTTTCTTCTGAAGCAACCCTCCGAACCTCGATCTCCTTGCGATCCACGATCTCCCTGATCAGGTGATACCGCCTCAAGATGTGCCTGGATCTCCGATGGGACCTGGGTTCCTTCGCTAAAGCTATAGCCCCGTTGTTGTCGCAATACAGAGGTATTGGGTCAACAATGGACGGAACCACCTGAAGTTCTTTCAAGAACTTCCTCATCCAGACAGCTTCTTTTGCGGCATCAGATGCAGCGATGTATTCCGCTTCCATCGTCGAGTCTGCAACGGTTTCCTGTTTGGAACTCTTCCAACACACCGCCCCTCCATTGAGGGTAAAGACAAAACCCGACATGGACTTGGAATCATCCTTGTCACTCTGGAAGCTGGAGTCAGCAAAGGCCTCGATCTGGAGGTCTTTTCCGCCATACACCAAGAACATCTCCTTAGTCCTCCTCAGGTACTTGAGAATGTTCTTTACTGCTATCCAGTGTTTCTCCCCAGGGTTTGACTGATACCGGCTTACTACACTCAGTGCATAAGCTACATCCGATCTGGTACACAACATCGCATACATTATAGAGCCTACCGCAGAAGCGTAGGGTATAATAGACATGCGATCCCTCTCCAAATCAGTCTTGGGAGACATCTCTTTAGAGAGGGTGATCCCGTGACAAGCCGGTAGGTTACCGCGCTTGGAATCTTCCATACTGAATCTCTTCAGTATAGTGTCGATGTACCTGGACTGTGAAAGTCCTAATATCCTCTTGGATCTATCACGATGGATCCGGATCCCCAGGATGTAAGAGGCATCACCCAGGTCTTTCATGGAGAACCTGTGTGACAAGAAACCCTTGACAGATTGTAGCATAGGAATGTCATTTCCTATTAAGAGAATGTCATCCATGTATAAAACGAGGAATACTACAGTTCTCGCTACAAATCTACTATAGATGCATGGTTCATCTGGATTTTTGATAAAGCCAAATTCCTTGACCGTCTCATCAAAACAGATGTTCCAACTCCGCGATGCCTGCTTTAGTCCATAGATGGACTTAAGCAACTTGCACACCTTTCCGCTGCTCCCACTCTGAATGAAACCCTCTGGCTGGTCCATATAGACACACTCCTCTAAATTTCCATTTAGAAAAGCGGTTTTTACGTCCATCTGCCAAATCTCATAATCGTGGAAGGCAGCAATGGCAAGAAGGATCCGAATGGATTTCAGCATAGCCACTGGAGAAAAGGTTTCGTCATAGTCCAAGCCAGGTCTTTGACGGAAACCCTTTGCTACAAGTCTAGCTTTATAGGTCTCAACCTGTCCATCTACACCAATCTTCCTTTTGAAGATCCACTTGCATCCTACGTGTTTTACCCCGTCTGGAGCAATGTCCAACGTCCATACTTTGTTGGTGTACATGGACTCCATTTCGGTCCGCATTGCATCCAGCCATTTTACCGAGTCAACGCTCTGAACGGCCTGCTGGAAGCTAGTAGGCTCATCATAGTCTATGATGCAATCCTCTCTATCCCCGTCTATGAGAAAACCGTAGTATCTCTCGGGCGGATGAGACTGCCTACTACTTCTGCGGAGCGGCATAGGAATGTCCTGTTCTTTTGAACCCTCTGGTTCCACTAAGCTTTCAGTAATAGCTCGTGGTTCTGGAATTTCTTCCAGTTCTACTGTGCTCCCACTTATCTGGTTTTCCAGAAACTCAGTTTCCAAGAAGTAGGCATGACGAGAAACAAGAACTTTTTGTTCCTCTTCACAGTAGAAGAAATATCCCTTGGAGTTCTTTGGATATCCCACGAACTTACATTGTACTGAGCGTGCCTCGAGCTTGTCCGCATGCTGCTTTTTAACAAAAGCTGGACATCCCCAAGCCTTAATGTGACTGAGATGGGGCCTCTTCCCACACCACATCTCATATAGTGTAGTAGGCACAGTCTTAGTAGGAACTCGGTTCAAAAGGTATGCAGCTGATTCTAGCGCATACCCCCAGAATGATCGCGGTAACTCAGTGTTACTCATCATGGACCGTACCATATCCAATAGGGTTCGGTTCCGTCTCTCCGATACACCGTTGTGTTGCGGAGTGTATGGAGGAGTAAGCTGAGAGAGAATTCCGTTCTCTTTTAAGTAATTCAGGAACTCGGCACTTAAGTATTCTCCACCTCGATCCGATCTTAGAATCTTGATACTTTTGCCGGTCTGTTTTTCTACTTCATTCTTATATTCCTGGAACTTTTCAAAAGCTTCGGACTTATGTTTCATTAAGAAGACATAACCGTATCTTGAAAAATCATCCGTAAAAGTAATGAAGTAAGAATAACCGCTTCGTGCATGTGTAGACATTGGACCGCACACGTCGCTGTGTACGAGTCCCAAGAGCTCGCTCGCTCTTACTCCGTGTCCAGTGAACGGAGTCTTTGTCATCTTTCCTTTGAGACAGGATTGACAAGTGGCATACGATTGATATTCGAACGGATCCAAATATCCTTCTGTATGTAACTTAGTCAACCTTCTCTCATTGATGTGACCCAGTCTACAATGCCATAAGAAAGTCTGATTGATATCTGGAGACTTTCTTTTGTGTGTACTCTGGACATTGAAAATCTGTGGTTGGTTTAATACGTATATACCATTGCTCAGTGTACCTGACCCAATCAGAACTTGATTAAGGTGAATGTTTACAACATTACTTACAAACGCAAATTCATAACCTTCTTTAGAAACCAAAGATACAGAAATGATATTACAAGTTGCGTTGGGTACAAAAAAGCAATTACGCAAAACCAAAACATGTCCATCTGACATTCCCAGGTGATAGTCCCCCACGGCTTTAGCATCCATGCTAGCTCCGTTCGCAACTCTGAGGGTCATGTCACCTGCCTTCAAAACCCTACGGTTTCTCAACGCCTGCAAAGAATTACAGATATGAGATCCTGATCCGGTATCCAATACCCAGGAAGTAGAGTTTATCGAAAGACAGTTTTCAATAACATACACACCTGAAGTTGAAGCTGCAACCTGCTTCAGTTCCTGTGTCCTGGCTTTCCAAGCCCTGCAATCTTTCTTCCAGTGTCCACTCTTATGACAATAGAAGCATTCTTCCTTTCCAACAAGCTTCCCCGCAATCTTTGTTGCCTTTTCCTTTCCCTTCGTACCCACTTTACTAACACCGCCTCTTGGTTTGGCGGGGGCTTTCTTCCTCTTTCCCTTGGCTTTCGCCTTGGACCTAGAGGAAGAAGATCCTCCTACAAACAAAGCGGGTGTTTCCTTACCTTTCTGTAGGGTGCCCTCTGCGCTCCTCAGCATGTTGAGGAGTTCTGAAAGTTCAACTTCCTTTTCTTGTAAGTTGAAGTTCAGTATAAACTGGGCGTAAGTGGATGGAAGGGACTGGAGAATTAAATCCGTATAGAGTTCACTTTCCAACGTGGTCCCAAGTTCCGCGAGCTCCTCAATGTAGCCAATCATCTTAAGCACGTGGTCCGCTACCGATGATCCGATGGCCAACTTTGCCGAAAATAACTTCTTCGACACTTCGTATCTTGCGATACGAGACTGCTCTCCATACAGTTCTTTTGTATGGAGAAATATGGACTTGAGGTCCATATTCTCATGCCTCCTCTGATGTTCGTTGTCCATAGAGGCAAGCACGAGGCACCTGGCCTTCGCGCAATCAATCTCCCAAGTCTTACGGATTTCCTTATCCGCGACGCTGGAGGTGGGACCTGGGACGGGGGGAGCTTTGGTGGTAAGAAGATACCCCAGCTTGTCGTAAGTGATTGCCATTTTGACATTCCTGAGCCAATCTTTGTAGTTTGGCCCTGTCAGTATGTTTTTATCTAGAAGTAACTTAAGTCCAGTCATTTCGATTTGGTCGCTGCAGGGGGAGAGAGAAGAAACACTTTAGCACGATGCTCTTGCAAGTTTAGAATGGTTTTTAATTTGTCTAAACAGGATGGCTCCCACTTTCTCTCGAATCCCTCCTCAAACCACAAAGGAAGAATTAGCCGGGATCAATCCCACCGCACAATACTTGCTTAACCGTTCAGCCAGGCCAGTGTCGGTACTTCGAGGGAGGTTTTCCAACGCTTTCGCGAAGTTCCTTAATTTAAGAACCTCTTTTCCCTGGAGGCGTAGCCCCGCTAACACCTTTCTAGGCACCTACTAGGTTTATAGCATTGATCGTTTAGTGAGAAATTTCCCGAGGAGTAGCATATACTCACAGTAGGATCGGGATCCAAATATCATCGCGTGACGAAACTGAAGGAATCCTACCAGAATCATCACACTCCAAATGGTATGCAAATCTAGCAAGTTTCAGTACTTATGAAACTCCCGATGTGGATTTCTGCTCCATGCTCTTATGACCTTGACTTTGGCCAACAAATCATAAGTCACATGTCAAGTTCTTCCCGTCGTTCTCCAGGTTAATTTGAATCCACCCGTACATACCCTTGACTTTGGCCAACAAGGCAGTACGACTGTTCCAAATCAACGCATCTATCTATGCTGCACATGAATATCCAATAGCTACCAATCACTATGCCTTGACTTTGGCCAACAAACACAGCTTGAATACTATTGACTATTCATGTGAAACGACGGAGGGCTACGAATGGTTTTGGTAAAACCGTGAACGTAGTGAACTTGATATAATCGATGGAACGAGATAGCTTTTAGAAGGAGTGGCTCAAGCTCCGCATTTAAAAGTTAGTTTTGAAAAGAACCGAGTGGGTTTTCGAAAGTGTTCCAACGACTTTAACTTGGTTTATTATCTTGCATTAGTTCTTTTAATGCGTGATATTCTTGCATTAGTTCTTTTAATGCGTCCCATCATATAATCCTACCATTGCAGAAAACAACCAAAATATGACGTACGCTTATGCCATTCGCATTCGCCACGGGGTCCCGTCATCACCCGTTAGGTTACTTAACTAACGACAGAACGGGGGCTGGGCTAGCGCGGCTGTAAAACATAAGCAACGCCTAAATATAAAGCAATGATAGACATTAAAGATCACAGATGAATACATTGGATATACTAGGAATCCGCAATCCGTTCGAGCCTGCAACGAAAAGCGGATTACACGGTCGCGGTGAATAGCCAAAACCCCACCCAAGACCCCTACGGGTGCGGCAAACTACCCGCCAAGTTCCCGGTAGTTTGTGCACCCCCCCATAGGTCTATCCTAGGAGCAAAAACAGTAAAAAGAATTATACAATGACGGCTACAACCCCGACCCGGTTGTGCGGCCATACAAATAATATTATTACATCAATTTACATATTACAAATGAATGAAAGAAAAACAAAAGCTCATCTCACATCCACCCCGGCTATTCACCCGCGACAGTCCAACACATTCATATACACATTCCAATATCAAACACAGATCACAGAGATGTATAACCCCGACTAATCGACTTATAGCGATTAGTCGACGTTCAATACATTACATACATCACAGATATAACCAATATAGCCAAAGTGTAGCGAAGTTCAAAAAAAAAATACGGATTTATAGTACCCCAAAAGTAAATTTCTTTTCTGGAAAATATGGGCACATATAACATATTTGAAAAATCCCAAAACCCTACCAGAAGAACACTGCACAAAACACGATCATATGAAGAGCCCAAACGGCGGCGGATCCGCGGCGACGAGAATAGCTGAGGCCGCGGATCCGCGGCGGTTTGAAGGATTCATGGGATCGTTTTTCGTGGGTGTTCTCACAAAACCCTGAGCCGATTTTAGGAGTAAAAAGTTTTACTTTTAGAGCACAAAAAATTTCAACAGAAACTTAGGGTTTTAGAATTTCCGGTTTTGCGATTTTTTCGTTTCGAACTTCCATACACTTCGCTACCAAGCTAGTTTAAGTTTAGTTAGGCTCTGATACCACTGTAAGTCCACGTTGCGACCCCCGGTTCTTACGGGGAGGCGGAAACGGTATAAAAATAAAATTTTTAGCGCATGGGGCAACATGGACTAACAAAGTCGGGATCTTTTCCTAAACTAAAACTAGCAAACAAGCTAAAGAGAGTTAGCTACTCGGAAAGATGGTTATACCTAAACTTGAACTCCTTCTTCTTCAAACTTTTGTAGAGGTTGATGGTGCTTTCCTCGTTGCCTTCTTCCGTCAAAGATGGATCCACCTGAGGGTTCAACCTTCGGGCTCTTTCTCGAACTTTGAGAGAACTAGAATCTTCGGCTTGCTAAACCTTTGATCCTAGAGTGAGTAGAGAGTGTCTAAGGGGTGTTTTTATCTCAAGGAGAGGGATTCTCAACTCATGAGAAGGATTCTCCTTGAACTAGAGGAGGAAGAAGAACAAGTGAGGAGAGAGAATGGTTATGATAGAAATCAGCTCTTTTTCTTTTGCAACCATAACATAAAGCAAAAAGAATTATCAAATTAATAATAATAATGAAAATGGAATAGTTGATGGAAGGTTTATGAATGACCATTATCATTTCAAATATTAAATGAATTTTGCTAGAATCAAAGAGCATCTTTCTTTTGTAATGATGATGGTCAAAACTTCAACCATGGTCAACAAGTCAACCATGGTCAACAAGTCAACAAAAACCAACCATGACACAATTTTATTTTATTAATATTATTAATTGATATATCATAATTCCATTAGGGTTTGGAAAAAGACGACTGTCAACTGTGCATACGCACCCGTTCCGAAACCCTAATGAAAAACCTCTTCCTCCGCCTCAATCAACTGTGCATACACACCCGCATTCTTGTTCCGAGGAACATGAATACCAAGAGATAAAATCAACCCCAAAACATATACCAGTATCTGACTCAAACCAGAGCCAGCCAGCAATATCCGTCCAGACTCCAAACGTGCACAAGTGCGCGAATGAGAACGAACCCTGTCGCAAAACCATGCGACCTCTACTCTGTTTTGCCCAAAGGCGAATACCCTCTGTGTGGGACTCTAAAGACTCGACACTACGCTGGCAGTGGGTTTAACCACAGACCGCAAGCGGCACTAGCTGTGCGTAACGGTCCCCAGGTAGATGCCGATAAGAAGGCTGACGAGATGAACCCCATCTGAACTCCTACTGAGTCTGAATGTGACAGTCTCCGTACAGTCCGGTCTGTTCGTCTAATACATCGCATGTCGGGCCTAGGGGGCGGTAAAACGTCAGTCCCCTAATAGCGGTACAATTCGTGTTGGAGTGAAGCCCAAAACACCCTGAGATAATACTGGAAGCCTACCAGTATATCTCGCTTGCCCTGGCCAGGGACTACTCGTGTAATGGCTCTCCTAGACACAGCGCGATGTCAACCCCCAATATCGGGAGAGACGAATCCTGTCTAACCGTCACTGCCTCCAAGTGCTTCGGGACTGCACCCAACCACTACCTTTTTGCACGACTCCTTTGAGCCGTGGTAGGATAGTGATCAAAGTGCAGTGGGAACACACTCGAGGCGAAGTGCCAGTGTCAAGTCAGCGGACTAAGCTGTACTCATGTCACCTGGGAACTGATAACTGACGATAGGTATAATACCAACCTGTCAGTTCCCGACGAGTCCTGTCCAGTGTACTCGTAACCTAACGAGCACCCGTATACTATCTCCAGTACAACGTACTGATGGCTGTGGGACAGACCATCTCCCACACTGGGATGAGAAGCGCATACGCTAGTCTACTCCGGAGTATCGATGCCCTGTCTCGATAGTCCTGCGACTAGGGACCTGTATAAGGATGTGCTTATAGATTACCCAGCCCCCACTAGTGTGACTGCCATCACAACGCTGGTAATCAAGCAAAGATCCTAAGGGCTCCACTAATGTGTATAGGTGATATACTAAAATAAACACAAGTACACATTGAAGTAGAAACAAACCAAGTAGCATACTACTATATTGAGCAAGATTGTTTATACAAGGTGAATATCCCAAGCTTCCATTAAGTAATATACAAACTAGTATGATACAGTAATGGCCTCTAGGGCATATACACTAACACCAGGTAAGGGCAAGGTCATCAAAACCAACAAAGTAACAAGGTATCTCGGGCAAGCTCCCGCGGTGCCCCTGACAACTACTCAATCGGGTATCTTCTCTAAGCTCAATGTCAATCGACTCACGATGGCTTCCTGGATGACGGATGCCTGTCAAGCCCTCAAAATTGAGAAGCTAAGACAGAAAAGGCTCAGATACAGAGCTAACAAAAGGGCTAGGGCCCCTGCTAAACTGAACTTCATGAGGTTCCAAGAACAGGGTTATCCCGTCAAAGATAAAGAGATGGCCGGATATGTGGTCCGCACTTTCTATATGGTGGGCACACGCAGCAAGAGCAAGGACGGGGCCACTACACCTCAAATCCAATCTGGTGTGAATGTGGCTGCCACTCCCCAAGACCAGCTTCCTCTGGAAGGTAATGAAAACCCTTCCAGTAAGGCTGATAAGCAGAGAGATTCCTCGGTTCATGAGGATTCGAGATCGGAAAGCGAAGAGGAGCCAATCTTCCGTCCCAAGACCGCAGAGCAAGAACTTCTCCAAGAGCTCCAGAAGCAGCTCAGAAACAAAGACAAGGAGATGGTCAAGCTCAACTCAAAGATTGATGACTGGACAAACGACGTCTTACATCTCACGGCCCAACTTGCCTCTCAGCCGCACAATCAAGCACAGGGATCTGCTCATGAACCGGGAAACGGTGTCCCGAGGCAGCCGACGCCTAGTCCCTCAAATCCAAAGGTGGGCGAGCCGTATGAAATTTGGACGCGTCCTATCTCGGGAAATTTCTTGACTACCGATGACAGCTACCCGCTAACACAAGATCAAATCATGGATTTTGTCGCCAACAAAGTCAAAAAATTGGTATCCTAAGCCGAAGCGCAAAAGATATCGGTAGTAGTGGGAGACCATATCCTGCTCGGTATGATCTGGTAAAGTTTCTTGGTGCCTATGTCATCCTCAAGTTCGGAAGATTCGATGGGACGGGAAATGCGAATCAGCACATCGCCCACTTTAAAGCCTCATGTGGGAATACCGGGGGCAATGATGAACTTCTCCTCCGCCAGTTTGTTAATAGCCTGACCAATGTCACTTTCGACTGGTATGCGAGCATACCGGATGGCTCCGTTACTACTTTCGTCCAAATGGAATCTCTGTTCCGACAAAGGTTCATGAGTGTCAGTGATAAGATCACCATTGCTGACCTCGTAAGGACCAAGCCAAAGAACAACGAAAGCAGCACTGATTTTATAACCCGATAGCGTAATCTCCGCGTCAAATATGAACCGTCAATAGAGCAGGACCAATCTGTCAGCCTCCTCGTCGGAAATCTCAACAATTGGATGGCTCTGTTTCTATACACCGCAGGTCTCAAAACATTCCAAGAGATGACCAGAAAAGTTCTGATGTTGGAGCGCTCAAAGCAAGAGTCCTCCTCTCATTCACAAAATAACAATAGGTCCTGGAGAAACCGAAAGGACAATATCGCAAAGGTGAAAATTCCTACGATGCTGAATCTTTTAACACTTCGCTAACCGAAATAAGCGAGAGATGAGCGGGCCTAATGCGAACCGGCCTCGGAAGCCAGTGTTCGGAGAGGGAAGAGAATCTCTACTGAAAGTGAAGCTGGATAAGGTCTATTCCTTCAGAAGAGACAAAGTCCGTAAAATATTCAAGGATGCCCTAAGAAATTGTCTACAATTGCCAGAATCAAAAAGACTTCAAGAAGCGAATATGACTAACGACCCTAAATATTGCCCCTATCACAGAGTGATAGGTCATGCCATTGAGGACTGCTTTTTCTTTAAAGATTGGGTTGAAAAGCAATACAAGCCAAGAGAGATAGAACTGTCTAAAGGCGTGTTAGCAAACAATCAAGCTGCGACTGCCAATTTCATACAAACGGAGACCGAAGTCCTTCGGGAACCTGATTCTCTCAGACATATGCCTTTTTCCTGAAAAGAGCGGACCAAGGCAATAAGCTAAGAGCCAAAGGAGAAATATTGCCAATGAAGAAGCGGTTGATGGGTACACAACCCATGCGGTCTACATGATGGAGTCCAGAGGAACAAGTTCTCATACTCCTTATAGCCATGACGATGACGTGGTTGTTGCCATCTAACACCGGCTTGGTCTAGATGACGGAAAGACCGCTTATGCAATTAAGCCAAAGGAGCCCATGGTTCGTGCAGAATTGAGCCCAGGCTCCAACAGATGACCACTACGTCGTTAAACTGGAAACAGTTGACCACCATGTCGTTAAACTGGGAACACATGACCCCTAAGTCGTTAAACTGGAAACAGTTGACCACCATGTCCTTAAACTGGGAACACACGACCCCTAAGTCGTTAAACTGGGAATGTAAAAAATATGTAAATAAAAAATGTGTAAATAAAAAAATGAAAAAAAAACCCCGAAATGATGGGGCAACTCATAATAAAAATCAGCGAGTAAAATAAAGATGAAAAATAAAGCCGAAATGATGGGCAAACCGCGAATAAATAGCCGAAATGATAGGGCAATCGTAATCTTCACGATAAGAAAAGCTTAAATGATAGAGCAATCGCGGTAAAAAATTAAAAAACCCTCCTAATTGCAAATGATGATTCGCTCCTGGTACCATATTCCTGTGCAGCGATGTAGACGCCAACCAAAATTCAAATCCCCAACGGCGAATGATGAGTCGCTCCTGGTACCATATTCCAGTGCAACGATGCAGATACAAACCAAGATCCAAATCCCAAATCCCCAAACGGCGAATGATCAGTCGCTCCTGGTACCATATTTCAGTGTAGTGATGCAGACGCCAACCAAAATTCTTCCAGCCCTACGGTTGGTCCCCGAACTGACTGCCGTATACAATCTACGGGCTCAAATAATTCTCATCACACCCATGCCCTTCCACAATCACCAGTCATGCAGCCAGTCTCCACCCTTGGAATTATGCTCCATTTGGGAAGACCCATGGATGTATCCTCATGATACATGATGAGAACAAACTTATGAGATCCTCTCGACTCGTAAGAAAACACCTTCGTGGGATTCTTACGACCCACAAAAGAAAAACACACTTAGGAGTCCCTACGACTCCTATGGAGAAAGTACACCTACGAGATCCTTTCGACTCGTAGGGAGAAAATGCTTTTATGGGACCCTTACGACCCATAAAATTGAAAAGCCTTAGGTGATAGGGATCTAAACCTATCTCCCATGCCAACACTCCCCAACTGGAAAAGGCAAATGATGAATTGCTCCTGGCAACTATGCTTCAGTGTTAGCAACGCTAATGCTGACCCCAACCCCAAAATTCCAAACTTTCGATCCAATAGACCCCTAAATCTTTAAACTGGGAATAGATGACCTTTAAGTCGTTAAATTGGGAATAGATGACCCCTAATTCGTTAAACTGGGAACGAGGGAAATCCCCTCATAGCAAATGATGATTCGCTCCTGGTACCACATTCCAGTGTAGCGATGCCGATACTAAACAAAAATCCAAATTCTAATTCCCACGCTATAATGCCTCGAATTCAAGGGTCCCGCTAAACAAGGCAGGAATCAGACAAATCAAACTAAAGTCCTATCCGGAAGTACTTCCAAGCTCGAAAGTCCCGCCGGACAGATTGGAACCTCCCCAAAACAAATCAGGCTAACCAATTCCGACAACGGCCTCTATATAAAAAACAATGACACTCCGTGCCGGGGACACATCAACCAGAGAGACTCTGTGCCGGTGAAACGTCAAACAGACACTTCGCCTTGGGGATAAGGCGACCAACGACACTCCGTGTCGAGGAAAGATTAAACAGACACTCCGCTTCGGGGATAAGTTGACCAGCGACACTCCGTGCCGGAAAAACGTCAAACAGACACTCCGCCTCAGGGATAAGTCGACCAGCGACACTCCGTGCCGGGAAACATCAACCACAGACACTCCGTGCTGGGGAAACGTCGACCACAGACACTCCATGCCGGGGAAACGTCGACCAGCGACACTCTGTTTTAGGGAAACGTCCAACACAGACACTCCGCTTTGGGGACACATCAACCAGCGACACTCCTTCTCAGAGACACGTCAAGCACCGACCATCCACATCGCTAAAAGGGCAGCACCGACCATCCACGTCGTAAAAATGGCAGCACCGACCGTCCAAGTCGCTAAAAGGGCATTACCGACCTTTCACGTCGCAAAAAGGGCAGCACCGACCGTCCAAGTCGCAAAAAGGACAGCACCGACCGTCCAAGTCGCAAAAATGGCAGCAATGACCGTCCAAGTTGCAAAAAGGGCATCATCGATTGTCTAAGTGGCAAAAATGGCAGCAACAACCGTCCAAGTCGCTAAAATGGCAACACCGACCGTCCAAGTCACACAAATGGCAGCAACGACCGTCCAAGTTGCTAAAATGGCAGCAACGACCGTCCAAGTCACAAAAATGGCAGCTACGACCGTCCAAGTCATAAAAAGGGCAGCACCGACCGTCCAAGTCGTAAAAGGACAGCACCGACCGTCCAAGTCGCTAAAATGGCAGCACCGACCGTCCAAGTCAATAAAAGGGCAGCACCGACCGTCCAAGTGCTAAAATGGCATCACTGACCATCAAGTCGTAAAAAGGGCAGCACCGACCATCCACTTCACTAAAATGGCAGCATTGACTGTCCAAATCGCTAAAATGGCAAAATCGACCATTCACGTCATCAAAAAGGAACCCAACCAAATCAAGTTCTATATAGAACAAGATCCATTAATTTTATACACACAACTCATATACACGGTGTGCATTTATTGATGGGGGCACTTTGTTGGGGTCAAAAATTACACCCCGGTTGACCAAGTCAAAGTCAAATTCAACCCCAAGTAAACGGGCCCAAACTCAGGTCAAGTGGGCTCATGCCCAAGTCGAGCCCCACGGCCAGCTTCCCCCATGCCAATATGAAAATTATGTAATAAATAATATTGATGTAATTTTTATGAATAAATGTAAGAAAAATGGGCATAAAGTCAAATTTTTGTAAAGCCCATGGCTCATATGCAAAAGAAATGAGTACATGAGGCATGAGATGGGAAAAATGCCATTTCGTAAAGCCTAAGGGCTATGTGTAAATTTGTAAGCCTATATAAGGCAACATGATAATAAAATGAAAAAGAAGAATTCATTCCTTTCAAAATCTAGGGTTTTTATGCCTTCTCCTTCCTCAAGGTTCTAAACTTTCTTGCTCTTTCTCGAATTGAATCAAGAGTTTAACTCTTTTTTTTTCTAAAAATAAATAGTTTTTTACCATAAAACCCTTGAAGGGGAGCTCGGATCTTCCATCAAATCCCCAAAAGGGGTGATTTTTAAGTCTCACCCCCTTTTATCCAAGATCCAGCCAATAGAGAGGAGGAAGAAGGAGACCCATCTCCAAAAATCCCACTTTAGGGAAGATCCGAGGTTTAGGAGAGGATCCAAGGCTCAAAGAAGAAGAAAGGGGTCCCCTTTCATCATCTTCGAAAATATCTTAGGAGTTTAATTCCAAACAAATATATATATATATATATATATATATATATATATATATATATAATAAATCTTTCTTTTTAGTAGTTCAACACTAAAGGTCAATTGGGAGTACAACTCCCAGTGCAGGGGCTAAGCTCCTTTATCCTTTTTTTAGGAGTTTAACTCCAAAAGTCAATTGGGAGTACAACTACCAGTATAGGAGCTAAGCCCCTTTTTTCCGCTGGCGTCCAGCGCCCGCGTGCCAAGCATGTGAGGCGCCGGCACCCAACACCCGCGTGTCGGGCATGTGAGGCTCCGGCGCCCACGCGTCCTTTAGATGTTATTCACCCTTTTTTTATATATATACACACTCCATAACATTTTCTTCGTTAGAAAAAATTTCTAATGGGGCGCTGCCTCGCACCCCGCAAGGGGGCTGCTAGCCTCCTTGACCCCCAGCCCGCTATCCGGGTAGCGGGGCCCCCATAAACTCTGTGAGGCACCCGATATACCCAAAACCCCTCATAACACAACACACGCACACTGCACATTGAGTTTGTATGACCAGTTTGACCCGTAAATCAGAGGTTCCTTCACTCCAAAGGAGAGGGGTAATTAACAGCAGCTTAGTCCGCGGCTGCCGGAAATTCGGATCCCCATAATCAATAAACCCCCACCTACCCTAAGCAGGAAGGGTCTGCAGTACGTCTGACAAGCGACGCGTATTCCCATCTCAATGGGGTGACGGAAAAAAACCTGTTCTCTTGTAAAAAAATAAATAATAAAAAAAAAGGGATGGGAAAAATTTCTCTAATGGAGCATCACGTGCCCACACGTGATGCGCCTTAGAGAAAGGATTATATTGCGCTTGACAATTAAGGCTGAAATTAAGCCTCACGAGCAAACACGTGAGCATCTATATACAAAGTATATAGGCGCCTTCCTAAAATAAATAATAGGCCAGAGAAGCTCATGTGTCAGCACGTGATGCTCTTTGTTGGGCTTAACTTCATAGGGGTCATGTGCCATACGTGACATTTCAGAACATCAGCTCACATGCCAACACGTGATGCTTTTTCTCTCAGGCTGTTGCATATAAGAAAACCAGTTAATTCTATGGGGGGGTCACGTGGTACATGTGAGGGTTTCTAATCACCTTCCAAGCTGATAGAATTAAATTCTAAATAAAAGGGATCAAAACCCTATTTGGAAAATATTTCCTTAGATCTTTCTAAATAAGAAAGATTACGCTCTGTAAAATAGAGCACCGTTGGATTAAAAATCACCAAGCTATAGAATAAGCTCTGTATGGGAAAATATTTCCTCAATCTTTCTAAACGAGAAAGATTACTTTCTGTAAAACAAAGCACCGTTGGATTAAAAAATTCAATGGTGATTAAAATTCACCAAGCTACAGAATAAGCTCTATGTAGGAAAATATTTTCCCAATCTTGTTAAAACAAGAAAAATATCTTCTGTAAAACGGAAGTCCTTGGATCAAAAATCCAATGGTGGATAAAATTCCCAAATCAATTAAGGATCTCTCAATGAGAGATTTCCTTAACTAAATCAACAAATTTACCTCTACTATATAAAGGACCCAAGACTTCAAATCTGAGAAGAGAGAGAAGAGACCCCCCATTAGATCAGAGAAACAAAAAAAAAAGAAGAAGAGCTCTCTTTTAGAAAAAGAAACCCTAGGTAAGAAGAAAGACATAGAGATCATTTTATCTCTTCTTCGTCATTTCAAGAGTTTAACTCTTCTAAAAAGAACTTAGTTCTTCCTCTGGTTGAGATCTGCAGAAGCAGATCTCCTCACAAGTTGAGAATTTAATTCTCATCGGGGAGATTCTTTCATGCAGACTCAAAACTTAGGGGAAAGAACTAAGTTTGAAGAATTTAATTCTTCCAAAAATATAGGAATTTAATTCCTCTGATAAAACTAGGGTTTAACCCTGCATAAGAATTTAATTCTTAGAAAACAAGGGACATGAAATTCTCAAAACAAAGATCAAGATCCCCATGCATATAAAAGAAACGATTAGCATTCAACGCTATCACAACAGATCACGTTTTCCTACGTGAGCACCTCTGAGGAATGAAAGGAACAACTGACATCGCTTCATGTGATCCCACGTGACCCCCTAATAGTTCTTAGCACTTTCAAAAGAAAAAGGGAAATAAATCAAAGACAATTCCCATTTTTGGGATGTGTCACGTGATCCCACATGACCCCCCAATAGTGCTCAGACTTATAAAAGGGAAAGGGGAATAAATCAAGGACAGTTCCCATTTTTGGGACGCGTCACATGATCCAACGTGACCCCCCAATAGTGCTCAACACTTATAAAAGGAAAGGGGAATAAACCAAAAAAAGTTCCCGTTTTGGGGCGCCTCATGTGCTCCCACGTGACCCCTAATAGTGCTTAGCACTTATAAAAGAAAAGGGAATAAACCCAAAGAATCAGTGCCCAATTCTCAGGCGCCCCACGTGCCTTATGTGACCGCTCCAAATTTCAGTGTTTAACACTGCTTTAGAGCCTCACGTGGGAGCACGTGAGCGCCAAGCAGATATCAGTGTTTAACACCAAGTGGAGTCAACCTTAGCCCAAATTAGCTAAGTCTTCTGAGGCCGAAAACCTTTTGACCATCAATCAACCAAACCCACCTATACTCAGGTTTCCCCAAATTGATCTTAGTTCCAAAGATGACTAATGATCTCTTGATAAATGGCATCTAAAATGATGTTCGTTCAACCATGATCTCTCCCTTCAATCTGGAGTTCAGTTCAAGGGTACATCTCTCCACACCTTTGATACATGTCGTTATAATTCTTCAACGTATTCAGAGAGATGGAGGGTCCAGACAACCAACAGCTCTTTGGTGCACTTCCAAACCCATGTGCACATTCCTATGGAGCGCAATGCCCTTAAACTAGCTATGGACTGCAACGTCCTAAAACTAAACCCTCACCCCAAAAAACAATGGTGATCTATGGACCATAACGTCCTTAAACTAAAGCAATAGAGCCCAAATGCTCTTTTGTTTGGTCTGAATGATCCTAAAATCATGCTAAGTAGATCTTAGTCTAAAATTAGTCTAACATATCCTCAACAAACATTTAAATTTATCTTAATCTCAAACGAGGTTAACGATCCTTAAATCAAACTAAACCAAAATCTAAGAATATACGGATTTGGACTAATCCACGCCCTACGAGCAACAACACAAATTAGTCTCCGTATACAATCTACGGGCAACCAAAAATTAAACAAACACACACGACACTAAGTGAACATCTGGAGCAGGAGAAAATGGTTATCGCTACGCGGTAACATAATTAACTGCAGGGGGTTGCGCCTGCAGGGAAGAGCGTCCCCATAATCAAAACCCCCTCTCCAATGAGAGGGAATATGACGAAGTCGCTACAACGGCCGCATCCGTCCAAACATCCATACACGGTGCCATAAATTAACTTGGCATCTACAGAGAGGTGGACAGATAAAATAGCATCTGCCCACAAATTCAGGCAAGACGTTCGTCTTTCCCGGCTTTCGGCGGTAAACAGATTCTGGCACGCCCGGTGGGAACTTTTCCTCTTTCCACTCCACACTTTGTGTGTCGTGTTCGTGAACAAATCGCGGTTTAATATGGTTGCCCCTGGATTCTAGGTATTAGGATTTGGCGTCTTGCTCCTGTGCAGAAGATAACATCAATGGCTTCCAACCGCGCCAACTGCAACGACAACTCCCACTCTGTCCCTGCCGGAGGAGTGACTTATGGGCCCCAAGCGGCATCCATCTTTGCAATGCCAGTGGAGCAGGAGACTCAAGCCACCACCGGATTGTTCTTCGGAACCATGTTCTCGCCAATGAGCTTCAATGCTTCAATACCATCACAAGAGGCTCCAAAAAAGTCGGTATTCGATCGAATTGCAACTACCACGGCCCCTCTCAACGGGTCGTCCAGGTCTTCTACCTGATTCTTTAACGGACTGGGCCAAAGCTCCAGTGGGCCCGCAAAGAGGCCCGCAATACCTGAAGGGGTTATCTCGAAGTGGATAGCCATTCCTGTTCCGACAGACGAAGTCGTCAAAGGGGCTTCTCCTACTAAGGGATCGGTCTTCGCAAGACTGGCCATTCCAACTCTTTCTACAGGCGAGGTCATTAAAAATGCCTCCCCTGCCAGAAAGTCTGCCTTTGACAGATTGATCGTTCCCTCTTAGCGGACGTCAGTCTTCGACAGGCTGACAACGACAGCAGCCTCTCATCAAAGCAAGGGGCATAACAAGGTCGCTTCCACGACAGAGGTGGTCCCGTTTGTACGATGTGCTCGACGTCTCTACTGGCGCCGAGTGAGGAAAGCTAGGGGCAGTTCCCCCTCTGGACTTACCCCATCAGTTCCAACGGTGGAACTTGACGCTGCTGTTCCAACCGGGAACAACTTCGAGTTCCTCACGAGGGTGTGCAGGAACTCTCCAACCGCCATACTGAAGAAGTCTCCTCCGCCTGTTGAAAACATAACACAGGTGAAGCCGGAACAGCCTCCTCAGCGGTTGTCCTCCAAGATCCACAGAGTCTGGCGGAAAGTTCAAGACTCTGTAATTGACAAAGAATACTCTCGCCGACTGAAGGAGACGAAGGCCCGGCAAGATGAGGACCATCCCCCCGTCGTACTATAGAATGTATCATCTACGTGGGTGCTCGCTGCAATGGCTCCCTCAACTTTGTCCTCCCACAAAAAGAGAAGGCCAGAGAATCAACCACCACCGGCGAAAAATTCTGAGCGTGATGAACCCAAATGCCCCAAGTCTGGGAGCATGGTAGTGCACACGGTGTACATGGCTTCCAGCAAAGAGGAAAGATGTACTTCCGCGGGTCATCGACCACATACACGGTCTGTGACAAAAGATTATGAGCAACAACAAAAGCTCCAGGAGATGATGATAAAGATGGGCGCACTTACGGGGCAGAAAGAAAGCCCGGAAGTATCATCCGAATAGCGCCAAGGCAGGAGACCGACACCGAATTCCTACAGAGGGTGATTGAAAAGAAAGAAAAAGAGGCCGCAGAACAAGTGGCTAATATAAAAAAAATGGCGCTTCTGTTCCAAGACATGGTTGGGAGGATGATCCAGCCGAAACCTCCAGCCGAAGACCCTCCAATAATCATCGAAGACGACAGAGGGGAAACATCAAACCCTCCTTCGGCTTTATCAGCAGCCAGGGAGGAGACGATCTCCAAAGCTTCCCTTGATGACTACATAGCTCAACAAATACGAGCTCATCAAGTAAGTGAAGCGGCTGGTCAAGTTTTCAGATCTGGGCGACCTTATCCAGGACGGTATGATCAAATTAAGTACCCACCGGGATATACGATTCCTAAGTTCCACAAGTATAAAGGGACGGGAAATCCGCACCAGCACGTTGCTCAATTCAGGCCTTTGTGCGGTAATACGGGGGAGATGACAAACTGCTGCTTTGCCAGTTCGTCGGCAGCTTGGCGGAGACAGCATTTGAATGGTACTCTGAGCTCCCAAATGATTCTATCAAAACATTCACGGAGATGGAATTATTATTCACACAGCGGTTCGCGAGCGCTAGCGAGCGTACCCCGATCACGGCGTTAATCAATGCCAGAGTGAAGCCAGGAGAGACCTGGGTCAATACGTAATTCGATGGCGTAATCTAAGGTCAAAATGCGACAACGCATAGAAGAAGCGCCTGCCGTGGGAATGTTCGTGGGAACCCTTGATCCCCAGGAAACTATATCCCAGTTTATGATGTTCTTCAAACCGGCCACCTTCCAGGCCTTGATTAACAAGCTGGCCCAAATGGACCAGATGGGTCATAAGACGTCCTCTTTAAAGACAGAACTTCGGAATGAAAAGGGCAAAGAGAAAGCGACCTTCGTCGCCAACGCTCAACAAAAACCGAGTGACCCGAAACTGGTAGATCGCAAAACAAAAAACCAAGATCCTTCGAAGAAAAGTTGAGACGCCCTTACTCTTTCCCCCAGGATAAAACGAGGAGACTATTCGAACTGGTTGTGTGCAACAGGCTCATCACTCTGCCGGATCTGAGACGCCCACTGCAACCGGGTGATATCAACAATCCCAATTACTTCCCCTACTACCGAATAGCGGGCCACCCAATCGAAGACTGCTACATCTTCAAAAAACTGGGTTGAAAACCAATACCAACAAGGCAAGTTCGCTGTAACACCCTAGTTCATTTATACCAGTTCTATTTTGGGGTATTTCTTTATTTATGGTTATTTCTTGATTTATTGTGTTTTTGGTGTGAATAGTGTAATTGACATCTGTATTTGCATTCGACCCGACCCGCTTGCTGGAAACCCGTCTCGATTCTTGTTTATGATTTTTCCCGGCTTGTTATGAGAATCCGTGCACTTTCATATTGTTTATACTGCATACTTGCATTATATCTGGCATCTGCATTTTTTAATAAAATAAATAAAGTCAAATAAAATATTTTAAAAATATCTAGCATGGCCTGCATCATACCCCTGACCCTGTGGTAGCATCCGCACCTCGTGTTCTCATCCCGTTCAGTGAAACGGACCTGGTTGGATCTCTACGTGGACGCTACGTGCATCCGTTCTTGGGGGTATGCATTTTCGTTACGCGGATATCATATTTTGGTTTTGGTTGACACGCATGTTATCCGTATTTTCAAACCGTAATTTTAGACCCAACCCGGGCATATTTTGGAAAAGTTTTGTATTAGCCAAAAACCAAAAATATATATTATAAAATATTTTCATAACTTTAAATCTAAACTTCTGTTATATTCTAAATATATTTTTCAATCTCAACAAATCTCTGTCTCTCGCTTTCTCTCTCTCCTCTCTCTCTCTCTCTCTCTCTCTCTATATATATATATATATATATATATATATATATATATATATATATATATATTATATTTATATTTTTTTGAACCCATACCGCTCCACGTTCTCTCTCTCTCACCATCTTCTTCTTCTTCTTTTCTTTTTCGCGTACCTCGAACCCGCGCCCGCGCCCACTCCCGTCGCTCGCACTCGCCATCGTCTCCACCACCTCCGACCCCTCGCCTTAATACCCTCATCATCTTCACCCACATCCTCACCTCTCATTTCCCGAGCGCGCCACCCCTGCACCCACTACAACCCATACCTGAACCTCCACCCCGTCGCCTCACGCCGGAGCTCGCCTCCATCATCTCGTCACCATCTCCCCTTCTCAACCTCCACCTTCTCCTCCTCCATCCCAGATGCCAAACTGTAAACCTCACGAACCCAAGAACCCACACCTCGTCGCTGCACCTGTCGTCGTAGTTCCTCGCCGCCGATCACCCAGTCGGCCTCACCCTATCACCATCACCTCTATCTTATCCTTCTTCTCTCCTCCTCGACCACCTCACCTCTCTCTTCTCCCTCTCTTTCCCGACCACTGTAACCAACCCGAGCCCCTGCACAAGCTTCGTCGCGTCCACCTCCGGCGACCGCCCTCTTCACCTCCACCTTCGTCGTCTTCCTCTCTCCTCACCTCTCCCCTAATCCCCAGATCCCGAGACCAGAACCCTGCACACAAGAACCCTACATATAACCCCGACTTGAGTTCAATAACCCACAGCCCTTCTTGCCGTGAAACCTCGCCGGAAACCTATGACTCATCGTCGACGACTCTCTTGACACCTCCTCCGACCCCAGAGCTTGAACCCAGAGAGTGCACCCCTTCTCTTCCTTCTTCTTCTTCTTATTCTCTTTCTAGTTTCTTGGTTTTTTCGGTGATCGCCGGAGTCGTGCCGTTGCCGACGATCCGGGCGACCCAGTGGGCATCCCCAGCCAGCGTGGTCACCTTCTTCCTTTGCCTGGTTCAGTTCTGTATGTCCGTGTGTGTATCGTGACATTTACCGACGTCGGACGCGCCGTACGCACCCCGTATTGAGATCCGATTAGGCAAGTTTACCTTGCTACATGCTATGATACATATTTTGCATCCAAATGAATAAAAATATCACATGTTGAATGCATCATACATCCATATTATAGTTTTACTGTTTTCGGATATCCGTACGTATCCATATTATTAATTACATATCTGGTTGCATGCAAGTAGCTTGATAAAGGCTATATTATTATACTCGCATCTATATTAATAAGAATATTGCATGTTTATGGTATTGTGCATCCATGTTACAGTTTTACCGTTTTCCGATATCCGTTCGCATCCGTATCATTTATTATATATCTAGTTGCATGCCAGATCACATTATTTCATGTTACTGTTATATTAACATCCCATGCTTGATAATGTGCATCATGTATAGTCATAGAGTTGTAGATGTAATCTCTGATAGATATTTGTGCATCCGTGTTTTACTATCCATCCGTACTTTTATCGTGCATCCATACTTGCTACAGTTTTATTATGAGCATCCGTTTGATATCTGTGCACTACCTGTCATGACCTAATACACCACTACTTGACAGGTTACCTGATCCTGTTTCTAATGCCGACAATCCTGACATGTTGTCCTGACGGACGTATCATGTTGTCTATATAGACAAACCTGTACCTGCTTGATCCAGTGTTGGTATTAGCTCCAGATTTATCAATACCTGACTTGAACACATAACTTGGGGATAAGGGGAAATCAATGATGAAACCTGACTTGTAACTCAACAGTTCGACGCTTATACTGATCAGTTTTGGGGGCTAGTCCAGTCCCGGGATGATATTGCTGACATCATTCGCCTGTACATGTTTCCTGTTTGTGCTTAGCGGCACGTCTCGGATTCAGCCCCGAGAATCTGGACCGTGGTCTCGGGTATGCACAGGATACTATTGAGTTACATCGACGATTCATTAAATTGATTTCAACTACTTGAGAGTAATTAACCTAGTAGTTTAGTTCAGATTACTCACCGCACGTCACATGTGCTTATACACTTCACTGTTCCATATTCGTGTTATTGTTATACTCTTATTACTATTCATACTCATGCCTGCATATCTTGTTACCTCCTGATTATATTTTATTGTTGATATTATGACGCATTGACGTCTGTGTTTTACATGGCCCAGATCCTCTATCTCTGTCACAGGCCGATCAGGAGTATTTCAGCCGACAGGCCGAGCAGTGAGGATCATGTTAGTATTTAGTTAGTTTAGTTTTATTTCCGTACTTTCATTTCCTGATGTGAGCCCGTATTTGGGACGTATTTTCCAGATTGTTTTGTTTATTGGATTTATTGCTTCCGAATTTTATTTCTTGACTCGTTTATTCTGGCATATGGACATGTACTAGATAGTTTATTTTATTTTTACTGTTCTTGATATCTTATAGACAGCCGTAATATGACTGTGGAGGGATGTTTCCTAGCCACAGGTAGCATGATTGGTTCTGTCACGTGCCGATCTTAGCGCACTCTGGAAAGCGGAGCGTGACAGGGTTTGTTTGGTATCAGAGCCATATGATTTAGGTTAATCGGGTTTAGTTCTTTTGTAGTTGGGTATTGAACCCAATACGTTAACCAGAAAACCCGTATTTAGGAACTTGTCCTGCCACATTTTTCTCGTGATTCTTGAATCTTATCTTTCTCTTGACCCTTTATCTTGACGGGATGGAATAATTTTGCATCTCGGCTTGAAATCCTTTTGTTCCTTATTATTTATCCTTTCCTATTCATTTGATTCTGATACTAGAATTTGGGCGACTTGAACGGAGTTATGTGATTGTAACTATGAACTGCAGCATGGTTACAATGCGCTACTCTATTTAAGTAATTTGGAGTACTAGTCTTGATTCACTTCCTTGTTTCATGGTCATTATATTTCCTTGCATCTTTTGCTTTCCAGTTCATGTTTTATCCTCAGCTTGAATCCTGTTTATCGTGCTTATCTTCTTCAGTATCTTGGCTTCAGATGAAGTCGTTTCAGGTATCCTACTTGTTCATGATTTTCCCGCATTGGCATTATTCGATTCTGGTGCAGCCCATTATTTTATGTCGTTCAAGTTTATTACTGCACACTTGATTGCTTGCACGGCCCTGTCTTGTTGTTGGGACATACACACTGGGAACGGGAAGATCATATCTAGTAGTGAGTGTAAGGATTGTTCAGTTGTTATTTGCGGACGTGAGTTATTCGCGGATTTCTTGGTGATCGATACTGGCAGTTATGATGTTGTCTTGGGAATGGATTTTCTCGGCACTTTCCACGCCTACATTGATTGTAGAGCAAAGAAAGTGATTTTCCAGATTCCCGTACATCCGAAGTTTGTTTTTGCTGGAGGCAACAGTTCTATCGGGCCAGTCGAGTTTAGGGCTAGGCCGACAGGCACCGTTCTTTCGTCGATGGAAGTTGATAAGGAGGAAGCACCGGCAGTAGTTCGAGAGTTTATGGACGTGTTCGAGGATATCTCGAGTTTACCACCAAAACGAGATGTGGAGTTCGCGATCGATCTTGTTCCTGGTGCAGCGCCAATCTCAAAGGCGTACTATCCGATGGCACCAGTGGAGTTGGAAGAAGTCAAGAAACAGGTTACTGAATTGTTAGAGAAGGATTGGATTCGCAGCAGTAATTCACCTTAGGGAGCTCCAGTTCTTCTAGTAAAGAAGAAAGATGGAACAAGGAGGATGTGCATCAATTATCGAGAATTGAACCGGGTGACTATTAAGAACAAGTACTTGATCACTCGCATTAGTGAATCATTCGAGCAACTCAGTGGCGCGAGAGTATTCTCGAAGTTGGATTTGTGATCCGGATATCATCAAGTTCGAGTTAAATCAGAGGATATCTACAAGACTGCGTTCCGAACTCTATATGGACATTACGAGTATTTAGTGATGCCATTCGGAGTCCCGAATGCACCGGCGATATTTATGGACTTGGTGAACCGAATCTTTTCACCGTTCTTGGACCAGTTTATAGTGGTGTTCATCGATGATATTCTGGTCTACTCGAGGAGCCTAGAAGAGCATGCAGAACACTTGAAAACCGTACTGCAGACATTGAGGCATGAAATATTATATTCAAAGATGAGCAAGTGCGAGTTTTGGCTTGAAGAAGTGAAGTTTTTGGGACATGTCATATCCGGAGATGGAATCGCCGTTGATCCCGAAAAGATTGCAGCAGTTCAAGATTGGCCGATTCCGAAGAACGTAGCGGAGATCAGAAGTTTTCTTAGACTTGCCGGATATTACAGAAGGTTCGTGGAGAATTTTTCTCGCTTAGGTGAGCCTTTGACCAAGCTTACACGGAAGGAGGTACCGTTCGTATGGATGGATGGTTGTGCGTCAGCTTTTGAGGCATTGAAGCAGAGATGGATAACCGCTTCTATTTTGACCGTACCAGACGGTTCCGGAGGATTGGTGATTCATAGTGACGCATCTGGGAAAGGTTTGGGATGTGTATTGATGCAGCATGGGAAAGTCATAGCCTACGCATCGAGACAGTTGAAGACCCATGAGAAGAATTACCCAACTCATGATTTGGAGCTTGCAGCAGTGATTTTCGCTTTGATGGTTTGGAGACACTATTTATTGGGCGAAAGGGTCGAAATATTCACCAATCACAAAAGCCTAAAGTACGTGTTCACACAGAAAGGGCTCAACATGAGACAGCGCAGATGGTTGGAGCTGATGGCTGACTATGATCTTGATCTTAAGTACCATCCGGGGAAAGTTAATGTAGTGCCGGATGCGCTTAGTCGGTTGCTAGGAATTCGGATGTTGACTGCACTGAAAGAGCTTATCGAAGATTTTCTGAGATTCGAGTTGGAGATCGTGCTACAAGCAATCTTCGGGACAGTTGATGCAGCTGCAAGTAAAGTCATCATTGATCGATAATATTAAGGCAGCGCAGTCGCACGATCCAAGATTGCAGAAGTTTCGAGAACAGGTAGAAGCAAGAATTTGAACAGACTTGTTGATTCATGAAGATGGTTCGTTGCGTTATGGTAGCCGTTTGTGTGTGCCGAAAGGAGACATTCGCGAAGAAGTTATGAAGGAGGCACACAGTTCCACATATTCCGTACATCCAGGAGGCACGAAGATGTACCGTGATCTAAGACAGCATTTCTGGTGGGAAGGCATGAAAAGGGATATGCCCTCTTTGTAGCGAAGTGCGTGGTGTGTCAGCAAGTTAATGCTGAACATCAAAGGGTAGCTGGTTTATTGCAACCACTTCCAATTCCTCAGTGGAAGTGTGAACATATAACCATGGATTTCGTGACAGCTTTGCCGCGGAGTGCAAAGGGCAACAACGCAGTTTGGGTGATTGTTGATCGATTGACCAAGGCATCTCATTTCATTCCGTTTCGTGTTGGTCAGTCGACGGAAGCGTTAGCAGAACGGTACATGCAGGAGATTGTGAGATTGCATGGAGTACCTGTGAGCATCGTCTCCGGCCGTGATACCCGATTCTTGTCGCACTTCTGGAGGAGCTTAAAGCAAAGTTTGGGGACACGATTGAAGTTTAGCACCGCTTATCATTCTCAGATAGATGTCCAGTCGGAGAGAACGATCCAAACTCTTGAAGACATGTTGAGAGCTTGCATGTTAGATTTCAAGAGTTCATGGGAGGATCATCTACACTTGGTGGAGTTTTCTTATAATAACAGCTTTCAGGCGACTATTCAGATGGCTCCATTCAAAGTATTGTATGGTCTCAAGTGTCGCTCACCCATTTGTTGGGACGATGTTCGAGGACGAAGATTGTTGGGATCAGATTTAATCGTGCAAACAGTAGAGAAGTTTAATACTATCCAGAATCATATGAAGGCAGCATATGATCGGCAGAAGAGTTGGGCCAATACATCGAGAATACCTCTAGAATTTGCTGTTGGTGATCTTGTATTCTTGAAGATATCACCAACTAGAGGAGTGATTCATTTTGGGAGTCGAGGCAAGCTTAGTCCTCAATTCGTGGGGCCTTTCGAGATTATTGAGCGTGTTGGAGAAGTGGCTTACCGATTGGCTTTACCACTATCTTTGGGGAGTGTTCATGACGTGTTTCATGTATCTCAACTCCATAAATATGTTCGATATGAGACTCACGTGTTAGATCATTCAAAGCTGACAGTAAGGGAGGACTTGATTTATGAAGAACGACCGATGTCGATTGTTGATCGAAGAGAAAAGGTTCTCAAGAACAAGGTTATCCTTCTCGTACTTGTTTCATGAGGGAATAGCTCGCATGGAGAATAGACTTGGAAACGAGAAGACGAGATTCGACAGAAGTTTCCACACCTCTTTTCCTAGATTCATGTTTGCTTGTCTTTTCTTGTTCCGGAAATTTCGAGGACGAAATTCTTTTGTAGTTGGATATAATGTAACACCCTAGTTCATTTATACCAGTTCTATTTTGGGGTATTTATTTATTTATGGTTATTTCTTGATTTATTGTGTTTTGGGTGCGAATAGTGTAATTGGCATCTGTATTTGAATCCGACTCGACCCGCTTGCTGGAAACCCGTCCCAATTCCTGTTTATGATATTTCCCGGCTTGTTATGAGAATCCGTGCACTTTCATATTGTTTATACTGCATACTTACATTATATCTGGCATCTGCATTTTTTTAATAAAATAAATAAAGTCAAATAAAATATTTTAAAAATATCTAGCATGGCCTGCATCATACCCCTAACCTGTAGTAGCATCCGCACCTCGTGTTCTCGTCCCGTTCAGTGAAACGGACCTGGTTGATTCGCTACGTACACGCTACGTGCATCCGTTCTTGGGGGTATGCATTTTAGTAACCCGGATATCGTATTTTGGTTTTGGTTGACATGCATATTATCCATATTTTCAAACCGTAATTTTAGATCCAACCTGGACATATTTTGGAGAAGTTTTGTATTAGCCAAAAACCCAAAATATATATTATAAAATATTTTCATAACCTTAAATCTAAACTTCTGTTATATTCTAAATATATTTTTCAATCTCAACAAATCTCTGCCTTTCGCTTTCTCTCTTTCCTCCATATATATATATATATAGTATATTTATAATTTTTTTGAACCCATACTGCTCCACGTTCTCTCTCTTTCATCATCAACTTCTTCTTCTTTTCTTTTTCGCGCGCCTCGAACCCACGCCCGTGCCTGCGCCCGTCGCTCGTGCTCGCCGTCGTCTCCACCACCTCCGACCTCTCTCCTTAATACCCTAATCATCTTCACCCTCGTCCTCACCTCTCCTTTCCCGAGCTCGCGACCCCTGCACCCACTGCAACCCATACCCGAACCTCCACCCCATCGCCTCACACCAGAGCTCGCCTCCATCATCTCGTCACCATCTCCCCTTCTTGACCTCCACCTTCTCCTCCTCCATCCCCGACGCCAAACTGTAAACCTCACGAACCCAAGAACCCATGCCTCGTCGCTGCACCTGTCGTCGCAGTACCTCGCCGTCGATCACCCTGTCGGCCTCACCCTATCACCACCACCTCTATCTTATCCTTCTCCTCTCCTCCTCGACCACCTCACCTCTCTCTTCTCACTCTCTTTCCCTACCGCTGGAACCAACCCGAGCCCCTGCACAAGCCTCGTCGCGTCCATCGCCGGCGACTGCCCTCTTCACCTCCACCTTCGTCGTCTTCCTCTCTCCTCACCTCTCTCCTAATCCCCAGATCCCGAGACCAGAACCCTGCACACAAGAACCCTACATATAACCCCGACTCTACTTCAATAACCCACAGCCCTTCTTGCCGTGAAACCTCGCCGGAAACCCATGACTCATCGTCGACGCCTCCTCCGACCCTAGAGCTTGAACCCAGAGAGTGCACCCCTTCTCTTCCTTCTTCTTCTTCTTCTTCTTCTTCTCCTCTTTCTAGTTTCTTGGTTTTTCCGGTGATCGCCGGAGCCGTGCCGTTGCCGACGATCCGGGCAACCCAGTGGGCATCGCCAGCCAGCGTGGTCATCTTCTTGCTTTGCCTGGTTCAGTTCTGTACGTCCGTGTGTGTATCGCGACATTTACCGACGTCGGACGCACCGTACGCACCCCGTATTGAGATCCGATTAGGCAAGTTTCCCTTGCTACATGCTAGGATACATATTTTGCATCCAAATGAATAAAAATATCACATGTTGAATGCATTGTACATCCATATTATTGTTTTACTGTTTTCGGATATCCGTACGTATCCATATCATTAATTACATATCTGGTTGCACGCAAGTAGCTTGATACAGGATATATTATTATACTCGCATCTATATTAATAAGAATATTGCATGTTTATGGTATTGTGCATCCATATTACAGTTTTACCGTTTTCCGATATCCGTTCGCATCCGTATCATTTATTATATATCTAGTTGCATGCCAGATCACATTATTTCATGTTACTGTTATATTAACACCCCATGCTTGATAATGTGCATCATGTATAGTCATGGAGTTGTAGATGTAATCCCTGATAGATATTTGTGCATCCGTGTTTTACTGTGCATCCGTACTTTTATCGTGCATCCGTACTTGCTACAATTTTATTATGAGCATCCGTTTGATACCTGTGCACTAGCTGTCACGACCTGATACACCACTACTTGACATGTGCTTGATCCTGTTTCTATTGTCCTGACGGACGTATCATGTTGTTTGCATAGACAAACCTGTACCTGCTTGATCCTGTGTTGGCATTAGCTCCAGATTTATCAATACCTGACTTGAACACATAACTTGGGGGTAAGGGGAAATCAATGATGAAACCTGACTTGTAACTCAACAGTTCGACGCTTATACTGATCAGTTTTGGGGCCTAGGCCAGTCCCGGGATGATGTTACTGACATCATTCGTCTGTTCATGTTTCCTGTTTGTGCTTAGCGGCACGTCTCGGATTCAGCCCCGAGAGTCTGGACCATGGTCCCGGGTATGCACAGGATACTATTGAGTTACATCGATGATTCATTAAATTGATTTCAAAGACTTGAGAGTAATTAACCCAGTAGTTTAGTTCAGATTACTCACCGCACGTCACATGTGCTTATACACTTCACTGTTCCATATTCGTGTTACTGTTATACCCTTATTACTGTTCATACTCATGCCTGCATATCTTGTTATCTCCTGATTATATTTTATTGTTGATATTATGACGTACTGACGTCTGGGTTTTGCATGGCCCAGATTCTCTATCTTTGTCGCAGGCCGATCAGGAGTATTTCAGCAACAGGCCGAGCAGTGAGGATCCTGTTAGTATCTAGTTAGTTTATTTTTATTTCCGTACTTTCATTTCCTGATGTGAGTCCGTATTTAGGACGTATTTTCCAGATTGTTTTGTTTATTGGATTTATTGCTTCCGCATATTATTTCTTGACTCGTTTATTCTGGCATATGGACTTGTACTAGATAGTTTATTTTATTTTTACTGTTCTTGATATCTTATAGATAGCCGTAATGTGACTATGGAGGGATGTTTCCTAACCACAGGTAGCATGGTTGGCTCTGTCACGTGCCGATCTTAGCGCACTCTGAGAAGCGGGGCGTGACATTCGCGCTATCCGAAAACTGGAAGGTAAACCCGCCGCAGCAGCACGCTTCTAAAAAGATGGACACGCCGGGGGTATCATGCTCATTTGTATAAGAAGCTCTGTGGGAAGTGGTCCTTTCGGCTAAAACTAAAAGAATGATGAAGGATCTTCAAACATGCCCGGCAATCATATGGAAAAGCCCACTGGAGCCCGAGATTATTGACGGGATGCTGAAACCGCGCCCAACACCGTAAGCCGATAGCAATGGGCAAAACACCCAGGTCAAGTCTTCAAAGTCTTCGAAAAAAAAGAAGGCCAAGAAGCCCGTGCAGCTTGACGACAAGCGCACGGACTTACAGAACTACATTGACTCGCTGGAGGAATATAACCCGAAGGCGCGGACCCCAATCACACTAGAAGAGTTTCTTAACCACATACTTGAGAACGGAAACAATGACAATGACGAGGGAGACAACTCGTCAGAAGAGCCCGAGGATTAGGTAGCAAGTTGCCACATGTTCTCCTATTCGTCATTAAATGGAAAAGAAGCTCCTCCGGCATCTGAAAGCAACGTAGAGGAATTGGGGGCAGGACCGGTGCCAAAATCCTCATAGCTGCCAAAAGACCCAATAGACCGGCGGCTAAACGAAACCTTATAATGGACCGAGATGTCCCTAAACTAACAATGGACCGAGATGTCCCTAAAATAAATATGTCGCCTCAAATACAGCGACAGTGGAATTCAAGTCCACAAATCCCAGCGGCGAGGATTGCAACTTAAGTCCCACTGGCTGCACAACCGTCCCGGAGTTAAAAAAATATGGTACGTCCATACGCAAAAAGGGCACAGATGAAAACCTGAAAGGGCGCCGTGAGTAAAAACAGCAAGGCTACCGGCGAGCTTGTGAAAACCTGAAAGAGCGCAATTTCGTGATGTAAAAAAAATGGTATGTTCAAAAGAAAAATGGGCACGGATGAAAACCCGAAAGGGCTCCGTAAGTAAAAACAGCAGGGCTACCGGTGAGTTTGTGAAAACCCAAAAGGGCGTGATCTCGTTAAAATAAAAAAATACCTGCAAGGTCCTCTCGACCTTGTGAGGAGAAAACACCCACGTGAGATCCTTACGAATTAAAAGGGAGAAACACACTTAGGGATCCCCATGATTCCTAAGGAGAAATTACACTTACGAGATCCTCACGACCTGTGAGGAGAATCCCCCTGTGCGACCCTCACGGCTCATAGGATTCAAAAGCCTTAAGATACAGAGATCTGAACCTGTTCTTAAGCCATCACACTCCCCAAGTTGCCCTACAAGCGGTTCAATATTGACCCTTGTATACAATCCATGGGCACAAATAAACGTTTCCCCACCAAGTCCCACCTACGACGAGAAATGTTCTCATGTGGTGAACGACACTTGTAAGTCCTCTCGACTTATAAGGAGAAAAGACTCTTGTAAGATCCTTACGACTTATAAGAGAACACACACTTAGGAATCCTCACGACTCCTAAGGAGAAAACACACCTACGAGATCCTCACGACTCGTAGGGAGAAACACCTTTATGAGACCCTTACGGCTCATGAAGTCAAAAGCCTTAGTCGACAGGATCCTAACCCTGTTTGCTAAGCCACCTTTGTTCGAATCGACAAAGGCAAATGATGATTCGCTCCTGGCAACAATCTCAGTGGTAGCGATGCTGATGCCTAAATCGGTATCAAATTCTAAGTCCTTTCACGGTAAATGATGATTTGCTCCTAGCAATATTCCAGTCGCAGCGATATTGATGCTAAGATTGGTATCAGATCTTGAGTTCCATACTCGCAATAAAAAAATCAGCGAACAAAAAAAATGCATATGAAATAGCCGAAATGTTTGGGTAACTCGCAATAAAAATCAGCGAGCAAAATATATGCATATAAAAACAGCCGAAATATTTGGGCAACTCCTAATAATAAAAGCAGCGAGTAAAAAGAAAAAACAGCCGAAATGATTGGGCCCCGCGAAAAATAGCCGAAATGATTGGGCAATCGCGACTTTCGCGATATAAAAGCTGAAATGATAGAGCATCGCGGAAAGAAATAAAAAAAATGAAATGAAACTTTTGTCCTGCAGGTGAGATCAAATTGACCCCTGTATACAATCCATGGGCACAAACGAAAAAGGGAACCACATTTTCCCATCAGGCTCCATCAGAAGGAGAGCCAGGTCTCGACGGCAACATCTATAACCAAGAGATCAACAAAGGCGTTCCTTCTCACTCCAGAAGGATGCAGACGCAACGTCAACAACCGACCCCAGGGTCAAAACAACAGAGCCATGACAAAGTCCCTAGTTCCAAATCTCAACGGTTCATAGACAGCCTAGAGATCAACAACGACATTTCTTCTCACTCCAGCAGGATGTAGACACAACGTCAACAGAGCGGAGCCATGGAAAAGTCCCTAGTTCCAAATCTCGATGGTTCATAGACAGCCTGGAGACTACCTCGGAGCCACGGCGAAGTCCCCTAGTTCCAAATCTCGACGGTTCACAGACAGCCCAGAGACTACCTTTGAGCCATGGCAAAGTCCCCTAGTTCCAAATCTCGACGGTTCAAGGACAACCTAGAGACTACCTCGGAGCCATGGCAGAGTCCTTAGTTCCAAGTCTCAACGGCAACATCTACAGCCTAGAGATCAACAACAGCGTTCTTCCTCCCTCCAGCAGGATACAGACGCAACATCAACAAACGGAGCCATGGTAAAGTCCCATAGTTCCAAATCTCGACGGTTCACAGACAACCCAGAGACAAGCTCGACATTCGTCGCAATATTGCAAACACAACGTTTCGTCGCAATATTGCAGACACAATGTCAACAAACGATGCAAAGAAAGATCCCTAGCTTCAGGGTCTTGACGGCAACTCAAATAAGACCTGAAATACTATCGGAGATCATCCCACTCCGGCATGGAGTGGTCATAACTCATCGGGGCTCCCAAACTGAGCCTAACCTCAGGTAAAAAGCGGCATGGAATATCCCTAGCGCTTGCTCTTCCGATGGTAATATCACCTGGGAGATTACTTAAAGACGTCTTGTCCATCCCCCAAAGGGATCAGAGACATGACAGTCGCGGGGCTACTCGAACAGCAAGATTGCGTATCAAGGAATACAATGGCCAACGCGACGGTACGACGGGTAAAAAACCCTAGCACCACATACCCTAACGGACTTCAATTAGCAGGAGTTAACTGTGACGTTAGGACCTCGTTGCAAGAACTTCTCGATTCGTCTCGACTCGTGGGGAAAATAATGTTCTTGCGAGAACTTCTCGACTCGTAGAGAAAAGCCTTAGGCAACGGGGATAAAGACCTATATCCTAAGAACTGGGGCCCTGCAAGTCGGTCCAAGATGGACTATTGCATACTATTCACGGGCCACACTCTCCAAAGTCGAATATCGACAAGGAGGAAAACAACCACTTACGAGTCCTCTCGACTTGTAAGGGGGAAAATTCTCTCGTGAGATCCTTACGACTCTCAAGAAAACACACTTAGGAGTCCTCACGATTCCTAAGAAGAAAACACACCTGCGGGATTCTCTCGAATCTTAGGGAGAAATGTCTTTATGAGACCCTCACGGCTCATAAAGTTGAAAATTCTTAGGCGGCAGATCTGAACTTGTTTTCTAAGCCATCGCTACCCTGCAAGGAGATCAAGATAGACTATCTACAAGACGCATTTGCTAAAGGGACACGCTAGTATGAAATAAAATATGTCTTTTATTCATGAATCTAAATGAATACAAGGTACATTTCATAAAAGAATCAAAATGAATACAAGATACTCTCATTCAAGAGTAAATACAAAAAAAGGAGAATATACAAAAAATCTTTAAGCCGGCGGATGGTGCAATAAGCTCGTCAGTTCATCATTCTTCCGCTGGGCCTCGGGTTCAAGCTTTGTTATTGCCACAAGACGGGTCTCCACCTGAGACTATTGAGTCTGATACAAAGCGAACCGACTCTCAAGATCCTTTTCAGCAACTTTATGAGTTTCAACCATTTCGCGGGTAAAGATAACGGCTTTATCAAGAGCTACCACCTCTATGATAGCTTCTTGAAGCACCCGCCAAATTTCGTACGCACGGGTGGTCTTGGTAGTGAGTTGAGCCTGGAGTTCCCCCAAAGCATTTGAGGCTATCTCCCTCTCCGAAAATTTCCGGTCGAGTCTCTTCTCGCAAGACTGTAGATTAGCGGCACACCACTCAATCCACCCCCAGAGGCCCGCCTTTGCAATTAGGAGCTCGGAAGGAAGGTGTATGCACTCAAGATCATGTAAGCAAGCCTCCACTCGACGACAATACTCAACCCAAACATGCACCAATGTTTCGTCATGATAAGTGGCAAGGTGAAGCAAAGAAGTATTGGCTTCGGCAGCAAATTCATCGACCGTAACAGAACTACCAGCACGAAGATCTTCAATGAGAGTCGATAAGGAGTGAAAACTTTATCTCTCCATCCTTTCAGACGCACGTCGGGCATATAAACCCAGTGGAATAGTGATTCGAGATTCTAGCGGGGTCAGGGCTGGCAAACCTGTCAAGATTTATGAATAGTCAACGAGACTTGCAAACATGGAATAGATGAAACAATGCCAAGGATGAAGCTTTACTTACCTACAGTCAAGCAAGGGGGGTTTTGAAAGATCCCCAGGCCCATCGAGGATCTCAACTTCGTCATCAGCTTCCAGAACTACAGAGGGCATATTAGCATCCTTATAAAAAATGATAGTAAAACAAAAGGGTCAAAGAACACTGACCTTGCCCGGAAGAAAGGACTATGCTTTACGGGGATACTGCCTGTAGGGCAGCCATATCGAGTAAACGCGGGAAGGACTTCCTAGGAGATAGATCCACGATAGAAGCCGCCAATTCCCGCAATTCTGAAGGAAAGAAGAGTTCAGATAATGAGGGGATCATTAAAATGAAATGTAGAAGATTACCTTCGATGCTCCGCCCGCCTTGAACTGGAGGGATAGCTGCTTCGGAAACCTCCTCTGCGCCTTCAGGCACATCATCGGAGATACTTGCTGGCGTAGCAGCTTCCAGTTGCGGAATAACAGCCGCCACTTCAGGATCCAAAGAAGGAACAATGGCCTTGGCGGTCCTTCCTAAAATCTCCACGACACCACTAGAAAGATCCACTGGGTCTACGACCGGCAAGGTCGCCTCTGTGGTAAGTACAGACGCTGAAGATATGGAGGTCATCACCAAGAGCTCCAAGATAGAACTAACGGCTTCGACAATCTCTTCTACACCCTTCGGTGCGTCACTAAAGATATCCATAGGGTCCGCGGACAATTAGGTCACCTCCGCTCGGGGAATGGACACCGAAGGAACAAGAGTCGCCATCAGAAGCTCCAAAACAGGAACAACGGCTATAATGATCTTTTCTGCACTTGCCGGTGCGTCATGGGAGACATCTACAGAGTCCACGATCATGGCACGACTTGGGCTCAAATTCTCTTTCGTTGTTGAAGTCCCTACAAAGTTTTCGCAAAGATAAGAAGATATAAAAGCGATACAAATTACTTACCAAAAGAAAGATATGGAAAACACGCATACCGATACGCCAGGGTGCTTCTAATATGGCTTTTTCAAGCCATTATTCCTTCCTGTGGAAATGTGCTCGCCGGGCTTCAAATGCAGATTCATGCCCGCCGGTCTTCCGTGCCAGCTCATATTCAGAAGCGGCCGAGATGGGATGCTTGAAGGCTCTTTCATCTTCCCTTCGCAGAGACCCATATGTACCCTCCGTAGCGATGGGGGATCTTTGTAGAAAATAACCGGAGGATAGGGTTTTTTCGGGATGTGCACATTCTCGGTCTCATCCTGCGAGCGCCTTAAAGCTTCAGGCAATTGCGCGGCTTCCTCAGCGAATGAGCCAGGGTAAATAAGAACGGCGTCCGACTCCTCCATAGCTATCGGTTTGTCCTGAATGAACGGCTCGGACTCAAGCAAGGTGTCCAGTAAGCCGGCGACTGATCTTTTCCTCCTCTTAGAGCTTGTGCAAGCACCGACCGAAGAACGCTTCCTTCCCCTTGGCGTTTTGGCGCGACGTTGACCAACCTCGCTTCCGGTATCCCCCTTTGGCAATACCATCGCGGATGACACCGCCATTGATGACGCCACCACTGATGACACTACCGCTGGATCTTCAATGAAGGCATTTGCTTAAGCTCTAGTGCGCACCGGCATCCCAGCAGTGCGAGGAGTCGATTCTGTTTCTGCGGCTTTCGGGATAAGAACCACGCCGCTATCACTCAATGGAGGGCGAACCACTGTCCGCGGCCACAATGGAATGCCGGCGGCTTGAATCGGAGCTGAAGCTCTACATTCGAATAGTACCCGCTTCTCCTCGAGAATGACAGGACCGACTCGATGACGATACCAACCTGTAAAAGACACCACACACCTTGGAAGGTAGTCGACTTCAGGGATCATGAAACGGGAGCCGGTGTTCAGCCACATAAAATGATAGACGATGTCACGAGTGACTTCCAGAGACGGAGTGGGATCAACTAAGAACGCCTCGAAAGGGACACCTTGGTTATACCCTAATTGCTGGGCAAAGCGGTGCAGATTGTACCGCATCAAAAGGGCCGTGTTATTCTGACGGAACACCAAGTAGCCCGGCCTAATTGGGTACAAATGCATAACTTATTTGGGCTTTAAAGACGATGCTTCCCCTTTTGATAGATCAAAAAGCTGTTGAACGGGCCCCACAGGAGCAAAAAAGACTCGGTCACTAAACACCATCCTGCCCTCATTTGAATACGGGTTGAGCAACACACGGAGGGCCCCCAGCTGAGTCGGATCGGGAGCAGAAGCATCCACCAACCTCATATCCCGTGGGAAGGTATAGAAGTCATAGAAATCTGGCCGCCGGTGTGCTGCAAAGGCTCCCGGTACATGCATCTCGATCCACGACGTGAAGTAGTAGAGAGAGAAATTCATGACATCTGTTCCCAGGGTCGAAGTATTGGCCGCAACGCTTAATCTGTGGTATAGGTGCGACAATCCCGCAATACCGACGGCCAATCGTTCCCCTTCGGCTACGCGATGAGCGGGATAGAAGACGGAAGCTCTCATGAAGCGTCGATGCGTCGGAATTGCGAACCAACTGAGCCAAAGGATGATGAACCCAACAACTCTTCATCCATGCCAGGGAGCGTAATCACGTCGAAGGACACGGTCGACAAGATCGGAATATAAAACTGCGGAAAGTCTTCCTCTTTGGTCGGCAGTTTATTCAGCCCAAATCCAAAAGGGTCGTGAATGTTCGCAAACTTTGGAGACTTTTTGGATAAAGCATCTTCACGGATGAAGCAGGCGATAAAGCTCTCAAAAGTGACGCCCTGCCCCTATGACTTCGCGAACATCTTCTCAAAAATACCCAGAGCCTTGATTAAAATAGGGTACTTTTGGCGGATGGCAGTTTCGATCATCAGGCCATCAAGCATAGCTGGCGTGGTGGCGAATACATACACATCGGGAGGCAGCAATTCTTCATAATGCTCTCCCCTGATCGGTAGTTCGGAGATCTCGTGGAATTCCTCCAATGAAATAGATACCTCGCAATTCCCTAACAGAAAGGTGTTGGTAGGGAGATTCCATTGGTTCAAGAAGACTTTAACCCACCAGACGTGAGGAGCCTGGTAATGGAATAGAGACACGTACACTACTTGATACGGCCCAACCTTCTGCAACCGTGCACGGTGGGCGGAAAGAACATACCGAGCCCAGGGAAGATAACCTACTGGGTGGCGAAGGGTAAGCCCTACCTTATAAACTTGTCCCCACGGTTGGGCTTCACCTTGACAGATGCGGCGTCCTAAGATATCTATAGCCGGCAAGGGCTAGTTGGGTATCCCGAATGTTGATGGCTCTAGCCGGCCTGTAGGAGTCTAATTAGCCACCTCCACCGCATATGCAGTCTACGGGCGCTCCATCAGTGATATTGGGCAGAGAGGCTCTGTTGACACCTCACAAGTAAAGCTGCGGCGGCCTTGGATGATGTGCCCATACCAAACTTCCCATAAGAGCAAACTAGTACAGTCCCTATCATGGGCTCTGATCATCGCCATAGTCTCCTCATCCGACGGTGATTACGGGAAAGCGGCGTCCGAGCGAGTAAAGGGAAAGTAGGGAAGAGAATCCATTGTTCCTGAAATAAGGGAAAGAAAAACCATTAATAAAACATATATGTATATAATAACATAAGAAAACGACAGAATGTTTTTTCCATGGGACCGCTGACTGCGAAACCAATAGATCCCACAAAATCAATATGGCGGCTCACCAATGATGAAACAAGATAATCATTGCAAGAATCAAAAAGGATTCTCATTAAATGGATATTGGAATTTAAACAACTTTTAACATCTTCAAAGAAAAATGAGGTCTGTCAAAATACCCAACGAATTAAAGTCTAAAAAAAATGAAAATATGCCCAAGAGCGCTAGGGAATAAATTTCCCAAAGGGCATCTAGATCTTTCAGAGCTAAGCTCTGTAATGAGGAATTAAATTCCTTTTAAGCGATGGAATTAAATTCCAAGGAGCTTAAAAGATCAGTGACAGGGTAAAACCTTAAGAGGAGGATCAATGATCCCCATTGATTCAAGATCTTAGAATCTACAAAAAAAATGTATGATTTGGATCTTTAAGAAACCAATCTGAGAGAAGAGCAACGCTCTATCCCCGGATTTAAAATCCACGATGAAAAGAACAAAAAAGGAGGGGTTCCATTCATGATCCTTACCAAGGAAAAAGTTCCGACAGAGTTTAACTCTGAAATTTCAATGGGCAGAGAACTAAGCTCTGAAGAAGAGAATTAAATTCTCAAAGAAGTCAAGAAAGGAAGAAGATGAAAGAACAGTGGCTTTCTGAAGACAAAACCCTTGCATTTATAAGACGTGACTATAAGTGTATGTTACCCACCCCGGTAGTTTACGGGGAGGCGGAATAGGTAAAAATCGAATTTTTCTTTGCAAGATAACATAGACTAACCACTAGGATCTTTGCTAAACATTAACTAACAAACTAACTAGGAGTTCTAACTACTATGTCAGATGGTTATACCTCAAGCATGAACTCCTTCTTCTCCTTGTTGTGGTCCTCCTTGTTCTGAGCTCCTTGGAGTGGTTGTGGATGGTTCCTCCTCATCGGCTTCTCCACGTCAAATAAGATCCATCCGAAGGCCTCTACCTTGAGCTCCAACCTCTATAATGAAGTGACTAGGGTGCTTGGTGTGCCAAACTAAGAACCCTAGAGTGAGTAGAGAAGGATTTTGGTGGTTTGGTCTCAATGGCCATTGATTTTCAACTCATGAAACACTTGAGCTTTGAGAGAGGAAAATAAGAGAGCAACCATAAGAGAGAATGTGTCATGATAAAATGAAGGGTGAACTCTCATATTAGGGAAAAAGAATAATAAAAATTTATTAAGATAATTGTCATGGTTGATGTTGATTTGGCCATTATCATGTCACAATTAATGCTAAGCACAAATATCTTTTACTCAACAAAAATATCTAAGTCAACAAGGGTCAACATGGTCAAATGGTCAAACCAAATTAGCCATAACACAATTATCTCTAATAAAAGATTAATAATCAATTTCCCTATCTCATTAAGGTTTTAATCAAGTCACTGGTCAAAACCCTAATGAGGTGTCTCTTTCTCTGCCTCTGTCAACTGTATATACATACCCGCATCCGTGTTCCGAAGAACACAAATGCAATGAGACTGAACCAACCTAAAATCAGATACTAAGATCTGGCTTAAACCAAAGCCCACTAGTATCAACTGCCCGAACACCAAACACACACAAGTACGCTTATGTGAACGAACCCTGTCGTAAAACCATACGACTTCTACCTCATTTCGCCCAAAGGTGAACAACCCTCTGTGTGGGACTCTAAAGACTCGACACTACGCTGGCAGTAGGTTTAACCACAGGCCGCATGCGGTACTAGCTATACGTAACGGTCCCAAGGTAGATGTCGATAAGAAGGCCGATGAGAAAAACCCATCCGAACTCCTACTGAGCCTAAATGTGACAATCTCCATACAGTCCAGTCTGTTCGTCTATGAGCATCGCATATCGGGCCTAGGGGCGGTAAACGTCAGTCCCCTAATAGCGGTATAAGTCGTACCGGGGTGTATTCCAAAACACTCTGAGAAACTACTGGAGTACCTACCAGTAAATCTCGCTTGCCCTGGCTAGGGACTTTGTGTAACGGCTCTCCAAACACAACGCGATGTCAACCCTCAATACCGGGAGAGACGAATCATGTCTAACCGCCACTGCCTCCAAGTGCTTCGGGACAGCACCCAACTACTACATGTTTGCATGACTCAATAGAGCCGTGGTAGGGTAGTAATCTAAGAACAGTGGGAACACACTTGAGGCGAAGTAGCAGTATCAAGTCAACGGACTAAGCTGTACTCATGTCACCTGGGAACTGATAACTGACGATAGGTATAGTACCAACCAACAATTCCCAACGAGTCCTGTCCAGTGTACTCATAACCGAATGAGCACATGCATACTATCTCCAGTACGGCGTACTGATGGCTGTGGGATAGACCATCTCCCCAGCTAGGACGAGAAGCGAACACACTAGTCTACTCTGGAGTATCGATGCCCTATCTCGATAATCCTACGACTAGGGACCTGTATAAGGATGTGCTTGTAGACTACCCAACCCCCACAAGTGTGATTGCTATCACAACGCTGGTAGTCAAGCAAAGATCCTAAGGGCTCTATCAATATGTATTAGCGATACGTTAAAAGAAACATATACACATATTAAGATAGATACAAACCAAGTAGCATGCTACCATATTGAGCAAGACTGTTATAAATTCGTGTTTATATCCCAAGTTTCCAAAATGTAATATACAAACTAGTACTATACAATAATGGCCTCTAGGGCATATCACACGAACAATCTCCCACTTGCACTAAGGCCATGTGCTGGCATATCGCAGACCTATCATCTCGAATAGCCTCTCGAACTGCGTCTGAGGAATGGCCTTTATGAATGATCTGCAGTGTTATTTTCTGTAGCAACCCTCCGAACCTCGATCTCCCGGCGATCCATGATCTCCCTGATCAGGTGATACCGCCTCAAGATGTGTCTGGACTTCTGATGGGACCTGGGTTCCTTTGCTAAAGCTATAGCCCCATTGTTGTCACAATACAGAGGTATTGGATCAACGGTCGACGGAACCACCTGAAGTTCTGTTAAGAACTTCTTCATCCAGACTGCTTCTTTTGCGGCATCAGAAGCTGCGATATACTCCGCTTCCATCGTCGAGTCAGCAACGGTTTCCTGCTTGGAACTCTTCCAACAGACCGCCCCTCCATTGAGGGTAAAGATATAACCCGACATGGATTTGGAGTCATCCTTGTCACTCTGGAAGCTGGAGTCAGCAAAGGCCTCGATCTGGAGGTCTTTTCTGCCGTAAACCAAGAACATATCCTTAGTCCTTCTCAGGTACTTGAGAATGTTCTTTACTGCTATCCAGTGCTTCTCTCCAGGGTTTGACTGATACCTGCTTACTACACTCAGCGCATAAGCTACATCTGGTCTGGTACATAATACCGCATACATTATAGAGTGTACCGCAGAAGCGTAGGGTATAATAGACATGTGATCCCTTTCCAAATCAGTCTTCGGAGACATTTCTTTGGAGAGGGTGATTCCGTGACAAGCCGGTAAATTACCGTGCTTTGAATCTTCCATACTGAATCTTTTCAGTATGGTGTCGATGTACCTGGACTGTGAAAGTCCCAACATCCTCTTAGATCTATCACGATAGATCTGGATCCCCAGAATGTAAGAGGCATCACCCAGATCTTTCATGGAGAACCTGTGTGACAAGAACCCTTTGACAGATTGTAGCATAGGAATGTCATTTCCTATCAAGAGAATGTCTTCCACGTACAAGACGAGAAATACAACAGTTCGTGCTACAATCTTACTATAAATGCATGGTTCATCTGGATTTTTGATAAAGTCAAATTTTTTGACCGTCTCATCAAAACAGATGTTCCAACTCCGCGATGCCTGCTCCAGTCCATAAATGGACTTAAGCAACTTGCACGCTTTCCCGCCGCTCCCACTCTGAATGAAACCCTCCGGCTGGTCCATATAGACACACTCTTCTAAATTTCCATTTAGAAAAGCGGTTTTTACGTCCATTTGCAAAATCTCATAATCGTGGAAGGCAGCAATGGCAAGAAGGATCCGAATGGATTTGAGCATAGCCACTGGAGAAAAGGTTTCGTCATAGTCCAAACCAGGTCTTTGACGATTGCAACAAGTCTAGTCTTATAGGTTTCAACCTATCTATCTACACCAATCTTCTTTCTGAAGATCCATTTGCAGCCTACAGGTTTTACCCCTTCTGGAGCAATGTCCAAAGTCCATACTTTGTTGGTGTACATAGACTCCATCTCGGTCTGCATTGCATCCAGCCATTTTACCGAGTCAGTGCTCTGAATGGCCTGCTAGAAGTTAGTCGGCTCATCATTATCAATGATGCAATCCTCTCTATCCCCGTTTATAAGAAAACCATAATATCTCTCGTGTGGATGAGAAAACTTACTACTCCTGCGGAGCGGTGCAGGAATGTCCTATTCTTTTGAAACTTCTGGTTCCACCAAGCTTTCAGTAATAGCTTATGGTTCTAGAATTTTTTCCAGTTCTATTGTGCTCCTACTTGTTTCTTTTTCTAAAAACTGATGTTCCAAAAATTGGGCATGACGAGAAACAAAAACCTTTTGTTTCTCTGCGTAATAGAAAAGATACCCCCTAGAGTTCTTTGGGTATCCTACAAACTTACACAGTACTGAGCGTGCCTCGAGTTTTTCCACATGCTGCTTTTTGACAAAAGATGGACATCCCCATATCTTCAGATATTGAAGATAGGGTTTCTTCCCACTCCACATCAGATATGGTATGGTAGGCACAGTCTTGGTAGAAAGCTTGTTCAAAAGATATGCAGCTGATTCTAGTGCATAGCCCCAGAAGGATCGCGGTAACTCAGCGTTACTCATCATGGAACGTACCATATCTAATAGGGTTCGGTTCTGTCTCTCCGATACACTGTTGTGCTGTGGTGTGTATGGAGGAGTAAGCTGAGAGAGAATTCCATTCTCTTTTAGGTAATCCAGGAACTCAGCACATAAGTATTCACCACCTTGATCAGATCTCAGTGTCTTGATACTTTTGCCGGTTTGTTTTTCTACTTCATTCTTATATTCCTGGAATTTCTCAAAGGCGTCGGATTTATGCTTCATCAAGAAGACATGTCTATACCTGGAGAAATCATCCGTAAAAGTAATGAAATAGGAAAAACCACTTCTTGCATGTGTAGACATTGGACCACACACATCACTGTGTATGAGTCCTAAGAGCTCGCTCGCTCTTACTCCGTGTCCAGTGAACGGAGTCTTTGTCATCTTTCCTTTGAGACATGATTGACAAGTTGCATAAGATTGATATTCGAACGGATCCAAATATCCTTCTTTATGTAACTTGGTTATCCTTGTCTCATTGATGTGACCTAGTCTACAATACCATAAGAAAGCATGATTTAATTCTGGAGACTTTCTTTTGTGTGTATTCTGGATATTGAAAATCTGCGGTTAGTTTAATACGTATATACCATTGCATAATGTACCCGACCCAATTAAACTATGATTAAGGTGGATGTTTACGACATCGCTTACAATTGCAAAATCATAACCTTCTTTAGACATTAAAGATACAGATATAATGTTACAAGTCAAACTGGGTACATAATAACAGTTGCGCAAAACCAAAACATGTCCATCAGTCAATCCTAAGTGATATTCCCTCACGGACACAGCATCCATGCTTGCTCCGTTTGCAACTCTGAGGGTCATATCACCCGCCTTCAAAACTCTATGGCTTCTCAGTTCCTGCAAAGAATTACAGATATGAGATCCTGATCCGGTATCTAATACCCAGGAAGTAGAGTTGATTGACAGACAGTTTTCAATAACATACACACCTGAAGCCGAAACCACAACTTGCTTCGAGTCCTGGTTCTTGGCTTTCTAAGCCCTGCAATTTTTCTTCCAGTATCCTTTCTTATGACAATAAAAGCATTCTTCCTTTCCCACTATCTGTCCTGCCACTTTTTCCTTTCCCTTGGCTTCCACCTTACTAACACCGCCCCTTGGTTTGGTGGGGGCCATCTTCTTCTTTCCTTTGACTTTCGTCTTGGACCTAGAAGAAGAAGCTCCACCAACAAACAAAGCGGGTTTTTCCCTTGCTTTCTGCAGGGTGCCCTCTGCACTCCTCAACATGTTGAGGAGTTCCGGAAGTTCAACTTCTTTACCTTGCATATTAAAATTCAAGATAAACTGGGCGTAGGTTAAGCGACTGGAGAATCAAGTCAGTATACAGTTCGTTCTCTAACGTGGTCCCGAGGTCCGCGGGCTCCTCAATGTATCCAATCACCTTAAGGACGTTGTTCCCGCAAAAAAAAAATTTGCGCAAAAGAGCCCAAGGTATCAAATGGCAGCGATACGTTTAAGAAAATGTGAACCAGTATTTTCCGGGCTGTATTTTGACAAATTCCCGAATTTGAAACAGCTAAATTATGATGGAATCGAAAGCATCTCAAAAAAGCCTTCGATTTGATATATTATGGGCCTCATAATTCACCCGGGATCAAAAGTTATGAGCAAATATGCTATGCAAGTGTAATCTAAGGAAGAAAATGCGAACCAGTATTTTCCGGGCTGCATTTTGACAAACTTCCGAATGAGAAATAGCTAAATTCTGATGGTATCGAAAGTGTATCGAAAAATCCTTCGATTTGATATATTATGGGCCTCATAATTCATCCGGGATCAAAAGTTATGAAGCATCACGTGCCCACACGTGACCGGGCATCACGTGCCCACACGTGACCAGGCATCACGTGCAGACACGTGACCATTTACAGGCAAAGCCTGTAGGCACTGAATAAAATAAATAATTGGAAATAATTAATCAGTGGGGTCACGTTCCAACACGTGATGGGCCTTTAAACCCACTGAAAATAATTAAAGGTATAATAAAATAACAAGGAAAAACCCCAATGGAGCATCACGTGCCCAAGGGTCACGTGCTGACACGTGATAATTCCTGAGTTCTTTAAAACAACAGAATTAAATTCTGGTCAAATGCTTAATCAGGGGGTCACGTGCCAACACGTGATGGGTTCCTAAAGATCTATGAATTAATAGAATTAAATTCTAATTAAGAGGGAATCAAAAACCCTAACTGGAAAAATATTTCTCTAAATCTTTCCAAACAAAAAAGATGGTGCTCTGTAAAATGGAGCACCGTTGGATTAAAAATCCAATGGTGATTAAAAATCACCAATTTATGGAAAGATTTTATACAAGGAAAGATTTCCCTGAAATTTGCCAGGAATAACAGATAAAAGATCTTTTGGATTAAAAATCCAATGGTGAATAAAATTCACTGAGTGATCTAAAAGATCATGTTGGTTACAAAATCAATTAAAAATTTGCAATGAAAGATTAACAAAACAAATTGATTCTTTTCTTTCTCCTATAAATAGGAGCCAAAAAAAGAAGAGAAGGGATCTACTTTTTTGGGAGATAACAACAACAGAGAGAAAAAAGAGAGGAGAATTTAATTCTCAAGAGAGAGAAAAAAGATCTCTTCAGAGAAAAGAAACCCTTGGTGAGAAAGGGGAAAGAGATCTAAGTTCCATAAAACAAAGAGAATTTAATTCTCAATTTAAGAGTTTAACTCTTCTGAATAAAAACTTTGTTCTTCTTTTGGTTGAAGATCTGCAGAAGCACATCTCCCCACAAGTTGAGAATTTAATTCTCATCGGGGAGATTCTGCCATTCAGATCCAAAACTTAGAGGGAGAATTGAGTTTAAGGAATTTAATTCCCCCAAATTCATAGGAATTTAATTCCTCCAAAACAGAACTAGGGTTTAACCCTATATGAGAATTTAATTCTCCCAAGTTCATAGGAATTTAATTCCTCCAAACAGAATTAGGGTTTAACCCTATATGAGAATTTAATTCTCCCAAATTCACAAGAATTTAATTCCTCTAAAACAGAATTAGGGTTTAACCCCACAGAGAATTTAATTCTTAAAACAAGAGACTTAAAGCTCTTCATGCACGTAAAGAACTTGGTCACGTGGTAACATGTGACCCCATTTCTCAATGAACAGAAAAGAGAGAACAAAACTTGGTCACGTGTTCCCACGTGACCCTTAAACAGACTCCCCAAAATGAGAAGAAAAAGCTTGGAGCCAATGCCTCACATGCTCACACGTGACCTTCATAAATGAAGAGAACAAAGCCAAAGGCGGTACTGATTTTGGGTGCCCTCACGTGTCCCCACGTGACCCCTTAATAAACACTTTAATAATCAATACATAGCTACCCATCACGTGCCAACACGTGATGGACTGAAGACTAAAAGTGTTTAACACTTATTTGAATATTCTGATAATAAAATAAAGGAGGTCTGGCCCTATCTTCAGGCGCCTCACGTGACCCCACATGACCCCTTCCTTTCTAGTGTTTAACACTATTTTGAGCATTTTGTCTCCAGTGTTTAACACTATTTTAAATACATCACGTGAGGACACGTGACCGTCAGATATCCTCTAGTGTTTAACACTATTTTAAAGCCAAACTTCGCCCAAATTGGCTAAGTTTTACAGAGGCAAATCTCCCCTTCAAATGAACCTTAAAATCCAGAGCTATAATGATTAATGCTCAGCCAAAGACAAAATGTTGTCAGAGCCCCCAAACCCCTGTTTAGCATTGCTAAATAATGGGGGGGCTGATCCCAGACAAATGTTCAATAGTCCAACAAAGGTCCAACATTTCGAACCTAATTGGACTTAACCCAAGTTGGCCATAAGTCCTCAATTCAGATTTAACTGAGCCAATGTGCTCATAATCTAATTAATTGATCTTAATCCTAAATTGGACTACAGATTTCTCAATCAACTTTGGTTTAAGGGTACATCTCTTCACTCCTTTGAGATTGGTCGTTGTAATCCTTCAACGTCTTCAAAGAGGTGACGGTCCCGATAACCAATCATTTCATGGACTGTGGGGTCCTTAAACTCATGGACTATGATGTCCTTAAGCTCGGACTGTGGGGTCCTTTAAACCCACGGACTATGACGTCCTTAACCTCGGACTGTGGGGTCCCTTTAAACCCATGGACTATGATGTCCTTAACCTTGGACCACCATGTCCTTAAACTGGTAATTGACCGCAAAGTCCCTAAAATAAAATAATAGAGCCCAAATGCTCTTTTGTTGGATCTAAATGATCCTGTTAAGTAGATCTTAGTCTAAAATTAGACTAACGTGTTCTTAACAAACTGTTAAGTTGATCTTAGTCTAAAATTAGACTAACGTATCCTTAACAAACGTTTAATTTGATCTTAGTCTCAAATGAGACTAACGTATCCTAAACCCAACCCCCAAACCCAAATCTAAGAAAATACGGATTTGGACTAATCCACGCCCTAAGGGCGACAACATAAATTAGTTTCCGTATACAATCCACGGGCAACCAAAAACAAAACAAACACCCACGATGCGAAGTGACCATCAGGAGAGGGAGAAAGTGGTTACCGTGATACGGTAGCGTAATTAACTGCAGGGGCTTGCACCTGCAGGGAAGAGCGTCCCCACAATCAAAACCCCCTCAACGAGTGGGAATCTGAAGAAGTCTGCTACATCGGCCGCATCCATTTAAACCTTCGATACATGGTGTCATAAATCAACTTGGCATCTTCGGAGAGGTGGATGGATAGCACCAAATAGCATCTGCCCCCAAATTCAGACAAGACGTTTGTCTTCCCGGTTTTCGGCGGAGAACAGACGTGTTCCCCTACAGATGATCCGACGGCCAACCTCGCTTGAAATAGCTTATTCGAGGTCTCGTATCTTGCGATACGGGATTGCTCTCCATATAATTCCTTGGTGGGGAGGAATATGGATTCAAGATCCATATTCTCGTGCCTCCTCTGATGTTCATTGTCCATAGAGGAAAGCATGAGGCACTTGGCCTTCGTGCAGTCAATCTCCTAGGTCTTACGGATTTCTTTATCCGTGACACTGGATTCTAGACCTGGGACGGCGGGGGCCTTAGTGGTAAGGAGATACCCCAACTTGTCATAAGTGATTGCCATTTTGACATTCCTGAACCAATCTTTGTAGTTTGGCCCCGTCAATATATTTTTATCTAATAGTAACTTAAGGCCCGTCATGTTGTTGGTTGCTGCAATTAGGAGAGAGAGAAGAAACACTTTAGCATGATGCTCTTGCAAGTTTAGAGTGGTTTTTAGTTTATCTAAAAAGGATGGCTTTCTCGAATCCTTCCTCAAACCATAAAAGAAGAATTAATCAGGATTAATCTCATCGTACAATACTTGCTTAACCGTTCGGCCAGACCAGTGTCGATACTTCGAGAGAGGTTTTACGACGCTTTCGCGAAGTTCCTTAATTAAATTACCTCTTTTCCCTGTGGGCGTAGCTCCGCTAACACCTTTCCAGACACCTACTTGGTTTATAGCATTGATCGTTAAGTAAAAAAATCTCCCAAGGAGTAGCATATACTCACAGTAGGATCGGGATCCAAATATCATTGTGTGATAAAGTTGAAGGAATCCTACCAAAATTATCACACTCTAAATGGTATGCAACACTAGCAAGTTTTAGTTTATTTAGAAACTACTGATGTGGATTTTTTCCCCATGCTTTTATGACCTTGACGAAGGCCAACATATCATAAGTCACATGTCAAGTTCTACCCGTCATTATCCAGGTTAATTTGGACCCATCCATACATACCCATGACGAAGGCCAAAATAGCAGTACGACTGTCCCAAACCAACGCATCTATCTATGCTACAGATAAATATTCAGTAGCTACCAATCACTATGCCTTGGAGAAGGTCAAAATACACAACATGAATACTACTAAATATTTAACTGAAATTGCGGAGGGCTACAAATGGTTTTGGCGAAACCGTGAACGTAGTGAACTTGATATAATCGAAGGAACCTGATAGCTTTTAAAAGGAGTGGTTTAAGCTCCGCATTTTAAAAGTTTTGCTATTTTTGAAAAAACTGAGTGGTTTTGAAATTGTTCCAACGATTCAACTTTGGTTTGTTTGCTTAGCATTAATTTAATGCAGTCCCATCAATTAATCCTACCATTGCAAAAAAAAAAACGAAAATATAACATACGCTTATGCCATCCGCATTCGCCACAGGGCCCCGTCATCACCCGTTAGATTACTTAACTAACGACAGAGCAGGGGCTGGACTAGTGCGGATGTAAAACATAAGTAACGTCTACTAGATATCATATATAGATATATACATTCGTCAGATGCAATGATAGCCATTCCAGATCACATATGAACACATTGGATATGCTAGGAATCCGCGTTTCGTTTGAGCCTGCAATGAAAGACGGATTACACGGTCATGATGAATAGCCAAACCCCACCCCAGACCCCTATGGGTGCGACAATCTACCTGCCAAATACCCGAAGTGAAGCAGCCTCGCTCAACAAAGTGAGTAGGCCACTCGGCATTTCAAAATACCCAGTAGTTTGTGCACCCCCACCTTGGGTCTTTCCTAGGAGCAGAAAATAGTAAAAGAAATAATATACAATGGTAGCTACAACCTCAACCCGGATGTGCGACCATAAAATAATATTACATCAATTTACAATTTACATCAAATGAAAGATAAAACACACCATAGAAAAGGCAATTTTTGTTCGTGTTTTCGGGATTTTTTCATGATCGAAGTTCTAAAGACTTTGCTAACATGTTAGTTATGGTTTAGCCTGGCTCTGATACCACTGTAAGTCTATGTTACCGACCCCGGTAGTTTACGGGGAGGCGGAATAGGTAAAAATCAAAATTTTCTTTGCAAGATAATATAGACTAGCCACTAAGATCTTTGCTAAACATTAACTAACAAACTAACTAGGAGTTCTAAGTACTATGTTAGATGGTTATATCTCAAGCTTGAACTCCTTTTTCTCCTTGTTGTGGTCCTCCATGTTGTGAGCTCCTTGGAGTGGTTGTGGATGGTTCCTCCTCACCGGCTTCTCCACGTCAAAGGAGATCCACCCGAAGTCCTCTACCTTGAGCTCCAACCTCTATAATGAAGTGACTAGGGTGCTTGGTGTGCCAAACTAAGAACCCTAGAGTGAATAGAGAAGGATTTTGGTGGTTTGGTCTCAATGGCCCTTGATTTTCAACTCATGAAACACTTGAGTTTTGAGAGAGGAAGAGGAGAGAGCAACCATGAGAGAGAATGTGTCATGATAAAATGAAGGGTGAGCTCTCATATTAGGGAAAAAGAATAATCAAAATTTTATTAAGAAAATTGTCATGGTTGATAGTGATTTGACCATTATCATGTCACAATTAATGCTAAGCACAAATATCTTTTGCTCAACAAAAATATCTAAGTCAACAAGGGTCAACATGGTCAAATGGTCAAACCAAATTAGCCATAACACAATTATCTCTAATAAAAGATTAATAATCAATTTTCCCATCTCATTAAGGTTTTAATCAAGTCACTGGTCAAAACCCTAATGAGGTGTCTCTTTCTCTGCCTCTGTCAACTGTATATACATACCCGCATCCGTGTTCCGAAGAATACGAATGCAATGAGACTGAACCAACCCAAAATCAGTTACTAGGATCTAGTTTAAACCAAAGCCCACTAGTATCAACTGCCCGAACACCAAACACGCACAAGTACGCGTATGTGAACGAACCCTGTCGTAAAACCATACGACCTCTACCTCATTTCGCCCAAAGGTGAACAACCCTCTGTGTGGGACTCTAAAGACTCGACACTACGCAGCAGTAGGTTTAACCACAGGCCGCAAGCGGCACTGGCTGTACGTAACGGTCCCTAGGTAGATGTCGATAAGAAGGCCGATGAGCAAAACCCATCCGAACTCCTACTGAGCCTGAATACGACAATCTCCGTACAGTCCGGTCTGTTCGTCTAAGAGCATCGCATATCGGGCCTGGGAGCGGTAAACGTCAGTCCCCTAATAGCGGTATAAGTCGTGCCGGAGTGTATTCCAAAACACCCTGAGAAACTACTAGAGTACCTACCAGTAAATCTCGCTTGCCCTGGCCAGGGACTTTGTGTAATGGCTCTCCAAACATAGCGCGATGTCAACCCTCAATACCGGGAGAGATGAATTCTGTCTAACCGCCACTGCCTCCAAGTGCTTCGGGACAGCACCCAACTACAACCTGTTTTCACGACTCAATAAAGCCGTGGTAGGGTAGTAATCTAAGAACAGTGGGAACACACTTGAGGCGAAGTAGCAGTGTCAAGTCAACGGACTAAGCTGTACGCATGTCACCTGGGAACTGATAACTGACGATAGGTATAGTACCAACCAACAGTTCCCGACGAGTCATTGTTCAGATCATAATATTGCATTTTTTATCCCCCTATTCTTATCCATTTTATAAATAAACAGGTACTCTTGACGCACGTTTGTTGCATGTTCCAGGATACAGGCTCATGGAGCAAATACAGTGAAAAAGACGAAAGTTGATACAGAAAAGGGACTTTTGACCAACAAGTAGACGGATCTTACTCAAGCCGAGACGAAGAACAAGTGCAAGGTCCAAAAAGACGAAAGTGAAACGGTCAAAAGATCCTTACAAGTTTTCACTGAAGATCTGTAGAAGACCCAGAAGTCAAACAGAGAAAAGTGGTGAAGAAACAAGAAGCCCAAATGCCCAGAATACAGCTCAAGAATTTTGGTAAAATGATCTCACCAAAGGGCCGCGGAACCGCGGCCCAAGCGCCCTATTGCCGCGGTTCCGCGGCCGTTTAATGCCCGTGTCGGCGCAAACTTTCTGAGTTGGTGCGTCGGTGCGGGTGTTGGGATTTTCAGGGGGCAAATCTGTAATTGCACATATGCGAGAGTCTGTAACCCTAGTTTCCTTGTTTGCTTATAAATTTTAATCAAAAATTGCAAAACCCTATGCATCTTTTCTATCAATAAAATTCAGAATTGTTGGGAGATCAAGAGTATCATTTTAGTAAGTTTTTATTTCTTTAAATTCTGCCGTAGTGTTAATTTAATTGTTGCCCTAGTTCTCTCGTATAATTCTTGCAGTAGATCAATCATATCACTACCCTAGTTAATTTAGTGTAGTCTTTCAAATGCAATCGGTAAGTGCTTTAGAAATGTCACTTTTAAAAGACACCCTAATGAGCGAGTAAAATCCTCGCTTGTTAGGGTTAGGAATAAAGGAGGGAATGAGAGATGAATATCTCTCATCTCTTTCAATGCCGAATATTTTTAAATAGAACTTCATGCACGCATGCATGATCCGCTCCCTACGGCACCCTACCCACGAGGTAACGGTGACACCGTAGTATAAAGGACCGGACATGCATGCGTCCATGAAGGTTATAGCAATTAGTAGAAAAGGACGGACAAGGATCAAGAGGAAGAAACTTTGTTTCTTCCCAATCATCCTAATCCCCTTTGCTAATAATTGATATAACTTCTAAAACAGATTTGAATCAAAAGCATTGAAAGAGGTGTTAATCATTATCTACTCAACCCTACTTTAGACCTAATCCTAACAAGTTCTTTAATATCGTATAAATTAGTTTTTAAATCAATCAACAAAAACCAAATCACCATCGGAATCAACTCGTGAAAACACAAATCAGAAAATTACACATCTCTGTGGATCGACCCGTACTCACCGGCTAGCTGCTAAGCGACGCCATTTCTGATTACGGTTAAACTATATATTTTTGGAATAATCAAATGGCGCCGTTGCCGGGGATGGCGTAATATTTCTTTTTGTGTAATTTCGGGTTGATATAAATTTTAAAATTATAAAAATCTGAAAATATAAAAAAAATACAAAAATTTTATCAATTTTTATCTGTTTGAAGGGTTTATTGTTTGAATCTTGCAGGAACAGCGAAGAATCGCAGATTTGAACATTTACAGAGGGCAAATCTAAAAAAATCACATCAGAACAGAGGAGAATTGGAGAACAGGAGCTGCATAATTTTTTCCAGAAGCTGATCTCTTCGTTGCACCGCGTTTCTGCGGCAAAGGTGGCCCTTAGACCGCGGTTCCGCCGCCATCTTGACACGTCAGCCCTTCAATTTTGCAGGGTTTGATCCCTCATTCTCCCTTCTGCAACCTCATATATCTCTCTGTAAAAAATTTCTGCAGGAATTCTTTGCGCTAAAAAATCTTTCTCCCCCTTCTAAATAACAGAATTTTCTGCAGGTTTCTTTGCGCCGCGCTAAAAATTGATTGCAAGTGAATTTTATTGCTTTGCATAATTTAATCGGACTTTAAGGGGCTAATTGACCAAACTCAGATTGGGTGGGGATTTCATTACCCTTCCCAGGACCCCAGAAAACACCTAAAGCATGTGCATTGACCACAATTAATTAAAAAATATTAGACTCAGACCTAAGGACATCGAGCTCAATAGGAAAAGGACTAGTATAGGCATCGACCGTTTATCCTAACTGACCTTGCGGTGTCTAGGCTAGTGGTTATTAATTAGGCCTACTGTTGTGGTGGTTCCTTCCCACTTACCTGGCCGTACTTGTCGGTGAAAAGGCGGTTTGAGGTCCTATTTCTAGCCCTAGTTAGGAGCTGTCTAGCAGACCTAGGTGACCCTAGATCTAGGCCTGATTGTGCATGTGTGATTGATACATTTGTGTCACGAGTCCCTTTCCAAAAACCTCTTTTGCAAAACTCTCACATAAAAAAAAAAGAAAAAAATCTTTTCAAACTTGCAACTTGTCGCTAAGAAAACTTGCAACTCGCTTCCACCACTTCCCTCCACTGACGTTATCTTACCTCCACATTCTGTCTTTCTTCTTTTTTCTGACTACACTACCTCTTTAGTGTATGTCACTTTGGACTAGGGATACTAACGCCCGATTAGTCCGTGTTTCGTTGGTACCGACCGACGAACCCTTCGACACCGAAGTCGACATTCCGTCCATTTTCTTACCCTCACCTTCAAACTCTTTCACCGAAGGCATGTCGGGATTCAACCCCAACAATACCTTACCGACGGGAAGGATTCCACCTCCTTTAGGTGCGAATAACCCGAACCAACCGCCTGTTGAAGCGCCCGCACGAGTTGCGCTCCAGGATCTCTTTTACCCCGTCCGCACTTCCTTACCTACCTGTCTTTCACCCCCACCAGCAAATGGAGACAATTTTGATATAAAACCACATTTCATCAATATGCTGCCAAAATTTCATGGATTGGAATCTGAAGATGCATATATCTTTATCAATAAATTCCAAAATGTGTGCGCTATGATGAAAACAACCCAATTAAGTGATGACGCTATAAGGCTAAGGGTCATTCCTTTCACCTTATGTGACCTAGCCGAGAAGTGGCTATACAGCACCGCATCACATTCCATTAGAAATTGGGACGAGTTTGTGAAAGCTTTTCTAAAAAAGTTCTATCCACATCACAAAACTACCAGAATCCGCAATGAAATAATTCAATTCTCACAACTTACTTCCGAACCATTTTGGAAGTGCTTCGAGAGATTTAAGGACCTACTCGTTCAATGCCCTCATCATGGGATCGAAAGTTGGCAACTCTGCCAAACATTATACGAGGGATTGAACTCGGCAACGAAGCAGTTGCTAGAAACCATAAGTCAAGGTCATTTTCTCTCCAAGTCTAGTGACGAAGCATGGCAGTTTCTTGAGGATCTTAGTGAGCAAACAATTCAGTGTGAGAGTACCAAGACCACATCATCTTATTCTAGTGGTCAATCTAGGGCAGGCGTATATCAAGTGGAAATGTCGATTGCTATGAAGGCCGAGATGGCCGCTCTTACGAAAAAGCTAGAAGCGATTGAGACCAAAATCTCATCGTCTTCTCCTGCCCCTGTTATGCCTCCACGAACTGTTTGTGCTTGTTGTGCAGATCCGTCACACCTAACCGAAGAGTGTCCTTATAATGCATCTACTCAAGGACAGGATCAAGTCAACGCTGCATTTCAGTAACGACAAAGAAACGATCCTTACTCTTCGACATACAATCCGGGGTGGAGGAGTCACCCAAATTTCGCTTGGAAGCAAAATCAACAATTCCAAGGAAATAACAATTTTCAAAGACCTCCTCCCCCACAACAACAACAAGCACCTTCACAAACTCAATTTCAATAGCAACCTTTTCAACAGCAACCTTACCCTAATCAGGTGAACAATTTTGTGCCTAACAATGCTTACCAGCCAAACAATTATGTTCAACCTAATAATGATAAGGTTAGCTCGCTTGAAAGAAGTCTAGATGCGTTCCTTAAGCAATCTACATAGTCTACAGCAAGACTTGAGACTTCTATTCAATCTTTGGTGCAAAATAGTGCTTCACACGATCAAAGTATCAAATCTATTGAGGCACAAATTGCACAACTCAATGCAGCTTTGAGCGAGCGCGAAAAAGGAAAACTCCCGTCTCAACCACTGCCCAACCCCGGTCACGCACATGCAGCAAATCAACAGCAGAATTATAATGTAAATGCGGTGACCACGTTGAGATCGGGAAAAGTGTTGCAAAACAATGTGGGTATTGACAATAACACCCCTGCCGGTGGCCCTTCTTCATCTTCTTCACCTTCTTCTTTAGAGCCTATTCTCCACCCTTCACAAGGCTCTACGTCTTCTAGCTCGAACGGACCCGTTTCTCACAACACGAACACATCTACACGGGGTGCCGTTCTAACTCGACAATCTGATCCGCAAAAATTGAACTCAACCACCTTTCAAAATGTTCCTTTTCCTAATCGGTTGAGATCCAATAAACCAACTCCACAGATGGAAAAGATTGTAGAGTTGTTCAAACAGGTTAGCATAAATATCCCTCTTTTGGATGCAATCCAACAAGTTCCTTCATATGCAAAAATTTTAAAGGACTTATGCACCAAAAAAAGGAAGTCGCAAGTGCCAAAGAAAGTTTTTGTGGCTAGTGCTATTAGTGATGCACTTGTAAATTCCTTACCCCCAAAGCAAAAGGACCCCGGGTGCCCTACCATTTCGATAACAATTGGAGACAAGAACATCAATAGAGCACTATTAGATCTTGGCGCGAGTGTCAATTTGCTACCTTATTCTGTATACGAGCAATTGGGCGTTGGAGAGCTTAAGCCCACTCACTGTACTCTCCAAATGGCCGACCGGTCAATAACCCATCCTAGGGGAGAGCTGGAGGATGTGTTAATTAGAGTAGGGGATTTCATTTTCCCCGTTGACTTTATCGTGATGGATACACAACCTGTCGCTAACCCCCAGAACCAAATTCCGGTAATACTTAGTCGACCATTTCTGGCAACTTCCAACGCAGTGATCAATTGTCGTAATGATTCAATGAATCTATCTTTTGGCAATATGACAATTGAGCTCAATATTTTCAAGTTGGGAAGTCAGCCTGCTGAGCCTAATGCTAGTGTACTCGATGTTTGCTCGATCAATGAGATCGCGGAGGAGGACTGTGAGTTCGAGAATTTTTTGTTCGATCACAGCAATGATAACGCCACTAGTGCGTTCCTCCTAGAATCCGACACAGCTTTCACGGCGGATAACGATTTTGAGTGTTTTACCTTCGTTGACGACTTTCATCACCTGAATTGGAGTCTTTTGCTTTTTCGGATGAGTTATTCGAACCATCCGACTCTGTTGCGTACACTCGGTTTGAACCTTTGATGGAATCCTTCGAGTTTGAAACAGTTACCCCATTATCACCATCTATTGTTTCACCTCCTAAACTCGAATTGAAGCTTTTGCCGTCGCACCTAAAATATGCTTATCTAGGTGATAATGAGACCTTACCCGTCATTATATCAGCCTCTCTAGCTCTTGAGCAAGAGAAGGCTCTTTTGATGGTCTTACATAATAATCGGCAAGCTTTCGGCTGGTCTATGGCGGACATTAATGGGATTAGTCCCCTCATAGTCGAACATCATATACACTTAATGGATGATGCCAAGCCGGCAAGGGATCCACAAAGACGCCTCAACCCCATCATGAAAGAGGCCGTTAAGAAGGAGATTGTCAAGTGTCTGGATAGTGGTATCATTTACTCTATCTCGGATAGCCAATGGGTTAGCCCAATCCACGTTGTGCCAAAGAAATCGGGTATTACGGTCATTACCAATGAGGCAAATGAGTTAATTCCCACTCGCACCCAAACTGGGTGGCGAGTCTGCATAGACTATGGGAAACTCAATGTCGCAACAAGGAAAGACCACTTTCCTTTACCTTTCATTGACCAAATGCTCGAGCGATTGGCAGGGCACGAGTTCTATTGCATTCTAGATGGCTATTCCGGTTACAACCAAGTCCCCATCGCCAAAGAGGATCAAGACAAGACAACCTTTACTTGTCCCTTTGGCACTTTTGCTTATCGTCGCATGCCCTTTGAGTTATGCAATGCACCCGCGACATTTCAGCGGTGTATGATGGGGATCTTTTCAGACATGGTCGAAAAGTTCTTGGAGATCTTTATGGATGATTTCTCCATCTTTAGCGACTTCTTCGACGAGTGTTTGCGGCATCTTGACGCTGTTCTTACCCGCTGCAGGGATAAGAACCTAACATTGAATTGGGAGAAGTGCCATTTCATGGTACGAGAGGGCATTGTCTTAGGACATGTCATCTCGCAAAACGGCATCGAGGTTGACAGAGCAAAAATCGAAGTGATTTCTAACCTCCCTCCCCTGAAATGCGTCAAAGATATCAGATCCTTCCTTGGCCACGCCGGTTTTTACAGACGGTTCATCAAGGACTTTAGCAAGATCGCTAGACCCTTGACTCTCTTACTGGCCAAGGACACAACTTTTTCTTTCGACTCCACTTGCACTGAAGCATTCGAGTCTTTGAAACATTCCCTCATCTCTGCGCCCATCCTTTCATCTCCCGATTGAACGCACCCTTTCGAAATCATGTGCGACGCATCAGATTTTGCAATTGGCGCTGTTCTTGGACAACACATTAATAAAATGCCGCACGTGATTTATTATGCTAGCCGAACACTAAATGAGGCCCAACTAAACTACACAACAACAGAGAAAGAGTTTTTAGCTGTTGTATTTGCACTCGAAAAATTTCGGCCTTATTTAATTGGCTCTCCAGTCGTTGTATATACTGATCATTCAGCTCTTCGCCACCTTTTTGCGAAGAAGGATTCTAAGTCAAGGCTAATACGTTGGATCCTTTTATTACAAGAGTTTGACCTTGTCATTAAGGACAAAAAAGGATGTGAAAACGTAGTAGCTGATCACCTATCACGACTTCCTTATTCGCCCACGCTCGATCTTCCAATCACTGATGTTTTTCCCGATGAGCAACTCTTGACCGTTTCTTGCGAACCATGGTTCGCCGATATTGTAAACTACTTAGCCACCGGCCTGATACCTAATGATTGGTCGAAACAGGATAAACTTCGATTTTTGTCCCAAGTAAAGCATTTTTACTGGAATGAACCCTATCTTTTTAAATACTGTTCCGACCAAATCATTCGTCGGTGTGTACCTGAAAGTGAGGTCAAGAGCGTGCTGTCTTTTTGCCACGATCAAGCATGTGGCGGGCACTTTGGCCCAAAGAAGACAGCCGAGAAAGTTTTGCAGTATGGTTTCTATTGGCCACGACTCTTCAAGGATGCATTTGAATACTGCAAAACTTGCTCCCGGTGCCAACACTTGGGCCGGATATCGCGGAGAAAAGAAATGCCGCTCCAACCAATTTTGGTTGTGGACATTTTTTATGTTTGGGGTATAGATTTCATGGGACCATTTCCTAACTCTTTTGGAAATGTGTATATTCTTTTGGCCGTTGACTACGTTTCAAAGTGGGTTGAGGCTGTGCCCAGCCGAACGAACGATAACAAGGTTGTCGTTCGATTTCTTAAAGAACACATCTTTTCTCGATTTGGGCACCCTCGGGCAATAATAAGTGATAATGGTTCTCACTTTTGCAATAGGACTTTCGAGTCCTTAATGTGCAAATATTCTATCACCCACAAACTGTCAACGCCATATCACCCCCAAACATGTAGGCAAGCCGAGGTTTCAAATCGGCAAATAAAGCAAATCTTGGAGAAAACGGTTTCTAAAAACCGTAAAGATTGGTCACTTAAACTGATTGATGCACTATGGGCTTTCCGTACTGCATATAAGACCGATCTTGGTATGTCTCCATACCGGCTTGTTTACGGGAAGGCTTGCCACCTCCCAGTGGAGATTGAGCATAAAGCTTTTTGGGCTATCAAAGAGCTGAATTTATCTTTAGGAGATGCGGGCAGCAATCGAAAGCTGCAGTTGAATGAACTAGAAGAGCTGAGGGATGAGGTATATGATAATGCCATAATTGCTAAAAACCGAGCTAAGGTGTTCCACGATAAACACCTTTTGCGAAAAACTTTTGAACCTGGTCAACAGGTTTTACTTTATGACACTCGGTTACACTATCATCCCGGCAAGCTCCGTTCCAGATGGAGAGGACCTTTTGTAGTCCGCACCGTTTATCCGCACGGTGCGGTTGATCTTGAAAATCCTGAAGACGGTACCTTATTCAAAGTGAATGGGCATCGACTGAAACCGCTCTTCACAGCAGACCCTTCGGAGGAGCTCCTGTTCTTGCAGGAGCCAATCTACACTGATTAATTTTCCTCCACTTTCACCCCCAAATTTCTTTTTTCCAAAACATTATTTCAAATAAGTTTGGGGGTGTGTATATAATTTGTAAATATATATTTCCAAAATACCATAAAAAATAAAAAATAAAAAATAAAAAAAATATATAATAATTTTGGACCTAATTGCAAATTTGCAGATTTAAGAGCTGATTTTTTTTATTTACAAATAAAACCCTCATTGTAAAGGGTGTTTTCTACAAATAACCCTCCCATCCCCTATTTATATGCCCCGAGCCCCCCCTGTTCTCTTACCCTAAATTTTTTCCTCTTCATAAAACCCTAGCCGCCGCCCCCAACCTGCTCCAGAAAAATCTCGCCGTGCCGCCGCCAAACCGCCGCGCTTCCGCCGCCGTTGCTGCCTCCCACCGCGCTTCCGCCGCCGTCGCTGCCTCCCGCCGCTCTTCCGCCGCCGTCTGGTGTCGTCGCCCCCTGAAATTTTCAGGGGAGGTAACTCTATAGATTTCCTTTCTGTTCCTGCATATTTTTTTTTCTGGAATATCTATATGGCACATAAAATGCAGTTTGAAAGGGATTTTTTCCCGGTTTTCACACACGAAGTATACGGTAGATATTTTGCACATGAAATCGAGCAAAGGGGCTGGAATTTCCTGCTCTATAATAACTCCTCTGCGTTTGCCCTACCTAACCTAGTTGCCCTATTTTATGAATCAATGGAGGATAATAGTTTAGACAACTTAGGGTACATTAAAATAAATTGGGGAGATCGTGTAATTCACATTGATAGGGATATGATCCACGAGATTACACTCATACCACGTGTACCCGCACATGAACACCCATTGCACTTTGAGGATTATATGCCCTTGATGGGGAATGACTGCGCACGAGAGCCGCGTAAGGGTATCCAAGCACGGACCCTTTTCGCGAACGTTTTTACTGTGTGCCGGTGGGCACAAAACAATATCTTTGGTAGTTCGCACAACACGACTTTTTTCACCCCTTCATTACATGTCGTACATACACTTATGACGAAAAATCCACGGTTCGACATGTGCACTGTATTGCTCCAGTCTATAGGTACGGGAAAACGAGGTACCGTCTACCCGTGTCCCATGCTTGTCACCCAACTCTGCCGTTATTTCCTCCCCGTCGAGGAATTTGACTCATACATTCTAGACGGTGTTCCGGTTCGACCACTCGTAGAGGGCATTACGTCGTCCTACTCTAGACTTACTGATATTTGGACACGAACGGAACCGGCAGAAAATATTCCCGCACACACCCCTAGCTCGAGCTCAACATCGAGCGGGGAAGAACTGACCCCTCAGGAGCATGCGCGATTGATGCGGAGAACAGTGAGAAGAATTGATACTTTGAGGGATGAGTTTCGGGCGACAGCATGAGATCACGACTGTCGGTTAACGGAAATTGAGAGGGGAATTCAAACACTTTTGGCTAGAGAGGAACGATCACGTTCACGCTCACGAGCGTGACGTGGGGCCAGGCAGTGAGGGCACTGCTTTGCTCAAGTTTGGGGGAGAAGGTAATGTATATAGTATCTTTTGCATTGCATATTGTATATATTTTTCTTTTCCTTTTGCATATTTAATTTCTGCATTGCATCTTTATAAAAAAAAAATCATAAAAATTTAAATTAAAAATTTGAAAAAAAAAATTAGAAAACTGAAAAACCCATAAAAATTGAAAAAATTCAAAAATTATAAAAATTATTGTATTTAATTTTGGCTAATTGACTTGAGTTTGATAAAAAGATTAACTGGCTAGGAAAAATTAAATCTTAGACTTAGCAAATTAAAAACCCTAAAAATAACATTCCTTAGAGTTTAACGGTAGAAAGTATATGTCTTTGTAGGTTATTTAGAAATAGGCAAATTTTGGGTTCACTTCTTGGGCTAAGTCGAAACGAGGGAAGAGTATTGAAACTTTTATTAGAGTATAAGTTTGAAAAATAAATCCTAGCTTAAGTCTAGATTCTGAAAACATATACCCTACAATTTGCACAATCACGCACCTTCAAACTTGGAATAGTAGAAGAGACCTTGAAATGCTCTTGTCTAAAGTCCTTAGTATGAAGAAAATAAAAGAAAAAAAAAGTGAATAAAGAAAAAAAAATGGACACTGGTTTTTGTGATTACTTAAGGCTGTAAAGAATAGAAAAACATTTAGCGAGGGTGCTCCATCACCTAGTGCCTTAGACCAACTGGTTTGGGAGTCACTGCTAAAGCCTTGGGTGTTGCAAAACTAGGAAGTACGCTTTAAAGTGCTAACGCATCTTGTAATCGGTTGTTGGTACCTCAAGAAGTATTAACGGTCGCATGAAGGATGTGTAAGCAAATTTCATTTAAAAATTCACTAATTAATAAGCGCTTTGGACAATAGACGAGAGTACGATTACTTGATTTGAATTTTCAAGTGTAGGGGTGATATTTACACACACATGGGGATATGTGATTAGAGTTTAGATGAGAGAAAGGAATGAAGAATAGAACTTGTATCTTTAGTAGAGTTGATAGAAATTCCTAAGTGGAGATGGAACCCTAGAAGGAAAACTTAAGAAATGCCGAAAGCTAAGTAAGTCTATAGAACATATATAATCTTAAGTTAAATGATGAGGAAATGTGAAGAATATGGGTTGATAATTTGCGAGTAGAAGATAATAGAATTCCTTGTTAGAAAACCTAATTGGAGAACAAAAGTCATTGGGCCGAGTTGATAGGATTTTGTGGGTGTAATCCGCTGAAAACCCTCAGGAGACAACACTCCTCCTACTAGGGACACCTAGAGGTTTAACGGCTTGTTGCACGTGCTCAGTGCAATCGCGTTTTCCCTGCGAAAGTGTGGTTAGGATTTTAGATAATAAAATAATAAGTTTGCTCGAGGACGAGCAAAAGGTAAGTTTGGGGGTATTTGTTCAAACCATAATATTGCATTTTTTATCCCCTATTCTTATCCATTTTATAAATAAACAGGTACTCTTGACGCACGTTTGTTGCATGTTCCAGGATACAGACTCATGGAGCAAATACAGTAAAAAAGACGAAAGTTGATACAGAAAAGGGACTTTTGACCAACAAGTAGACGAATCTTACTCAAGCCGAGACGAAGACCAAGTGTAAGGTCCAAAAAGACGAAAGTGAAACGGTCAAAAGATCCTTACAAGTTTTCACTGAAGATCTGTAGAAGACCCAGAAGTCAAACAGAGAAAAGTGGTGAAGAAACAAGAAGCCCAAATGCCCAGAATACAGCTCAAGAATTTTGGTAAAATGATCTCACCAAAGGGCCGCGGAACCGCGGCCCAAGCGCTCTATTGCCGCGGTTCCGCGGCCGTTTAATGCCCGTGTCGGCGCAAACTTTCTGAGTTGGTGCGTCGATGCGGGTGTTGGGATTTTCAGGGGGCAAATCTGTAATTGCACATATGTGAGAGTCTGTAACCCTAGTTTCCTTGTTTGCTTATAAATTGTAATCAAAAATTGTAAAACCCTATGCCTCTTTTCTATCAATAAAATTCAGAATTGTTGGGAGATCAAGAGCATCATTTTAGTAAGTTTTTATTTCTTTAAATTCTGCCGTAGTGTTAATTTAATTGTTGCCCTAGTTCTCTCGTATAATTCTTGCAGTAGATCAATCATATCACTACCCTAATTAATTTAGTGTAGTCATTCAAATGCAATCGGTAAGTGCTTTAAAAATGTCACTTTTAAAAGACACCCTAATGAGCGAGTAAAATCCTCGCTTGTTAGGGTTAGGAATAAAGGAGGGAATGAGAGATGAATATCTCTCATCTCTTTCAATGCCGAATATTTTTAAATAGAACTTCATGCACGCATGCATGATCCGCTCCCTACGGCACCCTACCCACGAGGTAACGGTGACACCGTAGTATAAAGGACCGGACATGCATGCGTCCATGAAGGTTATATCAATTAGTAGAAAAGGACGGACAAGGATCAAGAGGAAGAAACTTTGTTTCTTCCCAATCATCCTAATCCCCTTTGCTAATAATTGATATAACTTCTAAAACAGGTTTGAATCAAAAGCATTGAAAGAGGTGTTAATCTTTATCTACTCAACCCTACTTTAGACCTAATCCTAACAAGTTCTTTAATATCGTATAAATTAGTTTTTAAATCAATCAACAAAAACCAAACCACCATCGGAATCAACTCGTGAAAACACAAATCAGAAAATTACACATCTCTGTGGATCGACCCGTACTCACCGGCTAGCTGCTAAGCGACGCCGTTTCTGATTACGGTTAAACTATATATTTTTGGAATAATCAGTCATGTCCAGTGTACTCATAACCTAATGAGCACCTGCATACTATCTCCAGTACGACGTACTGATGGCTGTGGGACAGACCATCTCCCCAGCTGGGACGAGAAGCATACACACTAGTCTACTTTGGAGTATCGATGCCCTGTCTGGATAATCCTACGACTAGGGACCTGTATAAGGATGTGGTTGTAGACTACCTAACCCCCACAAGTGTGACTGCCATCACAACGCTGGTAATCAAGTAAAGATTCTAAGGGCTCTATCAATATGTATTAGCGATACGTTAAAAGAAACATATACACATATTAAGATAGATACAAACCAAGTAGCATACTACCATATTGAGCAAGACTGTTATAAATCCGTCTATATATCCCAAGCTTCCAAAATGTAATATACAAACTAGTACTATACAATAATAGCCTCTAGGGCATATTACACTAACAGTGAGAAAGGCGGTTCATCTCCCCATTCCCCTAGGCAATCCAACGTCCGTAAAGGTGACAGCGTTGCACTCACGTGTAATTCACGTGAGAACAACGCTGTGGGGGCATTTTTTCCCTTATAAAAAAATAAATAATAAAAAAAGCGATGGGAAAAATTTCCCTAATGGAGCATCATGTGCCCACACGTGATGCGCCTTAGAGCAAAAATTATATTGCCCTTGACAATTAAGGCTGAAATTAAGCCTCACGAGCAAACACGTGAGCATCTATATACAAAGTATATAGGCGCCTTCCTAAAACAAATAATAGGCCAGAGAATCTTAGGTGTCAGCACGTGATGCTCTTTGTTGGGCTTAACTTTGTGGGGGTCACGTGCCACACGCGATATTTCTGAACATCAGCTCACGTGCCAACACGTGATGCCTTTTCTCTGGGGCTGCTGCATATAAGAAAACCATTTTAATTCTATGGGGGGTCACGTGCTACACGTGAGGGTTCCTAATCACCTTCCAAGCTAATAGAATTAAATTCTAAATAAAATGGATCAAAACCCTATTTTAAAAATATTTCCTTAGATCTTTCTAAACAAGAAAGATTACGCTCTGTAAATCAGAGCACCGTTGGATTAAAAATCCAATGGTGATTAAAAATCACCAAGCTACAGAATAAGCTCTGTATGGAAAAATATTTCCCCGATCTTTCTAAACGAGAAAGATTACTCTCTGTAAAACAGAGCACCGTTGGATTAAAAAATCCAATGGTGAATAAAATTCACCAAGCTACAGAATAAACTCTGTGTGGGAAATTATTTTCCCAATCTTGTTAAAACAAGAAAAATATCTTCTGTAAAACGGAAGTCCTTGGATAACAAAATCCAATGGTGGATAAAATCCTCAAATCAATTAAGGATCTCTCAATGAGAGATTTCCTTAACTAAATCAACAAATTTACCTCTACTATATAAGGACCCAAGACTTCAAGTCTGAGAAGAGAGAGAAGAGACCCCCCATAAGATTTGAGAAACAAAAAAAGAAGAAGAGCTCTCTTTTAGAAAAAGAAACCCTATGTAAGAAGAAAGACATAGAGATTATTTTATCTCTTCTACACCATTTCAAGAGTTTAACTCTTCTAAAAAGAACTTAGTTCTTCCTCTGGTTGAAGTCTGCAGAAGTGGATCTCCCCACAAGTTGAGAATTTAATTCTCATCGGGGAGATTCTGTCATGCAGACTCAAAACTTAGGGGAAAGAACTAAGTTTGAAGAATTTAACTCTTCCAAAGATATAGGAATTTAATTCCTCTGATAAAACTTGGGTTTAACCCTGCATAAGAATTTAATTCTTATAAAACAAGAGATATGAAATTCTCAAAACTAAGATCAAGATCCCCATGCACATAAAAGAAACGATTAGCGTTCAACGCTATCACAACAGATCATGTGTTCCCACGTGAGCACCTATGAGGAACGAAAGGAACAACTGGCATCGCCTCACGTGATCCCACGTGACCCCCTAATAGTTCTTAACACTTTCAAAAGGAAAAGGGGAATAAATCAAAGACAGATCCCATTTTTGGGACGTGTCACGTGATCCCACGTGACCCCCAATAGTGCTCAGCACTTATAAAAGGAAAAGGGGAATAAATCAAGGACAGTTCCTATTTTTGGGACACGTCATATGATCCCACGTGACCCCCCAATAGTGCTCAGCACTTATAAAAGGAAAGGGGAATAAACCAAAGACAGTTCCCATTTTGGGGCGCCTCACGTGCTCCCACGTGACCCCTAATAATGCTTAGCACTTATAAAAGAAAAGGAAATAAACTCAAAGAATCAGTGCCCAATTCTCAGGCGTTCCACGTGCCACACGTGAGCGCTCCAAATTTCAGTGTTTAACACTGCTTTAGAGTCTCACGTGGGGAGCACGTGAACGCCAAGTAGATATCAGTCTTTAACACCATGAGGGGCCAACCTTAGGCCAAATTATCCAAGTCTTCTAAGGCCGAAAACCTTTTGACCATCAATCAACCAAGCCCTTCTATACTCAGGTTTCCCCAAATTGATCTTAGTTCCAAAGATGACTAATGATCTCTTGATACATCGCATCTAAAATGATATTCGTTCCACCATGATCTCTCCCTTCAATCTGGAGTTCGATTCAAGGGTATATCTCTCCACACTTCTGATACATGTCTTTGTAATTCTTCAACGTCTTCAGAGAGATGGAGGGTCCCAACAACTAACAGCTCTTTGGGGCACTTCCAAACCCATGAGCATATTCATATGGACCACAATGTCCTTAAACTAGCTATGGACCGCAACGTCCTTAAACTAAACCCTCACCCCAAAAAAATGGTGATCTATGGACCGTACCGTTCTTAAACTAAAGCAATAGAGCCCAAATGCTCTTTTGTTGGGTCTGAATGATTCTAAAATCATGCTGAGTAGATCTTAGTCTAAAATTAGACTAACTTATTCTCAACAAAAATTTAAGTTGATCTTAATCTCAAACGAGGTTAACGATCCTTAAATCAAACCAAATCCAAATCTAAGAATATACGGATTTTGACTAATCCACGCCTTACGGGCGACAACACAAATTAGTCTCCATATACAATCCACGGGCAACCAAAAACAAAACAAACACACACGACACGAAGTGAACATCTGGAGCAGGAGAAAGTGGTTATTGCTACGCGGTAACGTAATTAACTGCAGGGGCTTGTGCCTGCAGGGAAGAGCGTCCCTACAATCAAAAACCCCTCGCCAATGAGGGGGGATCTGACAAAATCTGCTACAATGGCAACATCCGTCCAAACCTCCCATATACGGTGCCATAAATTAACTTGGCATCTATGAAGAGGTGGACGGATAAAACCAAATAGTATTTGCCCCCAAATTCAGGTAAGACGTTCGTCTTTCCCGGCTTTCGGCGGTAAACACACCTTACAAAATGAAGAAAGCTCACAGCAAGAGGGCGTCAGGCTAACTTGGCCACAGGCACGGGTTTGAGTGATACACGACCCTCTGACGTTCCCATAGAGGACACTCCTTCTGCCTTTTCCACCGCTCGTAGGAAGATTGCGTGTGCGGCTCGCGAAGAGGCTGAGCGATTACTTCAAAGTAAAGCAGCACACGATCCCTTATAGAAACCTAGTAGAACTTATTTACTTTTTCAGGTTTCTTCCCACAGTGTTTTTTTTAATTATAACACATTTGTCTTTGAATGGTGAGCCGAGTTTAGGTATTAACATGACGAGTGAAGTGCCAGCGTTTGAAGAGTCTAGGGCGTCAGGCCTTCATTTCGAATCAGAGACAATTCCAACTGCCTTTTGCTCCCTCTGTGGATCCCCGGCATAGGCAGGTGATGCGAGCATGAAGACGGTCCTTATTGATTCGAGGGATGAAGGTATCGATGTTGAATCCATCTCCCCAGTGATGGTGGAAATCGAGGAAGCCGTCATGGTTAGTGGCGCTCCAGACACCGCTATGGTTTCTGCCCCTATTCCTTATGTTATTTTTTTTGGGTTCTCAATCCTGCTAGACATATTTGCTGATATCTCCTTTATTCCGAATATAGGTGCGGTAAACCTTGGCGCTTTGCTGATTGAAGAATCACCATCAGCCGTTGCCACGACTGTCGTTGCTCCTCCTATCTCTTTTGTACCCCCCCTCCCCCCGAGTTCTCTCGGGTTTAATGACGGAAGGTAAAGATTTTTCATTTTCTTGTTTCAGTATAGATAATATTTCTTAGATTAATTTCTTTACCATATATTGTTGCAATCCTGTAGAAGTGCTTTTTGACCATTTATGCCAAATGTTAAGCTTGCACTTTGTCTTCCAATCGGAATTCGTTCCTCTTTCGGGCATTGGTTAGTATATTATTCATTTCTTATTTCATCATTCTACGAGTAATCTTTCTATTGCTAAGCTTTTCTTGTATTGACCACGGTCTTATGGCTCGAGAGAGAGAACGAAGGAATAACTGAGCCTCCTATTGTCCCTTATTTGCCACTTTTGACTACTGGTATGTTAGATCTCGTTCATCATCATTCTTTTTGATTTTTAGGTTAAAATATGACCCTTCTTTGTGCGTGCTTTACTCTGCAGCAGCTACATCGGCTTTGGCTCCTCTTGAGTCTTGCATTTCTATGCCCGCGGGGCCCCTCGCTAAGCGTCAGTCTTCCATGGGTACGGAAAATAGCAGGCGGATGCTAAGTGAATTTATTGAAGACCTTAATGTTGAAGCTTTCACTTCTGCTATGGGCTTTGCTGACGAGGTCAACCCTATGCTCACGACCCTTGTGACTTTCCACCATAAAGATTTCGTCAGTATTTGGGTTGATTACCGTAAGTGAATTGAGGCTTGTCTCTATGAGATCAAGCACAAACATCTTGTGCCTGAGGCGTAATCCTTGAAGGCTCAACTAATCGCATGGATCGAATAAAGTGCCGCTTCTATTCAATACTTTGAGCAGAAGTTGGTCCTGAAGCAAAAGGAACATGATACGGGTTTTGGCGAATCTAGCCGATTGCGTGCCCAGGTCAAAGCGAATGCCGCGCAGCTGCATGTTATTTTTGAAATTCTTCAACAATGCGTTTCCAAAGGAATGGTGTTGAGGCAGAATCTTGACTCTACTGAGCGGGGAATGCGAGATTGCGAAGATGCTAAGTAGGAAATTGCTGAGAAGCTTTCATCATGCTTGCTATAATGGGCTCAAGTCGAAGCGATGCTAGCTGCAATAGTGGCACGTGAGGAGGAGCTGAGGCAAGAGAGTGAACGGGTTGCTATTTTATTGAAAGCCCAGCCTTCTTAAAGGCCAGAATTGTATTCCCCCCCTTTTTTATACAAATTGTATCTTTTAAACATTTTGATTCATGAATAAAGAATATACATTTTTTTGCATGCACTCCTCTGTGTTTGATTTCTTAATCTAGCGCTAATTAGTTTATTCACTCGTTAGCGCTAATTAGTTTATTCACTCATTTCGGAGTCTCTAGTTTATTCACTTGTTTCGGAGTGTCTAGTTTATGTACTTGTTTCAGAGTTTGTAGTTTATTCACTAATTTTGGAGTCTCTTTAGTTTACTTACCTTGGGTTTACAGCGAAACTTTTCCTAACGTTGTATATAGATAACCCCCATTCTTTTTACGACAGAGGTCCGTTAGGTTTGTGGTACTAGGATTTTAGTCCGTGGTACCATTGCGCTGGCTGATATATTCCTCGATATGCGGTCTTTAAGCCGTTGTTCGAGTAACCCCGCGACTGTCGTGTCTCTTATCCCTTTGGGGGCTGGATAAGACGACTTCAAGTAATCTCCTTAAGTCATATTACCGTCAGAAGAGAAAGCGTTAGGAATTTTCCATGATACTTTTTACCTGAGGTTTGGCTCAATTTGGAGCCTCGATGAGCCATAACCGCACCATTCTGGGGTGGGATGATCTCCAATGGTCTTTTAGGCTTTATATGAGTTGTCGTCAAGACCCGAAGCTGGGAATATGCTTTCACTTCGTTTTTGTTTTGATGATGTCGTGCCGATTCTTTGCTGAAATAGGGTAGACATCTATAGGACCTCTATATTGCATGTATTGCAGTAGAAGTCCGGAGCTAGGAATATGTCATTACTCCATTTTCATTTGATAGCCGCGTTCACATCTTGGTGAAATAAAGGGGAACGCCGGGATAGTCACTAGGTTGTATATGTACCGTCAAGACTTGGAGCTAGGATTTTTCCATGGATCTATTTTTGCTTTGACCCTTGGGTCTTTTGTTGACGTTGCATCTGCATCCTTCTGGAATGAGAAGGAATGCCGGAATAGTCTCTAGGTTGTATATGAACCGTCAAGACTTGGAGCTCGGATTTTGCCATGGCTCTGTTTTGATTTGGCTCCTTGGAGCTTTGTTGACGGCACGTCTGCACCATGTTAGAATGAGAAGAACGTCGAGCTAATCTCTAGGCTGTAGATGTTTCCGTCGAGATCTGGCTCTCCCTTTGACGGAGCCTGGTGGGAAAATATGGTTCCCTTTCTTTCATTTGTGCCCATGGATTGTATACAGAGGTTGGTGTGGACCTACCTGCAGGGCAAAGGAAATTTTATTTTATTTTATATTTTATTTCCGCGATACTCTATCTTTTCAAATTTTTATATCGCGAAAGACGCGTTTGCCCGATCATTTCGGCTATTTTTCGCGGTGCCCAATCATTTCGGCTATATTTTTTCTTATTTACTCGCTGCTTTTTATTGCGAATTCCCTAAACATTCGTCTTTCTTTTTTTTATATGCATATTTTGCTCGCTGATTTTTGTCGCAAGTTGGGGACTTGGTCCTGATACCCATTATGATATCAGCATCACTCCAACTAAAATATTTCTAGGAGCGAATCATCACTTGCCATGAAAGTACTTGAAATTTGATACATATTTAGGCATCAGCATCGCTTCAACTGGGATATTTCCAGAAGCGAATTATCATTTGTCTTTGTTAATTTGGACAAAGGTGGCTTAGTAAACAGGGTTAGGATCCTGTCGACTAAGGCTTTTTGACTTTATGAGCCATAAGGGTCTCATAAAAGTGTTTCTTCCTACAAGTCGTGAGGATCTCGTAGGTGTATTTCTCTTTAGGAATCGTCGGGATCTGTTCATACCATAATATTGTATTATCATATTCCCCTTTCTTATTCGTTTTATAAATAAACAGGTGCTTTTGACGCATGTCTGCTACATATTACAGGTTACGGGTTCTTGGACAGAAAACAGTGAAAACGATAAAAAGACGATGCAAAAGTGGATTTTGACCAACAAACAGAAGACTCTTGATCAAGCCTACATCAAAGATAAAATTCACAAAGTACAAGGCAATGCAAGGTCCAAGATTACAAAGCGAACGGTTAAAAGTCCACAGCAATTGTTCACTGGAGATCTGGAAGAAACATAGAAGCTATTTTAATAAAAGAACCAAATAATAAGGAAGCCCAAAAACAGAAGAGCCAACAAAGAAAATTTCAAGGTCCAATACTTCCTTTTAAAGAGACAGAGACATAAAATTTTACCAAAACTTGGAGTCTACTTTGACTAAGTCTTCCTAAGGATATTTTGGTAAATGTAGACGTGCGAATGAATTGTAACCTAGGGTTTTCTATCCTCTATAAATAGGAACTCTAAATCATTGTATTCTTTTCATGCCTCCCTATGCCTCTTTTTATCAATAAAATTTAGATTTCTTTTGGAGAGCATCGATGCCTCTTTTCATTTCAGAAATTCAGACCTGACAAGTCTTGAGTTGATGTTTGGAGAGAGCCATCTGTAAAGTAAGTAGGTAATTTCAATTCTTGCCCTAGGTAATTTCTATTCTTTGCCCTAGTTAAATTTAATTCCTTTCCCATGGTTAAATTTATTATCTGCCCTAGTTAGATCTTGAATTCCTTGCCCTAGATAAATAGTTAGATCTGTTCTTCAATTCCCTAATGAGTGAGTAGTCTCCTCGCTTGTTAGGGTTAGATTTGGGGAAGGTTTGAGAGATGATGGTCTCTCACCCCTTTCTTGCCCGTCATATATTTTCATAGGACTTCATGCATACATGCACATACCGCTCCTTACGGCACCCTATCCCACGAGGTAGCGGTGATACCGTAGTATAAAGGCCCGGTTCCGCGTGTTTTCCATGGAGGTTATGGTAAGGATTGATAAAGGAAGGACAAGAAGCTTGAGGAAGAAACATCTTCCCAATGGTTCTAATCCCCTCTATTTATAATTACCATAACTCCTAGTAGATATTAATATGGGTATAGAAAGCGGTGAGATTTATTGACTTTCCAAACTTAACCTAAACCTAACCCTAGCAAGATTTAGATCTAGATTAATTTAGTTTTTAGATTTAATCAATCCATTCACACCGTTTGGAATTAACTCGTAAGAGCAATTAGGAAATTCACAACATCCCTGTGGACCGACCCGTACTCACCGGCTAGCTACCAAGCGACGCCGTTCTTGATTGCGGTTATAGATAGTTTTTGAGATTAATCAAATGGCGCCGTTGCCAGGGATGGCGCCATATGATTAAAAAATTAAAAAATCATAAAAATCTGAAAAATCAAAATATATATATATATATATATAAATATATCATCTGTTATTTTTGGAAGGGTATTTTTGTGTGAATTTTGCAAGATCTACAATCGAAAGAAGGATCTAGAAATTTCCAGAAAGCGAAACAGAAATCAGAAGATCAGAACAGAGGGGGATTTTCAAAACAGAACAGTAGAATTTTTTCAACATCCCGAAACTGCCATCTTACCGCGAAACCGCGGCCCCACCCTACCTAGGACCGCGGAAACGCAGCCTTCCTGTGGAGTCGTCTGCTGAAAAAAATCTTGGGACTTGTTCCGACTGCCCCGCCGCGGAACCGCGGTGGGAACCTGCCTCCGGCCGCGGAAGGGCGGCGCCTTCGTGATATCATCTCGTGGAATTTCCTCTGTAAGCTCCTCTGTTCATTCTCTGGAAATCTAGATATATCTTTTCTGAAATATTCCTGCAGGATTCTGTGCGCTTTAAAAATATTTCTCTTTCCAAATAACAAGTCTTGTGCAGGATTTGTGCGCCTCGCTTAAAATAGAAATTGATTGCAAGAAATATTTTCTGTTTGCATATCTCTTCTCGAAAATCTTTTTGCAAAAGAGAACTTTCCAAATAAAGAGCAAGCAGAAAAAGGAAAATTTTAGTTAGAAAACTTGCCAACTTTAGCTGCAAATAAATCCTTGCCACCCAACCTTCTTTCTTTTCCCCTTTCTTCTAACATGGGTACCCCACATCATAAATCTCTTGCCGAACTTTGGTATCCCGAACCTAACTTTGCGTCGTACGTCAATTGTTTCGGTCGATTTAAAGAAGATCCCTCCATGCCTAAAATATCTTTGAAAGATCAAATAGAAGCGTCTAGGAGAAACAGTTCGACTTGGCAACCCACTTTGTGCCAACCAAGTCAACCATTACCACCTTCATATGTTGATACGACTTTTTCAAGTCCTGTTGTAACTCCTAAACCGATGTCCATTGCTAAGCATACTGCTCAATCTCGTAACCGATCTTTCACTCCTCTCCACACATCTAGTTCTAGGAATCAACAAGTCCATCCATCTTTTTATCCACATGTTGACCCTACTCCTGTCCAACCATCCAATTCCTACCAGTCCTACCCGACTTTCCCACCTTCACTAGACACTATTTCTACACAGCCATTAGGGAGTTTCACATATCCAAACAATTTCGAATCTTTTACCGAAACTCCTTCACAAACCATGTCTAGTTTGGAACAGTCGTTGGAGGCGTACATTGCAGCAACAAACAAAATGATTAGGAATGTGGATGCGTCCATTACCACCCTTATACAACCTAGTGAACCGATAACTAGTTTCCCGCTAGCTCCAAATTTTTCAATGTATGAGAAAGCAGTTGGACAGAGTGCGAATTTGAGAGGATTTCCAAATCAAACCTACCCTTACCCAATTGAAGCCCACAACTCCAGTTTTCCATCGAATATCCTAAATGATTCACAAGTTCAAAATAAAAACGAGTTGTGTGATTTTGTAGTGCTTGATTTGCCAAATTGTGAAGAACCCCTTTCGAGTGAAACCACACTTAATCCTTTCGATCTTTACACCTCCACTCTAGAACCTAAATCGATAAATATCCATGCTTTTGATGAGGTGTCAGAAAAAATTTGATTTTCACTCGATTGAGGATATAGACGCCGGGATATTTCGGATGATGAACCTATCGATTTGATTGAAATTTTATGTCCAATTCATCATCCCGAGTCATTAGATGTTTCTCCCGAACTTAATATGCGTCTTGATTTTGATGATAATAGCATGGATGAGTTAAATATTGAGGAGAATTATGAGGATAGTATTGAGGAGAATATTGAGGAAATTATTGAGGATGAACCAGTTTTAGTTGATGAGCCGGATTTCTTAATTCATAATGTCCCTTCCACTGATTGTGTACACCCTCCTAAGTCTTTAACTGATACCCTTCCTCACTCACTTCCCTCCGTCCTCATTCCGACCTTGCAAGAGACTGTTACGCTTTCATCTCCAATACCAAGTTCGACGTACCCATGTTTGCTCACGAATCTTGAGGGATTTAATCTCATTTTTCTGCGGGTTGATAGATTAGCACAATCGCTTTCTACACATCGGTCATTACAAATTGTGCTAATTTATACGCCCCATCCCCACCCTCAAGTTCGTATTCCCACCTTCTTTGGTTCTTCTAATCTTCCTTTACTAATACCGAATGTTGATGAATCACAATCTGATATTTTGAGTTCAGTAATTTTCAATTGGACCTTCGATGAAAGTTTCGAAGATATTTTCGCCGACGAACTCGCATTCTTAAACGATACGAATTTTGTGATTAATCAACCTCCACTCGAAGAAGTAGAACCGCTACCATTTCTTTTTCCCTTCCGTCATTCTTCTCCTCCACCGAGACCGTATATCGTTTCTACCTCCACACGGTCTCGTGTGCTTCTCATCTCTTTTCTTTCAACTCCATTCTTTCACCAACTCGACCATTACCACGATAAGATTTTTGAATGGTTGGTGCTAACCTTTGGCTTATGTAAGGCCAAGCTTAAGTTTGGGGGGAACCTTGTTGTATATATATATTTTTGTTTTTCTTCTAACAATAAAACAAAAAAAAAGAAAAATTTTATTATAAATAAATAAACAGGGGAGTGCCGTCAATTTTGACCCTCTTGGTGTAGCATGACAGTGAGGACACTGTCAAGTTTAAGTTTGGGGGTATGCTCGGTACGTCTTCTTCCTTCACATTCATGTGTATATTTTTTGCATTTGCATACTTATTTTAAAACCCATAAAAATTTAAAAATTTCAAAAATTATAAAAATTAATGTATTCAATTTTGGCCTAATTGATTTGAGTTTGATAAAAAGGTTAACTAGCTAGGAACAACTAGATCTTAGACTTAGTAAATTAAAAACCCTAAAAATAACTTTTCTTAAAGGTTAACGGTAGAAAGTATATATCTTTGTAGTTTATTTATAAATAGGCAAATTTTGAGTTCATTTCTTGGGCTAAGTCGAAACAAAGGAAAAGTATTGATACTTTTATTAAAGTATAAATTTGAAAAATAATTCCTAACTTAAGTCTAGATTCTGAAAATGTATACCCTACAAATTGCATAAATACGCACCTTGAAACTTGGAATAGTAGAGGAGACCTTGAAATGCTCTTGTCTAAAGTCCTTAGTACAATGAAAATAAAAGAAAAAAAGTGAATAAAGAAAAAAAAATGAACACTGGTTTTTGTGATTACTTAAGGCTAAAAAATAGAATAATATTTAGCGAGGGTGCTTCATCACCTAGTGCCTTAGACCAACTGGTTTGGGAGTCACTGCTAAAGCCTTGGGTGTTGCAAGATTAGGAATTACGTTTTAATGTGCAAACACATCTTGTAATCGGTCGTTGGTACCTCAAGAAATATTAACGGTCGCATGAAGGATGTGTAAGCAAAATTCATTTAAAAATTCACCAATTAATAAGTGCTTAGGACAACGGACAAGAGTATGATTCCTTGATTTGAATTTCCAAGTGTAGGGGTGATTTAAACACACACGTAGGGGTATGTGATTGGGATTTAGATGAGAGAAAGGAGTGAAGAATAGAACTTGTATCTTTAGTAGAGTTGATAAAAATTCCTAAGTGGAGATGGAACCTTAGAAGGAAGACTTAAAAGATGCCGAAAGCTAAGTAAGTCTATAGAACATATATGATCTTAAGTTAAATGATGAGGAAGTGCGAAGAATATGGGTGGATAATTTACGAGTCGACGATAATAGAATACCTTGTTAGAAAATCTAATTGGAGAATTAAAGTTAATAGGCCAAATTGATAGGATTTTGTGGGTAGTATCCGCTGAAAACCCTCAGAAGACAACACTCCTCCTACTAGGGACACCTAAAGGTTTAACGGCTTGTTGCACGAGCTCAGTGCAATCGCGTTTCCCTGCGAAAGTGCGGTTAGGTTTTTGTAGAGAATAAAAAATAAGTTTGCTCGAGGACGAGCAAAAAATAAGTTTGGGGTATTTGTTCATACCATAATATTGTATTATCATATTCCCCTTTCTTATTCGTTTTATAAATAAACAGGTGCTTTTGACGCATGTCTGCTACATATTACAGGTTACAGGTTCTTGGACAGAAAACAGTGAAAACGATGAAAAGACGATGCAAAAGTGGACTTTGACCAACAAACAGAAGACTCTTGATCAAGTCTACATCAAAAATAAAATTCACAAAGTACAAGGCAATGCAAGGTCCAAGATTAAAAAGAGAACGGTTAAAAGTCCACCGCAATTGTTCACTGGAGATCTGGAAGAAACATAGAAGCTATTTTAATAAAAGAACCAAATAATAAGGAAGCCCAAAAATAGAAGATCCAACAAAGGAAATTTCAAGGCCCAATACTTCCTTTTAAAGAGACAGAGACATAAAATTTTACCAAAGCTTGGAGTCTACTTTGACTAGATCTTCCTAAGGATATTTTGGTAAATGTAGACATGCGAATCAATTGTAACCTAGGGTTTTCTATCCTCTATAAATAAGAACTCTAAATCATTGTATTCTTTTCATGCCTCCCTATGCCTCTTTTTATCAATAAAATTTAGATTTCTTTTGGAGAGCATCGATGCCTCTTTTCATTTCAGAAATTCAGACCTGACAAGTCTTGAGTTGATGTTTGGAGAGAGCCATCTGTAAAATAAGTAGGTAATTTCAATTCTTGCCCTAGATAATTTCTATTCCTTGCCCTAGTTAAATTTAATTCCTTTCCCTAGGTTAAATTTATTATCTGCCCTAGTTAGATCTTGAATTTCTTGCCCTAGAAAAATAGTAAGATTTGTTCTTCAATTCCCTAATGAGTGAGTAGTCTCCTCGCTTGTTAGGGTTAGATTTGGGGAAGGTTTGAGAGATGAAGATCTCTCACCCCTTTCTTGCCCGTCATATATTTTCATAGGACTTCATGCATACATGCACATACCGCTCCCTACGGCACCCTATCCCACGAGGTAGCGGTGATACCGTAGTATAAAAGCCCGGTTCCGCATGTTTTCCATGGAGTTTATGGTAAGGATTGATAAAGGAAGGACAAGAAGCTTGAGGAAGAAACATCTTCCCAATGGTTCTAATCCCCTCTATTAATAATTACCATAACTCCTAGTAGATCTTAATATGGGTATAGAAAGCGGTGAGATTTATTGACTTTCTAAACTTAACCTAAAGCTAACCCTTGCAAGATTTAGATCTAGATTAATTTAGTTTTTATATTTAATTAATCCATTCACACCGTTTGGAATTAACTCGTAAGAGCAATTAGGAAATTCACAACATCCCTGTGGACCGACCCGTACTCACCGGCTAGCTACCAAGCGACGCCGTTCTTGATTGCAGTTATAGATAGTTTTTGAGATCAATCAGGATCCCTAAGTGATATTTTCTCTTGAAAGTCGTAAGGATCTTCTAAGAGTGTTTTCTCCTTGTAAGTCGGAGGACTTACAAGTGTCATTCACCATATAGGGACATTTCTCATCATTGGTGGAACTTGGTGGGGCTATATTTATTTGCGCCTGTGGATTGTATACAAGGTCGATAATGGACAGCTTGTAGGGCAACGATGGCTTAGGAAACAGGTTTAGATCTATTGCCTAAGGCTTTTGAATTCTATGAGCCGTAAGGGTCTCATAGGGGGAGTGCTCCTTACGAGTCGTGAGGATCTCGCAAGTATGATTTCTCCTTAGGGATCGTGGGGTTTCCTAAGTGATATTTTCTTTGTGAGTCGTAAGGATCTCACGTAGGTTTTTTTTCCCTTACAAGATCGAAAGGACCCTGCAAGTGTATTTTATTTTTTATATTTTTTAACGAGATTGCGCCTTTCCGGGTTTTCATAAACTCACCGGTAGTCCTGTTGTTTTTACTCACGGCGCCCTTTCGGGTTTTCATCCGTGCCCATTTCTCTTGTGGATATACCGTTTTTTTACGATGGAATTCCTGAGAGTAGTTTTGCCAAAGGTGCCTATCTGTTTGTCGATGGGACTTGGGGGTGGCTCCATTGCTGGAGTAGTTGTGCAGCCAGTGGGACTTGAGTTGTTACCTTTGCTGCTAGGACTTCGATTGCAATATAGATCTCAATGGAGCATATCGTCATATTTGGGGCGATGCGCTAGTTTAGGGACGTTCTGATCCATTATTGCCATGTTTGAGGCGAATTTTTAGTTTAAGGAATTTTCGGTCCAACATTCCCATTTTGGGGACGAATATAAGTTTAAGGACATCTCGGTCTAATATTAGTTTAAGAACGTCTCGGTCCGTTGTTAGTTTAGGGACGTCTCGGTCTGTTGTTAGTTTAGGGACATCTTGGTCCGTTGTCGCTTTTTTTTAGGCGACGAAGTTTTTTTGGATACTACTGTCAGAGTTCTGACTCAGGAAGATAGTGAGCGGACACAAGCATTGTCATCTATCTTTGATCTAAGTCATGACGCTTTAAGCGTAGTATTTTTTGAGGAATCAGCCATTTATTGACCGGAAGGGTCTTTCGCCATGCATATCCATGAGCAGGGAGGCTCCACCTTGATAGACTTTTTCTATGATGTATGGACCTTCATAATTTGGCTCGAACTTCCTCCGTTTTGCTCGATTGGGGATCATTGATCTTTTGACCACTAGTACGAGTTCGCCTTGGCGGAATGTTCTCGGCCTGGTAAATATTTCATATGACCATGTCATCTTTACCTTATAAGCCTCCAGATTTTGCTGTGCTATAAGGCGAGTCTTGTCGAGGGCGTCGAGCTTCTCAAGCCGAAGATGAGCATTTTCTTCATCTGTCAGACTCGTAGAGAGGGGAGTTCTATTTCCATTGGGAGCACTGCTTCCGTGATGAATACCAACGTGTATGGTGTTGTATTCGTGGCCGTCTTGAACGTTGTTCGGTACGCCCAGAGAGCTTCATGTAGCCTTTTGTGCCGGTCTTTTTTTTTTATTTCTGGACACCGTTTTCTTTATAATCTTTTTCAAGGTCTTGTTGAAAAATTCGGCTAGACCGTTGGCCCGAGAATTATAGACTAAAGATTATCTCCAATCTATTTTATATTGTTGTACGAAGTGGCTGATTTTATGACTTCTATAAGCTGGCCCATTATCCGAGATAATTTATCGCGGAGTGCTGAATTGATAGATGACATGGGTTCTGAAGAAATAGAGGATATTCTCCGTCTTCATCTCCTTTAGTGGTACTGCTTATGCCCACTAAGAGAAGTAATCGGTCGTTGCCAATATAAACTGATGTCCTTTAGAGGACGCTGGTTCGATGGGGCCAATTATATATATGTTCCCCACATCTCAAATGTTTAGCTGGCCACTGTCGGGTGTAGAGGATTTGAAAGTTTATGGATGAAGTCCCGTGAATTTGGCACGAGTGAAACTATTTCGCATATTTGAGGCAGTCCTGAATCATTGTGGGCCAATAGTAACCCATTATTTTTATCTTCAGTTTCATCTTTGGCCCGTCTTGATGAGAACCGCAGAGTCCATCGTGAGTCTTTTGGATGACTTTCTTTGCTTCCTCTGGTCCAAGGCATCTTAACCACAGACAGTTGAACGATATCTTATATAGAGTATTATTAACGAAGGCAAAAGACAGAGCTCGTTTCATGAGCTGATGTCTAGATGACGCATTTTTGGACATTCATTGGGATTTGAAGTAGTCTATGAAGACTTCCCTCCAATCTTTGACCTTTTCTTCGTCCTCTATTTGAAGGGGTACTTGTTGGTCGTTTCTTTTCCTTTGGATGGCTCTATTAAGTCTTCCGAAAATATATCTGTTGGCACCAGAACCCTGCGGTTTTGCACAATGATACTTACGTCATCAAGTTTTTCATCGGCCAGTTCCTTAGCCAATTTGGCCAATGCATCTGCCTTGCTGTTTTCTTCACGCGGTATACTCTCCAGGATGTAGGAGGGAATTTGTGTCAGCAGTTGTTGCACTCTTTCGCAATACTTTATCAGCTCTGGCTTGCACGTCTGATAGTCACCATTTACTTGGCTAACGATCAGCTGGGAGTCTCCATATATGAGGAGGTCTTTGATTCCCATGTTTATAGCGATCTTGAGACCTGCTATCAAAGCTTCATATTCAACTTCGTTATTAGTTCTTGGCTCCATTAAAGAGAGGGCATAATGTAATATTCCTCCTTGTGGAGTCACAAAGATAAGGCCCACCCCGGTTTTGATTATAGGGGTGTTCTGCTTTTGCTGCTTCATGGAAGATGCTCCATCGAAGTAAAGATCCCATTGGGAATTATTTTCTTCTTCGGTTGTATCGAATGCATGTTTGTCCAGCAATTCGCAATTTAATGGGGAGTCATCTAGTATCAGATGCTCCACAAGAAAGTCGGCAATGGCCTGCCCTTTCATTACTTTGAGGGGACAATACGTTATCGAGAACTCTATCAGGATGAGGACCCATTTAGCAAGCCTTTCTGTTAATATGGCCCTCGAAATTAGATACTTGAGAGGATCCACATTTGATATGAGATGGACCTCATATGCCAAGGCGTAATGTCTGAGCTTCGTTATTGTGAAGATCAGTGCCAGGCAATGCTTTTCGATGGGGGGGTAGTTGTTTTCTGCCGCCAGGATAGCTCGGCTTAAATTGTATAGAGCTCTGTTCTTTCCTTGATCGTTCTCTTGTGCTCACAGCGCGCTTAGAGAATCCTCAAGGGCCGTTGTATATAGGATAAGGGGTTTTCCATTAACCGGAGCGGTCAATACCAGCGGATTTTGCAGGTATTGCTTGATTTCGTCCAGTGCATTTTGGCACTTTTGATCCCAGACGAACGGGGTCCCCTTCTTCATCAAATGAATGTAGGGAAGACATTTTCTGGAAAGGTTGGTTATGAATCGCCGGATATATGCTGCCTTTCCTTGGAGAGACCACAGTTGTTTGAGGGTTCTTGGCGTAGGCATTTCCATAATCGCCTTGATCTTTGAGGGATCGATTTCGATACCCCGGTAACGTATGATGAATCCTAGGAATTTTCCTGAGGAGACTCCAAACGCGCATTTTAAAGGATTCATCTTCAGATAATACTTCCGAAGACGTCGGAACACTACTTTCAGATGTTCCCAATGTTCCTCGTGAGATTTGCTCTTCACTACAAGGTCGTCGATGTAGCATTCGACAATCTCATGGATGAGGTCATCGAAGATCTTTGTCATGGCCCTCTGGTAGGTAGTGCCAGCGTTCTTTAAACCAAAGGGCATCACCTTATAGCAGAATATGCCCAGCGGAGTCCGGAACGCGGTATGCTTTTATTTGGTTATATACTGAAGACCCATCCATGAAGGAGAAGACCTCATGGTTTAACGTGTTATTGATCATCAGCTCGGTAATAGGTACTGGGAAGTCATCCTTCGGGCAAGATTTGTTAAGGTCCCGAAATTCTACGCAGATGCGGACTGTCCCATTTTTCTTCATCACTAGAATGATGTTAGCGATCCAGTCGGGATATTGAACTTCTTGGATGAAACCGGAGTCTATTAGTTTCTTGATTTCAGCGTTGATGTTCATCTCAAGTTCGAGTCGCATCCTTCTCGGCGCCTGTTTTATTGGCTTGATATCCGGCGATATGGCCAGTTTATGTACCGCTACTTTTAGATTTAGAACCTGCATCTCGAAATAGTTCCATGCAAAATAGTCTTTATATTGCATAAGCACGTTTTTAACGTGGTCACCTGTTTTTCAGATAGCAGTTTACTGACGATCGTTGGCCTCGGATCATTTTCCGTTCCTAAGTCAATTTTTCTTAGGTCGTCCGCCGTGGTGTATATCCCATCTTCCAGCTCTTTTGGTGTTGGTGGAAACTCTGAGATCATCTCTTCTTCGTCTTCATTTGCAAAGCACATATGGAGGTCATGCATAGTCTCGTGCCCTCCCTCTTTTGAGAGTGTTATCATATGGCAAGTACGAGTTAGCTTCCTTTTTGTGGTTAAGTTGGTCCTATCCTGATGGTATAGGCCTTTTTTGGCTCGTGTTTTTATGGTGGGGTTACCCTCCAGCTATCAGATAACATAACCTGCCTTGTTGATATCGGTCTTCTACCCAGTCTTTGAAAGTAAAACAGTTTTCAAGAGGATGACCTATTGCTCGGTGGTAGGAGCAATAATCCGGATGATGGATCTCGTTTATTGGTTCGGGATGCCGAGACTCCGGAAATGTCATCATTTGATGCTTCATGACAAGGTTGAGTATTTTCCTCATCTTGTCTTGAGGGAAAGAGTATTTCCTACCCATCTTTTTTATAAAGGACGGACTCCAATCGAGTTTTTATCGATTGCACAGCGTCTTGGGTCCGCTTTGTTGTTTTCGAACCTTATTTGCGTTCTTTATCCTGTTTTTGTCTCCATTTTAGGATTTTCCCCTTTCGCGAGAACATACAGTGAGCCGAGATTATAGTCTTTCTTCTCCGTAGATTGCTAACTGAGACGCTGCGTCCTGGCCTTTTTATAATGTCCATTTCACGGCTGTGGTTATTCCGGCTCTTTTAACAAGCTTCTTTTATTAGCTTGTCAATTTGTTCATCGAGTGACGGACTTAACGTTCTTAGAGCGGGATTTCACTTTGTTTCGATGTCACTGCTATTTGGAAGAGCGTTTTCCTCTTCACTGAATCTTTTTATGACGCGGCAACTGTGGAACCACTCCTGTTTCTTGGACCGAACATATCCGAGCCTGGTTGTCTTCATCTTTCTGTTAGGTATCTTTCGCTGAGTCCCAGGAATATCCTAAATCTTTTTGTAGAATTGGGCTTGTCGAACAGTTTGTTCGAGGGGTACACCTTGGAATCTTAACAGCCTTTTCAATCCCTCCACGTAGTAACTTGGCAGACGGATTGGTTGAAGCATGTCGAGTGCAAAATCGGTACCATACCAGATTTCTTTTTCTACTTTATTTTCCGTAGATCGGTAGAATAGGATCGCTTTTTCACCTCTTCGCCCGATAGGTACGTAGAAAGTTTGCAGTTCTTGTACACTGTATGTATGGAGCGCATCAAGTTCCTTGTCATGCCAAGGTGGAGCCATTTTAATTTGTAGACTCTGATTTATTCCGGCAAAAGTTTGCATTAATGGGCGGACGGAGAACATCACGTTGGCCTCGTCCTCTGAGTCACAGCCAAAGACCAAAATATGTGTAGATGATACAGGCCTGTTTTTTTTTATGGGGTTTCTCTGAGTAGACTATTTTTTCATCTTCCTCGGTATCGCTCCCAAAGATCGGGATAGTGGCGACGGACTTCTGTTTATCCTCCGGCTTATGACACCTTTCCATGTCTTCGAAGTCTGGTAGGAAGTAATTTGCGTCTTCATATTTTCGGACCTCGGTTACGGAGAACGGATTTAACTCTCCTGTGACGGTGTATTCCAAACCATCCTTGAAATACTTTATACATTAATGTTGTGTAGAAGGGATGACATTGTACTCATGTAACCAAGACCTGCCGAGCAACGCGTTATAGCAATGTCTTGGTGTCAATGACATAAAATTTGATGTAATTGACGAGCAGCCCGAAGCGTAACGTCAGTATTACGGACCTAAGCATCCGTGAAGACTGTGAGTCAAATCCGGAGATGGTAATTTTATCTTGAGCAAGGTGCTGAATTTCCACGCAAATTTCCTTCGGCACCCTCACGTTGAGAAGGTTAACAGAGGATCCGTTGTCGATAAGGATTTTCCCTATCTTGATGCCGTGGCAGTACCCGGTGACGTATTGCGGGCCATTATGTTCGCACGTACCGAGGAGGAGATCTTCATCGCTGAATGTAATGTCAGCCATGTGGATCTCTGCCAGTTCATCTTTCAACTTCTCTTCCGCGAAGAAAGCTTGGAACTGATCGGGCTCTTGTAATACCTTGATCAGATAATCTCGTGCCTCTTTGGACAGGAAGAGAGCATCCAATATGCTCAATTGTGAGGGTATTTTCCTCAGATGTGCTAGGACATTGTAATCCACCTTATTTTCCTTAGGCGGGTCCTTTGGATGAACTCTTTGACTGTTGTTCCATCAAGGGCGATTTCTTCGAGGATTTTCCCCTTCCCTTTGTCTTTTTTGTTCGAACCTTTGTTTGCAGGTCCGAAATTATTCTCAAGCAGCGTACGGTTACGCAGCTGAATGTTTTCACATTTCTTTTCCTCTTCTTCTTTTCCTAAGGTGAAGTCTACGAAGAGAGGGCTGAGAAGTATTTCGTCCTCAGAATCGCTTCCGAAGGTAAGAACTTAGGGTTTCCCCCCTTCCGAACTGGTACCAACCATATGACAGTTGCCAGTCGTTTCTTCATGCGCGTTTGTCGCATTATTTTGCTGTTGACGAGCACGAGCTTCGCGCTTCATCCTTTTGAAGTGTTTTTGATGGGCAACGTATCCTTGCCACCACTTCTTGAAGGCACTGTATTTCTCGGTGGGGTGGGTAACCCTCCGATGATATAGGCATTAGTTTGGATGTGATTCTTCTCCATTAAGGCATATGACCCCGGGAGTGTTCTTTATGAGAGGTGGCAGCTTCATCCCCATTGACAGGGCTTTGGCGAACGGCTTCTCTGTTTTGATTTTGCTTTTATTTGTAGCAGGTGTGCTTTGGTTTGGTGGGAGTACTTTACGACTCGTTCTCACTGCAGCTTCTTTGTCCAAACGCTGACACTTAACCTTTTCATATATGGTTGTCTCGCATTCTCGGTCAAGTTTTCTTTTGTGAAAGGCTTCGTTTAACAGCCTCTCGATCGGGTCTTCCTCTGGAAGTTCCAGGGATTTAAGCGCCGAATCTGCCCCCAGTTCCTCCGCGTTGTTTTCTGACGCTGAGGGAGTTTCTTCATCATATATCGACGAATTGGAGACCATGTGGCAACTTACTACACGGTCTTCGGTGTCTTTTGATGAGTCATTTTCCTCATCATTGTCACTATCTTTATTCACAAGAATATGCTTGAGGAACTTTTCGAACGTGACTGGTGTCCACGCCTTCTGGTTATACTCCTCCAGCGCATTAATGTACTTTTGTAGATCTGTGCGATTGTCGTCATACTCAGCAGGCTGCACAGGCTTCTTGGTCTTCTTATTTTTCTTCGAAGACTTTGAAGGCTTGACTTGGGGGGGTTTTCCCCTGGTCAGCAATTTTTGGTGTGGGACGAGGTTTCAGCATCCCTTCGATTATTTCGGGTTCAAGTGGGCTTTTCCACCTGACTGTTGGACATGCTTGTATATCCTTCAGCATTATTTTGGTTTTTGCTGAAAGAACGACTTCCCATGGAGTTTCTTCCATGAGTGAGCATGATGCGCCCTGCGCATCTATCTTTTTAGGAGTATGCTTCTGGGGTGGGTTTACCCTCCAGTTATAAAATAGCGCAAATTTTCCCTGTTGATACCGGTCTTCGACCCAGTTCTTGAAGACGTAGCAATCTTCAATTGGATGGCTCACCATTCTGTGATAGGAGCAGTAGTTAGGGTTGTTGACGTCGTCGGGTTGCGGTGGACACCGCGGGTCTGGCAATGTGATGAGTTTATTACACATTGCCAATTCGAACAGTCTCCTCATCTTTCACGGGGAAACGAATAAGCGCGCCCTAGTCTTTCCTCCAAGGACGGGCACGAACGCGCGTTATTTTGGCGAGCAGCTAGTTTTGGACCACTCGGTTGTTGTTGTGTATTGGCAATGAAGGCCACTTTCCCTTTACCCTTAGCATTTCGAGGGTCCTTATTTGAGGAGGAAGGCCCGTGGCCCATCTGGTCCATTTGGGACAGTTTATCTATCAGAGCCTGAAAGGTCGTTGGTTTGAAGAATGTCATGAACTGGGACACATTCGTTTGAGGATCAAGGGTCCCGATGAACATGCCCACGGTAAAGGATTCTTCAATGCGCTATTCGCATTTAGACCACAGGTTCCTCCACCGGATCGCGTATTGGACCCAAGTTTCTCCCTGCTTTACCCTGACATTGATTAATGCCGTGATTAGAGTATGTTCGCTTGTGCTGGTGAAGCATTGTGTGAATAGCAGTTCCATCTCTGCGGATGTTTTCACAGAGTCATTTAAGAGCTCCGAGTACCATTCAAATGATGTTTCTGACAAGCTGCCAATGAACTGGCGAAGCAACAGTTTGCCATTGCCTCCAGTGTTCCCACACAGAGCTCTAAATTGCGCGACATGCTGATGAGGGTTGCATGTCCCTTTGTATACATGGAACTTGGGGATCATATATCTCGACAGGTACTTGATTTGATCATACCAGCCCGGATATGGTCGTCCGGTTCTGACGATTTGGCCAGTAGATTCATTAGCTTGATGTGCTCTTATTTGTTGAGCAATATAACCATCAAGGGTGGGCTTAGAGATTGTTTCCTCCTTGGCTGCCGATAAGGCTGGATGAGGGTTTGATGTTTTCCCTCTGTCATCATCGACAATTATCGACGGATTTTCGCCCGGGGGTTCTGGTTGGATCATCATTCCAACCATGTCTTGGAACAAGAGAGTCATTTGCTTTATGTTGGCAGCTTGTTCAGCGGCTTCTTTGTCTTTTCCCTCAAGAACCCTTCACAGGAACTCTGTATCGGTCTCCGGCACTTGGCGATGTTCGGCTTCTTTGTCCGGACTTTCTTTCTGTCCTGTAAGTGCTGCCATTTTAGTCAGTATTTCCTGGAGCTTTTGTTGTTACTCCTGAGCCTTCGTCAGTGATCGAGTTTACGGTCGGTGACTCACGGAGGCACGACTTTTTTCTTTTCCTGAAGTCATGTAGCCTGTATGTATGATCATGCCCCCAGACTTAGGGCGTTTGGGTCCATAAACTTTGGAATTGCCGCAGGCAGTGGGATTTTTTCCAACCTCGTTCTTTTATGAGAGGATGAAGTTGAAGGGGCCGCTGTAACAGGCACCTGTGTAGAAGGAGTCCCCCGTTGTATGGCGAAAGAGTGATCTTTCTCTTGCTGATCCATCAATTTTTTTGGTCGACGAGAGTGATTTTCATCAATCACGGAGTCTTGGACTTTTCGCCAGACTCTATAAATTTGTGAGGAGAGCCGCTAATAGGGCCGCTCCGGCTTTGCCTGTACAGGGAATTCCGCGGGTGGGGATGATTTCTTTAATACCGCCGTTGAGGAGTTCTTGCGCACCCTCCTGAGCAGATCAAAGTTGTTCCCGCTTGGAATAGCAGCGTCAACTTCCACCATTAGAGCTGGTGGGGTAAGTCCAGAGGGGGAGTTGCCTCCAGCTTTTCTCACTCAACGCCAGTGGCGACGTCGAGCATGCCTTGCATAAGAGACCGCCTCAGTTTTGGAAGTGGCTTCTTCATGCCCCCGGCTTTGCTAAGGGGCTTCAATCGGCATCGGCCTATTGAAGACCGACATCTTTGGTAGAGTTTGAGTAGAAATGGCCAGCCTTTCAAAAACTGATCGTCTGATGGGTGAAGCATCTTTGACGTGTTCGTCTGTAGGAGGAGTCGGCAGGGCTATCCATTTTGGGGCAGCCTCTTCAGGTATCACGAGCCTGTTTTCGGGCCCGTTTGGGCTTTTGCTCAGCCTGTTGACGACTGAGACGCCAGATTTGGATGGCCCGTTGAGAGGGGCCATTGTGGTTGCCAGTCGATCGAAGACCGACCTTTTAGAAGCTTCTTCTTGCAGCGTTGAGGCACCGAAACTCACTGTAACGATCATAAAGTTCCTATATTTTCGCGTATCATTTCTTTAATAGAATATTGCAATTATTTATTTTTGGTATATTTTGTTTTCTAATAAATATATTATTTTATCACTTCATCTATTTTATCCATTTTATAATTTTTCAAAACCCAAACCCAAGCCAAGACAAATCCATTTAATTTCTTTCTTTTCTTTTCTAAGCCCACTTTCTTTTCAAGGTATGACATATATTTAATTCTTGTTAAATATATGCATTAATAACCTTGTAGCTCATCGGTTAAGTCCTTGAATTGCTATTCCATATACCACATATTCAAATCTCTATTCTTACAATTATTTTTTTATCAATTTTTATCCTTCTCATAACCTACAAATGAGACCTTTCATTTCATCTTCCTTTTAACTCCCAAAATAATTAGAATATTTATGAGCTATAATTTATTATAATTATGGTGGGCATAAATCTTTTTTATATGTCACTCCTCTTTCTTTTCTTTATCACGTATTTCTATTATTTCGCATCTTTCTCTTCATCTAGATTTCTCAAACAAGAACATGAAGAAGTTCTCAAGAAGGTCTCGCTAGAAACGCGAGGCTATCGGCGGATAGACAAGCCCGGTGACAATATCGGCTTGTGTAGGTAAGTCCCCTCTCCTCCTCCTTTTTTCTACTAGAAATTCATCCCCTTACCATACCTCTATCATGCCGAATCTTGAGATTACTAGTTAGTCTCATGATAAAATTTTTTGTTAAATTAAAAAATGGTTGAAATAAATCATATATGTTTAGTTATAAAATCTTGCATGCAATGGTTAATAACATGATAAGTATTATTATTTTAGACGGTTAATCATGACCGGATCATATGTTTGCTTCATATATGTTAATTAATGTTATTTATCGCTGAAATTTTAATTATTTATATTTATTTTTGTATACAAGAAAACAAAGTTATAAATAAATACCATATATTTATCATTTTCAAATACGATCTTACAAAACGTTTATCTTTAAAATAATTTTTATAAATTAATTTCCACTTTTGAAAATTCTTGGAACATTAGGATAAAATAATAGACAAAATTCCAAATTTACAGTAAAAATTTCATATCAAACCGAATAACGGTTTAGAACTTACGTAGTTTTTATTCACTTTTTTTAAAACCAGAAAATTGCCAATAAGGGTCTTTTTCGAGAGACCATAACTCTGTAATTGTTGATTCAAATTAAGTGTTTTCAAATGTTCTGAACATCTACATCAAAATATCTAGATTTTTTTAGTTTTAAGGTTTTACTGAAAATCGACGTAAAATATAGAAAAATGCGTTACAATATTAAACGACGGATCTGGACAGAATCTGTCCTTATTCGCACACTGTTTTTAAATAGTACATAACTCGAACTCCTGATATCCTTTCATGAAAACTTTAGATGTGTAGATGCACAATTGATAGAACAATAATTTTCTATATATTAGATTACTTATAAACGCATGAAACAACCCGATATAGGCTTTGCAATATAACATATAGTTGTTGTCCAGAAATCTGAATTTCTATTTTAAATGCTGATATTAAAATGATTATAACTAGAGCTTTAGAAATCAAAATCAAGTGAATCTTGGTGTTTTGGATAAGTACATCGAAAAACCTACAATTTTCTATTAATCTTCCTAGCCTAAAACCTGATGAAATTTAACTCAAACTGCGTTTTAAAAATATATGACGGTGCTGAACAGATTATGATTTGTTTTGCTCGACGATAAGAAAACGGGTATATCTCCCAAACCGGTAGTCGTATTTAGGCGAGACTGGAACTCACATGTGTATAATACTTAAGGCCATGTTTTCATTTATATTTCCAACTTCAATTGACTTGATTAATATTCCCTCATATAAAAAAAAGAATAAAGAATAAAGAAAAGGGGAAATTCCTCACTGTTCAAGTCTCACGTATTAAACACGTGAGCGCCTTTATGCAAAGCATATGGGCGCTGCATAAGCCTCATGTGTTAAACACGTGAGCGCCTATATGCAAAGTATATAGGCACTGCAATTAAAACAAATGGGCTAAAAGAGCCGCACGTGTTAAACACGTGAGCGCATATATGTAAAGTATAGGCGCTGCATTTAAATAATTGGCAGGCCAAACAAGTCTCACGTGTTAAACACGTGAGTTTTCTTGCTGCATTCTAATGCAAGATAGAATTAAATTCTATATGGGAAATATTTTCCTGATATTTCTAATATGAAAAGATTTTTCTCTAACAGAAAATCTTGGATTTAAAATCCAATTATGATAAAATATCACCAAATGAACTATCGATAGAATTAAATTATATGTGGAAATATTTTCTCGATCTTTCTCAAACTAGAAAGATCCTCTCTGTTAAACAGAGGACCCTTGGAGCAACGATCCAATGGTGATTATAAAATCACCCACCGACCATCTGATAGAATAAAATTCTATCCTAGGAAAAATATTTCCTAATCTTATTAAACAAACAAGAAAACTTCCCTATTGAACAGAGTACCTTTGGATTAAAAATCCAACGATGAGTAAAATTCACCAATTGATCTAAAAGATCACTTTGGATTGATCATGATCTCTCAATCAGAGATTCTCTTAACAAGTTTTTTTTTATCCTCTCCTATAAATAGAAGCAAGGAGATCAAGGAAAGGGGGACAGAGAGAGTTCAAAAAGAAGAAGAAGAAGAAGAAGAAGAAGAGAGAGAGAGAGAGAGAGAGAGAGAGAGAGAGAGAGATACACACACAGAGACTTCCAATAAGCTCTTGAAAGAAGGGAGAATTTAAAGAGAAAGATTGTCATCGTTGAAACTCTAGGTAAAAAAAACAGAAACTATACCATCTTTCCTTTATCTATCTAAGGGTTTAACCGTTCATTTAAGAACTCAGTTATTTCCCCAGTTGAGATTTGCAGAAGTAAACCTCCCCACAAGTTGAGAATTTAATTCTCATAGGAGAGATTTTGCTCAGCAGATTCAAAATTTAGGGGAAAAGAATTAAGTTATCAAAAAAAGAGGAAAGAAGAAGAACGAGAATATATAAGAATTTAATTCCTCCAAAAATTAGGGTTTAACCCTATATATATATATATACATATATATATATATATATATAACTTAGTTCTTCTATAAAAAAACAGTGATGATGATCCAAAATCTTCAAAACCAGAATCGTTAGTGCTTAGCACTAGTTTGAAGCCTCACGAGTTTTCCACGTGAGTGATTCAAACGAAAGAAGAGAACAACTAAAACTGCCTCACGTGTTTCCCACGTGAGTGTTAAAGCACCCCATTATAAAAAAAAGAGAGAGACGGCCACGTACTTTGCACAAGACCTCTAGCCATATGGGCAGCACCCATATTTGTGGTGCCTCACGTGTTTCACACGTGAGCGCCACAAGACTCAAGTACTTAGCACTTATATAAAAGGGGAGGAAATAAAACCTTATGGGCAGCGCCCATATTTGTGGTGTCTCATGTGCTTCACACGTGAGCACCACAAGAATCAAGTTCTTAGCACTTATATAAAAAAGGGAAATAAAACCTAATGGGCAGCGCCCATATTTGTGGTGCCTCACGTGTTTCACACTTGAGCACAACAAGAATTTAGTGTTCAGCACTAATCTAATGCCTATGTGAAACTCATGTGAGCACTGTATGTCCCAGTGCTTAGCACTGTTGGGTAATTATAGAAACTCAATCCCAGCCCAAATTGGCTAAAGTTTCCTGAGATTAAACCCCTGTGATTTTAAATCAACCGAGCTCATATTGCTCATGTTTTCCCAAACCGAACTTAGTCTCAAAATAACTAGTGGTCTCCCATTGATGATATCCCAAAGGATATTCATCTTATATCTCCTAAGATAATTTTAGTCTCAAACATGACTAACATTTCTTAGGTCTACAACAGCCCCTCCCCCTTTTCCCCTCAATTATGGGATTTGGTTTAAGGGTACATCTCTCTACACCTCTGATATATGTCGTTGTAATTCTTCAATGTCTTCAGAGAGGTAGCGGGTCCCGACAACCAACAAGATGTTGATGCGCTTCCAAACTGACGTGCACACCTCAAATCAGATCGTACCCCAAATTGGGTGCATTCCATATTATCATTGTTCGCTTCGTCATGTACAAATACATGTGCACGCAAGTCGAACTTTGGACCGAAACGTCCTTAAACTAATATCCGCCTCCAAAATGGCGATAATGGACCGAAATGTTCTTAAACTAATATTCGCCTCCAAATACGGCAATAACAGACCGAAATGTCCTTAAACTAATATTCGCCTCCAAAATGGCGATAGTGGACCGAAATGTCCCTAAACTAAAATTTCGCCTCAAACATAGCAATAATGGACCATGATGTCCTTAAACTAAAATAATCGAGCCTAAATGCTCATACGTTTTAAGTCGATCTTAATCTCAAACCAGATTAACGATCCTTAAATCAATCCAAACCCAAATCTAAAAATATATGGATTTGTACTAATCCACGCCCTACGGGCGACAACATAAAATAGTCTCCGTATACAATCCACGAGAAACCAAAATAAAATAAACACACACATGACACGAAGTGAACCTCCAGAGCAGGAGAAAGTGGTTATCGTGATGCGATAACGTAATTAACTGTAGGGCTTACGCCTGCAGGAAGAGCGTCCCCACAATAAAAAAAACACTCACAAACGATAGGGAATCTGATAAAGTCTGTTACAACGGTCGCATCCATCCAAACCTCCAATATATAGTGCCATAAATCAACTTGGCATCTTCGGAGAGGTGGACGGATAAATCCAAATAGTATCTGTCTCCAGGACTCAGGCAAGACGATTTATCCCAGTTCGTCTCTGTTTCCGGCAGTGAACAGATTCTGGCACGCCCGGTGGGACCTTTTCCTCTTTTCACTCCACACTTCACGTGTTGTGTTTCGCGAACAAAATCGCGGTCCGCTATGGTTGTCCTTTGATTCGAGGTACTAAGATTTGGTGTCTTGTTCCTGTGTAGAAGAGAATATCGATGAATTCCAGCTGCACAACTTGCAATAGAAACTCCCGCTCCGTCCCAACTGGAGGAGTGACTTATGGGCCCAATGCGGTCTCCATCTTTTCAATGACGGTGGGGCAGGTAATTCAAGACACTACCGGATTGTTCTTCGGGGCTATAATCCTACCAACGAGTTTCAGCGCCCCAGCGCCGCAAGACGAAGCTCCCAAGAAGTCGATCATTGATCGACTTACAACCACAACGGCCCCTCTCAACAGACCATCCAAATCCGATACCTCAGTCTTCAACAGGCTGAGTCAAAGCTCAGACGTCTCAGTCTTCAAAAGGCTGAGCCAGAACCAAAACGGGCTCACAAAGAGGCTCGTTACACCTAAAGGGGCTACCCCAAAACGGATAGCCCTCCCAACTCCTGCTATGGGTGAAATCGTCAAAGGTGCTTACCCTACCAGAAAGTCGGCCTTTGAAAGATTGGCCGACCATCCTCAAACCCTGCCAAGGACATCAATCTTCAACAGGCTGACACCGGCAACAGTCCCTCACCAAAGCCAGGGACATGAAGAAGCCGCTTCCCAAACTGAGGCGGTCCCGTCTGAAAGACACGCTTGACATCGCCACTGGCGTCGGGTAAGAAAAGCTGGGGGAAACTCCCTCTCTGGACTTACTCTGCCAGCTCCAATGGTGGAAGTTAATACTGTTGTTCTAACCGGAAATAGCTTTGATCTGCTTAGAAGGGTGCGAAAGAACTCTCCAATGGCGATGTTAAAGAAATCACCCCCCGTAAGTCGATATCGCACACACCGCGTGTCCGTGGGGAGGCGGAATATGCAAAAAAAGATTTTTCAAAGCTCGCAACACCGACTTGAACTCCAGAATCAATGCTAAACCCTAGCTAGCAAACTGGTGTGAGGTTAACTACTCGAAAATAAATGTTATACCTCACGATACTAAGTCCTTTGGGTCTTCTTCGTTGTCCTCCACCTCGTTGTCTCCTCCAAGGATCAGAACGGATCGGGCAACCTCGACGGCCTCCTCGAGTCAAAGACGATCCACCCGAGAGTCTATAGTCCGAGCTTCTACGTTAAATCCGAGATAACTATGGCTTCTAGTTCGCTAAACTAGAAGTCCTAGAGTGTGTAAAGTGAGAAGATGGAGTGATTTGTCTCTTGGAATCTTAGGATTCTCAACACATGAGAGATTAGGGTTTAGAGGAAGAAGAAGATCACTTGAGGAAAAGAGAGTGAAGAAACAACTCAAGAATAAGCTTAGTTTTTTATGAATAAAAAACACCTTAGATAAATATCAAGCATGCTTGATAAAATATCTAGCATGGCTTGATATAATATCTTGTGTTTGTAATGATCACAAGATGAGTCATGGCATGAGTCATGCCATGAGTCACCATGAGCCATGCTTGAACTTTTGCCAAGTTCACACCTCATTTCCTCCACCCAATTTAGTTTAATCTATAAAGAATTAAAAACCCTAATTAGGTCATCTTCTAGAAACAATCCCGAGTAATTAAGAGAATGCCCATCATTCATATATACATAGCCGTATTCGCATTCCGAAGAAAACGAATACAAAGAGACGAAAATAATCCATCAATATAATACTAGGATCCGGCTTAAATCAAAGCCCACTAGTATTATCCGCCCGATCATCATACGCGCACAAGTGCACGTACGTGATCGAAGCCCTGCCGTAAAAACCATACGGCCTCTACACCTTTTGCCCGGTGCAGGAAAACCCTCTATGTAAGACTCTAAAGACTCGACACTACGCTGGCGGTGGGTTTAACCATAAGCCGCAAGCAGTACTAGCTGCACGTAATGGCTACCCAGGTATGTGTCGATAAGAAGGCCGATGAGCTAACTCATCCGAACTCCTACTGAGCCTGTATGTGACAATCTCCGTACATTCTGGTCTGTTCGTCTATGAGTATTGCATATCGGGTCTAGGGGGCGGTAAACGTCAGACCCCTAATAGCGTAATAAGTTGTGTCGGAGTGTAGCCCAAAACACCCTGAGAAACTACTGGAATATCTATCAGTAAATCTCACTCGCCTTGGCTAAGGACTTTATGTAATGGCCTTCCGAACACAGTGCGATATCAACCCCCAACACCGGGAGAGACGAATCCTATCTAACCGCCACTGCCTCCAAGTGCTTCGGGACTGCACCCAACTACTACCTGTTTGCACGATTCCTTTGAGCTGTGGTAGGGTAGTAATCAAAGTATAGTGGGAACACACTCGAGGCGAATTAGCAGTGTCAAGTCGACAGACTAAGCCGTACTCATGTCACCTGGGAATTTCTACCCGACGATAGGTATAATACCCACGAACAGCTCCCGACGAGTTTTGTCCAGTGTACTCATAACCTAATGAGCACCTGCATACTATCTCAAGTACGACGTACTAATGGCTGTGGGACAGACCATCTCCCATGCTGGGATAAGAAGCGTATACATTAGTCTACTCCGGAGTATCGATGCCCCGTCTCGATAATCCTACGACTATCGACCTGTATAGGATGTGCTTATAGACTACCCAGCCTCTACTAGTGTGACTGTCATCACAATGCTGGTAATCAAGAAAAAGATCCCAAGGGCTCTACCAATATGTATAAGAGATATGCTAAGAAAACACATGCACATATTGAGGTAGAAACAAACCAGGTAGCATACTACCATTTCGAGCAAGACTGTTACTATATCCGTGTATATCCCAAGCTTCCATTAAGTAATATACAAACTAGTATGATACATTAATGGCCTCTAGGGCATATAACACTAACAATCTCCCACTTGCACTAAGGCCATATACTGGCATATCGCAGACCTAAGATCTCGAATAGCCTCTCGAACTATGTCTGAGAGATGGCCTCCGTGAGTGGATCAGCAGTGTTGTTCTCTGTATCTACTCTCCTCATCTCGATCTCCTGGGGATCAACGATCTCCCTGATCAGGTGGTACCACCTCAAGATATGTCTGGATCTCTGATGGGACCTGGGTTCCTTCTCTAAATCTATAGCGCCATTGTTGTCACAATACTAAAGTATTGGACCAACAATGGAAGGAACCACCTGAAGTTCAGTTAAGAACTTCCTCATCCAGACTGCCTCTTTTGCGGTGTCTCATGCAGCGAACTACTCCGTTTTCATCGTCGATTCTGCAACGGTGTCCTTCTTGGAGCTCTTCCAACAGACCGCCCCTCCATTGAGGGTAAAGACATAACTCGACATGGACTTAGAGTCATCCTTATCACTCTGGAAGCTGGAGTCAGCAAAGGCCTCGATCTGGAGGTCTTTTCTGCCATACACCAGGAACATCTCCTTAGTCCTTCTCAGGTATTTTGAGAACGTTCTTTACTGTTATCCAGTGCTTCTCCTATAGGTTTGACTGATACCAGCTTACCATCCTAAGTGCGTAAGCAACATCTGGTCTGGTACACAACATCGCATACATTATAGAGCCTACGCAGAAGCGTAGGGTATAGATGTAATGCGAGCCCTTCCCAAATCAGTCTTTGGAGACATCTCTTTGGAGAGGGTGATTCCGTGACAAGCCGGTAGACTACCGCGCTTAGAATCGTCCATACTAATTATTTTCAGTATGGTGTTGATGTACCTTGACTGTCAAAGTCCCACCATCCTCTTTGATCTATCACGATAGATCTAGATCCCCAGAATGTAGTTGGCATCACCCAGGTCAATCATGGAGAACCTTAGTGACAAGAATCCTTTGACTGATTGTAGTATAGGAATGTCATTTCCTATCAAGAGAATGTCATCCATGTACTAGACGAGGAATCCCTCAGTTCTCGCTACAATCTTACTATAAATGCATGGTTCATATGGATTTTTTATAAAGTCGAATTCTTTGACCGTCTCATCAAAATAGATGTTCCAACTCCGCGATACTTGCTTTATTCCATAAATGGACTTAAGCAACTTGCACACTTACCCGTTGCTCCCACTCTGATTGAGACCCTCTGGCTGATCCATATATACACACTCTTCCAAATAACCATTTAGAAAAGGCGTTTGTACGTCCTTCTAACGGATCTCATAATCTTGGAATGCAACAATGGCAAGAAGGAACCGAATGGATTTGAGCATAGACATAGGAGAAAAGGTTTCATCATAGTCTAAAGCAGGTCCTTGACGAAAAACATTTTGCAACAAGTCTAGCCTTATAGGTTTAAACCTGTCCATCTACAGCAATCTTCTGAAGATCCATTTGCAGCCTACGGGTTTTACTCCTTCTGGGGCAATGTTCAAAGTGCATACTTTGTTGGTGTACATGGACTCCATCTCGGTCCGCAATGCATCCATCCATTTTACCGGGTCACCGCTCTAAATGGCTTGCTGGAAGCTAGTTGGCTCATCATTGTAAATGATTGTTCATATCATAATTTTGCATTATTATATTCCCCATTCTTATTCATTTTACAAATAAACAGGTGCTTTTGATCCATGTATGCTACATAGTTGCAGGTTACAGGTTCTCGAAACAAAATAGTGAAAATGATGAAAAGACGATACAAAAGTGAGACTACGACCAACAAATGGAAGAATCTTGATCATGCCTACAGTTTGAAGAATAAATGAAGATCAATAGACAATTTCACAAAGTACAAAGGCAGCGAAAGGTTCAAGACTTCGACACGAAACAAACGGTAAAAGTCCACGACATTATGCGCTGTGGAAAACTGGAAGAAAACAAGAAGACAATCTGAGAAACCAAGTGAAGAAACAGGAAGCCAAATGCAACCAGAAGCAGCACAGAAGAAATCAGACAACAAGCCCCCTATATGGCCGCGGATCCGCGGCCAAACATGGCTCTTAGCCGCGGTTCCGCGGCCATGATGAGCCCTTGTCGGTGCGAACTTTGACGGTGGATAGCGTGCGTTGACTAGGCTTCTTAGGGGCAAATTTGTAAATGCAGATATGTATCGAATGTAACCCTAGGGTTTCTATGATCTATAAATAGAAACCCTAAACCTCTTTTTGAGGTATGATTCTTTTCATTGATCAAAATTCAGAAATCCATTGTAATGTTTTGAGAGCATCGAATAAAGTAAGTAGATTTTTTTTCATTTCCCTAGTTCTTAATTTCCTTTCTGCCTTAGTATAGATTTATTATCTGCCCTAGTTAATTAGTTTAGCACTTTTATTAATCTGCCGTAGTTTAGATAGTTAGTCTTTTTAAATTGATAACTCATAAAAAAATGTCTTTTATCAATCCCCTAATGAGTGAGTAGTTCCTCACTTCTTAGGGTTAGGAATAGGAAAGGTTTGAGAGATGAAAATCTCTCACTCCTTTCTTGCCCATCACATATTAATTCATAGGACTCCATGCATACATACACACACCGCTCCCTACGGCACCTTACCCCACGAGGTAACGGTGATACCGTAGTTTAAAAGACCGGCTGTGCATGTTTTCCATGGAGGTTAGGGTAAGAATTAAGAAAGGACGGACAAGGACCTAGAGGAAGAAACATCGTTTCTTCCCGATCGTCCTAATCCCCTTTATTAATTATTACCATAACACCTAAATAGATCTAAATTAGGGCATTGAAAGCGGTGAGGAATATTAACTTTCCAAACTTAACCTAAACCTAACCCTAGCAAGATTTTAATCCTAGTCTAAATCAACTTAGTTTTTAGTGATAATCAATCCAACACCGTTTGGAATTAACTCGTTAGAACAAATTGAGAATACACAAAATCTCTATGGACCGACCCGTACTCACCGGCTAGCTACCAAGCGACGCCGTTCTTGATTGCGGTAATTAATTCTTTGATCACAATATTTCGTACAAAATCAAATGGCGCAATGCATCTTGTTATTATAAAATTAAAAAAATATAAAAATTTTATTATCTTGTTATTTTTTGAAGGGTGTTTTGTTTGAATTGTGCAGGATCGACGAACGAATTCAGATCTGGAAAAATCCAGAGAGCAAAACACAAAACAGCAGATCTGAAAAATAGAGGAAAATCAGACCGGAGGAGCAGAAAAAATTTCGGGAACTGAACCATACCTTCCACCGCGTTTCCGTCGTGAAAACCACACTCCTGCCGCGCTTCCGCCGCGCCTTGGTGACGTCAGTGCGTGGAATCTCCTCTGTAAGCTCCCTCTTCTTCTCTGTAACCCGCTAATATCTCGTCTGTAAAAATTTTCTGCAAGGTTCTTTGCGCATAAACTTCTCCCCCTTCTCAATAACCTGATCTTGTGCAGGATTCTCTGTGCCGCGCTAAAAAATTGTTTGCAAGTGATTGTGTTTACTGCTTTGCATATCTAAATTGACTTTAAGGGGCTTGAACACCAATCCAGATTGGGTGGGGATTTCATTACCCTTCCCAGGACCCCAAAAATCACATAAAGCATATTGCATTGACCATCAAGTTAATTAAAAAAGATTAGACTCAGCCCTAAGGACTTCACGCTCAATAGGACAAAGGAATAGTTGTAGGCATCGACCGTTGATCCTAACCTGACTTTGTGGTGTCTAGGCTAGACAGGTAGGGAATGGTAACTTTAAAAGGCCCATCTCACTGTGATTCGTGAGCGGATCCCTCCTTTCTCTACTTGTGATTACCTGGCCACAATTGGCGGTGAAGAGGCTGTTTGAGGTCCTCACATCATGCCCTTTGGAATAGTTAGGAGCTGTCTAGCTGACCTAGGTGACCCTAGATCTAGGCTTGATTGTGCATTTGTGATTGATTGAACGTGTGTCTAAGCCTTTTTGAAAATCTTTTTGCAAAAAGCTCCTTACAAAAAAAACAACACAAAAAGGAAAATTTTTTACAAAAACTTGCAACTTGTCGCTAAGAAATCCATGCACCCTCACTTACACCCACTTTCTTCTCATTGACGTTTTCTTACCCCCACCTTCTGTTTTTCACCTTTTGACTACACTGCCTCTTTAGTGTATGCCCGGTTGGACTAGGGACACTAGTGCCCGATTAGTCCGTGTCTCGTTGGTACCGACTGACGACGCTTTCGACTCCGAAGTCAAAATTCCTTCTACTTCCGTACCTTCGCCTTCACATTCTTCGTCTTCTAAGGAGATGTCGGGATTCAATCCTAACAACACCTTACCCGCGGGACTGATTCCACCTCCGCTAGGTGCGAATAACCCACAATACCCGCCTGTTGAAGCGCCTCAACGAATCGCGCTCCAGGATCTTTTCTACCCTATCCGCACCGCCTTACCTACTTGTCTTTCACTCCTACCGACAAATGGGGATAACTTTGAGATCAAACCCCACTTCATCAACATGTTGCCAAAATTTCACGGACTGGAATCCAAAGATGCCTATATCTTCATAAACAAATTCCAAAACGTTTGCGCAATGATGAAGACAACCCAACTTTCAGATGATGCTGTAAGGATACGTGTCATTCCATTCACCTTATGTGACCTAGCCGAGAAATGGTTGTATAGCACAGCATCACACTCTAAAAAAAATTGGGAAGAGTTTGTTAAAGCTTTTCTTAAAAAGTTTTACCCTCATCACAAGACCGCGAGAATTCGCAATGAAATCATTCAATTTTCCCAGCTTCCTTCCGAACCTTTTTGGAAGTGTTTTGAAAGATTTAAAGACCTACTTGTTCAATGCCCTCACCATGGTATTGAGAATTGGCAACTTTGCCAAACTTTATACGAGGGATTGAACCCAGCAACTAAGCAGTTGTTGGAAACCATTTGCCAAGGTCACTTTCTAACAAAATCAAGCGAGGAAGCTTGGCAGTTTCTCGACGATCTTGCTGAACAAACACTTCAGTGGGAAAGCACTAAGACCACCTCATCTTCTTCAATAGGTCAGTCTAGGGCAGGCATACATCAATTAGATATGTCGATTGCAATGAAGGCCGAAATGGCCGCACTTACGAAAAAGCTAGAAGCAATTGAGACCAAAATCTCACCGCCTTCTCCTGCCCCTGCTTTACCCCCACGAACTGTTTGCTCTTGTTGTTCGGATCCATCACATCTTACCGAAGAGTGTCCTTACAATCCACATGTTCAAGGACAAGATCAAGTCAATGCTGCCTTTGAGCAAAGACAAAGAAATGATCCATACTCTTCGACTTATAATCCTGGTTGGAGGAGTCACCCAAATTTTGCTTGGAATCAAAATCAACAATTCCAAGGCAATAACAACTTTCAAAGGCCTCCTCCTCCACAATAACAAGCACCACAATAAACTCAATACCAGCAACATTTCCATCCACAACCTTACCCAAACCAAATGAACAATTTTGTGCTCAACAACTCTTATCCTCAAAACAATTTTGTTCAACCAAATAATGATAAGGTTACCTCGCTAGAAAGAAGTCTAGATGTGTTTCTAAAAATTCTACACAATCCGCAGCAAGGTTGGAGACTTCCATTCAATCTTTGGTGCAAAACAGTGCTTCACATGATCAAAGCATCAAATCAATTGAGGCCCAAATTGCACAACTAAATGCTGCGTTGAGCAAGAGAGAAAAGGGAAAGCTTCCATCCCAACCATTGCCAAATCCTGGTCACACACAAAACGCACATGTTTCTTATGAATAACAAAATCATAATGTAAATGCGGTGACCAGGTTGAGATCTAGAAGAGTGTTGCACAATAACGTGGGTATTAGTAATGACACCCCTGCCGGTGGTTCTTCTTCTTCTTCTTCTTCATCTTCATCTTCATCTTCTTTAGAGCCTATTCTTCATTCTTCACAAGGCTCTATTTCGAACGGACTCACTTCTCACTTCACGAACACACCAACACGGGGATCCGTTCCAACTCCGCAATCTACTCCACAAACATTGGACTCAACAAATTTTCAAAATGTTCCATTTCCAAACAAATTGAGATCCAATAAACCAACTCCACAAATGAAGAAGATTGTAAAGTTGTTCAAACAGGTTAGCATAAACATACCTCTCTTGGATGCAATCCAATAAATCCCTTCTTACGCAAAAATCTTAAAGGACTTATGCACCAAGGAGAGGAAGTCACAAGTACCAAAGAAATTTTTTATGGCTAGTGCTGTTAGTGATGCTCTTGTCCAATTTTTACCCCAAAAACATAAGGACCCCGGCTATCCTACAATTTCGATAACAATTGGGGATAAGAACATCAATAGAGCACTTTTAGATCTTGGTGCTAGTGTCAATTTGCTACCCTATTCAGTGTACGAACAATTGGGCATTGGAGAGCTTAAACCCACTCATTGTACTCTCCAAATGGCCGACCGATCCATCACCCATCCTAGGGGTGAGTTAGAGGATGTGTTAATTAAAGTAGAGGACTTCATTTTCCCCGTTAATTTCATTGTTATGGATACAAAAGCTGTAGCTAACCCCCGGAGTCAAATACCGATAATACTTAATCGACCATTCCTTGCGACTTCTAATGCAGTGATCAATTGTCGTAATGGTTCAACGAACCTATCTTTTGGAAATATGACAATTGAACTCAACATTTTTAAGTTGGGGAATCAGCCTTCTAAGCCTAATGCTAGTATACTTGATGTTTGCTCGATCCATGAGATCACACAGGAGGACTGTGAGCTTGAAAAATTTCTGTTCGATCACAGCAGTTTTGATGCCTCTAGTGCGTTCCTCCTAAAATCTGACACAGCTTTCACGCCGGAAAACGACTACGAGTGTTTCACCTTTTTGGACGATTTTGAAGACTCACCATCCGAGTTTGAGTCTTTTGATTTTTCGGATGAGTTAGTTGAACCATCCGACTCGGTTGCTTACACTCGATTTGAACCATTGTCGGAATCCTTCGAGTTCGAGACAGTTTCACCAATGTTACCTTCAATTGTTTCACCTCCAAAACTCGAACTCAAGATTTTGCCGTCACACCTTAAATATGCTTACCTAGGTGAGAATGAGACCCTTCCCGTTATCATATCGGCCTCTCTAGCTTTCGAGCAAAAGAAAGCCCTTTTAATGGTCTTACAAAATAACCGGCAAGTTTTTGGCTGGACTATAGCGGACATCAAAGGGATTAGTCCCCTCGTAGTTGAACATCATATACACATGATGGATGATGCCAAGCCAGTAAGGATCCACAAAGACACCTCAACCCCATAATGAAGGAGGCTGTCAAGAAGGAGATTGTAAAATGTCTTGATAGTGGTATCATTTACCCTATCTCGGATAGCCAGTGGGTTAGCCCCATTCATGTTTTCCCAAAGAAATTGGGCATAACGGTCATAACCAATGAGGCGAATGAGTTAATACCTACTCGCACCCAAACTGGGTGGATAGTTTGCATCGACTATAGAAAGCTCAACAAGGAAAGACCACTTTCCTTTACCTTTTATTGACCAAATGCTAGAACGATTGGCTGGGCATGAATTTTACTGCTTTTTGGATGGCTATTCCGGCTATAATCAAGTCCCCATCGCCGAAAAGGATCAAGACAAGACCACATTTACTTGTCCTTTCGGTACTTTCGCTTACTGTCGCATGCTCTTTGGGTTATGCAATGCACCCGCTACATTCCAGCGGTGTATGATGGGGATCTTTTCTGACATGGTGGAGAAATTTTTGGAGATCTTTATGGATGATTTCTCCATTTTCGGTGACTCCTTCGATGAGTGTTTGCTACACTTAGAAGCAGTTCTTACCCGCTGTAGGGATAAGAACCTCACTTTAAATTGGGAGAATTGACACTTTATGGTACAAGATGGCACTGTCTTAGGACATGTCATCTCGCAAAACGGCATAGAGGTTGATAAAGCAAAGATTGAAGTCATTTCCAATCTTCCTCCTCCTAAATGCGTCAAAGACATCCGAGCCTTCCTTGGCCATGCCGGTTTTTATAGACGGTTCATCAAGGATTTTAGTAAGATAGCTAGACCCTTGACTCTTTTATTGGCCAAGGACACAACCTTTGATTTTGACTCAACTTGTATGAAAGCGTTCGAGTCATTGAAACACTCACTCATTTCTGCGCCCATTCTTTCATCTCCCGACTGGACGCATCCATTCGAAATTATGTGCGATGCATCTGATTTTGCCATTGGTGCTGTTTTTGGACAGCACATTAATAAGATGTCGCACGTAATTTATTACGCTAGCCGAACATTAAATGAGGCCCAACTGAACTATACAACAACAGAAAAAGAATTTTTAGCCGTTGTGTTTGCACTTGAAAAATTCCGGCCCTATTTAATCGGCTCTCCAGTGATTGTGTACACGGACCATTCAGCTCTTCGCCACCTTTTTGCGAAGAAGGATGCTAAATCACGGCTAATACGTTGGATCCTCTTGCTACAAGAGTTTGACCTTGTCATAAGGGATAAAAGAGGATGTGAAAATGTAGTGGCCGATCACCTTTCATGTCTTCCTTCTTCGCCAACACTTGAAATTCCAATTAAAGATGTTTTTCCCGATGAGCAACTCTTAACCGTGACATGCGAACCTTGGTTCGCTGATATAGTAAATTACTTGGCCACCGGACTGATATCTAAAGATTGGTCGAAACAGGACAAACTCCGATTCTTGTCCCAAGTAAAACATTTTTACTGGGATGAACCGTATCTCTTTAAATACTGTTCCGACCAAATCATTCGTCAGTGTGTCCCCGAAAACGAGTTTAAGAGTGTGCTGTCTTTTTGCCACGATCAAGCGTGTGGCGGGCACTTTGGCCCCAAGAAGACAGCAGAAAAAATCTTGCACTGTGGTTTCTACTGGCCACGACTCTTTAAAGATGCATATGAATACTGCAAGACATGCTCCCGGTGCCAACAATTGGGCCGGATATCGCGGAGAAATGAAATGTCGCTCCAACCAATTTTGGTTGTGGATATTTTTGATGTTTGGGGAATAGACTTCATGGGACCATTTCCCAATTCCTTTGGGAATATGTATATTCTTTTGGCTGTTGACTATGTGTCAAAATGGGTCGAGGTTGTACCTAGCCGAACGAATGACAACAAGGTCGTCGTTCGATTTCTTAAAGAAAATATCTTTTCTCGGTTTGGGCACCCTCGAGCAATTATAACTGATAATGGATCTCACTTCTGTAATGGGACTTTTGAGTCCTTAATGCGCAAATATTCCATTAATCACAAATTGTCAACACCATATCATCCCCAAACTTGTGGGCAAGCCGAAGTTTCAAATCGGCAGATTAAAATTTTTTTGGAGAAAACGGTTTCTAAAAACCGTAAAGATTAGTCACACAAACTGATTGATGCACTATGGGCATTTCGTACTGCATACAAGACCGATCTTGGTATGTCTCCATATTGGATTGTTTATAGGAAGGCTTGCCACCTCCCAGTTGAAATTGAGCACAAGGCATTTTGGGCGATTAAATAGTTGAACTTATCGATGGGAGATGCGGGCAGCAATAGAAGGCTGCAATTGAATGAACTAGATGAGCTGCAAGATGAGGCTTACGAAAATGCTGTAATTGTTAAAAACCGAACGAAGGTGTTTCATGACAAACACCTTATACGCAAAAAGTTCAAACCTGGCCAACAGGTTTTGCTCTATGACACTCGGTTACACTTCCACCCCGGCAAGCTCAAATCTAGATGGAAAGGGCCGTTTTTGGTACGCACCGTATATCTGCACGGTGCAGTAGATCTTGAAAACCCGGAGGACGGTACATTATTTAAAGTAAACGGACATCGACTGAAACCGTTCCTAACTGCGGACCCGTCGGAGGAACTCCTGTTTTTGCAGGAGCCGATTTACACTGACTGATCTTCCTCCATTTTACCCCCAAATTTTTGATCATCTAGCCAAAATTTTGTTTCACACAAGTTTGGGGGTATGTATCATTTGTAAATATATAAATACAAACCAAAATAAAAATAAAAAAATTATTTTGAAAATAAAATAAAAAAAATTGGGTACTTTTGTAAATTTACAGATTAAATAAATAAAATAAAATTTGCAAATAATTCCTCTTTCTAGAAGGGTTTATTTGCAAATATCCATCATTTCCCCCTATATATACAGACCCCAACCCCTCTCTGTGATAAAAACCCCTAATTTCATCTTCTCTCAAACCCTAGCCGCCGCTACCTATTTTCTGCAGCAAGATCCCTTCTCCGTGCCGCGCATCCGCCGTCGAAGGCACCCTTCCACCGCGCAAGCGCCGCGCCCTCTGGTCTTCACCCGCTGAAATTTTCAGGGGAGGTTCGATTCCTCAAACCCTCTCTATTTTTACTATTTCTAGATCTGTAGATCACCTGATGGCACACAGCATGCAACTTGAACGCGATTTTTCGCAAGTTTTTCACACAAGGTGTACGGTAGTTATTTTGCAAATGAAATAGCGCGTAGGGGTTGGAACTATTTAATATACAATCACCCTAGCGCTTATGCGCTGCCGGAATTAGTCACTCGTTTTTATGAGTGTATGGAAGATGGGTGTCTCACCCAATTCGGGTTTATAAAATTACAGTGGTGAGAGGGAAATTATCATCGATAGGGACATTTTACACGAGGTCACATTAATCCCTCGCATACCCGCTCATGACCAACCGCTACAATTTGAGGATTACATGCCCTTGATGGGCAACGATTGCTCAAGGGAGCCGCGGATGGGTATCCAAGCGAGAACCCTTTTCGCAAATGTCTTAACTGTGTGCCGATGGGCACAAAATAATATTTTCGGTAGCTCCCACAACACAATATTTTTTACATCCTCATTCCATATTGTGCATACCCTTATGACACGAAACCCCCGTTTCAACATGTGCACAGTTTTGCTAAACTCCATAGGTGCGGGAAAACGAGCCGCAAATTACCCTTGTCCCATTCTTGTTACACAACTCTATCGATATTTCCTCCCCGTGGAGGAGTTCGAATTTTACATGCATGGAGGCATACCTGTCCGGCCTCTTATTGAGGGCGTTTCTACGTCCTATTCACAATTGACAGATGTATGGTCGAGAACCGAACCGGTGGAGCACGTGCCCGCCCGCACACCTAGCTCTAGCTCGGCTGCGAGCGAAGGAGAAATGACCCCTCTAGAACATGCACAGTTGATGCGGAGAGCTGTGAGGGGCATAGAGGAGTTGAGGGCGACATCGAGGGATCACGATAGGCGGTTGACGGAGGTTGAGCAGGGATTCGAACCCTGCTGGGTAGGGCTGAGCGTTCACGTTCACGCTCGAGAGCACGGCGTGGGGCCGAGCAGTGAGGGCACTGCTTTGGGTAAGTTTGGGGGAGTTGGTGGTTGTATATAGTTATCTTTTGCATTGCATACCTTTTTTTTAAAATTTTTGTATATACTTTTCTTTTTCTTTTGCATGTTTAAATTCTGCATTGCATCCTTATATAAAAATCATAAAAATTGAAAATAAAAAAATAGAAAAATATAAAAATCAAATAAAAACTGAAAAATTTTGAAAAATTATAAAAATTAAAACATTCAATCTTGGCCTTAATTGACTTGAGTTTGACAAAAAAGGATAACTAGCTAAGAACAACTAGATCTTAGACTTGGGAAATTAAAAACCCTAATAATAACCTTTCTTAAAATTTAACGGTAGAAAGTATATGTCTTTGTAGTTTATTTAGAAATAGGCAAATTTCGAGTTCACTTCTTGGGCTAAGTTAAAACAAGGAAAAAGTATTGATATTTTTATTAAAGTATAAATCTGAAAAATAGTTCCTAAGCTTAAATCTAAATTCTAAAAATATATACCCTACAAATTGCACAAACACGAACCTTGAAACTTGGAATAGTAGAAGAGACCTTGAAATGCTCTTGTCTAAAGTCCTTAGTATGAAGGAAAATAAAATAAAAAAATACCAGTGTGAATAAAGAGATAAAAAAATGAACACTGGTTTTTGTAATTACTTAAGGCTGCATAAATAGAAAAAATATTTAGCGAGGGTGCTTTATCACCTAGTGCCTTAGACCAACTGGTTTGGGAGTCACTGCTAAAAGCCTTAGGTATTACAAGATTAGGGATTACGCCTTAATGTGCAAACACATTTTGTAATCGGTCGTTGGTACCTCAAGAAGTATTAACGGTCGCATGAAGAATGTGTGAGAAAATTTCATCTAAAAATTCACCAATTGAAAAGTGCTTTGGACGATGGACAAGAGTATAATAGCTTGATTTGAATTTCCAAGTGTAGGGGTGATATTACACACATGTAGGGGTATGTGATTGGGGTTTAGATAAGAGATAGGAATGAAGAATAGAACTTATATCTTTAGTAGAGATGATAAAAATTCCTAAGTTGAGATGGAACCCTAGAAGGAAAAACTCAAAAGATGCTAAAAGCTAAGTAAGTCTACAAAACATATATAATCTTAAGTTAAATGATAAGGAAGCGTGAAAAATACGGGTTGATAATTTCTGAGTTGAAGATAATAGAATTCCTTGTTGGAAAACCTAATTGGAGAATAAAAGTCAATAGGCCGAATTGATAGGATTTTGTGGGTAGTATCCGCTGAAAACCCTCAGGAGAAAACACTCCTGCTACTAGGGACACCTAGAGGTTTAACGGCTTGTTGCATGAGCTCAGTGCAATCACGTTTCTCTGCGAAAGTGAGGCTAGGTCTTTTCGAGAATAAAACTAGTTTTGCTCGAGGACGAGAAAAACATAAGTTTGGGGGTATTTGTTCATATCATAATTTTGCATTATTATATTCCCCATTCTTATTCATTTTATAAATAAACAGGTGCTTTTGATCCATGTCTGCTACATAGTTGCAGGTTACAGGTTCTCGGAACAAAACAGTGAAAATGATGAAAAGACGATACAAAAGTGAGACAACGACCAACAAATGGAAGAATCTTGATCATGCCTACAGTTTGAAGAATAAATGAAGATCAATAGATAATTTCACAAAGTACAAAGGCAGCGAAAGGTTCAAGACTTCGACACGAAACAAACGGTAAAAGTCCACGATATTATGCACTGTGGAAAACTGGAAGAAAACTAGAAGACAATCTGAGAAACTAAGCGAAGAAACAGGAAGCCAAATGCAACCATAAGCAGCACAGAAGAAATCAGACAACAAGCCCCCTATATGGCCGTGGATCCGCGGCCAAACATGGCTCTTGGCCGCGGTTCCGCGGCCATGATGAGCCCGTGTCGGTGCGAACTTTGACGGTGGATAGCGTGCGTTGACTAGGCTTCTTAGGGGCAAATTTATAAATGCAGATATGTATCGAATGTAACCCTAGGGTTTCTATGATCTATAAATAGAAACCCTAAACCTCTTTTTGAGGTATGCCTCTTTTCATTGATCAAAATTCAGAAATCCATTGTAATGTTTTGAGAGTATCGAATAAAGTAAGTAGATTTTTTTCATTGCCCTAGTTCTTAATTTCCTTTCTTCCTTAGTATAGATTTATTATCTGCCCTAGTTAATTAGTTTAGCACTTTTATTAATCTGTCGTAGTTTAGATAGTTAGTCTTTTTAAATTGAAAACTCATATAAAAAAATGTCTTTTATCAATCCCCTAATGAGTGAGTAGTTCCTCACTTCTTAGGGTTAGGAATAGGAAAGGTTTGAGAGATGAAAATCTCTCACCCCTTTCTTGCCCATCACATATTAATTCATAGGACTCCATGCATACATACACACACCGCTCCCTACGGCACCTTACCCCACGAGGTAACGGTAATACCATAGTTTAAAAGACCGGTTGTGCATGTTTTACATGGAAGTTAAGGTAAGAATTAAGAAAGGACGGACAGGGACCTAGAGGAAGAAACATCGTTTCTTCCCGATCGTCCTAATCCCCTTTATTAATTATTACCATAACACCTACATAGATCTAAATTAGGGCATTGAAAGCGGTGAGGAATATTAACTTTCCAAACTTAACCTAAATCTAACCCTAGCAAGATTTTAATCCTAGTCTAAATCAACTTAGTTTTTAGTGATAATCAATCCAACACCGTTTGGAATTAACTCGTTAGAACAAATTGAGAATACACAAAATTCCTGTGGACCGACCCGTACTCACCGGCTAGCTACCAAGCGACGCCGTTCTTGATTGCGGTAATTAATTCTTTGATCACAATATTTCGTACAAAATCAATGATGCAATCCTCTCTATCCCTGTCTATGAGAAAACCGTAGTTTCTCTCGGGCGGATGAGACTGTGTACTAGTCCTGCGGATTGGCGCAAGGATGTCCTGTTCTTCTGAAACCTCTGGTTCTACCATACTTTGAGTAATAGTTTGTGGTTCTGGAATTTCTTCCAGTTCTATTGCGCTCCCACTAGTCCTTTTTCAAAAAAATGATTTTCTAAAAAGTGGGCATGACGAGGAAAAAACTCATTTGTTCCTCTGCGTAATAAAAAAGATACCTCGTGGAGTTCTTTGGGTATCCCACAAACCTACACAGTACCGAGCGTGCCTCGAACTTGTCCGCATACTGCTTTTTAACAAAAGTTGGACATTCCTATATCTTCAGATACTGAAGATAGGGTTTCTTCCCTCTCCACATCTGATATGGTGTGGTAGGCACAGTCTTGGTAGGAACCTTATTCAAAAGATATGCAGTTGATTCTAGTACATAACTTTAGAAGGATCGCGGCAACTCAGCGTTACTTATCATGGAACGAACAATATCTAATAGGGTTCTGTTCCACCTTTCCGATACACCGTTGTGTTGTGGTGTGTATGGAAAAGTAAGCTGAGAGAGAATTCCATTCACTTTTTAAGTAACCCAGGAACTCGGCAATTAAGTATTCACCACATCAATCAGATATCAGTGTCTTGATACTTTTGCCTGTTTGTTTTTCCACTTCATTCTTATATACTCAGAATTTCTCAAAGGTCTCGGATTTATGCTTCATCAAGAAAACATGTCCTTACCTAAAGAAATCATCCGTAAAAGTAATAAAATAGGAATAACCACTTCGTGCATCTGTAGATATTCGACTACACACGTCGCTGTGTATGAGTCCTAAGAGCTCGCTCTTACTCCGTGTCCAGTGAATAGAGTCTTTGTCATCTTTCCTATGAGACGGGATTGACAAGTTGCATAAGACTGATATTCGAACGGATCCAAATATTCCTCTCTATGTAACTTCGACAACCGTGTTTCATTCATGTGACCCAGTTTACAATGCTTTAAGAAAGCCTTATTTAATTCTGGAGAATTTCTTTTAAATTTGTTCTGGATGTTGAAAAACTGAGCTTGATTTAACACGTATATACTGTCCTTTAGCATACCTGACCCAATCAAACTTTGATTTAGGTGGATATGGACCACATCGCTTACAAACTAGACTAGGTACACACAAACAGTTACGTAGAATCAATATCTGCCCACTTGTCAATCTTAGGTGATATTCCCCTACGGATACAGCGTCCATGCTCATTCCGTTAGCAACCCTGAGAGTCATATCACCTACCCTGATAACTCTACGGTTTCTCAAATACTGTAATAAATTACATATATGAGATCCTGATCCGGTATTTAGTACCCGGGAAGTAGAGTTAATTGACAGACTATTTTCAATCACAAACACACCCGAAGTCGAAGCCACAACATACTTCGGATCCTGGATTCTGGCTTTCCAAGCCCTGCATCCCTTCTGCCAATGCCCTTTCTCGTGACAATAGGAACATCCCTCCTTCCCTACTATTAACCCCAAAACTTTTACCCTACCCTTTCCTTCTACCTTACTGACACTGCCTATCGGCTTTATATAGGTCTTCTTCTTCTCACCCTTGGCTTTTTCCTTGGATCTAGAAGAGGAAGGTTCCCCAATAAGCAAAGCGGGTGTCTCCCCGGTTTCCTTCAGGGTGACCTCAACTGGAAATATAACTTTTTTCCCCTGGGCATAAGTAGAAGGTAGGGACTATATAATTAAGTCAGTATATGACTCGTTCTATAACGTGGTCTCCAAGTCCATGAGCTCATCAATATAGCTAGTCATCATAAGGACGTTGTCCACTACAGATGACCCGATAGCCAACCTCCCTTGAAGCAATTCCTTCAAGGTCTCATATCTTGCGATACGAGATTGCTCTCCATATAATACTTTGTTATGGAGGAAGATGGAAACTAAGTCCATCTTCTCGTGTTGCCTCTAGTTTACACCATCTACTGAGGCCAACATGAGGCGCTTAGCATTCGCACTGTCCTTTTCCCTTATCTTATAGATATCAACATTCGCGACGGTGGAAACTGGATCTGGGACGGCGGGGGCTTGAGTAGTAATGAGGAGGTCCAGCTTGTCATAGGTACTGGACATCTGGACAAACCTTTGCCAGTCAATATAGTATAACTCAGTCATTTTATTATCTAATTGTAACCTAATCTGGTCACCTGGTCGCTGCAATTAGGAGAGAGAGAAGAAAACACTCAGCATGATACTATTGCAAGTTTAGATTGGTTTTTAATTTATCTAAATAGGATGGCTCCCACTTTTTCTTTAATCCTTCCTCAAACCATAAAAGAAGAATTAGTCAGGATTAATCTCACCGTACAATACTTGCTTAACCGTTCGGCCAAGCTAGTGTCGGTACTTCGAGGGAGGTTTTACGACGCTTTCGCGAAGTTCCTTAATTAAATAACCTCTTTTCCCTGGAGGCTTAGCCCCTCTAACACTGTTCTAGACACCTACTTGGTTTATAGCATTGATCGTTAAGTGAAAAAATCTCCTGAGGAGTAGCATATACTCACAGTAGGATCGAGACCCAAATATCATTGTGTGATAATCCTGAAGGAATCCTACCAATATTATCACACTCCAAATGGTATACAGTACTAGCAAGTTTCAGTTTCTTTAGAAACTCCCGATGTGGATTTTTTCCCCATGCTCTTATGACCTTGATGAAGGCCAATATATCATAAGTCACATGTCAAGTTCTACCCGTCATTGTCTAGGTTAATTTGAACCCACCCGTACATACCCTTAACGAAAGCCAAAATAGTAGTACGACTGTCCCAAACCAATGCATCTATCTATGCTACAAATGAATATCCAGTAGCTACCAAACACTATGCCTTGGCGAAGGTCAAAATACATAGCTTGAATGCTACTGAATATTCAACTGAAATGACGAAGGGCTATGAATGGTTTTGGCGAAACCGTGAACGTAGTGAACTTGATATAATCGAAGGAACCTGATAGCTTTTAAAAGGAGTGGTTTAAGCTCCGCATTTAAAATTCTCCTGTTTAAAATAACCGAGTGGTTTTTAAAATTTGTTCGAACTATTCAACCTTGGTTTGTTTGCTTTGCATTAATAATGCAGTCCCATCATTTACACCTATCATCACGGAAAAAGACGAAAATACCACGTCCACTTATACCATCCGCATTCGCTACTGGGCCCCGTCTATCACCGTTAGGTTACTTAACTAACGCCAGAGCGGGGCTGGACTAGCGTGGGTGAAAAACATAAGCAACGTCTACTATATAGCATATATATAATAAACATTCGTCTGACGCAATAATAGGCATTCTAGACCACAGATGAACATATTGGATATACTAGGAATTCCGCATTTCGTTTAAGCCTGTAACGAAAGACGGATCCACGGTCGTAATGAATAGCCAAACCACACCCCAGACCCCTACGGGTGCGGCAAACTACTCGCCAAATACCTGAAGTGAAGCAACATCCCTCATCAAAGTGAGTAGGCCACTCGGCACTTCAAAGTATCCGGTAGTTTGTGCACCCCACCTAAGGTCTATCCTAGGAGTAGAAAACAATAAAAGAAATAATACAACAGTGGCTACAATCTCAACCCGGATGTGCCCCGCAAAATAATATTACATCACTTTACAAATTTACATCGAATGAAAGAATGAAAACCCTCATCTCATATCCCCGGATATTCATCCACGATGATCCAATAAGTTCATATACACAAACAAACAAGAACAGCAACACAGATATGTGCAACCCCGACTAATCGACATATAGCAATGAGTCGACGTTTCCACACACACACACACACGCATATATATATATATATCACAACTTGAAACTTTAAACGACGTTAAAACTATGACTTCGAAACACTCTGTTTTTCTATCACAGAAAGTTAACAGTATATCCAAAATTGGCAAAAAAAAACAACACCTGAGACCTTAGATCTAAGAAACTAGAACACATACCAAAATTCAAAGAATTTCACCACAACTAAAAAGGTGGTGCCGGTTTTTACAAGCTTTTGGCCGGGAAAAACGGGTGAAATTGGCTCGATTTTAGTGTGTGTTCATGTCAAAACTAGTAAAGCACTCTGCAATTGTTTAAAAAAAATTATAGCCTCGAAAAATATTGACAGAAACTTAGACCTTTGTCTCGATGTTTCGGAGTTATTTCGGTTTCGTAGTTTTATATTTCGTCTGAACTGTTAGCTATGGTTTAGTAGGCTCTGATACCACTGTAAGTCGATGTCGCTCATCCCGCGTGTCCTCGGGGAGGCGGAATATGCAAAAAATGATTTTTCAAAGCTCGCAACACCGACTTGAACTCCAGGATCAATGTTAAACCCTAGCTAGCAAACTGGTGTGAGGTTAACTACTCGGAAAGAAGTTTTATACCTCACGATACCAAGTCCTTCGGGTCTTCTTTGCTGTCCTCCACCTCTTCGTCACCTCCAAGGATCGGAACGGATTAGGCAATCTCGACGGCCTCCTCGAGTCAAAGACGATCCACCCGAGAGTCTATAGTCCGAGCTTCTACGTCAAATCCGAGATAACTATGGCTTCTAGTTCGCTAAACTAGAAGTCCTAGAGTGTGTAGAGTGAGAAGATGGAGTGATTTGTCTCTTGGAATCTTAGGATTCTCAACACATTAGAGATTAGGGTTTAGAGGAAGAATAAGATCACTTGAGGAAAGAGAGTGAAGAAACAACTCAAGAATAAGCTTGGTATTTTTTATGAATAAAAAACACCTTAGATAAATATCAAGTATGCTTGATAAAATATCTAGCATGGCTTGATAAAATATATTGTGTTTGTAATGATCACAAGATGAGTCATGGCATGAGTCATGCCATGAGTCACCAAGAGCCATGCTTGAACTTTTGTCAAGTTCACACCTCATTTCCTCCACCCAATTTAGTTTAATCCATAAAGAATTAAAAACCCTAATTAGGTCATCTTCTAGAAACAATCCCGAGTAAATACAAGAATGCCCATCATCCGTATATACCTACCCGTATCCGCATTCCGAAGAAAATGAATACAAAGAGATGAAAATAATCCATCAATATAATACAAGGATCCGGCTTAAACCAAAACCCACTAGTATTATCCGCCCGATCATCATACCCGCACAAGTGCACGTACGTGATCGAAGCCCTTCCATAAAAACCATATGGCATCTACACCTTTTGCCCGGTGCAGGGAAACCCACTATATGGGACTCTAAAGACTCGACACTACGCTGGCAGTGGGTTTAACCACAAGCCGCAAGCAGTACTAGCTGCACATAACGACTACCCAGGTATGTGTCGATAAGAAGGCCGATAAGTTAACTCATCTGAACTCCTACTGAGCCTTTATATGACAATCTCCATACAGCCCGGTCTGTTCGTCTAAGAGTATCACATAACGGGCCTAGGGGGCGGCAAACATCAGACCCCTAATAGTGCAATAAGTCGTTTCGGAGTGTAGCCCAATACACCCTGAGAAACTACAGGAATATCTACCAGTAAATCTCGCTTGCCTTAGCCAAGGATTTTGTGTAATGGCCTTCCGAACACAGCGCGATATCAACCTCCAACACCGAGAGAGACGAATCATATCTAACCGCTACTATCTCCAAGTGCTTCGGGACTGCACCCAATTACTATCTGTTTGCACGACTCTTTTGAGCCATGGTAGGGTAGTAATCAAAGTACAGTGGGAACACACTCGAGGCGAAGTATCAGTGTCAAGTCGACGGACTAAGCTGTACTCATGTCACCTGGGAATTGCTACCCGACAATAGGTATAATGCCCGCAAACAGTTCCCGACGAGTCCTGTCCAGTGTACTCATAACCTAATGAGCTCCTGCATACTATCTCCAGTACTACATACTAATGGCTATGGGACAGACCATCTCCACTGCTGGGATGAGAAGCGTATACACTAGTCTACTCTGGAGTATCGATGCCCCGTCTCGATAATCCTATGAATAGGGACCTGTATAGGATGTGCTTATAGACTACCCAGCCCCCCACTAGTGTGACTGCCATCACAACGCTGGTAATCAAGCAAAAGATCCCAAGGGCTCTACCAATATGTATAAATGCTAAGAAAACACATGCACATATTGAGGTAGAAACAAACTAGGTAGTATACTGTTGGGGTCAAAAATTACACCCCGGTTGACCAAGTCAAAGTCAAAGTCAACCCCAAATAAGTGGGCCCAAGCCCAGATCAAGTGGGCCCATGCCCAAGTCGAGCCCCGCGGCCGGCCTCCCCATGCCAAAATGAAATCATGTAATAAATAATTTTGATGTAATTTTTTATGCATGAATGTAATAAAAATGGGCATAAAGCCAAATTTTTGTAAAGCACATAGCTCATGTGCAAAAAGAAATGAACACATGAGGCATGGGATGGGCAAAATACCATTTTGTAAAGCCCAAGGGGTTATATGTAAATTTGTAAGCCTATATAAGGCAACATAATAATGAAATCAAAGAGACTTTTTTATTCTCTCAAACTCTAGGGTTTTTGTGCCTCCTTCTCCTTCCTCAAGGTTCTAAACCTTCTTCCCCTTTTTGAATTAAATCAAGAGTTTTACTCTTTCATTCCCAAAAATAAATAGTTTTTCACCACAAAACCCATAAAGGGGAGCTCAGATCTTCCATCAGATCTCAAAAAGGGGAGATTTTTAAATCCCACTCCTTTCTCCAAGATCCGGCCAACCGAGAAGAAGAAGAAGGAGACCCACCTCCAAAAACCCTACTTTGGGGAAGATCCAGGGCCCAAGGGAGAAGAAAGGAGTCCCCTTTCATCAGCTCTGAAAATATCTTAGGAGTTTAACTCCTTAATATATATATATATATATATATATATATGTATATAATAAATCTTTCTTTTTGGGAGTACAACTCCCAGTGCAAGGGCTAAGCCCACTTGTCCTCTCTGTCAGGAGTTCAACTCCATAAGTTAAATCGGGAGCACAACTCCCAGTGTAGGGACAAAGTCCCTTTTCCTGCTGATGCCCAGCGCGTGGGGCGCCGGCACCCAGCACCCGAGTGCCAAGCACGTGGGGTGCCGGCGCCCAGCGCCCGTGTGCCAAGCACGTGGGACGCCGTCTCCCATGCGTCCTTTAGACGCTTTTCCCCTTTTTACCTATGTGTGTGTGTGTACACACACACACACTCTACAACACTGTCCCCGTTAGGAAAAATTTCTAACGGGATGCTGCCCTACACCCCGCAAGGCGGCTGCTAGCCCCCTTGACCCCCAGCCCGCTATTCGGGTAGCAGGACCCCCGTAAAAACTCTGCAGGGCCCCTGATATATACAATACCCATTCAAAACACAACACTGCATATTGAGTTCGCATGACCTGTTTAACCCGTCAATCGGAGGTTCCCTCGCTCCAAAGGCGAGGGATAATTAACGGCAGTTTAGTCCGCGACTGCCGGAGATTCGGATCCCCACAATCAATAAACCCCCGCCTACCCTAGGCAGGGGGAATCTGTAGTATGCCTGACAAGCGCGCGCGTATTCCTATCTCAATGGGGGTGACAAAAAACACCCTACAGATTCTGGCACGCCCAGTGGGACCGATCTCCCCTCCTAAATTTCGGGTTAAACGTTCATGCGAACTCAATCAATATACATATCAGTTGCCTGTACTGAAATCATGCTTCTATTTGTAGGTTAACGACTTTGACTGCAATCTTCAGACGCAACAAAATTTCTCCAAGGACAATCTCAGCTCTCAGCACAACTCCCATCTCCTACACGATGAAGATGGACGCCAGGACGGTCCTTCCGGCCAGTCTCGGGCGACAGTGGGAGGATTCGTCTGTTAGTGTATATGCCCTAGGGGACATTATTGTATCATACTAGTTTGTATATTACTTAATGGAAGCTTGGGATATTCACATGTATATAACAGTCTTGCTAAACATGGTAGTTTGCTACTTGGTTTTTCTATCTTAATATGTGAGTATACATATTAATAGAGCTCTTAGGATCTTGCTTGACTACCAGCGTTGTGATGGCAGTCACACTCGTGGGGGCTGGGTAGTCTACAAGCACATCCTTATTCAGGTCCCTAGTCATAGGATTATCGAAACAGGGCATCGATACTCCCGAGTAGACTAGTGTGTACGCTTCTCATCCTAGTTGGGGAGATGGCATGTCCCACAGCCGTCAGTACGTCGTACTGGAGATATTATACAGGTGCTCGTTGGGTTACGGGTACACCGGACAGGACTCGCAGGGAACTGTTAGTTGGGTTTTTATACCAGTCGTCAGTTAACAGTTCCCAGGTGACATGAGTACAGCATAGTCCGCAGACTTGACACTGCTACTTCGCCTCGAGTGTGTCCCACTGTTCTTAGATTGCTACCCTACCACGGCTCAAAGGAGTCGTGCAAACAGGTAGCAGTTGGGTGCAGTCCCGAGCACTTGGAGGCAGTGGCGGTTAGACAGGATTCATCTCTCCCGGTATTGGGAGTTGATATCGCGCTGTGTCAGAGAGCCATTACGCAAAGTCCCTGGCCAGGGCAAGCGAGATTTACTGGTAGGTTCCAGTAGTTTCTCAGGGTGTAATGGGCTTCACTCCGACACGACTTATACCGCTATTAGGGGACTGACGCTTGCCGCCCCTAGGCCCGATATGCGATAGTCTTAGACGAACAGACCGGACTGTACGGAGATTGTCACATCAGGCTCAGTAGGAGTTCGGATGGGTTTCCTCATCGGCCTTCTTATCGACATCTACCTGGGGACCGTTACGTACAGCTAGTGCCACTTGCGGTCTGTGGTTAAACCCACTGCCAGCTTAGTAGTCGAGTCATTAAAGTCCCACACAGAGAGTTTCCCTGCTCCAGGCGAAACGATATAGAGGTCGTATGGTTTTACGACAAGGGTTCGGACGCATACGTGTGTTTACGTACGTACGACTTTTCGGACAGTTTTTACTAGTCGGCTTTGGTTTAAGCCAGATTCTAGTATCGGGATATTGGATTTATACAGTCTAAAGTTTTTTCCGTGTTTTCACGAATAGGAGGGGCGTTCTCGTAATTTTACGAGAAGCTTCTAGAAGATGATGACTTGGGGGTGTAGGTGTCATTTGCATTAAATGAGATTAGTGAGTCATATGAGTGATTCATCGATATCATTAATGCATCATAAATGCTTAATGACTCATGGAGATGAATCACCCTCTTGTATTTATGAAGCATGATTATTCATCCTTTATTTTCTTTTATTGGATAAATGATAATACTTGATATATATTATGATAGATCATTATCTCATCTCATTCTTATACTCACCTTCTCTCTCCTCAAGCTCTCTCTCTTCAAACCCTAATCCTCCCCTCTCATGTGTTGAGATCAAGGATTAAATTAGACTACTTAATCCATAACCCCTCTCTATATCACCTAGGTTACTTAGATTAGCACTTTAAGAAACCTAGTTACTTCTAGTTTGAGGTAAAGCTTGAAGCAAAGCTCTCGGGTGGATCGTCTAGTACTTGGAGAAGGCCGAGGAGGAGGTGGAGAACGTAAAGACGAAGGACACGGTTCTTTAGGTATAATCACTTCACATAGTATTTTAGAACTTCTATGATTCGTGTTAGTTATCGTTTAGCTTCGATTCATGCGGTTAGTCGATGTTTAAGCAAAGAACAAGATCGTTTTTCATATTTCCGCCTCCCCGCAAGTCGTGGGGTGTTGCACATCGACTTACAGTGGTATCAGAGCCTCGCTAAACAATAATTAACTTATTAGCAAAGTCGTATAAATTTCGAACGCAAAAAGAACCGGAAACATCATCGATTTATCACAGTTTCTGTCGAATTTAAAACAGGCCCTAAAAATTTTTCAGGGACCTGCAGAATAACAAGCAGGGAATTATAGGGCTACTGCAAAAATTTAGACTCGTGACTCGGCAATCTCACCGCGGAACCGCGGCGGATCCATGCGATCCGCCGTGAATCCACGGCCGAGTTGGGCCGAGTTAGCCCCAATTTTTCCAGTAACCCTTGTGTGTTAATAATGATATTTCTGGGATATTTTATTTTCTGCTAAGATCTCAGGTGCACAGAGAAGTTTTGCAGTAGAATCTAAAGTGTTTGCTCGATCGAAATTTTGCGATATTTGCTAATTTGATTATATCTGTGTTTGTATAATGTGTTCGTAAACCTCCCCTAACTGCTAGTATGTCGGTTGGCAGGGGGTTGCACATTTCTGTAATGGATTTTACTGTTTGTGTTTATGAACTATATTGGACTGTTGTGGTGATTAGCCGGGGTTTTGTAATGGGTTATTATTTTAATTCATTCAATGTAAATGTAATATGTTGTAATATTATTTTGCGGGGCGCATCCAGGTTGCGGTTGTAGCCACCGTTGTATTATTTCATTTTACTGTTTTTGCTCCTAGGACAGACCCAAGGTGGGGTGCACAAATTACCGGGTACATTGAAATGTTTAGTGGCCTACTCACTTTGTTGAGGGAGACCGCTTCACTTCGGGTACTTGGCGGGTAGTTTGCCGTACCCGCAGGGGTCTAGGGTGGGGTAATGGCTATTCATCACAACTGTGTAATCCGTCTTTTGTTGCAGGCTCAAAACAAGCACGGATTGCTTGTATATCCAATAATGTTCATCTGAGATCTGGAATGCCTATTATTGCGTCTGACGAATGTACAATATCTATATATGATAGCTATTTAGACGTCACTTATGTTTTACACCCGCGCTAGCCCAGCCCCCGCTCTGTCGTTAGTTAAGTAACCTAACGGGTGATGACGGGACCTAGAGGCAAATGCGGATGGCATAAGAGGACGTTGTATTTTCGTTGTTTTCTGCAATGATAGGTTAATGATGGGACGCATTATTATTAATGCAAAGAAAATAAACCAAAAGTTTAATCGTTGGAACAATTTAAAAGAAACCACTCGGTTATTTTTAAACAGGAGATATTTTTAATTGCGGAGCTTTAACCACTCCTTTTAAAATCCATCAGGTTCCTTCGGTTATATCAAGTTCACTACGTTCACGGTTTCGCCAAAACCATTCATAGCCCTCCGTCATTTCATTTGGGTATTCAGTAGTATTCAAGCTATGTATTTTGGCCAAAGTCAAGGCACAGTGTTTGGTAGCTGCTGGGTATTCATTTGTTGCATAGATAGATGAGTTAGTTTGGGACAGTCGTATTATCATTTGACTAAAGTCAGGGGTATATACGGATGGGTTCAAATTGACAAGATAATGACGGGTAGAACTTGACATGTGACTTATGACATTTTGACCAAAGCCAAGGTCATAAGAGCATGGGGCAAAAATATATATCGGGAATTTCTAAAGAAACTGAAATTTGCAAAGAGATGCATACCATTTGGAGTTTGATGAATGTTGGTAGGATTCCTTCAGCATTATCAGACGATGATATTTGGATCCCGATCCTACTGTGAGTATATGCTACTTATCAGGATATTCGTCACTTAACGATCAATGCTATAAACCAAGTAGGTGTCGAGAAAGGTGTCAGCGGGGCTACGCCCCCAGAGAAAAGAGGTTACTTAATTAAGGAACTTCGCGAAAGCGTTGGAAAACCTCCCTCGAAGTATCGACACTGGCCTGGCTGAACGGTTAAAGTATTGTACGGTGAGAATAGTCCTGGCTAATTCTTCTTTTATGGTTTGGGGAAGGATTCGAGAAACAGTGGGAGCCATCCAGTTTAGATAAACTAAAAACCACTCTAAACTTGCAAGAGCTTCATGCTAAAGTGTTTTCTTCTCTCTCTCCTAATTACAGCGACCCTGAAAATGACTGGACTTAAGTTACTTTTAGAGAAAAATATACTGACAGGGCCAAACTATAAAGATTGGCTGCGGAATATCAAAATGGCTTTGACCTATGACAAATTGGGGTACGTCCTCACCGCTAAGGCACCTGCTGTCCCTGGTACCAAATCCAGTAATGCGGATAAGGAAATCCGCAAAACCTGGGATTTCGATTGCGCGAAGGCCAAGTGCATCATGCTTGCCTCGATGAACAATGAACATCAGAGGAGGCACGAGGATATGGAACTAGATGCCATATTTCTCCATACAAAGGAACTTTATGGAGAGCAATCTCGTATAGTAAGATACGAGACCTCAAAGAACTTGTTTCGAGCGAGGTTGGCCGTCGGATCATCCGTAGGAGAACATGTCCTAAAGATGATAGGCTATATAGAAGAGCTCGCAGACCTTGGGACGACTTTGGATAATGAGCTCTATACAGACCTTATTCTCCAGTCCCTTCCTTCCACCTACACCCAGTTTATTCTGAACTTCAACATTCAAAGAAAAGAAGTTGAACTTTCGGAACTCCTTAACATGTTGAGGAGTGCAGAGGGCACCTTGCAAAAGGCAAGGGAAACACCCGCTATGTTTGTTAGCGGTGCTTCTTCTTCCAGGTCCAAAGCTAGGGCCAAAGGAAGGAAAAAGAAGGCCGCCACCAAACCTAGAGGAGGTGTAAGTAAGGTGGGAGGGAAGGGAAAGAAAAAGTTTGCGGTGCCAGTAGTGGCCCAGGATGAGTGCTTCCATTGTCACAGGAAAGGGCACTGGAAGAAAGATTGCAAGGCGTGGAACGCCCAGAACCAGGGACCGAAGCAAGCTGTGGCTTCGACTTCAGGTGTGTTTGTAATTGAGAATTGTCTGTCAATCAACTCTACTTCCTGGGTATTGGATACCGGATCAGGATCTCATTTATGCAATTCATTGCAGGCACTGAGAAACCGTAGAGTGCTAAAGGAAGGTGATATGATCCTCAAGGTTGCTAACGGAGCTAGCGTGGGAGCTGTATCCGTCGGGGATTATCACCTGGGATTGACGAGTGGACATATTTTGGTTTTACATAACTGTTTTTATGTACCTAGTTTAACGTGTAATATCATATCAGTTTCCTTGTTATCAAATAAAGGTTATGATTTCACGTTTGTAAGCGATGTTGTTAACATCCACCTTAATCATGGTTTGATTGGGTCCGGTACACTAAATAACGGTATATATGTCTTAAACCAACTCCAGATTTTCAATGTCCAGAACACACTAAAATGAAAGTCTCCAGATTTAAATAAGGCTTTCTTATGGCATTGTAGACTAGGTCACATCAATGAGACAAGGTTAACTAAGTTACATAGAGAAGGATATTTGGACTCGTTCGAATATCAAACTTATGCCACTTGTGAATCATGTCTCAAAGGAAAGATGACAAAAACTCCATTCACTGGACATAGAGTAAGAGCGAGCGAGCTCTTAGGACTCATACACAGTGATGTATGCGGTCCAATGTCTACACATGCAAGAGGTGGTTTTTCCTATTTCATTACTTTTACGGATGATTACTCAAGGTACGGATTCATTTATCTGATGAAACATAAATCCGAGGCTTTTGAAAAATTCCAGGAGTATAAGAATGAAGTAGAAAACCAAACCGGCAAAAGTATCAAGACACTAAGATCTGATCGAGGTGGTGAATACTTAAGTGCCGAGTTCCTAGGTTACCTAAAAGAGAAAGGAATTCTCTCTCAGCTTACTCCTCCATACACTCCACAGCATAATGGTGTATCGGAGAGACGGAATCGAACCCTGTTGGATATGGTACGATCCATGATGAGTAATGCTGAGTTACCGCGATCTTTCTGGGGTTATGCGCTAGAATCAGCGGCATATCTTCTGAACAGGGCTCCTACCAAGACTGTGTCTACCACTCCATATCAGATGTGGAGTAGAAAGAAACCCCATCTTCAGCATCTGAAGATATGGGGATGTCCAGCTTTTGTTAAAAAGCAGCATGTGGACAAGCTCGAGGCACGATCAGTGAAATGTCTGTTTGTGGGATATCCAAAGAAATCCAAAGGATATTATTTCTATTACGCAGAGGAACAGAAGGTGTTTATTTCTCGTAATGCCCATTTTCTAGAACAGCAGTTTTTAGAAAAGGAAATAAGTGGGAGCGAAATAGAACTGGAAGAAATTCCAGAACCACAAACTACTACTAAAAGTTTGGTAGAACCAGTAGTTCAAGAAGAACAGGACATTCCCGCACCCCTCCGCAGGAGTAGTAGGCCGTCTCATCCGCCTGAAAGATACTACGGTTTTCTCATAGATGGGGATAGAGAAGATTGCATCATTGATGATGATGAACCTACTAGCTTCCAGCAGGCCATCCAGAGCGGCGACTCGGTACGATGGCTAGATGCAATGCGGACCGAAATGGAGTCCATGTACACCAACAAAGTATGGACTTTGGACTTTGCTCCAGATGGGGTAAAACCTATAGGATGCAAATGGATCTTCAAGAAAAAGATTGGTGTAGATGGACAGGTGGAAACCTATAAGGCTAGACTTGTTGCAAAGGGTTTTCGTCAAAGACCTGGTTTGGACTATGACGAAACTTTTTCTCCAGTGGCTATGCTCAAATCCATTCGGGTCCTTCTTGCTATTGCTGCCTTCCATGATTATGAAATCTGGCAGATGGACGTAAAAACGGCTTTTCTGAATGGTAATTTATAAGAGTGCGTCTATATGGATCAGCCAGAGGGTTTCAATCAGAGTGGGAGCAGCGATAGAGTATGCAAGTTGCTTAAGTCCATTTATGGACTAAAGCAAGTATCGCGGAGTTGGAACATCTGTTTTGATGAAACAGTCAAAGAATATGACTTTATCAAAAATCCAGATGAACCATGTATATATAGTAAAGTTGTAGCCAGAAGTGTCGTATTCCTCATCTTGTACGTGGATGACATTCTATTAATGGGAAATGACATTCCTATGCTACAATCTGTCAAACGATTCTTATCACACAGGTTCTCCATGAAAGACCTGGGTGATGCCTCTTACATTCTGGGGATCCGGATCTATCGTGATAGATCCAAGAGGATGTTGGGACTTTCGCAGTCCAGGTATATCAACACTATACTGAAAAGATTCAGTATGGAAGATTCTAAGCGCGGTAATCTACCGGCTTGTCACGGAATCACCCTCTCCAAAGAGATGTCTCCCAAGACTGATTTGGAAAGGGAACGCATGTCTATTATAACCTACGCTTCTGCGGTAGGCTCTATAATATATGCGATGTTGTGCACCAGACCAGATGTAGCTTACGCACTAAGCGTGGTAAGCCGGTATCAGTCGGACCCAGGGGAGAATCACTAGATAGCAGTAAAGAACATTCTCAAGTACTTGAGAAAGACTAAGGAGATGTTCTTGGTTTACGGCGGAAAAGACCTCAAGTTAGAAACCTTTGCTGATTCTGGCTTCCAGAGTGATAAGGACGATTCCAAGTCCATGTCGGGTTATGTCTTTACCCTCAATGGAGGGGCGGTGTGCTGGAAGAGCTCCAAGCAGGACACCTTTGCTGACTCGACGATGGAAGCGAAGTATATTGCTGCTTGCGGTGCCGCAAAAGAAGCGGTCTGGATGAAGAAGTTCCTAACAGAACTTCAGGTGGTTCCTACCATAGTTGTTCCAATACCTATGTATTGCGACAACAACGGAGCTATAGCTTTAGCAAAGGAACCAAGGTCCCATCAGAAGTCCAGACACATCTTAAGGCGGTATCACCTGATCAGGGAGATCATTGATCGTCGAAAGATCGAGGTTCAGAGAGTTGCTACTGAAGAGAACTTTGCTGATCCATTCACGAAGGCCCTACCTCAGATTCAGTTCGAGAGGCTACTCGAGATCATCGGTCTTCGATACGCCAGTACATGGCCCTAGTGCAAGTGGGAGATTGTTAGTGTATATGCCCTAGGGGTCATTATTGTATCATACTAGTTTGTATATTACTTAATGGAAGCTTGGGATATTCACATGTATATAACAGTCTTGCTAAACATGGTAGTTTGCTACTTGGTTTTTCTATCTTAATATGTGAGTATACGTATTGATAGAGCTCTTAGGATCTTGCTTGACTACCAGCGTTGTGATGGCAGTCACACTCGTGGGGGCTGGGTAGTCTACAAGCACATCGTTATTCAGGTCCCTAGTCGTAGGATTATCGAGACAGGGCATCGATACTCCGGAGTAGACTAGTGTGTACGCTTCTCATCCTAATTGGGGAGATGGTCTGTCCCACAGCCGTCAGTACGTCGTACTGGAGATAGTATACAGGTGCTCGTTGGGTTACGGGTACACAGGACAGGACTCGCAGGAAACTGTTGGTTGGGTTTTTATACCAGTCATCAGTTAACAGTTCCCAGGTGACATGAGTACAGCATAGTCCGCAGACTTGACACTGCTACTTCGCCTCGAGTGTGTCCCACTATTCTTAGATTGCTACCCTACCACGGCTCAAAGGAGTCGTGCAAACAGGTAGCAGTTGGGTGCAGTCCCGAGCACTTGGAGGCAGTGGCGGTTAGACAGGATTCGTCTCTCCCGGTATTGGGAGTTGATATCGCGCTGTGTCAGAGAGCCATTACGCAAAGTCCCTGGCCAGGGCAAGCGAGATTTACTGGTAGGTTCCAGTAGTTTCTCAGGGTGTAATGGGCTTCACTCCGACACGACTTATACCGCTATTAGGGGACTGACGCTTGCCGCCCCCTAGGCCCGATATGCGATAGTCTTAGACGAACAGACCGGACTGTACGGAGATTGTCACATCAGGCTCAGTAGGAGTTCGGATGGGTTTCCTCATCGGCCTTCTTATCGACATCTACCTGGGGACCGTTACATACAGCTAGTGCCGCTTGCGGTCTGTGGTTAAACCCACTGCCAGCGTAGTAGTCGAATCATTAGAGTCCCACAGAGAGAGTTTTCCTGCTCCAGGCGAAACAATATAGAGGTCGTATGGTTTTACGACAAGGGTTCGGACGCATACGTGTGTTTACGCACGTATGACTTTTCGGACAGTTTTTACTAGTGGGCTTTGGTTTAAGCCAGATTCTAGTATCGGGATATTGGATTTATACAGTCTAAAGTTTTTTCCATGTTTTCACGGATAGGAGGGGCGTTCTCGTAATTTTACGAGAAGCTTCTAGAAGATGATGACTTGGGGGTGTAGGTGTCATTTGCATTAAATGAGATTAGTGAGTCATATGAGTGATTCATCCATGTCATTAATACATCATAAATGCTTAATGACTCATGGAGATGAATCACCCTCTTGTATTTATGAAGCATGATTATTCATCCTTTATTTTCTTTTATTGGATAAATGATAATGCTTGATATATATTATGATAGATCATTATCTCATCTCATTCTTATGCTCACCTTCTCTCTCCTCAAGCTCTCTCTCTTCAAACCCTAATCCTCCCCTCTCATGTGTTGAGATCAAGGATTGGATTAGACTACTTAATCCATAACCCCTCTCTATATCACCTAGGTTACTTAGATTAGCACTTTAAGAAACCTAGTTACTTCTAGTTTGAGGTAAAGCTTGAAGCAAAGCTCTCGGGTGGATCGTCTAGTACTTGGAGAAGGCCGAGGAGGAGGTGGAGAACGTAAAGACGAAGGACACGGTTCTTTAGGTATAATCACTTCACATAGTAGTTTAGAACTTCTATGATTCATGTTAGTTATCGTTTAGCTTCGATTCATGCGGTTAGTCGATGTTTAAGCAAAGAACAAGATCGTTTTTCATATTTCCGCCTCCCCGCAAGTCGTGGGGTGTTGCACATCGACTTACATCGTCGCTACCATTTGGCTATATTCTGTTCATGCCAGCTAGCGCCATCCCAGCTTCTCAAGCTCCAGTAACAGACAGACTAGCCTCGAAAGGCAGAAGGCCAAATGTGGTGATCTCGAGGGCATCACTACCTAAACGCAAGTCGGTGTTTGAATGACTTTATTTGGCCCCAACTGGGGGCAAGGCCATCAACACCAACAAAGCAACAAAGCATCTTGGGCAAGCGCCAGCGGCACCCCTGACAACTTCTCAATCGGGTATCTTCTCTAAGTTCCCCGTTAATCGACTCACGACGGCTTCCTGGATGACGGATGCCCGTCAAGCCCTCAAGATTGAGAAGCTAAGACAGAAAAGGCTCAGATACAGAGCCAACAAAAGGGCTAGGGCTAATGCTAGGCTGAACTTCATGAGGTTCCAAGAACAGGGTTACCACACCAAAGAGGAGGAAATGGCTAGATATGTGGTCCACACTGTCTACATGGTGGGCACACGCAGCAAAAGCAAGGACGGGGCCAACACATCTCAAATCCAATCTGGTATGAATGTGGCTGCCACTTCCTATGACCAGCATCCTCTGGAAGGTAATGAAGACCCTTCCAGTGAGGCTGATAAGCAGAGAGAGCCCTCAGCTCATGAGGAGTCGGGCTCGGAAAGCGAAGATGAGCCAACTTTCCATCCTAAGACTGCAGAGCAACAACTTCTCCAGGAGCTCCGAAAGCAGCTCAGAAACAAAGACAAGGAGATATCCAAGCTCTACTCAAAAATTAACGACTTGATAAACGTCATCTTACAGCTCACGGCCCCACTTGCCTCTCAGCCGCCCAATTAAACCCAGGGTTCTGCTCATGAACCGGGAAACGGTGTTCCGAGACAGCCGACGCCAATTCCCTCAAATCCAAAGGTGGGCAGACCGCATGAAAGTCAGTCGCATCCTATCTCGGGAAATTTCTTGGCTACCGATGACAGTAGCCCGCTAGCTCAAGATCAAATCATGGATTTGGTTGCCCACAAAGTCAAAACATTGATAGCCGAAGCCGAAGCGGAAAAAGATATTAGCAGTAGTGGGAGACCATATCCTGCTCAGTATGATCTGGTATAATTTCCTAGCGGCTATGTCATCCCCAAATTCGGAAGATTTGATGGGACAGGAAATGCGAATCAGCACATCGCCCATTTTAAAACCTCATGCGGGAATACTGAGGGCAATGATGCACTTCTCCTCCGCCAGTTCGTTAATAGCCTGACAGATGTCTCTTTTGACTGGTACGTGAGCATACCGGATGGCTCCGTTACTATTTTCGTCCAAATGGAATCTCTGTTCCGACAAAGGTTCATGAGTGTCAGCGATAAGATTACCATTGCCGATCTCGTAAGGACCAAGCCAAAGAACAATGAAAGCAACGCGGATTTTATAACCCGATGGCACAATCTCTCCGTCAAATGTGAACCGCCGATAGAGCACGACCAATCTTTCAGCCTCCTTGTCGGAAATCTCAACAATTGGATGGTCGTGTTTCTATGCACCGCGGGTCTTAAAACATTCCAAGAGCTGACTGGGAAAGTTCAGATGTTGGAGTGCTCAAAGCAGGAGTCCTCCTCGGATTCCCAAAATAACAATAGGTCGTGGAGAAACCGAAAGGACGATGGTCGCAAAGGCGGAAATTCCGACGATACTGAATCTTTTAACACTTCGGCTAACTAAAACAAGCAAGGGATGAGCGGGCCTAATGCCAACCGGCCTCGGAAGCCAGTGTTCGGAGAGGGAGGAGAATCTCTACTGAAAGAGAGGCTGGATAAGGTCTATTCCTTCATAAGGGACAACTTTCGTAAAATATTCAAAGACTCCCTAAGAAACGGTCTACAACTGCCAGAATTAAAGAGACCGCAAGAAGCGAATATGACCGAAGACCCCAAATATTGTCCCTATCATAGAGTGATAAGTCATGCCATTGAGGACTGCTTCTTCTTCAAAGATTGGGTCGAAAAGCAATACAAGGCAGGAGAGATAGAACTGTCTAAAGGCGTGTTAACAAACAGTCAAGCTGCGACCGCCAATTTCATACAAACGGAGACCGAAGTCCTTCGTGAACCTGATTCTCTCAGACATCTGCCTTTCTCTGAAAAGAGCGGACTAAGGCAACAAGCCAAAAGCCCAACGAGCAACATTGCCGATGAAGAAGCAATAGACGGGTACACAACCCATACGGTCTACATGATGGAGCTCAGAGGAACAAGTCCTCCTACGCCTTATATCCATGACAATGATGCGGTTGTTGCCATCCAACACCGGCTTGATCCAAATGATGAAGAGCTCGCTCATGTAATTAAGCCCAAGGAGCTCGTGGTTCCTGCAGAATCGAGCCCAAGCTCCAACATCCGACCACCACGTCGTTAAACTGAGGAACAGCTCAATCACCACATCGTTAAACTGGGAACAGTCGACCTCTAAGTTGTTAAACTAGGGATGTAAAAATGTGTAAATAAAAAAAATTAAAAGAATAAAAAGAATAAAAGGCCGAAATGATGGGACAACTCGTAATAAAAATCAGCGAGTAAAAATAAAGATGAAAATAAAGCAGAAATGATGGGGCAACGCGAATAAATAGCCGAAATGATAGGGAAATCGCGACCTTCGCGATAAGAAAAGCTGAAATGATAGAGCAATCGCGGTAAAAAACGGTGAATGATGAGTCGCTCCTGGTACCATATTCAAGTGCAGCGATGCAGACGCCGTCCAAAACTCAAATCCCCAATGGCGAATGATGAATCGCTCCTGATACCATATTCCAGTGCAGCGATGCAGACGCCAACCAAAAATCAAATCCCCGAATATCCCAATGGCGAATGATGAGTCTTTCCTGATACCATATTCTAGTGCAGCGATGTGGACGCCTTCCGAAATTCAAATCCCCAACGGCGAATGATGAGTCACTCCTGGTACCATATTCCAGTGCAGCGATGCAGACGCCAACCAAAATTCAAATCCCCAACGGTGAATGATGAGTCGCTCCTGGTACCATACTCCAGTGCAGCGATACAAACACCAACCAAAATCCAAGTTCTCAAACGGCGAATGATGAGTCGCTCCTGGTACCATATTCCAGTGTAGCGATGCAGACGCGAACCAAAATCCAATTTCCCAATTTCTTCCGGCCCTACAGTTAGTCCCCAAATTGACTACCGTATACAATCCACGGGCTCAAATAATTCTCATCATACCCATACCCTACCGCAATCACTAATCCAGCGGTCGGTCTTCGCCCTTGGAATTATGCTCCATTGGAAAAACCCACTCATGTGTCCTCATGATACATGAGGTGAACAAACCTTCGTGGGATCCTTACGACTCACAAAGGAAAACATACTTAGGAGTCCTCACGACTCCTAAGAAGAAAATACACCTGCGGTCTCCTTTCAACTCGTAAGGAGAAAATACTTTTATGAGTCCCTTACGGCTCATAAAATTGAAAAGCCTTAGGTGATAAGGACCTAAACCTGTCTCCTAAGCCGTCGCTCCTCAACAGGCAAAGGCGAATGATGAATTGCTCCTGGCACCTGTGCTTCAGTGTTAGCAATGTTGATGCCAACCCTAACCCCAAAATTCCAAACTTCCGATCCAATAGACCTGTAAGTCGTTAAACTGGGAACAGATGATTTCTAAGTCGTTAAACTGGGCACAAAAGACCCCTAAGTCTTTAAACTGGGAACAATAGACCCCTAAGTCATTAAACTGGGAACAAATGACCTCTAAGTCGTTAAACTGGGAACAGGTGACCTCTAAGTCGTTAAACTGGGAACAATAGACCCCTAAGTCATTAAACTGGGAACTAATGACCTCTAAGTCATTAAACTGGAAACAGAAGACCCCTAAGTCTTTAAACTGGAAACAGATGACCTCTAAGTCATTAAACTGGAAACAGATAACCCCTAAATCATTAAACTAGGAACGAGGGAAATCTCCTCATGGCAAATGATGATTCGCTCCTGGTACCATATTCCAGTGAAGCGATGTTGATGCTAAACCAAAACCAAAATCCCCAAATCCACTCATGGCAAATGATGATTCTCTCCTAGTACCATATTCCAGTGTAGCGATGCTGATGTCAACCCAAATCAAATCAAACCAACAACCTCTGCGGCGGAATCATGCTCCTTCTCAGAGTGTACCCCGTGTCGAAATCATGCTTTGCCTCGGAGTATCCACCTTCCCAGTTGGAATTATGCTTCACCTGGGAATCATCCTCTACATCAAAACCAAAGACACTTCGTGCCGGGGATAAGTCAAGCGGCCTCTTCATCGGAATTATGCTCCGCCCTGGAATCAAGTTAACAAGCGGCCTCCTCGTCGGAATTATGCTCCGCCTTCAAGTCAACCAGACACTCCATGCGACACTCCGTGCCAGGGACACGTCGACCAGCGACACTCCGTGCCGAGGACACGTCAAACAAACACTCCATCTCAAAGGTACTTCAAGTATCGACCGTCCATATCGTAAAAAGGGCAGTGCCAGCTTCCTAAAAAGCAGGAACCAAATCAAGTCGTGCCATGCGAAAGAAGATCCATCAATTTCATACACACAACTCATATGCGGTGTGCATTTATTGATAGGGGCACTTTGTTGGGGTCGAAAATTACACCCCGGTTGACCAAGTCAAACTCAAAGTCAACCCCAAATAAGCGGGCCCAAGCCCAGATCAAGTAGGCCCATGCCCAAGTCGAGCCCCGCGGCCGGCCTCCCCCGTGCCAAAATGAAATCATGTAATAAATAATTTTTATGTAATTTTTAATACATGAATGTAAGAAAAATGGGCATAAAACCAAATTTTTGTAAAGCCCATGACTCATGTGCAAAAAGAAATGAGCACATGAGGCATGAGATGGGCAAAATACTATTTTGTAAAGCCCAAGGGGCTATATATAAATTTGTAAGCCTATATAAGGTAACATGATAATGAAATCAAAGAGACTTTTTTCATTCTCTCAAACTTTAGGGTTTTTGTGCCTCCTTCTCCTTACTCAAGATTCTAAACCTTCTTCCCCTTTTTGAATTAAATCAAGAGTTTTACTCTTCCTTCTCCAAAAATAAATATTTTTTCGCCACAAAACCCTCAAATGGGAGCTCAGATCTTCTATTAGATCTCAAAAGGAGGAGATTTTTAAATCTCACCCCTTTCTCCAAGATCCGGCCAACCGAGAGGAAGAAGAAGGAAACCCACCTCCAAAATCCCCACTTTGGGGAAGATCCACGGCCCAAAGGAGAAGAAAGGAGTCCCCTTTCATCAGCTCCAAAAATATCTTAGGAGTTTAACTCCTCAAAAAAATTTATATATATATATATATATATATATAAAATAATAATAATAAATCTTTCTTTTTGGGAGTACAACTCCCAGTGCAGGGGCTAAGCCCACTTGTCCTCTCTGTCAGGATTTCAACTCCATAAGTCAAATCGGGAGCACAGCTCCCAGTGTAAGGACCAAGTCCCTTTTCCTGTTGACGCCCAGTGCCCGCGTGCCAAGCACATGGGGCGCCCGCATGCCACGCACCTGTGGCGCCGGCGCCCGGCGCCCGCTTTCCACTCACGTATGTGTGGCGCTAGCACGGGCGCCTGCTTGTCACGCACGTACGTGGGGCGCCGATGCCCAGCGCCTACATGCTGCGCACGTGAGGCGCTGGACCCCACGCGTCTTTTGGACGCTTTTTCCCCTTTTTACCTATACGTATATGTGTGTATATATATATAGATACACACACACACTACAACACTGTCCCAGTTAGGAAAAATTTCTAACGGGATGCCGTCCCGCACCCTGCAAGAAGGCTGCTAGCCCCTTTGACCCCCAGCCCGCTATCCGGGTAGCGGAACCCCAGTAAAAACTCTGTGGGGCCCCCGATATATCCAAAACCCTTTCAAAACACAACACTGCACATTGAGTTCGCATGACCTGTTTGACCCGTCAATCGGAGGTTCTCTCGCTCCAAAGGAGAGAGATAATTAACGGCAGTTTAGTCCGCAGCTACCGGAGATTCGGATCCCCACAATCAATAAACCCCCGCCTACTCTAGGCAGAGGGAATCTGTAGTACGCCTGACAAGCGTGCACGTATTCCCATCTCAATGGGGTAACAAAAAATACCTTACACATACTACCATTTCGAGCAAGACTGTTACTATATCCGTGTATATCCCAAGCTTCCATTAAGTAATATACAAACCAGTATGATACAATAATGGCCTCTAGGGCATACAACACTAACACCCCCGCCTACAGAAACCACAGTGCAGGCAAAGCTGGAGCAGCGCCATCAGCGGCTCTCCTCCCAAATTCACAGGGTTTGGAGGAAAGTCCGGGACTCTGTGATCAACAAAGATAACTCTCGTCGACCGAAGAAATCGAAGGATCGGCAAGAGAAAGACCATCCCTACACCATACAGCCAGGGACTTCTCCTACACGGGTGCCTGTTACAACGGCTCCTTCAACTTTGACCTCCCACAAAAGGAGGAGACCGGAGAAAATCCCACCGTCTGCGGCAAATTCCAAAGGCGATGGACCCAAATGCCCCAAGTCTGGGGGCATGATTGTACATACGGTCTATATGGCTTTCGGGAAAGAAGAAAGCCATGCTTTCGTAGGTCACCGGCCGTAAACTCGGTCGCTGACAAAAGCTAAGGAGCAACAACAAAAGCTCCAAGAGATGCTGACCAAAATGACAGCACTCATCGGGCATGAAGAAAGTCCGGATCCAACAGCCGAACAGCGCCAAGAGCAGGAGACCGATACAGAGTTCTAGCGAAGGGTGCTTGAAAGAAAGGACAAGAAAGTTGCTGAGCAGGCTACTAACATAAATCAGATGGCTCTCCTATTCCAGGACATGGTTGGAATGATGATCCAGCCAGAACCCCCATCCGACGATCCGACGATAATCATCGAGGATGACAGAGGGGAAACATCAAACCCTCTTCCGGCTCTATCAGTGGCCACAGAGGAAACGATCTCCAAGGCTTCTCTTGATGATTACATCGCTCAACAAATACGAGCTCATCAAACGAATGAAGTGGCCGGCCAAACTGTCAGAATTGGGCGACCTTATCCAGGCTGGTATGACCAAATCAAGTACCCACTGGGATATACGATCCCCAAATTCCATGTGTACAAGGGGACAGGCAATGACAAACTGATAGGACGCGCTTACTCATTTCTCCATGATAAGACCAAATCAAGTACCCACTGGGATATACGATCCCCAAATTCCATGTGTACGAGGAGACTATTTGAGTTTGCAATGCGTAACAAACTCATCATATTGCCAGACCCAAGGTGTCCACCGCAACCTGGCGACATCAATAACCCCAACTACTACTCCTATCATAGAATGGTGAGCCACCCAATTGAGAATTGCTACGTCTTCAGGAACTGGGTCGAGGACTGGTATCAACAGGAGAAGTTCACGCTGTCTGAGAACTGGAGGGTGAACCTGCCACAGAAGCGCACTTCCAAAAAGGTGGATGCACTGGGGGCATCATGCTCGCTCATGGAAGAAACTCCATGAGAAATCATTCTTTCAGCAAAGACCAAAAGAATACTGAAGGATCTACAGGCATGTCTAGCAGTCGGGTGGAAAAGCCCACTTGAACCCGAAATCATTGAAGGGATGCTGAAACCGCGTCCCGTAGCGAAAGTTGTTGACAAAGGGCAAAATCCCCAAGTCAAGCCTTCAAATTCTTCAAAGAAAAAGAAGAAGACCAAGAAGCCTGTGCAGCCTGCCGAGTCTGACTAACGACAGGCGCACAAACATACAAAAGTACATCGACGCGTTGGAGGAGTACAACCAGAAGGCGTGGACACCGGTCACCCTCGAAGAGTTTCTCAAGCATATTCTTGAGAATGAGGATAGTGACAATGATGAGGAAAACAACTCATCAGAAGAAACCGAAGACTATGTAGTAAGTTGCCACATGGTCTCCCATTCATCATTAAATGGCGAAGAAGCTCCCTCAGCGTCAAAAAACAACACAGAGGAACTGGGGGCAGATACGGCGCTAAAATCCCCGAAACTGCCAGAAGACCTGATCGATAGGCTGTTAAACGAACCTTTCGGAAAAGAAAAGCCGACCGAGAACGCGAAACAGCCATATATGAAAAGGCTAAGCGTCAACATCAGGATAAAGAAACTGCGGCGAGGATGAGTTGTAAAGTACTCTAACCAAATCGAAGCACACCTGCCACAAATAAGAGCAGGATCAAGGCAGAGAAGCGGTTCGCCAAAGCCCTATCAGTGGGAATGAAGCTACTGCCTCTCGTAGGGAACACTCCCGGGGTCATATGCCTCGACGAAGAAGATTCACATCCAAACTACTGCCTATATTATCGGAGATCATCCACCCCACCGAAGAATGCAGTGCCTTCAAGAAGTGGTGGCAAGGATACGTTGCCCATCAAAAATACTTCAAGAGATGAAGCGCGAAGCTCATTGACGGCAAAAAGGTGCAACAAGTACGCGTGAAAAAATGACTGGAAACTGTCATTTGGTTGATGCCAGTCCAAAAAGAAGGAAAAAAACCAAGTTCTTACTTTCGGGAGCGATTCTGAGGATGAAATAACCCTCAGCCCTCTCTTCAAGGACTCCACCTCCGAAAAAGAAGAGGAGAAGACTTATAAAGCAAAGATGACACGGTCGTACGAAAGACCTACAAACAAGGGTTCGAGCAAAAAGAACAAATGGAAATAAAAAATCCCCGATGAAATTTCCCTCGAAGAAACCTGTCTTATGGCACAACAAAACCTGGAAGCTTATAAAGCAAGGATGACATTGTCATACAAAAGACTGACTAGGCCGAACATTCCGCCAAGGTGAGCTCGTGCTAGTCGTCAAAAGACCGATGATCCCCAATTATGCAAAACGGGGAAATTCAAGCTGAACTATGAAGGCTCGTACATCATAGACAAAGTCTACCAAGGTGGAGCCTACATGCTCATGGATATGCATGGCGAAAGACCCTTCCGGCCAATAAACGGCCGATTCCTCAAAAAATACTAAGCCTAACGAGTCATGACCTAGGTCAATGATAGATGACGACACTCGTGTCCGTTCACTATCTTCCTGAGTCAAAAACTCTGAGAGTGGTATACAAAGAAGCTATGTTGCCTCAAACATGGCGACACCGGACCGAAATGTCCTTAAACGAAAAATTCGCCTCAAATATGGCGACATCGGACCGAGATGTCCTTAAACTAAAAATCCATCTCGAACATAGCGATTACGGACCGAGATGTCCTTAAACTAGAACCTCACATCAAATATGGCGACATCGGACCTAGATGTCCTTAAACTAAAACTTCTTCTCATAAACGGCGATACCGGACCGAGAAGTCCTTAAACTAATAATTCGCCTCAAACAAGGCAACAACGGACCGAGAAGTCCTTAAACTAATAATTCGCCTCAAACATGGCGGCAACGGACCGAGAAGTCCTTAAACTAATTATTCGCCTCAAACATGGCGGCAACGGACCGAGAAGTCCTTAAAACTAAAAATTTGCCTCAACATGGCGATAACGGACTGAGATGTTCCTAAACTAGCACGTCACCTTCAAAACGGTGACATTCTTCCTTAAGATCTATATTGCAATCGAAGTCTCAACGGAAGAGGTTGCAACTCATATCCTACTGGCTACGCAACTATTTTAGCGATGAAGCCACCCCCAAATCCCACCAGTAAATAGATGGGTCACCCGCGGTGAAACTACTTTCGAGAGTTCCATCGTTCGTTAAAAAAATGTATGTCCACAAGAAAAATTGGCACGGATGAAAACCCGAAAGGGCGCCGTGAGTAAAAATGGCAGGGCTACCGGCGAGTTTGTGAAACCCCGGAAGGGCGTGATCTCGTTAAAAAAACGGTATATCCATAAGCAAAATGGGCACGGATGAAAACCTGAAAGAGCGCCGTGAGTAAAAATAGCAGGACAGCCGAGGAGTTTGTGAAAACCTGGAAATGGTGCAAACTCTTAAAATAAAAAAATTCATATGCACTTGCAAAGTCCTCTCGACCTAGTGAAAAGAAAATACCTGCGTGAGATCCTTACGACTCACAAAGGAGCAACACACTTAGGAATCCCCACGATTCCTATGGAGAAATTACACTTACGAGATCCTCACGACTCGTAAGGAGAATTCCCTCTATGAGACCCTCATGAATCATAGAATTCGAAAGTCTTGGGTTACAGGGATCTAAACCTATTCTTAAGCCATCATATCCCCAAGTTGCCCTACAAGCGGTCTAATATTGACCCTTGTATACAATCCACGAGCATGAATAAACAATTCCCCACCAAGTTCCTCCAATGGTGAACGACACTTGTAAGTCCTCTCGACTTATAAGGAGAAAATACGCTTGTAAGATCCTTATGACTTATAAGAGAACACACACCTAGGAATCCCCACAATTCCTAAGGAGAAAATACACCTATGATATCCTCATGACTCGTAGGGAGAAATAACTTTATGAGACCCTTACGGCTCATAAAGTCAAAAAGTCTTAGTCGACAGTATCCTAACCCTGCTTACTATGCCATCTTTGTTCAAATCGACAAAGGTTGTAGCGATGCTGATGCCTAAATAGGTGTCAAACTCCAAGTCCTCTTAAGGCAAATGATGATTCGCTCCTGGCAACATTCCAGTGGTAGCGATGCAGATGCCTGAACAGGTGTCAAACTTCAAGTCATTTCACGGCAAATGATGATTCGCTCCTGGCAATATTCCAGTCGTAGTGATGTTGATGCCAAGGTCAGATTCCAAACTCGCAATAAAACAGCAACGAGTAGCAAAAAAATGCATATGAAATAGCCGAAATGATGGGGCAACTCGCAATAAAAATCAGCGAGCAAAAAATATGCATATAAAAACAGCCTAAATGTTTGGACAACTCGCAATAAAAGGCAGCGGGTAAAAATATATAAAAAAAAATTGCCAAAATGATTGGGCACCGCGAATAAAAAGCCGAAATGATTGGGCAATCGTGACTTTCGTGATATAAAAAGCTGAAAAGATAGAGCATCGTGGAAATAAAAAAATATACAAAATGAAATTTCCTTTGCCCTGCAAGTAGGTCCATATTGGCTCTTGTATACGATCCATGGGCATAAATGCAAAAAAGGGAACAGTATTTTCCTACCAGGCTCCATCAAAGGGAGAGCCAGATCATAATGGCAACATGTACAGTCTAGAGGTCATCCCGACGTTATTTTCATTCTGACAGGATGCAGAGGCAACGTCAACAAAGCTCCAAAGAGCCAAAATAAAAAAAGGGGTGATGGAAAAATCCTAACTCCACCTCGACGTGCTTCTCATGCTAGCAGGATGCAGACGCAACGTCAATAAGGACCCAAGGGTCAAACAAAAAAGGAGTAATGGCAAAATCCCAGCTCGACGTTCCTTCTCGATGCAGACGCGACGTCAACAAAAGGCTCTAAGGAGCCAAATCAAAAAAGGAGTGACGGAAAAATCCTAACTCCAGCTCGACGTGCTCCTCATTTCAGCAAGGTGTGGAAGTAACTGTCAAATGAAATTGGAGCAATGGTATATTCCTAGCTCCAGATCTCGATGGTAACATCTACAGCCAAGAGATCAGCTCAAAGTTCCTTCTCAGTGCAGATGCAACGTCAACAAGAACCCAAGGGGTCAAATAAAAGTGGAGCTATGGAAAAATCCTAGATTTAGATCTCAATGGAGACATCTACAGCTTAGAGATTAGCTCGACGTTCTTCTAACTCCAACAGGGTGCAGACGTCACGTCAACAAAGCTCCAAGGAGCCAAATCAAAAAAGAGTAATGGCAAAATCCCAGCTACAACTCAACGTTCCTTCTCGGTGCAAACGCAACGTCAAAAAACAAAATTGGAGTGATAGAAAAAATCCTAGCTCCAGCTTGACGTTCTCCTCATTCCAGCAGGGTGCGGGCTTAACTGTCAAATGAAATTGGAGCAATGGTATATTCCTAGCTCCGGACCTCGCTGGCGATACATACAGCATAAAGGTCATTTGGATGTTTACCCAACTTCAGCAAAGAATCGATATGACATCACTAAAATAAAGTAGAGCAACGGCATATTCCTAGCTCCAGATCTCGATGGAAATATCTACAGCCTAGAGATCAGCCTGACGTTCCTTCTCAGTGCAGATGCGACGTCAAAAAAGGCTCCAAGGAGCCAAATCAAAAAAGAGTGGCGGCAAAATCCTAACTCCATCTGGACATGTTCCTCATGCTAATATGATGCAGATGCGACGTCGACAAAGGCTCTGAGGAGCCAAATTAAAAAGGAGCGACGGAAATATCCTAACTTCAGCTCAACGTGCTCCTCATGCTAGCAGGGTGCAGACGTGACGTCAACAAAGCTCCAAAGAGCCAAATCAAAATGGAGTAATGGAAAAATCCCAGCTCCAACTCGGCGTTCCTTCTCATCCAGCAGGATGCAAATGCAACGTCAACAAAAGATCCAAGGGTCGAAACAAAAATGGAGCAATGGCATATTCCTAGCTTCAGACTTCAACTGCGATACATACAGCATGGAGGTCTTACAGATGTCTATATTACTTCAGCAAAGAATTGGCACGACATCGTCAAAGAAAAAAATGAAGTGACGGCATATTCCTAGCTTCGGGTCTTGACGGCAACTCATATAAAACCTGAAAGACCATTGGAGATCATCCCACCCTAGAAGGGTGCGGTTATAACTCATCGAGGCTCCAAATTGAGCCTAACCTCAAGTTAAAAGCATCATGGAAAATTCCTAATGCTTGCTCTTCTAACGGTAATATAACCTAAGGAGATTACTTGAAGACGTCTTGTCCAGCCTCCGAAGGAATCAGAAACATGACAGTTGTGGGGCGATGGCATATTCCTAGCTCCGGACTTCAATTGCAATGCATACAATATTGAGGTCTTACAGATGTCTACCCTACTTCAGCAAAGAATCGGCGCGGCATCTTTAAAAAAATAAAGCAACGGCATATTCCTAGCTTCAGGGTCTCGACGACAATTTATATAGAACCTAAGATACTATCAGAGATCATCACACACCAGTGCGGAGTGGTTATGACTCATCGGGGCTCCAAATTAAGCCTAACCTCAAGTAAAAAGCAACATGGCAAATTCCTAACGCTTGCCCTTCCGACGGTCATATAGCCTAAGGAGATTACTTGAAGACGTCTTGTTCAGCTCCCAAAGAGATCAGAGACACGACAGTCGCGGGGCTACTCGAACAACAGCTTAAAAACCGCATATCGAGGAATACATCAGCCAACACGATGGTACCACGGACCAAAGCCCTAGTACCAAAAAAACTAACGGACCTCTGTCGCAAAGAATGGAGATTATCTATATACAACGTTAGGACAAGTTTTCCTGTAAAGCCCAAAGAGGTAAACTAAACAAACTCCGAAATGAGGACATAAACTAGAGACTCCGAAATGAGTACATAAACTAGAAACTCCGAAATGGGTACTGTTAGTTATATGTATGCCCTAGAGGCCATTACTATACATCTGATGTATATTGTAGTGGATGCTTGGACATATATAGGGAGGACTTTCTTGCTCGACATGATAGTATGCTATCTGGTTACTCTTTACCTTAACGTGTATACTGATTGTCTCTCGTTACATGTTGGTAAAGCCCTTAGGATGTGAACTTGACTACCTGGACTGTGATGCGGATCATACTAGTGGGGACATGGTAGTCCATAAGTACATCCTTCAAGGTCCCTAGTCGTGGGTGTATCGAGACGGGGCATCGATATACCAGTGTAGACTAGCGTATGCCTTCTCGACCCATACAGATGGGCGATGGATGATCCCATATCCATTGGTGTTTGACATCAGAGATGATATACGGGTGCTCAGTGGAGACTGGGTACACTGGACGGACTCGCCGAGAAATCCCAGATGGTATTATACCTTACGTCAGATGGCAGTTCTCTGGTGACACTGGTACAGGTTAGTCTATAGACCCGAGATCGTCATAGAGTCTTGTGTGATTCCTACTGTGCTTTGATTTCCACCTTACCATGTTCAAGAGAGTGTGCAAAACGGTGGTTTTTGGGTACAGTCCCGAGTCACATGGAGGCAATGAGCGATAGGAGGGGTTTCGTCTCTCCCGGTATTGGGGGTTGATGTTGCGCTATACTCGATTGGCCGTAACAGGGAAGTCCCTGGCCAGGGCTGGTTTAGATATATATTGGTAAGTGATACCAGTAGTTTCTCGACCCGTTATGAGCCTCATATCGGCATGACTTATCGGTTATTGGGGTCTGACGTTTACCACCCCTAGAACTAATATGCGACATATCAGACGAGGAGACCGGACTGTATGGTAGTGCCACTGTCAGGCTTTTACAGGAGTTGGAGCGGGCTTGCTTACTGATCTTCTGATCGCTCAATACCCGGGTAGCCGTTACGTCCAGCTAGTACCGCTGACGGCTTGTGGGTGCTTGATATGACCATCACCTACTGCCGGCGTATTGACGAGTCTTTAGAGTCCTACATAGAGGTTGTACTGGCTCAGGCAAAACGAAATAGGAGCGCATATGTGATATGTGTGGGACCGAGAATAATGCGTGTATGTGATACCGTATTCTATTCTCGCGATGTTTGTATCGATTGGTTGTATGCGATATAACCTAGTTATCGATTCAAGGGTTGATTCGATAAGTCGATACATTTGATATTAGTCGGTTATATGCGATATGACCGGATCGTTAAATAAAGTGTTGATTTAATGATTTAATGTATAATTATATATTTGATATATTGCTTTACATTAACTAGTATTGGTTCACTTAAGATTGATTTTCTCACTTGATGTGCACAAGTTGTATATATGATATATTTTTGTGCACAAGTTTGTATCATGTTTGATGATACATGCAAACTTGGGTGTGTGTATGACTTACACCATGTTTAGGTTAAAGGTTTAGGTTTTTATTTATTTTGGTAAAATAAAATGGTGGATTACTTTTTCTTTGCTTGAAGCTTCATGAAGCTTTCAAGCATCTTTGACAAAGTCCAACCATTTTGTTTTGCATGACATTTTCATTAACCTAACCATTAACCTAAACTCTATTTTATTCTCTACAATGGTTTAACTCACCCATGGTTGCATTATGATAGACTTCACTTCATAATTCATTTGAGATTATTCTTATTATTTTCTTTTCTTCTTCTTCTTCAAAAAGGAAAAGGAAAAGCTTGCTAGAAATTTTCAAATGAAGATTAAGAGTGAGAAATCAAAATCTAAAGAGAACCCACTTCCTATTTCTCCATTCTCTACTAGACTAGCACTTTAGTTTAGGGTGTTTGCTTCACTAATTCTTTGGTTAGTGAAGTAGAAGCTTGAGTTCGTATTCCCTCGACTTAAATCATCTTCGGCCTCGAAGACTTCAAGCGATCCCGTTGCAATTTCTCATGGAGCCGTTCAAGAGTCCGGGAGTTGGATGATCGCAGCGAAGGGACGTCGTCACGGAGCTTTGGAAGTGGAGAACCGGATCTACAAAGGTTGTAGTCCCTTTCCTTTAGAGTAAATGTGTTTTACTTGCCATCTTTTTCGCCTAATCTCTAGTTAACGATCTTGCTTAGGGTTGTTCGGCACCTAAAAATTTTAATCCGGCATGGTCGATACCTTGTAGAGCTTTGTTAGTGTGCCTAGTAACCCTACAGGTACATAAACTACTTTACGTCATGTCAAGACAGAGAGGCGCAAATATGAAATGAAATGTCTTTTATTCATAAATCAAAATGAATACAAGATACAAAAGGACAAAAGAAGAAAATATACAGCGACAAAAATTTCTAAGCTGGTGGGCGGTTCAATAAGCCAGCAAGTTCGTCATTCTTCCGCCGGACTTCTACTTCGAGCTCTATCAACACCGCGAGCTGAGTCCCTGCCTGTGCCTGTTGATTCTGGTATAAGGAAAATCGACTCTCGAGCTCTTTCTCGGAAGCCTTGTGGGTCTCGACCATCTCGCATGTGAAAATAACGGCTTTTTCAAGAGCCACCACCTCTGTAATGTCCTCCTGAAGGACCCGCCAAATTTCATAGGCACGAGTAGTTTTGGCAGTAAGCTGGGCTTGAAGTTCCCCTAAAGCCTTTGAAGCCAATTCCCTTGCCGAAAACTTCTGGTTGAGCCTCTTCTCACATGACTAGAGATTGGATGCGCATCGGTCGATCCATCCACGCAGGCTGGCCTTTATAGACAAGATGTCAGAGGGAAGGCGTACGCATTCAATCTCATGTACGCAGGCCTCCACTCGATGGCAATACTCGACCCAAGTACGCACTAATGCCTCGTCATGATAAGTGGCAAGAACAGACAAAAAAGTGTTGGTTTCAACAGCGAATTCTTCGGCCGTGACACGATTACCAATGCGAAGATCTTTGATGAGAATCACCAGTGAATGGATGCTTTATTTTGCCATCCTCTCAGACACGCGTCGGGCGTAAGGGCCTGATGGCATGGAGATCCGAGATTCCAAGAGGGTCGGGATTGGAAAAGCTGTAAGTATACATGGATGGTTAGTTGCCTTTCTAAACATAGAACAAGTAAAAGAACGCCAATGCTAAAGTGTCACTTACCCACGGAAGGCGGGTTTGAGAAATCCCCAGGTCCGTCAAGAACTTCGACTTCGTCGTCAGCTTCTAGGACTGCAGTTTAAATAGAAGGCGCATCAGCATCATTATGAAAATATAAAAGGCAAAAGGCAAAAGAATACCAACCCTGGCCAGAAGAAAGGACTATGCTTTGTGGAGGTATCTCTTGCGGGGCCACCATGTCAAGTAAATGTTGGAAGGTTTTTCTCGGAGAAAGGTCCACAATAGAAGACGCCAACTCCCGCGATTCTGAGGGAAGGAAAGGTTCAGATATATAGAGAGGTCGTTAAACAAGATGTAGATCTATATAAGATTACCTTCGATACTTCGCCCGCTCTGAACTGGAGGGATGGCAGTTTCGGCAACCTCCTCTACACCCTCAGGTGCATCACATAAGATATTCATGAAGTCTAGGACCAGCGCGGCAGCTTCCAATAGAGGGACAAAAGCTACCGCTAGAGGCTTCAAAGCAGCGATAGCAGCTTCGACAATCTTCTCTACACCCTTTGGTGCATTACTAGAGATATCCATAGGATCTATCGCTGGTGTGGCAATCTCTGCTGGAGGAATAGAAGCCATCACCGGAAGCTCCACAGAGGGAATAGCAGCTCCAGTAATCTCTTCTACACCCTCCGGTGTCTCATGGGAGATATTCGTAGAATCTATGTCCATGGCGCGATCCGGGCTCAAGACTACGCCCGCTGCAGAAGGCCCTACAAAATTTTTGTAACGGTAAAATGAGGTGAAAGTAGTACCAATTAATTACCAAAAGAGACGTAAAAAAAGTATATATGCATACCAATACGCCAGGGGGCTTGAAGTATGGCCTTTTCGAGTCGCTGCTCTTTTCTGATCAATTGCGCTCGTCGGGCTTCGATCGAGAACAAATGCCTGCACGTCTTCAGAGAGGCCTCATCTTTAGAAACGGCCAAGATGGGCTGTTTCAGAGCCCGTTCTTCTTCCATCATTAGAGGACTCATTAGTAGCCTAGGTGATAACGGATCAGCGTCATAGAAAACGACAGGGGGAAAGCCTCCTTTCTTGGGGAGCACATTCTCACTTTCATCTTGCGATCGTTTCAAGGCTTCGGCCAATTGAGCGGCTTCCTCGGCAGATGTGCCAGGAAAGATGAGGTCGTCGTCTGGTTCATGCACAGATATAGGCTCGTCGTGAAGAGGCTCGGACTCATGCAACACATCGAGTAGACCGTCGACCGATTTCTTTCTCCTTTTAGATCCTTAGCTAACACCAGTGGAGGGGCGCTTTCTCCCCTTTGGCGCTTTTGCACGGCGCTGCCCAACATCGCCTTTGGTATCTGCCTTTTGGGGCGCCACGGCTGGTGATTTATCAGGAGTCATTGTCTCGGCTCTTGAACGTACCGACATACCAGCAGTATGGGGGGGTTGATTCGGCTTGTGCGGCTTTAGGAATGAGCATTGAGCCGCTGTCCCTTAAAGGAGGGCAAACAATCGACCGTGGCCGCAACAGGGCATTGATGGCTTGAGCGGGAGCAGGAGATTTATATTCAAAGAGCACCCTTCTCTCCTCTGCAATGATGGGACCAATCCGGTGGCAATACCAACCCTTAAAGGATCCCACGGGCCTCGGAAGATAGTCAGGCTCAGGAATCATGAAAAAGGAACCGGTACCCAATCGCATGAAGTGGTGGATGACGTCGCGAGTGACCTCCAGCGAGAGAGTGGCCTCGATTAAAAAGGCTTCGAGGGGGACGCCCTGGTTGTAACCCAGCTGCTGGACGAAGCGATGCGGATTGTACCGCATGAAGAGAACAGTATTATTTAGGCGGAACACTAAGTATCCTGGCCTGATTGAATATAAATGCATGATCTCTTTGGGCTTCAAAGCCGGAGCTCCCCACTTCGACAAATCGAACAATTTTTGAATGGGCCCAGCCGGAGCAGAAAGGTCTCTATCACTGAAAATTATACCGCCTTCGTTTAAATACGGATTGAGTAGTACGCGCAGAGCCCGTAACTAGGTCGGATCAGGAGCAGAAGCGTCGACCAGCCTCATGACCCGCGGGAAAGTGTATGAATCATAGAAATCAGGTCGTCGATGCGCAGAAAATGCGCCCAACACATGAATCTCAATCCACGACGTGAAATAATGGAGGGAGAAATTCACGGTGCACCCGGATTGGAAGTGTTAGCTGCAGTACTTAAACTATGGTATAAATGTGATAGTCCTGCAATGCCAACAGCCAATCGTGCTCTTTAGGCTATGCGATGGGCAGGATAGAAGATGAAAGCTCTCATAAAATGGCGATGCATCGGCATGGTGAACCAGCTAAGCCAGAGACCGATGAAGCCAACAAAGAAAGTTTCTTCATCCATTCCAGGGGCAGCGATCGCGTCAAAGGTCATGACCGATGAGCTTGGAATATAAAACTGTGGCAGGTCCTCTTCTTTGGCCGGCAATTTCTTCAAGATGAATCTGAAAGGATCCTTGATCTTCATGAATTTCGGACCCTTCTTGGATAAGACATCTCCGTGGAGAAAGCAAACAATGAAAGCATCGAAAGTGACACCTTACCCTTCCGATGTCACGAACAGTTTCTCAAAAATACCCAAGACCTTGATTAGACTTGGGTTCTTATGATGAATAATATTCTCGGTCGTCAAGCCATCAAGCATAATGGGAACTGTAGCAAATATATACTCAATAGGAGGCAGTAATTCTTCGTAATGCCCTCCCCTAATCGGCAGCCCTGAAATTTTGCGAAACTCCTTCAGGGAGATAGAGACTTCGCGATCCCCAAGCAAAAATGTGTTCGTGGGAAGATTCCACTGGTTCAAGAAGGCCTTGACCCACTAGACGTGGGGAGCATGATAGTAGAACAGTGACGTATACACCTCTTGGTACAACCCAATCTTCTACAGCCGTGAGCGTTGAGAGGAGAGAATGTATCGGGCCCATGAAAGGTAGCCTACTGGATAGCGCGGGATAACGCCTACCTTATACTCCTGCCCCCAGGGTCAAGCTTCACCCTGACATATCCGACGTCCCAAAATATCAATGACCATTAGGGGTTGATTGGGTATCCCGGTCGTTGACGGTTCAAGCCGGCCTATGGGGGTCCAATTAGTTGCCTCCATCGCATAAGCAGTCCGTGGGCGCTCCATCAATGACATTGAGCGGATGGGTTCGGTTGGTACTTCTAGGTAAAGCTATTGCGGCCCCTGATGATGTGACCGTACCAAACCCCCTAAAAAAGAAGGCTCGTATTGTCCTTGTAATGTGCCTTAATCATCGCCATAACCTCCTCGTCTGATGGCGACTGTCGAAAAGCGACTTCCGAGCGAGTGTAAGAAAAGTAAGGAAGTGAGGCTATTGTACCTAAAAAAAGGAAAGGAAAACCCATTAAATAAATAAAAATTAAAAAACAAAAAAACGTGATGTTTGTTTCATGGGACCACTAACTGCAATGCCGGTGGGCCCCACGAAATTAAAATGGCGGCTCGCCAATGATGAGGTAAGATAATCACTGTGAGAATCCAAAAGGATTCTCATTAAATAAACAATCGAGTTTAAATAACTCCTAACATCTTCCAAAAACGAGCTCTGTTCAAATCTGTGACAAGGATATTAAAACCCTAAAAATAAAAAATACTTAAGAACACTAGGGAATGAAATTCCCAAAAGGTTATAAGTCTTTCAGAGCTAAGCTCTGTGATATGGAATTAAATTCCTTCAATAATGGGATTAAATCCTAGAAATCCCCACTGTGGGGAGACAAAGAAAATGGAATTAAATTCCAAGGATCCTCAAAGATCGATGATAGGGTAAACCCTAGGAGGAGAACTAACAATCCTCAAGACCCCAGTGTTTTTGGATCTCTAAGAGATCGGTTTAGGGTTAGAGCAAAACTCTGGTGATGGAATTAAAATCTAGATAAAAATATGGAAAAAGGGGTTTCCCTAAGAGGTAACCGTCATTCAAGATCCTTACCCAAAAAGGCGTTTTGCAGAGTTTAACTCTGAAAGATCTAGGGCAGAGAACTAAGCTCTGAAGAGGAGAATTAAATTCTCAAGGAAAAGTTGATGAAGAAAATGAAGAAACAGTGAATCGTCTAATAAGCCAAACACCTTTTTAATAAGACGTGATGGGAGTGGTTCATCTTCCTGTTCCCCTAGGCAATCCAACGGCTGTAAGGTTAGACAGCGTCGCATTCACGTGCAAGCCACGTGAGAGCAACGCTGGGAGCATTTGTTCCCTCATATAAAAAAATAAAGAAGAAGAAAGAAAAGGGAAAAATTCCTCACTGTTCAAGTCTCACGTGTTAAACACGTGAGCGCCTATATGCAAAGCATATGGGCGCTGCATAAGCCTCACGTATTAAACACGTGAGCGCCTATATGCAAAGCATATAGGCGCTGCAATTAAAACAAATGGGCTAAAAGAGCCATACGTGTTAAACACGTGAGCGCCTATATGTAAAATATATAGCTGCTGCATTTAAATAATTGGCAGGCCAAACAGACATCACGTGTTAAACACGTGAGTTTTCTTGCTGCATTCTAATGCAAGATAAAATTAAATTCTATATGGGAAATATTTTCCTGATCTTTCTAATATGGAAAGATTTTTCTCTAACAGAGAATCTTGGATTTAAAATCCAATTATGATAAAATATCTCCAAATGAAACTATCTGATAGAATTAAATTCTATGTGGAAAAATTTTCTCGATCTTTCTCAAAGTAGAAAGATCATCTCTGTTAAACAGAGAACTCTTGGATCAACGATCCAATGGTGATTATAAAATCACCCACCGACTATCTGATAGAATAAAATTTTATCCTAGAAAAAATATTTCCTAATCTTGTTAAGCAAACAAGAAAACTTCCCTGTTGAACAGAGAACCTTTGGATTAAAAATCCAACGGTGAATAAAATTCACCAATTGATCGAAAAGATCACTTTGGATTGATCATGATCTCTCAATCAGACATTCTCTTAACAAATTTTTTTCTCTTCTCCTAGGAGCAAGGAGATTAAGGAAAGGGGAACAGAGAGAGTTCAAAAGAGAGAGAGAGAGAGAGAGACACACACAGAGACTTCCCATAAGCTCTTGAGAGAAGGGAGAATTTAAAAAAAAGATTGCCATCGTTGAATCTCTAGGTAAAAAAAACCAGAGACTATACCATCTCTCCTTTACCTATCTAAGGGTTTAACCCTTCATTTAAAAACTCAGTTCTTTCCCCATTTAAGATTTGCAGAAGCAAATCTCTCCACAAGTTGAGAATTTAATTATCATAGGAGAGATTTTGCTCTGCAGATTCAAAACTCAAGGGAAAAGAATTAAGTTATAAAAAAAAGAGGAAAGAAGAAGAACGAGAACATATAGAAATTTAATTCCTCTAAAAATTAGGGTTTAACCCTATATATATAAAGAACTTAGTTCTTTCATAAAAAACGGTGGTGATGATCCAAAATCTTCAAAACCATAATCGTTAGTGCTTAGCACTATTTTGAAGCCTTACGAGTTTTCCATGTGAGTGCTTCAAACGAAAGAAGAGAACAACTAAAACTGCCTCACGTGTTTCCCACGTGAGTGTTAAAGCACCCCAGTATATAAAAAAAGAGACGGCCACGTACTTTGCACGAGAACTCTAGCCATATAGGCAACACCCATATTTATGGTGCCCGCAAGAATCAAGTGCTTAGCACTTATATAAAAAATGAAAATAAAACCTAATAGGCAGCGCCCATATTTGTGGTGCCTCACGTGTTTCACACATGAGCACAACAAGAATTTAGTGTTTAGCACTAATCTAGTGCCCATGTGAAACTCACGTGAGCAGTGCTTAACACTGTATGTCCCAGTGCTTAACACTGCTGGGTAATTATAGAAACTCAATCCCAGCCGAAATTGGCTAAAGTTTCCTGAGGTTAAACCCTGTGATTTTAAATCAACCGAGCTCATATTGCTCATGGTTTCCCAAACCGACCTTAGTCTCAAAAATAACCAGTGGTCTCTCATTGATGATATCCCAAAGAATATTCATCTTATATCCCCTAAGATAATTTTAGTCTCAAACATGACTAACATTTCTTAAGTCTACAACAGCCCCTCCACCTTTTCCCCTCAAATATGGGATTTTGTTTAAGGATACATCTATCCACGCCTCTGATATATGTCGTTTTAATTCTTCAACGTTTTCAGAGAGGTGGCGGTTCTCAACAACCAACAACACGTTGATGCACTTCCAAACTAACGTGCACACCTCAAATCGGATCGTACCCCAAATTGGGTGTATTCCATATCATCATTGTTCGCTTCTTCACGTAACAAATACACGTGCGCGCAAGTCAAACTTTGGACCGAAACGTCCTTAAACTAATATTCGTCTCCAAAATGACGATAATGGACCGAAACGTCCTTAAACTAATATTCGCCTCCAAAATGGCAATAATGGACCGAAATGTCCTTAAACTAATATTCTCCCCCAAATACGGCAATAACGGACCGAAATATCCTAAAACTAATATTCGCCTCCAAAATGGCGATAGTGGACCGAATTGTCTCTAAACTAAAATTTCGTCTCAAACATGCCAATAATGGACCGTGATGTCCTTAAACTAAAATAATCGAACCCATATGCCCATACGTTTTAAGTCGATCTTAATCTTAAATTGGATTAATGATCCTTAAATCAACCCAATCCCAAATCTAAAAATATACGAATTTGGACTAATCCATGCCCTACGGACGATAACATAAAATAGTCTCCGTATACAATCTACGGGCAACCAAAATAAAACAAACATGCACATGACACGAAATGAACCTTCGGAGCAGGAGAAAGTGGTTATCACGATGCAGTAACGTAATTAACTACAGGGGCTTGCGTCTGCAAAGAAGAGCGTCCCCACAATCAAAAAAACCCTCACAAACAAGAGGGATCTAATGAAGTCTGCTACAACGGCCGCATCCGTCTGACCCTTCGATATATGATGCCATAAATCAACTTGGTATCTTCGGAGAGGTGGACGAATAAATCCAAATAGCATCTGCCTCGAGAACTCAAGAAAGACGATCTATCCTAGTTCGGCTCAGTTTCCGGCAGTGAACAATTAACTAATTGTACATATCACATATTTACAACATTTTTTTGGACGTTACTTGTATACTTATCTCATATTATGTTCTATGATTGCTTATCTATTTTTATCTATATGACTTATGATTAAACCATTACATACTAGAATTGACTTGATCTTGACACGACTCAATCATGAATACTTGAACCCAGTATGTACATTTGAACCAACTTGACTCAAACCATGAATACAATTGGAATGACTTGCACTTGACATGACTACATGAACTCAATCTTGAAAACTTGATATCATACATCACCTTTTGTATTCATGGATTCAATTAAGACCCGTAACATTAATCACAGACTAAGAAACGCGGGGTGTTGGGGTAGTTTGAGTATGAATCCAACGGAATCTCAGGAGTCACATTACTAAAATAACGTTGCTGTGGTACCGGACTGAAACGGTACAAATAACATTGCTGTGGTAGCGGACTGAAATGGTACATCACGAATTCATGAATGAAGGCCCGTATTTCCAAGCCCCTGGATGATAGCCTGTTGGGTTTAGAATACTTCAATAACAATTGAAGTCCAGCTATTTTAGGCCTGTGATTCCTTGCCCCTGGACAATAGCCTTGGGTTCGAGAATACGCTTAAGATTGGTTGATATTCATACTTGAACTGACGTTAGGATATATTACCTTGTAGAGACTATCACGCCCCGCTTCCTGGTGTACGGCGAAGGGGACGCGACGAGGCCGCTACGTATTTACTTGAAGTAAATACGCTAAGCGTATCTAAGCAATATAAATAAACATGCACAAGAGACAAGAAATAATAAAACAGCAACTTTATTTATTCACATTCTTTTTACAATACATGGAAAAGTTAATACAACTGAATGAAAGCAATACCTAAACAGTGGCATAACAGAAATGAAAAGTACTGAAATAAAAATGTGTACAATGAAGCTAGAGTTCTGGGTCGTGGGAAAGCTGGTCCAAGTCTTCAGTGCTAGGCTCGATCTCTGGAAGGTCCGAATCACCTGACGGCATTCAAAGAAGAAAGAGAAGGAATGTCGTCAGCAAACAATCGCTAGGTAAGTCCCAAAGATAAGAGAGAAGTAAAATAGACAGAGAGTAAGAGAGAGAGTGTAACTTTTAAAGTCGTATTATATTGTTATAATGTTGTATTTAGTGTTAACGTTATTGTTTGTAGCTTGGTACAGAAGGATACCAGTGTATACGAGAGGAGTCTAACTTGCCCCGGAAACTAAGGTAGAACCGTTTATGCCATGGTACAACAGCAACGGAATATAGGTTAGGTGTCTTATGGTTACAGTCCCGTGCTACTTCTAACACCTTCAGTACTAATCTACCCCTTAAACCCCGCGATAGCTTGATTGTATTGTTTGTATTGTATTGCAACTTGTATTGTCTTGTAATATAGATTGTATAATTGGATGACTTGCCGAAACTATGATATCATTAAATGGATGTAACTGGAGAATCATGTAAATGGAAGTATATCCATGTTCGGTTCAGTCAAGTTGTATAAATTGTATAGATTGAACAGATTAAATATATGGATTCATATTGAATTGTAGTATTGTAGATTGTACTTGAATCATATTCAAGTCAGATTATTTATAATGAGACTCAGTCTGAGTCAGAACAATTAGAAAAGAAATTGAAGTCCTGAATTAGATTTTGATGTCATCGGTAACCGCTGCATATGGGCGGCAGGATTTGTGTCTTTTTCAAAGACGATTATCGTGTTGATAACACCGTTGTTAAGTTGTCTACCTTAAATAGGCAAGCACCCACTTCTCCAACTCCCTGAGGCTCAAGAGATTGGTCCTGCTTAAACCTATATTTACTAGGGTCCTTATTGTAATTTATAAAACTTGAGGGGGTTTTATGTAAAAATACTTTTATATAATTTTCAAAATACACCCCAAGTATTTAATTATCGTCTTTAGAGTTATCATAGATGTAGATTTTATATTTGTGATATTTCTAGAGAAACTAACCTATTTTTCATAATACATGGTACTTAATTGTAACATTGAACTTGTATGGAATTCATGGTATTTTAATGTAAAGTGATTCTTGTGATTTTAGGAAAAAGTTGGAATATTTATATTATCACAAAATAGATATTTTAATGATACATATATACATATTTATATAAAAATAATTTTTATATATATTATATTTCTAGAAATCTCATTTTCTTAAGATATTTGTATTTCAAATCTTTCGAGACCGAATGCTCCTTGCGGAGGTCTGCAATCTCACACTACTAAGCCCAGGGATGTGCGATAATCCGCACCATCCCAGTCGGGTTTTCAAAAATGGGTTATAGCGGCGCTTTGCAAAGATTTATAAAAATACGAATTCTTATAGAAAACGGTTTTAATAGTTAGTGGTATTTATATATAGAGTTTCGTTTTCCCGTATTCTATGTTCCCGAAAGGTATTGTGTTATGTTGCATGTGAGTGTTGTGAAGAGATAGGTCATTACCTTGTGATCTATTTTAAGGTATAGCAAGAAATATGATGTTTAATGTCAAAATTAAACTATGTGGTATTTTACTGAAAAAGTACGATAAAAATTGCAATATGAAATATTTTGCTATGAAACTTGTTCAACATGTTTTATTAATAATTAATAGTCAAGATGTAGGAGTTTAGTATGGTTGTGTTAAGGAAAATTTAACTTTATAAAGAAAACCGAATCGGAAGTCGGATTTAACTCCGCTTCCGTCGGGTTTTATTAAAAGAAATTTTAAGACTAGAGAATAGAAGAGGGAGGTGAGACTTACGGATTTAGAGATTATAAGAGAGAAAAAGGGAACGGTAGTCGTCGCCGGTGCGTTTTTTCGTCGCCGGGAGCTCCTAGGGTTGTTGTCGGAAAATCGTCGGAGTTTCGCCCTTCGCTAACTCCAAAAGTAACCTAAACTTCTATGGATTTCTTGAAAGTTTTAATCAAAATTTTGGAGTGAGGGGGTGTTTTTAAGGGTTGTATTTATAGGGTAAGGCTAGAGTTTAGGGTAGGTGAAAGAGTGTAAAGAAAAAATGTATTAAATTGTAATAAAATGTATTAAAATGGAGTAATTAGGGTTTTAAAGCGTCTCTGGAAACGATCCAAGGAAATAAAGTATGCAGGAGTGATGGGGAGGTGAAGAGGCCCAACTTTCATGTTGGGGACTCGGCGGTCCGGCCAAGTCCGGCCGGCGGCGGCGGCCCGAGTCGGCCGAGTCACCGGCCGTTTCGGCCGAGTCCGGCCGAGTCAGGCGTGCGTTGGGTTCCTCGTCGGTATGGTATACTTCTGGGACAGTTTGTTTTATTAGTGTAGTGGGGTTTTTACGAGTTATGCACGTGTAGACCCTTGGACTTCTAAAAATTCAAAATAAAACAATATTAAAAATAATGTGTGGGATGGGATTTAAACTATGGTGCTTTAGTTCAACAGTGCAAGGTCTTACCAATGAGCTATAAGCTCCTTCTTGCTATTAAAAAGCAAAACAAACTTATAACTTATGCTCAGGCAAAAGTACCCTTTTCTGTATTTTTTTGAAAAATTGTACAGAAAGTTGTACAGAAAGTTTATGGTTGTTACAGAGACCCCTTAGGACACGGACGTCCACTTCATGTTCACTATACCTACGCTCCATGGCCATGTTATACTTATTTTCCATGCTGACATAGTTGCCATATACATTATCATACTTGTTCACATATTACAATTTTTATTTATACTATATTACATGTCATCTTGCACTCAATTTATATATTACGCATCTCTATTGGGACTTACCGAGCGCAAGTTCGCTGACAGGCATTCCACATATCTTTTGTTTCTTGGAATATTCGTCAGGTGACTTAGGATCAAACGAGGTGGAAATGATTCCAGTGAATTACAACCAGTTCACACCTGAAACAAATCATTAGTTTTCTTTCCCGCTTTTCTTTTTCAGTAAGTTACATGTTTAAACACTTTATTTTTATGTTCAGACTTCTTATATCAGTTAAACTCTGTAAAGTTGAGAATGTAAATATATAAAGTGGTTGGATTTTATTTTCACTTGTCTATTCTTGTGTCATTTTTATATTGCTTATAAAAGCTTAATGTATTCTTATAGTAAATACGTTGCGGTTTTGCCACGTCACCATCTCCATCTACTGGGAAGCGGGGCGTAACAGATTTTATTGGTGGCCCATGCAGTTCAGTTCTGCATGAACATCGTAAGCAATATATTGCAAGAATTAATGAAATTCAACAACTTTTATATTCCTTGCATTTCAATTCCTTTGAATCTCATCTTATTCCTTGAATCCATCTTCACTTTTTACTTCTTTGAATTCAACCTCTCGACTTTTGAATGCTCAACTCTATTTCACCCTTCTACTTGTATCTCTTACGCTTATTAGTTCAGTTAGTTAGATTATCGATCGATGAAATTTGAAAATGTCATCTTTAGCGTTTCCCGTACCTTTGCGACGTACCTCTCGAGAGAATTTCGCGGACGAAATTATTTTAAGGAGGGTAGACTGTAACGACTCGCTATACTTGAATCAATCTCACTTCTTTCATTTGATTTTCTTGAAGATTTCTTCTTGCTCTCTTAAAATTCATTTCTGTGTCTCCTTGTATTTCTTTGACCATCTTTTAAATGCAATGTTGCTCTCTTGTCGATTAGAGTACCGACTGATGGAGCGACGACAAAATATGATCACATTTAGTTTCCTTATTCTATTACCATATTCTTCATAAGTAATTTCGAGCACGAAATTATTTTAAGGAGAGAAGAATGTAACGATCATAAAATTCCTATATTTTCGCGTATCATTTCTTTAATAAAATATTGCAATTATTTATTTTTAGTATAGTTTGTTTTCTAATAAATATATTATTTTATCACTTCATCTATTTTATCCATTTTATAATTTCTCAAAACCAAAAACCAAGCCAAGACAAATCCATTTGATTTATTTATTTTCTTTTTCTAAGCCCACTTTCTTTTCAAGGTACGAAGTATATTTAATTCTTATTAAATATATGCATGAATAATCTTGTAGCTCATTGGTTAAGTCCTTGAATTGCTATTCCAAAGGCCACATGTTCAAAACCTTATTCTTATAATTATTTTTTTATCAATTTTTATCCTTCTCATAATCTACAAATAAGACCTTTCATTTTATCTTCTTTTTAACTCCCAAAATAATTAGAATGGTTATGAGCTATAATTTATTAGAATTATGGTGGCCATAAATCTTTTTTATATGTCACTCCTCTTTCTTTTCTTTATCATACATTTCTATCATTTCACATCTTTCTCTTCATTTAGATTCCTCGAAGAAGAACATGAAGAAGTTCTCAACAAGGTCTCGCTAGAAACGCGAGACTATCGGCGGATAGACAAGCCCGGTGACAATACCGGCTTGTAGGTAAGTCCCCTCTCCTCCTCCTTTTCTCTACTTGAAATTCATCCTTTTACCATACCTCCATCATACCGAATCTTGAGATAAATAGTTAGTCTCATGATAAAGTTTTTTGTTAAATTAAAAAATGGCTGAAATAAAGCATATATGTTTAGTTATAAAATCTTCCATGCAATGGTTAATAACATATTAAGTATTATTGTTTTAGACGGTTAATCATGACCGGATCATATGTTTGCTTCATATATGTTAATTCATGTTATTTATCGCTGAAATTTTAATTATTTATATTTATTTTTGCATACAAGAAAACAAGGTTATAAATAAATACAATATATTTATCATTTTCAAATACGATCTTACAAAATATTTATCTTTAAAATAATTTTTATAAATTAATTTACACTTTTGGAAATTCTTGGAACATTAGGATAAAATAATAGATAGAATTCCAAATTTACAGTAAAAATTTCATATCAAACCGAATAACGGTTTAGAAGTTACGTAGTTTTTATTCAATATTTTTAAAACCAGAAAACTGCCAATAAGGGTCTTCTTCGAGAGACCATAACTCTGTAATCGTTGATCAAAATTAAGTTTTTTTTAGATGTTTTGAATATCTAAATCAGAAGATCTATATTTTCTTAGTTTTAAGTTTATAACTGAAAATCGACGTAAAATATATAAAACCGCGTTATAATATTAATCGACGAATCTGGACATAATCTGTCCTGATTCGCACACTGTTTTTACATAGGAAATAATTCGAACTTCTGATATCCGTTCGTGAAAAAATTTAGATGTGTAGATGCACAATTGATAGAAATATAATTTCCTGTATATTAGATTACTTAGAAACGCATGAAACAACCCGATATAGGCTTTGCAATATAACATATAGTCGTTGTCCAGAAATCTGAATTTTTGTTTTAAATGCTGATGTTAAAATGATCATAACTAGAGCTTTAGAAATCCAAATCACGTGAATCTTGGTGTTTTGAATAAGTACATCGAAAGACCTACAATTTTCTATTAATCTTCCTAGCCTGAAACCTGATGAAAATTAACTCAAACTGCGTTTTAAAAATATATGACGGCGCTGAACAGATTATGATCTATTTTTCTCGACGATACGAAAACAAGTATATCTCCCAAATCGGTAGTCATATTTAGGCGAGACTGGAACTCACATGTGTTTAATACTTAAGGCCAGTTTTCGTTTATATTTCCGACTTCAATTGACTTGATTAACTAGTCGTGCATATCACATATTTACAACATTATTTTTTGACGTTACTTATATACTTATCTCATATCATGTTCTATGATTGCTTATCTATTTTTATCTATATGACTTGTGATTAAACCATTACATTCTATAATTGACTTGATCTTGACACAACTCAATTATGAATACTTGAACTCGGTATGTACATTTGAACCAACTTGACTCGAACCATGAATACAATTGGCATGACTTGCACTTGATATGACTACATAAACTCAATCTTGAAAACTTGATATCATACATCACCTTTTGTATTCATGGATTCGATCAAGATCCGTAACATTAATCACAGACTAATAAACGCGGGGTGTTGGGGTAGTTTGAGTATGAATCCAACAGAATTTCAGGAGTCCCGTTACTAAAATAACGTTGCTGTGGTACTGGGCTGAAACGGTACAAATAACGTTGCTGTGGTACCGGGCTGAAACGGTACATCACGAATTCATGAATGAGGGCCCGTGTTTCTAAGCCTCTGGATGATAGCCTGTTGGGTTTGGAATACTTCAATAACAATTGAAGTCCCGTTATTTTAAGCCCGTGATTCCTTGCCCCTGGACGATAGCTTTAGGTTCGAGAATACTCTTGAGTTTGGTTGATATTCACACTTGAACTGATGTTAGGATATATTACCTTGCAGAGACCCCATAGGACACGGACATCCACTTCTTGTTCACTATACCTACGCTCCATGGCCATGTTATACTTGTTTGCCATGCTGACATAGTTTCCATATACATTATCATACTTGTTCACATATTACAATTTCCATTTATACTATATTATATGTTATCTTGCACTCAATTTATATATTACACATCTTTATTGGGACTTACTGAGCGCAAGTTCGCTGACGGGCATTCCACCTATCTTTTGTTTCTTGGAATGTTCGTCAGGTGACTTAAGATCAAACGAGGTAGAAGTGATTGCAGAGAATTACAACCAGTTCACACCTGAAGCAGATCATTAGTTTTCTTTCCCACTTTTCTTTTTCAGTAAGTTGCATATTTAAACACTTTATTTTTATGTTCAGTCTTCTTATATCAGTTAAACTCGGTAAAGTTGAGAATGTAAATATATAAAGTGGTTGGATTTTATTTTCACTTGTCTATTCTTGTGTCATTTTTATGTTATTTATAGACGCTTAACGTATTCTTATAGTAAATACGTTACGGGCTTACCACGTCACTGTTTCCGTCTACTGGGAAGCGGGGCATGACACTCACAGGTAGGAGCATGGTCCCACAGAACAATCCAGTGGTGGTTTGTGTAACTTGTCCCACCGGCATTGAAAAAATAGAGGTCGCGTTAGGCCCACAGGTCACTCCTCCAGGTTAGGTGGAGCGAGAGTTGCTGTTGTATGAAGTGCATTGTGAATCCATCGATTTTCTGCACAGGAGCAAGACACCAAGTTATAGTATCTCGAATCCAAGGGAAACCATAGCGAACCACGATTTTGTTCGCGAAACACGACATACGAAGTGTGGAGTGGAAAGAGGAAAAGATCCCACCGAGCGTGCCAGAATCTGTTCTCCGCCGAAAGAATGGACCGATACGTTGGGACGTCTAGCCTGAATTAGGGGGCAGATGCTTGTTCCCCTCCAAAAGACGGCCGCGACGTTAGGACGTCTCGCCTGAGATTCGGGGCAGATGCTATATGGTTTTATCCGTCCACCTCTCCGAAGATGCCAAGTTGATTTATGGCACCGTGTATCGGAGGTTTAGACGGATGCGGCCGATGTAGCAGACTTCATGAGATTCCCCCTCGCTCGAGGGGTTTTTGATTGTGGGGACGCTTTTCCCTGCAGGCGCAAGCCCCTGCAGTTAATTACGCTACCGCATCGCGGTAACAACTTTCTCCTTCTCCAGGATTTCACTTCGTGTCGTGGGTGTTTGTTTTGTTTGTGGTTGCCCGTGGATTGTATACGGAGACTGAGTAATGCCGTCGCCCGTAGGATGTGGATTAGCCCAAATCCGTATTTACTTAGATTTGGATTTTGTGTTTTTAGTTTAAGGATACGTTAGCCGCATTTGAGACTAAGATCAACTTAAACGTTCATTAAGGATACGTTAATCTGATTTGAGACTAAGATCAACTTAACGGGATCGTCTAGATCCATTTCCAGTTAAAAGACGTAATGGTCCATTTAATATATGGCCGTCGGGACCCGTCACCTCTCTGACGACGTTGAGGGATTACAACGACATGTATCAGAGGAGTTCGGAGATGTACCCTTGAACCAAAGTTGATTTGGAGTTTTATAGTCCATTTGAATGTTTAAAGATACGTTAGCCGTGTTTGGGGCTAAGATCAACTTAAACGGGATCGTTTCGATCCGGCAAAAAAGCATTTGGAGGCTCTATTATTCCAGTTTAGGGACGTGGTGGTCCATGTTCCAGTTTAGGGACGTGGTGGTCCATCTAGTTTAAGAACGTTTCGGTCCAATATTAGTTTAAGGACGTTTCGGTCCATCGCCAGTTTGAGGACGTGGTGGTCCATCATTAGTTTAAAGACGTTTCGGTCCAATATTAATTTAAGGACGTTTCGGTCCATCGCCAATTTAAGGACGTGGTGGTCTATCGCCAGTTTAAGGACATTTCGGTCCATCGCCAGTTTAAGGACGTGGTGGTCCATCATTAGTTTAATGACGTTTCGGTCCAACATTAGTTTAAGGACGTTTCGGTCCAACATTAGTTTAAGGACGTTTCGGTCCATCGCCAGTTTAAGGACGTAGTGGTCCATCATTAGTTTAAGGACGTTTTGTTCCAATATTAGTTTAAGGACGTTTCGGTCCACGAGTTTAAGGACCCCGCTGTCCATATTCATGTGTGGTCGTTGGGACCCGTCACCTCTCTGACGTCGTTGAAGGATTACAACGAGAAACTGTCAGAGGAGTTCGGAGATATACCCTAGAACCGGTCGTAAATTGATTTAAGAGAGCAATCTTGCTCAGTCAATTTAATTTAAGGACTTACGGCCAAAATTGGGTTAAGTCCAATTAAAAATGTCCACATTTTGTTTGCATTTGGCCTTGCATTTTTTTTTTATTTGGGCTCTGCCCAGAAAGGATGCAGAGCATCAATTTGTTTTGGGCTCTGCCCATTTATAAATGATGCAAAGCATCTACTTTGTTTGGGCTCTGCCCCTTTTAAAATGCATAGCATTTTTATTATTTTGTTTGGGCTCTGCCCATTTAGGCCTGCTTGGTCTTTTCGATTTGGGCCTGGCCCTTTAAGAAATGTCTTGCATTTATCAGGCGCTTTGCGCCAATCAGAGAGCGCAAGTGCTTGTAGTGTTAACACGTGTCGCGCAAGCGCAGTGCGCTGCGCTAGTGCGCTGTGCTTGCGCTGCTGACACGTGGCGCACTCTGGTGAGTTGCGCCAATTACAGAAAGCAAAGCTCTATCTCAAAGCACATAGCGCAAGTAGTTCAGATGCTAACACGCGGCGCTTTCCCAAGAGCGCTACAGCGCAATTTGCAAGTGCAAGGCACTATGATTTAAGAATCTTTTAGATTCAAGAACCAATGGTTCATAAAAGAGGTGCAAAGCACTATTCGTTTCCTTGATCTAATTTAGATCTAAGAAAAAACAAGTTTTTTCTTCTTTTTATTTCAAGAACCAAAGGTTCATAAAAGTACAAAGCACTATTTATTATGTGAAGATCATTGATCTTGTTTTTAGATCAATGATCTATCAGAAGAAATTTCTTCTAATTTGTGAAGGTTTTTACCTTTTTCTTGAAACTTTTTCAGAGTTCTCTCTGTTTGAAGCTTTTGATTTCTCAAAAGTATTGATGCCTTTGAATTGAGGTCTAGGGTCCTTTTTATAGTGCCCATAAATTAGTTAAATTTGTTAGAGAGATCTTTCTCTGAGTGATTTGTGGAATTTTCCCCACCGTTGGATCTTTGATCCAAGGGCTTCTGTTTTACAAAAGAAAATCTTCTTGTTTTAATAAGAACAGAAAGATTTCTTTAAAAATCTTAATTCTGTTTGGCGCAAATGCCCCAGCGCATGACACGTGTCGCGCAGCGCACAGCGCAGCGCAACTGCGCTAGCGCATCTGCGCGGACACGTGTCGCGCAGCGCACAGCGCAGCGCAACTGCGCTAGCGCATCTGCGCGGACACGTGTCAAGCAGCGCACAGCGCAGCGCCACTGCGCTCGCGCATCTGCGCTGACATGTGTCGTTCAGCGCAACTGCGCTAGCGCATCTGCGTTGACACGTGTCGCGCAGCGCAGTGCTTGCGCAACTGAAGCGTTGCTTCATTTATTAAAGTTTAAATTTTCAAAGTAGAGATTTACTCTGATTGGGGGAAACAAAAGCGTTGCTTCGTCTCCCGCCTTGGAATTTGAACAGAGCTTTGCTCTGATTGGGGTAAACAAATGCCCCCCACCGTTGCGCTTACGTGGCCCTCCCAACGTGAGCGCAGCGGTGGCGGAATTCCAAGCGTTGCGACAGCTTTTGGAAGTTGAAAGGGCATTTGATGCCTATAAATAGGACCTTTGGTCTTCATAGATGATTATCATCTTTAAAATTCTCATTTTCAGAAACTTCAGAGCTTTGCTCTTGCCTTCAAGAACTCTCAGAGTTAGATTTTCTTTAAGAGAAACTATTTAAGTAAGAATTAGTCTTAAATTAAATCAATTTTAATTAATAGAGCTTTTCTCTCATAGATCTTTGATCTAAAGAAAATCCTTTTAAGGTTTCACCAAACAGAGCCTTGCTTTCAGGAATCTGTTTTAGGGTTTCTTAACTCATGAACAAAATCTTGCGTCTTTAGCAAAACATAGATCTCTTTGATCTAAAAAAAATGAACTCTTAAGAGTTCGAATATGGATAATGAGAATTAAAAATGGAGTTTTGTATTTAACGGATTATATCATCTTTTAATAGTAACAATCTTAGAGTTCTCGGGGCATTTATTTAAATTCCCCCTATTAGGATTCTGGTAATCAGTCCTGTTTGCAGAGCACTGCTCTCGGGGAGTTTAACTCTCTGTGTATATTATTTTTCTTTTTATCGCTAAACTTCCTGTGGCATTTCCTCCAGGCATAATGGAGGTGCGTCTATACAGTTTGCACGAGTTCATCACCTACGACGATATCCGCGCACAGGGCCGTCATCAAAACCAGGAGTTTACGGACGCCCAGTGTGCGGAGGTCATGGGCCGCCTCAACGCAAGCGGTGGTTGGATGCTTCCTCGTCGTTCAGCTCTCTTGAAGGTCATGCTGGGAGCAATATGGAGAGCACTTCCGGGGTTTCACGAGGCCCTACCGCTCAATGCGCTGGATGATGCCGAAGACAAGGTGCATTCAGTGTACTTGACGGGGCTGATCTCGAAGAAACGGCGGGACAGCCTTATCGACATCCTACATCAAATTTTCCAGCAGACGACGATAGTCGCTGCTTATCGAAGGCCGGGAGGGCTTGCCGAAGATCTTGACACACAGGAGCGCAAGAGGCTGCGCACAAGAATAATCAGAAAGGCCAGAAGAACTCTGGATGGCCTTACTTTTGAATTCCTCAATCCGTACCCTGGATCTGAGGTTATTCCATTGTAATAATATTTTTCGTTTATTACTTATATGATTGTAAGAACTTTTGGCAATATTAATGGAAAAAATTTATTCCAGCCGGTCTTTATTTTCCGTTCTGAATCTTTTGCTTATGTATGGATGAGTGTGTCTCGAACGCCTGATCAAATGTAAATCGGATGCTCCTTCTGTCGCTTTCTTCTTTCTCTTATTATCAGCATGTCGCTTTAGTAAACATGGTCAACAGATAATAGAGCACGCATCTTGTCTTTCTTAAGAAATAGCGATGGCTTAGGCCGCAGGTTCAGATCTGCTGCCTAAGACTTTTCAACTCTATGAGCCGTGAGGGTCTCGTAGAGATTTTTCTCCCTACGGATCGAGAGAATCTCGTAGGTGGGTTTTTCTCCTTAGGAGTCGTGAGGATTCCTAAGTGTGTTGTCTCTTATAAGTCGTAAGGATCCTATAAGAGAATTTTTCCCTCTTACGAGTCGAGAGGACCCGTAAGCGGTTGTTTTCCTCCTTATCGAGACTCGACTTTGGAGAGTGAGACCCGTGAATAGTATGCAAGAGATCGTTTTAGATCGACTTGCAGGGTCCCATTGTTCAGGAAGCCAGTTTTTTTTTAGTCCCTGCTGCCTGAGGCTTCATTTTGCAAGTTGAGACGAGTCGTGAATTTCCTGCGGAGACACTGGTTTCTCTGCGAGCCAACGCGAATCATGAGGCTCTCGTCAAGGATTGTTTGTTTCCCTGAGTTGAGGTATTTGCCAGGGATTATTTGTTTCCCTAGCACCAAGGATTATTTGTTTCCTTGGTGTTGAAACGAGTCAAGAATTTCCCACGGAGGCACCGGTTGCTCTGTGAGTCGACACGGATCGGGAGGCTCTCGTCAAGGATTGTTTGTTTCCCTGAGTTGAGGTATTTGCCAAGGATTATTTGTTTCCCTAGCTCCAAGGATTATTTGTTTTCTTGGTGTTGAAACGAGTCGAGAATTTTCCACGGAGGCACTGGTTGCTCTGCGAGTCGACGCGGATCAGGAGGCTCTCGTCAAGGATTGTTTGTTTCCCTGAGTTGAGGTATTTGCTAGGGATTATTTGTTTCCCTAGAGCCAAGGATTATTTGTTTCCTTGGTGTTGAAACGAGTCGAGAATTTCCCACGGAGGCACTGGTTGCTCTGCGAGTCGATGCGGATCAGGGGGCTCTCGTCAAGGATTGTTTGTTTCGCTGAGTTGAGGTATTTGCTGAGGATTATTTGTTTCCCTAGCGTCAAGGATTATTTGTTTCCTTGGAGTTGAAACGAGTCGAGAATTTCCTACGGAGGCACTGGTTGCTCTGCGAGTCGACGCGGATCAGGAGGCACTCGTCAAGGATTGTTTGTTTCCCTGAGTTGAGGTATTTGCCAAGGGTTATTTGTTTCCCTGGTGTTGAAACGAGTCGAGAATCTCCCACGGAGACACTGGTTGCTCTACGAGTCGACGCGCATCAGGAGGCTCTCATCAAGGATTGTTTGTTTCCCTGAGTTGAGGTATTTACCGAAGACACTGGTTTCTTCGGAGTTGGGATAAACCGTCAAGATTTGGCTTCGTTTTCTGGCGGAGCCTGTTGGGAAAGTATGGTTCCCTCTTCGTTTGCGCCCTTGGATTGTATATAGGGATCGATGTGATCTTAACTGTAGGGCCGAAGTTTATCATTCTCTTTTTTTTTGTTTTATTTCCGCGATGCTCTATCATTTCAGCTTTTATATCGCGAAGGTCGTGATTGCCCAATCATTTCGGCTATTTTTCGCGGTGCCCAATCATTTCGGCTATTTATTTTATTTTTTACTCGCTGCTTTTTATTGCGAGTTGCCCCATCATTTCGGCTATTTTGCATGCATACATTTTACTTGCTGCTTTTTATTGCAAGCTGCCCCATCATTTCGGCTATTTCGTATGCATGTGAGGCCTACGGGCTTTTTGTCGTAAACCTGAAATTGGACACCGACTTCGGCATCGGCATTGCTACAACTGGGATATTGCCAGGAGTGAATCATCATTTGCCTCTGTCGTTGTCGAACAAAGGAGGCTTAGCGACCAGGGTTAGGGTCCTGTCGACTAAGGCTTTGACTTCATGAGTCGTAAGGGTCTCACAAAGTTATTTCTCCCTACGAGTCGTGAGGATCTTGTAGGTGTATTTTCTCCTTAGGAATCGTGAGGATTCCTAAGTGTTTTGTTCCTCTGTAAGTCATAAGGATCCTACAGGAGGGTTTTCTCCTTGTAAATCGAGAGGATTTACAAGGGTTATTCACCATGTGAACATATCCCTAGCCTCGGATGGGACTTAGTTAGGGAAATGTTTATTCGCGCCCGTGGATTGTATACAAGGGCCAATATTGGACCACTTGTAGGGCAATATCTAAAGTTGTGGGGGTTGCTTAAGCACAGGTTTAGGTCTCTGTAACTTAAGACTTTCAAATCTTATGAGCCGTGAGGGTCCCATAAGAGAGTTCTCCTTACGAGTCGTGAGGATCTCGCAAGTGTATTTTCTCCTTAGGAATCGTGGGGATCCCTAAGTGTGTTGCTCCCTTGTGAGTCGTAAGGATCTCACGCAGGTGGTTTCTCCTTACAAGGTCGAGAGGACCCTATAAGTGTCTTTTAACGAGGTTGCGCCCTTTCGGGTTTTCACAAACACTCGCCGGTAGCCCTGCTGTTTTTACTCACGGAGCCCTTTCGGGTTTTCATCCGTGCCCATTTTGCTCATGGACATACCGTTTTTTTTTCTTCTTCTTCTTTTTTCTTTTTTTTTTACGAGGTCGCGTCCTTCTGGGTTTTCACGAACACTCGCCGGTAGCCCTGCTCTTTTTACTCACGGAGCCCTTTCGGGTTTTCATCCGTGCCCTTTTTGCTTATGGACATCACGTTTTTATTTATATTTTTCTTCTTTTTCTTTTTTATCTCGTCAGCCTACGGATGCTGCGGTATTAGTTTTAAGGACGTTTCGGTCCGCTATTAGTTTAAGGACGTTTCGGTCCGTCATGGAGAAAGCTGGCTACTGCTTATAAAGTTTGAGCTTAGGAAAATAGCGAGAGGACATCATCGTCGTCATCTATCATTGACCTAAGCCGTGGCTCATTAAGCGTAGTATTTCTTTAGGAAGCGACCGTTTATTGTTCTGAAAGGCCTTTGACCGTGCATATCCATGAGTAGATAGGCCCCACCCTGGTAGACCTTATCTATGATGTACGGGCCTTCATAGTTTGGCTCGAATTTTCCCCGCTTGGCGCGATTGGGGATCATAGGCCTTTTGACCACTAGCACGAGTTCGCCTTAGCGGAATGTTCTCGGTCGAGTCAATCTTTCATATGAGCGCGTCATCTTTGCTTTATAAGCTTCCAGATTTTGTTGCGCTATGAGCCGTGTTTCTTCAAGAGCATCAAGCTCCTCCAGCCAAAGGCGAGAGTTTTCTTCATCTGTTAGCTCGTAGTGGATTGCCACTCGTAGAGAGGGTAATTCTATTTCAAGGGGGAGTACTGCTTCTGTACCGAATACCAACGCGTATGGTGTTGCGTTGGTGGCCGTCTTGAACGTTGTTCGATATGCCCACAGAGCCTCTTGCAGTCTCTCGTGCCAGTCTCTCTTATTTCGGGATACCGTCTTTTTCATGATTTTCGTCAGGGTCTTGTTGAAGGCTTCAGCTAGACCATTAGCTCGCGGATTGTAAACTGAAGAATATCTCTAGTCTATATTGTGTTGTTGCGCGAAGCAACTGATCTTGTGGCTTCTGTAAGCTGGTCCGTTATCGGAGATGATCCGTCTTGGCGTTCCAAACCGATATATGACTTGCGTCTTGAAGAAGTGGAGGATATTTTCTGTCTTCACCTCTCTTAATGGTACTGCTTCTGCCCATTTGGAGAAGTAGTCAGTCGGCGCCAGGATGAAACGATGTCCCTTGGACGATGCTGGTTCGATGGGGCCGACTATGTCAGTTCCCCACATTTCGAACGGCCAGCCAGCCACCGTTGGATGTAATGGATTTGAATGTTGGTGAATGAAGTCCCCATGGATTTGGCATGAGTGGCATTGCTTCGCATATTCGAGGCAATCTTGAATCATCGTGGGCCAGTAGTATCTCATTCGTTTGATCTTCAACTTCATCTTCGGGCCTGCTTGATGAGAACCGCAAATTCCGTCATGAACTTCCTGGACGACTCTTTTCGCTTCGTCAGGTCCCAGACATCTCAACCACAGGGAATCAAATGACCTCTTGTATAGAGTATCATTGACGAAGGCGAAAGACAGAGCTCGTTTTATGAGCTGATGTCTTGTAGACGCTTCTTCAGGCATTCGGTGGGACTTAAAGTAGTCTATGAAGACTTCCCTCCAGTCCTCAGCCTTTTCCCGGTCTTCTATTTGCAAGGTTGTCTGTTCAGTCGCCCCCTTCTCTTCGGATGATTCCGGAGATATTTTTGCTGGGGCAAGCACCCGACGGCTTTGTACCACGATTCTAACGTCATCGAGCTTTTCGTCAGCCAGTTCTTTAGCAAGTTTGGCCAACGCATCTGCTTTGCTGTTTTCCGCGCACGGCATGCTTTCCAAAGTATAGGAAGGAATTTGTGTCAACAGTTGTTGCACCTTTTCACCGTACTTCACCAACTCCGGTTTGCACGTTTAGTAGTCGCCGTTTACTTGACTAACGACCAGTTGAGAATCCCGTATATGAGGAGGTTTTCAATTCCCATGTCGATGGCGATCTCGAGGCCTGCTATCAAAGCTTCGTATTCGGCTTCGTTATTCGTCTTCGGCTCTGTTAAGGAGAAGGCGAAGCGCATAATCCCTCCTTGTGGAGTCACGAAGATGAGGCATACCCCTGATTTGATTATAGGGGTACTTTGTTTGCGCTTCTTTACGGAAGATGCTCCGTCAAAATAAAGCTCCCATCGGGTATCACTACCGTCGATCGCATCAAACGCATGTTCGTCTGGAAGATCGCAATTCAAAGAAGAATCGGCGGGTATCGGATGCTCAGCGAGGAAGTCGGCGATGGCCTGGCCTTTGACTGCCTTGAGAGGTTGATATGTTATCGAAAATTCCATCAATAGCAGGGCCCATTTAGCGAGTCGTCCCGTCAATATGGCCTTCGACATCAAATATTTAAGAGGGTCGACCTTCGAAATGAAACGGACCTCATGCGCCAATACATAGTGCCTGAGCTTTGTTATCGCGAAGATCAACGCCAGGCAGTGTTTTTCAATGGGGGAATAGTTGCTTTCTGCCCCCAGTAGAACTCGACTTAAGTAATAAAGAGCTCTCTCTTTCCTTTGATCATTCTCTTGCGCCCATAATGCGCCTAAAGAACCTTCGAGGGCGGTTGTGTAAAGAATGAGAGGCTTTCCTTTGACCGGAGCAGCCAACACTGGCGGGTTCTGCAGGTATTGTTTAATTTCGTCCAGCGCGTCCTGGCATCTTTAGTCCCAGACGAATGGAGTTCTTTTCTTCATCAGGTGACTGTAAGGACGACACTTGCCCGAAAGGTTGGCTATAAATCGCCGTATATATGCGAGCTTTCCTTGGAGAGATCGCAGCTGCTTAAGAGTCCTTGGCGGAGGCATTTCCATGATCGCCTTGATCTTTGACTGATCTATCTCAATGCCCCGGTGTCGGACGACGAATCCCAGGAATTTGCCTGAGGAAACTCCGAATGCACACTTGAGAGGGTTCATCTTCAAGTTATATTGCCGAAGGCGTTGAAATACAGTTTTTAGGTATTCGAGATGTTCCTCATACGATTTTCTCTTAACCACGAGGTCGTCAATATAACATTCGACGATTTCATGTATAAGGTCATCGAAGATCTTCGTCATGGCCCTCTGATAGGTGGCACCGGCATTCTTTAAACCGAAGGGCATCACCTTGTAACAGAATATACCCAAAGGAGTCCTGAAGGCGGTGTGCTTCTGGTCTTCGGGATGCATTTTTATCTGATTATACCCTGACGAGCCGTCTATAAAGGAGAAAACCTCATGAGTGGACGTGTTGTCTATCATCAGTTCGGTGACTGGCACTGGGAAATCGTCCTTCGGGCAGGCTTTATTGAGATCCCGAAAGTCCACGCATATGCGCACCGTCCCATTTTTCTTCATCACCGGGACGATGTTAGCGATCCATTCAGGATATTGAACCTCCTGAATAAAGCCAGAGTCGATTAGCTTCTTGACCTCGGCGTTGATGCTCATCTCAAGCTCGAGCCGCATTCTTCTTGGCGCCTGTTTGACCGGCTTGACGTCTGGGGATATCGCCAATTTGTGCACAGCAATTTCTGGATCTAGTCCTGGCATCTCGGAATAGTTCCATGCGAAGCAATCTTTATGCTATACAAGGACGTCTTTTAACGCAGCCACCCTTTCTTCAGACAACAGCTCACTAACGAACGTCGGCCGTGGGTCACTTGCCGTCCCCAACTCAATTTTCTTGAGCTTATCTGCAGTGGTATGTATTCCATCCTCCAGCTCTTTCGGAGCTGGGGGAAATTCTGAGATCACCTCATCATTGCTGTTTTCGAAGCACTAGGGAAGGTTGTCCATGTTCTCGGGCCCTTCTTTTAATATTGCTATCATGTGACAAGCGCGAATCCGCTTCCAATCCCAATGTGGAGTTGGTTCTGTTCTCGTGGTTTTGAGTTCGTGCTTCTGTGGCGGCGCTACCCTCCAGTTGTCAAACAGAGCGAACTTGCCGAGCTAGTACTGATCTTCAACCCAATTCTTAAAGGTGAAGCAGTCTTCGAGCGGGTGCCCTATTACTCGATGGTAAGAGCAATAATTTGGGTCAGAGACTTCGCCTGCTTGTTCGGGGTTTTTGGACTCCGGCAGTGTAAGCATTTGATGTTTTAGAGCAAGATCAAGTATCTTCTTCGTCTTGTCCCGAGGAAAAGAGTACGCTCGACCCATTTTTCTTATGAGGGATAGATCGGAACCGCTTGATTCCCGCTTGCGTGGCTTCTTAGTCCTGCTTGTTTGCTATTGAGCGTCTTTTTCGCCTTTCGATTTGTTTCTGTCTCTGCGTCGAGTCTTTTTTATAACAGGTTAGCAGGGGGCGGCACTTTCATCTCTGACGGCCTGTTGAAGGAGGCGTTGCGTTTTGGCTTTCTCATAGATGGCCATCTCGCGGTTGTGATCATCTCGGACTTTTTGACCAGCTTCCCTTATAAGCCTGTCCATTTGTTCTTCAAACGACGGATTGGGCACTCTTGCATCAGGAACTTTTACTGGTTCAGGATTAGTGTCCTCCTGTTGCGCATCTGCTTCTTCATTAAAGTCGCGTACGGCGTAACAGTCGCGGAGCAGCTCTCGTTTCTTGGAGCGAATGTATCCGAGCCCGATCGTCTCCATCCTGCCACTAGGCAGCTTGTGCTGAGTTCCGGGGACGTTCCAGACCCTGTCATAGAATTTGGCCTTTCTAACGGTCTGTTTGAAGGGTATCCCTTGGCGCTTCAACAGCTTCTTCAAGGCTTCTGTATAATATCTGGGTAGACGGATTGGTTGAAGCCTGTCCAACGTAGGATCCGCCCCGTGTCAGATTTCTTTCTCCACTTTGTTTTCTTCAGAGCGGTAGAATAGAATTGCCTTTTCGCCTCCTCGTCTAGGAGGGATATAGAACGTCTGCAGCTCCTCTACACTGTTGGTATCGAGCGCATCCAGTTCTTTATAATGTTTAATCGGCACCATGGCGACTTGCAGACTTTGCTCTTTGTCAGCGGAAGCTCTTATTGAAGGTCGAGCAGAGAATACAGCATGGACTTCATCCTCCGAATCACTACCAAAGATCAATGTAGGAGCAGATGGTCCTGGCTTGGTGTATTGGGGCGGACCCGAGTAAACTATCTCTTCTTCCTCCTCGGTATCACTGCCGAAGACGGGGATGGTAGCGTTAGTTTTGTTCTCCGGCTTGTGACACCTTTCCGTGTCTTCGAAATTCGGCAAGAAGTATTTGGCATCTTCATATTTGCGAACTTCATTCACGGAAAACGGATTCAATTCCCCCGTCACGGTATACTCGAGACCATCTCTAAAATATTTCATATACTGATGCTGTGTAGAAGGGATGATGTTGTACTCGTGTAACCATGGTCGGCCGAGCAGAGTGTTGTAGCATGTCTTGGCATCTATGACGTGGAATTTAATGTCCGTGACGAGCAACCCGAAACGTAGCGTCAGTATCACAGATCTAAGAGTCTTTGACGATTGGGAGTCGAACCCGGAGATGGTGATCTTGTCTCGAGCGAGGTGCTGGACGCTCATGCAGATTTCCTTAAACACCCGCACATTGAGTAGGTTAACAGACGACCCGTTATCGATCAGGATTTTGCCTATCTTTATATCATGGCAGTATCCCGAGACGTAGAGAGGGAGATTGTGTTCGCACGTCCCAAGGAGAAGGTCTTCATCGCCGAAAGTGACATCGGCCGTGTGCACTTCTTCCAGTTCATCCTTCATCTTTTCTTCGGCCGGGAAAGCTTGGAACTGCTCCGAGTCCTGTAGTGCCTTAATTAACGAATCTCTCGCCTCCTTTGATAGTAAAAGGGCGTCAAGAACGCTGAGCTGCGATAATAGTTTCCTCAGATGTGCTAAGACGTTGTAATCCACCTTATTTTTCTTCGGCGGGTCTTTGGCAGCTAGCTCTTCCATGACTTGGTCATCTAGGACGATGTCCTCAGAGACCTTTTCTTTCCCTTTATCTTTTTTGTTTGAGGGTCCGAGATTCTTTTCGGGCAGCGTCCGATTCCGCAGCCGAATATTTTCGCAAACCTTTGGCTCTTCTTCTTTTCCCGAAGTGGACTCTTTAAAGAGAGGGGCAAGTTCCAGCTCTTCATCGGAATCGCTCCCGAATGTAGGCACTTGTGACCTGCCGGTGTTAACCATGCAACAATCGCCAGTAGTTCTTTTAAGCCCTTCGGTCGTATTTCTTCGCTCCCGACGAGTTTTGCGCTTTTCCCGCTTGAAGCATTGTCTATGAGCAACGTATCCTTGCCACCATTTATCGAAAGCTTTGCACTCTTGAGTGGGGTGCGAAACCTTCTGATGATATAAGCAATAGGAGGGGTGCATTTCTATTTCACCATTAATTTTTCCTTCGGAGGATGGTAGCTTCATACCCATTGACACGGCTTTAGCAAACCTCTTCCTCATCTTGAATTGGCTTTTGTCGATGTTGGAGGCATTTTGCTCCAGTGGGATCGTTTCAGCTCTTTCATCAAGTCGCTGGCGTTTGGCCCTTTCAAATATGACCGCCTCGCGCTCCCGATCAGCTTTGCTTTTTAAGAGAGCTTCATTGAGGAATGCATCGATTACTTCATCTGATGGCTCTAGAATTTTTGGTTCGGGATCTGCCCCCAGCGTTTCAGTACAAGAAGTCTCCTCATCGTCTATGAACGAGTGGGAAATCACATGACAGCTCGCCACGCATTCCTCAGAATCATCAGATGAACTTTCTCCCTCATCTTCCTCTTGAAAGACGTGATTGAGGAATTCTTGGAATGTAATGGGAGTCCGTGCCTTCTGGTTGTATTCCTCCAGCGCATCAATTTGTTTTTGCAAGTCCGTGCGCTTGTCGCCAGGCTTCACGGGCTTCTTTGACTTCTTTTTCTTCTTCTTTGAAGATTTCGACGGCTGGTTATGAATGCTTGGGCCACCTCCATCGATCTTTTGAGTTGGACAAGGCTTCAACATCCCTTCAATAATCTGCGGCTCCAACGGGTTCTTCCACTTGATCGTTGGGCATATCTGAAGATCTTTTAGCATCCTCTTTGTCTTGGTTGATAATACAACTTCCCAAGGAGCTTCTTCAACGACGGAGCATGTTGCCCTCGGCGTATTCGTCCCCTTAGATGTGTGGGGCTGCGAGGGATTCACCTTCCATTTGTCAGATAACACAAATTTGCCCTGTCGGTACTGGTTTCAAGCCAATTTTTGAAAACATAGCAATCTTCGATCGGATGACCTAGTACTCGATGATAAGGACAGTAGTTGGGCTCATTGACATCACTTGGTTGCGACGGACGTTTTGGATCTGGCAGGCTTATGAGTCGGTTGCGCAACGCCAGCTCGAATAACCTTCTCGTCTTATCTCGGGGAAAGGAGTAAGAACGTCCTAGCCTCTCCTCAAGGGCCACGTATGGACGCGTATTATTTTGACGAACAACCGGCTTCGAATCGCTCGGTTGTTGTTGAGCATTAGCGACAACGATCGCTTTTCCCTTCCCTTTGTCATTTCGGGAGTCCGGCTTTGGAAGAGGGGGTCTATGGCCCATCTGATTCATTTGCGCTAACTTATCAATCAAGGCTTGGAAGGTAGTTGGCTTGAAAAACATCATGAATTGCGAGATGGTTGCTTGCGGATCAAGGGTTCCCACAAACATACCCACTGCGGGAGCTTCTTCAATGCGTTGCTCGCACTTCGACCATAAGTTTCGCCACCGTATAGCATATTGGACCCATGTCTTGCCTGGCTTTACCCTGGCGTTAATCAGTGCCGTCATCGGGGTACGTTCACTGGCGCTTGCAAAACGTTGAGTAAACAACAGCTCCATCTCCGCGAAGGTCTTGATCGAGTCGTTCGGGAGCTCAGAGTACCACTCGAACGCCGTATCTGATAAACTTCCAACAAACTGGCGAAGCAACAGCTTGTCGTCACCGCCGGTGTTTCCGCAGAGTGCCCTGAATTGGGCAACATGCTGGTGAGGATTGCCCGTCCCCTTGTAGACATGGAATTTGGGAATTGTGTAACCGGGTGGGTACTTGATTTGATCGTACCAACTTGGATATGGCCGCCCTGTTCTTACAACCTGGCCAGCTGCTTCAGTCGCATGATGAACCCATATTTGCTGGGCTATGTACTCGTCCAGGTCAACTTTGGAGATTGTCTCTTCTTTAGCTGCTGACAGAGCTGGCGGAGGATTCGACGTCTCTCCCTTATCGTCTTCAAGGATGATCGGGGGATCTTCGGCCGAAGGATCTTGTTGGATCATCATCCCCACCATGTCTTGGAACAGGAGGCCCATACGCTGTATGTTGGCTGCTTGTTCAGCAGCCTCTTTGTCCTTCTTTTCCAATATTCAACGAAGGAATTCGGCATCGGTTTCTTCCTCCTGGCGTTCATCCGAGGACGTTTCAGGGTTTTCTTTTGGCCCAGTAAGTGCGGCCATAGCGTTCATCATCTCTTAGAGCTTCTGCTGTTGCTCCTGCGCTTTGGTCACGGATCGCGTAAGTGGTCGATGACCCGTAGATATGCGACTGCCCTCTTTACCAGACGCCACGTAGACTGTATGAACCACAATGCCCCCTGACTTAGGGCGTTTAGGTTCACCACCTTTGATATTCGTCATCGGCGTCAGCACTTTCTCCGGCCTTCTTCTTTTATGGGTCGTAGAAGTTAAGGGGGCCGTTGCTTTGGGCACCCAAGCGGTCGTCGCCTTTCGTTGCTTGACTAGGGGATTTTCTTCCTGCTGGCCTTTCGACTTCTTATGCTGGCGAGAGAAGTTAGGATCAATGACAGATTCTCGCTCGTCGCCATGTCTTGTAGATCCTGGAGGACGGCGATTGAGGAGGCTGCTCCGGTTTTTCTGTTTCCACGGTAGTCTCTACCGATGGAGGAGATCTTCTGAGCACCACAGTTGGTGAGTTCCTGCGTACCCTATTCAGCAGCTCAAAGTTCTTCCCAGTTGGAACAGCAGCATTGACTTCCGCCGTTGGAGCTGGTGGAGTTATCCGAGAAGGGGAGTTGCCCCCAGTCTTCCTTACCCGGTGCCAGTGGCGTCATCGGGCGCGACGAGTCGTCGGTATTGGCTCAGAGACAGAAACAGCTTCTTCTTGCCCCCTGTTCGAGTGTGGGGTGGTTGCCGGTGTCAGCCTATTGAAGACTGATGTCTTTTGAGCAGTAAGAGTAGGAGTGGGAGTTGGGACGGTCAATCTTGTAAAGACCGATCTCTTAGCAGGAGAAGCCGCCTTGACGACTTCAAGAACAGGTTTGGGTACTCCTTTTGGAATAACCTTTTCTGAGACTGCACGCTTCATTACGGGTCCGCGAGAGTTTTGGTCCAATCTGGAGAAGACCGAGGCACCAGTGTTGGGCGACCCGTTGAGAGGGGCCACAGTAAATGAAAGTCGATCGAAGACCGACTTGTTAGGAGCATCTTGTACGGGCACAGGGGTGCTGAAGCTTGTTGGCGGAAGCATAGTTCCGAAAAACAGCCCCGTGGTGGCTTGAGTAATCTGCTCCACGGGCATGGTGAACAGAGAGGCCGCTTGGGGCCCGTAGGTTATGCCCCCAGTTGAGGCCGGACGCGAGCTGCAGTTGCAGTTGGAGCACTTCAAACAAGTTGAGGCCATCGATGCTTGATTCCTCTTCTGCACCAAGCGAGAGACCAAATCTTAGTAAACTTGAAATCCAAAGGCAATCGTTAATAAACCGCGATTGGTTCGCGAATACGACACACGAAGTGTGGAGTGGAAAAAGAAAAAGGTCCCACCGGGCGTGCCAGAATCTGTTCCCCTCCGAAAGACGGCCGCGACGTTAGGACGTCTCGCCTGAGATTCGGGGCAGATGCTATATGGTTTTATCCGTCCACCTCTCCGAAGATGCCAAGTTGATTTATGGCACCGTGTATCGGAGGTTTAGACGGATGCGGCCGATGTAGCAGACTTCATCAGATTCCCCCTCGCTCGAGGGGTTTTTGATTGTGGGGACGCTTTTCCCTGCAGGCGCAAGCCCCTGCAGTTAATTACGCTACCGCATCGCAGTAACAACTTTCTCCTTCTCCAGGATTTCACTTCGTGTCGTGGGTGTTTGTTTTGTTTGTGGTTGCCCGTAGATTGTATACGGAGACTGAGTAATGCCGTCGCCCGTAGGATGTGGATTAGCCCAAATCCGTATTTACTTAGATTTGGATTTGGTGTTTTTAGTTTAAGGATACGTTAGCCGCATTTGAGACTAAGATCAACTTAAACGTTCGTTAAGGATACGTTAATCTGATTTGAGACTAAGATCAACTTAACGGGATCGTCTAGATCCATTTCCAGTTAAAAGACGTAATGGTCCATTTAATATATGGCCGTCGGGACTCGTCACCTCTCTGACGACGTTGAGGGATTACAACGACATGTATCAGAGGAGTTCGGAGATGTACCCTTGAACCAAAGTTGATTTGGAGTTTTATAGTCCATTTGAATGTTTAAGGATACGTTAGCCGTGTTTGGGGCTAAGATCAACTTAAACGGGATCGTTTAGATCCGGCAAAAGAGCATTTGGAGGCTCTATTGTTCCGGTTTAGGGACGTGGTAGTCCATGTTCCAATTTAGGGACGTGGTGGTCCATCATTAATTTAAGGACGTTTCGGTCCAATATTAGTTTAAGGACGTTTCGGTCCATCGCCAGTTTAAGGACGTGGTGGTCCATCATTAGTTTAAGGACGTTTCGGTCCAATATTAGTTTAAGGACGTTTCGGTCCATCGCCAGTTTAAGGACGTGGTGGTCCATCATTAGTTTAAGGATATTTTGGTCCATCACCAGTTTAAGGACGTGGTGGTCCATCATTAGTTTAAGGACGTTTCGGTCCAACATTAGTTTAAGGACGTTTCGGTCTAATATTAGTTTAAGGACGTTTCGGTCCATCGCCAGTTTAAGGACGTAGTGGTCCATCATTAGTTTAAGGACGTTTCGGTCCAATATTAGTTTAAGGACGTTTCGGTCCACGAGTTTAAGGACCCCGCAGTCCATATTCATGTGTGGTCGTTGGGACCCGTCACCTCTCTGACGTCGTTGAAGGATTACAACGAGAAACTGTCAGAGGAGTTCGGAGATGTACCCTAGAACCGGTCGTAAATTGATTTAAGAGAGCAATCTTGCTCAGTCAATTTAATTTAAGGACTTACGGCCAAAATTGGGCTAAGTCCAATTAAAAATGTCCACATTTTGTTTGCATTTGGCCTTGCATTTTTTTTATTTTTATTTGGGCTCTGCCTAGAAAGGATGCAGAGCATCAATTTGTTTTGGGCTCTGCCCATTTATAAATGATGCAAAGCATCTACTTTGTTTGGGCTCTGCCCCTTTTAAAATGCATAGCATTTTTATTATTTTGTTTGGGCTCTGCCCATTTAGGCCTGCTTGGTCTTTTCGATTTGGGCCTGGCCCTTTAAGAAATGTCTTGCATTTATCAGGCGCTTTGCGCCAATCAGAGAGCGCAAGTGCTTGTAGTGTTGACACGTGTCGCGCAAGCGCAGTGCGCTGTGCTTGTGCTGCTGACACGTGGCGCACTCTGGTGAGTTGCGCCAATTACAGAGAGCAAAGCTCTATCTCAAAGCACATAGCGCAAGTAGTTCAGATGCTAACACGTGGCGCTTTCCCAAGAGCGCTACAGCGCAATTTGCAAGTGCAAGGCACTATGATTTAAGAATCTTTTAGATTCAAGAACCAATGGTTCATAAAAGAAGTGCAAAGCACTATTCGTTTCCTTGATCTAATTTAGATGAAAGAAAAAACAAGTTTTTTCTTCTTTTTATTTCAAGAACCAAAGGTTCATAAAAGTGCAAAGCACTATTTATTATGTGAAGATCATTGATCTTGTTTTTAGAACAATGATCTATCAGAAGAAATTTCTTCTAATTTGTGAAGGTTTTTACCTTTTTCTTGAAACATTTTCAGAGTTCTCTCTGTTTGAAACTCTTGATTTCTCAAAAGTATTGATGCCTTTGAATTGAGGTCTAGGGTCCTTTTTATAGTGCCCATAAATTAGTTAAATTTGTTAGAGAGATCTTTCTCTGAGTGATTTGTGGAATTTTCCCCACCGTTGGATCTTTGATCCAGGGCTTCTGTTTTATAGAAGAAAATCTTCTTGTTTTAACAAGAACAGAAATATTTCTTTAAAAATCTTAATTCTGTTTGGCGCAAATGCCCCAGCGCGTGACACGTGTCACGCAGCGCACAGCGCAGCGCATCTGCGCGGACACGTGTCGCGCAGCGCAAAGCATAGCGCAACTGCGCTAGCGCATCTGCGCTAACACATGTCGTTCAGCGCAACTGCGCTAGCGCATCCGCGCTGACACGTGTCGCGCAGCGCAGTGCTTGCGCAACTGAAGCGTTGCTTCATTTATTAAAGTTTAAATTTTCAAAGTAGAGCTTTGCTCTGATTGGGGGAAACAAAAGCGTTGCTTCGTCTCCCGCCTTGGAATTTGAACAGAGCTTTGCTCTGATTGGGGTAAACAATGCTATTTGGACTTCTCCATCCACTTTTCCCATGATACCAAGTTAATTTATGATACCGTATATCGGAGTTTGGATAGATGCGACCGATATAGCAAATTTTATCAGATTCCCTCTCATTTGTGAGGGGTTTTTGATTGTTGGGACACTCTTCCTTGCACGCGCAAACCCCTGCAATTAATTACGTTACCGCATTGCGATAACCACTTTCTCTTTCTCCAGCATTTCATTTTGTCGTGTGTATTTTTGTTTATTTTGGTTGCTCGTGGATTGTATACAGAGACTAGTTTATGTCGTCGCCCATAGGGCGCCGATTAGTCCAAATCCGTATATTTTTAGATTTGGGTTTGTTTTATTTAAGGACCGTTAATCTAGTTTGAGATTAAGATCAACTTAAATATATGAACATTTGGGCTCAATTTATTTTAACTACGGATACGTTAGTCTAATTTGAGACTATGATCAACTTAGTAAAATTTTCAAGGTCCTTAAATTTTATTAAGGTCCAATCAACAGAGCAATTGGGCTCAGCTGCAAGAGACTTAGCCGATTTGAGCTTAGTCTGCTCAGTCTTTGTTTTTCAAAAGTGCTAGACACTTATTTGGGCTTTGTTTGTTCAGCCTCCCTTTTTATGCAAAAGTGCTAAGAACTTGTTTGATACTCTGACGCTCACATGGATATCATGTGAAGCCTTCAGTTATGGACGTTGTCCAATCAATGCTAAGCACTCAGTTATATATAAATATATATATATATAGTGTTAAACACTTTTTTATGTGGCTTCCACGTGAAGAGCACGTGTGGCGTTGGGCACTGCTCAATCAGTGCTAAGCACTTGGCCGTTTTGGCTATATATGAAGTGCTAAGCACTTTTGTGTGGCGCCCACGTGAGGAGCACGTGAGGCGCTGGGCGTTGCCCAATCAGTGCTAAGAACTTAGCCGTTTTGGTTGTATATGAAGTGCTAAGCACTTTTAGTCAGCGCCCATGTGCGTTTCACGTGAGGCGCTGGTCTTCTGCTTTGGGCGCTCGCTTGTTTTTCACGTGAAGCGCTAGGCGCTATTGGGAGGGCGTCCACGTGGGAAACACGTGAGGCACTAATCTCTTTTATTTTTTAGAGATTAAATCTTTGTTAATCTCATTTTGGACATTAATGATCATCAAGATCTCTATTTTGAGGACCTTGGATCGTTTTTCCTTCATTGGAGAACTAAGTTCTTCTTTTCTTTTTATAAGAACTAAGTTCTTTATGTAGGGTTAAACCCTACTTTCGGAAGAATTAAATTCCCAAAACACATGTTCTCTTTTTTTTCTTTTTAATCCAGTTCTTTTCTGAATCTTTGATTCTCAAGAACAAAATCTTCCCGATGAGAATTAAATTCTCAATTTGTGGGAGACTTGTCTTGTGGATCTCTGATTCAGAGAAAGAACTAAGTTCTTTCAGAAGGGTTAAACCCTTCGATAGGTAAAAAGAGATATTTTGATCTCTGTATTTCCTTTACCTAGGGTTTTGAGGAGGAAAGTCTTCTTCTTTTATTGAAAATTGAATTCTCTGTTGTTTTGAAAGCTTTCTGTATTTTTCATAAGCTTATGGAGGGTTCCCTCTATATGAGACTTGAAGTTTCGGGTCCTTTATATGGTAGAGGCAAATTGTTAATTAGTTTTGATAAAATCTCTTATTGATAAATTCCAATTGATTTAATTGGTCTCAAAATTGGTTTGGGGAATTTTACCCACCGTTAGATCTTTAATCCAAGTGTTTCTGTTTTACAGAATATGTTTTCTTGTTTTTTTAACAAAATTGGGGAAATATTTTCCCATATACAGAATTTATTCTGTTAAGCGGTGATTTTTAATCACCATTGGATTTTTAATCCAAGGGTTCTCTATTTTATAGAGAGCAATCTTTTTGTTTGTAAATATTGAGGACGAATATTCTTCAGAATAGAATTTAATTCTATTGTCTGATTATTTATCATCACCATTGGATTTTTTGGCTCTGTTTAACAGAGAATATCCCAACTTTTTGTTAGGGAAATATTCTCATGTAGAATTTAATTCTAATGATTTTGGCTTGAGCGTTGGCGCTCACGTAGGGAGTGTTCATATCATAATTTTGCATTATTATATTCCCCATTCTTATTCATTTTACAAATAAACAGGTGCTTTTGATTCATGCCTGCTACATAGTTGCAGGTTACAGGTTCTCGGAATAAAAACAGTGAAATTGATGAAAAGATAATACAAAAGTGAGACTACGACCGACAAATGGAAGAATCTTGATCAAGCCTACAGTTTGAAAGGCTAAATGAAGATCAATGAACAAATTCACAAGTACAAAGGCAGTGCAAGGTTCAAGACTTCGACACGAAGCAAGCGGTAAAGTCCACGACATTATTCACTGTGGAATCTGGAAGAAAACTAGAAGACAATCTGAGAAATCAAGTGAAGAAACAAGTACGAAAATGCAACCTGAAGTTTACCAAAGAAGCAGAGCCAACAAGGCCCCTATATGGACGCGGATCCGCGGCCAAACAGGGGTTTTGGCCGCGGTTCCGCGGCCGTGCGAAGCGCGTGTCGGCGCAAATTCTTATGGCTGGCGGCGCGTTGACTAGTCTTCTTTAGAGGTATACTTGTAATTGCAGATATGACGCGATTGTAACCCTAGGGTTTCTATAATCTATAAATAGAAACCCTAATGCTCTTTTTGGAGCATGCCTCTTCTTGTGCCTCATTGTATCTATCTAAATTCAAAATTTCAATTCTTATAAAGTATGAAGAGTGCATCAAATTAGAGTAAGTTTTCTATTCTTACCCTAGTTAGTTTCATTATATGCCCTAATAGGGTTTTCCTTTCTACCCTAGTTTAGATCTTTTATTCTCTGCCCTAGTTAATTAGTTTAGAACATGTTTTTAAATTCCCTAATGAGTGAGTAGTCTCCTCACTTGTTAGGGTTAGATTTGGGGAAGGCTTGAGAGATGAAGATCTCTCACCCCTTTCTTGCCCATCATACGTTTTTATAGGACTCCATGCATACATGCACACACCGCTCCCTACGGCACCCTATCCCACGAGATAGCGGTGATATCGTAGTATAAACGACCGGTTGCGTATGTTTTCCATGGAGGTTAGGGTAAGAATTAAGAAAGGAAGGACAAGAATCTAGAGCAAGAAATATCGTTTCTTCCCAATGGTACTAATCCACTTTATTAATTATTACCATAATACCTCATAGATCTTAATTAGGGCACAGAAAGCGGTGAGGAATATTGACTTTCCAAACTTAACCTAAACCTAACCCTAGCAAGATTTTAATCCTAGTCTAGATCAAACTTAGTTTTTAGATTTAATCAATCCGACACCAATCGGAATTAACTCGTTAGAACAAATCGAGAATACACAAAATCCATGTGGACCGACCCGTACTCACCGGCTAGCTACCAAGCGACGCCGTTCTTGATTGCGGTAAACAAAAATTCTTTGATTCATATCTTTTAAAAGCGCATACGCAAAATCGATCAATCAAATGGCGCCGTTGCCGGGAATGGCGTAGTATTTTCTTTTTGCAATTTCGGGTTAATATAAAATTCAAAAATCATAAAAACTGAAAAATTAAAAAATATAAAAAAAATTATCATCTTATATTGTTTGAAGGGTGTTTCATTTGAATTTTGCAGGACCGACGAACGAATTCAGATCTGGAAATATCCAGTAAGCAAAACAGAAAACGGCAGATCTGAACGACAGAGGAAAATCATAACAGAGGAGTAGAAGAAATCTCGGAAATCGAACCGCCGCCGCCGCCGCGTTTCTACCGCCGAATGCTCCCTTTGGCCGCGCTTCCGCCGCATGGTGGTGACGTCATCACCTAAAAAACTCACTGTAAGTTTTCTCTCTCGTTCTCTGAAACCCCTGATATCTCCTCTGTAAAATTTGCCTGCAGGATTCTTTACGCTAAAAATCTCTCCCCCTTCTCAATAACTTGATCTTGTGCAGGATTCTTTGCGCCACGCTTTAAAAAAAATTTATTTGCAAGTGATTGTGTTTACTGCTTTGCATAATTTAATTTGACTTTAAGGGGCTTGAACACCAATCAGATTGGGTGGGGATTTCATTACCTTTCCCAGGACCCCAGAAATCAAATAAGGCATATTGCATTGACCATCAATTAATTAAAAAAAAAGATTAGACTCAGCCCTAAGGACTTCGCGCTCAATAGGACAGAGGAATGGTTGTAGGCATCGACCGTTGATCCTAACCTGACTTTGTGGTGTCTAGGCAAGTGTGTCTAAGGCAAGTGGTTACTTAATTAGGCCCACTACTTACGTAGTGGAGAACCTCCCACTTACCTGGCATTTACCTGGCCACAATTGGCGGTGAAGAGGCGGTTTGAGGTCCTACTTCTTGCCCTTTGGAACAGTTAGGAGCTGTCTAGCTGACCTAAGTGACCCTAGATTTAGGCTTGATTGCGCATTTGTGATTGATTGAACGTGTGTCTAAGCCTCTTATCGAAAATCTTTTTTGCAAAAAGCTCCACATAAAAAAACACAAAAAGAAAAAAAGAACAATTTTTACAAAAACTTGCAACTTGTCGCTAAGAAATCCGTGCACCCCACATTCTTTTTCTTCCCCTTTCTTACATCATGGGTACCCCACCTCACAAAACTCTTGCCGAACTTTGGTACCCTCAACCAAACTTTGCTTCCTACGCGAATTGTTTTGGTCGAATTACGGACGACCCCTCCATGCCTAAAATTTCTTTGAAAGATCGAATAGAAGCGTCTAGGAGAAACAATTCGACTCCATAATCCACTTTGTATCAACCATTTCAACCCTCACCACCTTCTTACGTTGATACTACTTTTTCGAGTCCTGTTGTAATTCCAAAACCCATGTCTATCGCTGAACATATTGAACAATCTCGTAACCGATCTTTCACTTCTTTCAACACTTCCAGTTCTTAGGATCAACAAGTCCATTCACCTTTTTATCCAAATGTTGATCCTACTCCTGTCAAACCATTCAATTCCTACCAGTCCTACCCGACTTTCACACCTTCCCTAGATATTGCTTCTACACAACCATTTGGGAGTTTCCAAAATCCAAACAATTTTGAATCTTTTACTGAAACCCCTTCACAATCCATTTCTAGTCTGGAACAGTCATTAGAAGCTTATATGGTAGCGACAAACCAAATTATGAGGAATTTGGATGCGTCCATTGCCGCCCTTATGCAACCTAGTGAACCGGTAGCTAGTTTCCAGCTAGCTCCAAATTTTTCAATGTATGATGAGGCGGCTGGACAGAGTAAAAATTTGAGTGGTGAGAGTGAGTTTTACACACATCCAAATCAAACCTACCCATCTTCAATTGAATCCCACAACTCCGGTTTTCAAATAAGTGTTCCAAATGATTCACCAGTTAAAAATAAAACGTATAATGAGTTGTGCGACTTTGTAGTGTTTGATTTACCTGATTGTGAAGAGCCCTTTTCAAGTGAACCCAAACTTAATCCTTTCGACCTCTACACCTCCAATCTAGAACCTGAATTGATAAACACCCATGCTTTTGATGAGGTGTCTAAAAAATTCGATTTTCACTTGATTGAGGATATTGACGCAGGGAATATTTTGGATGATGAACCCGTAGATTTGACTGAAATTTTATCTCCAATTCATCATCCCGAGTCATTAAATGTTTCTCCCGGACCTCATATGCGTCTTGATTTTGATGATAATTGCATGGATGAGATAACTTTTGAGGAGAATTATGAGGATAGTATTGAGGAGAGTATTGAGGATAGTATTGAAGATAAACCAGTTTTGTTTGATGTGTCGGATTTTCTAATTCATCCTCCTGAACCTTTAACTGTTATACTTCCTAAATCACCCTCCCTTCTTTCCATCGTTCCGACCACACAAAAGATCACGCAGGAGGACTGTGAGCTTGAAAAATTTCTATTCTATCACAGCAGTTTGGACGCCACTAGTGCGTTCCTCTTTGAATCTGACACAGTTCTCATAGCCGATAACGATTACGAGTGTTTCACTTTTTCGGACGATTTTGAAGACTCACCGCCCGAGTTTGAGTCCTTTGAATTTTCAGATGAGTTAGTTGAACCATCAGACTCGGTTGCTTACAGTCATTTCGAACCATTGATGGAATCCTTCAAGTTCGAGACAGATTACTTAGGTGAGAATAAGACTATCCCTAAATCACTCCCTTTCGTCCTTCCTATCGTTTCGACCACTCAAGAATCCGTCGCGTTTCCATCTTCAATGGATGGTTTACCAAGTTCAACGTACCTATGTTTTCTCGCGAATCTTGAGGGATTTGACCCCATTTCTCGACGGGTTCGCTTTTAACACATCGGTCATCATAATTTGCGCTAATTTATTCACTCGATTTACACCCTCAAGTTCATACTACACTTCTTTCTCTCTTCCGCCATTCTTCTCCGAATATACCGAGACCATATTCCACCCTTCTTCCCATACGGTCTCGTGTGTTTCTCAACTCCTTTCTCTACACTCCATTCTTTCACCAACCCTACCATTATTACGATAGAATTTTTGAATGGTTGGTGCTAACATTTGGCCTGTGTAAGGCCTTGTATAGTTTGATTTTTCTCCTCCCTAACTCTGAACTTTAACGCTTAAAACAGTGGAAACACTGTCTCACTTAAGTTTGGGGGGGACCTTTTTGTATATATATTTTTTGTTTTTCTTTTAACAATAAAAAATATTAAAAAATAAACAGGGGAATACCGGCCATTTTGACCCTCTTGGTGTAGCCTGACAGTGAGGACACTGTCAAGTTTAAGTTTGGGGGTGTGCTCGGTAAGGTTTCTTCCTTCGCATTCATATGTATATTTTTACATTTGCATACTTATTTTAAAACCCAATAAAATTGAAAAATTTTAAATTATAAAAATTGAAACATTCAATTTTGGCCATAATCGACTTAAATTTGACAAGACGGTTAACTAGCTAGGAAAAACTAGATCCAAAACTTAGTAAATTAAAAACCCTAAAAATAACCTTTCTTAAAATTTAACGGTAGAAAGCATATGTCTTTGTAGTTTATTTAGAAATAGGCAAATTTCGAGTTGACTTCTTGGGCTAAGTTAAAACAAGGGAAAAGTATTGATATTTTTATTAAAGTATAAGTTTGAAAAATAATTCCTAAGATTAAGTCTAAATTCTGAAAACATATACCCTACAAATTGCACAAACACGAACCTTGAAACTTGGAATAGTAGAAGAGACCTTGAAATGCTCTTGTCTAAAGTCCTTAGTACGAAGAAAAATAAAATAAAAATACAAGTGTGAATAAAGAGATAAAAAAAACCGAACACTGGTTTTTGTAATTACTTAAGGCTTTATAAATAAAAAAAAATATTTAGCGAGGGTGCTTTATCACCTAGTGCCTTAGACCGACTGGTTTGGGAGTCACTGCTAAAACCTTAGGTGTTACAAGACTAGGAATTACGTTTTAATGTGCAAACATATTTTGTAATCGGTTGTTGGTACCTCAAGAAGTATTAACGGTCGCATGAAGAATGTGTGAGCAATTTCATCTAAAAATTCACTAATTGAAAAGTACTTTGGACAATGGACAAGAGTATAATAGCTTAATTTGAATTTCCAAGTATAGGGGTGATTTATACACACACGTAGGGGTATGTGATTGGGGTTTAGATAAGAGAGGGATGAAACATAGGACTTATATCTTTAATAGAGATGATAAAAATTCCTAAGTTGAGATAGAACCCTAGAAGGAAAACTTAAAAGATACTAAAAGCTAAGTAAATTTACAAGAACATATATAATCTTAAGTTAAAAAGGAAGCGTGAAAAATACGGGTGGATAATTTCTGAGTCGAAGATAATAGAATTTCTTGTTAGAAAACCTAATTGGAGAATAAAAGTCAATAGACCGAATTGATAGGATTTTGTGGGTAGTATCCGCTGAAAACCCTCATGAGACAACACTCCTCCTACTAGGGACACCAAGAGGTTTAACGGCTTGTTGCACGAGCTCAGTGCAATCGCATTTCCCTGCGAAAGTGAGGCTAGGTCTTTTCCGAGAATAAAACCAGGTTTGCTCGAAGACGAGCAAAAGATAAGTTTGGGGGTATTTGTTCATATCATAATTTTGCATTATTATATTCCCCATTCTTATTCATTTTACAAATAAACAGGTGCTTTTGATCCATGTTTGCTACATAGTTGCAGGTTACAGGTTCTCGGAATAAAAACAGTGAAATTGATGAAAAGATAATACAAAAGTGAGACTACGACCGACAAATGGAAGAATATTGATCAAGCCTACAGTTTGAAATGCTAAATGAAGATCAATGAACAAATTCACAAGTACAAAGGCAGTGCAAGGTTCAAGACTTCGACACGAAGCAAGCGGTAAAGTCCACGACATTATTCACTGTGGAATCTGGAAGAAAACTAGAAGACAATCTAAGAAACCAAGTGAAGAAACAAGTAGGAAAATGCAACCTGAAGTTTACCAAAGATGCAGAGCCAACAAGGCCCCTATATGGCCGTGGATCCGCGGCCAAACAGAGGTTTTGGCCGCGGTTCCGCGGCCGTGCGAAGCGCGTGTCGGCGCAAATTCTTATGGCTGGCGGCGCGTTGACTAGTCTTCTTTAGGGATATACTTGTAATTGCATATATGTCGCGATTATAACACTAGGGTTTCTATAATCTATAAATAGAAACCCTAATGCTCTTTTTGGAGCATGCCTCTTCTTGTGCCTCATTGTATCTATCTAAATTTAGAATTTCAATTCTTGTAAAGTATGAAGAGTGCATCAAATTAGAGTAAGTTTTCTATTCTTGCCCTAGTTAATTTTATTATCTGCCCTAGTATAATTTTCCTTTCTGCCCTAGTTTAGATCTTTTATTCTCTGCCCTAGTTAATTAGTTTAGAACATGTTTTTAAATTCCCTAAAGAGTGAGTAGTCTCCTCACTTGTTAGGGTTAGATTTGAGGAAGGCTTGAGAGATGAAGATCTCTCACCCCTTTCTTGCCCATCATACATTTTTATAGGACTCCATGCATACATGCACACACCGCTCCCTACGGCACCCTATCCCACGAGGTAGCGGTGATACCGTAGTATAAATGACCGGTTGCGTATGTTTTCCATGGAGGTTAGGGTAAAAATTAAGAAAGGAAGGACAAGAACCTAGAGGAAGAAATATCGTTTCTTCCCGATGGTACTAATCCACTTTATTAATTTTTACCATAACACCTCATAGATCTTAATTAGGGCATAGAAAGCGGTGAGGAATATTGACTTTCTAAAATTAACCTAAACCTAACCCTAGCAAGATTTTAATCCTAGTCTAGATCAAACTTAGTTTTTAGATTTAATCAATCCGACACCAATCGGAATTAACTCGTTAGAACAAATCGAGAATACACAAAATCCTTGTGGACCGACCCGTACTCACCGACTAGCTACCAAGCGACGCCGTTCTTGATTGCGGTACACAAATATTTTTGATTCATCTTTTAAAAGCGCAAGCACGCAAAACCAATTCAATCAGGGAGCACGTGGGCGCCACTTAAGAATTTAATTTTTATTCATGATAGGCACTCCTATGTTTTGCACATTGGCGCTCACGTGAGTAGTACGTACGGCGCCATATAAGAATCTAATTCTTATATAATAAGCGTTCCTGTGCTTTGCACATTGGCGCCCACATGGGAAGCACGTGCGGTGCTACCATAGGATTTAATCCTAAAAGATTGGCGCTGGTGCCCTCGTAGAGAGCATGTGAGGCGCTGCCTCATTAAAATTCAATAGAGCTTAGCTCTTTTATTATGTTTAAATATTGGGGGAACAAAGATTTTAATCAATATTTCTCGAGTCGATATATATAAGTCGGCGATCCATCCTCATCATATCACGTACAGTATAATCTATCATACGATATCATCAATCAATAGTACGAATCTATAGTCGCGCACATCATCTCATCTCATATCATCATATATCATATCATATCACGTCACCTCATATCATCATATCCAATCATATCGACTCGTATCATCAAAATCGAATCATATCCTCATCTTATCGTATCATATTTGCAAAATATATGTATTTATATACTTCATAAGTAGATATAGCTCATAAGCTAAGAAACAGTATTAGGGTACATCTTTCTACTAAGTCTACTACTATCGTATATAATATCCTAATAACCCCGTAGACTAGGTATACATATCTAATATATCTATATATATAACTATATATCTAGTATCCTAGTACTACGGTTGCGGGGGTGTTATACGCCATCCACCTGACTTTCCCGTAGATATACATTTACTCACCTACAACGCTTCTCTCAAGTCGATCCCGACGGATGCCTTGCCTTCCTTCGTCGTCCCGGAAGTCCACGCGCTTGTACCTACAAATCAAGTTCATAACCAAAATCCAATAAAAACTCGAATTGAATTGCATAGAAATCCATATCCAAAACCGATACGACAAGCGAAGGGCGTATAGGTTAAAACTTATGGTCAACGCGTGCTAAAATAACAAAATACCGCTTGAAGTTGACGTACGAACGTCGAACGATCAAGTCACATCATGGAAATCCAAAATCAAAGTTTCTAATATCGGAAAACATTGCCAAAACCAACTCAAAATACTCCCAGATTTTGACTCGGGGAATTTGGGAAAAATTAGCATATAAAATAGTCTTGTATATATAGTAAAACACCTACTGAACAAACCCCGATGCCTATTTCAAAAGCCTGGCCGCAGATTTAATCATTTTGGCCGCAATTTGTGGTCCAAAAATGGAGTTATGGCCTCGTTCACTTGGTGATGCCTCCTGGTGGTCTAACCAGGTCTAATTTATACGCTAAATATTTTTCAAAGATCTCAAACTACTCCAGATCTCGTTTGAACTCAAAAACACAACAAAAATTCTAGTTTGCATGGCAAGAACTTTAAAAACTTGATGAAGGTGAACCTTTTACCTTATGTATGAGATTTGAGGTGGTGATAAAGTTTGTCGGATGCCATTGGAGAATATGAAGACTTGAAACTTGATCTAACTTGAATTCTTGATTACAAGGAGTATGAGTTGGTAGTTGTGAGGGCGAGAGTGTTTGTTACGTGAGGATTTATGAGTGGTTAAGTGAATGGGAGTGTTTGGAAAGAGTGACAGCCATGGGAGATGTGAGGGAGTATGAGAGAGGGTGTGAGAAAGAAAATGAAGGTGAAAAAAATGGGAGAATGTGAGGAAAAATCAAAAGGGTTACGTGCATTCTATTGGCATGAGCATGGGTGTGTGGATGCCATGCCTCCATGTCTCCATGTCCCTTTCTCTCTCTATCTCATGCCCCATGTCTCCCTCTTCTAATTTTTAAAATTCTTTTCTTTTATAAAGAAACCATCTCAAAAACAAAAAGAAATGTTAACCCTTCATATAAATATGTCATGACACTTAAACACATGGTTAACAAGAATAAAACTAGGTTTAATGCATAATTAAAAAAACACCAATTAAATTTAGCACTAAACCTGTATGGAAATAATTATATATTAATTTATGAAAATCCTAAATTAAACAAATGCTTCCATAAATAATAATTCATTTTTTAAATTCCATTTATTTTCCAAAAATATAAATTAATATAATTATACCATTCTACGAAACTTAAGTCTATATTCGTATAGAAATCTATTATTTTATTATTTAAATCCAAAATATTATTTTCTATTTTCTGAAATGTTACAACTGGATGACAATACAGCGTCTCAACCAATAAGATATAAGTAATGATCATGTATAGATTTTGAAAAGATAATATAAATATTTAAAGAAAAGTTTTTTTAATTGAAGGAAAGGAAATACAAAAAGAAAAATATATATGGATTTTATGTGCCTTACAAAATGAATATTGTAAAAATTATAGTTTATACATAATACAAAAGGTCGAATATTAAATCAGATACGGATATGAAAGGAATATATGTGCTACCATATCCGTATGCAATTATTTTTGGCGAATACAAATACGGATATGGATAGTCATCGGAGATAAAAATCGATATATATATTTGATAAAAATCGGATAAACGGATTCCATTTGGATAATTCGTATCCATTTATGATGATGCTCAGTAACGGTAATTCATTATATCATGGTACATGGCGGATGACGTGTCACATGCGTAAGCCAGTTAGGCCTCTGAGGGCCACGGAGGGGGAACCAGTGTGCTATAGTGGGGGCTTCCCTCAAACTCTGTCTCCGAGGTTGCACCCCACTCCTTGCCCCTGAGCATTTCAGCAGCCAAGCCAACTGTCCATTTGCTCTACTCCGAGCTATCACAGGCCCGAGCTTCCTCGGCCATCCGGCTCGCCTCCGAGCCTTCCTTCGGGCTGAGCTTCCTCGCCCTCCCAGCTCGCCTCCGAGCCATCCTCCAGTCCGAGGAGTCTCCCGACCTTCGGTGGCCTTCCAGACCACTCACAGCTCACCTCCGAGCTGTCACAGAACAAAGAAGCCTTGGCCTCCCGCTCATGCCCAAGCCTCCTGCCGAGCTCATATTCCTCGGTCTCACCGACCGACCTACAGCACTGATCACAGACGCCTCCGCCATGGCTCCGCGAATCTCGTCATGTGCGAGATATCCGCCGCCCACGATCCCGCATTCCACGCCATCACGATCCCCCATTAATGAGCCTGTCTCGTCATTAATGCGGGATCCCGCCTATCACGCGGGCTTGACGCCAGGGGCGTAACGGCCGGCGTGATTCCCGCGCCTACCTGCCCGTAGCCAGCACTATATAAACCCCTCTTTCAGACGATCGAAGTAAGTCATTTTTTTCCTCACTAGGCCGTTGCTCTGCTCAAATATCCGGTCTAACTTGATCGTCGGAAGGTCCTCGGTGGTACAACCACCCCGGGACATCCTTGCAGGTAGCTCGGCCTCAACCATCTCAAACCCATTGAGATCCACACACTTCAGGAGGCAACCTCCAACTCAATCTCAGTCGTCCATCGTCGCTTACAGCAGATCTACAGAAGGTAACATCTTGACGAGATCTGACATCCGTCAGCTGGCGCCGTCTGTGAGAAAGATTTCCACTCAACAAAAGTTCATCTTCCGATCTACTTCATAGAGAGTGACCACCGTGGCGATCCAAGCACTAGACGACGCCCCACTCACAAGGGGGACGCGGACGGATCGCCTCCTCCCCCGAATACTATTCACGCCCTGTCTGCACGGATAGATAGGCTCGCGCCCGTCATGGGCACCTTTATCCATGCCCAAACGGCTGGGCGAAGCCCCCAGGTTGCCGCTCCCCTATCTTGGGATCGGGGCTCCTACAGGGGTCGAGAAGACACCACCCACACCGGTGCGACCGACCACCACCTTGCTAACCCCGGCGGCCACAAATCCCCCACGGCGACTGTTCATATCATAATTTTGCATTCTTTTAGACCCCATTCTTATACATTTTACAAATAAACAGGTGCTTTTGACCCATGCCTGCTACATAGTTACAGGTTACAGGTTCTCGGAACAAAAACAGTGAAAATGACAAAAGACGATACAAAAGTGAGACTACGACCGATAAATGGTGGAATCTTGATTATGCCACATTTTGAGGGACAAGGAAGAATCAATGAACAAGTTCACAAAAGTACAAAGGCAGCGCAAGGTTCAAGACTTCGACACGAAGTAACGGTAAAAGTCCACTACAATTATTCACTGTGGAGATCTGGAAGAGACATAGAAGACAATCTGAAGAACCAACTGAAGAAACAGGAAGATAAATACAGTCGGAAGCGTCACAGCAAATTTCAGCCCAAGATGCCTCCAATGGGCTGCGGAACCACAGCCAAACCTGGCCTACGGCCGCGGTTCCGCGGCCATGCATTACCCGTATCGATGGAAAATTCTGGAAGAGGCTGGCGGCGCGTTGGCTAGTCTTCCTAGGGGTATTTTTGTAAAAGCATGCGTGCGGCGATTGTAAACCTAGGATTTTCTATGTCCTATAAATAGAGACCCAAAAACTTGTTTTAGGTCATGCCTCCTTTCATTGAATAAAATTCAGAATTCTTTTCAAGTTTTGAGAGCATCAATTTTGTAAGTAGTTCTTTTATTTTGCCCTAGTTCTTAGTTTTTAATTCTGCCCTAGTTAAATTTATTCTCTGCCATATTTTAATTTAGATTAGAACTTTTTATTAATCTGCAGTAGTTAGATATTTAATCTCTTAAATCAAAAACTCATAAAAATCATGTTTTTCATAGATCTCTTAATGAGCGAGTAGTTCTCGCTTGTTAGGGTTAGGAATAGGGAAGAGTTTGAGAGATGCAAATTTCTCACCCCTTTCTTACCCATCAATATTAATAATTAGGACTCCATGCATACATACACATACCGCTCCATACGGCACCCTACACCCGAGGTAACGGTGATACCGTAGTATAAAATACCGAATGTGCATATTTTCCATAGAGGTTAGGGTAAGGATTAAGAAAGGATGGACAAGGACCTAGAGGAAGAAACATCATTTCTTCCCGATCGTCCTAATCCCCTTTATTAATAATTACCATAACTCCTAAAGAAGATCTAATTTAGGGCATTGAAAATGGTGGGAAATCTTAATTTTCCAAACTTTACCTAAACCTAACCCTAGCAAGATTTCTAATTCTAGTCTAAGTCAAATTAGTTTTTAGTGATAAAGATCCAAACACCATTTGGAATTAACTCGTTAGAACAATTAGGAAATACACAACATCCCTGTGGATCGACCCGTATTCACCGGTTAGCTACCAAGCGACGCCGTTCTTGATTGCAGTAAAAAATATTTTTGATCACAAATCTCCACATAAATCAAATGGCGCCGTTGCCGGAGATGGCGTAGTATTTCCTTTTTGCAATTTCGGGTTAATATAAATATAAAAATCATTAAAAAAACTGAAAAATAAAAAAATATATATAAAAATTTTATCATCTTTTATTGTTTGAAGGGTTTTTCGTGTGAATTTTGCAGGATCGACGTATGAGTTCGGATCTGGAAAAATCCAGAGAGCGAAACAGAAAACTGAAGATTTGAACAACAGAGGATTTCCACAACAGAACAGCAGAAGAAAGTTGGAGGGCCAAGTCAACAGGGAGACCGCGGAACCGCCGCAATAGCTTGCTCCAACCGTGGAAGCGTGGTGCATAGGTGACGTCGGCGCGTAGAATTTGCACTGTAAGCTCCCTTTCTCTCTCCTCTGAACCTCTGATATCTCCTCTGTCAAATCTCCTGCAGGATTCTTTGCGCTAAAAAATCTCCCCCTTCCAATAATTGATCTTGTGCAGGATTCTTTGCGCCGCGCTAAAAATAAAAAATTGATTGCAAGTGATTGTTACTGCTTTGCATAATTTAATTTGACTTTAAGGGGCTTGAAACCAATCCAGATTGGGTGGGGATTTCATCACCCTTCCCAGGACCCCAGAAATCACATAAAGTATATTGCATTGACCATCATTTAATTAAAAAAAGATTAGACTCGGCCCTAAGGACTTCGCGCTCAATAGGACAAAAGACTAGTTGTAGGCATCGACCGTTGATCCTAACCTGACTTTGTGGTGTCTAGACAAGTGTGTCTAAGGCAAGTGGTTACTTAATTAGGTCCACTACTTACGTGGTGGAGAGCCTCCCACTTACCTGGCACTTACCTGGCCACAATTGGCGGTGAAGAGGCAGTTTGAGGTCCTACTTCTTGCCCTTTGGAACAGTTAGGAGCTGTCTAACTGACCTAGGTGACCCTAGATCTAGGCCTGATTGTGCTTTTGTGGTTGATTGAACGGTGTCTAAAGACTTTTTATTGAAAATCTTTTTACAAAAACTTGCAACTTGTCGCTAAGAAATCCGTGCACCCCACTTACACCCACTTTCTTCTCATTGATGTTTTCTTACCTCCACATTCTGTTTTTCACTCTTTGACTACACTACCTCTTTAGTGTATGTCCGGTTGGACTAGGGACACTAGCGCCCGATTAGTCCGTGTTTCGTTGGTACCGACCGACGAAACTTTCGACTCCGAAGTCGAAATTCCTTCCACTTCCTCACCTTCACCTTCAAATTCTTCTTCCGAAGGGATGTCGGGATATAATCCTAACACCACCTTACCCACGGGACTGATTCCATCTCCGTTAGGTGCGAATAACCCGCTACACCCGCCTATTGAAGCGCCCCAACGAATCGCGCTCCAGGATCTTTTCTACTCGATCTGTACCGCCTTACCTACTTGTCTTTCACTCCCACCGGCAAATGGGGAAAATTTTGAGATCAAACCCCACTTCATCAATATGTTGCCAAAATTTCATGGACTGGAATCCGAAGATGCCTACATCTTCATAAACAAATTCAAAAACGTTTGTGCAATGATGAAAACAACCCAATTATCAGATAATGCTATAAGGCTAAGGGTCATTCCTTTCACCTTATGTGACTTAGCCGAGAAGTGGTTATACAGCACGGCATCGCATTCAATTAAGAATTGGGAAGAGTTTGTTAAAGCTTTTCTTAAAAAGTTTTATCCTCATCACAAGACCGCGAGAATTCGCAATGAGATTATACAATTTTCTCAGCTTCCTTCCGAACCATTTTGGAAGTGTTTTGAAAGATTCAAAGACCTACTTGTTCAATGCCCTCACCATGGGATCGAAAATTGGCAACTTTGCCAAACTTTATACGAGGGATTGAACCCAGTAACGAAGCAGTTGCTAGAAACCATTTGTCAAGGTCACTTTCTAACCAAATCTAATGAGGAAGCGTGGCAGTTTCTCGAGGATCTTGCTGAACAAACACAGTGGGAAAGCACCAAGACCACCTCATCTTCTTCTATTGGTCAGTCTAGGGCAGGCATACATCAATTAGATATGTCGATTGCTATGAAGGCCGAGATGGCCGCACTTACGAAAAAGCTAGAAGTGATTGAGACCAAAATCTCATCGCCTTCTCCTGCCCCTGCTTTGCCCCCACGGACTGTTTGTGCTTGTTGTTCGGATCCATCACATCTTACCGAAGAGTGTCCTTACAATCCATCTGCTTAAGGACAAGATCAAGTCAATGCTGCCTTTCAGCAACGACAAAGAAATGATCCATACTCTTTGACTTATAATCCGGGTTGGAGGAGGCACCCAAATTTTGCTTAGAATCAAAATCAGCAATTCCAAGGAAACAACAACTTTCAAAGGCCTCCTCCTCCACAACAACAAGCACCTCCACAAACTCAATACCAGCAACCTTTCCACCCACAACCTTACCAAAACCAAATGAACAATTTTGTGCCCAACAACTCTTACCCTCAAAACAATTTTGTTCAACCAAATAATGATAAGGTTACCTCGCTAGAAAGAAGTCTAGATACGTTCCTAAAGCAATCTACACAATCCTCAGCAAGGTTAGAGATTTCCATTCAATCTTTGGTGCAAAATAGTGCCTCACACGATCAAAGCATCAAATCTATTAAGGCACAAATTGCACAACTCAATGCTGCGTTGAGCGAGCGAGAAAAGGGAAAGCTTCCATCTCAACCACTGCCAAATCTTGGTCACGCACATGTTGCATATGAACAGCAAAATCATAACGTAAATGCTGTGACCACGTTGAGATCCGGAAAAGTGTTGCACAATAATATGGGTATTAACAATGACACCCCTGCCGGTGGTCCTTCTTCATCTTCTTCACCTTCTTCTTCTTCTTCATCTTCTTCGTTAGAGCATATTCTTCATTCTTCACAAGGCTCTTCTTCTTCTACTACTTCGAACGGACCCACTTCTCACATCACGAACACATCTACACGGGGATCCGTTCCAACTCCACAATCTAATCCACAAAAATTGGACTCAACAAATTTTCAAAATGTTCCTTTTCCAAACAGGTTAAGATCCAATAAACCAACTCCACAAATGGAGAAAATTGTAGAGTTGTTCAAACAGGTTAGCATAAATATACCTCTCCTGGATGCAATCCAACAAGTTCCTTCTTACGCGAAAATCTTAAAGGACTATGCACCAAGAAGAGGAAGTCACAAGTACCAAAGAAAGTTTTCGTGGCTAGTGCTGTTAGTGATGCTCTTGTCCAATTTTTACCCCAAAAGCACAAGAACCCCGGATGTCCTACTATTTCGATAACAATTGGGGATAAGAACATCAATAGAGCACTATTAGATCTTGGTGCTAGTGTCAATTTGCTACCTTATTCTGTGTACGAGCAATTAAGCGTTGGAGAGCTTAAACCCACTCATTGTACTCTCCAAATGGCCGACCGATCCATCACCCATCCTAGGGAAGAGTTTGAGGATGTGTTAATTAGAGTAGGAGATTTCATTTTCCCCGTTGACTTTATTGTTATGGATACACAACCTGTAGCTAACCCCCGGAGGCAAATTCCGGTAATACTTGGTCGACCATTCCTTGCGACTTCTAATGCAGTGATCAATTGTCGTAATGGTTCGATGAATCTATCTTTTGGCAATATGACAATTAAACTCAACATTTTTAAGTTGGGAAATCAGCCTTCCGAGCCTGATTCTAGCGTACTTGATGTTTTCTCGATCAATGAGATCACGGAGGAGGACTGTGAGTTCGAAAAATTTATGTTCGACCACAGCAGTGTTGACGCCTCTAGTGCGTTCCGCCTAGAATCCGACACAGCTTTCATGCCGGACAACGATTATGAGTGTTTCACCTTTTTAGACGATTTTGAAGACTCACCACCCGAGTTTGAGTCTTTTGATTTTTCGGATGAGTTAGTTAAACCATCCGACTCGGTTGCGTACACTCGATTTGAACCGTTGATGGAATCTTTCGAGTTTGAAGCAGTTACACCATTGTTACCATCAATTGTTTTATCTCCTAAACTCGAACTAAAGCTTTTGCCGTCTCACCTTAAATACGTTTACCTAGGTGAGAATGAGACCCTTCCCGTCATCATATCGGCATCTCTAGCTCTCGAGCAAGAGAAAGCCCTTTTAATGGTCTTACAAAATAATCGACAAGCTTTTGGCTGGTCTATGGTGGACATCAAGGGGATTAGTCCCCTCATAGTTGAACATCATATACACTTGATGGATGATGTCAAGCCAGTAAGGGATCCTCAAAGACGCCTCAACCCCATAATGAAAGAGGCTGTCAAGAAGGAGATTGTTAAATGTCTTGATGGTGGTATCATTTACCCTATCTCGGATAGCCAGTGGGTTAGCCCCATTCATGTTGTCCCAAAGAAATCGGGCATTACGGTCATAACTAATGAAGCAAATGAGTTAATACCTACTCGCACCCAAACTGGGTGGCGAGTTTGCATCGACTATAAAAAAACTCAATGCCGCGACAAGGAAAAACCACTTTCCTTTACCTTTCATTGACCAAATGCTAGAACGATTGGCTGGGCACGAGTTTTACTGCTTTTTGGATGGCTATTCCGGCTATAACCAAGTCCCCATCGCCAAAGAGGATCAAGACAAGACCACATTTACTTGTCCTTTCGGCACTTTCGCTTATCGTCGCATGCCCTTTGGGCTATGCAATGCATCCGCTACATTTCAGCGGTGTATGATGGGGATCTTTTCAGACATGGTTGAAAAGTTTTTGGAGATCTTTATGGATGATTTCTCCATTTTTGGTGACTCCTTCGACGAGTGTTTGCTACACCTTGACGCAGTTCTTACCCGCTGTAGGGATAAGAACCTCACTTTAAATTGGGAGAAGTGTCACTTTATGGTATGAGAGGGTATTGTCTTAGGACATGTCATCTCGCAAAACGGCATAGAGGTTGATAAAGCCAAAATTGAAGTCATTTCCAATCTTCCTCCTCCTAAATGCGTCAAAGACATCCGAGCTTTCCTTGGCCATGCCGGTTTTTATAGACGGTTCATCAAGGATTTTAGCAAGATTGCTAGACTCTTGACTCTCTTATTGGCCAAGAACACAACATTTGATTTTGACTCAACTTGCATGGAAGCGTTCGAGTCATTGAAACGCTCTCTCATTTCTGCGCCCATTCTTTCATCTCCAGACTGGACGCATCCATTCGAAATTATGTGCGATGCATCAGATTTCGCCATTGGTGCTGTTCTTGGACAGCACATTAATAAGATGCTGCACGTAATTTATTACACTAGCCGAACATTAAATGAGGCCCAACTGAACTACACAACAACAGAAAAGGAATTTTTAGCCGTTGTATTTGCACTTGAAAAATTCCGGCCTTATTTAATCGGCTCTCCAGTGATAGTGTACACGGACCATTCAGCTTTTCGCCATCTTTTTGCGAAGAAGGATGCTAAATCGAGGTTAATACGTTGGATCCTCTTACTACAAGAATTTGACCTTGTCATTAGGGACAAACGAGGATGTGAAAACATAGTTGCCGATCACCTTTCATGACTTCCTTCTTCGCCTACACTTGAAATTCCAATAAAAGATGTTTTTCCCGATAAGCAACTCTTAACCGTGTCTTGCGAACCTTGGTTCGCTGATATTGTAAACTACTTGGCCACCGGCTTGATACCTAAAGATTGGTCGAAACAGGATAAACTCCGATTCTTGTCCCAAGTAAAACATTTTTACTGGGATGAGCCGTATCTTTTTAAATACTGTTCCGACCAAATCATTCGTCGGTGTGTACCTGAAAATGAGTTTAAGAATGTGCTGTCATTTTGCCACGATCAAGCGTGTGGCGGGCACTTTGTCCCAAAGAAGACAGCCGAGAAAATCTTGCAGTGTGGTTTCTATTGGCCACGACTCTTTAAGGATGCATATGAATACTGCAAGACATGCTCCCGGTGCTAACACTTGGGCCGGATATCGCGGAGAAACGAAATTCCGCTCCTACCAATTTTGGTTGTGGATATTTTCGATGTTTGGGGAATAGACTTCATGGGACCATTTCCCAATTCTTTTGGGAATGTGTATATTCTTTTGGCTATTGATTATGTGTCAAAGTGGGTCGAGGCTGTGCCTAGCCGAACGAATGATAACAAGGTTGTTGTTCGATTTCTTAAAGAACATATCTTTTCTCGGTTCGGGCACCCTCGAGCAATTATAAGTGATAATGGATCTCACTTCTGCAATAGGACTTTTGAGTCCTTAATGCTCAAATATTCCATTACTCACAAACTGTCAACGCCATACCATCCCCAAACATGTGGGCAAGCCGAGGTTTTGAATCGGCAAATTAAGCAAATCTTGGAGAAGTCGGTTTCTAAAAACCGTAAAGATTGGTCACACAAATTGATTGATGCACTATAGGCATTCCGTACTGCATACAAGACCGATCTTGGTATGTCTCCATACCGGCTTGTTTATGGGAAGGCATGCCACCTCCCAGTTGAGATTGAGCACAAGGCATTTTGGGCGATCAAGGAGTTGAATTTATCAATGGGAGATGCGGGCAGCAATCGAAAGCTGCAATTAAACGAACTAGAAGAGCTGCGGTATGAGGCTTATGATAATGCTGTCATTGTTAAAAACCGAACTAAGGTGTTCCATGACAAACACCTTATGCGCAAAACGTTTAAACCTGGTCAACAGGTTTTACTCTATGACACTCGGTTACACTTTCACCCCGGCAAGCTCAGATCTAGGTAGAAAGGGTCATTTTTAGTCCGCACCATATATCCGCACGGTGCGGTAGATCTTGAAAATCCGGAGGACGGTACTTTATTCAAAGTAAACGGACATCGATTGAAACCGTTCCTCACTGCGGACCCGTCGGAGGAGCTCCTGTTTTTGCAGGAGCCGATCTACACCGATTGATTCTCCTCTATTTCCCCCCCAAATTTCCGATCTTCTTGCCAACACTTTATTTCAAATAAGTTTGGGGGTGTGTATCATTTGTAAATATATAAATACAAAATAACATTAAAAAAAACAAAAAAAAAAACAAAAACACAAAATAATAATAATAATAATAATAAACAGGGAAGTGCCAACATTTTCGACCCTCTTGGTGTAGCCTGACAGTGAGGACACTGTCAATTTTAAGTTTGGGGGTGTGCTCGGTAAGTTTTTTTCCTTCGCATTCATATGTATATTTTTGCATTTGCATATTTATTTTAAAACCCATAAAAATTGAAAATTTTTAAAAAAATTATAAAAATTGAAACATTCAATTTTGGCCTTAATCGACTTGAGTTTGACAAATAGGTTAACTAGTTAGGAACAACTAGATCTTAGACTTAGTAAATTAAAAACCCTAAAAATAACCTTTCTTAAAGTTTAACGGTAGAAAGTATATGTCTTTGTAGTTTATTTAGAAATAGGCAAATTTCGAGTTGACTTCCTGGGCTAAGTTAAAACAAGGGAAAAGTATTGATATCTTTATTAAAATATAAGTTTGAAAAATAATTCCTAGCTTAAGTCTAAATTCTGAAAATATATACCCTACAAAATTGCACAAACACGAACCTTGAAATTTGGAATAGTAGGAGAAACCTTGAAATGCTCTTGTCTTAAGTCCTTAGTACGAAGAAAAATAAAAAAAATACATGTGTGAATAAAGAAAAAAAAATGAACACTGGTTTTTGTAATTACTTAAGGCTGCAAAAATAGAAAAATATTTAGCGAGGGTGCTTCATCACCTAGTGCCTTAGACCAACTGGTTTGGGAGTCACTGCTAAAGCCTTAGGTGTTACAAGACTAGGAATTACGCTTTAATGTGCAAACACGTCTTGTAATCGGTTGTTGGTACCTCAAGAAATATTAACGGTCGCATGAAGGATGTGTGAGCAAAATTCATCTAAAAAAATTCACCAATTAAGAAGTGCTTTGGACAACGGACAAAAGTATGATAGCTTGATTTGAATTTCCAAGTGCAGGGGTATATATACACACACGTAGGGGTATGTGATTGGGGTTTAGATAAGAGATAGGAATGAAGAATAGGACTTGTATCTTTAATAGAGATAATAAAAATTCCTAAGTTGAGATGGAAACCTAGAAGAAAAACTTAAAAGATGCCGAAAGCTAAGTAAGTTTACAGAACATATATAATCTTAAGTTAAATGATAAGGAAGCGTTAACAATACGGGTGGATGATTTCTAAGTCAAAGATAATAGAGTTTCTTGTTAAAAAACCCAATTGGAGAATAAAAGTCGATAAGCCGAATTGGTAGGATTTTGTGGGTAGTATCAGCTGAAAACCCTCAGGAGACAACACTCCTCCTACTAAGGACACCTAGAGGTTTAACGGCTTGTTGCACGAGCTCATTGCAATCGCGTTTCCCTGCGAAAGTGAGGCTAGGTTTTTCAAGAATAAAACTAGGTTTGCTCGAGGACGAGCAAAAGATAAGTTTGGGGGTATTTGTTCATATCATAATTTTGCATTCTTTTAGACCCCATTCTTATACATTTTACAAATAAACAGGTGCTTTTGACCCATGTCTGCTACATAGTTACAGGTTACAGGTTCTCGGAACAAAAACAGTGAAAATGACAAAAGACGATACAAAAGTGAGACTACGACCGATAAATGGTGGAATCTTGATTATGCCACATTTTGAGGGACAAGGAAGAATCAATGAACAAGTTCACAAAAGTACAAAGGCAGCGCAAGGTTCAAGACTTCGATACGAAGCAACGGTAAAAGTCCACTACAATTATTCACTGTGGAGATCTGGAAGAGACATAGAAGACAATCTGAAAAACCAACTGAAGAAACAGGAAGATAAATACAGTCGGAAGCGTCACAGCAAATTTCAGCCCAAGATGCCTTCAATGGGCCGCGGAACCGCGGCCAAACCTGGCCTACGGCCGCGGTTCCGCGGCCGTGCATTACCCATATCGATGGAAAATTCTGGAAGAGGCTGGCGGCGCGTTGACTAGTCTTCCTAGGGGTATTTTTGTAAAAGCATACGTGCGGCGATTGTAGACCTAGGGTTTTCTATGTCCTATAAATAGAGACCCAAAAACTTGTTTTAGGTCATGCCTCCTTTCATTGAATAAAATTCAGAATTCTTTTCAAGTTTTGAGAGCATCAATTTTGTAAGTAGTTCTTTTATTTTGCCCTAATTCTTAGTTTTTAATTCTATCCTAGTTAAATTTATTCTCTGCCCTATTTTAATTTAGATTAGAACTTTTTATTAATCTGCAGTAGTTAGATAATTAATCTCTTAAATCAAAAACTCATAAAAATCATGTTTTTCATAGATCCCTTAATGAGCGAGTAGTTCCTCGCTTGTTAGGGTTAGGAATAGAGAAGGGTTTGAGAGATGCAAATCTCCCACCCCTTCCTTGCCCATCAATATTAATAATTAGGACTCCATGCATACATACACATACCGCTCCCTACGGCACCCTACCGCCGAGGTAACGGTGATACCGTAGTATAAAAGACCGGATGTGCATGTTTTCCATGGAGGTTAGGGTAAGGATTAAGAAAGGACGGACAAGGACCTAGAGGAAGAAACATCGTTTCTTCCCGATCGTCCTAATCCCCTTTATTAACAATTACCATAACACCTAAAGAAGATCTAATTTAGGGCATTGAAAGCGGTGGGAAATCTTAATTTTCCAAACTTTACCTAAATCTAACCTTAGCAAGATTTCTAATCCTAGTCTAAGTCAAATTAGTTTTTAGTGATAAAGATCCAAACACCATTTGGAATTAACTCATTAGAACAATTAGGAAATACACAACATCCCTGTGGATCGACCCGTATTCACCGGCTAGCTACCAAGTGACGCCGTTCTTGATTGCGGTAAAAATATTTTTGATCACAAATATCCACATAAATCAGCGACCAACTCAATGACTCGCCGAGCAACTCTGACGCCGCGCAATTCTGAGCTTTCCCAGCCACACTCATCCATTCTGGACGGGACTGTCGTCACAGGTCTGAGATCGGGTCTTAGGCACAAGGAGTGGCTCCGCTCCTTTGCATTAGCGCAACCTAAGACCATAACCGAGGTAAAAACTGGGACCGAGAGAGAGATCCAACTGAAAGCCCTCGTCAAGAGGCACCGGGCAGCTACCCTGCTCGGCATGTCCTTAGTAGGCCTCTTACGGCCCCTCCCGCGCTAAGGATCAAAGCTCTTACCAAGAGGCAACCGAGCGGCTACCCCGCTCAGTTATCCCTGGCAGGCAATTTCTTACCCCATGACTCCAGGGATCAAAGCCCTCACCAAGAGGCACCGGGCAGCTACCATGCTCGGCCTGTCCTTAGAAGGCCTCTTACGGCCCCTCCCGTGCTAAGGATCAAAGCCTTCGCCAAAAGACAACCGAGCGGCTACCCCGCTCGGTTATCCCTGGCTGGTAATTTCTTACCCTATGACGCCAGGGATCAAAGCACTCGCCAAGAGGCACCGGGAAGCAACCCTGCTCGACCCGTCCTTAAGGATCCAAGCACTCGTCAAGAGGCACCGGGCAGCAACCCTGCTCGGCCCGTCCTTAGCAGGCCTCCAACGGCCCCTCCCGTGCTAAGGATCAAAGCCCTCGCCAAGAGGCACCGGGCAGCAACTTTGCTCGGCCCGTCCTTAAGGATCTAAGCCCTCGCCAAGAGGCAACCGGGCCCGCCCTTGCTCGGTTATCCCTGGCTGGTAGTTCCCTACCCCCATGACGCCAAGGATCTAAGCCCTCGCCAAGAGACAACCGGGCTCGCCCTTACTCGGTTATCCCTGGCTGGTAGTTCCCTACCCCCACGACGCCAGGGATCTAAGCCCTCGCCAAGAGGCAACAGGGCTCGCCCTTGCTCGGTTATCCCTGGCTGGTAGTTCCCTACCCCACGACGCCGGGGATCAAAACCCTCGCCAAGAGGCACCGGGCAGCTACCATGCTCGGTCATCCATGGCTGGTAGTTCACTACCCACCGACGCCAAGGATCAAAGCCCTCACCAAGAGGCACCAGGCAGCAACCCTGCTTGGCCCATCCTTAGCAGGCCTCTTACGGCCCCTCCCGTGTTAAGGATCAAAGCCCTCACCAAGAGACGACCGAGAAGCTACCCTGCTCGGTCATCCATGGCTGGTAGTTCACTACCCATCGACGCCAAGGATCAAAGCCCTCGCCAAGAGGCCACCGAGCAGCTACCCTGCTCGGCCAACCCTTAGCGAGTAACTTCTTACCCACCAATGCTGAAGATCTGAAGCCCTCCTCACGAGGCCGCCTAGTTTCTTCCTGCTCGGCGCATCCCCAACGGGAAGCCTCCTGCCCATCAGACGCTGAAGATCTGAAGCCCTCCTCACGAGACCGCCGAGTTTCTTCCTGCTCGGCGCATCCCCAGCGGACAGCCTCCTGCCCATCAGACGCTGAGGATCGGAAGCCCTCCTCATGAAACCGCTGAGTTTCTTCCTGCTCGGCGCATCCCTAGCGGGAAGCCTCTTGCCCATCAGACGCTGAGGATCTTAAGCTCTCCTCACAAGGCCGCCGAGTTTCTTTCTGCTCGGCGCATCCCCAGCAGGCAGCCTCTTGCCCACCAGACGCTGAGGATCCGAAGACCTCCTCACGAGGTCGCCGAGTTTCGGTGTGCTCGGCACATCCCCAGCGAGTATCCTCCTGCCCATCAACGTGGTGGGTTCAAAGCCCTCCTCGCGAGGCCGCTGAGTAGCTTCCTGCTTGGCGCATCCGCAGCGGGTAGCTTCCTACCCTACAAAGACACGGATCCAAGACTCGCCAAATAAACTCATACTCAAAGCGCGATCAGCACCTCAACTCCGGCAAAAGGGAGGATACTGACCTTCCCACACTCGTCCTTCGTTCGACTCATACTCGATGCGCGACAACAAGAGCGTTGTGTCGTCCCCGAACAATCCACCACGAGGAATTACCAGCGCCAAGCCGCACGGAAAGAACCAAGCAGTCCACTCTCGACCCGACCCACAAATAGATCGGAACGAGAGTGGGGGGCTAATGATGATGCTCAATAACGGTAATTCCTTATATCATAACACGTGGCGGATGACGTGTCATAGGCGTAAGCCAGTTAGGCCTCTGAGGGCCACGGAGGGGGAACCAGTGTGCTACAGTGGGGGCTTCCCTCAAACCCTGTTTCCGAGGTTGCACCCCACTCCTTACCCCCGAGCACTTCAGCAGCCAAGCCAACTGTCCCTTTGCTCTACTCTGAGCTATCACAGGCCCGAGCTTCCTCGGCCATCCGGCTCGCCTCCGAGTCTTCCTTCGGGCTGAGCTTCCTCGCCCTCTCGCTCGCCTCCGAGCCATCCTCCGGCCCGAGGAGTCCCCCGACCTTCGGTGGCCTTCCAGACCACCCACAGCTCACCTCCGAGCTATCAGAGAACAAAGAAGCTTCGGCCTCCCGCTCATGCCCGAGCCTCCCGCTGAGCTCATATTCCCCGGTCTCACCGACCAACCCACAGCACTGATCACAGGCGCCTCCACCAAGACTCCGCGAATCTCGCCATGCGAGAGATATCCGCCGCCCACGATCCCGCGTTCCACGCCATCGCGATCCCCCATTAACGAGCCTGTTTCATCATTAATGCGGGATCCCGCCTATCACGCGGGCGTGACGCCAACGGCGTAACGGCCGGTGTGATTCCCGCGCCTGCCTGCCCGTGGCCACCGCTATATAAACCCCTTTTTCAGACGATCGAAGTAAGTCATTTTTTTCCTCACTAGGCCGTTGCTTTGCTCAAATATCCAGTCTAACTTGATCGTCGGAAGGTCCTCGGTGGTACAACCACCCCGGGACTTCCTTACAGGTAGCTCGGTCTCAACCACCTCAAACCCATTGAGATCCACACGCTTCAGGAGGCAACCTCCAACTCAATCTCAGCCGTCCATCATCGTTTGCAGCAGATCTACGGAAGGTAACATCTTGACGAGATCCGACATCCGTCAGTTTACATCCCTATTTATTTTATATCCGTATTTGTATTCGGCTTTTGACAACTAAGGATAGTTAATTCCAATAACTATCTGTATCCGTACTACAGTATCTGGATATGGTAACATCTGTATCCACTACATATCCGATGGGATACATCCCTAAGCCGGTATATTAAGATTCCCCATGAGCCGTTTTGTAAATCCACCCTTATCTTTTCTGAGCTTTATAGTTTAACTCCTTCATTTCCATATTTGTCTTTCGCTAAATGCAAAAGGAATTCCACCTTTTATTTTCTTGCCCAAAAAAAAAAAAATCCTCCCATCTCTCCAAGCTGTTGTTAAGAGATCGGAGGAGATGGGCGCCGCCGACACAGCAGCTCGATCAAATCGTCGATCAGAAGAAACCCATAAAAAATCCCTTGGTTCCCTGGTAATTTCTCAATTGCCCCCTCTTAAATTTGTGATCTTTCTTTTGTTTTTATCTTGTTTTGTGAATAAATATGGGAGGTATGGGGAAACTGAAAGCGACCCATTTGTTGCTTTGTTGAGTTTATGCTATTTTGATCGTAAAAATCGCATCTTGCAACCGCTAATTGATATGCTGTATCTGCTGATGGTTTGGGTCCAGAAATTGATACCTTGTTTGGTGAATTCATATTGGAATTAGGAGATAATTGAGTAAGTTAGATTCTAGTATGACATGGTCAATATCGCGATTTTTGCATATAGCTATATGTTTGATATGTTGAGTTTCAACTATTTTAGCTCAAAAAATGATGCTTTGATGTTTGTGTTGAAAATTAATTTGATGTTTGAGGGGTTGATGCAATACTTTCATGGGGGGTGTACATCGCACATTGCACATTCAACCTTGTGTTGATCTTCTTCACATTCGAATGAAGCTGATATATTCAAGTGTAAAAACCCTGTATGGGAATGAAGTTTCATAAAGTTAACAAAAGTTAACTCCAAAATGCTAACTATGCCCTATTTGGCATTCATTTTGGAGTCGAGAGATAGCTATAGCCAAAGTTGAGATAATCGCAGTTATCTAAACTCCAATTGGATTTGAGCTTTCTAAACTCCATTTTCCCAAACACGTCTCTTATAAAATAGATAGAGTTATTTTTAATTGGAGTTTGGGGCTTGTAGACCATAGTTTGCATCCCCTCTACCTTCCCTTCAAAATAAACTCCACTTATCCTAACTCCATACCTGGATAGGGCCTCAACTTGAGAGTTGTATTTCTCATCATTTTCTTACTATATTAGCAACACTTGAGTTTTTCTGGAATCATTAGAAGAAATTTGGTTTGAATTTTGGAGGTGGTCAAAGGGAATTAATGCCGGTTTGTCATTGTCATTTACAGTCTACACGAGAAGGGATAAATTACAAGAAACTACCATGAATATTAATAGATTTTAACACCCAAATACCATTAACTTTGAATATTCCATTAGTAATCACTAATCAAGTTGATGTCTAATAACACGTTGATAACGTAAATAATACGATATTTCACCATTAATTTTGCTTTGTGGTTGGTTTAAAGCCACTTCAATTGAACAATTTTGCACCAAGACAGGATATATTTGACCTTTCCAAGAGATGGATAGCCGGAGCAAGGTGGGAACATTTCTCTACTGCAAAGCATCATTATAAACATCAATTGTTGTTTGAGACCTTGGAAAAGGTCTTTATACAATTAATCAGGGGTGGGCCCACATACATCTCAGCATGGGCATGTGTCCCCACTGAGATTTTGCTAAAAAAGACAACATAACGGAACTATTGCTCAAGTGATTGTGTGTGATATTTTTTAATAGAGATCCCGGGTTCAATTCCCATTGTGGGCATGATTTATTTTTTGTTTTAATTAACTTGAGCATTTAAATACTATTACTTACTTTTTTGTGAAAAAAATGTTGTGTCTTAAGAAAAATGAGAAGATTATATAATATTTTAAATAAAATCTTGCTTCATAGATCATCACTACTACTATAACCAATTCAAATAATTTAATGTGTTCTCGTCTCTTTTTTCCATGAAAAAATCAAATTTTTTAACAACTTCAAGCATTTCACATCAACAACATTGTTATTCTATTTCTCTAATATAAATTTGCACTTTGCAATTGCTTCATGCACAAAACTCTCAAGTGCATACACGTGCACCAAATTTGTAGTAAAATTACTTTATCTCGATTTCTCCAAAAGCGTGATTTGTATGTTATAGCTTACGATATAAAGTCTTCCAAAAATGTTATCGCGATAATATTTTTTACTTTATTATTATATCAATTTAAAACTATATTATATATTTTCAATTAAATTAACTTTGATATATTCACTAGGAATTTTTAATGAAACTTTGCTACATGGGGTGCCCCCCTGACCCAGATTCCTGGGTCTGCCATTGCAATTGATTATTGATTGTTCAATCTTGATTACGATTCAACCTTTAGGGCAAGCTTTAAATGGTAAGTAAGCAAAGTGGTGCAGATACTGTATTTAGTACTTTGTCACCATAAGAGGATCTACTTAACCGAATGGTCGATTATTGAAGAACTCTTGTGCGGGCACGATTTATATTAGTAGACTTTTATACAACCATCGACTCGCTAGCTTATATAACCACAAATCATGTACTGTGAGATAGAAAGAGGTGATAATACTGAAATTTTTAATCTAGCAGAAAATTAGTTTTTTACAAAGTTGTTTGATGCTATAATAACAAGTTAAGCTGATGGGCTGTGGCCGAACAAGGCTTTTGGGCTGTGTGGAAAGGTCTCCATTGGATACATGATTTGCTTGAAAAGGCAAAATAAATGTGGGTAGATAACAAATTTCATACACAATTGTAAGTGAGCTGTTTATTTAAATGAATATGCAACTTAATTATTTGCTTATAATCGGGATGCTTCTTGTTCACTTAATTTAAGCCATAAATTGAATTAGCATAGCCAAATTTTAATATAACTAGTTCCAGGTTGATCTACATAGAGCACATTTTAATGCCTGCTGTATTTATGTTAACCTTAATTTTCCATTTCATAAATTCTAGTTGATCGCTGGCTTCTAATTAATTATTAGATTATTTCTTAATATACCACATCGCGAATCCAGTTCATAAATATCGAAAGGAATATTAGCGCGTAGCGCCCAATTTATGAAATAGCCCTTTGCTTCCTTGTTTCACTGCAACTCTTTTCTTTCACCATAGATGCCTACTGAATTAATCAAATGCACACCGGTTTTTAACCGTTTACATTCTGATTTTATCGAGTTTCATCCCAGGACACTTGTCACAGCTGGTGTGCTTACAGCTGGCTTGATTAGCTTCAGGCAAGGGAACTCTCAGTTAGGCCAGAAACTAATGAGGGCTCGAGTTGTAGTTCAGGGCACGACCGTTGCTTTGATGGTCGGCAGTGCTTACTATTATGGAGAACAATTCAAGGCTTCAAAAAAGTGAAGCCATTCGAGGTAATCTTGTTATTAGCTGTTGGATTTTTATTTAACTACTTTTAAAATCAAACCATACTTTTGTTCAAATATTTCTTTTCCTTAGAAAAAGAAAATGTTAAATTATGCGAGCTGTTATACCTACTAATGACCTTACCCTGCTACTTTTCCCTTTGCTACTTTTCCCTTACCTTATCTACTGCCAACTCCATGCACCCCTTATCTTCATCTGTTTTAAACTTTTTAGGTTTTGTGTTGTGTTGTCTTCTGTCTCATTGAATCCTTAGATCTTATTCCCATCCTTTGTACTCCCCATGTGATTGGCATTTGCCCCTTGGAAGCATTGCCTTTTAGTGTTCCACACAATGAGAGAGAAACAAAAAACTAAGACTTATTTCGGTTTATGGCACCAGCTCATTGGCATTGTGGAAACTCTTCTCCAAACATCCTAAGTGAATGTTATCAGTCATAATATCTTTTATATATAGTAGAAATTGGTGTATTAACAATTAATTTCTCTTTGTTGGAACAATGAATTGAATTCATGTAACTAAAACTGACATTTTTAATTACGGTAGAACAGTAAATGCATTATCATGCTTATTGTCAGCTTGATAGTTGATTCTACTTCTCAAATGATCACATTGCTAATAAAAGAAATGTCCACATTGTTCATATGTATGTCCATACAAAATAAAATTAAGTCTCCAAGAAAAATACACACTCCATAATAGGATTACAAAAAGCTACATATTTTATTCAATGAATAATCTTTCTTCATCGATTGCCGAAATCTAGGCCAGCTTGCTAAAGAAATATTCATCCTCTTAAAAGTATTTGTTCAAAATTCCAACAGAATGTTGATTTCACTAAGAAACTCAAATAAGAAGTTCTGAATTAATTCTTCACTTGTCCTAGTAAAGATGACCTTGCATCTTTCGGCATGTGCTCTTCCATGGATTTAACAAGGAGATGGCTAAGCAAGAGATAACATCAGCACTGCTGCTGATGTTTAGCCTTGCCTAGCACTTCATCAGCTTACCAATGTGAACACCTAACAACACTGTTTCTTGAGGCTCAAGTTTAGGACAGTGTCCTACATTCTTTCCCTTGCCTAACAAAAATTTTAACAGAAAAGAAACCTCATGCCTGATTCTTAAGTTTGAATCTGGGCTTTTGAATGTTATATCATCATCTACTACACTCTTTTTACTTCATTTGGCTTCAAGTTTGTGACAGTGTAGTAGTACGAGGAATAAAACCAAATGTATGAGAATACTACACTAATTATATGAACTGAAGAATGATGCTTGACCATGTTAAAGATCAAGAGTACTATGTTTTAAAGGTATCTGAAGTTTCTTTTGCCAAAGGCGAAGGCAAAAAGGCTAATTTTTTAAATATTATTTATAATAAAATATAGTTACAAAAGAAAATTAAGTACCATGATACAAGATCAAAGCTATTACAAGATAATACACTCCAATATCGAGCAATTGGTCCACTGTTAAAATCTTTAGCATCAAAGAACGTTGTCATTCTTAAAGAAGTATTGGAGACAATATCCCGAAGAACAATCTCTTTAGGCCTACATTATGACCTAAAAATTCTATTATAGTTCCTCTCTTTCCAAAGATGCCAAGGAATATTTATAACTATCATATAAAGGAGTATAAAGGAGTGGCCCATTTCGCATCTTACTTGAGAACTTCAATTGAATGAAATCTATGATGTCATGTAGATTGGAGGGTGGATTGTGAAGGCCACAACATGCTAATGAAGCTCAGACCACCTAACTATCTTTGTATAGATGTTTGTATAGATGTTTGCTTGAAGTAGATCAAGAGTTTTGAATATTTAAGAAATGCCTTGCCATAGACAAAGAGAGTTATTCAGAACGGATTTGTGGAACCAAACAAATTTAGCCCAAGAGTATATCAAGAAGGTATTTGAAATTGGTGGGGCAGGTTTATGAAAAAATAATGTGGCATTTAAAAAATAAAAAATAAAAAAAATAAAAGGCAGTTGAAGTTGGTGGTCGAGGTTTATGAGAACATAATGTGGCACTTGTTTGTTATTTGACATTAAACACTAGAAACTAATTAATCTTTTAAATGATATATAATCATCTTTATGATAAGATTCTGATTGTGTTATCTATAGTAATACAAAAACCAAACAAGAAGTCTTTACCCAAAATTTGGGTTGAGAATCTTCATGAGTTATTATTTAAGGCCATCTCCTCAATTAAATTAGCTATTGACATTTCCTTTTTAACTCTCTATGTATCTATACCTTGATTCTTCACTAACTTGCAATCATGCCACCTTTAATTGAAGCACTTATCGATCTATATTACACATGCTCGACTCATTTAAATCATTTTATCCCCAATGGGTTCCTCTAACTTCCGACAAATGCAAACTCATTCTATCCCGTAATGTATTGTGACTTTTGTCACTCAACAATATCGGCATTCTTAGCTACTGGCTTTTTTCTAGGCATATTCTTTCTTAATTGCCGACATTCCGCTCATAAAACATTGGCAGTCCTATATTCATTTTTATCAAAATTTCCGGTCATGCATGGGTATTTTATAATCTAGAATAGCCTGCAACCATGTACCCTACTTTAAGTACAATGTTTTGGTGAATCACATCATAATGAACAATCATTCGTTAGTAAAGAAAATGAGTGTACATCCATTTCTTCATAAAAATTATTTGGCTGAAGCATATAGTTTAGAACAATAATTCATTAATTGATTCGCTCCCGACAATCTTCGGTAGTTATGATTGTGCATTTGAATTCATTTAGCACATACGTAACATAACTGCTATCAAATAATTTATGAATTTGTTCGAGATGTATTACTACTTGATTTCACTGTATTGCTTGTCATCAACCACTATGAGGAAGCTTCAAATATATTTTGGTAGGTATTTATGTGAATCTCCATCACTAAAACAACCTCCAACCTCCATCATGACTAGCTAGAAGATGCTCATGGTCCTGTTTTCTCTTTTGTCAGGAGAAGATAATATTTTGGTTTGAAATTAAGACCAAAATTGATCACTTTCCTGGACCCCACTCGAACAAAGCTCTTTAAAGCTGCAAGTATTGTAGCCAATAATTGGGCAGCCATCACTAGCAAGTCCTGAGATTCCGTCTTCCTTTTGGAACTCCATAATTTCCATCTCTCTCCTGACAACCTGCAAGAGATAATCAAACAATGCCACTTGTTGATGTGATTGCCATTATTTACATCATCTTTTTCTTAAATTATAATTAGTTTTATCATTAGAGCTTTGAACATTTTGTGCAGCAATCTTTCTTCTAAAAAATGTGATTTAGTTTTTCATTTGGGTGGATTTTAATCTGGATAGTTTGAATGGTTTGAGGCGGCGTCGGTCAGTCCTAGAAACGGCGGCAGCGGCGCCCTTTGACAGCTACCGAGGAAGTCTTTCCATGGCTCGATTTGATGCGGCTCTGCCAGGTTGTCTCTTGCCTGCCCATGGATTCGGCAGCGAATCTTTTTTTATACTCTCTTCTTTTTAGCTAAACAGCAGGAACCCCTCTATACTTTTGCCTGATTAGCTGGAAACGTCCCTTAGTTTTTAAAACCTGTACTTTAACCCATCGGCCCTAATGGGGGTACTATTCCAAAATGCCCGTGAACTTGTATCTCTCTTACCGGTCGTAATGAATAACTTAACCAGGGGGTATTTTGGGGATTAAAAGTTAGTTGGAACATAAAAGGTTAATAACCGTTAGTTCATGTTACCTGCTAATCAGGGGGTATTTTGGGGGAGTGCAGGTTTTTCGAGCTGAGGGTGGTTTCCTGCTAATCGGACAAAAGTGCTGGGGTTTCCTGCAATATAGCCTTATTAGTTCATGTTACCAAACCCCATGCAATCCACCTGTTTCTTGTTTGGTTAGAATCCATCAATCAAACTTTTTTCATACAACTCCCATGTGAAGTTCCTACTGTAAAGAGAAGGAAACTGGAAGTTGAGTTGACATTAGGTTCTAAAAAGCATCATATAGTAGAGGAAAAATAAGAATGTGGTGGTATTAGTAGTTGATTGAGGGAGCCATGAGGGACCAAGTCCTTTGATTGATTTTCCTCTTTTGGTTGTTGAGAGACCTTATCTCCTTTCTCATGACACAGTTTATGAGCCTATCTGGGCCCCTAATTTGAGGGATGTGAGTTTGGCTTCCTCGTTGCTTTGGTAAGTTCAAAAAAGGAATCTCTCCTGTGCTGTCCATATTAAATTCTGTTATCCTTTGTGGCTTGCAGTTGTGATTAAACATCGAACATATGATTTTTAGAAATATTTTCATTTTCTGATTCAATCTGATTCGGTTGTTTGTAGAGCTATTAACCTGATTGCAGAAATTATTGTGATGCCTCGAAGAGAGCAACTCGCCAATTTTGAAAGAAATTATTGTCATGGGGTTTTAGTCATATCTCAATTTCAGTTTGCTAACCATTTTGCGGAGTTAAATGCTTCTTGTTGGGTATGTGTTCTGTTTTGTGTTATGACTTTGCCGGTGACTTAGAGGTGAATATAAAAATCCCATATCGAATTTATCGTCTTTCACATTCTTCTGGACTTCTCCTTTCAATCTACAACAGTTTGGAGGACGTCAACTGACTATTTAGAATTAAGACGCTCTTGTTTCCTCGATCATGAGTTTGACGCAAAAGTTAAGCACCGATAGTGAGCCGTCTTTCACTAAAATTATTATCATGAGAAAAACATTAAAGATGGTGATGGGGATGAGTTAAAATGATAAAGTTGCCCACCTCATAATTAGCTAGACTGGAACCAGCAAAACTATAATCAGCATATATCCTGCATGTTCCAGTCTGCATTGAGCTAAATATTAGATGTTGATTTGTAGTATTTGATCTAAACTCCTGAAACACTTAATTGCTATCAATCTGATACAGTTTACAACTAAAAAACTATGGTGGACGCCCCTCATGTCATACTCAAGGGAAGGGACAATGATGCTTAATCACATGTCCTACACTCAAAGGTGAGATACTTATTTTCTTCTAATGTTCCAAAGTCTCTATCACATCTTATGAGGAAGCATCCCTCAATTATTTTCCTTGCAATGATGCCCAACTAGAAACCCTAGCCATTGCCATCAAAATCTTAGTCCCATCAACCAATGGCAAACATTTGGTTGGTTGGTATAAAGCATGCTTTCTTTTGGGTATGTTGTCAAAATAAAAAAGGAAACATAGTGCAGCTAAAATGAAAATGTTGAGATGAGTTAACAACAATAATTGAGATGAAGGATAAGAAATGAGTGTATCCGTAAGAATTTACACCGATACCATAAAGGATGCTGAATATGAGCAACTTACAGATGACAATTATACCAAATTATGAAAAGCGACAAAGTTGCAGGAAACAAATATTGATGCTAATAATTAAATATGACAATTTAATTGTTATAATTCACTTGGGGGGGGGGGGGATTCATGTAGCAAACCCGAAATTTTTAAGATAGATCTTGTTGTTGTTGGTGGTGGTGGTGGTGGAGGAAGGCATCACATCGTGTTTTGGAATTCATGAGTTTGTGTTATTGGTGGTGGTGGTGGAGCGTCTCCTATTACCGGTTCTCTACTATTAGGAACTATTAGATCCAGCGGTAACAAATTGGTAAACTTGGGGGTTCATGAGTTTGTGTTTTTAGTAGGGAAAAATAGGAGAGAATAAGAGTGGAGGAACATGATCTCATGTTAATCAAGATCATCTGCTCTGGATTTTATTTTGTTGTATTGGTACATTGATATAATCTAAACACCCATCATGGGACCGAAACCGACCGCTCCTCTGTATGCCCCATGCTATAAACCGTTAGATTTTATGAGCTTGTAGTTGTAGACATCTTATCATTGGATCCTCTCCATGACCTATCCCTCCACTTGCTCTCTTCTCATGAGAAGATCTATTGATGCTGAAGAAGAATACAAACTAGTTTTCAAAAAGCTACAGAATGGGAAAAGCCAAGTCACTAGTAAACATCCCTATATGAGCCAAGCGAAGCTATGAGCAAACACATAGTAGTCTATGCCTTGAGGTGAACTGTGCATCCATCAAATTGTGCAGCACATGTACCACGTATGAGTCCCCTGATGTCATTTTCTGGAAGTGCATTGATGCCATGGTCACCACGGTCGTTTTTATCGCTGTAGAAAAATGGAGTTGATGTACGCTTGTCATGTTATAAATTTTTCTTTCTTTCTTTCTTTCATTCAATGCATTTAAGTACCATCATTTATGTATCTAGCCAAATTTTCATTGTTGCTCTTTAAATTTTGTGTTGAATGTTGCTAGAAAAACCAAAGTGAATCTCTATTTTGCTGCAGAAATGATATGAAGCTTTTGGAAGCTCGGATTGTGACTAGAAATAAGCTCCTCCACATGCAAGCCTTGGAGTTTTGCTCAATGGAGAAGCTGTAGTTGGCACAAGTCCTTGAAGCAACAATATTGACCATGCCAGAACTTTGATGTTTTTATATTTATGTCACATGTTTTTTGTTGCAATTATGTGAATTATGTACTTTTTTTGACTCTTGCACATCGTCTGTACTTTAGAGGTTGAATGTAACTCGAATTTTTTTTCCTATGGAAATATACTTTAGATGTTGATGGTGGTGATTGCTTAATTGCATCAGTCTAATCATGTATAATTTATGGCAATAAGGGATGCAGGCCCATAACTGCAAGCCTAGAGGGGCTATGTGCAGAAAAATCTATGAGCATGTGGTCTTAGACACTGCAGCTTTGGGCAGGTCCCGTTTCCTCATAATTTATTTATATTTTTTTGGGACAATTTAAGAGTAATATGTAATCTTTTATCACCTGTTCCATTCACTTGCAAACATAAATCTTTGCCAACTATAGCGAGTGGGCGATTATGGCATCCAGCAAGATCTTACCCTTTTAAGACATTTGGCCTTCCAGCTGCAAAATAATCACCAACTGATAAAGAGTGAGAGTCCCACATATAATTTGCAGAGATTGGTAGAATATTTCTTCTCATGATTTGCATTAATTTTGCAAATGTGTGATTTTAAATCAATGTGTTCAGGTTAATTGAATTGAAGACCTGTGGCCGTGGATCATTTTTCAGTTAAGATTGTTATCAATATACGTTTATCGTCGTTCTGACCTAAAATGTATACCTGATGATGCCCATAAGTGGTATTTCCTCATATTACGACACGTTGCGGATGACGTGTCATGAAAGCTACGGAGATGGAATAAATGAGTTGCATTAGGGGCGTTCCTCAGGACCTCGTCTCTTAGGACGTATCCGATCTTTCAGGAGACTTTCCTAAGCGTTTTCCATCTTCACCTAGCAAACGGCCAACAGCTCGTCTCCGAGCTTCTTGGTCTCCTTACTCGTCTCCGAGCCATATGTCAGGCCGAGCTTCCTCGGCCTTCAGGCCGAGCTTCCTCGGCTTTCCCGATCAATCGAGAGTGCGGAACCCAAACGTCCCCGCAATGGCTCCGGGTATCCCGCCAGGGCGAGATATCCGCCTTCCCACTTTTCTCGTCCCACGCTAGCGCGTCCCCCCATTAACGGGCGTATCCCGCCCTTAATACGAGGATAACGCAGGGACGTAACTGACGACGATGATTTCGCGTCTGCTCGCTCCACGCGACCACTATATAAACCCCTCTCTCATACGACTCAGGTAACTCGAACTCATTCCAATACGTCGTTACTCTGCACTCATTCTCCGGCACTAACTTGATCGTCGGAGGGTCCTACGGTGGTCATCCATCTCGGGACTTATTTTGCGAATAGTTCGGCTTCAAATGCCAATCCATTGAGATCCACATGCTCAACAACTTTCAAACCAAATCTCAACCGTCAAAGACCGCCATTACAGGATCGACGGACGACGACATCTAAAGCAGATCACAGCCTCCATCAATACCCCTCTGCATCCAAATTTTCAATGAAAAACTATGAACGATACGGTGCTTATTGCGATTCTACCTGGCTAGCTAGCATGCTCCGATTACATTTTAGATAAAAAGTTATAGATCATGAAAAAATGATGGAAGATCAGAAACATACCAACTTGTGTAATATTAAAATTTTGGTGATATTGACCAGACTCTTTCTCCCATACTCAGCTCTCCAATCCCTACCATTACCTTTTCAGTTTAAAAATATCCATTCAAAAAATAAAAAATAAAAATTTAAATGATAATAACATACCCTTTTTGGTCCATTTGTATATGCTTAGATTTAGAACATGGTCCTCATTATCCACATTGTGGTCCTTGAATTGATATTATGGGTTGCATGATAACTAGTCTTATGGTTGGATTAATATTAAAAATAATAATAATGATAACAATAATAAGAATAGGCATCCCCTACCTAAGTAATCCATGCTACACAACATGTCTCTTTTGTTCATGTCACATTCAAACGGATTAGAGCCATGCACATATGCTTTTCCTTTCTTCTTTGAACATATTCAAATAAAGTACAAATTATTCATACTTTGGTAATCACTCTCATCCAAGCATTTTTCGTAAATTTTTACTTATTTACGGGCAATAATTATCCTTTTGAATTCATTGGAAGTCTTTAGGATTAAACAAATTATCTAACCAAAACAAAAGATAAACGAAAATTGCATAGCAGCTCGTAACCTTATGATTGTCATCTTCATCTAAATTGTTTGTCCATCTTCGATATCTTTGTCCTTCCCGAGTCCTCATCTGGGTCCTGAACTATCTCTAGAATGTCCAATTGTTGCCGGATACAACCTGTTAGAAATAAACACGAATTAATTTCAAATTTTTCAGAAAATCATAGGCAATGGAGGATCTTGGTGGTGTACTAATCAAGAATAGAGGAAAATTCTAATTTCTATTAATCTATATTTCAGTAAACTACCCTGATCTTATCAGCATTTCGAGTTTTTTTTTTATTACAGTAAGCTCCCTTAAAGTAGTACCATATAAAGTAATTTACTGCAGTAAAAGAAACATTTTATGATGTTTAGCGAAAAACTAGGATGGTTAAGGGTTGTTTACTGAAATCCAGAAAAGAAAACAGGCAGTGAAAATTATGAAGATGGTGTGTGTCTTGTCATGAAGAAATTTTGGCAAAGCTTTTTCGTAAATGGTAAAAACAGGGTACAGGACCCTCAAAAATCCTTGGTGGGTGTACTATTGCAAGTTCTTTATTGCAGGATCCATGAAGGGTCAGTGCAAAGGAATGATGGAGATTTATTAGACTTAGGGTTTTGTGCTATTATGATTGGGGGGTGGGTCAAAGAGCTCTCCTCTAAAGTCCTGACTTCTTTCTTTTTGCTCTGCTTTCCATGTCAGTTGAAAAAGAAAAGAGAAGAAAAGCCTTTGCTATGGAAAAAAATTTCACCCCTTGGTCATCATCATGCAAAAAAAAATCTCAGCAGGGACAGGGTACAACACTAGCTCCATTTCCAATGGCTCAGAGAGCTATCTTTCTCCTCTCTGAGACTTCCTTTTCCTGTTAAGCCTAAAGTACTTTATATGAGGGCTATGAGGGACCATATATTCTAATTTCATTGAGATCATGCAAGTACTACTTCATATGCACCCATGTATTTACCTACAGATGTAAATTATACATATACTCAAAAAAAATTCCAAGACATAAACATAGACAATGGTCAGGTGAATGAGTGACCATACAAATATATAGAAGTAAAGAAAGTGCATTCAAATTAAGTCATAGAAAAAGGTAGCAAATATAAAAGAGACCTCTGCATATGAAGTTATCTATGTGAGAGCAATGGAGTACAAAGGCCATGGAGATGATCTCCGCCAACGGCGTTGAGAAAAGTCTATTCACCATCAACATCTTCTTTGACTAAAATGTAGATACATCAAATTTCATGTGATTCTAACATTTTTGCGTCGTTGACTGAGTGAGTGCAAAATTAAGGGTTTTCCAATAATGGAACATTTTTTTAGCATTTTCACATCACTAGATCAACGATAAAAATGTGTTAGAATCACATGAAATTTGGTGCATCTTTATCTTAGATGATAAGGATCAAGATGGGCGGTGCCGATCGTCGAAAAAAATAGTGGAAGGGTATACTTTTTTCGACGCCATCGGAGGGTTTCTCGTATAGGGCCTTTGTCCTCCATTATTCTCGCCCGAAATTATGACTACTTCATAGAAGGCAACAAGAAAAATCCACCGACACAAAAGATAAGACATTAGAAAACAACGGAAGAATTCCTCTAAATACTGAAGTAGAAATTCTAATCTCACAATTCATAGATGAGTTCATAAGTATATCAACTAATAAAATCATATGGTATTAGTTGTCATAATAGCCAATGAGACTGAGAAAGAGATTCTTGTATAAATCCCTTTCTTTTTCTAAACTGGAATAATTACAGGTATCAAGTATATAAAGTGAAATCTCTCATATCTTGGTGTAACAAAAGATTTAGTCTTTGTCTTCATCATATACAATAATTGTGTTAAAGTTCGAAAGCAAGGAAGAAAAATTAAAGGAAAAATCTTCTATGCAACAAACCTTTTGATGACTTTCCTTACACAAATCCCAATATTATCCAAGGGCTTGCAAATGACTTGCATTAGAAAGACGAGGTTATGGACCTTAGGGTGGAGACCGTTGGGAACTGGGAAGCCAGATGTGGGGCCTCCTTCACTTTACAGTGATCACCTTTATTAAAAAAAAAAAAATTAACCTCATGATGAAATACTGTGTGTGTGTGTGTGTGGCATCTCTTTTGGAGTATATATAAATGGGAATGCATCCTTCTGAATATTTCTTCTCACAAGAGAAAATTGAGATTTGAATGGTTCCTGAGTAAGAGATTTCTCATTTCTCTTTCTCTTTCTCTTTGTAATGGAGGAACAACAGCTCAACCCTTTAGCTGTCACTCATCTCCTTCAACACACACTAAGGAGCTTGTGCATTCATGATAACTCCCAGTGGGTTTATGCCGTTTTCTGGAGGATCTTGCCTAGGAATTACCCACCACCCAAGTATGACCAACACCTACAAGATTATAATTTTTCTTATCTACGATCAGATTATAAACCTCTTTTTTTTTGGGCAGATGGGATCTCCAAGGAGGAATGTATGATCGGACTCGAGGAAACCGAAGGAATTGGTAAGAACAAGTTTATGCAATCAAATTTAGGTATTTGGAACTTATCAAAATGAATCCGAAACAGGATACTTGTATGGGAAGATGGGTTCTGCAACTTTGCAGCCCCGTCCGGGCTCGACCCGGGCTCGTCGGAAGAAGGCCAGGTCATGAAGAGCCTGCAACCTGAGCTCTTTTTTAAGATGTCACATGAGATTTACAACTATGGAGAAGGGTGAGTCTAATTATAGACGGAGTTCATGGTTATAGATGTATGCATGGTACAAAATTTTTAAGTTTGGTTTTGTTTTCGGCAGCGTAATTGGGAAGGTTGCCGCAGATCACAGCCATAAGTGGGTGTTCAAGGAGCCTCAAGAGCAAGAGATCAATTTCTTGTCTTCATGGAATAATCAAGCTGATTCTGTAAGTGGGTCCTTAACTAACCATTCATTATACAATAACATTTAAGTTGTTTTAATTCATCTTTGCCCTTCAGCATCCAAGGACATGGGAGGCTCAGTTCCAAGCTGGGATCAAGGTTCATTTCCAGCACACACATCATTTCTATATTACTACATGCAAATTGTTCCCCATTTTTTGATTAACCACCGTATTATTCCTCTACTTGCTTCCCTTTGTACAGACCATTGCTCTAATTGCAGTCAGAGAAGGAGTTGTGCAGCTTGGATCTCTCAACATGGTCTCTCTCTCTCTCTCTCTCTCTCAATGCACACGTGTGCATTTCAATGCATGGGCATGTCTATCAATTTGCTGTACTAGCTCATGGATGAGTCACCTACGTCACTGTACCAAATACTAACAAATTCAGACCGTGAATCTGCGAATGCGTTATTAAATTGACTATAATAGTTCGAAAGATAATACATGGAGGAACACCCTACTTTCGACTACACTACCATTTGCACTCACAACACCGAAACTCAAAAGTTATGATGAAGGTTGACGTACATACTAGCTTTCCCCAGATTTTTACATAATGCCATTAAACATTATATAATACAAATACCGCCACTAGGATGGTGTTTTAATGCAACTTTCGGATGGTGTTCTATGTAATTTGTAATACATTTTCTTATGTGTTCAATGAAAAGCATAAAAAGTTTAATGGTGTTTTGTGCAATTTTACCCTTTTTGTATTTGACAGGTAGCCGAAGATCTAAGCTACATAGTCCTCCTCCGCAAGAAATTCACATACCTAGAGAGCATCCCAGGGGTCCTCCTCCCTCACCCTTCATCCTCCGGCATCCCCGTCACCGTGACACCAGAGCACTGGCCTTCTTACAGCAGCGGGCCATCACAACCACCACCACCACCCATGGAACTCCATCACGACTACTACTTAAATCACCATCAGCAGCAGTCGATGAGGATCACACCATCGATGAGCAGCCTCGAAGCGCTCCTCTCCAAGCTACCCTCGGTGGAGCCGCCGCCGCCCGATGGGCCCACGGCGTCTGTGGGATACTATGAGATGCCGATGGCAAAAGAGGAGAATGAGGAGTATGGAAGTAGCTCAGTTTCGTATTATGTCAATGTGAGTAAGGCTGACTCTCATGAGTTTTAAGGGATGCGTGTTCACTCTAAGCCCATATATGTACCCCAAAATGGTCTATTGTAAGTTGTGCTAGCTAGCTAAAATATATATGGCAAGCTAATGGTTGGAAGTGGTGCCGTTCTGATATTTCCGAGCAGTTGAGAAGTTTAGGGTTCCGAAATACAAAATCTAGACTTACCGACATTAAGATGTATATATCATTTCACTAGAACAAATCGTTCCCCCCCCCCCCCCCCCCACACCCCACCACAAGTTTTCTCCGTTACACGCGATCCCTCCCCGACTCCCCTGCCATTAATTTCTTTATGAAATCACCAAAATACCCTACCATATAGCGGACTGTTAAAAGAGGATGAAAGTCCATTTTCGGAAGAAAAAATAAAATTTTTGTTTTGGTGAAATTTCCCATAAAAATATCACAGATTTTATTATGTTAAAATGCAAACACAACATTTGCAAATTGCCGGGTTATTAATTTAAGAAAAATATAAAATAGTTATTCTGTAAACGATGAATGCATGCTTGTTTATTACAAAAATAAGCAGGCAATGTAGAGAATTAAAATTTTGCATAGAAATAGAAGAGAAGGATGAATCTCAAAAATCACATTAAAGTTATGACAACTACTACTTTGGTAGTCTCTGCTAGTTATCAGATAACGAATATGATTTCTTAAGATTCTATGTATAAATAGTGAAGAAAAGGTTTGTGTATGATGCATTTATGGACAATTCATAGAACCTTCTTGGCGAGAGAAAGTGTAAACCCCCAGCAGAAGAATTGGTGATGTTTGTGCAGACACAGGATCAAGAGGTAAGAGAAACATTCCACTATTTGTTGATATGATTATCACAGAACGATGTGTATTTCTTTTCTGAAAAAGAGTTTTGTTCAATCTATGTTCAACTTAAAGTCTTTTGTAGAAAAACAAAGTTGCCAGTAACTACAGATGCCAAGATCAAGGCTCAAAGAATGCAAATGACAACTCCAAGATCCATGCCGATGGAGGCATTGAACGAGACCAAAAAAGGCTCACATAATGACTACAATGAAGGTGTTTTTCGATTTTTTTCCCCCTAGAATTTATTGTTCTTGAAACATGGCATTTTTCTCTATGAACTACAAAAGTTTGGAAAAATTATAAAAGATGAAGACTATATCAAAGCAATGACTCGGAAAATTGCAACGCAAGAAGAAAGACATGGGAACCAGAAGTTAAAAAAGTGATCAATCCTAAATGCATCTACATTCTACAAGACCAAATATCGATCTAAAAACACAAGGCTTATTTGGTAGCAAAACAATATTCCCAACATCTTGGTATTGGCTTCTATTGAATTCAACGAGACACAATGCGCCGATTTCACATACAGACACTATAAAAACAATGTTGGCACTAACAGTTCAACTCTAGCTGAAGTTGTACAAAACTAAGTATAAAAGTACAGTTCCAAAACATGTCAGACTTGGACGCAGGAAAAGAATATGGACTTGGACTAAGCTTTGTTCGCGGAGGAACGATTGGGCCTTAGCCATGTATGAGATTGCTAATTATTCAATATATATTTTTACAAAGAATTTCACTCATTGTCGGCGAGTTAGTTTTATTTTTCCTATACACAAAAAATACATGCACACAAGTACAATATCTGGTCACCGAAGAATGAATACAAAATTAAAATAACTATGGAAGTGAAGCTAAAAAAAGTACAAGAATAAAGAGAAATCGGATACAAAAGTTAGAATCATGCGACTAATGTGCTTGCTGCATTACGAAGATTTAAAATATTTCGGTATTTCGTAACTGAATATCAATCATGCACATCTAAAGTACATATAATAAAAGAGTAATTTTTTACTTGAACAACTAGCTTCATCACACTGCATAAGAATAATGGAAAATAGCTTCTACTTCTGCAACAGAATCAAAGGACTTACTCCTGTAATTGGTGCTCGTATTCCTAACGCGCTTTATGCACCCGCAACGCAACTTCAAGCTCATGATCAATGGCCTTCATCAGAGCTTTAGAAAATATTATAAAGCCTGCATTAATGAGTTATTATTACGTAGGTATCATTAAGTCCAAAAGCATGTATTGTGCTAAAAATGATTGCAATAACTTTCACACGCACTAACTGAAGCATGGAAGAACATGAAAGAGGAAACGTTATAACACTCATTGTACACAAGGAGAGTACAAATGTATGTTCAGAGATTTTAAATGCCAACAAGGATATTTTAAGTTTATATCAAACAAGTTCTGTTAAAAAAATATTGCCAGACTTCTCGCACGCCACCAATAACAGATGCATGAAAGGACGCGCAGGAAGTAACACCATGACTGGCGATCTCTCATTGTACATGATAAGAGTCGTAAGACTACACAAGTGCAAAAGTAACTTCAGAGATTTGAAATCCACAAAAAGCAGTGATCAGGGATATTTTAAAACATGGTTTCCAGAAATTGTGTGAAGGCAGACATAGGAACTGAAAACACGTTGATGATGCTCTATATTGGCGATCTCCTAGATCAGGATACGTGGCAAATGACGTGTCCCAGAACTCAGAAGAAAGGGCCCACCAGGCCATCCCAGTACCCGACCTGCAAGCACAAGCTGGCTCTCCTCAAAGCCCCTACAAATTGACCTTCTCGGCTTCTCAGCTCGCCCCGAACTACCACAGGACCAAGATGCCTCGGCCTTCCCGCTCGTTCCCAAGCTCCCCCGCTGAGGCCATCTTCCTCGGTCCCTCCGACCGACCAACTCCACCTCTCACAGGCGTAACCGCCGCTCCGCAAATCTTGCAATGCGCGGATTCTCCGCCGGCAACATCCCACGTTCCACGCCATCACGATCCCCATTAACGGACGATCCGCTTATTACGCGGACGTGACGTCGGGAGCGTAACTGCCGGCGAGATTCTCACGCCTGCTACTGCGTGCTGCCTCCACTATATTAACCCCCATCACAGAGGGGTCAAGTAAGTTTTTTTCACCATACTTTGCCGTTACTCTGCTCGGATCTTGTGCTAACTTGATCGTCGAAGGGTCCTCGGTGGTACCAAACCATCCCGGGACTTCCTTGCAGGTACTCGGCGCAAACTCCTCAAAACCACCAATCTCCTCAAAACCTATTGAGACCCACACGCAACAGGAGATCACCTCCAAGATCCACCAGGAGATCAACGGAAGACAACATCTGATGGAGACCCGAAAAGGACCTCTATCAACTGGCGCCGTCTGTAGGAAACAAAACTCCACAAAAACTAAAGTTGGCCTTCCGATCTCCATCCACATGGCAAGCGATCGTCCTGAAGATCCAAACACCCGCCACCGTCTCCCTCTCAACGGAGGCGCGGATGAACCTCTGCCGAATGTCATCAACCCCTTCGCCGGCCACCGCCCCGCAGACTCCAGCGGTCGCAGGTCCCTCAATCCGTCCCATTCAACCTCGAGGTCCCACGTCGGAGAGCCACGCCTCGAGCCTCGTCACACCCCTGTCCTTACCAAGACGGTGGCGGTCAGCTCGTCTGCTTCCAGGCATGACCGGCACCCCCTCCCTCGACGGGGTTGCGCCCACGAGGCCCGCCAAGGCAGCTCGAAGACAACCTCACCACGGGGCATAAGGGACCTCGCCGGAAGGAACCGAGGCCTATCAAGAACTATGGTCATGATGACAGGGGGTCAGTCGAGCGCCTGCGAGACTCAGCACCCCACGCCAGCAACGGAGGCCAACGGCCGCCTGAGCAAAAAGGACAGGGACCACGAGCCTATCACCTTTGGCGACGGGGATCTCCACGGCATATCCATTCCCCACAGCGACCCTCTGGTGATCACGGCCCGAATCCACTGATACGAGATCCACCGGATACTTGTCGACTCGGGAAGCTCGGTAGACGTTCTCTTCCACGACTACTTTCTGCGCATGGGGCTCACCCCAGCGGACTTGAAACCGATCTCCCACGACCTTTCAGGGTTCACCAACCACTTCATCCCGGCGGAAGGGATGGTCACCCTGCAGTTCAACGTCGGGGAGCCCGGCCGCACCCGTACGTTGCCTGTGGACTTTATCGTAGCAAAGGTCCCATCGGCCTACAACGTCCTCCTCGGCCGTCCGACGCTGAACTCCCTCCAGGCCCAGATATCGACCTACCACCTGGCGATAAAGTTCCCTCTCGATCAGGGCGGGATAGGTCGGGTCTACGGAGACCAGCGGGTCGCGAATGTATGCCTTACCGAAACATCTTCGTCCGAGCAGCCGGCCGACGACGCTGAGGTAAAAAACGACATCAAGGGTTCTATGGACACCCGAGACGAGCAGAAGGAGGTCCGGGGGACACCGGCCGAACCACTGACCGAGGTACCCCTGACAGAGGGGGACGGTGAAAAAACCATCCAGGTCGGATCACTCCGGACAGGAACTCAGCGAGATGACCTGGTCGGTTTCCTCAGAAATAACTCCGACGTTTTCTCCTGGGCGCCTGCTGACATGCCTGAGATCGACCCCAAAATCATTTCTCACAAGCTCGGGGTTGATCCTATGGCCCGACCCGTCAGACAGAAAAAGCGAAGTTTCGCCCCGGTCAAACAGAAGGCTATCGAAGACAAGGTTGATCGACTTCTTGCCGCCAACTTCATCCGGAACGTACCTTACTCGGAGTGGTTGGCGAACGTAGTTCTGGTCAAGAAGTCAAGCGGGAAGTGGTGTATGTGCGTCGAATTCACCGACCTCAATAAGGCCTGCCCCAAAGACAACTATTCTTTCCCTCGGATAGATCAGCTCGTCGACAGCTCGGCCGGCCACGAGCTGTTGAGTTTCATGGATGCTTTCTCCGGCTACAATCAGATCCGTATGAATCCGGAAGATGAAAATCTTACCGCATTCACAACGGACCGGGAGTATACCGCTACAAGGTGATGCCCTTCGGCCTCAAGAACGCCGGGGCCACGTACCAACGGTTGGTCAATCGCATGTTCAAGCCACAGATCGGAAGGAATATGAAGGTCTACGTAGACGATATGCTCGTCAAATCCGTCTCGTCGGCCGACCACGCCAAGGATCTGGGCGAGGCCTTCGAAGTGCTCCGCAAGTTCAAGATGAATCTAAACCCCGCCAAATGCGCATTCGGAGTCACCGAGGGAAAGTTCCTCGGTTTCATGGTCGCTCACCGTGGAATTGAAGCTAACCCAGAGAAAATCGACGCTATCCTCAACATGGTCACGCCCAAGACCAACGTCAAGATCATGCGGCTTACGGGACGAGTCGTTGCTCTGAGCTGTTTCATGTCCAGGTCGGGGGAGAAATGCCTCCCGTTTTTCAAAGCTCTGAGGAAGATCCCGAGGTTCGAATGGTCGGAGGAGTGCCAGGCCGCCTTCGACCAATTGAAGAAGCACCTCACGATGCCACCACTGCTCACCCGACCAGTTGAAGGAGACGAGCTGTCGCTGTACCTGGCGGTGTCCGACCAAGCAGCGAGCTCGGTGCTCGTCCGAGAGTTCGGTGGAGTGCAGAAGCCGGTGTACTATGTGAGCCATGTATTTAAGGACGCAGAAACGAGATATCCAGTCATAGAGAAGATTGTCTTGGCCCTCGTGGCGGCCTCAAGGAAGCTACGGCACTACTTCCAAGCACACACCATTCTCTTCCTCACAGAGCGCCCGTAGGGGTTATCCTTGCATTACCGGAATCCTCGGGACGCTTAGAGAAGTGGAGGTGGGAACTATCTCAGTTTGACATAAAATATCGCCCGAGACGGGCCATCAAAGCGCAGGCCCTGGCCGATTTCATCGTTGAATGCACCATCCTTAGCAAGGAACCGGAGTCCACGCCGACCCTCGCAACTCAGTGCCCCATCGCGGAAAGGCCTGGCTCGGTTCCTGAGTGGGTCATCTACGTCGACGGGTCTTCAACCGAGGAAGGCTATGGTGCCGGCCTAATTATCCAGGGCCCGAACGAGGCAGAAATGGAGTACTCTCTGAAGCTCGGTTTCAAAGCCTCGAACAACGCGGCAGAGTACGATGCCCTCCTGGCTGGACTGCGCATGGCTGCCGGGCTGGGGCTGAAGACAATTCGAATCCGCAGCGACTCGGCCCTAGTCGTCGGCCAAGTGACCGGCCGCTTTGAAGCTCGGGTGCCTCTGATGATGAAGTATCTGGACGAGGTAAGAAAACTCCGGAGGAACTTTGATGAAGTCCAAGTAGAACAAATACCCAGGCAGCTGAATGCCCAAGCCGACGCCCTGAGCAAGCTGGCTTTGTCATACTCGGCCAACAATAAGCGGTCTATCCTCTTCGAAACCTTACCTCAGCCCAGCGTGGAAGACGGAGCGACAACACTCCACGTATATGCGGCGCAGGAAGGCGACCAAGATTGAAGGAAGCCCCTCGTGGAATTCCTGAAGGACGGTACGCTCCCAGAAGATCGGGGAGCCGCCCGCCGTCTCCGGGCCAAAGCCCGTCACTTCATCTGGAGCAATAGAAACCTCTACAAGAAATCCTTCACTCATCCCCTGCTCCGGTGCATCAACCCCCACGAAGCCAATTACATCCTCCGTGAAATCCATGAGGGGGTTGGCGGTGCGCACCAAGGGGCCCGAAACTTGATCCAAAAGGCGTTGCTCCAGGGGTACTACTGGCCCACTGGTCATGAGGACGCGCAGAAGCTAGTCAGAAGATGCAAGAGTTGCCAACTCCACGGCAGCATCTCTTGTCTCCCCGCTACCGAGCTAACCGCCCTAACATCCCCATGGTCGTTCGCCCAATGGGGATTGGACATGATCGGCCAGTTCCCTACCGGTACGGGCGGGCATAAATATGTCCTCGTCACGGTAGACTACTTCACCAAGTAGATCGAGGCCGTCCCCTTCAGGAAACCGGATGCCGCCACGACCATCAGATTCCTGCAAAACAATCTGATACTCCGGTTCGGCATCCCGAGGTGTATCATCACCGACCACAGGACGAACTTCGAGAACGAGAAAGTGAAGGACTTCTGCAAGGAATACCATATCCTCATGAAGTTCACCGCGGTCGCGTATCCCCAATGCAACGGGAAGGCCGAAGTCGCTAACCGAGACGTCCTCCAAGGTCTCCGGACCCGCCTAGAAGGGCGACAAGGCAGTTGGGTCGAAGAACTGCCCCGGGTCTTATGGGCCCTACGCACGTCAAAGAAGACCCCCACCGGGGAAACCCCTTTTAGCCTCTGCTACGAGATCGAGGCAATAGTCCCAGCGGAAATCGGGCTACCCAGTTATCGGGTCGAGCACTTCGACGACGATGCGAACACCTCGGCGCTACGAACCAACCTGGATATCTTGTTAGAGAAGAGGGACCGGGCTCAGATCAGGACCGCCGCTTATCAACAACAAACGGCCCGATACTACAATGCTCGGATCAAGCGCCGCTCCTTCAAGACTGGAGATCTGGTCCTACTTCAGAACGAGTTCATCGATCAAGGCAGGCTACACAAATTCCCCCCAAAGTAGGACGGTCCTTTCCTCGTCTCTGAGATACTTCCCGGCGGAGCCTATCGCCTACAAGACGCGGACGGACGCAAGTTCCCGCGGCCTTACAACGCCGAGAAGCTCAAGCTATACCAATGAGGTCAAGGCCAACGATTGTGTACCCCTCCTTTCGCGAAGACGATGTAAATGTTTTCTAAAAATCCTTTCCATTCAAATAAAGGGAACGTCATAACATTGCAAATAGGGTTCTGTCTTTGTGATCCGAAGCCCTCACCAAAGAGGCAACCGCGCAGCTTCACTGCCCGGCTATCCTTACCAGGCCTCCTACGGCCCCTCCAACGCTAAGAATCAAAGTCCTTCTTAGAGGCAGTCGAGCGGCTTCCTTGCTCGGCTATCCCTGGCCGGTAGCTTCCCACTCGGAACGCCAGGAATCAAAGCCCTCGCCAAGAGGCAACCGCGCAGTTTCACTGCCCGGTTATCCTTAGCAGGCCTCCTACGGCCCCCCCAACGCTAAGGATCAAAGTCCTCCTTAGAGGCAGCTCAACAGCTATCCTGCTCGGCTATCTTCGGCCGGTAGCTTCCCTACTGGCAATGCCAGGGATCAAAAAGTCCTCTCAGAGGCAGTTGAGCCCGACCCTCGCTCGGCTATCCCCGGCTGGTAGCTTCCTACCACAACCGACAGGGATCCAAAGCCCTCCCAGAGGCAGTCAAGCCCGACCCTCGCTCGGCTATCCTTCAGGACAAAAGCCCTCGCCAAGAGGCACCGGGCAGTAAACCTGCCCGGCCAAGGGTCCTTGATAGGCTTCTTATAGCCCCTCCCGCGCTAACGACCAAAGTCCTCCTTTGAGGTGGTTGAGCCCGACCCTTGCTCGGCTATCCCCGGCTGGTAGCTTCCTACCACAACTGACATGGATCAAAGTACTCGCTAAGAGGCACTGGACAGTAACCCTGCTCGGTCCCCATCCTGAAGGATCAAAAGCCCTCGCAAGAGGCAACCGAGCCCGACCCTTGCTCGGTCATCTCCGGCTGGTAGCTCCCTACCCATGACACCAGGGATCAAAGCCCTCGCAAGAGGCATCTGAGCGGCTACCCCGCTCAGTCATTCCAGGCTAGTAGTTGCCTACCCACGACGCCAGAGATCAAAGCCCTCGCTAAGAGGCAACTGCGCAGCTTTACTGCCCGGTCATCCTTAGTAGGCTTCTTACAGCCCCTCCAATGCTAAGGATTAAAGTCCTCCTTAGAGGCAGCCGAACGGCTTCCCTGCTCGGCTATCCCTGGCCGGTAGCTTCCCTACTCGCAACGCCAGGGATCAAAGCTCTCGCCAAGAGGCAACCGCACAGCTTCACTGCCCGGTTATAATTAGCAGGCCTCCTACGGCCCCTCCAACGCTAAGGATCAAAGTCCTCCCAGAGGCAGCCGAGCTCGACCCTTGCTCGGCTATCCCCGGTTGGTAGCTTCCTACCACAACCGATAGGGATCAAAGACCTCGGAAGAGGCAGCCGAGCCCGACCCTTGCTCGGTCATCTCCGGCCGGCAGCTTCCCTACGCGCAACGCCAAGGATCAAGGACCTCGCCAAGAGGCAACCGTGCAGCTTCACTGCCCGGTTATCCTTAGCAGGCCTCCTACGGCCCCTCCAACGCTAAGGATCAAAGTTCTCCCAGAGGCAGTCGAGCCCGACCCTTGCTCGGCTATCCCCGGTTGGTAGCTTCCTACCACGACCGACAGGGATCGAAGCCCTCGCCAAGATCAGCCGAGCAGCTTCCCTGCTCGGTCATCCCCAGCAGGCAACCACCAGCCCAACAGACGCTGCGGGTTTGTAGCCTTCATAACGAGGCCACCGAGTCCCTTTATGCTCGGCACAACTACGACAAACATCCCTCTGCCCATCACATGCAGCGGATCCGAAATCCCAACAAGAGACATCAGGTCTATCCAAGTCTGAGTGGTCCCCCCTCGACTTCGGGGCCATGGAGATGCCTCCTTCTCAGCAGCGCTTGGCACACTTGGCAAGTGATCGAAATCAACTAACGCCGCATCCCACACTGGGCCGTGTCCCGTCAAACGCCGTAGGTCTGCACACGTCGCGTCGGCCAACGACGCTTGACACGCGGACCGTCGCTTCAGTAACAGGATGCACGAACCGGCGCACCTTCCTTAAATGTAGAGATCTCGTCATGATTCGCTAGCAGAAAAGACAGCTGACAGTCCGGGGACGCGTCCCGACGAAATCTTAGGAGGGAGCTCATCCCGGGCGGCCCGGCAGTCCACTCTTGACCCGACCCACCAGCTGGTCGGGAAAAGAGTGGGGGGCTAATGATGATGCTCTATATTGGCGATCTCCCAGATCAGGACACGTGGCAGATGACGTGTCCCAGAACTCAGAAGAAAGGGCCCACAGGGGCCGACCAGGCCACCCCAGTACCCGACCTGCAAGCACAAGCTGGCTCTCCTCAGAGCCCTCTATAAATTGGACTCCTCGGCCTCTCAGCTCGCCCCGAACTACCACAGGACCAAGATGCCTCGGCCCTCCCGCTTGTTCCCAAGCTCCCCCGCCGAGGTCATCTTCCTCGGTCCCTCCGACCGACCAACTCCACCACTCACAGGCGTAACTGCCGCTCTGCAAATCTCGCCATGTGCGGATTCTCCGCCGGCAACATCCCACGTTCCACGCCATCACGATCCCCATTAACGGGTGATCCGCTTATTACGCGGGCGTGACGTCGGGAGCGTAACTGCCGGCGAGATTCTCACGCCTGCTACTGCGTGCTGCCGCCACTATATTAACCCTATCTCAGAGGGGTCAAGTAACCTTTTTTCACCCCACTTAGCAGTTACTCTGCTCGGATCTTGTGCTAACTTGATCATCGGAGGGTTCTCGGTGGTACCAAATCACCCCGGGACTTCCTTGCAGGTACTCGGTGCAAGCTCCTCAAAACCACCAATCTCCTCAAAACCCATTGAGACTCACACGCAACAGGAGATCACCTCCAAGATCCACCGGGAGATCGACGGAAGACAACATCTGACGGAGACCCGAAAAGGACCTCCATCACACGTTCATATGCTTGTAGGGGGTCTTTTTATCTGCTTAACTTTATTTTTTTTAAAACAATTTAAAGTTCAATCCTCACGAACAAAACTCTTTCTTAACCAAATATTGGCTCTCAAGCTACATATAGACATCGGATCGAGCTGGAACGAATATCTATTTTTCTTGCCTGAGAAAAACATTCGCCTAGAAATTCGTAAAGCAAAGACAAGTTGATAACTTTAGGCATAGGCAAATGCTAAATTCTTAACTAAGAAAAGTACTTCATAAAAGCCACCAGAATTGATAATAATTCAGGTGTTAAATGTATATAAATAACAAAGAGATGAACTATTACTACCCAAAACATGGATAACCTAAAAGCCTAATGACATACACCAAAACTAATGCATAATTATCATTTATGCCGACTTCAAAGAAGGCATGGAATTTGATGCTTTTATGAAAATTTGAGCAGCAACAAATAACCATAACAAGAAATAAGTAACAATAATACGTGGTAGCATCGATTCGCCCTTCAATCCAAAGAATTGTATGATATAGTCATCAAAGAAATTAAATTTTAAAATTGTTTTTTCCCAAAAGCTGCAATTTTTGGGCTAGCATAATATTTCATGTTTTTTATTAATGTTATCCAAAAGGCAAACTCAATAGCCTATCAACTTCTTAAAGAATCAATTAGCTTAGCTTAAATTAGTGAATAATGAGACGTTTTGCAAATGTCACAATGTTAGGAAGCAAAAGGACAGAATTATATAAAATGCAAATTCAAAAATACATAAGGGGAAAAATCACCTCAGGGCCCGATTCAACTCCGGCAACGGATCCACCGTGCGTCGCTCTGCCAACATCGCCGGAGTTGGTGTTTCTGTGGCCGGAGGAGGAGGGGATTTTGATTGTTAGGGTTTAGGGTTTCGATAAATTTCTTGCAGTTTGCGCCCAAAATAACTTCAATTCATTTTTTCGGTTTTAATTAACAAAAACTTCTGTTTTGACAAATAAGCAATATTAATTTACTAAAATTGCAGATGAGTATCAACAACCAACCAACCAACTGAGCCTTTTATCTTAGGATAGACTACATGCACCAACATGAAATCACGCCCGGATCGAACACCTGAATCCTCTGCCTCCACTCACTCCTATTGAGTTGAGTGAGAGATGCTACTCAAAAGTGGGAATTCCCCAGATCACGACACGTAACAGATGATATATCGTCCACGTAAGCCCACTAGATTCCTGGAGGCCGTGGAGCTGGAATAAATATGATGTATTGGGGACATTCGTTGGCGCCTCGCCTCGGAGACTGCACCCGATCTTTTGGAGACCTCCCCGGGGTACGTTCCTTCTTCGGCTAACCGCCAACCAATAGCTCGTCTCCGAGTTATTCTATAACTGAGATTCCTCAGCTGACTTGCTCGTCTCTGAGCTATCCTATAGCTGAGATTCCTCAGCATCCCTGTTTGGCCAGGAGTACGGAGCACGAGCACCCCCGTAACGGCTCTGTGTATCTCGCCGCGAAAGATCTCTGCCGCTCCACATCCTACATCTCCCGCTGGCGTATCTCGCCATTAATGGATGTATCCCGCCATCAACACGAACGTAACGCAGGGACGAAACAGACGGTAAGAATCTCGCATGGCTCGCTCCAATGCGACCCCTATATAAATCCCTCCTCCAGACGATTCAGGTAACTCAAACTCAATTCAATACGCCGCTATTTTGCCCAATTATTCCACGGTACTAATTTGATCGTCGGAGGGTCCTACGGTGGTTTCCCATCCCGGGACTTCCTTTGCAGGTAGCAAAACGTCAACAACAACCTATTGAAATCCACACGCTCATCCTTCACCACAAGATCAACGGAGAACAACATTTGAGGGAGACCCTGACCTCTATCAGTTGGCACCGTCTGTGGGAAGCGTTTCATTTTCCACTAAAAAAAAGTTGATCTTCCGTCTTTGATTCGATGGCCAGTGATCATTGCAATGAAGATCCAAGGACGAGCCATCCCTTCCTCCGCAACGGGGACGGGGACGACTCCACTCCTCCTTCCAACATCGTCGAATCCTTATCAGCACAGATCGACCGACTGACAGCGAAGGTGGATACGCTCGCCCATATCCAAACTGCCAGCTATGCTCGGCAAACCGCCGCCCCTTCTCCTCAGAACGGATGCATGCACAAGGCAATAGATGGACGCATTCAAGTCCTCGTACTCACTCGTGCTAATCCTGACACCATGGAACACTGGCGTGCCGATTCCGGCAGTCTCGACCCCCATACAAGGAATGATTCCATGACTCGTTGGGTGCCGAACAATCCAATGTTGAGGTCTCAGGACTAATCGAACCGTCGTTTCAATTCCCGCCACGTTCCTTCGCCCTCCGAGACGACGTCGATCAGAACATTTGATTCCAGGAACGACCGACGTCATTATGATCACCGAGGCTGTGCCCATGGAGCACGTCGGGGGGAGCCACGAAGGGTTCACCCCAAGAATCTGAGGCGTGATAGACCGAAGCCGAAGCCACTCTATCGCCCAAGCCCGAAGCAGAGACAGCAGACATTCCGATTATGGAGAATTCTTGGGGTACCAGCAGCGAATCGAGGTCATCGAAAAAAAGATTGAAGACATGAGACTCACCATCCGTTCGTCCGGCGGATCGGCAAAATACTCCGCGGACTCTCTCACAAAGCCTTTCACCGAGCAGTTGTTGAGAGAGCGAGTCTCTTCCCAGAACAAGCCGCCCAAAGTTGCTCTTTTCGATGGGAAGTCCGACCCAAAAGACCACCTGGACATGTTCACCGCGGGCATGAGCTATCAGGATAACTCGAACGCCGCTCAGTGCCGAGCGTTCCCCACCACCCTCATCTGAGCAAGACGAGACTGGTTCCACGGCCTGACTCCGTACTCGATCTCCACTTTCGACGAGCTGGCTACTCAGTTCCTCAGCCACTTAGTTAGCAACCGACGACAGAAGAGATCGGTTGACTGCCTGTTCACCATCAAGTGCGAGGACAGAAAGTCTTTCAAAGACTATATTACCCGTTTCTACAATGCTCTTCTGGAGATACCCGAGCACCGGGATGAGACGGTCATAACCATCCTAAGGTCTGGTATTAGGCATAAAGAGCGGCTCCGCTCTTTTGCATTGGCGCAACCTAAGGCCTTGGCTGAGGTAAAAGTCTAGACAGAACGAGATATTCAGCTCAAATCAGAGGTTAACGCTCATCTTTCCTGGGGAGACCGGACGGGCCAAAAGAAAGGGACCGGGAAAAAGACAAGAAGAAGGTTGATCGGTCGAAACCTTACACTCCGAGGTTACACACCTCTCAATGTCTCGCGGGCCGAGCTTCTAAAAGAGGCGAAGAGCGAAAAATTCTTCAAACTACCACCAATGACACGAAAGCTGGGCAAGCGACTCTGCGGCCCGTATTGTCCCTATCATCGGACACAAGGACACCCGACCGAGGATTGCAAACAGCTGCACGATTATATCGAGGAGCCGATCCACTCTGATCACTTGGCAAAATACCTGCGAGACAAACGTCAAGCAGATAGGGGGAAACCGACCAACTGGAAGCCGGAGAGCTGACAATCGGGCAGTTCATGGTCGTCACCAACTGACCCGAGTCCGAGCAACATGGGCACTTCGCCGTATCCAGTCATTCAATGCAGGAAAGTTTAAAAAGTATCAACGAATCTGTATTTTCTTTAATAAATAAAGGTTTTAGCTTCCCTACAATCTAAACTGCTTCTTTTTGTTTCTGAGTTAAGACGCCCCGCAAGTCAGCGGGTAGCTTCCCTCCCGTCGTGCAAAGACCAGCCTTTTACTCAAGTAAATGAAGCGCGGATACGCCCATAAGTAGCTGTCACACCCTGCTTCCCACTAAGCAGAAACGGTGACTTGGCAAGCCCGCAACATATTATTATGAAAATACGTTAAGCATAATTAAGCAATATAACAATGAGTAAGAATGACAAGAGTAATAAATTGAAACAACAAGTTTATTTACATTCAACTTTACAAACAACTGTTTGAAAATAAAAGATACAATAATAAAATAAAATGCCTAAACAATATCATTCTGAAAGTAAGTACAGGCTAAAAGGAGCTAGCAGTCATGCTAAGCTGCAATTTAGTTCAAGTCCTCTTGGCTCGGCTCTACGTCTTCAAAGTCCGGCCCTCCTGACGAATATTCCAAAGAATGAAAACAGAGAGGAATGTCGTCAGCGAACTAGCGCTCGGTAAGTCCCAAAAGCAGAAAGAGAAGATAGTATATAATGTGAAATGGACAGGTAAAGTTGTATATGATCGTTCATATGTATAAGATAATTATTCTAACGTGGTTATTTGTAGTTTGATAAGGAAGGTATTCTGTTGGATGTAGTGCCTTCAAAGTCAATTATTGGATCGCAGGCACATGATTGCAATGATTAAGGAGGACCTATACCGGTAGGACAGTCTTACTCGAGATGATAGTATGCTATCTGGTTTGCCTTTATCATCGTATACAGTTTTAGGTGACATGATCACTATTACACGTTGATAGAGCCCTTAGGATTCTTGTTTGACTACCAGCAGTATGATGGCGATCATATACGTGAGAGTTGGGTAGTCTATAAGCACATCCTTAAAAGTGGTCCCTAGTCATGGGAGTTTCGAGACAGGGCATCGATACTCTGGAGTAGACTAGTGTATACAGTCGAGATCCCGACGAAGGGCGGTGGCCGGTCTCACAAGCCATTGGTGTCAGTTGGTTCACTTAAGATGTATACAGGTGCTCATTGGGTTATGAGTGCACCGGACAGGACTCGCCGGGAACCTGCTAGTTGGTATTATACCTAGCGTCAGATAGCAGTTCCCTGGTGACATGTGTACAGGTTAGTTCATCGACCTGAGGTCACCATTTGTCTCGTGTGAGTTCCCACTGTGCTTAGATTACTACCCTACCACGGCTCAAAGGAGTCGTGCAAACAGGTTTCAGTTGGGTACAGTCCCGAGCCACATAGAGGCAGTGAGCGGATCGACAGGGGATTGGTCTTTCCCGGTATTGGGGGTGAGATCGCGTTGTGTCTAGGAGAGCCATTACACCAAGTCCTTAGCTAAGACAGGTGAGAATTACTGGTAGGTATTCCAGTAGTTTCTCAGGATGTTCAGGGCTACCCTCCGACACGACTTATACCGCTGTTGGGGGTCTGACGTTACCAGCCTCCTAGGCCCGATATGCGATGCTCATAGACGAACGAATCAGACTGTACGGATATTGTCATTGATAGGCTCAGTAGGGTTCCTGGATGAGTTCGCTCATCAGCCTCCCTTTTGCTCAATACATGGGCAGCCGTTACGTACAGCTAGTACCACTGACGGCTTGTGGTTAAACCCACTGCCAGAGTACTGACGAGTCTTTAGAGTCCCCCACAGAGAGTTTCCCAAGTTTGGGCGAAACGTTGTAGAGGTCGTATGGTTTTATGGCAGGGTTCGAACATACATGTACACTTGTGCACGTGTCATGGTTCGGACAGTTAATACTGGTAGGTTTTGGTTTAAGCCGGATCCTAGTATTATATTGTGTAGGAATAATTTTCGTCTTGTTGCATTAGTATTCGGTCGGAATACAAATGCGGGTATGTACATACAGTTACGGGGTAATCCTGTAATTCGTTACGGGATTACTTTTGAAGTTGCCAGTTTTTCTTCTCTCGATTAAACATTAGATTTAATGTTTAATTATAGGTTGGTGTTTGAGCTTTGTTTTTGGCCATTTCCTTTTCATTCCATCATGGCCGAAATCTTCATTTGGATAAGTGATTTGGTGAGGTGGCAATTTGAGGGTGAGTCATTTGGTGAGTCACTTGCTAAGCTTCTAGAATGGCATGGTTAATATTGTGAGGTGGCTAATTCATTAAAGCTTTTTGTTGTGCTTAGGATATTTAGTGTTGGATATTTTCTTTATTCTAATCACTTAATTCCTTTAGCTTTCACCCCCCCATTCATTCACAGTGAGCATTCTGCACATGTGGCCGAGCACTTTGGGCTGCACATGTGGCCGAGCGCAATTTGGTGTGCTCGTTTTTTTCAAACCAAAATCCATTGCTCATTTCCATCACAACTCAAAAGGCAACTTCATTTACCTTGAGACAAACTATTCTACACTCTCTCTACTTCAATCTTGGATATGTCGGCTAGCAAACTTCATGTCCGAGTTGCCTCGGTTTAGAGACGGGAGCCCGTATAAAGATTCGTTGACGTGGTGCCACATCGACGAGGAGACCGAAGATCGAACGAGATCGGAGATGCCGCGAGGAGCGTGGGATGATGGCTAAAGATCGAAGGACACGGATCAATCGGTATAGCCATTCTATCATTTTGTAGTTTGCTAGTTTATGTTAATGGCACGATCCGGGTTATAGTCTGCGCTAGCGTCAGTTGTAAAAATTTTTGTTCCGCGCTTGGCGTCGGTTTGACGGCCGGGACGCTACCATAGACTTACATATTCATGTATACAAGAGGAGTCCATCTTACTCCGTGGACTATGGTAACATGTAGTACAAGACCCCTTCATAACCCACGAGACAACGACACGTGAATTCATGCAAATATCTTTTAAGTGACCTCTCGTTCCACGATATACGTTCCGTATCAATCTACTCCTTTATCCCCGCGTATTGTATTGTATAAGTTAAGATTATAGGTCTTAGACGAATCCATGGATATAAAATGTACAAGTTCATGTTCAAGATTTAATCATGTATTCAGGTGGTCATGTCAAGTTCATGTCAAGTTATAACTATGGTTCGGTCAAGTCGAGTAAAGTATTCAAGTTTGAGTTTGATATTTGAATTCGTGTGTTCAGGTTCATGATCATGTATTCAAGATTGTGTTTGATTTTGTATTTTGGTTTGAGTTTGGATTTAGGTTTGAGTTTGAATTCATGTTGGAGTTAGAATCTTATGAAAGGACTTTGTTCTTGCAACATCTTAAATTCGGGAGTAATCGACAACAGCTGCACATGGGCGGCATGATTTGTGTTTTTTTCCAAGACAATTGCCATTGATAACTCCGTTAAATTTTCTAACCTGAATAGGCAAGCACTTACTTTCTTCGGCTCCCTGGAACTCAAGAGAATTGATCCCGTTTAAATCTATATTAAACCAGAGTCCTTAAAATATTGTTTTGCATATCTCGAGGGTTTTTTATGAAAAATACTTTAATATAGTTTAAAAATAAACCTCGAGAGTGATTTATAATATTTAGGGTTTTCATGAATATGGATTTTAATTTAAATGGTATTTTTTGTGATGAAACTCAGCCTTTTTAAAAGTTTGTGGTATTTTTATAAAAATTAGCTCTTTTGGAAACTTGATAGTATTTTATTAAAAATTTTAAATCTTCATTTTTAAAAATATAGTTTCATAACATGTTTTTATTGAAAATACAAATTCATAGTTTTATATAATTTTCCAATATTTAGTTTTTATTTAGAATATTCGTATTTCTTAAAAACCGTATTTTTATTTCCTTTGGAGACCGAATACTCCGTGAGGAGTTCTACATCTCGCTCTACTGTCCCAAGGATGTGCGATAATCCACACCATCCATTAGCAGGTCTCCTAACGAGGGTTGTAGTAGCGTATTTGTCAAGAATTACAAAATACTGATTAAAAGAAACCCGTTTTGAAAAGGTATGGTATTTTAATGAAAAGCTTATTCTTTAAAATAGCTATATGTTTAGAGTACCGTGTTATGGAACCATAATGTACGTGTGGGGTAGGTCGTTACCCCATGAAGTTTTCGTAAAGGTATTTAACAATTATTGAAAATAAGGGTCATACTAAAGTTCATGGTATTTTAATGAAAAGTTAGTTATAAAATAGTTTCATATGAAAATTTTGGTTAAATTCAAAACTAAAAGATTGTAATCAAACTTACAAATAGGGTGGTAAATTTATTTTGACCTCTGTATTAAGAAAAAGGAAGTTCCAAGTTCTAAAAAAATGTATCGGAGGTAACTCCACTGTACCGATATATTTTTAGGAGATAATTTGAAATGAAAAGAAGAAAAGATGAGAGAGACTTGCGGTTTTATAACTTCGAGAAGGGAGTAAGGAAAAGGGAGGGGGCTTCGTGGCGTCGCGGATGCTCCGGAAACGGCTTCGATCTTCGATGGAAGAAGCTTGGTTGCTAACTCCACTTGACTTCACTTGCACTTAGGAACTTTTAGGATGATTTTGCTAGAAATTTTAAGAATAGAGGGGAGCTAGGGAATGAGATGGTATTTATAGTGAAGAATTAGGGTTTGGGAATTAAAATTTTGGATTAAAAAGATGGTGAATGGTGAATTGAAAAGTCTCTGTTTGATTGCAGGAAAATCAAACAGTGTAGGGGAGTTAAGTGGAGTCGAAGAGACAAGTGTGCAAAGCACAAAGGCGACTGGGGCATTTTGCACCGTTGGCGCCGGCCATTTGGTGAGTTTGGGCGATCAGATCTTGAGGCCTTGCCTCGAGATTCATGCCACGTGACAAGTTGGGTGTGTACAACTCATTGCACCTGTTTGATTTTTCTGAAACTTTTTGTTTTTCCGTGAATTGCACGTGCAACTCTTGGGCTTCCGAGAAATTAAAAAGAAAAATCTAAAAAAATAATTGTTTCTGATGGGATTCGAACACACATGCTATGTCACAGCATTGTAGAGGCTTTACCGGTGAGTTACAAGTTGTTTCTTGTTTTTATTAAACATGTCTAACTTAAAACTCTTACGCAGGCTGTAATACTCTTTTTTGTACAATAACAAGAAATTTTCGTACAGCGATTTCAGAGTCGTTACATTCTTCCCTCCTTATAAAAATTTCGTGCTCGAAATTTACAATTATATATAAACTAATTTTCAAAAAGGTAAGGGTATCGTGCATGCATATCTTCTTCTCTTTCCCAAGTTGATTCTCCTGGCGAATCCTTTCTCCACATCACTCGGACCAAGTTTACCTCCTTGTTCCGTAATGTTTTCACCTTTCAGACCAGGATCTCAAATGGTTGTTACTCGCAGGTTAGGTCGGTTTGTACTGTGAGCTCTGAGTGATCAAGTATGTGGCTGGGGTCTCTCACATATCGTCGTAGCCGGGATATATGGAACACGTTGTGCATCCCTTCCAATGAGGGTGGTAGTGCTAAATGGTATGCCACTTCTCCAACTCATTTCAGTATGTCGAACGGTCTTATGTACCTTGGAATTAATTTACCCCTTTTTCCAAAACGTATCACTCCTCTGTTTGGAGAGATCTTCAAGAATACATGTTCTCTAGATTGAAACTCCAAGTGTCGGCGCTTTGCATCTGCCTAATGTTTCTGTCGGTCTTGGGCTATGCGCATCTTTTTCCTGATCGTGTGAACCAATCTACAGTTGTCACGATCATCTCTGGTCCAAGGAGTTCACGATCTTCAACGTCGTCCCAACTCAGCGGGGAACGCAATTTCCGCCCGTAGAGTGTTGCGAATGGTGCTATCCCAATACTTACCTGATTGCTGTCGTTTTATGAAAACTCCACAAGATGTAGGTGATCTTCCCACGAACCTTCGAAGTCTAGCATACAGGCTCTTAGCATGTCTTCCAGAATCTGAATTGTTCGCTCGGACTGTCCGTCTGTTTGTGGATGATATGACGTGCTGAAATTCAGACTCGTTCCCAGGCTAGCTTGCAGACTCTGTCAGAACTATGATCGGAATCTTGTATCACGATCGGAGACGATGCAAACAGGTACTCCATGTAATCTCACAATTTCCTCTATGTACTTCTTTGCTAACGTCTCGGTTGACTGGCCAACTCTGAATGGAATAAAGTGAGCCGATTTGGTGAGTCGATCCACAATAACCCAAATTGCATCGTTACTCTTCGTGCTGTGAGGGAGAGCAGTCACGAAGTCCATGGTAATGTGCTGCCATTTCCATTCTGGGATTTGTAATGGCTAAAGTAGACTAGCAGTTCTGTGATGTTCAGCCTTCACTTGCTGACATACCAAACACTTTTCTACTTTTCTAGCTACTTCGCGCTTCATTCCATGCTACCAGTAGTATTGCCGTAGATCCTTGTACATCTTCGTGCCACCGGGATGTACAGAATAAAGAGAGCTGTGAGCTTATTTTATCAACTCTTCTCGAACAGATCCAACTGGCATGCATAAACGACTTCCATATCGCAAGGATCCATCTTCGTGGATGATGAAGTCAGTTCGTAGTCCACTTTCTACTTATTCTCGGATCTTTTGTAGCTTGGCATCATTTGCTTGAGTTGCATTGATCTGATTGACAAGAGTGGACTGGACTTGTAAGTTTATCAAAGATGAAGCGTTACCTGGTACAACTACTTCAATCCCTAATCCATGCAGTTCTTGTTGTAGCTTCCACTGAGCAGCGATGTTCATTGCTAATGGCTGGCGACTAAGTGCATCAGGAACTACGTTCACCTTTCCAGGATGATATTGTAGGTTGATGTCGAAGTCCACTATGAGTTCTAGCCATCTTCTCTGCCGCATTTTGAGTTCCTTCTGAGTAAATACATACTTCAGACTTTTATGGTCAGTGTATATATCCACTCGTTCTACCAAGAGATAGTGGCACCAAATCTTGAGTGCGAAGATGACGGCTGCCAATTCCAGATCATGTGATGGATAGTTGCACTCATGAACCTTTAGTTATCTTGATGCAAAAGCCACAACATTTCTATGCTAGTGTAGAACACATCCTAATCCTTTATTGGACGAATCATAATGCACGACGAATCTGCCAGATTGATCCGGTATTACGAGGATAGGAGCAGAGGTTAATCTCGATTTGAGTTCCGTAAAATCCTTTTCACATGCTTCTGACCATAGGAAAGCTTCATCTTTACGTGTGAGCTTGGTTAGTGGTGCTGCGATCTTTGAGAAGCCTTCAATGAATCGTCGGTAGTATCCTGCTAATCCCAAGAAACTTCTTATATCTTTCACCGTCTTTGGTGTCGGCCACTCGCTGGCAGTTGACACCTTAGCTGGATCCACCGAGATTCCTTCTTCTGAGACAATATGTTCGAGAAATCCGACTTGATCTAACCAAAATTCACACTTTCTATACTTAGCGTAGAGCTGGTGTTGTCGTAATGTTTCCAGGACAATGCATAAGTGCTTGGCGTATTCTTTCCGATTCTTTGAATACACCAGGATGCCGTCGATGAAGATAACAAAAAACCTGTCTAAGTACTCTCGGAAAACTTCATTCATCAGGTTCATAAAAATGGCATGTGCATTGGTCACTCCAAATGGTATTACAAGATATTCATAATGGCCATAACGGGTCCTAAACGCCGTCTTCGGAATGTCGGACTCCTTAATCTTCACTTGATGGTAACCCGAACGAAGATCTAGTTTTGAAAAGACACAAAACCCACTTAACTGATCGAAAAGGTCATCGATACGCGGTGGTGGATACTTGTTCTTAATCGTCACTTCATTTAGAGCTCGATAATTTGCACACATCCTGTAGGAACCTTCCTTCTTCTTCACGAGTAATACTGGAGATCCCCAACTTGAAGTACTAGGTCGGATCCAACTTTTCTTCAGAAGTTCGTCTAACTGGATACAGATCTCCTTCAATCCTTCTGGATTTAATCGGTATGAAGCTTTAATTACAGGTTGTGCACCAGGTTGTAAATCAATACTAAATGAAAGAGCTTGATCGGGTTCAGGGAACACATCCTCGAACTCTCGAACTACTTCAGGCTTTTATTCTTCCATAGGTAGAGAGAACACTTCTGTATTCTTCGGTTTAGCATGGTAGCTTTCTGGCTCCAAGGTTCTATCTTCACTTTTGAAATAGAAAACTGGGTGATCTGGTATCTCAAATACTACGCTCCTTTGACGGCAGTCAATAGTAGCATAGAATACTCCCAGCCAATCCATTCCCAACACAACATTGAAATTTGGTATGTCCGGTACTTTGAAATTTGCGTAGAATTCTCAACCGCAAACTACAACTGGGTATTGATCATACCCCAAAGTTGCCTTCAAGACTCTATTTCCGGAATTGACATTCCAGCTTGAAATGAGTGGCTTCACGGGAATCGCGTGCGTTCTCACGAATCATTGTGACATGAAGCAGTGTGAAGCTCCAGTGTCGAAAAGTGTCAGTGCAGGAAGGGTGGCTACTAGTATAGTACCTAAGTTGTGTGAGATCGTGTTTAGATATAGGAAAAGTATAACGATACACAAGGATTGAAAGATTGAAAGGATCGGGGAATTTACCAGTGATGACTTGTCCTGTGGCTTCGGCCTTCTCGACCGTCATTGTAAAAGCCTGTCGTCTCGGTACATTCCTCCTTACCGGAGGCATACTCTTCTGCCCTTAAGACACGTTTCTCTATGCCTAGTAGAATTGACGATGAGACTGTGCAAGTGGTCCACGTGGAGCTGGTGCAGAAAGAGCTAGGCGAGGTGCAGGTGCCTGAATGGCTGGCCTCTGCGGAGCTGTAATTGCGGGTTTGGGTGCTGGTGCTGTGTTAATACAATATGGGCATACTCTTATAGCGTGCGTAGATGCACCACAAATCAAACACAGGCCATTTACACGCCTGCAGTCCTTCGCCAAGTGTCCAGTTCTCTTACAGCAGAAACAAAAATCTGGACTGGACCAGTTAAACGATCCTCCTGACCTCTTGGGTGTAAAAGTCAGCCTAGAAGAGGCTTCTCCTGTCATCTGTGTAGCAGGGCGTTTGATTCCGGTTGCTTGAGGCTTACCCTTCTTCTTGACCACAGCTTCATAACGGCGTTCTGCCTTCAGGGCGAATTAATGAGTTGGATAGTCGCCTGTGGCTAATGCCGCTTGAATCTCCGGGTTTAAGCCCTGTTGGAATCGTCTAGCCCGAATCTCATCAGTCGGGATCAAGTGTGCTGCGAAACTAATAAGAAGATGATGTCAGGATAGTGATGTGTCTTATGGAACATAATTTGATACGAATTCTTTACCTGCTAAGCATGATGAATTCGACATCATATTCATCCACTGATTTTACCCATATAGAGCCTTGTTGTAGGTGGATGAACTATTGTTCCATCTCAAAATGGACAGTCTCGGGGAAGAACTTCACATCGAATAGATCGCGGAACGTCTTCTACTCTATGGGTTGTGTGAGACGGCTTTTCACCAGACGCTTGCGTTGTCGGTGAGCTGGAGCTTAGCCACATGAACCCAAGTTATGTATGGTACCTGTGCTGCGGCAAGGTCATCCTCGATACTCTGAGCCCATTCTTTAGCCTCAAGAGGACTCTTTTCCTGAAAATTTTCTTGGATGCAACGCATGAAATTGCTTTACTCTAGGTGCTTCGGCTTCCAGGAGGTTCATGAGAATAGCAGTCTGCTACTGCTGGCCCTGTAACAACTCCAATTTCAGTGTACATAAAATTCATTTAAAGTTAATGTACAATTGGGGAAATTACAATTCCTGTGAAAGCTATAGGTATTTGTTTTGATTTAGAACGGCAAGAAAGAGCTTGTAGCTCACTGGTAAGGCCTTGCACTGCTGAACCATAGCACCAGAGTTCAAATCCCATCAGCCACACATTCTTTTTTATTTAAAATTCTTTTAATCCTTTAGAAGCCCAAGAGTTTACACGTTCACTACACGTAAACTGAAAAGACACAGAATAAACAAATACGTGCAGTAGGGTATATGAGGCGACAAAGACACGTGGCGAGAATCCGAGCCCCATAGCACCCAATCCAACCGGAGAGATTAGCCCATATACCGGCGTCACTGGCCCCTCCGTAGGGGATGCTCACCATCTTCTGCCCCTTGCACCTGTTGGCCTACCCCACTTCCCTCATACTGTTTGTTTTCTCTGAATTCATTCAGAGAACAATAAAACCCCATTTAAACCCATTTTTAATGCATATTTTAATGCATTCTTTAAACCCCCTAAACCCTAATTTTTTCTATAAATACCACCCTCATTTCACACTTCCTCACTCATAATTCTCTGCCAAAACTCTCAAGAAATTTCCAAGTTCCCATAGTGTACAAGTGGAGTTAACAAAGGGCGAAATTCCGACGAAGTTCCGGCGATGATACAAGGAGTTTCCGGTAACGAAACGAAGCACCGACGAATCTTAAATCTCCTCCTATCTCTCCCCTCTCATCAAAGACAGTAAGTCTCCCTTCTCTCTCTCTTTTCCTATTCCCAAACTCTTCATTCTTAAAACGTGTCGGAAGCGGAGTTATCCGGTTTCCGATTCCCTTTTCATTTAAAAAAAATACAAACTTTTCATAATAGCAAACCTACAAATTTTGATATCTTATTTAGTAATCATTAACAAAAACAATAGAACAAGTTTGACATTAAAATAATAACATAACACGTTCTATTTCATTTTTTATATTAAAATACCATCATGTTTCAATTCGACATGCTTATACCTTTAAACCGTATTACTTTAAAACAAACTCACGAGGTAATGACCTACCTCATCACAACACACATATCAATCATAGCACGATGAATCTTGGGATAATAGAATACGGGAAATACGACCTTGCAAATAAATCCCTTTAACTTATAAAACCATTTTCTTTAAAAGATATATTAAAATATTTCCATACAATTGAGCCTCTGCAACCCATTTTGGGGACCCCGTTTGGGATGGTGCGGATTATCGCACATCCTCGGGCTTAGTAGAGCGAGATGCAGACCTCCGCAAGGAGCATTCGATCTCGATGGAATTTTTATACATTTTTCTTTAGAAAATGAGATTTTTACAAGAAAACAAATAAAATTATTTTCATTAATTATGTATACATAATTATTACCAAAATTCTTATTTTAAATATATATATTATTCTCTGTTTCCAAAACTCAAGAAAAGGATTCCAATATTACATGAAACTATCATGGTAATTCAAACAGTATTCATATTACAAATAAATACCATATATTATGAAATTAGGTTTTATTCACTAGAAATGTCACATTTATAAAAGATACATCATTGAAAACCCTAAAGACTATAATTAAATGCTTGAGATGCATTTTGAAATTATACCAAAACTATTTTTACATAAAACCCCCTTAAGTTATACTAAATTTCAATAAGGACCCTAGTAAACATAGGTTTAAGCGGGACCAGTCTCTTGAGCCTCAGGGAGCCGGAGATATGGATGCTTGCATATTTAAGGTAGACAAGTTAACAATGGTGTTATTAACACGGTAATTGTCTTTGAAAAAAACATAAATCCTGCCGTCCATGTGCAGCAGTTACCGATAACACCAAAACAATCAGGATTTTAAGTTCCTTCAAAAGTGTCTGAATCAGACTGAGTCTCAAACTAATCAACTTGAATGTGATTCAAGTACAAACTACTATACAACATGATTCAATATGAATCCATCTATTCAATCTATATCAAAATGTATTGACTGAACCGAACCCTAGATATATTCTATTTACATGTTCATCCATTATATCCGTTCCATTACTGATATCATGGTTTCGGCAAGTCATCTATCTATACAATTTACAATACAATACAATACAATCAATACAATCAAGACATCGCGGGGTTCATAAGGGGTAGATTGATATGGAAGGTGTTAGAAGTGGCACGAGACAACAACCATAAGGCACCTAACTTGAATCTCCATTGCCGTTGTACTGTGGCTGAACGGTTCCTTATACTCCGTATACCTTAGTCTCCAGGATAGTGAGACTTCTCTCGTATACACTGGCCTCTTCTGTACCAAGCTACAAATAACGGCGTTAACATTATAATATAACTTTAAAAGTTACATCCCCTTTCTGTCTATTCTATTCTTATCTATCTACGGGACTTATCGAGCGACTTGTTCGCTGATGACATTCTCTTTCTTCTTCTTTAGAATGTCGTCAGGTGTTTCGGACTCACTGGAGATCGAACCCAGCAGCGAAGACTTGGATCAGTTTACTGAAGACTCGGAGTTTTAGATTAACTTGTACATTACATTTTCATTCTGTTATGCTATTGTTTAGGCATTACTTTCATTCCATGTATTTTCATTTCAGTTGTATTGTAAAAAGAATGTTAATAAATAAAGTTGTTGTTTATTTACATCTTGTCTCTTGTGTACATTTTATTTTATATTGCTTAGAAACGCTTAGCTTTTTTATTTCTGAGTAAATACGTAGCGGCCTCATCGCGTCCTCTGCACGTATACTGGGAAGCGGGTGTGACATGTTTAGTTGGTGGCCCATGCAGGCCTGTTCTGTGTGGACATACATGTCAGCTCTGTATGGACATACAAGTCAGTTCTGCATGGACAACCTAAGCAATATAACACAAGAACCAGCAACTAAAAACATTCTTTACAATTCATATTCTTTGAATCTTACAATTTCATATACTTTGAATCTGTCCCAACCCAAATTTATCTTTCAAGGTTATGAATTCCCAAAACAACACCAGCACGAATGTCAACAACACTCCTCCACCACTACCACTCACACCTGCCGTCGCTGCTCTGATCAACGAGCAGACGGTTCTGCTTGAGGCAATCCGCAGCCTCCTGGAAGGACAGCAACAACAGACTGCTATTTTAATGAATCGACCAGAAGTGGAAGCCCCAGGGGTAAAGCAATTTCGAGCTTTACACCCCAAGCAATTCTTAGGAAAAGAGAGCCCTCTAGAAGCTGAGAAATGGACTCAAAGCATTGAAGATGACCTGGAAGCGGCACAAGTGCCAGAGATAGCTTGGGTTCGTGTTGCGAAGTTGCAGCTCACGGACAATGCACGGGTTGTGGAAGGCGGAAGAAAGCCAGCTCACCCAGCCGATCGAATGGAGGACTTTCCGCGATATATTCGACGCAAAGTACTTCCCCGAGACTGCCAGATTCGACATGGAATAACAGTTCATTCACTTGCAATAGGGTTCATTGTGGACCAAATCAGTGGATGAGTATGTGAGTTCACCATACTCAGTCAGTAAGATACGTCTCAATATTTCGATTTTAAAATATCACATACTACACAGCTAACACAATACCTTAACAGATTTGCGGTACACCTGATACCGACGGATGAGATCAGAGCCCGACGATTCCAATAAGGGTTAGATTCGGAGATCCAGGCTACATTAGCCACTGGAGATTTTCCGACCCACGAATCGGCTCTGAAAGCTGCCCGCCGTTATGAGATAGTGGTAAAGATGAGGGGCATACCTCAATCTACCGGAATGAAGCGCCCTTCCAATCAAATGGCAGGAGGAGCCTCTTCAAGGCCACCATTTGTGCCAAGGAGACCGGGAGTACCAAACAACTGGCCTAGCCCAGCCTTTTGCATCTATTGCAGGAGAGATGGACATCTGATGAAAGATTGCCGGCGAGCAAATCGCCTTTGCTTAGTCTGCGGCTCAGCTACTCGTGATATTTGGTCTTGTCCTCATAGACACAACCCATATACTGCACCCAGGCGAGCAATTACACACCCGCAGCGCCCAGCCATCCAGGCACCTGCTCCGAGACTTGCACTACCTGCTCCACCTCCTCATGGACCGGCTGCACCTCCTCCTCGTCTGTTCTATCAATCTTAAAGGAACCCACCTCAAGGACCAAGGAATGGAGAGAGGAATGCTCCTCCAGCAAGGAGGAATGTGCCGAGGCGACAGGCTTTCACGATGACTGTGGAAGAGTCTGAAGCCACCGGCCAAGTCATCACTGGTAACACTCCTCTTTCAAATTCTCTTTCAGTTCATAGACATATCTATATATCTTTTCCCTTATACCTAAAACATATCCCATATACCTTAGGTACAATCTTAGAAGTCTCACTTCCTGCACTCGCACTATTCGATACTGGAGCATCTCATTGCTTTATGTCGCAACGGTTCATCCGAACTCATGCGATTCCAGTCACACCGCTTGTATCCAGCTGGAATGTCAGTTCAGGAAATGGCGTTCTAAAGGCAACAATGGGATACAACTTGTGTCCAGTGGTCGTCTGCAGCAGAGAATTTTATGCTGACTTCAAGGTACTGGACATACCAAACTTCGACGTCGTCTTGGGTATGGATTGGCTTGGAACATTCTATGCTACCATTGACTGTCGTCAAAGGAAGGTAGTATTCGAGATTTCAAAGCATCCGGTCTTCTATTTCAAAAGTGGAGACTGTACCCTGGAGCCAAGTACATACAAGGCGAAACCAAAGAAAGCAATGATTGCAGCAATTCAAGCGGAGGAAGGATCAAAGCTAGAAGTAGTTCGAGAGTTCGAAGATATGTTTCCTGACGATATATCAGGTTTGCCTCCCGATCGAGCTCTTGAATTTAGCATTGATTTAGTACTAGGAGCACAACCGGTGATCAAAGCACCTTATCGATTAAGTCTGGAAGGTTTGTAAGAAGTCCGAACCCAGTTGGACAAATTTGTGGTGAAAGGATGGATTCATCCCAGCACTTCAAGTTGGGGATCACCAGTACTTCTTGTAAAGAAGAAGGAAGGTTCATATCGAATGTGCATTGATTATAGAGCATTGAACGAAGTAACGATAAAGAACAAATATCCGCTACCGCGTATCGACGATCTGTTCGATCAGCTAAGTGGATCTTGTGTTTTCTCCAAATTAGATCTTCGTTCAGGTTATCATCAGGTGAAGGTCAAGAAATCTGATATCCATAAAACGGCTTTCAGAACTCGTTATGGTCATTACGAATTTCTTGTGATGCCATTTGGAGTGACCAACGCACCGGCTATATTCATGAACATGATGAATCAAGTTTTCCGGGAGTACCTATATTTCTTTTTATATTCTAAAATTGATTGACTTGATTGATTAGCCGTACACAACACTTCTTAACAACATTGTTTATGGTCGTTACTTGAATAATAAACTTGACTCATTTCATGCTATTCGAACATGTATATCTTATTTATCTTGATCTTTAAATTGTTGTATATACATGAAAATATAATTAGATATTATATGTTTAACATAATCCAATTAAATGCTAGACTTAACTTGACCCGAACCACGAATACAACTTGACATGAATACTTAAAACGTGACATGAATACCATGAACTCAATCTTGAAAACTTGATGTATTTATGGATTCGGGCAAGACTTATAATTTTAACTATAGACTAATATACATGGTGTGTTGGGGTAGTTTGAGTTGTGAGTCCAATGAAATCTCAAGAGTCCTATACTAACAATCATGAATACAAGCAATCACGAATACTAACAATCATGAAGGCCTGTGTTTTCTTGCTCTTGGATTATAACCTGTTGAGTTTGGAATACTTCGACGACGGTCGAAGTCCCATTACTAACTATCATGAGGGCTCGTGGTTCCTTACCTCTAAATTACAGCCTGTTGGGTTCAAGAACACTCTTGAGATTTGGTTGATACCCACATCTTAAACTCACGTTAGTTATTTTTACCCTTTTAGAGAACTTTTAGGACACTTACATTCTCTTCATGTTCACTATATCTACACTCCACAGCCATGTTATACTTGTTTGCTATGCTGATATAGTTGACATACACATTACCATGCACGCTACTATACTTGTTTACATATTTATGATTTATATCAATTCTATACCATATATTACATTACACATTGCATTTCATTTATATACATCACGCCATCCTTTTGGAGACTTACCGAACGTTAGTTCGCTGACGGGCATTCCACCCATTTTTCTTTCTTTCTTAGAATGCTCGTCAGGTGGCATTGAGACAGAGGAGATAGAAGCGGTCAAAGATGAGTACAAATAGTTCGCATCACAACCGAACGTCTAGTTTCATTCAGTTTTTCATTTCACTTCAGCTTATTTATGTATGTCTTCTTATTAAGGCTTATCATGTTATCGTATCTTGTATTCAGTTATTTTGTCAATTGTGAATCTTGAATGTAATAAATCAAAGTTGGATTTCATTCTTGTGTTTATTCTTGTTTCTTTATATTGCTTATAGACGCTTAACGTATTTATTTCGAGAAATGACCTTCTCGGAATAAATACGTCGAAGGCCTCATCACGTGTCGTTACCACTCTTTTGGGAAGCGTGGCGTGACATCGAGAGTAATCGGCAACTGCTGCACATGAACGGCAGGATTTGTGTTTTTTTTCAAGACAATTGCCATTGATAACTTCGTTAAGTTGTCTAACCTTAATAGGAAATCACTCACTTTCTCTGGCTCCCTGGGGCTTAAGAGAATTGATCCCGCTGAAAAATATAATAAATTAGAGTCCTTAAAATATTATTTTGCATATCTCGAGGGGTTTTTATGAAAAATACTTTAATATAGTTTAAAAATAAATCTCGAGGGTGATTTATAATATTTAGGGTTTTCAGGAACATGGATTTTAATTTAAATGGTATTTTTGGTGATGAAAGTTAACCTTTTTAAAAGCTTGTGGTATTTTATTGAAATAGCTCTTTTGGAAACTTGATGGTATTTTATTAAAAATTTTAAATCTTTATTTTTAAAAATATAGTTTCATAACATGTTTTTATTGAAAATATGAATTCATAGTTTTATATAATTTTCCAAAATTTAGTTTTTATTTAGAAAATTCGTATTTCTTAAAAACCGTATTTTTATTTCCTTTCGAGACCGAATACTCCGTAAGAAGTTCTGCATCTCGCTCTACTGTCTTAAGAATGTGCGATAATGCATACCATCCATTAGTGGGCCCCTTAACGAGGGTTGTAGAGGCGTATTTGCCTACAATTACAAAATATTGATTAAAATAAACCCGTTTTGAAAAGATGCGGTATTTTAATGAAAAATTATTCTTTAAAATAGCTATATGTTTAGAGTACAGTGCTACGGAACCATAGTGTGCGTGTGGGGTAGGTTATTAACCAGTGAAGTTTTTCCTAAAGGTATTTAACAATTATTGAAAATGAGGGTCATACTAAAGTTCATGGTATTTTAATGAAAAGTTCGTTATATGATAGTTTCACATGTAAATTTTGGTTAAATTCAAAACTAAAAGATTATAATTAAAGTTACAAATAGGGTGGTAAAATTAGTTTGACCTATGTATTAAGGAAAAGGAAGTTCCAAGTTCTAAAAAAATGTATTGGAGGTAACTCCACTTTACCGATATATTTTTAGGAGATGATTTGAAATGAAAAGAAGAAAAAATGAGAGGGACTTACGACTTTATAACTTTGAGAAGGGAGTAATTGTGTCTTTTTCAAAGACAATTACCGTGTCGATAACACCGTTTGTTAAGTTGTTTACCTTAAATAGGCAAGCACCCATATCTCCGGCTCTCTGAGGCTCAAGAGACTGGTCCCGCTTAAACCTATGTTTATTAGGTCCTTATTATAATTTAGTATAACTTGAGGGGTTTTTATGTAAAATAGTTTTGTTATACTTTCAAAATAAACCTCAAGTATTTAGTTATCGTCTTCAGAGTTTTCATAGATGTTTCTTTTATTCAATGTGAATTTTCTAGTGAATATGACATAGTTTTTAAAGTATAAGGTATTTATTTCAAATATTGGAATTGTATGGTATTTTCTTGTAAATGAAATGTTTTTCTTGAATTTTTGAAATGTGGAATATTATAAATATTAAAAATAGGTATTTTGATATTAGTTACATATATATTTATTTATTAAAAATATAAGTTTTATTTATGATAGAAATCACATTTTCTAAACAAAATTGTATTAAAATCTTTCGAGATCGTATGCTCCTTGCGGAGGTCTGCATCTCACTCTATTATGTCCGAGAATGTGCGATAATCCGCACCATACCGAACGGATTCCCCAAATGGGTTGTAGAGGCGCAATTGCAAAGATTTGTTAAATACACTTCTTTATAGAAAACGGTTTTATAAATTGAAGGTAGTTATATGTAAAGTCGTATTTTCCTAAATCTGTGTTCCCAAATTCCATCGTGGTATGTTAGATATGTGTGTTGTGAGGAGATAGGTCATTACCTCATGAGTTTTCTAAGGTAATACGGTTTAAAAAGTTCAAGTATGTCGAAATGAAACATAAGGGTATTTTAATGTAAACTGGAATAAAACTTGCTACGGTTATTATTTTGATGCCAAACTTGTTCTATTATCTTCGCTAATATTTAATGGTCATGACATAAGAATTTGGTATTATTGTGTTTAAGTAAAATAGAACTTTTTAGGGAAAAACCGAATCGGAAGTCGGATTAACTCCGCTTCCGTCGGGTTTTAGTTTTGAATGTTTTTAGAATAGAGAAAAGAAGAAGAAGTAGGGAATTACTAGATGATTGGCTAGAGGAGAGAAAGGGGAAGAGGTGGGAGTTTCCGGTGCGTCGTTTCGTCGTAGGAAACTCCTTGAGTTGTTGCCGGAAGTTCGTCGGAGCTTCGCCCTTTGCTAACTCCACTTGCACACAAAAGGATCTTGGAATTTTCTTGAAAGTTTGGGCAGGGATTTGTGAGTGAGGAGGGGTGAACTGAGGGGTGGTATTTATAGGAAAAACTAGGGTTTAGGGTAGTGAATGGGTGTATTAAAAATTTGTAATAAAATGGATTAAACATGAGTTTTATTGTGCTCTGTAAATGTGCAGGAAAAACAAATAATACTGGAGTTAGGGGGGGTCCAAGAGTCGCCAGAGTTAAAGAAAATTTGGGTTTTGTCCGATTTGGACCGGCGGCACCGGCCCGAGTTGCCATCTCGTCGGCCCGAGTCACGAGTTGGGGGCTCGTATTGGGGCCATGTGTCGGGGTTGATTGGTCTACTGCAGTGCACTCGTTTGTTTTATGTATGACTCTTCAGTTTACGTGTTGTGCTCGTGTAGACTCTTGAGCTTCTAAAAGATTAAAAAAATTTAATAAAAAAAATGTGTGGCTGATGGGATTTGAACACAGGTGCTTTGTCTCAGCAGTGCAGGGCTTTACCAGTGAGTTACAAGCTCTTTCTTGCTGTTTAAAAGTAAATCAAATTCTTATAATACACACATGAATTGTAAATATCTCAAGTATACATTAACTTTAAATGAATTTTATGTGCACTAAAATTGGAGTTGTTACAGTCTACCCTCCTTACAAAAACTTCGTTCTCGAAATTTACAATTTTTTTAGGACTAGATTACAAATAGGTGAGGGTATCTTGCACGCATCTCGTCTTCCTTTTTCCATGTCGATTCTCCTGGAGTGTCTTTTCTCCACATCACTCGAACCAAGTTGATTTCCTTGTTCCGAAGTGACTTCACTTCCTGTCTAGGATCTCAACAGGTTGCTGCTCACAAGATAAGTCGGGCTGTACAGTGAGCTCGGAATGATCCAGAATATGGCTGGGGTAACTCACATACCTTCTAAGTTGGGATATGTAGAACACATTGTGCACTCTTTCCAATGAAGGTGAAAGTGCCAAGCGATAAGCCACTTCACCGACTCGTTCGAGTATGTCGAACGGTCCAATGTACCTTGGACTTAGCTTACCTCGTCTTCCAAAACGAATCACTCCTCGGTTCAGAGATATCTTCAGAAATACATGATCTCCTGGCTGGAACTCCAAATGACAGCGCTTTGCATCAGCCCGGTGCTTCTGTCGATCTTGGGCTATGCGCATTCTTTTCCTGATAGTACGAACCACATCAACAGTTGCTACTATCATCTCAGGTCCAAGAAGTTCCCTATCACTGATGTCGTCCCAACTTAATGGAGATCGACACTTCCTTCCATAAAGTGCTGCAAAAGGTGCCATTCGTATGCTTGCTTGGTAGCTGTTGTTGTATGAAAACTCCACAAGATGTAGGTGATCTTCCCATGATCCTCCGCAGTCTAGCATATACGCTTTGAGCATATCTTCCAAGATCTGAATAATTCGCTCAGACTGACCATCTGTTTGTGGATGATAAGCCGTGCTGAAGTTCAGACTTGTTTCCAAGCTCGCTTGCAGACTTTGCCAAAATTGTGATCGGAACCTGGTGTCACGATCGGAGACAATGCAGACCGGTACTCCATGAAGTCTCACGATTTCCTGCATGAGTTCATGGATATCAGAGATAGTACACTATGAAGAGTTTAAATCTTAAGTAGATTCTTACCTCCATGTACTTCTTTGCTAATGTATCAGTTGATTGGCCAACTCGAAATGGGATGAAGTGAGCCGACTTTGTGAGTCGATCCATAATAACCCATACCGCATCGTTACCCTTTATGCTGCGAGAGAGTCCAGTCACAAAATCCATTATGATGTGTTGCCACTTCCATTCTAGGATATGTAACAGTTGAAGTAATCCATCAGTCCTGTGATGTTCAGCTTTTACTTGCTGACACACCAAGCATTTAGCAACGCTTCTGGCTACTTCACGCTTCATTCCATGCCACCAGTAATTTTGACGCAGATCCTTGTACATCTTTGTACCTCCAGGGTGTACTGAGTAGGGAGAGCTGTGAGCTTCTTTCATTAACTCTTCCCGAACAGAACCTTTTGGTACACACAATCTGCTGCCGTATCTCAAAAATCCGTCTTCATGGATGATGAAGTCTGTTCTAAGTCCATTCTCCACTTGTTCTCCGATCTTTTGCAACTTATCATCACTTTCTTGAGCCGCTTTGATCTGATTGACAATTGTTGATTGAACTTGTAAATTCATCAAACTTGAAGCGTTACCTGGCATGAATACTTCAATCTCCATCTAATGCAAGTCTTGTTGAAGTTTTCACCGTGCGGTGAGATTCAATGCTAATGGTTGGCGACTAAGAGCATCAGGTACCACATTCACTTTTCCTGGGTGATATTGCAGGTTGATGCCAAAATCCACTATGAGTTCTAACCATCGTCTCTGCTGCATATTAAGCTCCTTCTAAGTAAACACATATTTAAAACTCTTGTGATTTGTGTATATGTTCACTCGCTCACCAAGAAGATAATAGCGTCAAATCTTAAAAGAAAAGATAACGGCTTCCAATTCCAAATCATGCGTCGGGTAATTGCACTCATGAATCTTCAGCTGTCTTGAAACATAAGCCACAACCTTATCATGCTGATGTAGAACACATCATAATCCCTTACCGGATGCATCACAATGCACTTCAAAACCTTTAGTTTGATTCGGTATGACGAGAATAGGTGCCGATGTCAACCTTGACTTGATTTCTACGAAAGCTTGCTCGCATGCTTCTGACCATACAAAGTCTTCATCTTTACATGTGAGCTTGGTCAGGGGTGTTGCTATCTTAGAAAAGCCTTCAATGAACCTTCTGTAATATCCAGCTAGACCCAAGAAACTTTGAATGTCCTTCATTGACTTTGGTGTCGGCCATTCGCTTATTGCTGAAACTTTCGCTAGATCCACAGAGATTCCTTCGCCTGATACAATATGTCCGAGGAAACCAACTTGATTTAGCCAGAATTCGCATTTGCTGTACTTGGCATATAATTGATGTTGTCGTAGAGTTTCCAGGACAATTCGTAGGTGCTCGGCATGTTCTTTCCGACTCTTAGAATACACCAGGATGTCGTCGATAAAGATGACAACAAACCGATGTAGGTACTCTTGGAAAACATGATTCATTAGGTTCATGAATATTGCTGGTGCGTTGGTCACTCCAAATGGCATCACCAGAAATTCGTAATGTCCATAACGAGTTCTGAATGCTGTTTTATGAATATCAGCTTCCTTGACCTTCACCTGATGATAACCTGAACGGAGATCTAACTTAGAGAAAACACAAGATCCATTTAGCTGATCGAATAAATCGTCGATGCGCGGAAGTGGATACTTGTTCTTTATCGTTACTTCGTTCAATGCTCTATAATCGATGCACATTCTGTATGAACCTTCCTTCTTCTTCACAAGCAGTACTGGTGATTCCCAACTTGAAATGCTGGGACGAATCCATCCTTTCGCCAATAATTCGTCCAACCGAGTTCGGACTTCCTTCAAACCTTCCGGACTTAATCGATACGGTGCTTTAATCACTGGTTGTGCTTCCGGCACTAAATCAATGCTGAATTCAAGAGCTCGATCGGGAGGCAAACCTGATATATCATCAGGAAACAAATCGTCGAACTCTCGAACCACTTCTGGCTTTGATCCTTCCTCTGCTTGAGTTGCTGCAATCACTGCCTTCTTTGGTTTCTCCTTGTCAGTACTTGGCTCCAGGGTACGGTCTCCACTTTTGAAATAGAAAATCGGATGCTCTGGAATCTCGAATACTACCCTCCTTTGACGACAGTCAATGGCAGCATAAAATGTTCCGAGCTAATCCATACCTAGAACCACATCGAAGTTCGGTATGTCCAGTACCTTGAAGTCAGCATAGAATTCTCTGCTGCAGACGTCTACTGGACACAAGCTGTATCCCACTGTTGCCTTTAGAACGCCATTTCCTGAACTGACATTTCTGCTGGATACAAGCGGTGTGACTGAGATCGCATGAGTTCGGACGAACCGTTGTGACATAAAGCAATAAGATGCTCCAGTATCAAAAGGTGCTAGTGCAGGAAGTGAAGCTACTAAAATTGTACCTAAGTTATGTGGGATAGGTTTTAGGTATAGGGAAAAATATGTAGGTAGGTGTTAAGACTGAAAGAAAAGCTTGAGAAGAAAGGGTTACCAGTGATGACTTGGCCAGTGGCCTCAGCTTCTTCCACGGTCATCGTGAAAGCCTGTCGCCCTGGTACATTCCTCCTGGCCGGAGGAGCATTCCTCTGAACGTTCCTTTGAGCTTGATGGAACTGACGAGGAGAAGGTGCAGTTGGTGGTCCTCTAGGTGGTGGAGCAGGGAGAGCGAGTCTTAGAGCAGGTGCCTGAAGGGCTGGTCTCTGCTGGTAAGTGATTGCTGGCCTGGGTGTAGCAATTGGGTTGTGTCTTTGGGGACAAGACCCAATAACATGAGTAGCTGAGCCGCATACTAAGCAAAGAAGATTGGCTCGCCGGCAGTCTTTCTCCAAGTATCCATCTCTCCTGCAGTAGGTACAAAAGGCTGGGCTGGGCCTGTTGTTTGGTACTCCCGGTCTCCTTGGCACAAATGGTGGCCTTGAAGAGGCTCCTCCTGCCATCTGGTTGGCAGGGCGCTTATCTCCAGCAGATTGAGATCTGCCCCTCATCTTTACCACCGCCTCATAATGGCGGGCAGCTTTCAAAGCCGATTCATGAGTCGGAAAATCTCCTATGGCTAATGCAGCCTGGATCTCCGAATCTAACCCTTGTTGAAATCGACGGGCTCTGATCTAATCCGTCGGTATCAAGTGTGCTGCAAATCTGTTAAAGTATTGTGTTAGCTACGTAGTATGTGATATATTGAGAAATTGAATCATTGAGACATATCTTACCAACTGAGCATAGTGAACCCAGCATCGTATTCATCCTCTGATTTGGTCCATATCGAACTCTGTTGCAGATAGAAGAACTGTTGTTCCATGTCGAACCTGGCAGTCTCAGTGAAGTACTTTGCGTCGAACATGTCATGGAAAGTCTTCCATTCGATGGGTTGATCAAGATGGATTTCTTCCGCCTTCCACCAAACCCGTGCATTGTCCGTGAGCTGCAGCTTCACAACTCGGACCCAAGCTATCTCTGGCACTTGTGCCGCTGCCAGATCATCTTCAATACTTTGAGCCCATTACTCCGCTTCCAGAGGGCTCTCTTTTCCTAAGAATTGCTTGGGGTGTAAATCTCGGAATTGCTTTACCCCTGGGGCTTCCGCTTCTGGTCGGTTCATTAGAATAGCAGTCTGCTGATGCTGTCCTTTCAGGAGGCTGCGGATTGCCTCAAGCAGAACCGTCTGCTCGTTGATCGGAGCAGCGACGACAGGTGTGAGTGGTAGTGGTGGGGGAGTGTTGTAGACATTTGTGCTGGTATTGTTTGGGGAATCCACAACCTTTGAAAGAAAAAATTTGGGTTAGAACAGATTCAAAGTATATGAAATTATAAGATTCAAGGAGTATGAATTGAAAAGAATGTTTTCAGTTACTGGTTCTTGTATTATATTTCTTAGGTTGTCCATAAAGTGCTAAACTGCATGGTAGGGTTCCATATAGCTCTGACCTGCATGGGCCACCAACAAAGCCTGTCACGCCCCGCTTTCCAGTATACGGGCAGAGGCCGCTACGTATTTACTCAGAAGTAAACACGCTAAGCGTATCTAAGCAATATAAGTAAAATGCACAAGAGACAATGACAATAGATATAATTGAACAACAACTTTATTTATTAACATTCTTTTTACAATACATCTGGAAAGGTAAATAAATGAAATGAAAGCAATGCCTAAACAGTGGCATAACAGAAATGGAAAAAATACTGAAATGAAATGTACAAGTAACTAGAGCTCCGGGTCGAAGGGTAGCTGATCCAAGTCCTCGAAGGTGGGCTCGATCTCCTGAAGGTCCGAATCACCTGACGATAATCCAAAGAAAAGAAAGAGAATTTCGTCAGCGAACAAATTGCTCGGTAAGTCCCGTAAATAGACAAGAATGGAATAGACCGAACAGAGAGTATATTGTTATAATGTTGTATTAGTGTTAACGCTATTGTTTGTATCTTGGTACAGAAGAATGCCAGTGTATACGAGAGGAGTCCCACTATTCCGGAGACTAAGGTATACGGAGCACAAGGAACCGTTTAGCCACGGTACAACGGCAATGGATATTCAGGTTAGATGTATTATGGTTACAGTCTCGTGCCACTTCTAACACCTTCCGTACCAGTCTACCCCTTATAAACCCCGCGATGTATTGATTGTATTATTTGTATTGTATATTGCATATGGACAGATGACTTGCTGAAACCATGATATCAGTAATGGAACAGATATAATAGATGATCATGTAAATGGAATATATCTATGGTTCGGTTCAGTCAAGTTGTGTAGATTGAATAGATTGAATATATGGATTCATGAATTCATATTGAATTGTGGTTTTATACTTGAATCATATTCAATTCAGATTGATTATTTTGAGACTAGGTCTGAGTCAGACAATTAGAAAAGAAATTGAAGTCCTGAATTATGTTTTGTAGCTATCGGTAACTGCTGCACATGGACGGCAGGATTTGTGTCTTTTTCAAAGACAATTACCGTATTGATAACACCGTTTGTTAAGTTGTCTAACTTAAATAGGCAAGCACCCATATCTCCGGCTCCCTGAGGCTCAAGAGACTGGTCCCGCTTAAACCTATGTTTATTAGGGTCCTTATTGTAATTTAGTATAACTTAAGGGGGTTTTATATAAAATAGTTTTGTTATACTTTCAAAATAAACCTCAAGTATTTAGTTATCGTCTTTAGAGTTTTCATAGATGTTTCTTTTATTCAATGTGAATTTTCTAGTGAATATGACCAAGTTTTTAAAGTATAAGGTATTTATTTCAAATATTGGAATTGTATGGTATTTTCTTGTAAATGAAATGTTTTTCTTGAATTTTAGAAATGTGGAATATTATAAATATTAAAAATAGGTATTTTTATATTAATTACATATATATTTATTTATTAAAAATATATGTTTTATTTATGATAGAAATCACATTTTCTAAAGAAAATTGTATTAAAATCTTTCGAGATCGTATGCTCCTTGCGGAGGTCTGCATCTCATTCTACTAGGCCCGAGGATATTCGATAATCCACACCATACCGAATGGGTTCCCCAAATAGGTTGTAGAGACACAATTTTAAAGATTTGTTAAATACACTTCTTTATAGAAAAAGGTTTTATAAATTGAAGGTAGTTATATGTAAAGTCGTATTTTCCCAAATCTATGTTCCCAAATTCTAGCGTGCTATGTTAGATATGTGTGTTGTGAGAAGGTTGGTCATTACCTCGTGAGTTTTCTAAGATAATACGGTTTAAAAAGTTCAAGCATGTCGAAATGAAACATAAAGGTATTTTAATGTAAAAGTGGAATAAAACTTGCTACGGTTATTATTTTAATATCAAACTTGTTCTATTATCTTCGCTAATGTTTAATGGTCTTGACATAAGAGTTTGGTATTATTGTGTTTAAGTAAAATAGAACTTTTTAAGGAAAAACCGAATCGGAAGTCGGATTAACTTCGCTTCCGTCGGGTTTTAGTTTTGAATGATTTTAGAATAGAGAAAAGACGGAGAAGTAGGGACTTACTGAATGATTGGTTAGAGGAGAGAAATAGGAACAGGTGGGAGTTGCCGGTGTGTCGTTTCGTTGTCGGAAACTCCTTGAGTTGTCGCCGGAAGTTCGTCGGAGCTTCGCCTTTTGCTAACTCCACATGCACACAAAAGGATCTTGGAATTTTCTTGAGAGTTTAGGCACGGATTTATGAATGAGGATGGGTGATTTGAAGGGTGGTATTTATAGGAAAAACTAGGGTTTAGGGTGGTGAATGGGTGTATTAAAAATTTGTAATAAAATGGATTAAATATGAGTTTTATTGTGCTCTGTAAATGTGCAGGAAAAACAAATAATACTGGAGTTATGGGAGGAGTCCAAGAGTCGCCAGAGTTAAAGAAAATTTGGGTTTTGTCCGAGTTGGACTGGCGGCGCCAGCCTGAGTTGCCATCTCGCCGGCCCGAGTCACGAGTTGGGGGCTCGTATTGGGGCCACGTGTCAGAGTCGGTTGGTCTACTGCCGTGCACTCGTTTGTTTTGTGTGTGACTCTTTAGTTTACGTGTTGTGCTCGTGTAGACTCTTGGGCTTCTAAAATATTAAAAGAATTTAATAAAAAAAATGTGTAGCTGATGGGATTTGAACACAGGTGCTTTGTCTCAGCAGTGCAAGGCTTTACCAGTGAGCTACAAGATCTTTCTTGCTGTTCAAAAGTAAATAAAATTCTTATAGTACTCACAAGAATTGTAAATACCCCAAGTATACATTAACTTTAAATGAATTTTATGTACACTAAAATTAGAGTTGTTACACCCCGCTTCCCAGTAGACGAAAACGGTGACGCGGCAAGCCCGCAACGTATTTACTAAGAAGGTCATTTCTCTTAATAAATACATCAAGCGTATGTAAGCAATATAACAATGTGCAAGAATAACAAGAGTAATAAAACTAAACAGCAATTTTATTTACATTCAAATTTCAAATATAACCATCGGAAATAAAAAGATACAATGATTTAAACAAATGCCTAAACATTGGCATATAAAAAGTAAATGCAGAAAGGAACTATTATTTAGGCTGGGTAGAGAACTGGTCCAAGTCCTCCTTGCCCGGCTCGATCTCCTCAAAGTCCGGTCCTCCTGACGAACATTCCAAGGAAAAGAAATAGAGAGGAATGTCGTCAGCGAACTAGCACTCGGTAAGTCCCTAAAAGAAGTAAATAACGATGACCGAAAGATGTATAAAGTGAATAGAAACCAAGTAAATGTGAACATGTAAGGTTGTATATGAGAGTATCTAAACATGATCATTTACATGTATAAGATAGTTATTCTAACGTGGTTGTTTGTAGTTTGATAAAAAAAGCTATTCATGTATACAAGAGGAGTCCAACTTACCCCGTGAACTATGGTAACATACAGTACAAGGCCTCGTCATAACCCATGGGACGACGACACGTAAATTCACGTCGGTGTCTTTTAAAGTGACCTCTCATGCCATGATAAACATTCCGTACCAATCTACCCATTATCCCCGTGTATTGAAGTGTATAGTTCAAGTTTACAAGTCTTGGCCAAATCCATGAATATAAAGAATACAAGTTCATGTTCAAGTTGTAATCATGTATTCAGGTATTCATGCTATTGGCTATAATGCCCTCAAGTCAATTATTGGATCGCAGGCACGCGATTGCGATGATTGAGGGAGGACCTATACGGTTAGAACAGTCTTACTCGAGATGATAGTATGCTATCTGTTTTGTCTTTATCATCATGTACATGCTTCAGGTGGCATTATAGATCACTATTACATGTTGATAGAACTCATATGATTCTTGCTTGACTACCGGCAGTATGATGGGGATCATATACGTAGGAGCTGGGTAGTCTATAAACATCCTTAAATGTCCCTAGTCGTGGGAGTTTCGAGACCGGGGATCGATACTCCAGAGTAGACTAGTGTATAATGATCGAGACCCCGACGAGAGACGGTGGCCGGTCTCTTTAGCCATTGGTGTTAGTTTGTTCACCTAAGATGTATGCAGGTGCTCATTGGGTTATGAGTACACCGGACGGACTCACCGGGAATATACTAGTTGGTATTATCAGATAGCAGTTCCCGGATGACATGTGTACAGGTTAGTCTATCGACTTGAGATCGTCATTTGTCTCGTTTGAGTACCTACTGTGCTTTGATTACTACCCTACCACGGCTCAAAGGAGTTGTGCAAACAGGTTTTGGTTGGGTACAGTCCCGAGCCACATGGAGGCAGTGAGCGGATCATCAGGGGATTCGTCTCTCCCGGTATTGGGGGTTGATGTCGTGTTGTGCACGGGTGGCCATCACCAGAAATCCTTGGCCAAGGTAGTCGAGAATTACTGATCTAGGATCGGTAGTTTCTCAGGTGGTGATGGGTTTCATGCCGACACTAAATGTCGTGTTACTAGGTATCTGACTTTATCCAGCCCTAGACTCGATATACAATTCTCATAGATGAACGAACCGGACTGTACGGATATTGTCACTGTCAGGCTCAGTATGGGTTTCAGAATGAGTTTGCTCATCGGCCTCCCTTTCGCTCAATACCTGGGTAGCCGTTACGTATAGCTAGTGCCGCTGACGTGCTTGTGGTTAAACCCACTGCCAGCGTATTGACGAGTCTTTAGAGTCCCACACATAGGGTTTCCCTGCTTCGGGCGAAACGATATAGAGGCCGTATGGTTTTACGGCAGGGTTCGATCAGATACGTGCACTTATGCACGGATCATGATTCGGACGGTTAATACTAGTGGGCTTTGGTTTAAACCGGATCCTAGTATTATATTGTTGGATTATTTTCGTCTCATTGTATTCATATTCTGTCAGAATATGGATGCAGGTATGTATATACGGATGAGGGGTATTCTTGTAATTCTTTACAAGATTTAGAAGTTGCCATTTTTTTTTGTATTAAACATTTAGGTTTAAATGTTTATTCAGGTGGAGGATGAGATTTGATTTAGCATTAATTCACGCATGACTCATGGTGGTGAGTCATGGCATGACTCATGGCGTCATGCTTGGATTTTTGTTTGTGGTGTGAGATATTTGTTGTGAGACATGAGATATTTATTCTTGGGTTGTTTTCTTGAGTTGCTAGCATGCTTGATAAAAGGCTCACAACAAATAGCTCACAAGACTTAACCATTTTTCTCACTTGAGTTTTCTTGGCCTCACACTCTAATCCTCTCATGGCTTCTTCTACCTCCACCCTACATGTCTCATGTGTTGAGAAACCTAGGGTGTATTGAGACAAACTAATCCTACACACTCTCCACTTCATCTTATCTATCTAGTGTAGCGAACTATGTACTCGAGTTGCCTCGGATATGAGGTTGGAGCTCGATGCAAAGACTCTAGGGTGGATCATCTTCGATGGGGGGAGACCGGAGATCAAACTTGATCAAGATAGCTTCGAGGAGCCTGGGATAAAGGTTAAAGACCGAAGGAAACAGATCATTCGGTATAACTTTCTAAACTCCTTTGTTAATTGATAGATTAGGGTTAATGGTCGATCCGTAGATATGGGTTCCGTTAGCGCCGGTTTAAAAAAAATGTTCCGCATTTGGCCACAGTTTGATGGCCGGGGCGCTGGCGTAACCCAACACATGCCAAGTTCATATTAAGTTATATTCATGGTTCGGTCAAGTCAAATCAATTATTTAAGTTCAAGTTTAGGTATTCAAGTGCAAGTGTTCAAGTTCAAGATCAGGAGTTCAAGTTCAAGATCAAGTGTTCAAGTTTGAGTTTGAGTTGGATTCGAGTGGAGTTTGTATTCAGGTTATAGTTAATATCTTATGAATGGATTTAACTTTTGAAATTGTTAAGTTCAGGAATAATCGGATAACCGCTGGACATGGACGGCATGATCTGTGTCTTTTTCCAAGACGATTGCCATTGATAACTCCGTTAATTTGCAGTGTTTTCTAACATGAATAAGCAAGCACTCACTTTCTCCGGATCTCTAGGGCTCAAGAGAAATGATACCGCTTAAGCCTACATTAATTTAAGGTCCTTAAAGATTTATTCTTGTTGTTTACATTGTATTTACATTGTTTGCATTTCTCGAGGGGTTTTTATGAAAAATGTTATAATATTTTTTTAAAAATAAACTTCGAGGGTGATTTATAATATTAAGAGTTTTTTATAAAAATTTATTTTAGTTTTAATGGTATTTTAGTGATGAAACCTGGCTTTTAAAAGTTTATTGTATTTTTATGAAAACTATAATTTTGGAAACTTGGTGGTATTTTTGTGTAATTTTAATTTTTCATTTTAATAATATATTTTTCAAAATTTGTTTTCATAGAAAAATATGGATTTATGATTTATGAAAATTTTCAAATGATTTAATTTATTAAAAAGTCATATTCTTTAAAAATCGTATTTTTATTTCCTTTTGAGGCCGAAGTCTCCTTGAGGAGTTCTATATCCCGCTCTACTATCTCAAGGACGTGGGATAACCCGCACCATCCGTAAATGGGTTCCCCTAAAAGGGTTGTAGAGGCGTAATTGCAAAACATTTAAAAATATCGATAAAAAGTATTTTTGTAAAGTAATAATATTTTAATGAAAATTGTTTCCCTTTAAATTAAACATGTATCTAAAATATCGTGCTATGAAACCATAGTATATGTGATGGGGTAGGTCGTTACTTCGTGAATTTTTTAGGGTTATAGTTCGTGATAATGTAAAAAGGTATAAGTAAAGTTCATGGTATTTTGGTGTAATTTTGTTGTACGATTTATTTAGCCCAAAAATTTTAAACAATTCAAAAGTAATTTTGATGAATAATTTTAAAGTGATGTTAGAAGGGTTAGGATAGAATTTTTAACATAGCAAGAGTGACAAAGCTTATTAAAAGAAGCTTTACTTAATTTAACTCCACTTTAGTCGAATAGTTTTAGAAAGCGATTTGAGTCGAAATGAAAGAGAGAAATGGGGACTTACAAGTTTTGTAGCATTGAGAAGGGAGGAAAAAGAGAGCAGGAGTCTTCGTGGATCTTGGTAGCATTGAGGATGGCTCCGGTCTTCACGAACAAACTTAGCTCAAGCTAACTCCACTTGACTAATCTTCACCCTTTCTTGAACTTAGGAATTTAGAGAATTTTTGCTAGATTTTCAGAATTAGGAAGAGCTAGGGAATGTGGTGGTATTTATAGGATAAAAAGAAAAGAGTGTATGAATTAAAAAATGAATTAAAAAAGATTAAATTGTGTTAAATGGATAGGTGAAAGGTTGCATTGTTCTCTGGTTGAAATCAGCGAAAACAAGCAATAAAATAGAGTAGAGGGGAGTCAATGGGTCACACGGGGCGAGCACGGAAAGATTTAGGGTACATCCAACCGCCGATAACAATTTTAGGCTTGGTTCTGGCGGTCGGATCTCGACCACGTGTCTCAATACTCGTGCCATGTATTTTAATCGACCTTAACTCCTCATTTATCCTGTTTGATTTTTTTGAAACTTTTCGATTATCCGTGTATTGCATGTGAAACTCTTAGACTTTCGAAAAGTTAAAGAGAAAAAATATAAAAATAATTGAGACTGATGGGATTCGAACACGCAGGCTATGTCACAGTAGTCGAGAGTCTTAAGTAGTGGGCTATAAGGAGTTTCTTGCTTTTATTGAACAATATTAATTTATAACTTTTAATCAGGCTGAAATACATTTTCTATACATTGAGCAAGTTACATTTGTACAGGGATTTCAGAGTCGTTACATGAGGGCAAAAACAAGCCTGAGAACAGGCTCCATGGGTGAGACCGGAGGCGCCTTCCTCCGCCGAGTCTCCTGCCAAAAGACTCAAGAAGGTGGTTTCCCGCCGCCTCCGGCTGGGATACACGTGCGGGATGGTGACTTCTGCATCGAGGTGCCGTCAGGGCTTTCCGTGACCGACAGCCTGCTGGCGGACATGGAGAAAGCGGCGGGGGCTAAGATACCTCAGGGCACCATGAAATCCCAGGTTGCGACGATAGCTAAGGAGGCCATCCAAGTTGGTGATCTTTCCGCTAATTTCTAAGTAATTTTTCTCCCGTTCTGTCCCTGAAGAATGTTGTTTGCCCCTTTTTTTGCAGGTCCTTTAACACCGCGCCCTCTTAACCGCCATGGAGGTCAAGGAAGTTGCCCCAGCGATAAAAAAGGCCAGGGAGACTTCTTCACGTGAGGAAGAGCTCTTTTCCAAATTGAAGTCGGACGAGGATAACGCCGTTTCCCTAGAGTCGAGGATGATCTCGGAGGATGCGAAGGCCACGGGGTTGAAAGTGTCCCACCAGGTCCTGCTCGAGTCTAACCGGGCTCTCCAGGCTTAGGTCGGTGAAGTAAATGAGCAATTTGATGCCATTAGGAAGCAAAAAGACTCATTCAAATAGGATGCCCGGGTGGCCAACGAGGAAGCAAAAAGGGCTAAGGAGAGGACGGAGAAGGCTGTGGAGGACTACAAAATGTCTGACCAGTTCAACGAGGAAGCAAAAAGGGCTAAGGAGAGGACGGAGAAGGCTGTGGAGGACTACAAAATGTCTGACCAGTTCTACGTTGACCTTGCTGACTCTACAGCTGTTGGGTTGCATAACGCCCTCGACGCCGTCAAGAAGATGATTCCCGGGTTCGATGACTGGGAGCTCCGCGCGAGGTACCCCCTCCTAGAGGAAGAGCTAAAGGGTGGAAGCGCCAAGCTGTCGGGCTGAAGTGAGCGAGCTGGCGGAGGCGCCGAGTAGGCTGGCGGTGGGGAGACCTTGATCGAGAAGATGACTTGAAGTCTCCGCTCTCCCTACTCTCTCTCTCCCCTTTTTTGTAAGCCTACAGGCACTTTGTAGCAATTTTGTACAACTGAGGAGCTTATAATACCTTGTACATAATTTGTAATTTAATGAAATATTTTTGCTCGTCTTTGATTTGTCTGATTGGAAAGTCTCGCTTTTATTTTTACTTTTCCAAGTGTGGATAGACCGGAGTACCCCCTTACCCCAGAGATGGGGTAATATGAGTTAAGCGAACACTAGGCTTATTCTTCTTAGTGTAGATAGACCGACGTCCACTTGGAGACTCTTAGGAACTCGGATTGACCTTAGCAGAGCTCGGTGCCATCCTTTCTTCGGATTCGATTGGGGTTAGAGTTGGGCCGACTATCGACCCAACCAGAGCTTTATTTACTTGGGCCATGTTAGGAGTTTGTCTACTTCGAGTACGTGGGCCGGGTGGAGGTCTGCCTACTAGTTTAATGCGAGGCCTTAGGATCCACCGTTGAGGCCGAGCAGGAATCTATCCGGCGGCCTCATGATGAGAGATTTGGATCCACGGCGTTGTTAGGCAGGAAGCTACCCGGTGGCCTCATGGTGAGGGCTTTAGATTCACGACATTTGTTGGGCAGGAAGCAACCCGCGGTAAATGGGCCGAGCAAGAAGCCGCCCGTCGGCCTCATGAGGAGAGCTTTTGATCCATGACGCTGTTGGACAGGAAGCTACCCACTATGGATAGGCCGGATAGGAAGCTACCCAGCTGCTTCATGATGAGGGCTTTAAATTCATGACATTGTTGGGCAGGAAGCTACTCATGGTGAATGGGTGTTCACATTGGAATGTTGCATTTAATACCGCTCATTCTTATGCACATTTGTATATAGGTATGTACTTTTAATCCGTGTTTGCTACATGATTACATGTTATAGGTCCTCAGTTCAGAATAACGTAAATCACGCACGATCTCTACAGTTATGAAAAAATTCAGAATAACTACTAAAAACAGATTAAATCCGGGTTCCGATCATCCACACCCGCCAGGTGAAACTTACCAGTACAAGGGACGAGATTAAGCAATGACCATTCGTGTCTGGACAAGCACAGAGCACGAGGGTGGCAGCACAAGGATCAAGATGGCAACGCGGAGCTCGAGGGAATCAAGGCCAAAAGACAAAAATAGTTGCTATTTACTATTGTGAATCTGAGAATATTTGTGGAACTATTTTGCAAATTTGAACCTGTAAAACAAAAGAAGAAAGCAATACGAGAAAGCACAAGCAAAACGGCTTGCCAATTCCACAAAACGGCTGCGAATCAGTGAAATTTTGCCTCTATTGGAGGCGGATCCGTGGACCTATAATTGTGTCTCCCGACCAATTTTCAGGGGTGTTTTAGTAATTGTATAAGAACACAGTATACCCCTTGGATTTCACTTCTCTGCATATATATATTCCAGATCAGAGCCAAACCAAAGATGCTTTTCTTTTCTTAGGATTAGTTTAGTTTTGTGTAGTTTCCTCCTCTTCTTCATCTTTTCTCCATTGAAATGTAGTGAGAGCTTTTGAGTGGAAATATAATGAATATGAGAGTTTTATTTAGCTTGTATTTTTATTACTTGTTTGTTATTTTCTTAGTTGTTTAATTGTATTTTTTCTTTGATAAGTAGTTGTTGGTTCTCTTTATTTGTTCTTCTTCTTCTCTTCTCATCTCTATTTTTAAGCCATAACACTCAATAGAGTCCCTTACTTAGATGAGGACCCAAGTAGTTAGCTTGCTATTTTTGTTCTAATCGTAATCTTCCATTCTTTCTTCTCTTCTTCTTGTTTTATTCTATTTTCATGTGTGAGTAGTTTACTCACTTGTTAGGGTTAAGGAAGAGTGGTATAAGGGATGGAAAAACCCCTTGTGCTTCTTTTTGCTAAACAACTTGAAATCAAACCTAAACTAAACAAACACAACCCTCTTTCTTAGGCACGCTATAAGTAACATATAGCCGGGACCTAAGCCGAGAATTCCTTTAGGCACACTACAACGTGACATTTAGTTGTGACCTAATTGGAGACTTGTTGTGTGTGTTTGGCCTAGGGTTGGAAATAAGAGTATGGAACGGACGGGCAAGGGACACTAGGAATGGATTTGGCGTTAGAAAGCTTGTTTAAACTCGCAAATACCATTCCTATGTCCTTCTAATCCCCGTTACTTCCGATTATTCCAATATCATTTCAATGATGGCACAAGACAAGTACAAGATTAATTTCTAACTCTACTAACCAAGCCTAACCCTAATAAGCTCTCTTGAACATAAAAATACAAACACGTAGGATAGAATTGAACAAACTTGTACATCTTTACTTAACTCGTCTAAAATAAGAACGAAGTACTAACCATCTCCCAGTAGACGACTCGTACTCAACCGACTAACTACAAGTAAAACCGTTTTGATTGCGGTAAATAGAACATATAAAACGCATAGCACAAACTTAGAGATCAAATGGCGCCATTTCCGGGGAGACGATAACGTATTTCTTTCTTATTATCCGGGTTAATTTGTGTGTATGTGTGTGTATAAAATTTCAAAACCCTATATATAACAAAACCATAAATATAATTAAAAAACACATCTTGTTATTTTTGATAATTTTTGTGCGAGTGTGCAAGGAAATCTGGGGCAAATCCAGTGAACAAATCAAGAAACAGAGGCTTGGATCCAGAAGAATAGAACAGTGGGAGTGCACAAAAAAATTTTGAAGCTCCAATTCATCATTTCGGCGGCAGTTCCGCGGTCGGATACAAGAAAAGGGCGGCGGTTCCGCGGCCAATTTTTAGCTTCTGAGCCTCAATTTTTTTTGTATGTCTTCTCCTTCTCCAGAAACCCCTCTAAACTCCACCGAACTGTGTTTTCTACAGGTTTCTTTGCACAAACGGCGCCGCTAAAATAAAAAAATTTGTGTTGTTTAAATTTTGTTTGTTTATCGGTTTGCATCAAATAAATATGGACATTAAGAGGTTTTAACACCAATTCAGATTGGGTGGGGATTTCATCACTCTTCCTAAGGCCCCAAATATCATAAAAAGCAAACGCATTATTTTGAGTTAATTAAAAAATATCTATACCAAACCTATAAGGACTTATCGCGCTCATTTAGGATAAGTGAAGTTGCGGGGAATCGGTCGTTTATCTAAACTTTACTTTGTGGTGCCTAGGCTAGATAAGTGAAGAGGTAATTTTAAAAAGCCCGTTCCACGGTGATTCGTGAGCGGAACCTTTCTTACCTCACTTGTCCTTACCTGGCCTTAATTGGCAGTGAAGAGGCAATTCGAGAGTTATCCGTCCACCTCTTCGAAGATGCCAAGTTGATTTATGACACCATGTATCGAAGGTTTAAACGGATGCGGCCGATGTAGCAGACTTCGTCAGATTCCCCCTCGCTTGAGGGGTTTTTGATTGTGGGGACGCTCTTCCCTGCAGGCGCAAGCCCCTGCAGTTAATTACGCTGCCGTATCGCGGTAACAATTTTCTCCTTCTCCAGATGGTCACTTTGTGTCGTGGGTGTTTGTTTTGTTTGTGGTTGCCCGTGGATTGTATACGGAGACTAAGTTATGTTGTCACCCGTAGGGCGTGGACTAGTCCAAATCCATATCATTCTTAGATTTGGGTTTGGGGGTTTGGGTTTAAGGATACGTTAGCCTCATTTAAGACTAAGATCAACTTAAACGTTTGTTAAGGATACGTTAGTCTAATTTTAGACTAAGATCAACTTAACGGTTTGTTAATGATACGTTAGTCTCATTTCAGACTAAGATCAACTTAACGGGATCGTTTAGATCCAACAAAAGAGCATTTGGGCTCTATTGTTTAGTTTAGGGACATTGCGGTCAATTACCAGTTTAAGGACATGGTGGTCCATTATTAGTTTAAACACATCCCGGTAAAGGTTAAGGACATCATAGTCCGTGGATTTAAGGACTCCACAGTCCAATGTTAGTTTTAAGACATCACGGTCAAGGTTAAGGACATCATAGTCCGTGGATTTAAGGACTCCACAGTCCATTGTTAGTTTTAAGACATCACGGTCAAGCTTAAGGACCTCATAGTCCATGAGTTTAAGGACCCCACAGTGCAATGTTAGTTTTAAGACATCACGGTCAAGGTTAAGGACCTCATAGTCCATGAGTTTAAGGACCCCACAGTCCATGAAATGTATGGTTGTCGGGACCCGTCACCTCTTTGAAGACGTTGAGGAATTACAACGACAAATATCAAAGGAGTGAAGAGATGTACCCTTGAACCCAGGATGGATTAAATGATCAATAGCTCAGTTTTGGAACTAAGACCAATTAATTATATTATGAGCCCATTGACTCAGTTAAGTTTGAATTGAGGACTTATGGCATTCCTGGGCTAAGTCCAATCATGTTTGGAATATTAGCCCTCTATTGGCCCATTAGACATATTCAATTGCAGAGGAGGCTTTGTCTCTAGAAAATTAGCCAATTGGGCTAAAACTAGTGTTAAACACTAAGGACCAAAAATGTTGAACACTGGAAATAAGATTTTCAAATTAGTGTTAAACACTAAAAATTGTGATTATCAAATTAGTGTTAAACACTAAAAAGTTATGATTCTCAAATTAGTGTAAAACACTAACAAATAACAGTGTTAAACACTGGCAACAAAATTATCAGATTAGTATCAAACATTAACAGAGGGGGGGATCACGTGGGAGCACGTGATGGCACCAAAAAGTGGGGCCAGATCCCCTTCATTTTGTTATGCAGATAAGTGTTTAACACTTTTAATTCTCACAGCCATCACGTGTGGGCACGTGATGGGTGCTCGTGCCCTGATTTATTAGCATATTCACTGGGGATCACGTGATGACACGTGAGGGCGCCCAGCGCTTCTTTCTTATGGATCTTTTACAGGGGTCACATCGGGCACGTGAGGCGTTGCCTCAAAGTTCTTTTCTTGTAGATCTGTACAGGGGTCATATGGGGACACGTGACCCTGATTCTTTGCATATTTAAAGATCTTTTCATCTTTTAAGAATTAAATTCTTCATAGGGTTAAACCCTAGCAATAAATTTAGAGGAATTTGTAGGGTTCCTAGGCACGCTAATGAGGTCTCACAAGGCATCAACCATGCCAATTTCAAATTTTACGGGTGCCGAGAAACCCTAATACGGATCGTTAACTAGAATTTTAGGCGAACACATGCAACTAGTTAACAAATTAACTAAAAGAACGGAAATACAACCTTTGTAGATCCGGTCCTCCACCTCCTTAGCTCCGCAATGAAGTCTCCTCACTGTCCAAATGGAATCCCGGGCTCTAGCGTCGGCTTCATCGGAGAAATGGGCGGGCAAGGTCGTCGGCTTCGTGCCGAAGATGATCTACGTCGAGGCATCACAAGATCAAGCTCCCACTTCACCAAGTCATGAAACTTGTGAAGAAAACACCCTATACTACTTGGCAAGAGGTAGAGGATGAAGAAATAGGAGGTGGGTTCACTTTAGAATTGGATTTCTCACATGATTTCATCACTTGCCATTGATGAGGAAAGCTTTTCTTTCTTGCTCATGAAGAAGAAGATGAAGAAAAGAATATGATAAGTGTTTTTTGGATAAATGAAAAAGAATTGAATCTTATCATATTCTAACCTTAGTTAAGTGTAGAGAATAGACCATGGTTAGTTATGATGGTTAGGGTTAAGCAAGAGACAAGAATGGTGGACAAGGTCAAAGCTTCATGAAGCTTCAACAAAACTACAAATAAAGCCACCATTCCTTTCTTATCATTTCCAAAATGCATAAACAAATAAATAAATGAATAAGCAAAACCCTAATCATCAACTTAACCGTGGTTTAATTCTTTACACTTAACCAAATAAGCATGTATCATCAAACATGATACAATCATGTGCATAAAAGTATATCACATATACAACTTGCACAAATCAAGTGAGAAAATCCATTTAAAGTGAACCAATACTAGTTAATGCAAAGTAATATATCAAATATATAATTATACATTAAATCATTAAATCAACACTTGATTTAACGATCCGGTCATATCGCATATAACCGACTAGTATCCTATGTATCGGCTTACCGAATCAATCCTTGATTCGATAACTAGGTTATATTGCATATAACCTTTCGATACATTCATCGCGAGAATGGAATACGGTATCACATACACGCATTATTCTCGGTCCTGCACATATCTCATATGCGCTCCTATTTCGTTTCGCTTGAGCCAGGAAACCTCTGTGTAGGACTCTAAAGACTCGTCAATACGCCGGCAGCAGGTGATGATCATATCAAGCACCCACAAGCCGCAAGCGGTCTGCTAAACGTAACGGCCACCCGGGTATTGAGCAATCAGAAGATCGACGAGCAAGCCCGCTCACACTCCTGTGAATCCAACCAGTAACACTTACCGTACAGTCCGGTCTGATCGTCTGATATGTCGCATATCTCGCCTAGGGGTGGTAAACGTCAGACCCTAATAGCTCGATAAGTCGTGTCGATATGAGGCCTATAACAGTTCGAGAAACTACTGGTAACACTTACCAGTAAATCTCAGCAACCCTGGCCAGGGATTTCCGGTTATAGCCAATCGAACACAGCGCAACATCAACTCCCTATACCGGGAGAGACGAATCCCCTCCTATCGCTCATTGCCTCCATGTGATTCGGGACTGTACCCAAAAACCACCGTTTTGCACGCCCTCTTGGACGTGGTAAGATGGAAATCAAAGCACAGTGGGAACCACACAAGACTCTATGACGATCTCGGGTCAACAGACTACTCTGTACCAGTGTCACCAGAGAACTGCCATCTGACGTAAGGTATAATACCATCTGGGAGTTCTCGGCGAGTCCGTCCAGTGTACCCAGTCTCCACTGAGCACCCGTATATCATCTCTGATGTCAAACACCAATGGATATGGGATCATCCATCGCCCATTTGTATGGGTCGAGAAGGTATACGCTAGTCTACTCTGGTATATCGATGCCCCGTCTCGATATACCCACGACTAGGGACTTTGAAGGATGTACTTATAGACTATCATGTCCCCACTAGTATGATCTGCATCATAGTCTAGGTAGTCAAGTACACATCCTAAGGGCTTTACCAACATGTAACAGAGAGACAAACAGTATACACGTTAAGGTAAAGAGCAACCAGATAGCATACTATCATGTCGAGCAAGAAAGTCCTCCCTATATATGTCCAAGCATCCACTACAATATACATCCTATGTATAGTAATGGCCTCTAGGGCATACATATAACTAACAATCTCCCACTTGCACTAGGGCCATCTGATAGCAGTGGTTGTAGTATCTCATACTCAACCATCCCATAAAAGTCTCTCTCTGGGATAAGGCCTTTGTGAGTGGATCCGCCGTGTTGTCCTCTGAGTCTACTCTCCTAACCTCGATCACCCTGGAGATCAACTATCTCCATGATCAGGTGATACTGCCTTAGAATATGTCTGGATCACTGATGGGACGGACGTTCCTTGGCATAAGCCACAACTCCATTGTCACACAATGGGAGGAACTAAGTTCATCTCATGAACAAATATACACCTAGACTTCCTCTTTGGTAGAATCTTAAGTAGCGATGTATCCAGCCTTAATCGTCTAGTATGCCACGGTATCTAGCTTGGAACTCTTCCAACACACCGTCCCTTTACTGAGGGTAAAGACAATGCCCGCGACTGACATTCAGTCGTCATTATCACCCTGGAACCCTTCCAGTGATTCTCCCCAGGATCGATTGATGCCATCTCACTACATCTAGTGAGTATCCTAACATCCAATTACATCTATCTCATAGATGAATACTTAGGATTTAGGAGGTATCACTTTGATCCTATATGGAGAATCCTTGTGATAAGCGGAGATTGACCAAGCATAGCATAGGAAACTCCTTCCCTATCAAGAGTATGTCATCCACGTACTCTACGAGGATCACCACCATACTCCCTACTCCCTTTTTGTTTATACAAGGTTCATCTACCATTTTGATGATGTCAAACTCTTTGACTAACACATTAAAACAGATGTTCCAACTCCGCGATACCTGCTTTATCCTATAAAGCATCTTGTGCACGTTTCCGCTGCTCCCACTGTCTACGAAGCCCTCTGGCTGTGTACTTATAGACGTTCTCTTCTAAAACATCATTTAGAAAAGCAGTCATGGCACCCAACCGCCAGATATCGTAGTCATGGTATGTAGCCGTGGCAAGTAGGATCTGGATGGACTTAAGCATAGCCACTTGAAAATGTTTCATCATTATCCATGCTTGGTCGATGACGAAAAGCTTTAACAAGTCTAGCTTTGAAAGTCTCAACTTTTCCATTTACACCAAGTAATCTTCTCAAGATATACTTGCTCCTGATGGGGATTTAACCCTTCAGATATAGCAAACAAAGTCCATACTTTGTTGGTGTACATGGATTCCATCTCAGATCGCTAAGCATCCAGCCATTCTTACAGAGTCCCACTCCTGATGGCCAGCTCGAAACTAGTTGGGTCATCATCTCATGATGCAATCCTCTCTCCCACTGTCATAGAGTAACCGAATTATCTCTCAGGTGGGTGAGGAACCCTACTAGATCTGCGGAGAGGCTGAGGTTCGTTGGTAACTATTAAATCCTTTGGTTTTATCAAATCATCTGCTGTAGTTTGTATAGCTGGAACCTTTCCAGTTCTACATTACAGACCTTGCCTCGGGCTTGTCCGGATTTTGCTTTTAGACATAGCCCGGACAACCCCAAATCTTAACTAACTTTAAGAGATGGGCTCTTCCCTTATCATATCAAATATGAAGTGGTAGGCAACTGATTTGATTTGAACCCTATTCAATAGGTATGCAGCTTCTTAAGTGCATAACTTCCTAAAAGGAAATAGGTAACTCAGTAGTACTCATCATAGAGCACACCTTATCATATAGGGTGAGATTGCTCCGCCCCGATATACCATCGTGCTATGGTGTATATGGAGGAGTAATGCTGAGAGAGAATCTCATTCTCCTTTAGAATAGTCCAGGAATTCCATGCTCAAGTATTCTCCTCCTTGATCACATCAAAGGACATAATACTTATACCCGTTTTGGTTCTCTACTTCTAGCTTATATTCTATGAATATCTCAAAAGGTTCGGACTCATGTTTCAACAGAAACATATGTCTGAGTCTCGAGAGATCATCAAAGAATGTAATGAAGTATAAAGAACCGGTCCTGGCATGTGTAGACAGGGGACCTTTCATACATCAGCATGTATCAATCCCTAGAGTTCACTAACTCTTTCTCTGTTTCCAATAAACAGAGCTATGGTCATCTTATCTTTGTGACATGACTGGCAAGTTTCACAAGATGTAAATTCAAACTGATTTAAATATGCATCTAAATGTAACTTCAGCTAGTCGGGTCGCATTGATATGACCTAGTCTACAATACCTTAAGAAGGATTCGTTCATTTCTGAACTCTTCCTCTTGTGTGTGTTCCGTATACTAAAGAACTGTAGTTTGATTTAGAACATCAATGCTTTTAGATAACGTGCCTGAACCGATCAACTTTTGATATAGGAAATGTTCAAAACATTATCCATCAATACAAAATTTTATCATTTCTTTACTTATAAAGAGATAGATATGATTTTGTATATCAGGTTCGGTATCTAATAGCATTTGTTCAGAATCAATGTATAGGTAATACAGGGTGACAGTGACCAACAGACTTGGCTGCAACACTTGCCCCGTTTTCTGTCTCATGAAACTTATCACCCGTTCTCAGTTCTCTACCTATCTGTAGCCCTATGTAACAGATTACATATCTGGGATCCTGATCCGGTATCATATACCCAGGATACGGAGGATACTGAGAAACAGTTCTTTGTAACGAACACACCCGAAGATGATGCATCAGCATGCACTCTCTTCGTTTGGGCGGCACGGGAATTCTGGCAATCCCCAATTTCCTGCTCTGTCTTATAACAATTATAAGTTGGAGTGGGATCAACGTTCCCCAGCTCAGTATAACAAGTGGGTTCAGTCAATATTCCGTATTATTATCTTGATTAAGGCGTGATATGGTCGCTACCTGGAGAGAGAGAGAAGAAAACACTCAGCGTATGCTCTTGCAAGAATAGATTGGTTATTATTTTATCTAATCAGGATGGCTCCCACTGTTTTTATCAAATCTTCCTTCAAACCCTAAAAGGAAAGACTAGCCGGGATTAATTACACACTACAAGTTCGCTAATCTTTCAGCCAGGCCAGTGTCGGTACTTTGAGGGAGGTCCCCCGTGCTTTCGCACGAACCTAATTAATGTAAACCTCGTTTTCCCAGAGGCGTAACCTCGTTAACACCTTTCTAGACACCTACTTGATCGGCTAATTGTAATGTATAAAACTCTCCCAGGAGTAACTCTTACTCGCAGCGGGTATCGGGATCCAACTATCTCATAGAAGGTATGCAATCTCATTGCAAATTTCAACACTTGAAATTCCCGATAATATTTTGCCCCTAGCGTGCTATGACCTTGACGCATGCCAAACAACCCATAGTCCGCTAGTCAAGTTCAACCCGTACATTTCTTGATTGAATTAAACCCACCCGCACGACCCTTGACGCATGCCAAACAACGCCGTATGAATACCCTAATCCAATCGCATCATATGCTAGCAGATAAGCACTAGTTAGCTACCGTACACTACGCCTTGACGCATGCCAAACAACCGCAGCACGAATACTAACTAGTACTTATCTGAAATGACGGAGGGCTACGACAGGTTTTTCTGAAAACCTATTGCGTAATGAACTTGAAATCGTTGTAGAATCAAATGATTTTAAAATGGAGTGTTTTTGAGGCTTTTGTAGTTTTGCTAAAGGAGTCACTCCCGGTGAAGGGATCGTCGGTCCTTTCCTCGTCGAATGAGGTGCGGGATATATCATATATATCACTGTGCAAAGCAAAAACTCTTAAAAGCAATCAGAAAACAAACCGAGTGTGTAGTATCTGCCAGTTATTGCTAAAGGAGTCACTCCCGGTGAAAGGATCTCGGTCCTTTCCTCATCGAATAAGGTGCAGGATATATCACATATACCGCTGTGCAAAGCATGAACTGTACCTACCTGTTTTATTTTTGAAATTCGATTCTACAACATCTTAGGTTTCTTTTTATTTCATTAATCACATTAATTAAGTCCCATCATTTAATTACCTAAACATCACAGATAAATACGACGTACACTTATGCCATCCGCATTCGCCTCGATGTCCCCTCGTGCACCGTTAGGTTAGGTAACTAACGGCAGAGCAGGGCAGGGCTAGCGCGGGTGTAAAACATAAGTAACATCTATATAATATATCATATATACTATATACAGTATCCATCACAGAACATCACATGATCACATCACAGATATCGCAGCAGAAGAATCATATGAAATATTGGATATACTAGGACGTCCGTGTTTTCAATACGAGCCAGTATAAAACACGGATTCCACGGTCGCGATGAATAGCCAAACCCACACCCCTGGACCCCTACGAGAGCGGCAAGCAACCATACCAATTCTAGAGTTAGGAGACCCGGACTCGACTCCTCGAGTTGGTCTCCCACTGGACTCCAGAACCCGGTTACTTGTGCTCCCCTCCTTGGGTCTATCCTAGTGCGGAAAAGTAAATAATATACAAAAGGTGACATCTTCCGCAACCTGGAAGTGCCCCAATAAAAGAATATTACATACAAGTTTTTACATGAATGAAAAATGAAAAAGACTTATCTCACATAAAAACCCCCGGCTATTCAAACACAACGATCCAATATAACATATCCAGCAACACATAATATCTCATGTCATCAACGTAAGTAAATATGCGCATCCCAATTGTCGTTGACATATAGCAACGAAACCGGCGATATCACATATTACACTTACGGTCGCAGAAAAGAAAGTGTAAAACTACAACAGTTGGAATCCGCAACCTCTTTAGACATCGCATGCCTAATCAAATGAATTACTTAGACATCACATGCCTAACAATTATAAACCCCGCATTTTAGTCTCATTATCGAAAACTCTTTTCAATGTCAAGTCGGGTAATTCAACAAGATTCCCGACATCCTGATCGAATGCTCGTCGCAAACTTTAGTAGACGGCCGCACCCCCGACGCCGTCGACGAAGTGCACCAAGGCGGAACACCGCTACCGCGAGCACCCGAACGGATGCTTTCGGCGATGGGGTTCTCCTACAGTCACTTGGTCGGGGCTATGGGGTGTAGCTGTCTATTAAGTTTACCCGGCGAGTATCCGCGTACGCTACGTGATTGCGACGGACTTTTGATCACATCAAAATTCCGTGGCAACCGATCAAGTGAGACTAAACTGCTATGTTTATAACATTCATTCAGTTATCTCATAACTGTTTGTGAATTCCAATTATTGTATCCCATTCCAGATAAATAGAACATGATAAACTTTCCGATCGAACATTCAAACACCCAAGTTTTCCCGAAACAGATCAACACATGAAATAAGTCTAAAAACATTCAGTTCGTGCCTCAGTACCAACGGTCCAGCCGTAGAAGGGTCAAGCCAACGCCTCACATGTGGCACGCCGTACTGCCCCAAACCCGAAGGTTCAAAGGGCAGTTCAAGACGGTCACATAATCGAGTTAAGGTTTGTTGTCTTCTAGAGGGTCCATCGCGTTACTTGCACTACTTAGAACGTCGTTAAACCATGGAAAAATCCAACACTTGGAAATTTTCCGGCAGGAGAAAAATTGGGTATTTACATCCGGTCAAACTTTTTAACATATTTAAAAAATATCCGGAAAGGCACATAGAAAAAACTTGATAATCCGATCGAATCTACGAACCCCTAATACAACCCAGAAAACTCAACTCTTGAGTGCATATTAAAAATTCCCAGAAAACTCAGCACCTAAAAAAATGAATTACTGTGCAAAATTGAAGGGGTGACGTCATCATATGGCCGCGGAACCGCCGCAGAAGCAAGGCTTCTGCCGCGGTTCCGCCGCCGTTTGTACTGTTTATGAGTTAAATTTTGCACCGTAATTCTTATATTTCCCTGCTGAATTTTTTAAGCATTTTTAATCTGGAGAAAACCCAGTTTTTAGAAAAAGTCCAGAGAGCTAATTCGTTTTAGGGTTTCGGTTCGATCGGGTTTCAAACTTCGTCTACGCATCGCCTAAGGCTCTTGCTAGGCTCTGATACCACTGTAGGGTTCCTAGGCATGCTAATGAGGTCTCACAAGGCATCAACCATGCCAATTTCAAATTTTACGGGTGCCGAGAAACCCTAATACGGATCGTTAACTAGAATTTTAGGCGAACACATGCAACTAGTTAACAAATTAACTAAAAGAACGGAAATACAACCTTTGTAGATCCGGTCCTCCACCTCCTTAGCTCCGCAATGAAGTCTCCTCGCTGTCCAAATGGAATCACGGGCTCTAGCGTCGGCTTCATCGGAGAAATGGGCGAGCAAGGTCGTCGGCTTCGTGCCGAAGATGATCTACGTCGAGGCATCACAAGATCAAGCTCCCACTTCACCAAGTCATGAAACTTGTGAAGAAAACACCCTATACTACTTGGCAAGAGGTAGAGGATGAAGAAATAGGAGGTGGGTTCACTTTAGAATTAGATTTCTCACATGATTTCATCACTTGCCATTGATGAGGCAAGCTTTTCTTTCTTGCTCATGAAGAAGAAGATGAAGAAAAGAATATGATAAGTGTTTTTTGGATAAATGAAAAAGAATTGAATCTTATCATATTCTAACCTTAGTTAAGTGTAGAGAATAGACCATGGTTAGTTATGATGGTTAGGGTTAAGCAAGAGACAAGAATGGTGGACAAGGTCAAAGCTTCATGAAGCTTCAACAAAACTACAAATAAAGCCACCATTCTTTTCTTATCATTTCCAAAATGCATAAACAAACAAATAAATGAATAAGCAAAACCCTAATCATCAACTTAACCATGGTTTAATTCTTTACACTTAACCAAATAAGCATGTATCATCAAACATGATACAATCATGTGCACAAAAGTATATCACATATACAACTTGCACAAATCAAGTGAGAAAATCCATTTAAAGTGAACCAATACTAGTTAATGCAAAGTAATATATCAAATATATAATTATACATTAAATCATTAAATCAACACTTGATTTAACGATCCGGTCATATCGCATATAACCGACTAGTATCCTATGTATCGGCTTACCGAATCAATCCTTGATTCGATAACTAGGTTATATTGCATACAACCTTTCGATACATTCATCGCGAGAATGGAATACGGTATCACATACACGCATTATTCTCGGTCCTGCACATATCTCATATGCGCTCCTATTTCGTTTCGCTTGAGCCAGGAAACCTCTGTGTAGGACTCTAAAGACTCGTCAATACGCCGGCAGCAGGTGATGATCATATCAAGCACCCACAAGCCGCAAGCGGTCTGCTAAACGTAACGGCCACCCGGGTATTGAGCGATCAGAAGATCGACGAGCAAGCCCGCTCACACTCCTGTGAATCCAACCAGTAACACTTACCGTACAGTCCGGTCTGATCGTCTGATATGTCGCATATCTCGCCTAGGGGTGGTAAACGTCAGACCCCAATAGCTCGATAAGTCGTGTCGATATGAGGCCTATAACAGTTCGAGAAACTACTGGTAACACTTACCAGTAAATCTCAGCAACCCTGGCCAGGGATTTCCGGTTATAGCCAATTGAACACAGCGCAACATCAACTCCCTATACCGGGAGAGACGTATCCCCTCCTATCGCTCATTGCCTCCATGTGATTCGGGACTGTACCCAAAAACCACCGTTTTGCACGCCCTCTTGGACGTGGTAAGATGGAAATCAAAGCACAGTGGGAACCACACAAGACTCTATGACGATCTCGGGTCAACAGACTACTCTGTACCAGTGTCACCAGAGAACTGCCATCTGACGTAAGGTATAATACCATCTGGGAGTTCTCGGCGAGTCCGTCCAGTGTACCCAGTCTCCACTGAGCACCCGTATATCATCTCTGATGTCAAACACCAATGGATATGGGATCATCCATCGCCCATCTGTATGGGTCGAGAAGGTATACGCTAGTCTACTCTGGTATATCGATGCCCCGTCTCGATATACCCACGACTAGGGACTTTGAAGGATGTACTTATAGACTATCATGTCCCCACTAGTATGATCTGCATCATAGTCCAGGTAGTCAAGTACACATCCTAAGGGCTTTACCAACATGTAACAGAGAGACAAACAGTATACACGTTAAGGTAAAGAGCAACCAGATAGCATACTATCATGTCGAGCAAGAAAGTCCTCCCTATATATGTCCAAGCATCCACTACAATATACATCCTATGTATAGTAATGGCCTCTAGGGCATACATATAACTAACAGAATTAAATTCCCACTTTCTTTTTGAAGATTGATATTCTTGGATAGGGTTAAACCCTAATTTACATTCTGTAGGAATTAAATTCCTACTTTCTTTTTGAAGAATGACATTCTTGGATAGGGTTAAACCCTAATTTACACTCTGTAGGAATTAAATTCCCATATATGTGAAGAATTAAGTTCTGGCATAGGGTGAAGCCCTAATTTGTTTTTAAGGGGAATTAAATTCCTGTGAGTTTGAGAGAATTAAATTCTCAATTAAGGTAAAACCCTAGTTCTTTCCATCTTGAAGGAATTAAATTCCTATAATTTTAGAGAATTGAATTCTCGCATAGGGTTAAACCTTAATTTTATCTTAGAGGAATTAAATTCCTAAATTTTTAGATAATTAAATTCTCAGAACTCAATTCCTCCTCTATGTTTTAGATCTGCATGGAAGGATCTCGACCCGATGAGAATTAAATTCTCAACCAATGGGGAGATATGCACTGTGCAGATCTTCAACCAGAGAAAGAACTAAGCTCTTTTCTTTTTATATAAGAGTTAAACTCTTGGATTGAGAATTAAATTCTCTTTTTGAAGCCTTTACCCCCTTTCCTTTCTTACCTAGGGTTTTTCTTGTAGAGAATCAAATTGTTCTTTCTTTTCTCTCTGAATTTTTAAGATTCCAAGGCTCTCTCTCTCTGTATTTCTCTCTCTATTAATAAAAAGGTCCCCTCCGCTCTCTCCTTTGGCTTCTATTTATAGGAGAAGGAAAATGATCAATCTGTTTTTGTCAACCTCTCATTGAGAGATCTGATTTATTTATTGAGAGATTTGATCATTGATCTGGGCCTTTAAATTATTAGGTGAATTTTATTCACCTTGGATTTTAAATCCAAAGTTATTCCATTTGTTATTTCGGCGAGATTTAGGGGAAATCTTTCCTTGTCCCAGATTTTTCCATAAATTGGTGATATTTAATCACCCTCGGATTCTTAATCCAACAGTTTTTACATAATTCTTCTCCATTTTGGAAAGATTTTAATGATCTCTTTTTTTTAGAATTTAATTCTGTTAAACCGCGAGGCTTTTAAAGCCAGTCACGTGTTGACACGTGACCCCCGGTCACGTGTGAGCACGTGACCCCCCGAATGGACTCCTCTTCTGCGCTCTATTTTGTGCCGTTGCTTAACCATCACGTGCCAACACGTGACCACTGGTCACGTGTGAGCACGTGATGCTTCCTCTGAAGCTTTTTCCTGATTTTTTAATCAGGGAACAAATGCCCCCACAGCGTTGCTCTCATGTGTCTGCACGTGAGTGCAACGCTGTCACTTTTGTGACCGTTGGATCTGCTTTGGGAGTAGGGTAGATGAAACGTTTTCCATCCCATCCTATAAATGCCCATGTCTTTTCAGAAGCGCATCCACTTTGCTCATCTTCCTCCTTTGCTAACTTTCTTTTGTTTGAGAATTTAATTCTCCTTTTCCAGAGCTTAGTTCTCTGCTTCAAACTTTTTCCAGAGTTTAACTCTGTTCCAAGAAGACCCTTTCTTCAGGTAATGATCTTTGAACGATTGGAGAACTTTCTCAGCAATCACCACGGGATTTTAAATCCAGATCAAGGGTTTTTCCCTTTGACAAGAACACACATTTCTTTTTATTTTAAGTTCTTCCACATGAACAGAAAACCATCTAATTTTCAGACTGTAGATCTCTTAGGGTCTTTTTAACCTTTAGGGAGATGATGGTGTCGGCTGTCCCTTCCATGGAATTTAATTCCATCCCCGATGAGCTCTGGCTCTGGAACCACATTTTCTGGGAATTTAATTCCCTTTTAAAAAAAAGAATTTAATTCCTATGAAGAACTAAGTTCTTCCTAGAGACTTTCATGGGTTTTTTTTTGCCCTGAGTCATCTTCTTCACAATTCAGAAGAAGTTTGCACTGTTGGTCGTTGGGAATTTAATTCCCCTGATTCTGTTTGATTTATCACGGAGTCCAAGATGGATCTGTCCTTTAGGGGAATGTGTAGGGTCACTTGAAACCCACTGCCTATTTAATGAGAATATTCTCTTTGTCTCATTATAATTGCCGTGCCTCATCATTAGCCAGTCGCCATCTTGATTTCGTGGGACCCACATGTTTTTTAACAAACAAGTCTTCTGTCGCTTTCTTCCACTGTCTTTTTATATATATGCATTCACACACACACACACACACACACACACATACATTGTCGGCCTTGCTTTAACAGTTCCCCTTACTTTATTTCAGGTGCGATGACTTCTATTCCGTATTTCCCTTTTACTCGCTCGGAGGCCGCTTTTCCCCAGTCACCATCTGATGAGAAAGCGATGGCGATGATCAGGGCTCATGACCCGAACTGCACCAACTTACTTTTGTGGGGGACCTGGTATGGTCATATCATCCGGGGGCGCCGAAGCTTCCTTTGCGAAGTACTAACGGAGCCCACCTTTCCGTTTCTGCCAATGGACCCACCAAGGACAATTTTTGTCGTGGAGATGCCGAATTGGACTCCGATAGGGCGGCTCGAGCCTTCGACGACTGGTATCCCGAACCATCTGATCCCAGCTATAGATATTCTGGGACGGCGTATTTGTCAGGGTGAGGCCCAACCATGGGGACAAATCTACAAGATAGGGCTCACCCCTCGACACCCTACGGGCTACCTCCTCTGGGCTCGTTACATCCTGTCCGCCCATCGCGCGCGGCTGCAGAAGGTCAGGCTTACCAGGCGATGTATGCGTCGCTCTTCCACTACCAATCCCCGCATGTCTGGTGGGTTAAAGCGTTCTTGAACCAGTGGAATCTCCCCACCAACACTTTTCTTTTAGGGGACCGCGAGGTTTCGATCTCTCTGGAAGAATTTCATGAAATCTCGGGGCTGCCAATTCAGGGGGCACTTTACAAAGAGTTGCTGCCTCCCGATGAGTACGTCTTTGAGGTCGAGCCCGCAATCCCTGACGGCTTATCGAGCGATAATGCCGTGCGCCACAAGCGTCCGAGTCTGGTCAAGGCGTTGGGTATCTTTGACCGGCTGTTCACCGAATCCGAGGCGTCACTTTTAAGAGCTTCATCGCTTGCTTCCTTCACGAGGATGTTCTGTCGAAGACAGCTCCCAAGTTCACGAATATTAATGACCCCTTCAGGTTTGGTCCGAAGAGGCTGCCGACCAATGAATCGGATCTACCATAGTACTACATTCCCATTATATCGCCGATGTCTTTCGAATCCATTGCAGCTCCCGGCATGGATGAGGAGACGTTCTTCATGGGGTTTGTCAGTGTCTGGCTCAGCTGGTTTGTCATCCCCATTCATCGCCGCTTTATGAGGGTTTCGGTTATCTATCCGGCTCATCGCATCGCTGAGGGAACGCGGTTGGCTATCGGCATCCCGGCTTTGGCACATCTCTATCACGGGTTGGGTGCTGCGGCTAATACCTCTACTCCAGGCGTAGAAGTGGTAAACTTTTCGCTTCATTACTTCACGTCTTGGATTGAAATGTACGTGTTGGGTGTTTTCGCTATGCATCAGAGGCATTTTACGACACCTATACCTTCCCGCGACTTATGCGATTGGTGAATGCTTCTGCCTCCGATCCGACTCAATTTGGGGCCATTCGGGCGTTGATTGCCCCTTATACTACTGCTGGCGGATTGGTGTTTACCGACCGGGTTTTATCTTCTCCCTCAGGTCCAGCTCAACAACTCTGGGACCGGTCAAAAGACAACGTACCTTCTTTGAGGCCCCGGGAGGCCGCGCACTTGTATGCAATTAGACCAGGCTACTTGGTATTTCGCCAGGATAGTGCGGCTCTTTTCATGCGGTACAACCCGCATCGCTTCGCCCGGCAGCTTGGATACGACCAGGGCATTCCTTTCGAGGCTTTCATAGTTGCGCCGGTCCCTTCACTCAACGCCGTTCGCGATGCCGCTCATCATTTCGTAAGGTTGAACACCGGCTCACACTTCATGGTCCCTGAAGCTGACCATCTTCCCCGGTGCGTGGGGTCATTTACGGGTTGGTACCTTCATCGGGTCAACCTGATTATTGTTGAGGAGAGAAGGGTACTCCTTGGCCATGGTGCTCCTACTCAGGTTCCGGCCACAGGAGCTACGCTGCAACCGCGTGCCCCGGTTCATTTTCCCCTGAGGGATACCGGTGTTGCACTTATTCCGGGAGAGTCGGGAGTAGACCTCACTCCTACAGTTGGTATGCCATTGAGCACCCGGTCGCGAGCTAATCGGGCTCCGGTAGCAGCACCACCACCCGCGGCGGTGTCGTCCTCGGTAGCTCCGCCAAACGAGGGTGCCGGTAACGAGGTTGTTGAAGGTGAGGTGGGTCGGCGTCGTGCCAAGGCTCCACGGGAAAAGAAGCGAGCATCTTCTGGCATTAGTTCCAGGCCAAAGAGGAGGAAGAAAACGGTTGCCCGTCTGCTCGATCTTTCATAAGGATCCGAACCTGTCGTTCAAGATGAACCCATATCCATGATATCGCAGGACGATGGTCTTCTTTTCCCAGGTTCATCTGCCAAAGAAGCCGCTCAATTAGCTGAGGCTATAAGACGCTCGCAGCTTGAAGCTGAGAAGGTAAGGATCCCGAAGAGGCCTTATCCTGCAGTCATCTTCTATGAAGATCCTTCGTGGATACGGCGGCGGTTCATCGGCCCTTTGGAGGAGTGGGGAGAAAGGGCCCTTAAGCAGGCTGCTTCGGAGGATGCCGCGGATGCGCTCTCCTTATGGACGGGCGGCCACGAGTCCACTCTTAAACCCCGGCGAGCACATCTCCTTGAGAAGGAGCATCGTCTTGAAGAAGCCATAATGAAGGCTTCCCTACGCATTGGTATGTTTCTATATTTCTTTGCGGTACTTCATGTTTCCTGCTCTTATATATATGTATTCTTATTCTCGTGTGAATTATGCAGAGACTTCGGCGATGGGGGAGGTTCCTACAGTCTTGTTGAAGATAGAGCCTGTTGATGTTCCCAATGACACATTGCTCGATGTGGAGGGGGTTGACGATGCTGCTCCTCTCACAATAGAACCTCCGGTGGCGGTTCTTGATTCCAGAGCACTCGCTCCGTTGGGAGAGGCTCCTTTGGTGGTCGCTGCCTCAACGACTCTTCCTGAAGGCGGCCCAGAGGCTGGGATGGAGGTAGTCGGGACCACCCTCCCTTTGTTGGAGTCCGAGGTCACGGCGGAGGCCGTTGAAGCTGCTATTCCCCCAACTCAGAATGGGAGGAGTGTCGAAGGTAACCCTCCACATTTTAAGCTAGTAATCTTTCTGTTACCTGAACTCTTTTGTCTTTTCAGAATTGCGCGGACTGGCGGCCTCTATTGCCGATCTGTCTCCTCGGCAATCCTTCCAGCGTCTACTAGAGATGGCCGCTCCTCAGGCAATATCTCCTCAACGCATCGTCCTCTCGTCTGGGCAAGGTTAGTGTCGTTCACCATCTTTTCATATCATTGTTATTATTTTGCGAAATGACATTGACGTCCTTTACAGTTCTGGAGGCCGATGACGAGGTTGAGATTCTCGAGGGGCCAGGGGAGCCTTCAGCAACTTCTTGCATGACTGTGGGTAAGTGACGTCTCAATATGGTCCCACTTGTTCCTTTGCTTAGGAGTTTCACTGATCTTTTATAAATCTGAGCAGCTCTGCCAGTTCTCACAATGCTGGAGTCGCGCATCACCATGCCGCCCGGTCCTTATGCTTTGCGAGCCTCAGACCGTCTGGCGAAATTAAGCCTTGACTCCTTGTCATCCCTGATCAAAGAGCTTCGTGCGGGCAGTGTAATCACAGCCGAAGCGTTTGCTGCCGAAACTAACGGTTCTCTTCCCTTTCTTGCTGTTTATCATAGCGAGGCCGTGGTGCAAGTCTGGGTTGAGTTTTGCCGTCAGGTGAAGGCTTGTCTGCACGTGCTTGAGTGTACCCGCCTTTCCTCGGAGGCTGTGGCTGCGAAAGGGGGCTTGCGAGGTTTGATTGAGCGGTGCACGGCGAACATGGTGTCATGCGAGAAGAGGCTCGGCCGTAAGTTCTCGGAGAGGGAACTGGATTCTAAGGCGCTGAATGAGCTTCAAGCCAATCTTACCGCCAAGGCCAACAAAGCGTATGAACTCTGGCGAGTGTTTCAAGAGGCCATCAAGGAGGTAGTGGCCATTGACAAGGCCGCCGAGTTTACTTGCGAAAGAGTCGAGGCCCACAAAGCTACCGAGAAGGAGCTCAAAGGTCGGCTTGCCTCATATCAGGCCCAACAGGCTCAGGCAGAGGCCCGTCTTCTGGCGATACTGAATCACGAAGGCGTGGCCCAGCGAAAGAAGGATGAGCTGACCAAGCTGCTAAATCGCCCGCCGGCCTGAAGACTTATATATCCTTTTTTTTTCTTCTTTTGTACATACTCCTGAATGAGAGTATATATTTTTTGTTCTTTCACGAATTGTACTTTGTATCCATTTTGGTTTATGAATAAAAGACATATTTTCCTTTTCAATGGTGTGTCCCTTTTCATTGAATGTATTCTGCGGATAGTCTATCTTAATCTCTTTGCAGGGTAGCGATGGCTTAGGATTCAGGGTTAAGATTTGACTCCTAAGACTTTTCAACTTTATGAGCCGTGAGGATTCCTATAGGTCGAGAGGATCCCATAGGTGTAATTTTTCCTTAAGAATCGTGAGGATTCCTAAGCGTGTTTTCTCTTGGAAGTCGTAAGGATTTCGCAAGAAAATTTGCTCCCTTATGAGTCGTGAAGACCCACAAGTGATGGGTGAAGTTGCCCTTATCCGTATCTCATGGGGTCAGGGGTTGCTCTGAATGTTTTCCAGGGTATCGTAGTTTTAAGACATAACGGTCAAGGTTAAGGACATCATAGTCCGTGGGTTTAAGGACTCCACAGTCCAATGCTAGTTTTAAGACATCACGGTCAAGGTTAAGGACGTCATAGTCCGTGGATTTAAGGACTCCACAGTCCGATGTTAGTTTTAAAATATCACGGTCAAGGTTATGGACTTCATAGTCCGTGGATTTAAGGACTCCACAGTCCGATGTGTGGTTACTGAGACCCGTCACCTCTTTGAAGACGTTGAGGAATTACAACGACAAATATCAAAGGAGTGAAGAGATGTACCCTTGAACCAAGGGAAAATCAGTCTAGAGTCATCATGGTTGATCGTTAGTTTTAAGACATTACGGTCGAGGTTAAGAACATCATAGTCCGTGGATTTTAAGGACTCCACAGTCCGATGTTTGCTCTGGATGCTTCACACGGGTTCACTGCCGCGCTCTGCGAGGACCAGGCTCCGCTCTGGACATTTTCCACGGGGTCAAAGAGCGACGTTATCCGCGTTCCACGTGACCAGGAATTTTCCACTAGATGCTTCACACGGGTTCATTGCCGTGTTCGGCGAGGACTAGGATCTGCTCTGGATGCTTCACACGGGTTCACTGCCGTGCTCTGCGAGAACCACTATCCGCTCTGGACGTTTTCCACGGGGTCAAAGAGTGACGTTATCCGCATTCCATGTGACCAGGAATTTTGCTCTGGATGCTTCCCACGGGTTCACTTCCGTGTTCTGCGAGGACCAGGCTCCGCTCTGGACGTTTTCCACGGGGTCAAAGAGTGACGTTATCCGCGTTCCACGTGACCAGGAATTTTGCTCTGGATGCTTTCCACGGGTTCACTGCCGTGTTCTGCGAGGACCGGGCTCCGCTCTGGACGTTTTCCACAGGGTCAAAGAGTGACGTTATCCGCGTTCCACGTGACCAGGAATTTTGCAATAGATGCTTCACACGGATTCACTGCCGTGTTCGGCGAAGACTAGGCTCCGCTTTGGATGCTTCACACGGGTTCACTGCCGTGCTCTGCGCAGACCAGGATCCGCTCTGGACGTTTTCCACGGGGTCAAAGAGTGACATTATCCGCGTTCCACGTGACCAGGAATTTTGCTCTGGATGCTTCCCACGGGTTCATTGCCGTGTTCTGCGAGGACCAGGCTCCGTTCTGGACATTTTCCACGGGGTCAAAGAGTGACGTTATCCGCGTTCCACGTGACCAGGAATTTTGCTCTGGATGCTTTCCACGGGTTCACTGCCGTATTCTGCGAGGACCAGGCTCCGCTCTGGACGTTTTCCATGAGGTCAAAGAGTGACGTTATCCGCGTTCCACGTGACCAGGAATTTTGCTCTGGATGCTTTCCACGGGTTCACTGCCGTGTTCTGCGGGGACCAGGCTCCGCTCTGGACGTTTTCCACGGGGTCAAAGAGTGACGTTATCCGTGTTCCACGTGACCAGGAATTTTGCTCTGGATGCTTTCCACGGGTTCACTGCCGTGTTTTGCGAGGACCAGGCTCCGCTCTGGACGTTTTCCACGGGGTCAAAGAGTGACGTTATCCGCGTTCCACGTGACCAGGAATTTTGCTCTGGATGCTTCCCACGGGTTCACTGCCGTGTTCTGCGAGGACCAGGCTCCGCTCTGGATGTTTTCCACGGGGTCAAAGAGTGACGTTATCCGCGTTCCACGTGACCAGGAATTTTTTTGATTATATCCGCATTTCACGGAGTTGGGATTTGACTCTCAGTGATTTGTACACCGCCGAGTCGTGGAACTGGGAATTGCCGCCGTTCCGCTTTGCTTGATATTGTGTCTGCTGCAATGAGACGAACGTCGAGATGATCTCTAGGCTATCTGTGACTCATCGAGATTTGGCTTCTTCTTCTGATGAAACCTGGGAAAGGAGGAGTGCGATTCCTTCTTTGTTTGCGCCCCTGGATTGTATACAAGGATTGATGTAATATCACCTGTAGGGCATAAATTTCATTTTTTGTTTTATTTCTTTTTCCGCGATGCTCTATCACCTGGATTGTACACCGCCGGTAGCCCTGCTATTTTTACTCACGGAGCCCTTTCGGGTTTTCATCCGTGCCCATTTTGCTTACGGACATACCGTTTTTATTTTTATTTTTTTATTCTTTTTTTTTGTATTGGTTTTGGGATGCCACGATCCATCGTAGTCTGTCGACATCTCGGTCAACTGCTAGTTTTAGGACGTAGTGGTCCGTCATTAGTTTAAGGACGTTTCGGTCCGTTGTTAGTTTAAGGACATTTCAGTCCGTCGTTAGTTTAAGGACGTTTCGGTCCGTTGTTAGTTTAAGGATCGTTAGTTTAAGGACGTCTCGGTCCGTTGTTGAAGAAGGCCTGTCACTACTTTAGGCTTAGGAAGATAGCGAGCGGACATAGTCGTTGTCATCTATCATTGACCCGGGCCATGACTCGTTAGGAGTAGTATTTCTTCAGGAAGCGACCGTTTATTGGCTTGAAAGGTCTTTCACCGTGCATATCCATGAGTAAATAAGCATCACCCTGGTAGACCTTGTCTATGACGTACGGGCCTTCATAGTTCGGCTCGAATTTTCCCCGCTTGGCGTGATTGGGGATCATAGGTCTTTTGACCACTAGTACGAGTTTGCCTTGGCGGAATGTCCTCGGCCTGGTCAACCTTTCATATGAGCACGTCATCTTTGCTTTATAAGCCTCCGGATTTTGTTGCGCTATGAGACGGGTTTCATCAAGGGCATCAAGCTCTTCAAGCCGAATGTGAGCATTTTCTTCGTCCGTCAGCTCGTAGTGGACTGCCACTCGTAGAGAGGGTAACTCTATCTCGAGGGGAAGTACTGCTTCTGTACCGAATACTAACGCGTATGGCGTTGTGTTCGTGGCCGTTTTGAACGTAGTTCGATACGCCCAGAGAGCTTCATGCAGTCTCTCATGCCAGTCCTTCTTATTTCGGGACACCGTCTTTTTCACGATCTTCGTCAAGGTCTTGTTGAAAGCCTCAGCTAAACCGTTAGCTCGAGGATTATAAACTGAGGAATATCTCCAGTCTATGTTGTGTTGTTGCACGAAGCGGCTGATCTTGTGGCTTCTGTAGGCTGGCCCGTTATCGGAGATGATCCGTCGCGGAGTTCCAAACCGATAAATGACGTGCGTTTTGAAGAAGTGGAGGATATTCTCTGTCTTCACTTCCCTCAGCGGTATTGCTTCTGCCCATTTGGAGAAGTAGTCAGTCGTCGCCAAGATGAAACGATGTCCTCTAGACGATGCTGGTTCGATGAGGCCGACTATGTCAGATCCCCACATTTCGAATGGCCAGCTAGCCACTGTTGGATGTAGAGGATTTGGGTGCTGATGGATAAAGTCCCCATGAATTTGGCATGAGTGGCATTGCTTCGCATATTCGAGGCAGTCCTGAATCATCGTTGCCCAATAGTAGCCTATCCGTTTAATCTTCAACTTCATCTTTGGGCCTGCTTGGTGAGAACCGCAGAGTCCGTCATGAACTTCCTGAACGACTCTTTTCGCTTCGTCAGATCCCAGACATCTCAACCATAGAGAATCAAACGACCTTTTGTACAGAGTATCATTGACGAAGGCGAAAGACAGAGCTCGTTTCATAAGCTGATGTCTTGAGGACGCATCTTCAGGCGTTTGACGGGACTTGAAGTAGTCTATAAAGACTTCTCTCCAATCCTCAACCTTCTCTTAGTCTTTTATTTGCAGAGCCATTTGCTCAGTCACTCCCTTTTCTTCGGATGATTCCGGAGATATTTCTGCCGGGGCAAGTACCCGGCGGCTTTGTACCATGATTCTTACGTCATCGAGGTTCTCGTCAGCCAATTCTTTAGCGAGCTTAGCTAGTGCATCTGCTTTGCTATTTTCCGCACGCGGTAAGCTTTCTAGCATATAGAAGGGAATTTGGGTCAGTAATTGCTGTACTCTCTCGCCATATTTCACCAGTTCAGGTTTGCACGTTTGGTAGTCGCCATTTACTTGACTGACGACCAGTTGAGAATCTCCATATATGAGGAGGTTTTCAATTCCCATGTCGATGGCGATATCGAGGCCTGCTATCAAAGCTTCGTATTCGGCTTCATTATTCGTCCTCGGCTCTGTTAAGGAGAAAGCAAAGCGCATTATCCCTCCTTGTGGAGTTACGAAGATGAGGCCTACCCCCGATTTGATTATAGGGGTGCTTTGTTTGCACTTCTTCATGGAAGACGCTCCATCAAAATAGAGTTCCCATTAGGTATCACTGCCGTTGATCGCATCAAATGCATGTTCGTCTGGCAGCTCGTGATTCAGAGGGGAATCGGCCAGTATCGGATGCTCAGCGAGGAAGTCGGCGATGGCTTGGCCTTTCACTGCCTTAAGAGCCTGATAGGTTATCGAAAATTCCATTAAGAGCAAGGCCCATTTAGCGAGTCTCCCTATCAATATGGCCTTCGACATTAAATATTTAAGGGGATCCACCTTCGAAATGAGACGGACTTCACGCACCAACGCATAGTGCCTGAGCTTCGTTATTGCGAAGATCAATGCCAGGCAGTGCTTTTCGACGGGAGAATAATTGCTTTCTGCCCCCAGTAGGACTCGACTCAGATAGTAGAGCGCTCTCTCCTTCCCTTGGTCGTTCTCCTGCGCCCATAATGCGCCTAAGGAACCTTCAAGGGCTGTTGTGTAAAGAATAAGGGGCTTTCCCTTGACTGGGGCAGCCAGCACTGGCGGGTTTTGCCGATACTGCTTGATTTCGTCCAGCGCGCTTTGCCTTTTTTGATCCCAGATGAACGGGGTTTCCTTCTTCATCAGGTGACTGTAAGGACTATATTTCCCTGAAAGATTAGCTATAAATCGCCGGATATACGCGAGCTTCCCTTGGAGAGACCGCAATTGTTTGAGAGTTCTCGGCGGGGGCATTTCCATGATCGCTTTAATTTTTGACAGATCTATCTCGATACCTCGGTGCCGGATAATGAATCCTAGGAATTTACCTGAAGAAACTCCAAATGCGCATTTGAGAGGGTTCATCTTCAAGTTGTATTGCCGAAGACGTTGAAATACGATCTTCAGATGCTCGAGATGTTCCTCGTACGATTTGCTTTTCACCACGAGGTCGTCGATATAGCATTCGACGATTTCATATATGAGGTCATCGAAGATCTTCGTCATGGCCCTCTGATAAGTGGCACCGGCGTTCTTTAAACCGAAGGGCATCACTTTGTAGCAGAATATACCCAAAGGGGTCCGGAAAGCGGTGTGCTTCTGGTCTTCGGGATGCATCTTTATCTGATTATATCCTGATGAGCCGTCCATGAAGGAGAAAACCTCGTGGGTGGACGTGTTATCGATCATCAGCTCGGTGACTGGCACCGGGAAATCGTCTTTCGGGCAGGCTTTATTAAGATCCCGGAAGTCTACACATATGCGCACCGTCCCATTCTTCTTCATCACTGGGACGATGTTGGCGATCCAATCAGGGTATTGAACCTCTTGGATAAACCCAGAGTCGATCAGCTTCTTGACTTCGGCGTTAATGCTCATCTCAAGCTCAAGCCGCATTCTTCTCGGTGCTTGTTTGATTGGTTTAACGTCTGGGGATATCGCCAATTTATGCACAGCAATCTCTGGATCTAGTCCTGGCATTTCGGAATAGTTCCATGCGAAACAATCTTTATGCTGCATAGGCAGGTCTTTTAATGAAGCCACCCTCTCTTCAGACAGCAGCTCACTAATGAATGTCGGTCGCGGGTCATTCGCCGTCCCCAACTCAATTTTCTTGAGGTTATCCGCCGTGGTGTGTATTCCATCTTCCAGCTCTTTTGGCGCTGGTGGGAATTCTGAGATCACCTCGTCATTGCTGTTTTCGAAGCACCAAGGAAGGTCATCCATATTCTCGGGCTCTTCTTTTGATATCGTTATCATATGACAAGTACGAGCTCGCTTCTAAGACCGATGTGTATTTGGTTCTGCTCTCGTAGCCTTGGGTTCATGCTTCTGTGGCGGCGTTACCCTCCAGCTGTCAGATAGAGCGAACTTGCCGAGCTGATACCGATTTTCGACCCAGTTCTTGAAGGTGAAGCAATCTTCAAGAGGATGCCCTATTACCCTGTGATAAGAGCAATAGTTCGGGTGTAAGACTTCGCCTGCTTGCTCAGGGTGTTTAGACTCCGGCAGTGTAAGCAATTGATGCCTTATGGCGCGACCAAGTATCTTCTTTGTCTTATCTTATGGAAAGAAGTATGCTCGACTCATCTTCTTCATAAGGGACGAATCCAGACCACTTGATTCTCGACAGCGTGACTTTTTAGTCCCGCTTTGTCGCTGTCAAACGCCTTTTCCACTCTTTGACTTATTTCTGCCTCTGCGTCGGGCCTTTTGCAAAACAGGTTGACAGGGATGAGTATTATCGTCTTTTGATGCCTGTTGAAGAAGACGTTGCGTCCTGGCTTTCTCGTAGATGGTCATTTCGCGGTTATGGTCGTCCCGATCTTTTTGACCCGTTTTCCTGATGAGCTTGTCCATTCGTTCTTCAAATGACGGACTCGGCACATTGATTGCGGGATTTAGTTTTGGTACGGGGTCGGCGTTTTCTGACAGGGCATCCTCTTCTTCATCGAAGTTATATATGGCATAGCTACTATGGACTCGTTCCCGTTTCCCGGATCTCACATATCCATTCTCCCGTTGGGCAACTTGAGCTGAGTCCCAGGGTCATCCCAAATCCTGTTGTAGAACCGAGCTTGTCGAATAGTCTGTTTTAAAGGTACCCCTTGGTGCTTCAATAGCCTTTTTAGTCCGTTCGTGTAGTATCTGGGCAAACGGATGGGTTGGAGCCTGTCAAGCGTAGAATCTGCGCCGTGCCAGATTTCTTTCTCCACTCTTGTTTCTGTGGACCGATAGAATATGATCGCCTTTTCGCCTTTTCGCCTGACGTAAAATGTTTGCAGGTCTTGCACATTGTAAGCTTCAAGTGCGTCAAGGTCTTTGTAGTGCTCCCGCGGAATCATGGTAATTTGCAAACTCTGATCATCACCAGGGAATGCTTGTATTGACGGCCGACTGGAGAACACAGCATTAACCTCATCTTCTGAGTCGCTTCCGAAGATCAATATGGGGGCGGACGGCCCTGGGTTGTTGCGTCGAGACGGCCCAGCGTAAACTATCTCTTCTTCTTCTTCTTCTTCGGTATCACTCCCGAAAACAGGAATGGTGGCGGCGGCTTTGTTCTCCGGTTTGCGACACCTCTCTGTGTCCTCAAAATCTGGCAAAAAGTATTTTGCATCTTTGTACTTGTAGATTTTGTTCACGGAGAACGGGTTCAGCTCTCCTGTTACGGTATACTCGAGACCATGCTTGAAATACTACATACACTGATGTTGCGTAGAAGAGATGATGTTGTACTCGTGTAACCAAGGACGACCGAGCAAAGCGTTGTAGCATGTCCTGGCGTCAATGACATGAAATTTAATGTCTGTGACAAGCAGTCCGAAGCGCAGCGTCAGTATTACAGACCCAAGGGTCCGTGATGACTGGGAGTCGAACCCGGAGATGGTGATATTATCACGAGCGAGGTGTTGAACGCTCATGCAGATTTCTTTCAACACTCGCACGTTGAGAAGATTAACGGAAGACCCATTGTCGATCAGGATTTTTCCTATCTTTATATCGTGGCAGTATCCTGAGACATAGAGGAGACGGTTGTGGTCGCACGTCCCAAGGAGAAGGTCCTCATCACCGAATGTGACATCGGCTGTGTGTACTTCTTCTAGTTCATCCTTCATCCTTTCTTTAGCGAGGAAGGCCTGGAATTGCTCGGGCTCTTGCAACGCCTTGATTAACGAATCTCTCGCTTCTTATGATAATAAGAGTGCGTCGAGAATGCTGAGCTGAGAGGGTAGCTTCCTCAGGTGCGCTAGGACGTTATAGTCCACCTTGTTCTTTTTTGGTGGGTTTTTGGCAGTCAGCTCTTTCATGACTTGGTCATCCAGAGCGATATCCTCAGCGACCTTTTCCTTTCCCTTATCTTTTCTAGTTGAGGGTCCGAGATTCTTTTCTAGAAGCGTACGATTGCGCAGCTGAATGTTTTCACAGGGCTCTGGTTCTTCCTCTTTCCCTAAGATGGATTCTTTAAAGAGAGGGCCAAGAGCCATTTCTTCGTCATAGTCGCTCCCAAAGGTGAGAACCTGTGATCCTCCGGCGTTGACCGTGCGACAATTGCCAATAATTCTTTTATGCTCCTCGGTCGTACTTCGTTGCTCCCGATGAGTCTTCCGTTTCATCCGCTTAACATGTTGCCGGTGAGTAACATACCCCTGCCACCATCTTTTAAAATCGTCGCATTCTTCGGTGGGGTGCGAAATCTTTCGATGATATGAGCAGTAGCTTGGATGCATCTCTGCTTCACCGGGGGTGTTTCTTTCGGAGGGTGGCAGCTTCATCCCCATTGATATGGCTTTAGCAAACCTTTTCCTCGACTTGAATCTGTTTTTATCCGCATCGGATGTCTTTTGATTTGGCGGGAGTGCCTCAACTCTTTCGTCTAGTCGCCGACGTTTGGCTCCTTCTAATATGGCCATCTCACGCTCCCGATCGGCTTTACTTTTCAGACGAATCTCATTCAGAAAGGCATCGATAATCTCGTCTGACGGCCACAAAAGTTCCGGCTCGGGCTCTGCCCCCAGTTTTTCTGTGTAGGGCGCTTCTTCATTGTCCAGCGATGAATGAGAGATCACGTGGCAACTTGCGACGTAATCCGAGTCCCCTCCATCATTTTCGTCCTCAAGGACATGGCTGAGGAACCCTTGAAGCGTGATGGGGGTCCGCGCTTTCTGATTATATTCTTCCAGCGCGTCGATCTGTTTCTGCAAGTCCGTGCGCTTGTCACTAGGCTTCACGGGCTTTTTGGATCTTTTCTTCTTTTTCGCAGATTTCGACGGCTGGGTGTGAGTACTTGGGCCATCACCACCGATCTTTGGAGTTGGGTGCGGCTTCAGCACCCCTTCGATGATTTGGGGTTCAAGCAGGTTCTTCCACCTGATCGCTTGGCATGAATGAAGATCATTCAGCATCTTTTTGGTTTTGGATGAAAGCACGACCTCCCATGGAGCTTCCTCAACAAAAGAGCATGTTGCCCCCGGTGTGTCCGTCTTCTTCGGAGTATGTGGCTGTGGTGGGTTTACCTTCCACTTCTCAGACAACGAAAACTTGCCTTGTAGGTATTGATCTTCGATCCATCCCTTAAAGATGAAGCAATTCTCGATCGGATGGCTTACCGTTTGGTGGTAAGGGCAATAATTGGGATTATTCACTTCACTTGGTTGCGTTTGTCGCCTTGGATTTGGCAAATTGATAAGCCTATTGCGCACCGCCAGCTCGAACAGCCTCTTCGTTTTATCTCGTGGGAATGAGTAAGTACGCTTCATTTTCTCATTGTAATAGCGCCGTCTCTCCTCCAGTTGATCAGCTAGCTTTAGGGCACTGGGCTGCTGTTGGGTGTTTGCAATGAAGATCGCCTTCCCTTTACCCTTTCGTTCCGCGGTTCCGGCTTCGGAGGAGACGGTCTGTGACCCATTTGATCCATCTAGGCTAACTTATCAATTAACGCCTGGAATGTGGTCGTTTAAAGAACATCATGAACCGTGAAATAGTTGCATGAGGGTCTAAGGTGCCCACGAACATGCCCACCGCTAGCGCTTCTTCGATGCGTTGTTCGTATTTCGACCATAAGTTTCGCCATCGGATTGCATATTACCCAAGTTTCACCCGGCTTCACTCTTGCATTAATCAAAGCTATTATCGGGGTGTGTTCGCTGGCGCTCGCGAAACGCTGGGTAAACAATAATTCCATTTCAGCGAAGGTTTTGACGGAGTCATTCGGAAGTTCGGAGTACCATTCAAATGCCGTCTCCGATAAGCTACCGACGAACTGACGAAGCAACAATTTATCATCACCGCCGGTATTGCCACAAAGAGCCCTGAACTAGGCAATATGTTGATGGGGATTGCCAGTCCCCTTATAGACATGGAATTTCGGTATTGTATAGCCCGGCGGGTACTTGATCTGATCATACCAGCTCGAATATGGTCTCCCCGTCCTGATAACTTGACCGGCTGCTGTTCAGTTGATAAAACTGCACATTTGTATTACATTTTTCCTACCATTTTCATATTAAAAATGACTTTATTATAATATATTATACATCTGAGGGTTTATGTGTAAAAACATTATTTTTCATGTGTTAATATATTTTAATTATCATTTGGTAGGAAAATGTATGCAAATAAATTCATTGACCAAATCCTAGTAGAACTAAGTCTACTAAATATTATTTGAGATTATTGTGCAGAATTTTCCAAGTTGTTATGCAGAATTTATCAAGCAAATCAAGTTGTTGAAGAAGACTTGCCTAATTAAGAATCAAAACTTGGAGACCAAGTCTGGAAGCAACCGAGAGAAGATTTCTGAAATCTGAAGGTGCCTAGGATTGCCACATGTTACAAAAACAGAGACCCAAAAAGTTGATGAAGAGTTGTGATCAAATGGGCGCGGATCCGCGGCCATACCCCCCTTGGGCCGCGGATCCGCCGTACTTCTATGGAGTTGGGAGCCAAGATTTTCTGGCATGAATCTCTGATGAATTTTACCAAGTTTTCAACCTAAAGATTCTGGCTTTGCACTATTAAAGGGCACCGAGAGCCTCTTGGAAAAGTTATCAAGCCGACGCGATCACGAAGCCCCAGACGCTCACGCATCCAGGCTGATCATCAACGGTTCATCTACCTCCTTGGAAGAGATCGAGAAGCAACTAGTTTTGTAATCATTTTCTAAGGAATAAAGTGTAGATTGTTCAAGTTGATTAATAAAGGTAGTTATTTTATTTAATTCTTTTGAATTTTACATTATGTTTTCCCTTTTTGTCTTTTCATCTTCTTCTCCCGACATGCGCGAGTAATTCTCCGCTTGTTAGGGTTCGTAGGATTAGGGTAGGCTAATGGATGATGAACATCTCTAAACCCTTTTTAAGTTCTATAAAGTTTATAAACTTTATTAAAAGAATCATTAACATCCTAATCGGGCGCGCTAGCAATTCTTTGCTAGTTCCGACCGCGATTAGAGATTAGATTAATGATTGTTTTGGTAAAGGCTAGATATGAACGGAGTTCCGTGTCGAGATAAGGGTTAAGAGTGGGATTTCTTTTCCCTCCAGAAATCCTAATCTACACGCATCACCGTCGTTCTAGTTTTAAGTCTATTAATGGATAAAAGGGTAACTTTTAATTAATCATCCATAACTACTAAATCCTAACGAACCATACAAGCCCTCTTATTATATTATCTACATCTCTAAAATAATCTAGATCTATATTTTACATTCTTGTTTAACGTAGATCTAGAAACCATTCAATAAAAATTCTTTATCCCTCCTCTCTTTCTCAACACATCTAAAGTAAAAGTAAAAGGTTCCACGTTTCCCAGAGGACGATCCGTACTCACCTCGGTCTAGCTATACGCGACACTGTTCTGATTGCGGTTAACTACAAACACACTCTTTCGTGTCAATCAAATGGCGCCGTTGCCGGGGATACGTGCGTAAATTTTTATTATTACTATTTGTGTTGAATTCTTAGACGATTCATATCATTATTAAAACAAAACTGCAAATTGTATATTTAACGATTATTGTGTGAATTTTTGCGAGGAAATCTGGAGTCACGGACTTGAGAAAACAGGAGATCTAGGGTTTCACATTTCTCTGGTATCTTTCTTAACTCCTTCTCTCTCCTCTCAAATCCAATAAAATCTATTTTCTGCAGGATTCTTTGCAAAATAGCGCCGCTCAAAAATCTTTTTGCAAAAGTTTTGTGATTGGTTTTGTTTTGCATATTTTAATACGGACTTTAAGGGGCAAAGACCAAATCAAGATTAGGTGAGGATTTCATCACCCTTCCTAAGCCCTACAAATCAGAAACCGAGCATATAGATCAACCCTTCATTAATTTAAAAAATATCTAGACCAGACTCTAAGGACTGTCGCGCTCAATAAGGACAGAGGAAGGTCGTGGGTAATCTATCGTTTATCCGCATTACTTTTGTAGTGCCTAGGCAAGTGTGACAAAGGCTAGTGGTTTTTAATTAGGCCCACGACGTGGTTCCTTCCCACTTACCTGGCACTTACCTGGATACAAGGGTAGTACGGAGGCGGTAGAGGACTTATCCTGCGGCTTGTCCTTTGGAAGTCTAGGAGCGGTCTAGAGACTGGACCTAGGTGACCTTAGTTCTAGGATTGCTTGTGCATCTCAGGGTGATTTGTCTTGAGTCCCACTTTTTAAAAAAACAAGCCAATTTTAAAATCACACACACGCTGCCACTTGCACTAATCCCGCTTAGTCCATGCTCGGCTGGACACGGGATCCTAGTGCCCGTCTTGTCCACGTTTCTGCTATCGACGCCGAAGTCGGTACTTCTTCATCTTCTTTTCCCCCACCACACACCACAACCGAGATGGACGGTACTCCATCAGAGTATAACACCATGCTGCCACCGCCCGTAGGTGCGCAGAATCCACCGCGCATCTCTCTCCAAGAGAGATGTTATCCTATCCGTGGTCCTCTTCCCACTTGTCTATCTCTTCCACCACCTAACGGGGATAATTTCAAAATTAAACCCCACTACATCAATCTGCTGCCCAAATTTCACGGGCTTGAGTCGGAAGACGCGTACGTTTTCATCACCAAATTCGAAAACGTATGGGTACTTCACAATTGACTTTAGATGCTATGCGCTTACGTCTTCTCCCATTCACATTGTGCGACTTGGCAGAAAAATGGCTTTATAATACTGCCGCACACTCTATCACTAATTGGGATGAATTTGTCATAGCATTTCTTAAGAAGTTTTACCCAAACCATAAGACTGCCCATATTAGGAGCGAGATCAACCAGTTCACCCAGCTTCCCAATGAACCATTTTGGAAGTGCTTTGAACGTTTCAAAGATCTGCTTGTCCAATGCCCCCATCACGGAATACAAAGATGGGATTTATATCGGATTATATATGAGGGCATTAATCCTGCGACAAAGCAGATGCTTGAAACAATGTTTCAATGCAATTTCATGTCTAAAGATGACGGTGAAGCATGGAAATATCTGGAAGATCTCAAAGAAAGCACTTTGCAGTGGGAAAGCGTAAGACCACCTTCAACTAAGGGAGGTATTCACCAGCTCGATGTTTCTATCGCAGTGAAAGCCGAAATGGCAGCGATACAAAAGAAACTCAACGCTATTGAAAACAAGTTCTCATCATTCTCCCTAAATCAGGTCACGCTTCCTAAGACCGTCTGTGGTTGCTGTTCGGATCCTTCACACTTAACGGAAGAATGTCCTATGAATGCATCGTTTCAAGCTAATACTGCTTTTCAGCAGCGACCTAGAAACGACCCTTATTCTTCCACGTACAATCAAGGATGGAGGAATCATCCTAGCTTTGCTTGGAACCAAAACCAACAAAGCAATTATCAAATACCTCCTCCACAACAACCACAACCACAGAATCAGCCCCCCTTTCAGTCACAGAATTTCCAAAATCTGGCCAACATTTTTACACCACAAGTGGCCGGTACTGACAACTCACTTGCACAAACTTTGGATATGTTCATGAAACAATCCATGCAAATTTCGGCTGAGATGAGGTCTTTTATTGATACCATAACGAAAAACTCCGCCTCCCATGGTGAGAATATTAAATCATTAGAAAACCAAATCGCACAGTTAAACGCCGCAATGAGTGCGAGAGAGAAAGGGAAACTCCCATCTCAACCCATACCTAATCCTGGCCACTCACAAAGTTATAATGTGAGTGCCGTTACTACGTTGAGATCGGGAAAAATGCTGAATAACCGAGTGGGTGAGCAATGTGATGATAGTGACACCAATGATACCCCGGGTTCTTCTTCTTCCCCTAATTCGTCTAGTCTCCCACCTTCACCCGAGCCTATTCTCCATTTTCCCCAAGGCTCAAACCCTTCGCCCATTTCGCCAAATCTATCTAAGTCGATTCCCACTCCAGTTTTGGGATCGAATCCGTCCCCACAATCCTCTCCAATGTTGGACCAAACCCTTATTGATAAAGCACCTTATCCAAACAGGTTAAGGGGCAACAGACCAAGTCCACAAATGGAGAAGATTGTGGAAATTTTTAAGCAAGTTAACATAAACATTCCTCTCTTAGATGCTATTCAACAAGTTCTGTCATATGCGAAAATCCTAAAGGACTTGTGCACCAGGAAGAGAAAAGTTCAAGTACCTAAAAAAGTTTTCCTTGCGAGTAATGTAAGCACAGCTTTTACACAACAACTACCCAAGAAACGAAAGGACCCCGGAAGTCCTACAATTTCTATTTCCATTGGGGGTAAAAATATCAATCGTGCTCTACTCGATTTGGGTGCTAGTGTTAACTTGCTTCCGTATTCTGTTTATGAGCAATTAGGGATCGGAGAGTTAAAACCTGCGCATTACACTCTTCAGATGGCCGATCGATCTATCACCCAACCTAGGGGTGAGCTAGAGGATGTGTTAATCAAAGTCGGGGAATTCATATTCCCTGTGGACTTTATCGTTATAGATACACAACCTGTGGCAAACCCACGCAATCAAATCCCGGTGATACTCGGTCGACCCTTTTTGGCCACTTCCAACGCAGTAATTAATTGTAGAAACGGCTCTATGACCCTATCCTTTGGAAAGAAGTCAATTGAGCTTAACATTTACAAGTTGGGAAGTGAGCCCTCCGAACCCTATGCTCATGTGTGTTCTGTCGAATTAATGGATGTCGACAGCAGCAAATTTGATCAACCTCATGATACTGACTCTTTTTATATGTTGTTGTTTGACCCAACCATGTACTCTTCCACCGAGTTGTCCGGGTCAACATCTAATGAGGAACCTTTTATAGAGTCTGACGATCGCCCCATTTTTTCTGATGATATTATTCTTCGGGGTATCGATGAAAGCTTTGAGGAAATTTTCGCTGATGAACTTGCATTTTTAAAAGATACGGGTGTTGAGATAAATCAACTCCAAGATGAAGAAATTGGACCTCCACCCCCTCTTTTGGACAATAATGATAATGCGAGTAATCCATCATTACTATCACTGTGTCGTCTCTCCAAATTGAGACACAATCCTTTTCCATTACACCTCTTGTCACCTCCCCACTTCTTCACGTCAATAGGTGACATGTTCTTCCACCAACCTTGGTGCTTCATCGATAAAATTTTTGAATGGTTGGTGTTGACCTTCGGTCTTTCCAAAGCTTGGCATTGACCAATAATCTTGACCCCCTCATGTGATTTTAAAAGATTAGAATTGTTTAACTCAAGTTTGGGGGGGTAGTATATTTTGGCTCTTGAAAGAAAATGATTTTTACAAAATTGTGAGCCTAAAATAAGTTTGGGGGAGGATTTTCACTTTCATATATTCTTGCCCCCATTAATAATTTCCTCCCAAGTCTACAGGTTTTTTGAGCTTAACGGATGACATCAGTGAGGACACTGCTGTAAACAGGTTTGGGGGAGGTTTGTGCTTATTTGCACATCAATTTGCATCATATTTTGCATAAGCACAACATTTTCAAAAATTTTAAATTTTTTTTCTTTTATAACAAAAGAGTAGAAAGTGAAAAATTACATTCAAAAGATAGGAATAATTTAAGAAAACCAAGAAAATTAGAAGTTTTCTTACACGAACTAGTAATAAGTAGTTATGAGCTGTTGTCCCAAAGGTTAGTAAGATGAAGGAAGTCACTAATCTGAGTATAAAAATAAGTCTGAAAAATAGTTTCTATTCTGGAAGCCAAACATTTGAATGTTGATACCCTACTATTTGCACTTACACACGTCTTGAAACTCGGGATAGTAGAGGATACCTTGAAATGCTCTTGTCTAAAAGCCAAAGTATGAAGGAAATGAAAAAAATGAAGAAAATATAAAAATGGTGAAAAGAAAAAGAAAAAAAAATGAACACTGGTTTTGTTATCGCCAAGGCAGCAATAAAAAAATATAGCGAGGGTGCCTCTTCACCTAGTGCCCTAAGGCCAACTGGTCTGGGAGTCACTGCTAAACCTTAGGTGGTGCAAGACGAGGAAAATATTATCACCTAATCAGCAAGCATATGAGTAATCGGTCTGTTAGTACCTCAAGAAGTATTAACGGTCGCATGAAAATGTGTGAGCAAATCATAATATTCATCAAATTAAAAAGTACTAAGGTAGATGGACAAGAGTATGATAGCTTGAATTGAATTCTCCGAGTGTAGGGATGTTCTTTACACACACGTGGGGTTATATGATCAATGTTTGGATGAAAGGTAGGAATGAAGAATAAAGACGATGTTTCATTGAGGGATGATGTGATTTCTAACATTTTTTCATGACTATTAAGATAGGGCTCATGACAACTGAAAAGCTAGTATAGTTGGAAACTCTTCTTTTCAAGGCCTTTCTTTTATGGTTCTTATCTTTATATGTAAATTTCACCATCTCTCTTTTGTTATTGGATTTTGTGGGTGTAATCCGCTGAAAACCCTCACGAGACAACACTCCTTCTACTAGGGACACCTAGAGGTTTAACGGCTTGTTCCACGTGCTCAGTGCAATCGTGTCTGCCTATGAAAGTGTGCTTAGTTTTCTCCTTTCTTTTTCTCCTCTTAAATAAACTAGTTTGCTCGGAACGATCAAAGATAAGTTTGGGGGTATTTGTTCAGTTGATAAAACTGCACATTTGTATTACATTTTTCCTACCATTTTCATATTAAAAAATGACTTTATTATAATATATTATACATATGAGGGTTTATGTGTAAAAACATTATTTTCCATGTGTTAATATATTTTAATTATCATTTGGTAGGAAAATGTATGCAAATAAATTCATTGACCAAATCCTAGTAGAACTAAGTCTACTAAATATTATTTGAGATTATTGTGCAGAATTTTCCAAGTTGTTATGCAGAATTTATCAAGCAAATCAAGTTGTTGAAGAAGACTTGCCTAATTAAGAATCAAAACTTGGAGACCAAGTCTGGAAGCAACCGAGAGAAGATTTCTGAAATCTGAAGGTGCCTAGGATTGCCATATGTTACAAAGACAGAGACCCAAAAAGTTGATGAAGAGTTGTGATCAAATGGGCGCGGATCCGCGGCCATACCCCCCTTGGGCCGCGTATCCGCCGCACTTCTATGGAGTTGGGAGCCAAGATTTTTTGGCATGAATCTCTGATGAATTTTAACAAGTTTTCAACCTAAAGATTCTGGCTTTGCACTATAAAAGGGCACCGAGAGCCTCTTGGAAAAGTTATCAAGCCGATGCGATCACGAAGCCCCAGACGCTCACGCATCCAGGCTGATCATCAACGGTTCATCTACCTCCTTGGAAGAGATCGAGAAGCAACTAGTTTTGTAATCATTTTCTAAGGAATAAAGTGTAGATTGTTCAAGTTGATTAATAAAGGTAGTTATTTTATTTAATTCTTTTGCATTTTACATTATGTTTTCCCTCTTTGTCTTTTCATCTTCTTCTCCCGACATACGCGAGTAATTCTTCGCTTGTTAGGGTTCGTAGAATTAGGGTAGGCTAATGGATGATGAACATCTCTAAACCCTTTTTAAGTCCTATAAAGTTTATAAACTTTATTAAAAGAATCATTAACATCCTAATCGGGCGCGCTAGCAATTCTTTGCTAGTTCCGACCGCGATTAGAGATTAGATTAATGATTGTTTTGGTAAAGGCTAGATATGAACGGAGTTCCGTGTCGAGATAAGGGTTAAGAGTGGGATTTCTTTTCCCTCCAGAAACCCTAATCTACACGCATCACCGTCGTTCTAGTTTTAAATCTATTAATGGATAAAAGGGTAACTTTTAATTAATCATCCATAACTACTAAATCCTAACGAACCCTACAAGCCCTCTTATTATATTATCTACATCTCTAAAATAATCTAGATCTATATTTTACATTCTTGTTTAACGTAGATCTAAAAACCATTCTATAAAAATTCTTTATCCCTCCTCTCTTTCTCAACACATCTAAAGTAAAAGTAAAAGGTTCCACGTTTCCCAGAGGACGACCCGTACTCACCTCGGTCGAGCTATACGCGACACCGTTCTGATTGCAGTTAACTACAAACACACTCTTTCGTGTCAATCAGCTGTCTCAGTTGCCTGGTGAACTCGTATCTGCTGGGCTATGTATTCGTCCAAGTCATCTTTGGAAATTGTCTCCTCTCTGGCCGTTGAAAGAGCCGGTGGAGGATTCGACGTCTCTCTTTTATCGTCTTCAACAATGATCGGAGGGTCTTCAGCTGGAGGGTCCGGCTGTAACATCATCCCTACCATGTCCTGAAACAGAAGGGCCATTTGTTTTATATTAGCTGCTTGTTCCGCAGCCTCTTTGTCCTTCTTCTCAAGTATCCTGGAAAGGAATTCAGCGTCAGTTTCTTGCTCCTGGCGTTGATCCGAGGACGCTTCGGGGCTTTCTTTTGGTCCAGTGAGTGCGGTCATCGCATTCATCATTTCTTGGAGCTTCTGCTGCTGCTCCTGAGCTTTAATCACCGATCGCGTAAGCGGTCTATGACCTGTAGATGTACGGCTGTCCTCTTTCCCGGACGCCATGTAGACCGTATGCACTACCATGCCCCCAGACTTAGGGCGTTTAGGTTTACTGTCTTTGACATTTGCTGCAGGCGTGGGGACTTTCTCCGGCCTTCTTCTTTTTTGAGTAGTCAACGTGGAGGGAGCCGTTGCAGCGGGCACCAAAGTGGTTGTCGTCCTTTGTGGTTTGACAGGACGGTTCTTTTCTTCCTGAACTTTCACCTTCTTCTGCCGGTGAGAGTGATCTCGAATGATTACTGAGTCCTGGACCCGTCGCCAGACCTTGTAAATTTTGGAGGACAGCCGTTGAGGGGGCTGCTCTGGCTTTGTTTCTGTAACATTCTCCGCAGGTGGAGGGGATCTTTTCAGCGTGGCAGTCGGAGAGTTTCTGCGCACCTTGTTGAGCATTTCAAAACTGCTCCCAGTCGGAACAGCAGCATTGATTTCCATCATTAGAGCTGGTGGGGTCAGCCCAGAGGGGGAGTTGCCCCCGGCCTTCCTTACTCGGCGCCAGTGGCGACGTCGAGCGTGTCACGCTGTTGGGGATGGTTCGGCGATGGGGATGGTTTCGTCTTGCCCCCTGTCTAGATGAGGCGCCGCTGTTGCCAGCCTTTTGAAGACTGATGCCTTTCGAGTAGCGGTATCCAACCTGTCAAAGACAGACCTTCGAGCAAGAACGGGAGTCGGGATAGTCAGTCTTGTAAAGACCTACTCTTTGGCAGGAGAAGCTGCCTTGACGACTTCAGGAGCAGATATGGCTATCTTCCTCGGGACGGTCACTTCAGGGGTCATGGGCTTCTTGGCAGGCCCATAGGAGTTCAGGCTCATTCTGGTGAAGACCGAGGAGTTGGCATTGGACGACCCATTGAGAGGGGCCGTTGTAGTAGTGAGCCGATCGAAAACCGACTTCTTTTGCGCTTCCTTTGGCAGCTGGATATTAACGTTCACTGGAGGGAGCATGGTCCCGAAGAACAGACCGGTGGTAGCCTGAGTCACTTGCTCTACAGGCATAGTGAATAGGGAAGCAGCCTGCGGTCCATAGGCTACACCTCCAGGTGAGGCGGAGCGTCGGTTGCATTTGCAGTTGGAGCAGCTTGAGCAGTTGCCAGCCATTGATCCTTTTGCTTTCTGCAGCAAACGAAACACCAAATCTTAGTACTTCGAAACCCAAGGGAAACTATTTAGCGAACCCCGATTGGTTCGCGAATCACGACATACGAAGTATGGAGTGGAAAAAGGAAAAGGTCTTACCGGGCATGCCAGAATCTGTTCCCCTCCGAAAGACGGCGCGACAGAACGTCTTGCCTGAAATTCGGGGCAGATGCTAATTGGTGCTATCCGTCCACCTCTTCGAAGCCAAGTTAATTTATGGCACCATGTATCGAAGGTTTAAACGGATGCGGCCGATGTAGCAGACTTCGTCAGATTCCCCCTCGCTTGAGGGGTGATTAGTCGAAAATATTGCATCTTTTAACCGGCAATTTCCCTATCAGTTGCATTCATATAGAAGTGTTCGGCATTCATATTTCACATATTAACAAAACAGTAGCAAAATATCAGATTACATGTGTTAGACCTTAAAACCGGCATTTCTAGGGAAATTGACTGCATTTCATAGCATGACATCATTTCTATATATCGCAACCCATGTTTCGAAGTCCGTGCAGGAAAATTAGAAGCTTGTTCAAATCTACACCGCTAAAACATTACGCCAACTCAATGATTTCAGTTCTGGTATCAATCCAAAGGGACAAACACAAATCAACACATCAGATAAAGCCCCAAATGTTAGCCCAAGACCACACCAGGAGTTACAACCCCTGAAGCCACAACATGGCCGCGGAACCGCGGCCGGAGCCGGCTTACGCCGCGGTTCCGCGGCGGCTTGGACACGTCAGCAGCTCATTTCAGCTTCATAACTCCTACCTCATTTCTAGAAGCTCTTCAAGACACTTAAAGTTCCAGAAGACTCCAGAGACTTCTGCCAGATCAGCAACCTTTGGGATCTACACTAAACTAGCCTTGTATTCTAGAAACTTCTCCCTAAACCCTAGCTTAAACCCTAAGCTAAGCCTAACTAACTACTTCTAGAAGTCTTTCAACAAACTTTTGGAGGGAACTTCTATTTCAAACTCAAGGCTTAGGGTTTGGGAAATCTATAAATAGGACTCTAGGCTCACTTGTAAAGGGATTATTCATTGATTGAAATTGATTGATCCCCAATTTTAGTATCAATCTAAATTCACTCTCTTTCACAAGTCTAGTGAGAAGGCTTGTGTGAAAGCCTAACCCTAATTCCAATCAAAAGCCAAGATCCCGAGAACCCCATCAAGCAAGAAGCCTTGCAACCTTTTATGAGCGGAGCCGATCTTCAACAGAGCAAGTGGTCCAAGCCGATCCACGACTCACGGAGCCGAGCGACGCCAGATCGACAATTTAGTTCTTCCTCTTGTAGTTCTTGAGCGACTGTAATCAAATTGTTGATATAAATAAAATGTGATATTCTTTTATCTTGTTTTCTTTAAATTCTTGCATCATGATTCGATCTAAATTTCTAGTTGTAATTCTTGTTGTGATGTTTGAGTAATACTCCGCTCGTCGAGGAGTCGAGACGATCAATAGAATGATGATGTAATATATCTTAAATCGATTCTTGAATCCTACGAGTTTTGTAAACCCTAGCAAGTTCAAGAACCGACAACCCAATTCATTGCGATGCTTTCTTGAATGATATCGCTCGAGATTGGGGAGTTACGATCGTTTCTTGAAATTGCTAGAGGCTAGAATGTGAATCATATTGACGAAAGAACAAGGGTTAAATGATGAAACCCTAGTTTCACGAGAAAGCCCTAACTCTCGTCGATCATCATCGATCTAGTTTCAATTCTTCGAAGGACAAGAACACGATATCTTGAGATTACATCACGTCTATAGATCCGATCGATTCCTACGAGCCTCATTTAGATTCTTGACATTTGGTTGGAAATATCATCGAAACCCGATTCTTGATTGTTTAACTTTTTCTTGATTCTTGAATAGAATAGTGACACTTGAAACAATTGATAAATCTTGAATCATGCTTTCTTTTCTTCGCAATTAACTTTTCAATTCAAACAAATCGAACATTGAAATGAATCGCACAATCCCTGTGGACGATCCGCACTCGCTTACGATCTACAACTGACACCGTAATTGATTGTGGTCAAATATAATTCTTTGATTGTGATTCTATACATTTTCTTAAACCGACACACAAAGAATCGTTTAAATCAAGGGGTTTTTGATTGTGGGGACGCTCTTCCCTGCAGGCGCAAGCCCTTGCAGTTAATTACGCTACCGCATAGCGGTAACAAATTTCTCCTTCTCCAGATGGTCACTTCGTATCGTGGGTGTTTGTTTTGTTTGTGGTTGCCCGTGGATTGTATACGGAGACTAAGTTATGTTGTTGCCCGTAGGGCGTGGACTAGTCCAAATCCGTATCATTCTTAGATTTGGGTTTGGGAGTTTGGGTTTAAGGATACGTTAGCCTCATTTGAGACTAAGATCAACTTAAACGTTTGTTAAGGATACGTTAGTCTAATTTTAGACTAAGATCAACTTAACGGTTTGTTAAGGATACGTTAGTCTCATTTCAGACTAAGATCAACTTAACGGGATCGTTTAGATCCAACAAAAGAGCATTTGGGCTCTATTGTTTAGTTTAGGGACATTGCGTTCAATTACCAGTTTAAGGACATGGTGGTCAATTGTTAGTTTAAAGACATCCCGGTCAAGATTAAGGACATCATAGTCTGTGGATTTAAGGACTCCACAGTCCAATGTTAGTTTTAAGATATCACGGTCAAGGTTAAGGACATCATAGTCCGTGGATTTAAGGACTCCACAGTCCAATGTTAGTTTTAAAACATCACGGTCAAGGTTAAGGACCACATAGTCCATGAGTTTAAGGACCCCACAGTGCAATGTTAGTTTTAAGACATCACGGTCAAGGTTAAGGACCTCATAGTCCATGAGTTTAAGGACCCCACAGTCCATGAAATGTATGGTTGTCGGAACCCGTCACCTCTTTGAAGACGTTGAGGAATTACAACGACAAATATCAAAGGAGTGAAGAGATGTACCTTTGAACCCAGGATGGATTAAATGATCTATAGCCCAGTTTTGGAACTAAGACCAATTAATTATATTAAGAGTCCATTGACTCAGTTAAGTTTGAATTGAGGACTTATGGCCTTCCTGGGCTAAGTCCAATCATGTTTGGAATATTGGCCCTCTGTTGGCCCATTAGACATATTCAATTGCAGAGGAGGCTTTGCCTCTAGAAAATTAGCCAATTGGGCTAAAACTAGTGTTAAACACTAAGGACCAACAGTGTTGAACACTGGAAATAAGATTGTCAAATTAGTGTTAAACACTAAAAATTGTGATTATCAAATTAGTGTTAAACACTAAAAAGTTATGATTCTCAAATTAGTGTTAAACACTAACAGATAACAGTGTTAAATACTGACAACAAAATTATCAGATTAGTATCAAACATTAACAGAGGGGGGATCACGGGAGCACGTGATGGCACCAAAAAGTGGGGCCAGATCCTCTTTATTTTGTTCTTCAGATAAGTGTTTAACACTTTTAATTCTCACAGCCATCACGTGTGGGCACGTGATGGGTGCTCGTGCCCTGATTTATTAGCATATTCACTGGGGATCACGTGATGACACGTGAGGGCGCCCAACGCTTCTTTCTTGTGGATCTTTTACAGGGGTCACGTGGGGCACGTGAGGCGTTGCCTCAAAGTTCTTTTCTTGTAGATCTTTACAGGGGTCACATGGGGACACGTGACCCTGATTCTTTGCATATTTAAAGATCTGTTCATCTTTTAAGAATTAAATTCTTCATAGGGTTAAACCCTAGCAATAACTTTAGAGGAATTAAATTCCCACTTTCTTTTTGAAGATTGATATTCTTGGATAGGGTTAAACCCTAATTTACATTCTGTAGGAATTAAATTCCCACTTTCTTTTTGAAGAATGACATTCTTGGATAGGGTTAAACTCTAATTTACACTCTGTAGGAATTAAATTCCCATATATGTGAAGAATTAAGTTCTGGCATAGGGTGAAGCCCTAATTTCTTTTTAAGGGGAATTAAATTCCTGTGAGTTTGAGAGAATTAAATTCTCAATTAAGGTAAAACCCAAGTTCAGTCCATCTTGAAGGAATTAAATTCCTATAATTTTAGAGAATTGAATTCTCGCATAGGGTTAAACCCTAATTTTATCTTGGAGGAATTAAATTCCTATATTTTTAGAGAATTAAATTCTCAGAACTCAATTTCTCCTCTATGTTTTAGATCTGCATGGCAGGATCTCGACCCGATGAGAATTAAATTCTCAACCTATGGGGAGATGTGCACTGTGCAGATCTTCAACCAGAGAAAGAACTAAGCTCTTTTCTTTTTATATAAGAGTTAAACTCTTGGATTGAGAATTAAATTCTCTTTTTGAAGCCTTTACCCCCTTTCCTTTCTTACCTAGGGTTTTTCTTGTAGAGAATCAAATTCTTCTTTCTTTTCTCTTTGATTTTTTAAGATTCCAAGGCTCTCTCTCTCTCTGTATTTCTCTCTCTATTAAAAAAAAGGTCCCCCCCCCGCTCTCTCCTTTGGCTCCTATTTATAGGAGAAGGAAAATGATCAATCTGTTTTTGTCAATCTCTCATTGAGAGATCTGATTTATTTATTGAGAGATTTGATCATTGATCTGGGCCTTTAGATTATTAGGTGAATTTTATTCACCGTTGGATTTTAAATCCAAAGATATTCTATTTGTTATTTCGGCGAGATTTAGGGGAAATCTTTCCTTGTCCCAGATTTTTCCATAAATTGGTGATATTTAATCACCCTCGGATTCTTAATCCAACGGTTTTTACATAATTCTTCTCCATTTTGGAAAGATTTGAATGATCTCTTTTTTTTTAGAATTTAATTCTGTTAAACCGCGAGGCTTTTAAAGCCAGTCACGTGTTGACACGTGACCTTCGGCCACGTGTGAGCACGTGACCCCCGGTCACGTGTGAGCACGTGACCCCCCGAATGGACTCCTCTTCTGCGCTCTGTTTTGTGCCGCTGCTTAACCATCACGTGCCAATATGTGACCACTGGTCACGTGTGAGCACGTGATGCTTCCTCTGAAGCTTTTTCCTGATTTTTTAATCAGGGAACAACTACTTGGTTATATTAAGAAGAGATAGAAGAAGAGATTGTTGTCGTCGTGGCGTCGCGGGAGCTCCAGAATAGCTTCGATTCTTCGTCGGAAGTTAGCCGCTTGTTGACTCATTTTTACTCCACTTGTACTTAGAAATTTTTTGAGAGTTTTGGCTAGAAATTTCAGAATGATGCTGAGCCTGTTAGTGATATATGCCCTAAAGACCATTATTGTATAGTACTGGATTGTATATTAAATTTTGGAAGCTTGGGATATTCACAGATATAGTAACAGTCTTGCTCAAAATGGTAGTATGCTATTTGGTTTGATTCTATCTCAATATATGCATATGTTTCTTTTAGCATATCGCTTATACATATTGGTTGAGCCCTTGGGATTCTTGCTTGACTACCAGAATTGTGATGATTGTCACACTAGTGGGGGCTGGATAGTCTATAAGCGCATCCTTATACAGGTCCCAAGTCGTAGGATTATCGAGACGGAGCATCGATGCTCCAGAGTAGACTAGTGTATACGCTTCTCATCCCAGCATGAGAGATGGTCTGTCCCATAACCATTGGTATGTCGTACTGGAGATAGTATACAGGTGCTCATTAGGTTATGAGTTACACTGGACGGACTCATTGGGAACTGCTGGTTGGTATTATACCTATCGTCAAGTAGCAGTTCCCGGGTGGCATGAGTACAGGTTAGTCCGTTGACTTGACATCACGATTCGTCTCGAGTATGTTCCCACTGTACTTAGATTACTACCCTACTATGGCTCAAAGGAGTCGTTCAAACAGGTAGTAGTTGGGTGCAGTCCCGAAGCACTGGAAGGAAGTAGTGGTTAGATAGGATTCGCCTCTCCTGGTATTGGGAGTTGATATCGTGCTGTGTTCGAAAAGCCATTGCACAAAGTCCCTGACCAGGGCAAGCGAGATTTACTGGTAGGTACTCCAGTAGTTTCTCAGGGTGTATTGGGCTCTACCCCGGCATGACTTATTGCGCTATTAGGGGTCTGACGGTTACCATCCCCTAGGCCCGATATGCGATTATCTTAGACGAACAGGTCGGACTGTATGGAGATTGTCACAGATAGGCTCAGTAGGAGTTCGGATGAGTTTGCTCATCGCCCTTCTTATCGACAGATACCTGAGTAGCCGTTACGCACAGCTAGTGCCGCTGACGGACTTGTGGTTAAACCCACTACCAGCATACTGTCGAGTCTTTAGAGTTCCACACAGAGGGTTTCCCAGCTTCAGGCAAAATGATGTAGATGCCGTATGATTTTACGGAACGGTTCCGATCACATACGTGTACTAACTACACGGATGTTGTTCGGACAGATAATACTAGTAGGTTTTGGTTTAAGCCGAATTCTAGTATTATATTATTAGATTATTATTATCTCTACGAATACAGGTATGTATATACGGTGAGGGAATTCTTTTAATTTCACAAGAGATGCTTCTAGAAGGGACATCTTATTATTTGGTTTATCTATTTTTGGAAATATATTAATGAGGTGGAAATTGGAGATATTCATAGCATGGGGTGAAGCATGGCTCATTGCATTTGTTTATTGGTTTGTGGTTACTATTGAAGCATGGTTGCTATTTTCAATGGGAAAATAATCCATGTTTCATGTGAGATAATGAGTGAGCCATTCTTCACTTGCCTTTGATCTAGTTCATTTGCTCATTTCCTTTCTCTATCCTTTTTCTCATTCTTCTTCCTCAAAAACCCTAGCCTTCATATGTGTTGTGAGCCATAGGGTTATATGAGATAAAACATACCATTAGACACTCTACATCTTCTAAGCTAGCTAGCTTAGCAAACTAGGTACCTTAGTTACCTCGGTTTAGAGGTTGGAGTTTGAAGTATAAACTCTCGGGTGGATCATTTTCGACACGAAGAGGCCGACGATCAAGCGCGATCCGGATCTTCGAGGAGCTCAAGGAGAGGAGGAGAAGAAGATCTGAAAGACAAGTAACAAAGAGGTATAAAACTCTTACCGAGTAGTTAAACCTTCAAGTAGGAAAGCTAGTTAAAGTTTCCGTAAAGATCCTGGAGTTAAAGTCGATGTTGCATAGTATGAAAAATCGTTTTTTGTAAATTCCGCCTTCCTACAAATGCGTGGGGGTGTGCAACATTGACTTACAGAGCTAAAGTGTGGGGTGGTATTTATAGTGGAGAATTAGGGTTTTGGAATTAAAATGGTGAATTAAAATGCATTAAAAAGATGATAAATGTTGAAATGAAGGGTCTATGTTTGTTTGCAGGGAAATCAAACAGTGCAGGGGTGTTAGGGGTAGGTGATGGGGTTAGTGTGCAAAGCCCAGGCCTCATTGGGCTCGGTCCGACCGTCGGTGCCTGCCTAGGGGGAAGATCCGCCGGTCGATCTAGGGCAAAGGGGCTTTGGATTTGTGCTACGTGTACATCTCAGTGTTTAAACCCTTTTGCACATGTTTAATTTTTCTGACTTTTCATTTTTATGTGTATTGCACGTGTAAACTTTTGGGCTTCTAAAAAGTTAAAAAGAAAAAATCAGAAAAAATAATGTGTCTGATGGGGATCGAATACAAGGGCTACGTCACAGCAGTGCAAAGGCTTTACCAGTGAGCTACAAGTTGTTTCTTACTGTTATTTAATAAAATTTACTTATAACTCAAACTCAGGCTATATAACTCATTTTCTATACATTAAACTGGAAAAGTGTGTACAGTAAATTCAGAGTTGTTACACCACAATCCACTTTGTATCAACCTTTTCAACCATCCACGCCTTCTTACATTGATATCCCTTCTGAGAGTCATGTGTCAACTCTGAAACCCATGTCCATTACTGAGCACATTGAACAATCCCGTAACCGATCTTTCACTCCTTTCACCACTCCAAATTTCTTAGGACAACAATTCTAATCACTTTCTTATCAAAGTATTGATCCTAATTAGGTCCATTCTACACATCCATTCAGTTCTTATCATTCCTACCCGACTTTTACAGCTTCTCTAAACATTTCTTCTGAACATCAATTTGGGAGTTTCGCGTATACAAACAAATTTGATTCTTTTATTGAAACCCCTTCACAGACCATGTTTAGTTTTGAACGAATATTGGAAGAATTTCGGGTAGCTACATGCTGACAGATAGAGGAATTGAATGCATGCATGGCCACACTTATACAACCTTACGAACCAGCAGTTAGCTCCCAACTAGCTTAAAATTTTAGAATATATGATGAGGCGATAGGACAATTTGATGATTTGAGTAGTAAAAGTGAGCAATCCACCCTTCAGTATCAAACCTACCCATCCCCAATTAAATTCTACAGGTCCAGTTTCGAAAATCTATCGAGTACACCAAATGATTCACCAATTGAGGATATCATGTTTGATGAGTTGTGCGGCTATGTAGTGTTTAATTTACTCGATTGTGAAGGTTCCACTTCAAGTGAAATCATTACCACTCCCTTTAATCTCTACGTCTCTAATCTGGAAAATCAACCAAGTGCGATTTGTAATCCACATATTGAAAACCATGCTTTTGATGAGGTGTCTGAGAAATTTAACTTTCACTTGATTGAGGATATCGACGCTGGGGATAATTTGGATGATGAACCCACAATTTTGGATGAGTTTTTTTCACCAATTCATCACGTTCCTTCCACTCCACGTGGGTATCATCCCGAACCATTAACTTTTTTTCCCAAACCCCATGTGCATCTCAATGTTATTGATAATGATGAATGCATGGATAAGCTGCATGTTGAGGAGAATTTTGAGGATATCATAAAGAATGAGCCCGTTATTTTGGGTGAGTCGGATGTTCTGATTCATCATGTCCCTTCCATTGACTGTGAACATCCTCCTGAACACTTAACCGACACTATTCCTCAATCACTTCCCTCTATCTTTTCCATCATTTCCAAATCGTAAGACGGCGTACAACTTTATCTCTCATATCTGGTTTCCCAAGTTCAATCGGCCCATGCTTTCTTGCGAATCTTGAGAGATTTGACCCCATTTCTCAACGGATTAATAAATTAGTACAGTTAGAAAATTCTATTTTCACATCATTACAAACTGTACTAATTTATTCAATCATATTTCAACATCAAGTTCGTGCTCCATTTCTTTCTTCCCCCCGTTCATCTTCTCATCTACCGAGACCGTACCCTATTTTCGCCTACACACGGTCTCGTGTATTCTTCATTTTTTTCCTCTACACGTTCTTTCTCCAACCTTGGTATCATCACGATACAATTTTTGAATGGTTGGTGTTAACTTTTGGTCTGTGTAAGGCCTTATATAGATTGATGATGTTCCCTTCCCCTAATTCTGAACTTCAACGTTTAAACAGTGATAACACTATTTCACTTAAATTTGGGGGGATTTTTTTTTGTGTGTATATATTTTGTTTTCTTTTTCCAGTTAAAAAAACAAAAAAAGGAAACCAACAGATTTTGACCCCTCAACAATTTTGACCATCTTTGTGTGGCATGACAGTGAGGGCACTGTCAAGTTTAAATTTGGGGGTGTCCTCGGTAAGCTTTCTATATTTGTATTCATGTGTATATTTTGCATTTGCATACTCATTTGAAAACCCATAAAAACTGAATTTTTTTCTAAAATAAAAAACTATGTCGTCAAGTTAACTAGTAGGGTAATTTAAATTTTATTCCAAAAATTTAGTTTGATTGGTTAGAAATAACTAAATCATAGGCTTATAAATTGAAAACCCTAAAAATAACGCTCCTTCAGTTTAACCTTGGTAAATATACGTCCTTACAGTTTTTTAGAAGTAAATAATCTTGAGTTCAATTCTTGAGTTAAGGTGAGATGAAGGGAAAGTATTGAAAGCTTTATTGAAAGATAGGTCTGAAAAATAGTTTCTATTTTTAAGTCCAAATTCAGAAAGTATATACCATACAAACTGCACTTACATGCACCTTGAAACTCGGGATAGTAGAGAATACCTAAGAATACTCTTGCTTGAAAGCCTAGTATGAAAGAAAAAACGGTATTGTAGCTAGCCATCTAAAGAGCGTCACTGAAAAATATATCCGGTCTTGAAAAGAAGAAAAAGAAAAAGAAAAAAATATATTGCAAGACCTGAAAACTGCTATTTACGTTTTAATAAGCCCACATTCAGTAATCGGCTGATTAGTGCCTCAGGAAGTAGTAATAGTCGCATGAAAGGTGTGTGAGCAAATCCGACCATCATTAATAAAAAGAAGTAGTACTAGGTATTAGGGTAAGGATACTATATCTTGAATTGAATTGTTGAGTGTAGGGATGAAAATTTACACATACGTAGGGGTATACGATCGATACTTGGAAGAGAGATAGGAATAAAGAATAAGTCTTATATTTTCTGTAAAGAAGATAAAAATTCCGGATTGGAAACTGAGTTTTAAAAGGAAAAACTCAAGAGATACTGAGATCTTTATAAACCGACAAAACGTATAGGATCTTAGGTTGAATGAATAGGAGGTGTGAAGAATAATGGATGGATATTTCTAATTTAGGATGATAAAGTTTCTAACTTAGATACTAAACCGTAGGATTAGAGTCAAGATTAACTTATGAAATTAGCTTGACGGGATTTTGTGGGTTGTATCCGCTAAAAACTCTCAAGAGACAACACTCCTCCTACTATGGACACCTAGAGATTTAACGGATTATTGCACACGCTAAGTGAAACCGTGATGCCTATGAAAGTGAGCTTAGGACTTTTTGAAAATAAAATGGTTTTGCTCGGGACGAGCAAAAGATAAATTTGGGGGTATTTGTTCACACCAGAATACTGCATTTAATACCGCTCATTCTTATGCACATTTGTATATAGGTAGGTGCTTTTGATCTGTGTTTGCTACATGATTACATGTTACAGGTTCTCAATCCAGAATAACGCAAATTACGCACAATCTCTACAGTTATGACAAAGTTCAGAACAACTGCCAAAAACAAATAAAATTCGGGTTCTGGTCATCCACGCCCGTCAGGTGCCGCTTACCAGTATAAGGGACAAGATCAAGCGATGGTCATTCATGTCTGGGACAAGCACAGAGCATGAGAGTGGCAGCATAAGGATCAAGGTGGCAACGCGGAGCTCGAGAGTGATCAAGGCCAAAAGACAAAAATAGTTGCCATTTCTATTGTGAATCTGAGAATATTTTTGGAACTATTTTGCAAATTTGAACCAGTAAAATAGAAGAAGAAAGCAACACAAGAAATCACAAGAAAAACGGCGTGCCAATTCCACAAAACGGCCACGGATCAGCGAAATTTTGCCCCTATTGGTGGCAGATCCACGGCCTTATAATAGTGTCTCGCGACCAAGTTTCAGGGGTGTTTTTGTAATTGTATAAGGACTCAGTATACCCCTAGGGTTTTACTTCTCTGCCTATATATACTCCAGATCAGAGCCAAACCAAGAATGCTTTTCTTTTCTTAGGATTAGTTTAGTTTAGTGTAATTTGCTCTTCTTCATCCTTTCTCTATTGAAATACAGTGAGAACTTTTGAGTGGAAAAATAATGAAGATGAGAGTTTTATTTAGCTTGTATTTTTATTACATGTTTGTTATTTTCTTAGTTGTTTAATTGTGCTTTTTCTTTGATAAGTAGTTGTTGGTTTTCTTTATTCGTTCTTCTTCTTCTCTTCTCATCTCTATTTTTAAGCCATGATACTCAATAGAGTTCCTTTCTTAGGTGAGGGCCAAGTAGTTAGCTTGTTATTTTTGTTCTAATCATATTATTCCATCCTTTCTTCTCTTCTTCTTGTTTTATTTTATTTTCATGTGTGAGTAGTTTACTCGCTTATTAGGGTTAAGGAATGGTAGTATGAGGGATGGAAAAATCCCTTGTGGTTCTCTTCGCCAAACAACTTGAAATCGATCTTAGACCAAACAAACACAACCCTCTCCCTTAGACGCACTATAAGTAATATATAGCCGCGACCTAAGCTGAAAATTCCTTTAAGCGCACTACAACGTGATATGTAGTTGTGACCAATTTGGAGACTTGTTGTGTGTGTTTGGCCTAGGGTTGGAAATAAGAGCATGGAACGGACAGACAAGGGGCACTAGGAATGTATTTGGCGTTGGAAAACTTGCTTAAACTCGCAAATACCATTCCTATGTCCCCTAATTCTCGTTACTTCCGATTATTCCAACATCATTTCAATGATAGCGCAAGACAAGCACATTATTAATTCTTATCTCTACTAACCAACCCTGATCCTAATAAGCTCTCTTGAACATAAAAATACAAAAACTTAGGATAAAATTTAACAAACTTGTACATATTTACTTAACCCGTCTAAAATAAGAATGAAGCACTAACCATCTCCCAGTGGACAACTCATACTCAACCGGTTAGATACAAGCGAAACCGTTTTGATTGCAGGAAATAGAACATATAGAACGGATAGCACAAACCTAACGATCAATGGGCGGAGCAGGAAGCTGCCCGACGGTCTTGTGATGAGGGCTTTTGATCTACGGCGTTGTTGGGTAAGAAGTTACCGGCGGTCTCGTCTTTTTTGATCCATGGCGTTATTAGGCAGGAAGCTACCCGCTGAGGATAGGCTGGGCAGGAAGCTATCCGGCTGCTTCGTGATGAGGGCTTTAGATTCACGGCATTATTTGGCAGTAAGCTACCTGCTATGGATGGGCCGAGCAGGAAGTGGCCCGGCGGCCTCGTGCTGAGTGCTTTGGATCCACAACGTTGTTGGACAGGAAGCTGTCTGCTATGGATGGGCCGGGCAAGAAGCTACCCGGCTGCCTCGTGATAAGGGCTTTGGATCCACGGCATTGTTGGGCAGGAAGCTACTCGCTGTCGATGGGCCGGACAGGAAGCTACCCGGCTGTCTCGTGATGAGGGCTTTGGATCCACGGCGTTGTTGGGTAGGAAGTTACCCGCTGTGGATGGACCGGGCTGGAAGCTACCCGGCTGCCTCGTGATAATGGCTTTGGATCCACGGCGTTGTTGGACAGGAAACTACCCGCTGTCGATGGGCCGGGAAGGAAGCTACCCGGCTGCCTCGTGCGAGGGCTTTAGATTCACGGCATTGTTGGACAAGAAGCTGCCCGTTGTGGATGGGCCGGACAGGAAGCTGCCCGGTGGCCTCGTGATGAGGGCTTTAGTCGGCTACTGTAACGATTCTGAAATCACTGTACAGAAATTTCTTGTTATTGTACAGAAAAGAGTATTACGGCATGTGTAAGAGTTATAAGTTAGATTTGTTTAATAAAAGAAAGAAATAACTTGTAGCTCACTGGTAAAGTCTCTACACTGTTGTGACATACCCTGTGTGTTCGAATCCCATCAAACACAATTATTCTTTTAGATTTTTCTTTTTAATTTTTCGGAAGCTCAAGAGTTGCATATGCAATTCACGGAGAAACGAAAAGTTTCAGAAAAATCAAACAGACGCAATGAGGTGTACACACCCAACTTGACACGTGGCACGAATCTCGAAGCAAGGCCTCAAGATCTAACCGGCCAAACTCATCAAATGGCCGGCGCCGACGGTCTAAAATGCCTCAATCGCCTCCGTGCTTTACACACTTGTCTCTTCGACTCCCCTAAACTCCCCTGCACTATTTGATTTTCCTGCAATCAAATAGAAACTCTTCAATTCACCATTTAGCATCTTTTTAATGCATTTTAATCCAAAATTTTAATTCCCAAACCCTAATTCTTCACTATAAATACCACTCAATGCCCTAGCTCCCCTATATTCTAAAAATTTCTAGCAAAATCATTCCAAAAGTTCCTAAGTGCAAGTGGAGTTAGCAACCAAACTCCTTCCATCGAAGATTGAAGCCGTTTCCGGAGCTTCCGCAACGCCATGAAGCCCCCTCTCTTTTAATCCTGCCATCCATGTGCAGCAGTTACCGATAGCACCAAAACATAATTCAGGACTTCAATTTCTTTTCTAATTGTCTGACTCAGACCGAGTCTCAATATAATCAATCTGACTTGAATATGATTCAAGTATAAAACCACAATTCAACATGAATCCATGATCTATATATTCAATCTATTCAATCTATACAACTTGACTGAACCGAACCATGGACATATTCCATTAACATGATCATCCATTATATCCGTTCGATTACTGATATCATGGCAGCAAGTCATCCATCCATATTCAATATACAATACAAACAATACATATAATACAATCAATACATCGCGGGGTTTATAAGGGGTAGACTGGTATGGAAGGTGTTAGAAGTTGCACGAAACTGTAACCATAATACACCTAACCTGAATATCCATTGCCGTTGTACCGTGGCTGAACGGTTCCTTATACTCTGACCTTAGTCGCCAGAATAATGGGACTCCTCTCGTATATACTGGTATTCTTCTGTACCAAACTACAAACAACAGCGTTAACACTAAATACAACATTATAACAATATACTTTCTATTCTGTCTATTCCATTCTTGTCTATTTACGGGACTTATCGAGCGATTTGTTTGCTGACGACATTCTCTTTCTTTTCTTTCGAATATCGTCAGGTGATTCGGACCTTCAGGAGATCAAGCCTACCTTCAAGGACTTGGATCAGCTACCCTTCGACCCGGAGCTCTAGTTACTTATACATTTCATTTCAGTATTTTTTCCATTTCTGTTATGCCACTGTTTAGGCATTGCTTTCATTTCATGTATTTACCTTTCTAGATGTATTGTAAAAAGAATGTTAATAAATAAAGTTGTTGTTCAATTATATCTATTGTCACTGTCTCTTATGCATTTTACTTATATTGCTTAGATACGCTTAGCGTGTTTACTTCTGAGTAAATACGTAGCGGCCTCATCGCGTCTTCTGCCTGTATACAAGGAAGCGGAGCGTGACACGGGGTATGACAGGATTTATTGGCGGCCCATGCAGGTCAGTTCTGTATGAAGTCTTAAACAATATATCACAAGAATTGTAAGAATCAACAACTATACATTTCTTGCATTTCAAAATTTCTTGAATCTATCCTGACCTGTATTTTTTTATCAAGATGATGGATTCTTCAAACAATACCAGCACCAACGTCAATGGCAACACACCACCGCCTACCCTACCACTTCCCCCTACCGTTGCGGCAATAATCAAAAAACAGACGGTGCTTCTGGAAGCCATCAAAAGCCTTCTAGAGAGCCAGCAGCAGCAGACTGCTACCCTTATGAATCGCCCCGAAGCGGAAGCACCTGGGGTAAAGCAATTTCGGGCATTGCGTCCAAAGAACTTCTCAAGGAAAGAGAGTCCTCTTGAGGATGAAGAGTGGGCCCAAAGTATCGAGGACGACCTTGCAGCAGTGCAGGTACCAGACATAACTTGGGTTCGTGTGGCAAAAATCCAGCTCACGGACAATGCAAGTGTCTGGTGGAAAGCCAAGCAGAGTCGTCTTGCACAACCGATAGAGTGGAAAACGTTCCGCGATCTATTCGATGCGAAGTTTTTCTCCGAGACCACCCGTTTTGAGATGGAACAACAGTTCATCCACCTACAATAAGACTCTATATAGGTAAAATAAGTGGATGAATATGATGCCGAATTCATCATGCTTAGCAGGTAAAGAATTCGTCTCAAATTATGTTCCATAAAACACGTAACTATCCTGACTTCGACATTATATCAGGTTCGCGGCATACCTGATCCCTACTGATGAGATTCGGGTTAGACGATTCCAATAAGGCTTAGACCCAGAGATTTAAACGGCTTTAACAACATGAGACTATCCGACTCATGAACTCACTCTGAAGGCAGCCCGCCATTATGAAAATGTGGTAAAAAAGAAGGGTAAGCCGCAACTAGTTGGAATCAAATGCCCTGCTACCCATATAACTGGAGGAGCCTCTTCCAGGCCAACTTTTGCACCCAAGAGACCAGGAAAATCGTTTAACCGATCCGGTCCAGATTTCTGTTTCTACTGCAAGAGAACCGGACACTTGGCGAAGGACTGCAAGCATGCAAATGGCATGTATTTGATTTATGGAGCATCTACTCACGATATAGGAGCATTCCCATATCAAGGTAACACATCACCTGTAACAACTCCAATTTCAATGTACAGAAAATTATTTAAAAGTTAATGTACAAGTGGGGTATTTGCAATTCTGTGCACACTATAAGTATTTGTTTTACTTTTGAATAACAAGAAAGTACTTGTAGCACATTGGTAAAGCCTTGCACTGGTGTGACGTAGCCTCTGTGATCGAATCCTCTCAGCCACATTATTTTTTTATTAAATTTTCTTTTAATCTTTTAGAAGCCCAAGAGTTTGCACGTGCACTACACATAGGATGATAAGTTACAGAATAAATAAACATGTGTATGAGGGTATATGAAGCTTGAGGGACACATGGCATAAATCCAAGCGCCGAACATCGGTTTTGGACCGACGATTCAAGCGTAGGAGACCGGCACCGCCGGGACCCCATAGGGGATGCTCCTTATATTTTCACCCGAGCACCCCTTGGCCTACCCCACTTCTCCCATGTTGTTTGAATACTCTGCATTCATACAGAGAATAATAAAATACCCTTCAATCCAATTTTTAATACATTCTTTAACCCTCTAAACACTAATTTTCCCTATAAATTCCACACTCCGTTTCACCCATTCTCACTCAGAAATTCTCTGCCAGAACTCTAAAAAATTCTTAAGTCTTTAGTGTGCAAGTGGAGTTAGCAAAGTATGAAGTTCCGGCGAAGTTCCGAGAAGATTCCGGCGACGAAACGACACCCCGACACCTTCCTTAGTTTCCCCTCTCTCTTTTATCTTGTTCTCTAGCCAGTAATTCCCCTCTCTCCCTTTCATCTTCTATTCTAAAAACTTTCATTTCTAAAACCCAACGGAAGCGGAGTTAATCTGACTTCCGATTCGGTTTTTCCTTAAAAATTCTATTTTTCTTAATCAATAAAATACCATACTCTTATATAAAGTTTAACAAACATTAAAAAACATGTTAAAACAAGTTTCATCTCAAAAGAATCTTTTATGTAATTTTTATTGTATTTTTAAAGTAAAATACCACATACTTTACATTTCGCCATAATTCACATAATATTTGTATTTCTATTAGATAACTCACGAGGTAATGACCTACCTCATCACAACACACATCTTTGATATAGCACGATGAAATTTTGGGAATATAGTTATGGGATAATATGACATTACAAATAAATACCATAAAACTTGCAAAACCATTTCTTTAAATAGTGTGTTGACCAATTCCTTGCAATTGCGTCTCTAAAACCCACTTTTGGGAACCACGTTCGGGATGGGGTGGATTATCGCACATCCTTAGACCTAGTAGAGCGAGATGCAGACCTCCGAAAGGAGCATTAGATCTCGGTGGAATTTTAATGCATTTTTCTTTAGAAAATGAGATTTCTACAAAAATAAATAAAATTTATTTTTATTAAATATATATATATATATATATATATATATATATATATATATATATATATAACACTATTATGAAAATATCTATTTTAATTATATTATATAAATATTCCAAGTTTTCTAAATCAAAGGAATCACCGTTACATGAAAATACCATTACAATTCAATGCAAAATACCGATATTTTAATAAAATACCATATACAATGAAAAATAGGTTCTACTCATTAGATAGTTCACTTTTATAAAATATACATCTATAAAAACCCTAAAGACGATAATTAAATACTTGAGCTGTATTTTGAAAGTGTATCAAAACTATTTTTACATAAACCCTCTCAAGTTATACTAAATTACAATAAGGATCCTAGTAAATATAGGTTTAAGCAGGACCAATTCTCTTGAGCCTCAGGGAGTCGGAGAATGTGGGTGCTTGCCTATCTAAGGTAGACAATCTAACAACGGTGTTATCAACACGGTAATTGTCTTGGAAAAAGACATAAATCCTGTCGTCCATGTGCAGCAGTTACCGATAACATCAAAACTAATTCAGGATTTCAATTTTTTTTTCAAAGTGTCTGACCCAGACTGAGTCTCAATCTAATCAATCTGAATTGACGTGATTCAAGTATAAACTACAATACAATATGCATCCATGAATCCGTCTATTCAATCTATATCAATTTATATTGACTGAACCGAATCATGGGTATACTCCGTCTATAAGACTCTCCATTTATATCCATTCCGTTTACTAATATCATGGTTTCAACAAGTCATCCATCTATATAACAAAACAATACAATCAATACAGAAGATATCGCAGGGTTTATAAGGGGTAAATTGGTACGGAATGTATTAGAAGTGGCACGAGACTGTAACCTTAATACACCTAACCTGAATATCCATTGTCGTTGTACCGTGGCTGAATGGTTCCTTGTGCTCCGTATACCTTAGTCTCCGGAATAGTGGGACTCCTCTCGTATACACTGGCATATTCTGTACCAAGCTACAAACAACTGCGTTAATATTATAATTAAATATTAATAGTCACATTCTCTTTCAGTCTATTCTATCTCTACTCATCTTTGAGACTTACGGAGCGATTGTTCGCTGACGACATTCCTTTCTTCTTTCTTTGGAATGTTGTCAGGTGATTCGGACGCATTAGAGACCGAGCCCACTACTGAGGATCTGCAGCAGTTTGATTTTGACCTGGAGCTTTAGATACTTGTACATATTTATTTCATTTCAGTTATGCCATTGTTTAGGCATCGCTTTCTATTCATGTATTTACATTTCAGTTGTACCTGTAAAAGAATGTTTAATAAATAAAGTTTCTGTTTATTTACATTCGTGTCTCTTGTGTACTTTACTTTATACTATTTAGATACGCTTAGTGTGTTTATTTCTGAGTAAATACGTAACGGCCTCGCTGTGTCCCTTTCCCGTACATCGGGAAGCGGGGCGTGACAGCACTAGTACCCAGACCCACAATGCAAGCTCCGCAGAGGCTAGCTATTCAGGCACCTACACTCCGCCTAGCTCTTCCTACACCAGCTCAACATGGACCGCCAGTACAGCCTCAGCGTCAATTCCATCAAGCATAGAGAAACGTGCCTCAATGATAGAGAAATGTGCCTCAGGCGAGGAGGAATGTGCCGAGACATCAGGCTTTTATAATGACGGTCGAAGAGGCCGAAGCCATAGGACAAGTCATCCCCGGTTAATACTTCCCATCCTTTCAACCTTTCAATACTAATACATCGTTATCTTTTCATATACCTAAATGCAACATCATACAACTTAGGTATTATACTAGTAGCCACTCTTTCTGCACTCACACTTTTCGACACTAGAGCTTCGCACTGCTTCATGTAACAACGGTTCGTGAGAACGCACGCGATTCCCGTTAAGCCTATCATTTTAAGCTGGAACACCAGTTCCGAAAATGGAATCTTGAAAGAAACTTTGGAATATGATTAGTTCCCAGTTGTAGTCTGTGGCCGAGAATTCTATACAAATTTCAATGTGCTAGACATACCAAATTTCGATGTTGTGTTAGAAATGGATTGGCTAGGAGTATTTTATGCTACCATTGACTGCCATCAAAGAATAGTAGTCTTTGGGATACCAGATCACCCGATCTTCCATTTCAAAAGTGGAGACAGAACCTTAGAGCCAAGAAGCTACCGTGCCAACCCGAAGACCGCAGAAGTGTCCTCACTACAAGCTGAAGGAGAAAAGCCCGAAATAGTTCGAGAGTTCGAGAATGTTTTCCCTGAAGACATATCAGGTTTGCCTCCCGACCGAGCTCTTGAATTCGTTATTGATTTACAACCTGATGCACAACCTGTAATCAAAACTCCATATCGACTAAGTTCAGAAGGATTGAAGGAGATCTGTATCCAATTAGACGAACTCCTGAAGAAAGGTTGGATCTGACCCAGTAGCTTAAGTTGGGGATCACCGGTGTTACTAGTGAAGAAGAAGGAAGGTACATACCGAATGTGCGTGGATTATCGAGCATTGAACGAAGTAATAATTACGAACAAGTATCCGCTACCTCGCATTGATGACCTTTTCGATCAGCTAAGTGGATCTTGTGTCTTCTCAAAATTAGATCTTCGCTTAGGCTATCATCAGGTGAAGGTCAAGGAGTCTTTATGGCCATTATGAATATCTCGTAATGCCATTTGGAGTGACCAATGCACTAGCCATTTTTATGAACCTGATCAACCAAGTTTTTCGAGAGTACTTAGATATGTTTGTTGTTTTCTTCATCGATGACATCCTGGTGTATTCAAAGAATTGGAAATACCACGCTGAGCACTTACTCATTGTCCTGGAGGCACTACGACAGCATCAACTCTACGCCAAGTACCACTAGTGTGAATTTTGGCTAGACTGGGTCAGATTTCTCAGACATATCGTTTCAGGTGAAAGGATCTCTACGGATCTAGTTACGGTGTCAGCTATTAGCAAGTGGCCTACACCAAAGTCTGTCAAAAATATAAGTATTCTGGGTTTAGCAGGGTACTAAATACGCTTCATCGAAGGATTTTCAAAGATCGCTGCACCCCTGACCAATCTTACACGTAAAGACGAAGCATTCGTGTGGTCAGAAGCATGTGAGAAGGCTTTCTTAGAACTCAAGTCGAGGTTAACCTCCGCACCTATTCTCGTAATACCGGATCGATCTGGCGGATTCGATGTATATTTTGATGTGTCTGGTAAGGGATTATGATGTGTTCTACATCAGCCTGGAAAAGTTATGGCTTTTGCATTAAGGCAATTAAAATTCCATGAGCGCAACTATCCAACACATGATCTGGAATTAGCGGCCGTTATCTTCACATTCAAGATTTGGCATCATTATCTTTTGGGAGGGCGAGTGAATATATACAACGACCATAAGAGCCTGAAGTATGTATTTACTCAGAAGGAACTCAACATGCAGCAGAGAAGATGGCTAGGGCTCATGATAGACTTCGACATCAACCTACAATATCATTCTGGAAAAGTGAACGTAGTTCCCGATGCACATAGTCGCCAGCCTTTAGCAATGAATCTCACCACTCAGTGGAGGCTACAACAAGAACTGTATGGATTGGAGATTAAAGTAGTTATGCCAGGTAACGCATCATCCTTGATGAACTTATAAGTCCAGACCATTCTTGTCAATCAGAACAAAGCAGCTCAAGCAAATGATGCCAAGCTACAAAAGATCCGAGAATAAGTAGAAAGTGGTCTTTGAACTGATTTCATCATCTACGAAGATGGATCCTTATGGTATGAGAGCCCTTTATGCCTACCAGTTAGCCCTGTTCGAGAAGAGTTGATGAAAGAAGCTTACAGCTCTCCGTATTCTGTACATCCCAGTGGCACGAAGATGTATAAGGATCTACGGCAATACTATTGGTGGCATGAAATGAAGCGAGAAGTAGCAAGGAGCGTATCAAAGTGTTTAGTATGTCAGTAAGTGAATGCTGAATACCACAGAATTGCTGGTCTACTTTAGCTGTTACCAATCCTGGAATGGTAATGACAACACATTACAATGGACTACATAACTGCACTCCCTCGCAGCACGAAGGGTAACGACGCAGTTTGAATTATTATGGATCGACTCACTAAGTCAGCTCACTTTATTCCATTCAGAGTTGGCCAATCAACCGAGACGTTGGCAAGAAAGTACATGGAGGTGAGTAAAAATCTAAAGTAAGATTTAAGCCTTCAAGATGTAACCTACTTGTCTTGATACCCATAAACTTATGCAGGAGATCGTGAGATTATATGGAGTACATGTTTGCATCGTCTTTGACCGAGATACTAAATTCCGATCCCAATTTTGGCAGAGTCTTCAAGTCAGCCTGGGAACAAGTCTGAACATCAGCACGGCGTATCATCCCCAAACAGACGGACAGTCTGAACAAACAATTCAGATCTTAGAAGATATGCTGAGAGTCTGTATGCTAGACTTCAGAGGTTCATGATAAGATCACCTACATCTAATGGAGTTTTCATATAACAACAGTTATCAGGCAAGCATTAGGATGTCATCATTCGCAGCACTATACGGACGTAAGAGTCGCTCGCCGCTCAGTTGGGATGACGTTGGAGATCGTGAACTTCTTGAACCAGAGATGATTATGGCAACTGTGGATGTAATTCGCACGATCAGGGAGAAGATGCGTGTTCTCCACCTAAAACAGAGAACGAGACGTTGGGACGTCTGGCCTGAATTTGGGGGCAGACACTATTTGGATTTATCATCCACCTCTCCGAAGATTCCAAGTTGATTTATGACACCATATATCAGATATTTGGATAGATGCGGCCATTGTAGCGTGATTTTATCAGATCCCCCTCGTTTATGAGGGTTTTTTTTATTGTGGGGATGCTCTTCCCTGCAGGCACAAGCCCCTACAGTTAATTACGTTACCACGTTGTGATAACTACTTTCTCCTTCTCCAACAGCTCACTCCGTGTCGTGTGTATTTTATTTGTTTTGGTTTCCCGTGGATTGTATACGGAGACTAGTTTATGCCGTGGCCCGTAGGGCGTAGATTAGTCTAAATCCATGTATTTTAGATTTGGGTTTGTGTCATTTAAAGACCGTTAATCTAGTTTGAGATTAAGATCAACTTAAATATATGAGCATTTGGACTCAATTTATTTTAACTAAGGATACGTTAGTCTAATTTGAGACTAAGATCAACTTAGCAAAATTTCAAGAATTATTTTTATTCCAGATCCAACAACGGAATATTTGAGCTCAGCTGTAAGAAACTTTCAGAGAGACTTAGCCAATTTGGGCTTAGTCTGCTCAGTCTTTTTTTTTGGCTCAAAAGTGTGAATTGCTTATTTGGGCTATGCTTGTTCAGCCCTTTTTAAGCAAAAGTGCTAAGCATTTGTTTGAAGCTCTGGCGTTCACATGGGTATCATATGAAGCCTTCAGTTATGGGCGCTGCCCAATCAGTGCCTAGCACTCAGTTATTTTGACTGAATATATATATAGTGCTAAACACTTTTCTTATACGGCGTCCACGTGAGGAGCACGTGCGGCGCTGGGCGCTGCCCAATCAGTGTTAAAAAATCAGCCGTTTTGGCTGTATATGAAGTGCTAAGCACTTTTGTATGGAGTCCACGTGAGGAGCACGTGAGGCGCTAGGCGCTGCCCAAATAGTGCTAAGCACTCAGCCGTTTTGGTTGCGTATGAAATGCCAAGCACTTTACTCAGCACTCACGTGTATATCACGTGAGGCGCTGGCTTTCTATTTTGGGCGCCCACGTATTTTTCATGTGAGGCGCTGATTTCCTTTTGTTTTTGGAATCTGTTGAAAGTGCCCACGTGGGAAGCACGTACGGCGCTAATATTTTTTCCTTTTTAGAGATTGAATCTCTGTTAATGGTATTTTGACCATTAATGGAACTAAGATCTTTGTTTTGAAGATCTGTGATTAGTTTTTCTTCAAGAACTAAGTTCTTATGTCCTTTTCTTTTATAAGAACTAAGTTTCTTTTAGGGTTAAACCCTATTTTCTGAGGAATTAAATTCCCTAGGATAGGTTCTTTTCCTTTTTCCTTTCTTTTTTTTAACCTGGTTCTTTTCTGAATTTTTGATTCTCAAGAACAAGATCTTCCCGATGAGAATTAAATTCCCAACTTGTGGGAGACTTGTCTTGTGGATCTCAGATCCAGGGAAAGAACTAAGTTCTTAAAAAGGGTTAAACCTTTAGGTATGCTATGATAGGTAAAAGAGATGTTTTGACATCTGTGGTTTCTTTTCCTAGGGTTTGAGAGGAAAAAGACCTTCTTCTCTATTGAGAATTAAATTCTCTGTTATTTTTTAGAGTCTTCTGTAGTTTTTGTAGAAGCTTATAGGGGTTCTCTCTATATGTCTGTATGTTTGAGACTTGAAGTCTCGGATCCTTTATATAGTGGAGGCAAATTGTTAATTAGTTTTGAGAAAATCTCTCATTGAGAGATTCCAATTGATTTGACTGATCTCAAAATTTGTTTGGGGAATTTTACCCACCGTTGGATCTTTGATCCAGGATTTCTGTTTTACAGAATATGTCTTCTTGTTTTTAATAAGATTAGGGAAAATATTCCCCATATAAATAATTTTATTCTGTCAAATGGTGATTTTTAATTATCATTGGATTTTTAATCTAAGGGTTCTCTGTTATATAGAGCACATCTTTCTTTATTTAGAAAGATATAGGGAAATATTTTCCCATCTCATTGGATATTTGATCCAACAATTTTCTGTTCATTTAAAAAGATTAGAGGAATATTTTCCTTTAATAGAATTTTATTCTATTATTTGATGATTTATCATCACCATTGGATTTTTGATCCAACGGCTCTGTTTAACAAAGAGTATCCCATTTTTTAGGAAAATATTTGCATGTAGAATTTAATTCTACTTGATTTTAACTTGGGCGATGGCGCTTACGTGTTATGAACGTGGGCGCCACTTAAGAATTTAATTCTAGGCGCTCCTGTACTTTGCACATTGGCGCCCACGTGGGCTTAACGTACGTCGTCATCCTAGGATTCAACTGTAAAAGGTTGGCGCTGGCGCCCTTGTGGGGAGCATGTGAGGCGCTGCCTCATTAAATTTAACAGAGCTTAGCTCTTTTATTATGTTTAAATATTGGGGGAACAAATGCCCTCTAGCTGCGTTCTCACTTGGCTTACGTGAGTGCGACGGTGTCACTTTTTTCACCGTTTGATCTTCTAGAGAGTTGAACTGGGATTTTGTCCAAAGTTGGATTTTTGGAGATGGGTCTCATTCTTCCTACTCTTGATCGGCTGGATCTTGGAGAAAAGGGGGTGAGACTTAAAAGTCTCCCCTTTTTGAGATCTAATGGAAGATCCGAGCTCCCCTTTGTGGGTTTTGTGGTGAAAAACTATTTAGTTTTTGAAAAGGAAGAGTAAAACTCTTGATTTAATTCAAAGAAAAGGAGAAGGTTTAGAACCTTGAGGAAGGAGAAGAAGGAGGCACAAAGCCTAGAGTTTTAGAGAAAATGAAAAGTGTCCCCTTTATTCATCATCATGTTGCCTTATATAGGCTTACATATTTACATATAGCCTCTTGGGCTTTACAAAATGGCATTTTGCCCATCTCATGGTTCATATGCTATTTCTTTTTGCACATAAGCCATGGGCTTTACAAAAATTTGGCTTTATGCCTATTCATGCATAAAAAAAAATTACATTAAAATTATTTATTACATGATTTTATGTTGGCATGGGGAGGCTGGCCGCGGGCTTGACCTGGGCTTAGGCCCGCTTGACCCGGGCTTGGGCCCACCTGGCTTGGGGTTGACCTTGACATTGACTTGGTCGACCGGGGTGCAAATTTTGACCCCAACAAAGTGCCCCCATCAATAAATGCACACTGCGCATATGAGTTGTGTGCATGAAATTGATGGATCTTGAAGTTAGACTTCAAGGTGGAACATCATTTCAGGGGCGGAGCATCCCTCGGGGAGCATGATCCCCGGGGGTCGGAGCATCATTCCGAAGAGTCGGAGCATCATTCCGATTTGCGGAGCATAATTCCAGGGTCGGAGTATCATTCCGAAGAGTCAGAGCATAATTCCGATTTGCGGAGCATAATTCCAGGGATCGGAGCATCATTCCGAAGAGCAGAGCATGATTCCAGGGATTGAAGCATGATTCCGAAGAGCGGAGCATGATTCCAGGGATCGGGGCATCATTCTGAAGAGTGGAGCATGATTCCAGGGATCGGAGCATCTTTCCGAAGAGCGGAGCATGATTCCAGGGATCGGAGCATCTTTCCGAAGAGCGGAGCATGATTCCACGGATCGGAGCATGATTCCGAAGAGCGGAGCATGATTCCAGAGATCGGAGCATCATTCCGAAGAGCGGAGCATGATTCCAGGGATCAAAGCATCATTCCGTAGAGAGGAGCATGATTCCGAAGAGCGGAGAATGATTCCAGGGATCGGAGCATCATTCTGAAGAGCGGAGCATGATTCCAGGGATCGGAGCATGATTCCGAAGAGCGGCAGACATTCTGACCGAAACATAATTTCGATGCAGAGGTTGATTCCCAGGAGAAGCATAATTCCGATAGGGAAGGCAGATACGGAAGTTCACTCTGAGACGCGGGGTACACTCTGAGACGAAGCATGATTCCGGCGCAGAGCTTGTTGGCTGACTTGATTCCGAGACGAAGCATAATTTCGACAGGGAAGGTAGGTACACTGTTCAGTTGATAAAACTGCACATTTGTTATTACATTTTTCCTATTATTTCTATATTAAAAAGGTCTTTAAATATATCATACATATGAGGGTTTATGTGTAAAAGTACTATTTTCCATGTGTTGATATATTATAATTAGAATTTGGTAGGAAAATGTATGCAAATAATATCATTGACCTAATCCTAGTAGACTTAGTCTACTAAATATTATTTAAGTTGTTGTGCAGAATTTTCAGGTCTAAAATCAAGGAAATCAGGTTGTTGAAAAAAACCTGCCTAATTAAGAAATCAAAATGAAGAAATCAAGTCTGGCAGCAACCAAGAAAAAATTTCCAAATTCTGAAGGTTCCAAGGATCGCCAAATGTCATAATACGCCAGCCCCAGAAAAATGATCAAAGTCCCTGATCATCAGGCCGCGGATCCGCGGCCAAAGCCCCTTGATGCCGTGGATCCGCGGCATAATTGAGGGATTAGATGCTGAAATTTTGGGAGATGAATCTTTACTACTAGCTTCTAATTTTAGAAGCTAACTTTCTGGCTTTTGGACTATAAAAAGGGAGCGAGAGCCTCTTGGAAAAATGATCAAGCCGACGAGATCACGAAGTCCCAGACGGCTCACGCATCCAGGCTGATCATCAACTGTTCGTCTACCTCATTAGAAGAGATCGAGAAGCAACTAGAAATTGTAATCATTTTCTAAGGATTCAAGTGTAATGAATATTGTTGATTAATAAAGGTAGCTTTCTTTTTCTTATTCTATTTCTTCGTAGTTTAATTATGCAATTTCTTTCCATCTCTTTTTCTCCCAACATGCGCGAGTAATTCTCCGCTTGTTAGGGTTCGTAGGATTATGGTAGACTAATGGATGATGAACATCTCTAAACCCTTTTTAAGTCCTATAAAGTTTATAAACTTTATCAAAAGAATCATTAACATCCTAATCGGGCGCGCTAACAATTCTTTGTTAGTCCCGGCCGCGATTAGAGATTAGATTAATGATTGTTTTGGTAAAGGCTAGATATGAACAGAGTTCCGTGTCGAGATAAGGGTTAAGAGTGGGATTCCTTTTCCCTCCAGAAACCCTAATCTACACGCATCACCGTCGTTCTAGTTTTAAATCTATTAAAAGATAAAAAGGGTAACTTTTAATTAATCGTCCATGACTACTAAATCCTAACGAACCCTACAAGCCCCCTTATTATATTAACTACATCCATAAATAATCTAGATCTATATTCTGCATTAGTGCTTAACGTTGATCTAGAAACCATTCATCAACATTCTTATTTTTTCCTCCTTTCTCAACACATCTAAAGTAAGAGTAAAAGGTTCCACGTTTCCCAGAGGACGACCCGTACTCATCTCGGTCTAGCTACACGCGACACCGTTATTGATTGCGGTTATTCTACAAAAACACTTTTTCACATCAATCAAATGGCGCCGTTGCCGGGGATACGTGCGTAATTTTTTTATTCTTACTATTTGTGTTGAATTCTTAGACAATTCATATCATTATTAATACAAAACTGCAAATTGCATATTTAACGATTTGTGCGTGAATTTTTGCAAGGAGATCTGGAGTCACAGAATTAAGGAAAACAGGAAACAGAGACATTTTTAGAGATCCAGAGGAGCACTGAAGGCTATACAAAAAATTTTATCAAGTAATCCCTCTGCCACGCGGCGGAACCGCGGCAAAAATACCCTTGGGGCGGCGGAAACGCGGTACAACAGAGGAGTTAGGGCTTCAGTCTTCTCTGGTATCTTTCTCAACTCCTTCTCTCTCCTCTCAAATCCAATAAAATCTATTTTCTGCAGGATTCTTTGCAAAATAGCGCCGCTCTAAAATCTTTTTGCAAAAGTTTTGTGATTGGTTTTGTTTTGCATATTTTAATACGGACTTTAAGGGGCAAAGACCAAATCAAGATTAGGTGGGGATTTCATCACCCTTCCTAAGCCCAACAAATCACAAACCGAGCATCTAGATCAACCCTTCATTAATTTAAAAAATATCTAGACCAGACTCTAAGGACTGTCGCGCTCAATAAGGACAGAGGAAGGTCGTGGGTAATCTATCGTTTATCCGCATTACTTTTGTAGTGCCTAGCAAGTGTGTCAAAGGCTAGTGGTTTTTAATTAGGCCCACTACTGTGGTTCCTTCCCACTTACTTGGCACTTACCTGGCTACAAGGGTAGTACGGAGGCGGTAGAGTATTGATCCTGCGGCTTGTCCTTTAGAAGTCTAGGAGCGGTCTAGAGACTGGACCTAGGTGACCTTAGTTCTAGGGTTGCTTATGCATCTTAGGGTGATTTGTCTTGAGTCCCACTTTTTCAAAACAAGCCAATTTTAAATCACACACACGCTGCCACTTGCACTAAACCCGCTTAGTGCATGCTCGGCTGGACACAGGATCCTAGTGCCCGTCTTGTCCGCGTTCCTGCTATCGACGCCAAAGTCGGTACTTCTTCATCTTCTTTTCCCCCAACACACACCACGACCGAGATGGACGACACTCCATCAGATTATAACACCACGCTGCCACCGCCCGTAGGTGCGCAGAATCCACCGCGCATCTCTCTCCAAGAGAGATGCTATCCTATCCGTGGTCCTCTTCCCACTTGTCTATCTCTTCCACCACCTAACGGGGATAATTTCGAAATTAAACCCCACTACATCAATCTGCTGCCCAAATTTCACGGGCTTGAATCGGAAGACGCATACGTTTTCATTACCAAATTCGAAAACGTATGCGCAATGATGGGTACTTCACAGTTGACTTTAGATTCTATGTGCTTACGTCTTCTCCCATTCACACTGTGCGACTTGGCAGAAAAATGGCTTTACAATACTGCCGCACACTCTATCACTAATTGGGATGAATTCGTAATTGCATTTCTTAAGAAGTTTTACCCAAACCATAAGACTGCCCGTGTTAGGAGCGAGATCAACCAGTTTGCCCAGCTTCCCAATGAACCATTTTGGAAGTGCTTTGAATGTTTTAAGGATCTGCTTGTCCAATGTCCTCATCATGGAATCAATAGATGGGATTTATGTCGGATTATATATGAGGGCATTAATCCAGCGACAAAGCAGATGCTTGAAACAATGTGTCAATGCAATTTCATGTCTAAAGATGACGGTGAAGCTTAAAAGTATCTGGAAGACCTCGCTGAACACACTTTGCAATGGGAAAGCGTAAGACCGCCTTCATCTAGGGGAGGTGTTCACCAGCTCGATATTTTTATCGCAGTAAAAGCTGAAATGGCAGCGATACAGAAGAAACTCGACGCTATTGAGAACAAATTCTCATCATTCTCCCTAAATCAGGTCACGCTTCCTAAGACCGTCTGTGGTTGCTGTTCGGATCCTTCACACTTAACGGAAGAATGTCCTATGAATGCACCGTTTCAAGGTCACGAGCAAACTAATGCTGCTTTTCAGCAGCGACCTAGAAACGATCCTTATTCTTCCACATACAATCAAGGATAGAGGAATCATCCTAATTTTGCTTGGAATCAAAACCAACAAAGCAATTATCAAAGACCTTCTCCACAGCAACCACAACCACAGAATCAGCCCCCCTTTCAGTCACAGAATTTCCAAAATCCGGCCAACATTTCTACACCACAAGTGGCCGGTACTGACAACTCACTTGCACAAACTTTGGATATGTTCATGAAACAATCCATGCAATTGTCGGCTGAGATGAAGTCTTCTATTGATACCATAACGAAAAACTCCGCCTCCCATGGTGAGAGTATTAAATCAATAGAAAATCAAATCGCACAGTTAAACGCCGCAATGAGTGCGAGAGAGAAAGGGAAACTCCCATCTCAACCCATACCTAATCCTGGCCACTCACAAAGTTATAATGTGAGTGCTGTTACCACGTTGAGATCGGGAAAAGTGCTGAATAACCGAGTGGGTGAGCAATGTGATGATAGTGACACCAATGATACCCCAGCTTCTTCTTCTTCCCCTAATTCGTCTAATCTCCCACCTTCACCCGAGCCTATTCTCCGTTTTCCCCAAGGCTCGAACATTTCGCCGAATCTATCTAAGTCGATTCCCACTCTAATTTTGGGATCGAATCCGTCCCCACAGTCTTCTCCACAAACGTTGGACCCAAAATTTATTGATCAAGCACCTTATCCAAACAGGTTAAGCGGCAACAGACCAAGTCCAAAAATGGAGAAGATTGTGGAAATTTTTAAGCAAGTTAACATAAACATTCCTCTCCTAGATGCTATTCAACAAGTTCCGTCATATGCGAAAATCCTGAAGGACTTGTGCACTAGGAAGAGAAAAGTTCAAGTACCCAAAAAAGTTTTCCTTGCGAGTAATGTGAGCACAGCTTTTACACAACAACTACCCAAGAAACGAAAGGACCCCGGAAGTCCTACAATTTCAATTTCTATTGGGGGTAAAAATATCAATCGTGCTCTACTCGATTTAGGTGCTAGTGTTAACTTGCTTCCGTATTCTGTTTATGAGCAATTAGGGATCGGAGAGTTAAAACCTGCGCATTGCACTCTTCAGATGGCCGATCGATCTATCAACCAACCTAGGGGTGAGCTAGAGGATGTGTTAATTAAAGTCGGGGAATTCATATTTCCTGTGGACTTTATCGTTATTGATACACAATCTGTGGCAAACCCACGCAATTAAATCCCGGTGATACTCGGTCGACCCTTTTTGGCCACTTCCAACGCAGTAATCAATTGTAGAAACGGCTCTATGACCCTATCCTTTGGAAAGAAGTCAATTGAGCTTAACATTTACAAGTTGGGAAGTGAATCCTCCGAACCCTATGCTCATGTGTGTTCTGTCGAATTAATGGATGTCGACAGCAGCGAATATGATCAACCTCATAATTCTGACTCTTTTCATATGTTGTTGCTTGACACGGACTCTTCCACCGAATTGTCCGGGTCAACATCTAACGCTGATAAGGAACTTTTTATAGAGTCTGATGATCACCCCATTTCTTCTGATGACATTATTTTTTGGGGTATCGATGAAAGCTTTGAGGAAATTTTCGCTGATGAACTCGCATTTTTACAAGACACAGGTGTTGAGATGAATCAACTCCAAGATGAAGAAATTGGACCTCCACCCCTTCTTTTGGACAATCATGATAATGCAAGTAATCCATCATCACTATCACTGTGTCGTCTCTCCAAATTGAGACGCAATCCTTTTCCATCACACCTCTTATCACCTCCCCACTTCTTCACGTCAAAAGGTGACATGTTCTTCCACCAACCTTGGTACTTCATCGATAAAATTTTTGAATGGTTGGTGTTGACTTTTGGTCTTTGTAAGGCTTTACTTTGACCACTAACTTTAACCCCCCCAATGATTTTAATTGCCTAATACTATTTTACTTAAGTTTGGGGGGGGGGATATTTTGGCTCTTGTAAGGAATTTTTATAAGATTGTGAGCCGATAAATAAGTTTGGGGGAGGATTTTCACTTTCATATATTTTTGCCCCCATTAATAATTTCCTCCCAAGTCTACAGGTTTTGAGCTTAACGGATGACATTAGTGAGGACACTGCTGTAAACAGGTTTGAGGGAGGTTTGTGCTTATTTACACATCAATTTGCATCATATTTTGCATAAGCACAACATTTTCAAAAATTTGAAAAAAAAAATTCTTTTATAACAAAATAGTAGAAAGTGAAAAATTACATCCAAAAGATAGGAATAGTTTAAGAAAACCAAGAAAATTAGAAGTTTTCTTAAACGAACTGGTAATAAGTAGTTATGAGCTGTTGTCCCAAGGATTAGTAAGATGAAGGAAGTCACTAATCTGAGGATAAAAATAAGTCTGAAAAATAGTTTCTATTCTGGAAGCCAAACATTTGAATGTTGATACCCTACTATATGCACTTACACACGTCTTGAAACTCGGGATAGTAGAGGATACCTTGAAATGCTCTTGTCTAAAAGCCAAAGTATGAAGGAAATGAAAAAAAATAAAGAAAATATAAAAATGGTGAAAAGAAAAATGAACACTGGTTTTGTTATCGCCAAGGCAGCAATAAAAAAATATAGCGAGAGTGCTTCATCACCTAGTGCGTTAGACCAACTGGTTTGGGAGTCACTACTAAGCCTTAGGTGGTGTAAGACGAGAAAAATATTATCACCTAATCAGCAAGCACATGAGTAATCGGTCGGTTAGTACCTCAAGAAGTATTAACGGTCGCACGAAAATGTCTGAGCAAATCCTTAAATATTCATAAAATTAAAAAATACTGAGGTAGATGGACAAGAGTATGATAGCTTGAATTGAATTCTCCGAGTGTAGGGATGTTCTATTCACACACGTAGGGGTATATGATCGATGTTTGGATGAAAGGCAGGAACGAAAAATAAAGACGATGTTTTATTGAGGGATGATGTGATTTCTAACATTTTTTCATGACTATTAAGATAGGGCTCATGACAACTGAAAAGCTAGTATAGTTGGAAACTCTTATTTTCAAAGTCTTTCATTTATGGTTCTTATCTTTATATGTAAATTTCACCATCTCTCTTTTATTATAGGATTTTGTGGGTGTAATCCGCTGAAAACCCTCAGGAGACAACACTCCTTCTACTAGGGACACCTAGAGGTTTAACGGCTTGTTGCACGTGCTCGGTGCAATCGTGTTTGCCTACGAAAGTGTGCTTAGTTTTCTCCTTTTTCTTCTTCTCCTTCTCTTGAATAAACTAATTTGCTCGGGACGATCAAAGATAAGTTTGGGGGTATTTGTTCAGTTGATAAAACTGCACATTTGTTATTACATTTTTCTTACTATTTCTATATTAAAAAGGTCTTTATTATAATATATCATACATATGAGGGTTTATGTGTAAAAGTACTATTTTCCATGTGTTGATATATTATAATTAGAATTTGGTAGGAAAATGTATGCAAATAATACCATTGACCTAATCCTAGTAGACTTAGTCTACTAAATATTATTTAAGTTGTTGTGCAGAATTTTCAGATCTAAAATCAAGGAAATCAGGTTGTTTAAGAAAACCTGCCTAATTAAGAAATCAAAATGAAGAAATCAAGTCTGGCAGCAACCAAGAAAAGATTTCCAAATTCTGAAGGTTCCAAGGATCGCCAAATGTCATAATACGCCAGCCCCAGAAAAATGATCAAAGACCCTGATCATCAGGCCGCGGATCCGCGGCCAAAGCCCCTTGATGCCGCGGATCCGCGGCATAATTGAGGGATTAGATGCTGAAATTTTGGGAGATGAATCTTTACTACTAGCTTCCAATTTTAGAAGCTAACTTTCTATCTTTTGGACTATAAAAAGGGAGCGAGAGCCTCTTGGAAAAATGATCAAGCCGACGAGATCACGAAGTCCCAGACGGCTCACGCATCCAGGCTGATCATCAACTGTTCGTCTACCTCCTTAGAAGAGATCGAGAAGCAACTAGAAATTGTAATCATTTTCTAAGGATTCAAGTGTAATGAATATTGTTGATTAATAAAGGTATCTTTCTTTTTCTTATTCTATTTCTTCGTAGTTTAATTATGCAATTTCTTTCCATCTCTTTTTCTCCCAACATGCGCGAGTAATTCTCCGCTTGTTAGGGTTCGTAGGATTATGGTAGACTAATGGATGATGAACATCTCTAAACCCTTTTTAAGTCCTATAAAGTTTATAAATTTTATCAAAAGAATCATTAACATCCTAATCGGGCGCGCTAACAATTCTTTGTTAGTCCCGGCCGCGATTAGAGATTAGATTAATGATTGTTTTGGTAAAGGCTAGATATGAACAGAGTTCCGTGTCGAGATAAGGGTTAAGAGTGGGATTCTTTTTCCCTCCAGAAACCCTAATCTACACGCATCACCGTCGTTCTAGTTTTAAATCTATTAAAGGATAAAAAGGGTAACTTTTAATTAATCGTCCATGACTACTAAATCCTAACGAACCCTACAAGCCCCCTTATTATATTAACTATATCCATAAATAATCTAGATCTATATTCTGTATTAGTGCTTAATGTAGATCTAGAAACCATTCATCAACATTCTTATTTCTTCCTCCTTTCTCAACACATCTAAAGTAAGAGTAAAAGGTTCCCTGTTTCCCAGAGGACGACCCGTACTCATCTCGGTCTAGCTACACGCGACACCGTTATTGATTGCGGTTATTCTACAAAAACACTTTTTCACATCAATCATACACCGAGGCGAAGCTTGATTTCGACGCGGGGTACACTCTGAGACGAAGTATGACTCCGACGCAGAGCTGGTTGGTTGATTTGATTCCGAGGCGGAGCATAATTCCAGCAGGGAAGGTAGATATCCTGAGGCGAAGCATGATTTCGACACGAGGTAAATTCTGGGACGGAGCATGATTCCGCCGCAGAGGTTGTTGGTTTGATTTGATTTGGGTTGACATCAGCATCGCTATACTGGAATATGGTATCAGAAGAGAATCATCATTTGCCATGAGTGGATTTAGGGATTTTGGTTTTTGTTTGGCATCTGCATTGCTGCACCGGAATAATTCCAGAAGCAACTCATCATTTGCCCCGAGTGGATTTGGGAATTGATGGCTTATGAGGCAGGTTTAGATCCCTATCACCTAAGAATTTTCAATTTTATGGGCCGTAAGGGTCCCATAAAAGCATTTTCTTCCTACGAGTCGAAAGGATCTCGTAGGTGTATTTTCTTCTTAGGAGTCATGGGGACTCCTAAGTATGTTACTCCTTTATGAGTCGTATGGATCTCACGCGGGAATTTTCTCCTCACAAAGTCAAGAGGACTTTACGGGTGCATTTCATCTCTTTTTCACGAGTTTGCGCTCTTTCGGGTTTTCACAAACTCGCCAGCAGTCTTGCTGTTTTTACTCACGAAGCCCTTTCGAGTTTTCATCCGTGCCCATTTTGCTTGTGGACATACCCTTTTTTTTCTTTTTTCTTTTTTTCATCGCCGGTGGGACTTTGAATGTGGTCTCGCCGGTAGGTTTCGGAAGAGATTGGGATCGTTTTACGCCCGTGGATTGTATACGGTTTTGCAGGATGTATGATCCAGACCGTAGGGCCGAAAAAATTTCGGAGCTTTATTAGCGTCTGCATCGCTGCACTGGAATATGGTACCAGGAGCGACTCATCATTCGCCGTTGGGGTATAGGATTTGGTTGGCGTCTGCATCACTGCACTGGAATATAGTACCAGGAGCGACTCATCATTTGCCACTTGGGGATTTGGATTTTGGTTGGGGTCTGCATCGCTGCACTAGAATATGGTACCAGGAGCGACTCATCATTCGCCATTTGGGATTTGAGTTTGGAATTTGGTTGGCGTCTGCATCGCTGCATTAGAATATGGTACCAGGAGCGACTCATCAGTCGCCATTTGGGATTTGAGTTTGGAATTTGGTTGGCGTCTGCATCGCTGTACTGGAATATGGTACCAGGAGCGACTCATCATTCGCCATTTGGGATTTGAGTTTGGAATTTGGTTGGCTTCTGCATCGCTGCACAGGAATATGGTATCAGGAGCGACTCATCATTCGCCATTTGGGATTTGAGTTTGGAATTTGGTTGGTGTATGCATCGCTGCTGTAACATAATGAAAATTTAGAAATAAATATAATTTATTAATTAAATAATAAAATGCCAATTTTAAAAAAGTTATTAAAACAAATAGGACATTTTCATAAGTAGTATGTGAAACAAATTAAATTAAAATTTTAGTATGTAACATTAATCTATTACAAGGGTTTTAGTGATAAATTTAGCTTCATTTTAATAAAATGGTGTTTATATAATAACATAGGTAGTGTAGGGTCATTTTGTAAAATTTAGGAAAAATGTGCAAACTTGAAATTGGTGAGGATGTATGTGTAAAAGGGTTAGGAAATGTTTTGGTTCGGAAATTCCTCAAAATACCACAAATTAGGATTTATCTTATACATCCACCTCATCCTTGAATGAAAATCCCACCTTTTCTCCTTGCTACACCACCTCCTTGCATGAAACAAGCACACTCTTGCTTGGTGACACCTCCTCCTACACCTCACCCTTCCCTTTTCTCATATATATATATATATATATTCAGATCATTTAACAAAATTAAAATTTAAAAGAAAGAAAAAGAAAACTAAAGCAAACAAGGAAGAACAAGAGAAAGGAGAAGAAAAAAGCTAAGTCTAGGATTTCCTCACCATCAAGCAAAGAGATAGAAGCTAAGGGTTTTGGTGTCTTGGAGGGAGCTTTTCAATCATCTTCAGTGGGTAAAATTCCTAACTCAGTAGAATTAATTCTGGTTTTGGTTTAAGTTTGAAATCAAAGGTCTATAATATCGTATTTTAGGCAAAACTAAGCTCTGTTGTAATCTGCTATAGTTTTGATAAAAATAAACTTAACCAAACAGTTTTTTAATGTTGTATATTGAACCTAGGGAAAACTATAGGAGCACGAACCCAGGGGCTCGGATTTTGGCCTGCGAGACAAAGGCCAGATCCGGCGTCGTCGGATTTTCGAAGAACTATGGTGATTTGGGTTTTGGGATAGGTCTCTGTGTAGATGTTGGGTTATTTTGGTATTGTTTAATCAAATTAATTTAACTGAATATGAAATCTGGGAACTAATATCGTAAAAAGGATCAAAATTCTAAAATACGACACGGTAAATTCGTAACACGTTTAAGTTTTCTGCTGCAAACAACAAGAGGTTAAAAACTCAGTTAGTATAGGTGTTAGCTAGTTTAAAATAGTCATACGTGGTATCGTTAATACGTACAACCTGTGTTTTCATGATTTTGCCGCATCGGAGTTAGCCGTTTCTAATATAAGTTAATTTCGATATTAGATTCGAATACGGAAACTTCGGAGGCCGCAAGGAAAGGAAAAGGATTGGTGATCTGAGTCGATTCGACGTATTCCGGTGAGTAGACTAAACATCTACCAGCGGGTCTTGTAAATATGGCATGATACGCCCGTAGTTAGATTTAAATTCAAGTTTTGCTTTTGTATGTTAATTTTATCATATGCATTCTTAAATCTACATATATACCTCCATGATTAATATTTGTTAGAACACTGTACCATTATCGACAAGTTATGCCGCACATACACATATCTACATGTTACACTACACCCCGTCGATATTAACATGTCACTTCACACTTAAAAATTATTCTATTAAAAATGATTCTTATCATACCTTAAGTATCAATAGTCGTAGTAATTAGCATATATGACAACATATTTCGTATTCAAGTATTAGTAGTTGATATAAGAGGCATTTGTATTATTGAGGATTTATGGTTTTAAGTTTTCATATACTATTACGAAAATCAGTGATTTTCATGATTATGTGTCACGTCCACCATGAAATGTCATTTTTATGATTTGGTTTATTTCGGACCGAGTGAGGGAGATATACGGTCGCGGATTTTTACGCTATCCAGACTGAGTGGGGGAGATATACAATTGGATACATGGTGGACCCGGTAGAGACCGAGGGGCAGGATAGCCACATTTGAGGCGGGGGAGCCTAGCGAGGATACTCGATAACGGAGATAGTTGTGAAACACGGCGGATACCTAGATGATACCGACCGGTGTTATTGATTACAGGATCGTTCGAGGAATGATGCCTGAGGAAAATGGAAGATTTATGTCGATGATAGACACGGAAAGATGAACTTTATTTGGAAATAAATGATGAGATTTCAGTTTTGGTTATATGATTAGTAGTACAGATTCATGTTTTCCACATATTATCATGCATCATAATTATCCTTATCGCAGTTAGTTACAGTTCGTCATATTTACATTATCAGCCGTTATATGTTAGTTTTATTCACTGAGTTGGGAACTCACCCCCGTTGTGCCACAGTTCCTTGCAGAAGTAGAGTGGACGGTTAGCAGCAGTGCAGATACACTTTTTCAGCTTTTATCGCATCTTTTGATAGGTGGGTTACATATGTAGTAACCTTCTCTTTTGGTATTGTATTTTGGATCTAGAAAATCTCCATCAAACCTTGTATTATGACTTAGAATGAGAGATGGTTATATGTATATTATTTGACAGGTGAGATCATTGTTATGTTAGAAGATATTCCTTTTATTTATGTCTGGGATTCTTATTGATGTCCTATATACTTGTATTTTTATTTCCGATGTTGATATTGTTGATCCCAACTAGGGATGCAACCAAACTTAACACTTTATAATTGTTTTTATTATTAATTCACTAGTGAGTTACTGTTAAGATCTTAATTACATAAAACTGTGATTTTTACTTAAAAACTAAAATTTTTATAAAAATTCCGCAAAAAGGATTTTGATCTTTGTTTTTCGGCTTACTCGGGTTGTGTAAATATCTTTAGATATTATACAATCTAAGTGCCGGTCACATCCAAACTTTGGGTCATGACAAAGTTGGTATCAGAGCTTAGGATTAACCTTACAGAATTGAGTAGTGAGTTAAGGTAAATCGATTTGAGTTCATTACGTAGGATGACCTTTGGTTTGGTGGAGTAGGTGAATTAGGATGAGTGCAGTACCGTACGTATGTTCCGCGGCATATTTACGCTACGATACTCAGCCTAAGTAACTTTAGGAGATAATTGTTCGTACTTCTTCCTTGATTCCATGTATCTTATGATTCAGTTGCAATATCCTTATCAATCCTGTTTCTTACTCCAGTCACTATGTCATTAACGACTACGGGGACTCAGAGTACCGCTGTTAGAGATGAGATTGGAGCGGGCTCGTCTGAAACGGGGACAAATTTGGGCAGTACGCCTCTTTCTCATGAACAAATTGATCCACCGTATATTGATCATATAGCTAGGATGGAGGCAAGTGTTCAAGAGATGCGCCGGATGATCAGATCCTTGTTAGAGATTAGTTGAGCACGGAGATCGACCGTTACTCTACGTACGGTTGTTCAGTGGCCAAGGCAAATTCTTAATAATACATCGGCACTAAGACGTGTTCATAGAGGCCGTGGTCGTGACGGTCGTAATTCGAGAGGACGAGGAGATCGAGGCATATTCATTCCAGGCCGCAGTTTGGGTCGAGATTGGACTCAGGGCTAGATGTTTAGTTCATACCCAGTGGGACAGAGACCTCCATTTACATGTTATAATTGTGGAATTCCAGGGCATATGGCTAGAGGGTGTACACGCCATAGCGGGATTGTTACTCCGCAGGCTGCTTTACCCCCTCCACCTTCTACATCGATGGCCTTACATCCTCCCCCAATTAGCACTATGCGCCAGACGGTTGCACCACGAGACCGAGTTTATGCAGGACGCTTCCAGAGAGGTCGAGGAGATAGAGGTAGAGGACGACAAGATGCGGGAAGGGGCCAGGCATGAGTTTTTGCACTGACTCCACAGGATGCCCCGACATCCAATGCAGTTGTGACAGGTACTCTTGCAGTATATTCCTTAGATGCACATATTGTATTTGATCCCGGTTCTACACAATCTTTTGTATCTTCACGCCTTCCACTTTCTCTGGGGAGAGATTCGTCGTTGTTAGAGTTACCGTTAGTGGTGATTACTCCGGTGGGAGATTCTTTTATAGCTCGACATGTATTTAGGTCATGTTCAGTACGTATTGGTGATAAGGATTCTTTGGTTGATTTAATTCTCCTGAATATGTTAGATTTTGATGTACTTCTTGGTATGGATTGGTTGGCCACTTGTCATGCTTATGTAGATTGTCGGAGGAAAGCGGTCAGATTTTGTTTTCCGGGTGAACCGAGCTTTGTTGTGCAAGGAGACTGTAATATAACTCCTGCCAACATGATTTCTGCTCTTTGTGCGGGACGACTCTTGAAGAAGGGTTGCCATGGGTTCTTAGCATTTGTTCAGGACTTAGGAGCCACTGAAATTCCGTTGGACCAGGTTACGATCGCACGAGAATTTCCGGATGTGTTTCCTGCTGAATTACCAGGATTACCGCCCGATCGCGATATTGAATTTTGTATCGACTTGATTCCGGGTGCGGGGCCTATTTTTATACCACCCTATCGGATGGCCCCGACGGAGTTGAACGAACTCAAAAGCCAGTTGTAAGAGTTGTTGGATAGAGGACTTGTTCGTCCAAGTGTATCACCGTGGGGAGCTCCTGTCTTATTTGTAAAGAAGAAGAACGGTAGCATGAGACTGTGCATCGACTACAGGCAGCTAAATCGAGTTACTGTGCGAAATAGGTATCCATTATCTCGTATCGATGACTTAATTGATCAGCTACAGGGAGCTGGCTACTTCTCAAAAATTGATTTACTGTCAGGATATCACCAGTTGAGGGTTCGGAAGGATGATATTCCGAAGACTGCTTTTCGCATACGTTATGGGCATTATGAGTTTCTGGTGATGTCGTTCGGACTCACCAACGCCCCAGCAGCTTTCATGGATATGATGAACCGTATTTTCCGGCCATTCCTTGATCAGTTTATTATAGTATTCATTGATGATATTCATGTTTATTCACGGGGCCGAGAGGAGCACGTGCAGCATTTGCGCCTCACGTTGCAGACCTTGAAAGAGCATCAACTGTTCTCTAAATTCTCCAAGTGTGCTTTCTGGCTGGATAGTGTGGATTTCTTGGATCACGTGGTTACGAGAGATGGGATATGTGTGGACCCAAAGAAGATCGAAATGGTACAGCTCTTGCCCAGACCTATGTCAGTTACGGAGGTTCAAAGTTTCTTAGGTCTGGCGGGTTATTATAGACGTTTTGTGCAGGACTTTTTCTCGGATCGCTGATTGGATTGACTTGGAAGGAAGTTCCATTTCTTTGGACAGATGCATGTGAGCAGAGTTTCCAGCAGTTGAAGACTCGCTTGACGACTGCACCTGTCTTATCTTTACCTTCTGAGTCATGTGGTTTCGTGGTGTATTGTGATGCCTCTCGAGTGGGTTTAGGCTGTGTGTTGATGCAGCACGACAGGGTTGTAGCTTATGCTTCTCGACAGTTGAAGAGGCACGAGCAGAACTACCCCACTCATGATTTGGAGATGGCTGCAGTAATTTTCGCATAGAAGATTTGGATGCATTACTTGTATGGAGAGTCGTGCCAGATTTTTACAGATCATAAGAGCTTGAAGTATATTTTTCAGCAAAGGGATCTGAATCTAAGGCAGCGTCAATGGATGGAACTCGTGAAGGATAACGATTATAAGATCTTGTACCATCCAGGCAAAGCGAATGTTGTAACAGATGCTTTGAGCCGGAGACCTGGAGGTAGCTTATCTCATGTGCGCATCTTGCAGAGGCAGTTTTCCACAGACTGGCAGATTTTATGTGATAGCCATATACAGTTTGAGTTCACATCGACAGGAGGACAGTTAGCACATGTTCGCAACCGTCCTCAGTTATTGGATCGTATTCGAGAGATACAGCCCGCAGATGCTCGTATATCGGAGTTGATGGATCAAGTTAGGCAGGGCAAAGAGTCGGAGTTCGTGATAGATGACCATGGAGTATTACGTTTTGGGACTCGTCTTTGTGTGCCAGAGTCGGATGGACCGAAACGTAAGATTTTAGAGGAAGCCCATCGATCAGCGTACATATTCATTCTGGTTCCACCAAGATGTATCATGACTTGAGGGATGTTTATTGGTGGGAAGGAATGAAGAGGGAAGTTGCAGAGTTTGTTTCTAGATGCTTGACTTGTCAGCAAGTCAAGACCGAGCACCAGAGGCCGGCAGGAGAGTTGCAGCCCTTGCCCATTCCAGAGTGGAAATGGGAACAGATTTCTATGGATTTCGTTGTGGGTCTACCCAGGACTAGCAGAGGGTATGATTCCATCTGGGTGATGGTAGATAGATTGACAAAGGCAGCTCACTTTCTTCTGGTGAAGACGACGTATGGGTTTACACAGTATGCTCAGATTTATATCGACGAGATTGTACGATTGCATGGAGTTCCGATGAGCAAAGTGTCAGATAGGGGTACACAGTTTACTTGCAGTCTATGGCAAAAACTTCAAGAAGCTCTTGGTACCCGATTGAGTTTTAGCACAGCTTTTCACCTGTAGGGTGTTTTTCGTCACCCCATTGAGATGGGAATGCGCGCGCGCATGTCAGGCGCATTACAGACACTCCCTGCCTAAGGTAGGCTGGGGTTTATTGATTGTGGGGATCCGAATCTTCGGCAGCCGCGAACTAAGCAGCCGTTAATTACCCATCACTTTTGGAGCGAGAGAACCTCCAATTGACGGGTTAAACTGGTCATGCGAACTCAATGTGCAGTGTGCGTGTGTTGTGTCTTAAAAGGGGTTTTGGATATATCGGGGGACCTGCAGAGTTTTTACGGGGGTTTCGCTTCCCGGATAGCGGGCTGGGGGTCAAGGGGGCTAGCAGCCCCCTTGCGGGGTGCGGGGCAGCGCCCAGTTAGAAATTTTTTTCTAACGGGGGAGGTGTTTTTAGTGTGGAGTATGTATATGTATACACACACACACACACACACACATAAGGGAGAAGGGCATCCAAAGGATGCGTGAGAGAAAGTGCTCGGGCGCTAGCGGTTTGGGCGCCAGGGCGCTAGCACACTGGACGCTAGCGCCCCACATGCCAGGCATGTGGACGCTAGCGCTTTGTGCGCAAGAGCGCTAGCGCCCTAGGTGCTCGGGTACTAGCGCCCCACGTGTCAGGCACGTGAGCGCTCGGGCGCTAGCGCTTTGGGTGCTAGCGCTCTGAGCACAAGAGCACTAGCGCTTTGAGCGCTAGCGCCCTAAGTGTCAGGCACGTGGGCGCTCGGGTGCTAGCGCTTTGGGCGCTAGTGCTCTGAGCGCAGGGGGACTTGGTCCCTGCAATGGGAGTTGTGCTCCCAGAAAGGAACACTTATTATTTTGTGTGTGTGTGTGTGTGTGAGGAGTTAAACTCCTAGGCTATTTTGAAGCCGATGAAAGGTGCTTCTCCCCTCGAGCCTTGGAGCTTCCCCAAAGTGGGGTTTCTGGAGATGGGTCTCCTTCTTCTTCCTTTGTTGGCCGGATCTTGAAGATCAAGAAGTATGAGATTTTAAAAATCTCTCCTTTCTGAGATCTGATGGCAGATCCGAGTTCCCCTTTGTGGGTTTTGTGGTGAAAAACTATTTAGTTTTATAAAAGGAAGAGTAAAACTCTTGATTTAATTCAAGAGAAAAAAGAAGGTTTTAGAACCTTGAGGAAGGAGAAGATCACAGATCTTGATTTTTTTAGAGAGAGAAAAAGTTCTTGAGATATTTTCATTATCCTTACCTTTATAGGCTATACACTTTACATATAGCCCCTTGGGCTCTACAAAAATGGTATTTTGCCCATCTCATGGCTCATGTGCCATTTCTTTTTGCACATAAGCCATGGGCTTTACAAAAATGGCATTATGCCCATTTTCTTACATTTATTCATAAAATAAAAATACAAGAAATACAACAAAATTATTTATTACAAAATTTTTATTTTGGCATGAGGGGAGGTCGGTCGCTTCATGTTCGGGCTCGCTCCGGACATTGGCCCAATTGACCTGGGCTTGGGCCCACCTGGCTTGGGGTTGACTTTGATTTTGACTTGGTCAACCGGGGTGTAAATTTTTACCCCAACAAATTGCCCCCCATCAATAAATGCACACAGCATATGTGGGTCGTGTGCATGAAATTGATGGATCTTCTTTCACGTGGAGGCGACTTGATTTGGTTCCCGCTTTTTGGGAAGCTGGCACTGCCCTTTTTATGCCATGGACGGTCGATGCTTGACGTGTCTCCGAGATGAAGTGTCTGGTTGACTTGATTCCAAGGCGGAGCATAATTCCGACGAGGAGGTCGGTGCTGCCCTTTTAGCGACGTGGACGGTCGGTGCTGCCCTTTTAGTGACTTGGACGGTCGATGCTGCCCTTTTAGCGACTTGGACGGTCGATATTGCCACTTTGGCGACTTGGACAGTCGGTGCTGCCCTTTTTGCGACTTGGACGGTCGGTGCTGCCCTTTTAGCGACTTGGACGGTCGGTGCTGCCTTTTTAGTGACTTGGACAGTTGATTCTGCTTTTTTTGCGACTTGGACGGTCGGTACTGCCCTTTTAGCGACTTGGACGGTCGGTGCTGCCCTTTTAGCGACTTGGACGGTCATTGCTGCCCTTTTAGCGACTTGGACGGTCGATGCTGCCCTTTTAGCGACTTTGATGGTCGATTCGGCCCTTTTTGCGACTTGGACGGTCGGTGCTGCCCTTTTAGCGACTTGGACGGTCGGTGCTGCCCTTTTAGCGACATGGACAGTCGGTGCTGCCCTTTTTGCGACTTGGACGGTCGGTGCTGCCCTTATAGTGACTTGGACGGTCGATGCTGCCCTTTTTGCGACTTGGACGGTCGGTGCTGCCCTTTTAGCGACGTGGACGGTCGATGCTGCCCTTTTTGCGACTTGGACGGTCGGTGCCTGTCTTGCTGATTTGATGTGATTTGGGTTGACATCAGCATCGCTACACTGGAATATGGTACCAAGAGCGAATCATCATCTGCCATGAGTGGATTTGGGGGTCTCCCTCGTTTCTAGTTTAACGACTTAGGGGCATCTGTTCCCAGTTTAACGACTTATAGGTCATCTGTTTCCAGTTTAACGACTTAGGGGTCTATTGGATTGGAGTTTGGAATTTTGGGATTAGGGTAGGCATCAGCATTGCTAACACTGAAGAACATACGCCAGGAGCAATTCATCATTTGCCTTTTCCTGTTGGGAAGCGGTGGCTTAGGAGACAGGTTTAGGTCCCTATCACCTAAGACTTTTCAATTTTATGAGCCGTAAGGGTCCCATTAAAGCATTTTCTCCCTACGGGTCGAAAGGATCTCATAGGTGTTAGTTATAAGTATGCCCTAGAGGCCATTACTATACATAGGATGTATATTGTAGTGGATGCTTGGACATATATAGGGAGGACTTTCTTGCTCGACATGATAGTATGCTATCTGGTTGCTCTTTTCCTTAACGTGTACACTGATTGTCTCTCTGCTACATGTTGGTAAAGCCCTTAGGATGTTTACTTGACTACCTGGACTATGATGCGGATCATACTAGTGGGAACATGGTAGTCCATAAGTACATCCTTCAAGGTCCCTAGTCGTGGGTGTATCGAGACGGGGCATCGATATACCAGAGTAGACTAGCGTATACCTTCTCGACCCATACAGATGGGCGATGGATGATCCCATATCCATTGGTGTTTGACATCAGAGATGATATACGGGTGCTCAGTGGAGACTGGGTACACGGGACGGACTCGTCGAGAACTCCCAGATGGTATTATACCTTACGTCAGATGGCAGTTCTCTGGTGACACTGGTACAGGTTAGTCTGTAGACCCGAGATCGTCATAGAGTCTTGTTGATTCCCACTGTGCTTTGATTTCCACCTTACCACGTCCAAGAGGGCGTGCAAAACGGTGGTTTTTGGGTACAGTCCCGAATCACATGGAGGCAATGAGCGATAGGAGGGGATTCGTCTCTCCCGGTATAGGGAGTTGATGTTGCGCTGTGTTCGATTAGCTATAACCGGAAATCCCTGGCCAGGGTTGCTGAGATTTACTGGTAAGTGTTACCAGTAGTTTCTCGAACGGGTTATAGACCTCATATCGACACGACTTATCGAGCTATTGGGGTCTGACGTTTACCACCCCTAGGCAAGATATGCGACATATCAGACGACGAGACCGGACTGTACGGTAAGTGTTACTGGTTGGATTCACAGGAGTGTGAGCGTGCTTGCTCGTCGATCTTCTGATTGCTCAATACCCGGGTGGCCGTTACGTTTAGCAGACCGCTTGCGGCTTGTGGGTGTTTGATATGATCTTCACCTGCTGCCGGTGTATTGACGAGTCTTTAGAGTCCTACACAGAGGTTTCCTGGAGTGCATATGAGATATGTGCGGGACCGAGAATAATACCAGTATGTGATACTGTATTCTATTCTCGCGATTTGTATCATTGGACGGTTATATATGATATAGCCGGATTACCGAATCAAGTGTTGATTCGATACATTGATACACTTGATATTAGTCGGTTATATGCGATATGACCGGATCATTAAATCAAGTGTTGATTTAATGATTTAATGCATAATTATATATTTGATATATTACTTTGCATTAACTAGTATTGGTTCACTTAAGATGGATTTTCTCACTTGATGTGCACAAGTTGTATATGTGATATATTTTTGTGCACTTATTTGTATCATGTTTGATGATACATGCAAACATGGGTGTGTGTAAGACTTAAACTATGTTTAGTTGATGGTTTAGGGTTTTTACTTGTTTATTCATTCTTTTTATTTAGTTGTGGCAAAATATAACATGGTGGCTTTCTTTGTTTGATACTTGAAGCTTTGAAAAGTCTAGCTAGTTTGTCTTTTGCCTTAACCCTAACCATTCAATTAAACCCTAGTTTATTCTCTACACTAAACCATGGTTGCAAATATGATAAGAATCACTTTATTTTCTATTTTCATTATTTCTTATCATATTCTTTTTCTTTTTCTTCTTCTTCTTCAAGAAGAAAGAAGCTTGCTAGCTTCAATGGTGACTTGAGAAAAAGAGTGAGAAATCCAATTCTAAAGTGAACCCACTTCCTATTTCTTCATCCTCTACCACTTGCCAAGTAGTATAGGGTGTTTTCTTCACAAGTTTCATGACTTGGTGAAATTGGAGCTTAATCTTGAGTTGCCTCGACGTAGATCATCTTCGGCATCGAAGTCGACGACCTAGTCCGATCATTTCTTCGACGAAACCATCACTAGAGTCCGGGATCCGATGATCGCAGCGGAGGGACATCATCACGGAGCTAAGGAAGTGGAGGACCGGATCTACAAAGGTTGTATCCCCATTCACTTTAGAGTAAAGTTGTTTATTCGCATTTGTTTTCGCCTAAACTCTAGTTAACGATCGCATTAGGGTTTCTCGGCACCGAAAAAATTTGATTTTGGCATGGTTGATGCCTTGTGGAACCTCATTAGCGTGCCTAGGAACCCTACAGTGGTATCAGAGCCTAACTAGAGCCTTAGGCGATGCGTAGACGATGTTAGAAGTCCGATCGAACCCGAAACCCTAATCCGAAACCCTTCTCTGTACATTTTTTCAAAACTGGGATTTTTGCGAATTAAAAATATGCAGAAAAATCAGCAGGGTTTTTTAGGGATTACTGTGCAGCACGTGCTCATGATTCGACTAAAGCGCGGCGGAACCGCGGCACGAACATGGCTCGTGCGGCGGTTCCGCGGCCAAGTAGTCACATCAGCCTTTGAAAATTGCACAGTAATTCCTATCTGTTAGTGCTGTATTTTCTGGGAATTTTTAATATTTACTCAAGAGTTGAGTTTTCTGGGTTGTATTGGGGACTCGGTGTTTCGATCGGGAAGTCTAATTTCGTCTATGTGTTTTTCCGGGTAATTTCAGAATATGTTAAAAAGTTCGACCGGATATAAATACCCAATTTTTCCTCTACCGGAAAATTTCCAAGTGTTGGATTTTTCCGTAGTTTAATGACGTTCTAAGTAGTGCAAGTAACGCGATGGTCCCTCTAGAAGATAACAAACCTTAACTCGATTATGTGACCGTCTTGAACTGCCCTTTGAACCTTAGGGTTTGGGGCAGTACGGCATGCCATATGTGAGGCATTGGCTTGACCCTTCTACGGCTGGACCGTTGGTACCGAGGCACGAAGTGAATGTTTTTTTAAACTTATTTCATGTGTTGAGATGTTTCGGGAAAACTTGGGTGTTTGATTGTTCGATCGGAAAGTTTAACATTTTCTATTTATCTGGAATGTGATACAATATTTGGAATCCACAAGTAGTTATGAGATAACTAATATGAATGTTATAAACATAGCAGTTTAGTCTCACTTGATCGGTTGCCACGGAATTTTGATGTGATCAAAAGTCCGTCGCAATCACGTAGCGTACGCGGATACTCGCCGGGTAAACTTAATAGACAACCTCACCCCATAGCCCTGACCAAGTGACTGTAGGAGAACCCCGTCGCCGGAAACATCCATTCGGGTGCTCGCGGCAGCGGTGTTCCGCCTTAGTGCACTTCGTCGACGGCATCGGGGGTGCGGCCGTCTACTAAAGTTTGCGACGAGCATTCGATCAGAATATCGGGAATCTTGTTGAATTGCCCGACTTAATATTAAAAAAGGGTTTTCGATAATGAGACTAAAATGCGGGGTTTATAATTGTTAGGCATGCAATGTCTAAGTAATTCATTTGATTAGGCATGCGATGTCTAAGGAGGTTGCGGATTCCAACTGTTGTAGTTTTACACTTTCTTTTTTGCGACCGTAAGTGTAATATGTGATATCGCCGGTTTCGTTACTATATGTCAACGACAATTGGGATGGGCATATTTACTTACGTTGATGACATGTGATGTTATGTGTTGCTGGATATGTTATATTGGATCATCGTGTTTGAATAGCCGGGGGGGTTTATGTGAGATGAGTGTTTTTCATTTTCATTCATGTAAAAACGTGTATGTAATATTCTTTTATTGGTGCACTTCTAGGCTGCGGAAGATGTCACCTTTTGTATATTATTTACTTTTCCGCACTAGGATAGACCCAAGGAGGAGGGCACAAGTAATCGGGTTCTAGGGTCCAGTGGGAGACCATCTCGAAGAGTCGAGTCCGGGTCTCCTAACTCTAGAATTGGTAGGGTTGCTTGCCGCTTTCGTAGGGGTCTAGGGGTGTGGGTTTGGCTATTCATCGCGACCGTGGAATCCGTGTTTTATACTGGCTCGTATTGAAAACACGGACGTCCTAGTATATCCAATGTTTCATATGATTATTCTGCTGCGATATCTGTGATGTGATCATGTGATATGTTCTGTGATGGATACTGTATATAGTATATATGATATATTATATAGACGTTACTTATGTTTTACACCCGCGCTAGCCCTGCCCCGCTCTGCCGTTAGTTACCTAACCTAATGGTGCACGAGGGGACATCGAGGCGAATGCGGATGGCATAAGTATACGTCGTATTTATCTGTGATGTTTAGGTACTTAAATGATGGGACTTCATTAATGAGATTAATGAAATAAAAGAAACCTAAAGATATTGTGGAATCGAATTTCAAAAATAAAACAGGTAGCTACAGTTCTTGCTTTGCACAGCGGTATATATGATATATCCAGCACCTTATTCGATGAGGAAAAGGCCGACGTTCCCTTCACCGGGAGTGACCCCTTTAGCAATAACTGGCAGATGCTACACACTCGGTTTGTCTTTTGATAGCTTCTATAGTTTTTGCTTTGCACAGTGATATATATGATATATCCCGCACCTCATTCAACGAGGAAAGGGCCGACGATCCCTTCACCGGGAGTGACCCCTTTAACAAAACTAGAAAAGCCTCAAAAACACTCCATTTTAAAATCATTTGATTCTACAACGATATCAAGTTCATTACGCAATAGGTTTTCAGAAAAACCTGTCGTAGCCCTCCGCCATTTCAGATAAGTACTAGTTAGTATTCGTGCTGCGGTAGTTTGGCATTCGTCAAGGCGTAGTGTACGGTAGCTAACTAGTATTTATCTGCTTATGCATATGATGCAGATTGGATTAGGGTATTCGTACGGCGTTGTTTGGCATTCGTCAAGGGTCGTGCGGGTGGGTTTAATTCAATCAAGAAATGTACGGGTTGAACTTGACTAGTGGACTATGGGTTGTTTGGCATTCGTCAAGGTCATAGAACACTAGGGGTAAAATATTATCGGGAATTTCAAGTGTTGAAATTTGCAATGAGATTGCATACCTTCTATGAGATAGTTGGATCCCGATACCCGCTGCGAGTAAGAGTTACTCCTGGGAGAGTTTTACACATTACAATTAGCCGATCTAGTTGGTGTCTAGAAAGGTGTCAACGGGGTTACGCCTCTGGGAAAACGAGGTTTACATTAATTAGGTTCGTGCGAAAGCACGGGGGACCTCCCTCAAAGTACCGACACTGGCCTGGCTGAAAGATTAGCGAACTTGTAGCGTGTAATTAATCCCGGCTAGTCTTTCCTTTTAGGGTTTGAAGGAAGATTTGATTAAAACAGTGGGAGCCATCCTGATTAGATAAAATAATAACCAATCTGATCTTGCAAGAGCATACGCTGAGTGTTTTCTTCTCTCTCTCTCCAGGTAGCGACCATATCACGCCTTAATCAAGATAATAATACGGATTATTGACCGAACCCGCTTGTTATATTGAGCTGGGGAACGTTGCACCCGCTCCAACTTATAATTGTTATAAGACAGAGTAGGAAATTGGGGAATACCAGGATTCCCATGCCGCCCAAACGAAGAAAGTGCATAAGATGCATCTCCTTCGGGTGCGTTCATTACAAAGAACTGTTTCTCAGTATCCTCTACGTCCTGGGTATATGATACCAGATCAGGATCCCAGATATGTAATCTGTTACATGGGCTACAGAAAGGTAGAGAACTGAGAACTGGTGATAAGTTTCATGAGACAGAAAACGGTGCAAGTGTTGCAGCCAAGTCTGTTGGTCACTGTCACCCTGTATTCCAAATACATTGATTCTGAATGAATGTTATTAGATACCGAACCTGATATACAAAATCATATCAGTCTCTTTATTAGTAAAGAAATGATAAAATTTTGTATTGTTGGATAATGTTTTGAACATTTCCTATATCAAAAGTTGATCGGTTCAGGCACGTTATCTAAAAGCATTGATGTTCTAAATCAAACTACAGTTCTTAGTATACGGAACACACATAAAAGGAAGAGTTCAGAAATGAACGGATCCATCTTGAGGTATTGTAGACTAGGTCATATCAATGCGACCCGACTAGCTAAGTTGCACATAGATGCATATTTAAATCTGTTTGAATTTACATCTTGTGAAACTTGCCAGTCATGTCACAGAGATAAGATGACCATAGCTCTGTTTACTGGAAACAGAGAAAGAGTTAGTGAACTCTTGGGACTGATACATGATGATGTATGTAAGGTCCCCTGTCTACACATGCCAGGACTGGTTCTTTATACTTCATTACATTCTCTGATGATCTCTCACGATTCAGACATATGTTCCTGTTGAAACACAAGTCAAAACCTTTTGAGATATTCACAGAATATAAGTTAGAAGTAGAGAACCAATACGGGTATAAGTATTATTTCCTTTGATGAGATCAAGGAGGAGAATACTTGTGCATAGAATTCCTGGACTATTCTAAAGGAGAATGAGATTCTCTCTCAGCATTACTCCTCCGTATACACCATAGCACGATGGTATATCGGGGCGGACCAATAGCACCCTATATGATATGTTGTGCTCTATGATGAGTACTACTGAGTTTCCTATTTCCTTTTGGGAGTTATGCGCTTGAGAAGCTGCATACCTATTGAATAGGGTTCAAATCAAATCAGTTGCCTACCACTTCATATGTGATATGGAAAGGGAAGAGCCCATATCTTAAGTTAGTTAAGATTTGGGGTTTTCCGGCCTATGTCTAAAAGCAAAATCCGGACAAGCTCGAGACAAGGTCTGTTATGTAGAACTGGAAATGTTCCAGCTATACAAACTGCAGCTGATGATTTGAAAGAACCAAAGGATTCAATAGTTAACAACGAACCTCAGCCTCTCCGCCGATCTAGTTAGGTTCCTCACCCGCCTGAGAGATACTTCGGTTTCTCTATGACAGTGGGAGGGAGGATTGCATCATGAGATGATGACCCAACTAGTTTCGAGCTGGCCATCAGGAGTGGGACTCTGTAAGAATGGCAGGATGCTTAGCGATCTGAGATGGAATCCTTATACACCAACAAAGTATGGACTTTGGTTGCTATATCTGAAGGGTTAAATCCCCTTCAGGAGCAAGTATATCTTGAGAAGATTACTTGGTGTAGATGGAAAAGTTGAGACTTTCAAAGCTATACTTGTTAAAGATTTTCGTCATCGACCAGGCGTGGATAATAATGATACCTTTTTCCAGTGGCTATGCTTAAGTCCATCCAGATCCTACTTGCCACGGTTACATACTATGACTGCGATATCTGGCGGTTGGGTGCCATGACTGCTTTTCTAAATGATGTTTTATAAGAGTGCGTCTATAAGTACACAGCCAGAGGGCTTCGTAGACAGTGGGAGCAGCGGAAACGTGTGCAAGATGTTTTATGTGATAAAGCAGGCATCGCGGAGTTGGAACATCTGTTTTGATGTATTAGTCAAAGAGTTTGACATCATCAAAATGGTAGATGAACCTTGTATAAACAAAAAGGGTAGTAGGGAGTATGGTGACGATCCTCGTAGAGTACGTGGATGACATACTCTTGATAGGGAAGGAGTTTCCTATGCTACGCTTGATCAATCTCCGCTTATCACAATGATTCTCCACATAGGATCAAAGTGATACCTACTAAATCCTAGGTTTTGGATCTATGAGATAGATCTAAATGGATGTTAGGATTCTCACTAGATGTAGTGAGATGGTATCAATTGATCCAGGGGAGAATCACTGGAAAAGTTCCAGAGTGATAAGGACGACTGAATGTCAGTCATAAGCATTGTCTTTACCCTCAGTAAAGGGACGGTATGTTGGAAGAGTTCCAAGATAGATACTGTGACATACTAGACGATAAAGGCTGGATACATCGCTACTTAAGATGCTACCAAAGAGGCAATCTGGATGTATATTAGTTCATGAGATGAACTTCGTTCCTACCATTGCGAGACAATGGAGTTGTGGCTTATGCCTAGGAACGTCCGTCCCATTAGTGATCCAGACATATTCTGAGGCAGTGTCACTTGATCATGGAGATGGTTGATCTCCAAGGGATCGAGGTTAGGAGAGTAGACTCAGAGGACAATACGGCGGATCCACTCACAAAGGCCTTTTCCCAGAGAGAGACTTTTATGGGATGGTTGAGTATGAGATACTACAACCACTGCTATCAGATGGCCCTAGTGCAAGTGGGAGATTGTTAGTTATATATATGCCCTAGAGACCATAACTATACATAGGATGTATATTGTAGTGGGTGCTTGGATATATATAGGGAGGACTTTCTTGCTCGACATGATAGTATGCTATCTGGTTGCTCTTTACCTTAACGTGTACACTGATTGTCTCTCTGCTACATGTTGGTAAAGCCCTTAGGATGTTTACTTGACTACCTGGACTATGATGAGAATCATACTAGTGGGGACATGGTAGTCCATAAGTACATCCTTCAAGGTCCCTAGTCGTGGGTGTATCGAGACGGGGCATCGATATACCAGAGTAGACTAGCGTATACCTTCTCGACCCATACAGATGGGCGATGGATGATCCCATATCCATTGGTGTTTGACATCAGAGATGATATACGGGTGCTCAGTGGAGACTGGGTACACTGGATGGACTCGCCGAGAACTACCAGATGGTATTATACCTTACGTCAGATGGCAGTTCTCTGGTGACACTGGTACAGGTTAGTCTGTAGACCCGAGATCGTCATAGAGTCTTGTTGATTCCCACTGTGCTTTGATTTCCACCTTACCACGTCCAAGAGGGCATGCAAAATGGTGGTTTTTGGGTACAGTCCCGAATCACATGGAGGCAATGAGCGATAGGAGGGGATTCGTCTCTCCCGGTATAGGGAGTTGATGTTGCGCTGTGTTCGATTGGCTATAACCGGAAATCCCTGGCCAGGGTTGCTGAGATTTACTGGTAAGTTTTACCAGTAGTTTCTCGAACGGGTTATAGATCTCATATCGACACAACTTATCGAGCTATTGGGGTCTGACGTTTACCACCCCTAGACAAGATATGCGACATATCAGACGACGAGACCAGACTGTACGGTAAGTGTTACTGGTTGGATTCACAGGAGTGTGAGCGGGCTTGCTCGTCGATCTTCTGATCGCTCAATACCCGGGTGACCGTTACGTTTAGCAGACCGCTTGCGGCTTGTGGGTGTTTGATATGATCATCACCTGCTGCCGGCGTATTAACGAGTCTTTAGAGTCCTACACAGAGGTTTCCTGGCTCAAGCGAAGCGAAATAGGAGCGCATATGAGATATGTGCGGGACCGAGAATAATACCAGTATGTGATACTGTATTCTATTCTCGCGATTTGTATCATTGGACGGTTATATATTATATAGCCGGGTTACCGAATCAAGTGTTGATTCGATACATTGATACACTTGATATTAGTCGGTTATATGCGATATGACCGGATCATTAAATCAAGTGTTTATTTAATGATTTAATGCATAATTATATATTTGATATATTACTTTGCATTAACTAGTATTGGTTCACTTAAGATGGATTTTCTCACTTGATGTGCACAAGTTGTATATGTGATATATTTTTGTGCACTTGTTTGTATCATGTTTGATGATACATGCAAACATGGGTGTGTGTAAGACTTAAACTATGTTTAGTTGATGGTTTAGGGTTTTTACTTGTTTATTCATTCTTTTTATTTAGTTGTGGCAAAATATAACATAGTGGCTTTCTTTGTTTGATACTTGAAGCTTCTTGAAGCTTTGAAAAGTCTAGCTAGTTTGTCTTTTGCCTTAACCCTAACCATTCAACTAAACCCTAGTTTATTCTCTACACTAAACCATGGTTGCAAATATGATAAGAATCACTTTATTTTCTATTTTCATTATTTCTTATCATATTCTTTTTCTTCTTCTTCTTCTTCTTCAAGAAGAAAGAAGCTTGCTAGCTTCAATGGTGACTTGAGAAAAAGAGTGAGAAATCCAATTCTAAAGTGAACCTACTTCCTATTTCTTCATCCTCTACCACTTGCCAAGTAGTATAGGGTGTTTTCTTCACAAGTTTCATGACTTGGTGAAGTTGGAGCTTAATCTTGAGTTTCCTCGACGTAGATCATCTTCGGCATCGAAGTCGACGACCTAGTCCGATCATTTCTTCGACGAAACCATCGCTAGAGTCCGGGATCCGATGATCGCAGCGGAGGGACATCATCATGGAGCTAAGGAAGTGGAGGACCGGATCTACAAAGGTTGTAGCCCCATTCACTTTAGAGTAAAGTTGTTTATTCGCATTTGTTTTCGCCTAAACTCTAGTTAACGATCGCATTAGGGTTTCTCGGCACCGGAAAAATTTGATTTTGGCATGGTTGATGCCTTGTGGAACCTCATTAGCGTGCCTAGGAACCCTACAATAGGTGCACTTTCTCCTTAGGAGTCGTGGGGACTCCCAAGTGTGTTTTTCCTTTGCGAGTCGTGAGGATCCCGTAAGTTGGTTCTCCTCATGTATCGTGAGGACACATGAGTGGGTCTTCCAAAATGGAGCATAAGTCCAAGGGCGAAGACCGGCAGCTGGACTGGTGATTACGGTGGGGTATGGGTATGATGAGAATTATTTGAGCCCGTGGATTGTATACGGTAGTCAATTTGGGGACTAACCGTAGGGCTGGGAGAATTTTGAGAAATTGGATTTTGGTTGGTGTCTGCATCACTGCACTGGAATATGATATCAGGAGCGACTCATCAATCGCCGTTTGGGGACTTGGCATTTGGATCTTGTTTGGCATCAGTATTGCTGCACTGGAATAATGCCAGGAGCAACTCATCATTTGCCCCGGGAGGACTTGGGATTTGTTTTTTGGGTCGGTATCAGCACCGCTAACACTGAAGCGTAACGCCAGGAGAGACTCATCATTTGCCATTTCCCGTTGGGGAGCGGTGGCTTAGGAGACAGGTTTAGGTCCCTGTCACCTAAGACTTTTCAATTTTATGAGCCGTAAGGGTCTAATAAAAGCATTTTCTCCCTACGTGTCGAGAGGATCTCGCAGGTGTATGTTCTCCTTAGGAATCGTGAGGATTCCTAAGTGTGTTACTCCTTTGTGAGTCGTAAGGATCTCACGCAGGGATTTTCTCCTCACAAGGTCGAGAGGACTTTGCGAGTGTATTTTCTCTCTTTTCACGAGTTTGCGCCCTTTCAGGTTTTCACAAACTCGCCGGCAGTCCTGCTGTTTTTACTCACGGAGCCCTTTCGGGTTTTCATCCGTGCCCGTTTTGCTTGTGGACATACCTTTTTTTTGCGCTGGTGAGATTTTAAAAGTAGTCTCACCGGCAGGACTTGGGAGAGATAGGGGTTGTTTACGCCCGTGGATTGTATACGGTTTTACAGGATGTATGATATAGACCGTAGGGCCGGTGTGCTCAATTCGCCTACGACTTGGAGCATTCACGCGTAGTATTTCTTAAGATATCGGCCATTGATGGGTGGCATGGGCCTTTCTCCCTCGGCACTTACTAGTTGGTAGGATCCTCTGTCAAACACTTTCTTGATGATGTATGATCCTTCCCAGTTTGGCTCGAATTTTCCCTTAGCACGTCGATTTGGGATGATCGGTCTCTTGAGGACCAACACCAATTCGCCTTTCTTGAAAGCGCGGAGACGATTCATCTTGTTATAGGCCCGTGACATTTGGGCTCGGTACAGCTCCAGCTTTTGCTGTACTGCAAGCCTCTTTTCTTCGAAGGCGTCGAGCTCTTCAACCCGAAGGAGCACGTTTTCCTCCTCCGTTAACTCGTGCTGAACGGCCATTCTCAAGCTTGGAACTTCGACTTTGAGGGGGAGGACCGCCTCCACTCCGAAAAGCAATGAGTATGGATTGGACTGAGTTGGAGTACGGTGCGTAGTTCGATATGCCCACAATGCCTCGTGAAGTTTGAGGTTCCAGTCCCTCTTGTTGGCTGAGGCATTTTTCCTCAAGAGCTTGCATAGAGTCTTATTGAAGGATTCGGCTAGCACGTTGGCTCTTGGATTATAGATGGAGGAATATCTCCAGTCTATCTTATGTTGAGCAGCGAACCTTGCGAATTTGAAGCTCTTGAAAGAAGGCCCGTTGTCAGATATGATTCTTCTTGGTGTACCGAAGCGGTATAGAATATTATGCTGGAAGAACGTCAGAATATCTTCTGTCTTGACTTATTTTAGCGGGACAGCTTCAGCCTATCTAGAGAAGTAGTATGTTGCGGCCAGTATGAACCGGTGGCCTCTAGATGACGGAGGATTAATCGGGCCAATTATGTCGGTTCCCCAGACTTCGAAGGGCCACGATGCCACCGTAGGATGCAATGGATTGGGATACTTGTGAATGAAATCACCGTGAATTTAGCAGATATAACATTTCTTTGCATGCTCTCCGCAATCCCGTATCATGGTGAGCCAGTAATACCCAAGCCGTTTAATTTGAAGTCGCATCTTGGGGCCAGATTGGTGAGCACCGCAAACGCCCGAGTGAACTTCTTTCATGACCTTTTGGGCTTCGGCCGATGACAGGCACCTGAGCCAGAGTTGGTCATATGACCTGCGGTATAGCGTGTCATTTACAAATACGTATCGGAGAGCTCTCTTCTTCAGCTGAATCTTTGCGGATTTTCTTTCGGGCAGCTTGTCGTATCGGAGTTACTCTAAGAAGGGTTCTCTCCAATCGGGCTCGTCTTGGATGATCGAAGCTTATTCGGCAGGACTGCTCTTCTGTTCCGCGCTTTCCTCTTCTTATAGAGAGACTGGGGGCAGAATTTGCCGGCTCCTAACTGTGATCAGAATTTCGTCCATGTCAGGATCAGCCAGCTCCTTGGCCAAGCGAGCGAGTACGTCAGCCTTTCCATTCGATGCTCTAGGGACTCTTATTAGTTCAATGTGAGTGAACCGTTTCATGAGTTCCACCACTCGGCCTCTGTACCGAGCTAACTCGGGTTTGTATAACTTATAGTCGCCGCTTACCTGGTTGACGACAAGCTGGGAGTCACCGTAAACCCGTAGCCGAAGGATTTCCATTTCTATGGCGAGTTCCAAACCAGCTATCAGAGCTTCATACTCAGCCTCATTGTTTGTGCGAGGCTCGGTGAGAGAAAAAGAACGCCGTAGGGTTCCCATTGATGGCGTGATGAACACGAACCCTATCCCTGCTATTATCTCCGGGATGCTTGATTTACTGGAGGTCCTTATTGGTGAGGCTCCATCGAAGTAGAGCTCCCACCATGGCTCATCTTCCTCGAGGTGCAGCGCTTGTTTGTCAGGTAACTCGCAATTAAGCGGTGACCCCTCTGATACGGGATGAGCAGCAAGGAAGTCTGCGAGAACTTGCCCTATTACTTCTTTCTGAGAAGTATAAACTATGTCAAACTCAAGTAGCATGACAGCCCATCTTGCCAGCCGGCTAGGCTTGCTTTGGTCATCAAGTGTTTGAGCGGGTCGACCTTGGAGATCAGCATAACCCGATGATCAAGCAGATAGTGCCGCAGCTTCTTCACAGCAAATATCAGGGCCATACATTGCTTTTCGATCGGGGAATAGTTGTGTTCCACCCCAACTGGAGTTCGACTGAGGTAGTAGAGGGCATTTTCTTTTCCCTCCTCGTTGTTCTGGGCAAGGAGTGCACCGAGTGACTCATCTAGCGTGGCAGTGTAGAGAATCAGCGGTTTATTTGGAATAGGAGCGGCCAGCACTGGAGGGCGCAACAAGTATTGTTTAATGCGTTCGAACGCTTCTTGACATTCGGCATCCCAGACAAAAAGAGCTCCTTTCTTCATGAGCTTTGAGAAGGGCCTACATCTCCCCGATAAATTTGAGATAAACCTTCATATATAAGCAAGCTTTCCTTGAAAAGATCTCAGCTGCGTCAGATCCTTCGGAGGAGGCATTTCCATGATGGCCTTTATCTTAGATGGGTCAACTTCGATCCCCCGATGTCGGACTATAAAGCCTAGGAATTTTCCCGTTGACACGCCAAAAGCGCACTTCAGAGGATTCATCTTCAGATCGTATTCCCTCAGTCTGGTGAGAACGGTCCTAAGATCATGGACGTGGTCCACCTTGGCTTTAGTCTTGACGACCAGGTCATCAACATAGCATTCGACGACTTTATGGATTAGGTCATCAAAGATATTGGTCATTGCCCTTTGATATGTAGCACCTGGTTCTTCAGTCCGAACGGCATCACTTTGTAGCAGTATATTCCGATCGGGGTTCGAAATGCTGTGTGTTTCTCATCCTCAGGCGACATCTTGATCTGATTGTATCCAGACGAGCCATCCATAAAGGTGAACAGCTCGTAATTTGAGGTGTCATCGACCATCATTTCCATGACCGGTAGCGGAAAGTCGTCTTTAGGACATGCTTTGTTGAGGTCCCTGAAATCGACACAAACTCGGATCTGCCCATTTTTCTTCTTCACTGGGACTATGCATGCGATTCAATTCGCATATTTCTCTTCCCTAACGAAGCCGGCATCGATAAGTTTCTTAGTTTCCTCGGTGACCTTTTTTTCTAGCTCCCTTCTCATTCTTCGAGGAGCTTGTTTGACTGGCTTAGCATTAGGAGATATAGCCAGCTTGTGCACGGCCACTTCAGGGGAGAGGCCAGGCATTTCTTTGTACGTCCACACGAAGCAGTCGACGAACTCATGCAGCAGGGGAATTATCTGATCTTTCATTTCCTCTGACAAGAGTGAGCTGATGTAAGTCGGCCTTGGATTATCGGGCGTTCCTAAGTCAATCTCGGTTAGCTCGTCAAAGGTTGCTTGTCCGCCATCTTCGAGCTCTTGAGGAGCTTCCTCTAGCTCGGCTAGCTCATCTTCATCATTTGACTCTTCGCTGGCTTCCCCAATATGGATCATGTAGCATGCCTTAGAATCCGGTTGAATGAAGCCTATGTCCCGTCTATCTGGAATTCGTCCATCGATGAGTGCTCGGACCTGGGGCGGATGCCATAGCCCTTCATAAAACTTTGCTTCGGACTCCGTTTGATATAACCGGCATCCGCACTTTTTGAAATATTCCCGCATCTCAGGCGCATAGTGTCTGGGATTGAGGACGGCTCTTATACCTCTCTCATATGGAAGGCACGCGACAGACAAATCGTCTGGGTGCACAACAGGATTTGACCCATAAAACAGGATGCCCTTCTGTCCATTTTTCCTTTCAGGAATGTAGAAAGTTTTCAGCTGGTCCACGGTGGAGACTGATAATGCATCGAGCTCTTTGCACATCTGGTCCGGCACCCTTGTGACAGTTAGGGGCCTTTCTGCAATTTCGAAGGTCTCTCGTAGTTTTGTTTGTTGCATAGGGGTCCAATCTGCACACCTGTTGCATGACAGGTCCTCTTCCTCCGACTCTTCAGTGTCGCTGCTAAGATGAGGGCAGACTTTGCTGCTAGATGGGTGATTGATCTTTATTTTATGTGTAGTAGTTAACCGCAATCAATAACGGTGTCGCGTGTAGCTAGACCGAGATGAGTACGGGTCATCCTCAGGAAAACGTGGAATATTTTATTCTTACTTTAGGCGTGTTGAGAAAGGAAGGAGGAAGAATAAAGAATGGTGAAGAATGGTTGTAGGATCTTGATCTACGTTAAACACGAATGCAAAATATAGATCTAGATTAACTACGGATGTAAGTTTAATATTAAAAGAGGGCTTGTAGGGTTCATTAAGATTTAGTAGTCATGGATGATTAATTAAAGATTACTCCTTTTATCCTTTAATAGATTTAAAACTAGATCGACAGTGATACATGTAGATTAGGGTTTCTGGAGGGAAAAGGGTTCCCACTCTTAACCCCTATCTCGACATGGAACTCCGTTCATATCTAGCCTTTACCAAAATAATTGTTAATCTAATCTCTAATCATGGTCGCGATTATCAATGAATTGATAGCGCGCCCGATTATGATATTAACTATTCTTTTGATAGAGTTTATAAACTTTATAGGACTTAAAAAGAGTTTAAGGATCTTCATCATCCATTAACCTACCCTAATCCTATGAACCCTAACAAGCGGAGAATTACTCGCACATGTTGGGAGAAGAAGAGATGGAGAGAGAAATCATATTAAAACTACAAAGAGATAGAATAAGAAAACAACTACCTTTATTAATCAACAAAATTCATTTACACTTTGTTTCCTTAGAAAATGATTACAAAATGCTAGTTTGCTTCTCGATCTCTTCTAAGGAGGTAGATGAACCGTTGATGATCAGCCTGGATGCGTGAGCCTGTCGTAGACTTCGTGATCTCTTCAGCTTGATGATTTTTCCAAGAGGCTCTCGGTCCTTATTTATAGTTCCAGAGCCAGAACCCTAGCTTCCTAATTTGGAAACCAGTGGTTAAGATCGCAACAAAAAAATCCCAACTCTCAATACAGCTAGACCGCGGCGGATCCACGGCCAATAGATGGGTTTGGCCGCGGATCCGCGGCCTTATAGGTGGATCACAGGATTTTCTCTTCTGGAGCTTTATCTTTATGACACGTGGTGATCTTTTTAATCTCTGGAAACTGAAAATCTTTTCTACATCACTGCCAGACTTGATTTCTTTAGTTTACTTTCTTAATTAGGCAGGTTTGTTCTAACAACTTTGATTTTCTTGATTTCAGCCCTTAAAATTCTGCACAACAACTCAACAAATAATATTAATAGAATTTGTTTTATTGAGATATTAACTTAACCATTAAGAATTGGTCAAAGGTATTTATAAGGTAAGCATATTTAAATGGGCCAAATGTTACATGGATATTATATGCTTACTTTTTCCTACCAAATGTTAATTATAATATATAAACGCATGAAAATAGTATTTTTACAAATAAACCCTCACATGTATCATATATTATAATAAACACCTTTTATTATATAGAAATAGTAGGAAAAATGTCATATTAAATGTGCAGTTTTATCAACTGAACAAATACCCGCAAACTTATCTTTGATCGTCCCGAGCAAACTAGTTTATTCAAGAGAAGGAGAAAAAGAAAGGAGAAAGCTAAGCACGCTTTCGTAGTCAACACGATTGCACTGAGCACGTGCAACAAGCCGTTAAACCTCTAGGTGTCCCTAGTAGGAGGAGTGTTGTCTCCTGAGGGTTTTCAGCGGATTACACCCACAAAATCCTATAATAAAAGAGAGAAGGTGAAAGTTACATATAAAGATAAGAACTATAAAAGAAATACTTTGAAAATTTAGAGTTTCCAACTACACCAGTTTTTCAGTTGCTATAAGCCCTATCTTAATGGTCGTGAAAAATGTTAAAAATCACATTATCCCTCAATAAAACATCGCCTTTAGTTTACATTCTTACTTTTCTACCAAACATTGATCATATACCCCTACATGTGTGAACTGGACATCCCTACACTCGGAGAATTCAATTCAAGCAATCATACTCTTGTCCATCTACCTTAGTACTTTTTAGTCGGTGAATATTTAGATGGAATATGCTCACACATTTTTTATGTGACCGTTAATACTTCTTGAGGTACTAACCGACCGATTACTCATGTGCTTGCTTAATTAGGTGCATTTCCTCGTCATGCAACAACTAAGGCTTAGCAGTGGCTCTCAAACCAGTTGGTCTAAGGCACTAGGTGATGAAGCACCCTCACTATATTTTTTTATTGTTGCCTTGGTGATAACAAAACCAGTGTTCATTTTTTTTTTCTTCACCACATATATTTTATTTTATTTTCCTTCATACTAAGGCTTTTAGACAAGAGCATTTCAAGGTATCCTCTACTATCTCAAGTTTCAAGACATGTGTAAGTGCGTATAGTAGGGTATCAACGTTCAAATGTTTGGCTTTCAGAATAGGAACTATTTTTCAGACTTATTTTTATCCTTAGATTAGTGACTTCTTTCATCTTACTAACCCTTGGAACAACGGCTCATAACTACTTATTACTAGTTCGTTTAAGAAAACTTCTAATGTTCTTGGTTTTCTCAAACTATTTCTATCTTTCATATGTAAATTTTCACTTTCAAACTTTCATTATCAAAAAAATTTTGTGCTTATATATAGTATAATGCAAAGTATCGCGTAAACAAGCACAAACCTCCCCCAAGCCTGTTTACAACAGTGTCCTCACTGATGTCATCCGTTAAGCTCAAAAACCTGTAGACTTGGGAGGAAAAAGGGGACAAGAAATAATGAAAGTGAAATCCTCCTCCAAACTTATTTTTGGCTCACAATCTTATAAAAAAATTCTTTCAAGAGCCAAAATATCCCCCCCCAAACTTAAGTAAAATCGTATCAAGCATTTAAAATTATTTGGGGGGTTAAAATAATTGGTCAAAGTAAAGCCTTGCAAAGACCAAAAGTCAATACCAACCATTCAAAAATTTTATCGATGAAGCACCAAGGTTGGTGAAAGAACATGTCACCTATTGATGTGAAGAAGTGGGGATGAGATAATAGGTGTAATGGAAAAAGTTTACGTCTCGGTTTGTAGAGACGAAACAATGATGATGGATTACTCGCATTCTTGTTATCGATAAAAAGAAGTGGTGATGGTTCAACTTCTTTTTTTTTAGGTTGATTCATCACGCCACCCGTATTTTCTAAGAATGCGAGTTCTTCAGCAAAAATTGCTTCCAAGCTTTCATCGATATCCCGAATAATAATCTCATCGGAAAGAACAGAATGATACCCAGACTCCATAAAAGGTTCATATTCCGCGTTAGATGTTGACCCGAACAATAATGTAATAGCGGAGTCGAGATCAGTATCGTGAAGCTCTTCAATTTCGCTGCTGTCGGAATTTATTATTTCGACAGAACACACATGAGCATAGGGTTTGTTTACCCCAATCAGAGCAAAACTCTGTTCAAATTCCAAGATGGGAAAAGAAGCAATGTTTTTGTTTTTCTCCAATCAGAGCAAAACTCTGTCTTGAAAATTAAAGTGAAAATTAAAGTTAAAATAAATGAAGCAACGCTTCAGATTCCCTGCGCTGCACGCAGAGCGCCACGTGTCAAAATCAGACACGTTAGCGCAGGGAGCGCAGCGCCCAAGGCAGTGCACCCAATCAGAGCAAAGCTCTATTTTAAGTAAAATTAAAGGAAGCAACGCTTCAGTTGCGCAAGCACTGCGCTGCGCGACACGTGTCAGCGCGGATGCGCTAGCGCAGTTGCGCTGCGCGACACGTGTCAGCGCGGACGCGCTAGAGCAGTTGCGCTGCGCTGTGCGCTGCACGACACGTGTCACGCGCTGGGGCATCTGCGCCAAACAGAATTAAAATTCTAAAGAAATCTTTTCTGTTCTTGTTAAAACAAGAAGATTTTCTTCTGTAAAACAGAGGCCCTTGGATCAAAGATCCAACGGTGGGGAAAATTCCCCAAATCACTCAGAGAAATATCTCTTTAACAAATTTAACTAATTTATGGGCACTATAAAAAGGACCCCAAGCCTCAATTCAAAGGCATCAACATTTTTCTTGAAAAAAAGTCAAGAGCTTCAAACAGAGAGAGAACTCTGAGAAAATTCCAAAGAAAAAGGTAAAAACCTTCACGAGAGAGAAGAAATCTCTTTTAATAAATTATTGATCTAAAAACCAGATCAATGATCTTCACATAATAAACAGTGCTTTGCACTTCTTATGAACCACTGGTTCTTTAAAACAAGAAAATAACAAAAAAAAAAATAGTGCTTTGCACTTTTATGAACCTCTGGTTCTTGAAATAAAAAGAAAAACTTATTTTTCTTTGATCTAAATTAGATCAAAAAATCAAATAGTGCTTTGCACTTCTGTTTCTTGAATCTAAAAGATTCTTAGTGCTTTGCACTTCCAAACTGCGCTGTTGCGCTCTTGGGAGAGCGCCACGTGTCATCTACAGAATAACTTGCGCTACGCGCTTTTGAAATAGAGCTTTGCTCTCTGCAATTGACGCAACTCACCAGAGCGCGCCACGTGTCAGCAGCGCAACAGCGCAGCGCACTAGCGCAGCGCACTGCGCTGTTGCGCTTGCGCTCACCAGAGCATGACACGTGTCCTCACCATAAGCGCTTGCGCTCAGTGATTGGCGCAAAGCGCCTGACAAATGCAATGCATTTCTTTTACTGAAGGGCCAGGCCCAAATCAGAGGGGCCTAGTGGGCCAAAATAAATTGCAAAGCAATAAAAAGGGGGCAGAGCCCAAATGAAATTGATGCTCTGCATCTTTTATGGGCAGAGCCCAAACAAAAAAATAGAAGTAATGCAATACACCAAAAATAAATAAGGGTGTTGAAAATTTTCAACTGGACTTAGTCCAATTTTGGCCGTAAGTCCTTAAATTAAATTGACTGAGCACGGCTGCTCCCTAAATCAATTTACGACCGGTTCGAGGGTACATCTCCGAGCTCCTCTGACACCTCTCGTTGTAATCCTTCAACGACGTCAGAGAGGCGACGGGTCCCGACGACCACATATGAATATGGACTGCGGGGTCCTTAAACTCGTGGACCGAAACGTCCCTAAACTAATATTGGACCGAAACGTCCTTAAACTAATATTGGACCGAAACGTCCTTAAACTAATGATGGACCATCACGTCCCTAAACAGGAATGAGGACCACCACGTCCCTAAACTGGAGCATGGACCGCAACGTCCCTAAACTACCTATGGACCACTACGTCCCTAAACTGGAACAATAGAGCCGCCAAATGCTCTTTTGCCGGATCTAAACGGTCCTGTTTAAGTTGATCTTAGCCCCAAACACGGCTAACGTATCCTTAAACACTCAAATGAACGATAAAACTCCAGATCAACCTTGGTTCAAGGGTACATCTCTGAACTCCTCTGACATCTGCCGTTGTAATCCTTCAACGACGTTAGAGAGGTGACGAGTCCCGATGGCCAGATATTAAATGGATTATCACGTTAAGTTGATCTTAGTCTCAAACAGGACTATCGTATCCTTAACGAACGTTTAAGTTGATCTTAGCCGCAACGCGACTAATGCATCCTTAAAACACCAAACCCAAATCTAAGTAAATACGGATTTGGACTAATCCACGTCCTACGGGCGACGACATTACTCAGTCTCCGTATACAATCCACGGGCAACCACAAACAAAACAAACACACACGACACGAAGTGAAATTCTGGAGAAGGAGAAAGTTGTTACCGCGATGCGGTAGCGTAATTAACTGCAGGGGCTTGCGCCTGCAGGAAAGAGCGTCCCCACAATCAAAAACCCCTCAAGCGAGGGGGAATCTGACGAAGTCTGCTACATCGGCCGCATCCGTCTAAACCTCCGATACACGGTGCCATAAATCAACTTGGCATCTTCGGAAAGGTGGAAGGATAAAACCAAATAGCATCTGCCCCGAACCTCAGCGTCAGGACACCGCGGTCTTGTGCGCCGTCTTTCGGAGGGGAACAGATTCTGGCACGCCCGGTGGGACCTTTTCCTCTTTCCACTCCACACTTCGTGTGTCGTGTTCGCGAGCAAATCGCGGTTTGCTGTGGTTGCCTGTGGATTCAAGGTACTAAGATTTGGTTTCTTGCTCCATGCAGAAAACAGAAGATCGATGGCTTCGAACTGCACTGCCTGCAGCTGCAACTCTCGCTCCGTCATTGCTGGAGGAGTGACTTATGGGCCCCAAGCGGCCTCCCTTTTCAAAATGCCAGTGGAGCAGGTGGCTCAAGCCACCACTGGACTATTTTTTGGGACCATACTCCCACCAATGAGCTTCAACGCCCCAATGACATCGCAAGAAGCTCCGAAGAAGTCGGTCTTCGATCGACTTACCACTGCCGCGACCCCTCTCAACGGGTCGCCCAACTCCACTGCTTCAGTTTTTAACGGACTAGGCCAGAGCTCTAACGGGCCCATGAAGAAGCCTGCAATATCAGAAGGCGTTATCCCGAAGCGGATAGCTTTCCCTACTCCAGTTTCAGGTGAAATCACCAAGGTTGCTTCCCCTGCTCGGAAGTCCGCTTTTGACAGGTTGGCTGTCCCTGTTCAACGGACGTCGATCTTTAAAAGGCTAGTACCCGCATATTCTGACCAACACAGGGGGCATGAGGAGGTCACCCCTATAGCGGAAACAACTCCATCAGCACGACATGCTCGATGTCGCCACTGGCGCCGAGCGAGGAAGGCTGGGGGTAACTCCCCCTCTGGGTTTACTCCTCCAGCTCCAACGGTGGGGATCGAGGTTGCTGTTCCAACCGGGAATAGCTTTGAGTTGCTGAACTCGGTGCGCAGAAACTCTCCTACCGCGATGTTGAAGCAAACTCCTTCGCCTGTAGAAAATACTCCAGAGAAGAAGCTAGAACAGCCCCCTCAACGGCTATCCTCTAAAATTTACAAGGTCTGGCGTCAGGTCCAGGAGTCGGTGATTGATGAAAACTATCTCCACCGACAGAAAAGGACGAAGGTTCGGCAAAAGAAAGATTACTCTGTCAGACCAGAAGAAGCAACGGCTACTCGAGTGTCTACTGCAGCGACACCCTCAACGCCAATCACTCAAAAGAGAAGGAGGCCGCAAAAAGCCCCTGTGAACAAGGCACACCGTGAAAGCGCTGGACACAAACGCCCCAAGTCTGGGGGCATGGTAGTGCACACGGTTTATATGGCTTCCGGAAAGGAGGAAAGCCGCGCTTTGACGGGTCACCGACCGCTCACCCGATCAGTAACGAAAGCCCAGGAGCAACAGCAAAAACTCCAAGAAATGATGACTGCAATGGCCGCACTCACTGAGCCAAAAGAAAGCTCTGAAACGTCCTCAGATGAGCGTCAAGAACAAGAAACTGACGCTGAGTTTCTTTGCCGGAGATTGTAAAAGAAGGATAAAGAGGCTGCGGAACAAGCGGCCAGCATAAAGAAAATGGCTCTCCTCTTCCAAGATATGGTAGGGATGATATTACAGCCAGACCCTCCAGCTGAAGACCCTCCAATCATTGTTGAAGATGACGGAGGGGAGACATCTAATCCTCCGCCGGCTTTTTCAGCAGCCAAAGATGAAACCATTTCCAAGTCCGTGCTAGACGATTATATAGCTCAGCAGATCCGGGTTCATCAGGCGAATGAAGCGGCTGGGCAAATTGTTAGAACCGGACGACCGTATCTGAGCTAGTACGACCAAATCCGTTACCCTCCGGGATATACGATCCCTAAATTCCATGTATATAAAGGGACAGGGAATCCGCATCAGCATGTCGCTCAATTCAGGGCCTTATGCGGCAATACTGGAGGCGATGACAAATTGTTGCTACGTCAATTCGTCGGCAGCTTAGCAGAAATAGCCTTTGAATGGTATTCAGAGCTACCTAACGACTCTGTCAAAACATTTGCAGAGATGGAGCTGCTGTTTACACAAAGATTCGCGAGTGCTAGTGAACGCACCCCGATAACAGCACTAATAAATGCCAGAATAAGGCTAGGCGAAACGTGGGTCCAATACGCAACACGATGGCGAAACCTATGGTCGAAATGCGAACAACGCATAGAAGAGGCACCTGCGGTAGGCATGTTTGTGGGCACTCTCGATCCGCAGGCGACCATCTCGCAATTCATGATGTTCTTCAGGCCGACCACCTTCCAGGCCTTGATCGATAAATTAGCCCAAATGGACCAGATGGGCCATGGACCGTCTCCTCCAAAACCAGATTCCCGAAATGATAAAGGAAAAGGGAAAGCGATCGTCGTCGCCAATGCTCAGCAACAGTCGAACAACTCAAAGCCGGTCATTCACCAAAGCAACGTGCGTCCACGCCCATCCCTCGAAGAGAGGCTAGGACGTCCTTACTCGTTTCCTCAGAATAAAACGAGAAGACTGTTCGAGCTGGCGGTGCGCAACAGACTCATTAATCTGCCGAGTCCAAAGCGTCTGTCGCAGCCAGGCGATCTTAATAATCCCAATTATTGCCCTTACCACCAAACGGTAAGTCACCCGATTGAGGATTGTTTCATCTTTAAGGGATGGATCGAGAATCAGTACCTACAAGGCAAGTTCGCGCTGTCGGAAAACTGGAAGGTAAACCCACCACAGCCGCACTCTCCAAAGAAGACGGACACGCCGGGGGCAGCTTGTTCTTTAGTCAAGGATGAAAACGATGGAGAAAACTCATCAGATGAATCCGAAGACTACGTAGCGACTTGTCATGTGATTTCTCACTCACTGGCAGATGATGAAGAGGCTTCTTGCACCGAGAAAATAATGGCGAACCCCGAACCGGAAATTCTACAGCCACCAGACGAGCTGATCGATGTCTCCCTAAATGAAATTCGTCTGCAAGTAAAAGCCGATCAAGAGCGTGAGGTGGCCATACTGGAAAGAGCCAAGGCATTCCCGTCAAATCAAAAGCCATCCACTGTGGATGAAAATAAATTCAAGACGAGGAAAAGGTTCGCCGAAGCTCTATCAGTAGGAATGAAGCTACCGCCCTCTGAAGAAAATACTCTCGCTGAGGTAGAGATGCACCCTAACTTCTGTTTATATCATCAGAAGATCATACATCCTACCGAAAACTGCGAATCCTTTGACTGTTGGTGGCAAGGGTATGTCGCTCAAAAGAAACACTTCGACAGGACAAAATGTGAAGCTTGTAGACGTCAAAAAAAATGCGATAGATGAGCACAAAAGAGCCGCCGACGATTGTCATATAGCCGACTCTAAGGTATCGCAAATTATCACCTTTGGAAGCGATTCCGACGAAGAAGCTACCCCCAACCCTTCCCTCGGGGAATCTATTTCAAAAATGAAGGAATTGAGGAGCTGCGAGAACGTTCAGTCGTGTAATCGCACGCTACTCGAAAAAAATCCCGGCCCCGCAAACAATGGAGCGAACAAAAAGGATAAAGGAAAAGGAAAAACGGCCTTCGTCGCCAGCGCTCAACAACAATTAAGTGACTCTAGACCAGTTGCCCGCCAAAGCAACAAGCGGCAACCCCTCCAGGAAAAGTTGAAACGTCCTTACTCGTTTCCGCAAGGTAAAACAAGGGGACTGTTCGAGCTGGCAGTGTGCGACAGACTCATCAATCTGCCGAGTCCAAAACGTCCGTTGCGGCCAGGCGATGTTAATAATCCTAATTATTGCCCTTACCATCAAACGGTAGGTCATCTGATCAAGGATTGCTACGTTTTCAAGAACTGGGTTGAAGACCAATACCAACAGGGCAAGTTCGTGTTGTCCGAAAATTGGAAGGTGAACCCGCCACAACCGCATACTCCGAGAAAGATGGATACGCCGGCGGCATCATGCTCATTCATGGGGAAGGACCTATAGACCTTAACGTCGTTAAACTAACAGCGGACCACTACGTCATAAAACTGGATATGGACCGAAACGTCCTTAAACTAACGACGGACCGCAATGTCCTAAAACTTGCAAATGACCGAAACGTCGTTAAACTACTCCCAACCCGCAGCATCTTCAAGCTGACGTGGCGTTATAAAAAAAAAGCGGTACGTCCACAAGAAAAATGGGCACGGATGAAAACCCGAAAGGGCTCCGTGAGTAAAAACAGTAGGGCAACCGGTGAGTGTTCGTGAAAACCCAAAAGGGCGCGACCTCGTTAAAAAAAAAAGAAAATATAAAAAAAGAAAGGAATAAAAAAATAAAAAGAAATAAAAAAGAAAAACGGTATGTCCTTAAGCAAAATGGGCACGGATGAAAACCCGAAAGGGCTCCGTGAGTAAAAACAGCAGGGCTACCGGCGAGTGTTTGTGAAAACCCGAAAGGGCGCAACCTCGTTAAAAGACACTTATAGGGTCCTCTCGACCTTGTAAGGAGAAACCACCCGCGTGAGATCCTTACGACTCACAAGGGAGCAACACACTTAGGGATCCCCACGATCCCTAAGGAGAAATTACACTTGGGAGATCCTCACGACTCGTAAGGAGAATTCTCTTATGGGACCCTCACGGCTCATAAGATTTGAAAGTCTTAAGTTACAGAGACCTAAATCTGTGCTTAAGCAACCCCCACAACTTTCGACATTGCCCTACAAGTGGCTTAATATTGGCCCTTGTATACAATCCACGGGCGCGAATAAACATTTCCCTAATCAAGTCCCATCCGAGACTGGAGATATGTTCGCACGGTGAACAACCCTTGTAAATCCTCTCGATTTATGGGGAGAAAAACCCTCCTGTAGGATCCTTACGACTTACAGAGGAACAAACACTTAGGAATCCTCACGATTCCTAAGGAGAAAATACACCTACAAGATCCTCATGACTTGTAGAGAGGAAGACCTTTGTGAGACCCTTACGGCTCATGAAGTCAAAAGCCTTAGTCGACAGGACCTTAACCCTGGTCGCTAAGCCTCCTTTGTTCGACAACGACAGAGACAAATGATGATTCGCTCCTGGCGATATCCCAGTTGTAGCGATATTGATGCCGAAATCGGTGTCCAATTTCAGGTTTACGGCGAAAGGCCGGTAAGCCGCACATGCATACTAAACAGCCGAAATGATGGGGCAACTTGCAATAAAAAAGCAGCAAGTAAAATGTATGCATGCGAAATAGCCGAAATGATTGGGCAACTCGCAATAAAAAGCAGCGAGTAAAAATAAAGTAAACAGACGAAATGATTGGACACCGCGAAAAATAGCCGAAATGATTGGGCAATCGCGATCTACGCGATATAAAAGCTGAAATGATAGAGTATCGCGGAAAGAAATAAAATAAAAAAAATATATATATATGTAACCAAATTCATGCCCTACAGACGATAGCACAACAATCCCTGTATACAATCCAGGGGCACAAATAAAGAGGGAACCATACCTTCCCGACAGGCTCCGCCAAAAAGCGAAGCCAAATCTCGACGGTTCAACAACAACCTAGAGACAACCGTGACATTCGCCTCGATACAATAGACGCAAAGTCAACAATAACGTTCTTCCTCCAACAAGCTTCGAACTTGACAAAGCAAACGAAGCAAAGGCTAAATTCCTAGCTTCAAGGTCTTGACGGTAACCCATATAAAGCCAGAAAGACAACTGGAGATCGTCTCACACCAGTGTGGAATGGTCACCACCTCGACGTTCATCTCGACACAGCAGACGCAACACAATTAAACAAACGGAGCCACGGCAAAATCCCAGCTCCACCCCGACGTTCGTTTCGATACAGCAGACGAGTTGTCACCCCAGCGTTCTTCCCCCAACGGGATTCGGACGCGACAATCAAACAAACGGAGCCATGGCGAAATCCCTAGTTCCAAACCTCGACGGTTCATCAGCAAACTAAAAACAACCGCGACATTCGTCTCGATACAGCAGACGCAATGCCAGCAAACGAAGCAAAGGCCAAATTCCTAGCTTCAGGGTCTTGACGGCAACTCACATAAAGCCCGAAAGACTATCGGAGATCATCCCCACACCAGCGCGGAGTGGTTATGACTCATCGGGGCTCGCCAAAATAAGCCTAACCTCAAGTAAAAAGCGACATGGCAAATTCCTAACGCTTGCTCTTCCGACAGTCAAACTGCCAAGGAGGATTGCTTGAAGACGTCTTGTCCAGCCCCCGAAGGGATCAGAGACACGGCAGTTGCAGGGCTACTCGAACAGCACGATTGCCTATCGAGGACTATATCAGCTTATGCGACGGTACGATGGCCAAAACCCTAAGTACCACCAACCTTAACGGGGTTCTGTCGTAAAGTGCAGAGGTTAAATGCGACGTTAAGATGTTCTTGCGAGAAACGCTCGATTCGTCTCGACTTGTGAAGAAATTGTTGGGGCGGCTCGACTCGTGAGATAAAGCCTTAGGCAGTGGGCATAAAAGAAGCCTGTTTCCTAAGCACTGGGACCCCGCAAGCTGGCCCAAAACGGTCTCTTGCACACCATCCACGGGTCTCACTCTCCAACGTCGAATTTCGACAAGGAGGGAAACAACCGCTTACGGGTCCTCTCGACTCATAAAAGGGAAAAATTCTCTTATAGGATCCTTACGACTTATAAGAGAAAATCACACTTAGGAATCCTCACGACTCTTAAGGAGAAAAACCCACCTACGAGATCCTCTCGATCCGTAGGGAGAAAAATCTCTATGTGACCCTCACGGCTCATAGAGTTGAAAAGTCTTAGGCAGCAGATCTGAACCTGCGGCCTAAGCCATCGCTATCCCTTGGAGAAATCTAAATGCTTACTCTGTTATCTATCGACCTTGCTTATTAACACAGCATACCGAGAATAAAAGAAAGAAGAAAGCGACGGAAAGAACATCTGATCTACATTTGATCAAGCATTCGAGACACATTCATTCATGCAAAAGATTCAGAACAAAAGATAAGACAGGCTAAGAAAAACAAAAAAAATTTCATTAATATCGCCAGAAGTTCTTACAATCATAAAAGCGATAAACTAAAAATATTATTACAAGGGAATAACCTCGAACCCAGGGCATGGATTGAGGAACTCAAAAGCTACTCTATCTATGACTTTCCAGGCGTCGCGGACCATCCTAGTAGGCTTTCTTTCGCGAGCACAAGCGTCAGGGTCCCCCCTGATGTCTTCCACCCTCCGATAAGCAGCGAGTATGGCGGACTGTTGAAAGACCTCGTGCAAAAGATCGATAAGACTGTCTCGCCGTCTCTTCGAGATAAAGTTCAATAGGTACACCGAGTGCACCTTGTCCTCAGCAACATCCAACGCCCTAAGTGGCACGCCGGAACAGAAGAGGGGAAGCGCTTCCCAGATGGCTCCCACGATAAGCTTAAGGAGGGAGGAACGTCGGGGAAGCAGTGGACCATTGTACGCGTCGAAGCGACTCATTATTTCAGCACACTCCTCGTTTGTGAACTCCCGATTCTGAGAGCGGCCAAGTCGGCGGATGTCCCCATAAGAGATGATCTCGTTAATAGTATACTTGTGGGCGTTCATTGTTCCTGTGAAAGATGATCAACAGAATTATCAGAAAGACTGATTAAGCAAAACGATATAATACACCGAGGAATAAAACGCCATCGTTAAACTCCAAGATCAATGAAAAACTCCTAGGAGTTCTGTTGAATGATTTGGAAGGAGCAAAGCTCTATTAATGAAATGAGAAAATACAGGGTAAATCTGTCAGAGAGCAGAGCTCTATGGAACCCTAGTAGGGTCCCCTTTAGTTCTCTTTAGATCCCTTTAAGACCTGTAGAGCAAAGCTCTGCTAAGTGAAACCCTAAATAGGTTTCCTTTAGATCAGGGATCTATTGAGAGCGAGGCTCTATCAATAAAAATTAATTTAATTTAATTTAATCCAAATTAAAATTTTCACCTAAAAGTTTTAAGAGTTTAACTCTTGAAGTTCTTGAAAATAAATAGCAGGGCTCTGAGTTCTGCAAGTAAAATTTTAGAGATGAAAATCATCTAAGGGACCAAAGGTCCTATTTATAGGCATCAAGTGCCCTTTCAGCATCCAAGGGATGGCGCGACAGTTCGGAGTCTGCCACCGCTGCGCTCACGTTAGGAGGCCACGTAAGTGCAACGGTGGGGGGGCATTTGTTTACCCCAATCAGAGCAAAGCTCTGTTCAAATTCCAAGATGGGAAAAGAAGCAATGCTTCTGTTTTTCTCCAATCAGAGCAAAACTCTGTCTTGAAAATTAAAGTGAAAATTAAAGTTAAAATAAATGAAGCAACGCTTCAGATTCCCTGCGCTGCACGCAGAGCGCCACGTGTCAAAATCAGACACGTTAGCGCAGGGAGCACATAGCCCAAGGCAGTGCACCCAATCAGAGCAAAGCTCTATTTTAAGTAAAATTAAAGGAAGCAACGCTTCAGTTGCGCAAGCACTGCGCTGCGCGACACGTGTCAGCGCGGATGCGCTAGCACAGTTGCGCTGCGCTGTGAGCTGCGCGACACGTGTCAGCACGGACGCGCTAGAGCAGTTGCGCTGCGCTGCGCGCTGCACGACACGTGTCACGCGCTAGGGCATCTGCGCCAAACAGAATTAAAATTCTAAAGAAATCTTTTCTGTTCTTGTTAAAACAAGAAAAAAAAATTCTGTAAAACAGAGGCCCTTGGATCAAAGATCCAACGGTGGGGAAAATTCCCCAAATCACTCAGAGAAATATCTCTTTAACAAATTTAACTAATTTATGGGCACTATAAAAAGGACCCCAAGCCTCAATTCAAAGGCATCAACATTTTTCTTGAAAAAAAGTCAAGAACTTCAAACAGAGTGAGAACTCTGAGAAAATTCCAAAGAAAAAGGTAAAAACCTTCACAAGAGAGAAGAAATCTCTTTTAATAAATCATTGATCTAAAAACCAGATCAATGATCTTCACATAATAAACAGTGCTTTGCACTTCTTATGAACCACTGGTTCTTTAAAACAAGAAAACAACAAAAATATAAAAAAATAGTGCTTTGCACTTTTATGAACCTCTAGTTCTTGAAATAAAAAGAAAAACTTATTTTTCTTTGATCTAAATTAGATCAAAAAATCAAATAGTGCTTTGCACTTCTGTTTCTTGAATCTAAAAGATTCTTAGTGCTTTGCACTTCCAAACTGCGCTGTTGCGCTCTTGGGAGAGCGCCACGTGTCAGCTACAGAATAACTTGCGCTACGCGCTTTTGAAATAGAGTTTTGCTCTCTGTAATTGGAGCAACTCACCAGAGCGCGCCACGTGTCAGCAGCGCAACAGCGCAGCGCACTGCGCTGTTGCGCTTGCGCTCACCAGAGCATGACACGTGTCCTCACCATAAGCGCTTGCGCTCAGTGATTGGCGCAAAGCGCCTGACAAATGCAATGCATTTCTTTTACTGAAGGGCCAGGCCCAAATCAGAGGGGCCTAGTGGGCCAAAATAAATTGCAAAGCAATAAAAAGGGGGCAGAGCCCAAGTGAAATTGATGCTCTGCATCTTTTATGGACAGAGCCCAAACAAAAAAATAGAAGTAATGCAATGCACCAAAAATAAATAAGGGTGTCGAACATTTGCAACTGGACTTAATCCAATTTTGGCCGTAAGTCCTTAAATTAAATTGACTGAGCACGGCTGCTCCCTAAATCAATTTATGACCGGTTCGAGGGTATATCTCCGAGCTCCTCTGACACCTCTCGTTGTAATCCTTCAACGACGTCAGAGAGGCGACGGGTCCCGACGACCACATATGAATATGGACTGCGGGGTCCTTAAACTCGTGGACCGAAACGTCCTTAAACTAATATTGGACCGAAACGTCCCTAAACTAATATTGGACCGAAACGTCCCTAAACTAATGATGGACCACCACGTCCCTAAACTGGAATGCGGACCACCACGTCCCTAAACTGGAGCATGGACCGCAACATCCCTAAACTACCTATGGACCACTACGTCCCTAAACTGGAACAATAGAGCCGCCAAATGCTCTTTTGCCGGATCTAAACGGTCCTGTTTAAGTTGATCTTAGCCCCAAACACGGCTAACGTATCCTTAAACACTCAAATGAACGATAAAACTCCAGATCAACCTTGGTTCAAGGGTACATCTCTAAACTCCTATGACATCTGCCGTTGTAATCCTTCAACGACGTTAGAGAGGTGACGAGTCCCGATGGCCAGATATTAAATGGATTATCACGTTAAGTTGATCTTAGTCTCAAACAGGACTATCGTATCCTTAACGAACGTTTAAGTTGATCTTAGCCGCAACGCGACTAATGCATCCTTAAAACACCAAACCCAAATCTAAGTAAATACGGATTTGGAATAATCCACGTCCTACGGGCGACGGCATTACTCAGTCTCCGTATACAATCCACGGGCAACCACAAACAAAATAAACACACACGACACGAAGTGAAATTCTGGAGAAGGAGAAAGTTGTTACCGCGATGCGGTAGCGTAATTAACTGCAGGGGCTTGCGCCTGCAGGGAAGAACGTTCCCACAATCAAAAACCTCTCAAGCGAGGGGGAATCTGACAAAGTCTGCTATATCGGCCGCATCCGTCTAAACCTCCGATACACGGTGCCATAAATCAACTTGGCATCTTCGGAGAGGTGGAAGGATAAAACCAAATAGCATCTGCCCCGAACCTCAGCATCAGGACACCGCGGTCTTGTGCGCCGTCTTTCGGAGGGGAACAGGGTTCGGAGGGTTCACTTCTCATCTTGTAAATGTTAAGCTCAATTGACTTCTTTCCAAAGGATAGGGTCATAGAGCCATTACGGCAATTGATTACAGCGTTGGAAGTTGCAAGAAAAGGTCGATCTAAAATCACCGGAATTTGGTTTCGTGGGTTCGCTACAGATTGTGTATCTATAACGATAAAGTCCACAGGAAATATAAATTCCCCGACTTTAATTAACACATCCTATAGCTCACCCCTAGGTTGGGTGATAGATCGATCGGCCATCTGAAGAATGCAATACGCCGGTTTTAATTCTCCGATCCCTAATTGCTCATAAACAGAATACGGAAGCAAGTTAACACTAGCACCTAAATCGAGTAGAGCACGATTGATATTTTTACCCCCAATAGAAATAGAAATTGTAGGACTTCCGGGGTCCTTTCGTTTCTTGGGTAGTTTTTGTGTAAAAGCAGAGCTCACATTACTCGCAAGGAAAACATTTTTAGGTACTTGAACTTTTTTCTTCCTAGTGCACAAGTCCTTTAGGATTTTCGCATAAGACGGAACTTGTTGAATAACATCTAGGATAGGAATGTTTATGTTATCTTGCTTAAAAATTTCCACAATCTTCTCTATTTGTGGACTTGGTTTGTTGCCCCTTAACCTGTTTGGATAAGGTGCTTTATCAATAAGGGTTGGGTCCAACATTGGAGAGGATTGTGGGGATGGAATGGATCGCAAAATTGGAGTGGGGATCGCTTTAGATAGATTTGTGGAAGTGGGCTGAGAGTTCGAAAATTATGATTTTGTGAGTGACCAGGATTCGGTAGGGGTTGAGATGGGAGTTTTCCTTTCTCTCTTGCACTTATTGCTGCGTTCAATTGTGCAATTTGGTTTTCTATTGATTTAATACTCTCACCATGGGAGGCGGAGTCTTTCTTTATGGTATCAATAAAAGACTTCATATCAGCCGACATTTGAATGGTATGTTTCATAAACAAATCCAAAGTTTGTGGGAGTGAAGAGTTATCAGTATCGGCCAATTGCGGTGTAGAAGTGTTGGCCGGATTTTGAAAATTTTGTGACTGAAATGGGTGTTGATTTTGTGGTTGTTGTGGAGGAGGTCTTTGATAATTGCTTTGGAACTGATTTTGATTTTGGGGTTGGTTTTGGTTCCAAGCAAAGTTAGGATGATTCCTCCATCCTTGATTGTACGTGGAAGAATAAGGATCGTTTCTAGGTCGCTGCTGAAAAGCAGCATTAGTTTGCTCGTGACCTTGAAACGGTGCATTCATAGGACATTCTTCCGTCAAGTGTGAAGGATCTGAACAGCAGCCACACACGGTCTTGGGAAGCGTTACCTGATTTAGGGAGACTGATGAGAATTTATTCTCAATAGCGTCGAGTTTCTTCTGCATCGCTGCCATTTCGGCTTTTACTGCGATAGAAACATCGAGCTGGTGAATACCTCCCCTAGATGAAGGTGGTCTTACGCTTTCCCACTGCAAAGTGTTTTCAGCGAGGTCTTCCAGATATTTCCAAGCTTCACCATCATCTTTAGACATGAAATTGCATTGACACATTGTTTCAAGCATCTGCTTTGTTGCTGGATTAATGCCCTCATATATAATTCGGCACAAATCCCATCTTTGTATTCCATGATGAGGACATTGGACAAGCAGATCCTTGAAACGTTCAAAGCACTTCCAAAATGGTTCATTGGGAAGCTGGGTGAACTGGTTGATCTCGCTCCTAATATGGGCGGTCTTATGGTTTGGGTAAAACTTCTTAAGAAATGCAATTAAGAATTCATCCCAGTTAGTGATAGAGTGTGCGGCAGTATTATAAAGCCATTTTTCTGCCAAGTCGCACAGAGTGAATGGGAGAAGACGCAAGCGCATAGCATCCACAGTCAGTTGTGAAGTACCTATCATTGCGCATACGTTTTCGAATTTAGTGCTGAAAACGTACGCGTCTTCAGACTCAAGCCCGTGAAATTTGGGCAAAAAATTGATGTAGTGGGGTTTAATTTCAAAATTATCCCCGTTGGCTGGTGGAATGGATAGATAAATAGGAAGGGGACCACGGATAGGATAACATCTCTCTTAGAGAGAGATGCGAGGTGGATTCAGCTCATCTACGGGCGGTGGCAGCGTGGTGTTATAATTTGATGGAGTATCGTCCATCTCGGTTGATGTGGTGTATGGTGGGGGAAAAGAAGATGAAGAAGCACCGACTTCGGAGTCGATAGCAGGAACGCGGACAAGACGGGCACTAGAATCCCGTGTCCAGCCAAGCATGCACTAAGCGGGTTTAGCGCAAGTAGCAGCGTGTGTACTTTTAAAAATGGTCTGTTTTGAAAAGTGTGTCGGACTTAGACAAATCACACAAAAATGCACAAATAACCCTAGAACTAAAGTTACCTAGGTCAAGTCTCTAGACCGCTCCTAGACTTCCAAAGGACAAACCGTAGGATCAATTCTCTACCACCTCTTTATTACTCTTGTGGCCAGGTAAGAGCCAGGTAAGTGGGAGGTATCCGTTATACGAATCACCGAAAATGGCGGGCCTAATTAAGTAACCACTTGCCTTAGACACACTTGCCTAGGCACCACAAAAGCAATGCGGATAAGTGATAGATTACCCACGACCTTCCTCTGTCCTTATTGAGCGCGACAGTCCTTAGAGTCTTGTCTAGATATTTTTTAAATTAATGTAGGGTTGATGCGGATGCTCGTTTTGTGATTTGTGGGGCTTAGGAAGGGTGATAAAATCCCTACCTAATATGAATTTCGGTCTTTCCCTTAAAATCCGTATTTTTTTGAGCGGCGATATTTTTGCAAAGAATCCTGCAGAAAAGATATTTTATTGGATTTCAGAGGAAAGAGAAAGAGTTGAGAAACTTACCAGAGAAGTTTGGCACCCTAGATCCTCAATCTCGCCGCGCTTCCGCCGCGAATGTGGCTTATTTGCCGCGGATCTGCCGCGAGAAGGAGGTATCTCGTGTTGATTTTTGCTACATGGTCTCCTGTACTCCTCTGGATCTCGATGAATGTCTCTGGCTCTCTGTTTCCTCAAGTCTGTGACTCCAGATTTCCTCGCAAAATTCACACAATAATCGTTAAATATACAAGTTGCAGTTTTGTTTTATTTTTATGATATAAATCGAATAAGAATTCAACACAAATAGTAAGAATAAAATATTACGCACGTATCCCCGGCAACGGCGCCATTTGATTGATCTGTATTTTGTGTTTGTAGTTAACCGCAGTCAATAACGGTGTCACGTGTAGCTAGACAGAGATGAGTACGGGTCGTCCTCAGGGAAACATGGAATATTTTATTCTTACTTTAGGCGTGTTGAGAAATGAAGGAGGAAGAATAAAGAATGGTGAAGAATAGTTGTAGGATCTAGATCTATGTTAAACACGGATGCAAAATATAGATCTAGATTAACTATGGATGTAAGTATAATATTAAAAGAGGGTTTGTATGGTTCATTAAGATTTAGTAGTCATGGATGATTAATTAAAGACTACTCCTTTTATCCTTTAATAGATTTAAAACTAGATCGACAGTGATGCATGTAAATTAGGGTTTCTGGAGGGAAAAGGGTTCCCACTCTTAACCCCTATCTCAACATGGAACTTCGTTCATATCTAGCCTTTACCAAAACAATTGTTAATCTAATCTCTAATCGTGGTCGCGATTATCAATGAATTGATAGCGCGCCCGATTAGAATGTTAACTATTCTTTTGATAAAGTTTATAAACTTTATAAGACTTAAAAAGAGTTTAAGGATTTTCATCATCCATTAACCTACCCTAATCCTATGAACCCTAACAAGCGGAGAATTACTCGCGCATGTTGGGAGAAGAAGAGATGGAGAGAGAAATCATATTAAAACTACAAAGAGATAGAATAAGAAAACAACTACCTTTATTAATCAACAAAATTCATTTACACTTTGTTTCCTTAGAAAATGATTACAAAATGCTAGTTTGCTTCTCGATCTCTTCTAAGGAGGTAGATGAACCATTGATGATCAGCCTGGATGCGTGAGCCTGTCGTGGACTTCGTGATCTCTTCAACTTGATGATTTTTCCAAGAGACTCTCGGTCCTTATTTATAGTTCCAGAGCCAGAACCCTAGCTTCCTAATTTGGAAACCAGTGGTTAAGATCGCAACAACAAAATCCCAACTCTCAATACAGCTAGAACGCGGCGGATCCGCGGCCAATAGGTGGGTTTGGCCGCGGATCCGCGGCCTTATAGGTGGATCACAGGATTTTCTCTTCTGGAGCTTTATCTTTATGACACGTGGTGATCTTTTTAATCTTTGGAAACTGAAAATCTTTTCTACATCACTGCCAGATTTGATTTCTTTAGTTTACTTTCTTAATTAGGCAGGTTTGTTCTAACAACTTTGATTTCCTTGATTTCAGCCCTGAAAATTCTGCACAACAACTCAACAAATAATATTAATAGAGTTTGTTTTATTGAGATATTAATTTAACCATTAAGAATTGGTCAAAGGTATTTAATAAGGTAAGCATATTTAAATGGGCCAAATGTTACATGGATATTATATGCTTACTTTTTCCTACCAAATGTTAATTATAATATATAAACACATGAAAATAGTATTTTTACAGATAAACCCTCACATGTATCATATATTATAATAAACACCTTTTATTATATAGAAATAGTAGGAAAAATATCATATTAAATGTGCAGTTTTATCAACCGAACAATGGGGCTTCAGTAACAGATTCGTCCGTATCGCTACCGAAACGAGGGCGAGTTTTACGGAAGGACGGACTTCCAGCGTCGAACTCACCAGTGTCGCTACCAAAACGCGGGCGCACTTGGGCGTTTTTGCTTTTGAAAGTGACAGCCGGCTCAGACTTGCTTTTGAGTTTCGGGGTTGTTCTATCCTTAATCAGTTGTGGCTTAGCATTTTGGTGGTTCATAAAGTACCGGGAATGTTCATATCGGACTTCATGCACACCGAACGGCTGGATGTCTCCATCAATGCGTCTTTCTTCGCCATTTTTAGTATACTTCATGCATTGATGGAGAGTTGACGGAACGATGCCGTAATCGTGGAGCCACGGCCGTCCCAAGAGAATCTTATAAGATATGTCGGCGTCGATCACGTATATCTTTGCTTCAGTTTGCAGATCCCCGAATTTGATTGGCAAAGCTATAGACCCCAGAACTTGCTGGCAGTTTTGATTGAACCCTTGAATGAAAATCCTTTCCCTTGACAGGTGTCGGACGTCCATTGACAAACTCTTCAGTATCAGCAAGTTCATGATGTTCACTGAGGACCCCGGATCAATCAATATGCGATTAATCTGATCTCCGTCGCTGTACCCGGTCACGTAAAGCGGCCGATTATGCTCAGCCGTTCCCAGTAGCAAGTCTTCATCCTTAAACGTGACTGCGGTGGCTTGAAAAGTGTACTGAGCTTCTTTCATATTGATTTCCGCAAAGCGAGCCTGATACCGCTCAGGGTTTTGTAGAGCATGAATGATAACATCTCTAAGCTCTTGAGATAGAACCAAGGCATCGTAGATGCTAAGGAGAGGCGGAAGCTTTCGGAGGTAAGCCAAGACATTATTGTCTACAGGGGAAGGACTTGAATCTTCATGAGCAAGTTCTCTGCCATCTTCTTCATTAGCGACTTGTTTTTCCTTCCCTCTTGGGGCGCTGCCCTGATTTGGCGGTAGAGCCCTACTGCTTCTAAGCTGGATTTGGTTGGCCTTTGTGGCGAGCTCCTCGTCCTCTTCGGGAAAACAAAGATCCTCCTCAGAGTCGTTGCCCAGATAGATGGCGTAGCAGGTCACTATAGGGATCTCTTTGTTGGAGTCTTCCTCTAACTCCTCCAGAATTTCAGCCGCTTCTATAGAGAGGAACTCCTTCAATTGAATCAGAGTTCTTTCCTTCTGTTCATATTCTTCGAGGGAATCGATATATTTTTGAATGGTCGATCTCCCTGCAGACTCTTTTTCGCGCCAAGCTGCACTTTTCTACTTCTTGAGCTTCTTGGATTTTGAGCCTGATGGAGCCGCATTGGCAACTGGACTGGTAGGCTTCTTCTGTCCTTCCCATTCCGTCCTGGGCTCTTTCTGAAGCAGCTTTAGCATCTTCTTCGTCTTATTAGATATGTGCTTACCCCAAGGAGGCTGCGGTGAGTCGGTCTCATTTCTCAGGGCAGCGGGTTCGGCTGCCTGCTCCTAGAAGGCTCCAGATTCTGTTTGTATAAAGTTGGTGGTTGCAATTGATTGTTCACCAACACACTTTTGGACTGTTCGATCTCTCCAGCCTTGTACTGCTTCTCGACCCAGTCTTTGAAGATATAGCAATCCTCGATCGCATGGCTCACTACTCGGTGGTACGGGCAATACAGGGGATTGTCGGTCATTTTTGCTTCTTGAGGTCTTTTCGACTCTGGCAATTGTAGACCATTGTTCAAGGCATCTTTAAATATCTTTCGGACCTTGTCCCTCCTGAAAGAGTAAACCTTGTTCTTTTTCTCCTCTAAGGAAGGCCCTTCTCCTCCCGGCACTTGCTTTCGAGACCGGTTGGTTTTGGATTCGCCCGCCCTTCGCTTTTCTTCATTGTCAGACGCATTGAAGACATTGGTAATGCTGGAACTCCCGCTTCTACGGTTTTCATCCCGCTTGCTTTTCCAAGTTTAGTCTCTCTGAGAGTCCGGGGTAGACTCTTGCTTCGAGCGTTCCAGCATTTGGACTTTCTTGGTTATCTCTTGAAACGTCTTGAGACCTGCTGTACACAAGAATGGGACCATCCAATTGCTGAGGTTCCCAATGAGAAGGTTGACGGACTGGTCCTGCTCCAGCGGCGGTTCGCACTTGACCGTGAGATTACGCCATCGGGCGATAAAGTCAGTGTTGCTTTCATTCTTCCCCGGCCTGGCCCTCACAAGATCAGTAATGGAGATTTTATCACTGACACTCATGAACCTTTGCCGAAACAGAGACTCTATTTGGGCAAAGGTAATGACGGACCCGTTTGGTATACTCGCGTACCAGTCTAAAGCGACACTGGTCAGGCTGTTGACAAACTGACGAAGAAGGAGAGCATCATTGCCCCATGTATTTCCGCACGATGCTTTAAAGTGGGCGACGTGCTGATTTGCATTTCCCGTTTCGTCAAATGTTCCGAACTTAGGAATGACGTAGCCGCTCGGGAACTCGATCAGATCGTACTGTGCGGGATATGGCCGCCCACTACTGCCAATTTCTTTCTGAGCTTCAGCTTTGGCCACCAATGTTTTAATCTTGCTGGTGACCAAATCCATTATCCGATCTTGCGTTAGCGGGATAGTACTATCTGGAGCCAAGGCGTCCCCAGAAGCGGAATGTGGCCGGCTTTCGTGCGGCTCGACCAGTCTTGGACCCAAAGGAACAGGCATTGGCTGCTTCGGATTGTCATCACCCGGCTGATGAGTAGCGACTTGTGCTTGATTGGGAGGCGCTCGAGCAATTTGAGCCGTAAGCTGCATCACAACATTCGTTAGGTCGTCAATTTTCGAATAGAGATTGGGAGGCGCTCGAGAATGTTAACTATTCTTGAGATGTTTTCGAAGCTCTTGAAGCAACTCTTGCTTCGCGGTCCTGGGGCGGAAAGTCGGCTCATCTTTGCTGTCCGAGCCTGACTCTGCCTGGACCGAAGGGTCCTTCTGCATATCGTCCTCATCGAGAGGGTTTTCATCATCCAGCGGAGGCGGCTGTTCTTGGGAAGCGGCAACCACATTCAATCCAGATTGGGCATGGGATGTGGTGGCCCCATCCCTACTTTTACTGCGAAGGTTGTCGCTGGGGCGCCCGCCCGCCATATAGACCGTATGGATAATATATCCAGCCGTCTTTTTATTATCGGCTGCTGATTTCACAGATCGCTGTCTTGACCCCCCCTGTTTTGGTAACGGGCAGTCTATTGAAGGCGGATGGCCTGGCCGTATTCTTGAATGGTGCTAGCGCTTCTTTTCTGGATTTGCCCCGCTGCTTTCGCGCGGCGCAGAGCGCCTGATAGACTCTTGAAGAGACAGTGTCATACTTTTTCTATTGGGGCCGGGACACGTCTCTTTGTAGCGACGTTCGGACCGCTGTCTTCTTAATTCTGGCGGTCATGGCATTTTTCTGAACCCACTTCAGAGGTTCGAAGGAATTGCTGATTTTTACGGGCGATTCAGCCATCGTTGCAGGATGACTCTGCTCTTGGAATCTCACAAGATTCCACCTGGACGGAGTCCTGGCCCTCTTGTTGGCTCGATACCTGAGTCGCTTCTGTCTCAGCTTTTCTATTTTGAGCACTTGGCTGGTCACGGCTCCTCGGGAAGCCGCCGTAGAGCGGACGATGGAGGGCTTTGGAGATACGCCTGATTGTGCATTTGTTGGAGTCATCACCTGAGCTCGTCCGCAACGTTTGATGTTTCCCTTTGTACCGGAAGTATTGCCCCCAGCTGGAGCACGAGAGAGTCATTCAGACACCGTCTTATGTTTCGGTTGTGGTGCCTTAGCGATCACGACATTCTGCCTCTTGCCCCTTGAGACTGGCTTGGCCGCCTGCTTTGTCGGGATTTCTGCCATATGAGCGCTTCCGGCAGGGTAGATGATGACGGAACCAAACTGGCGGGGCAGTTCCTCCCACTGTCGACTGAGGCTTGCGGGGAAAACCACACGAGCGTTGATCTTGACCACGTACGGAATCGGGGTCGCGTTGGAAGCTGAATTCATCTTGGGAGACATTATCGTTGAAAGTTGAATGCTGCACGAAAAGAAAGCATAATTTCAGTATAGGCAATCGATATGTATATTGATTGAGTTTGCATGTTTAACCCGAAATATGGGAGGAGAGAAAGGTCCCACCGGGCGTGCCAGAATCTGTAGGGTGTTTTTCATCACCCCATTAAGATGGGAATGCGCGCGCTTGTCAGACGCATTACAGACTCTCCCTGCCTAAGGTAGGCTGGGGTTTATTGATTGTGGGGATCCGAATCTCCGACAGCCGCAGACTAAGCCGCCGTTAATTACCCCTCGCCTTTGGAGCGAGAGAACCTCCGATTGACGGGTTGAACTGGTCATGCGAACTCAATGTGCAGTGTACGTGTGTTATGTTTTAAAAGGGGTTTTGGATATATCGAGGGGCCCGCGGAGTTTTTACGGGGGTCCCGCTACCGGATAGCGGGCTGGGGGTCAAGGGGGCTAGCAGCCCCCTTGCGGGGTGCGGGGCAGCGCCCCGTCAGAAAATTTTTTTCTAACGGGGGAGGTGTTTTTAGTGTGGAGTATGTATATGTATATATATATATATACACACACATAGGGGAGAAGGGAATCCAAAGGATGCGTGGGAGAAAGCGCTCGGGCGCTAGTGCTTTGGGCGCCAGGACGCTAGCGCCCTACGTGCCAGGGCGCTAGCGCCCCACGTGCCAGGCACGTGGGCACTCGAGCGCTATCGCTTTGGGCGCTAGCGCTTTGAGCGCTAGCGCCCCACGTATCAGGCACGTGGGCGCTCGGGCTCTAGCGCTCTGAGCGCAAGAGCGCTAGCGCTTTTAGCGCTAGCGCCCCACGTGTCAGGCACGTGGGCGCTCGGGCGCTAACGCTCTGGGCACAAGAGCGCTCTGAGCGCAAGAGCGCTAGCATTTTGAGCGCTAGCGCCCCACGTGTCAGGCACGTGGGCGCTCGGGCGCTAGCGCTTTGGGCACTAGCGCTCTGAGTGCAAGGGGACTTGGTCCCTGCAATGGGAGTTGTACTCCCAGAAAGGAACACTTATTATTTTGTGTGTGTGTGTGTGTGTATGAGGAGTTAAACTCCTAGGCTATTTTGAAGCCGATGAAGGGGGCTTCTCCCCTCGAGCCCTGGAGCTTCCCCAAAATGGGGTTTCTGGAGATGGGACTCCTTTTTCTTCCTTTGTTGGCCAGATCTTGAAGATCAAGAAGTATGAGATTTTAAAAATCTCTCCTTTCTGAGATCTGATGGCAGATCTGAGTTCCCCTTTATGGGTTTTGTGGTGAAAAACTATTTAGTTTTATAAAAGGAAGAGTAAAACTCTTGATTTAATTCAAGAGAAAGAAGAAGGTTTTGGAACCTTTAGGAAGGAGAAGATCACAGATCTTGATTTTTTTAGAGAGAGAAAAAGTTCTTGAGATATTTTCATTATCCTTACCTTTATAGGCTTCGAGCTCAGAGCCCCTTGAGAAAAAGGAGAAGATACACTTTACATATAGCCCCTTGGGCTCTACAAAAATGGCATTTTACCCATCCCATGGCTCATGTTCCATTTCTTTTTGCACATAAGCCATGGGCTTTACAAAAATGGCATTATGCCCATTTTCTTACATTTATTCATAAAATAAAAATACAAGAAATACAACAAAATTATTTATTACAAAATTTTTATTTTGGCATGAGGGGAGGCTGGCCGCTTCATGTTCGGGCTTGGTCCGGGCATTGGCCCACTTGACCTCGGCTTTGGCCCACCTGGCTTGGGGTTGACTTTGATTTTGACTTGGTCAACCGGGGTGTAAATTTTTACCCCAACATCACCCACAGACAGATGGTCAGTCGGAGCGGGCCATTCAGACTCTAGAGGATATGCTTCGAGCTTGCAGCCTTGATTTCAGTGGTAGTTGGGATCGTCACCTACTTTTGATAGAATTCTCATACAACAACAGTTTTCAGGAGACGATACAGATGGCACCCTTTGAAGCTTTGTATGGGAGGAAATTTCGATCGCCGTTTGCTGGACGGAACTGAGCGAGAGTAGCATTTTAGAACCGCAGATAGTACAGGAGACTACGGAAAAGATTCAGCTGATATGAGATAGAATGAGAGCGGCCCAGTGCAGACAGAAATCTTATGAAGATCAACGACGTCGTAGACTCGAGTTTAGATCATGTGTTCCTTTGTGTATATCCAATGAAAGGTGTGATGCGTTGCGGGAGAAAGGGAAAGCTCAGCCCCAGATATGTCGGGCCTTACGAGATTCTGGAGAGAGTGGGTGCTGTGGCTTATCGTTTAGCACTTCCACCGAGTTTTCCCGATGTGCATCCGGTGTTTCATGTGTCTATACTTCGCAAGTATCTTCACGATCCTTCTCACGCGATCCAGCATCAGACCTTACAGCATGAGCAGGATTTATCCTACACAGTGCCGCCAGTAGCTATTCTAGACCGGCAGGCAAAGAAACTGAGATCAAGGGTACTTCCATCTGTAAAGGTTCTTTAGCGAGGAACGAATCGCGAAGAGATCACTTGGGAGATCGAGAATGCGATGCAAAAGAAATTTTCACATCTTTTTGAAGGTTCGTCTCGTTAAGTTTTAAATTCGAGAACCGAATTTTCTTAAGGGGGAATATTGTAACATAATGAAAATTTAGAAATAAATAAAATTAATTAATTAAATAATAAAATGCCAATTTTAAAAAAGTTATTAAAACAAAATAGGACATTTTCATAAGTAGTATGTGAAACAAATTAAATTGAAATTTTAGTATGTAACATTAATCTATTACAAGGGTTTTAGTGATAAATTTAGCTTCATTTTAATAAAATGATGTTTATATAATAACATAGGTAGTGAAGGGTCTTTTTGTATAATTTAGGAAAAATGTGCAAACTTGAAATTGTTGAGGGTGTATGTGTAAAAGGGTTAGGAAATGTTTTGGTTCAGAAATCCCTCAAAATACCACAAATTAGGAATTATCTTATACATCCACCTCATCCTTATATGAAAATCCCACCTTTTCCCCTTGCTACACCACCTCCTTGCATGAAACAAGCACACCCTTGCTTGGTGACACCTCCTCCTACACCTCACCCTTCCCTTTTCTCATATAAATATTATGTTCAGATCATTTAACAAAATTAAAATCTAAAAATTTAAAAGAAAGAAAAAGAAAACTAAAGCAAACAAGGAAGAACAAGAGAAAGGAGAAGAAAAGAGCTAAGTCAAGGATTTCCTCACCATCAAGCTAAGAGCTAGAAGCTAAGGGTTTGGGTGTCTTGGAGGGAGCTTTTCAATCATCCTCAGTGGGTAAAATTCCTAACTCAGTAGAATTAATTCTGGTTTTGGTTTAAGTTTGAAATCAAAGGTCTATAATATCGTATTTTAGGCAAAACTAAGCTCTGTTGTAATCTGCTATAGTTTTGATAAAAATAAACTTAACCAAACAGTTCCTTAATGTTGTATATTGGACCTATGGCAAACCATGGGAGCACGAACCCAGGGGCTCGGATTTTGGCCGGCGAGACGAGGGCCAGATCCAGCGTCGCCGGATTTTTGGAAGACTATGGTGATTTGGGTTTTGGGGTAGGTCTCTGTGTAAATGTTGGGTTATTTTGGTATTGTTTAATCAAATTAATTTAACTGAATATTAAATCTGGGAACTAATATCGTAAAAGGGATCAAAATTCTAAAATACGACACGGTAAATTCGTAACTCGTTTAAGTTTTCTGTTGCAAACAGCGAGAGGTTAAAAACTCAGTTAGTATAAGTGTTAGCAAGTTTAAAATAGTCGTACGTGGTATCGTTAATACGTACAACCTGTATTTTCATGATTTTGCCGCATCAGAGTTTGCCGTTTCTTATATAAGTTAATTTCGATATTAGATTCGAATACGGAAACTTCGGAGGCCGCAAGGAAAGGAAAAGGATTGGTGATCTGAGTCGATTCGACGTATTCCGGTGAGTAGACTAAATATCTACCGGGGGATCTTGTAAAGATGGCGTGATACGCCCGTAGTTAGATTTAAATTCAAGTTTTCCTTTTGTATGTTAATTTTATCATATGCATTCTTAAATCTACATATATACCTCCATGATTAATATTTGTTAGAACACTGCACCATTATCGACAAGTTATGCCGCACATGCACATATCTACATGTTACACTACACCTCGTCGATATTAACATGTCACTTCACACTTAGAAATTATTATGTTAAAAATGATTCTTATCATACCTTAAGTATCAATAGTCATAGTAATTAGCATATATGACAACATATTTCGTATTCAAGTATTAGTAGTTGAAATAAGAGGCATTTGTATTACTGAGGATTTATGGTTTTAGGTTTTCATATACTATTACGAAAATCAGTGATTTTCATGATTATGTGTCACGTCCACCATGAAATGTCATTTTTATGATTTGGTTTATTCCGGACCGAGTGAGGGAGATATACGGTCGCAGATTTTTACGTTATCCAGACTGAGTGGGGGAGATATACAGTTGGATACATGGTGGACCCGGTAGAGACCGAGGGGCAGGATAGCGGCATTTGAAGCGGGGGAGCCTAGTGAGAATACTCGATACCGGAGATAGTTCTGAAACACGGCGGATATCTAGATAATACCGACCGGTGTTATTGATTACAGGGTCGTTCGAGGAATGATGCCCGAGGAAAATGGAAGATTTGTGTCGATGATGGACACGGAAAGATGAACTTTATTTGGAAATAATTGATGAGATTTCAGTTTTGGTTATATGATTAGTAGTACGGATTCATGTTTTCCATATATTATCATGCATCATAATTATCCTTATCGCAGTTAGTTACAGTTCGTCATATTTACATTATCAGCCGTTATATGTTAGTTTTATTCACTGAGTTGGCAACTCACCCCCGTTGTGCCACAGTTCCTTGCAGGAATAGAGTGGACGGTTAACAGCAGTGCAGATCCACTTTTTCAGCTTTTATCGCATCTTTTGATAGGTGGGTTACATATGTAGTAACCTTCTCTTTTGGTATTGTATTTTGGATCTAGAAAATCTCCATCAGACCTTGTATTATGACTTAGAATGAGAGATGGTTATATGTATATTATTTGACAGGTGAGATCATTGTTATGTTAGAAGATATTTCTTTTATTTATGTATAGGATTCTTATTGATGTCCTATATACTTGTATATTTATTTCCGCTGTTGATATTGTTGATCCCAACTGGGGATGCAACCAAATTTAACACCTTATGATTGTTTTTATTATTAATTCACCAGTGAGTTACTGTAAGATCTTAATTACATAAAACTGTGATTTTTACTTTAAAACTAAAATTTTTATAAAAAATCCGCAAAAAGGAATTTGATCTTGTTTTTTCGGCTTACTTGGGTTGTGTAAATATCTTTAGATATTATACAATCTAAGTGTCGGTCACATCCAAACTTTGGGTCGTGACAGCTGCACTGGAATATGCTACCAGGAACGACTCATCATTCGTCTTTTTTTTATTACCGCGATTGCTCTATCATTTCAGCGTTTCTTATCGCGAAGGTCGCGATTGCCCTATCATTTCGGCTTTACTCATGATTGCCCCATCATTTCGGCTTTTTATTATTATATATATATTTTTTTACTTACACTTTTTTTTTATTTACACATTTTTTTATTTACACACATTTTTATTACATTCCCAGTTTAACGACTTAGAGGTCGACTGTTCCCAGTTTAATGACGTGGTGGTCAATTGTTCTCAGAGAAAGGCAGATGTCTGAGAGAATCAGTTTCATGAAGAACTTCGTTCTCCGTTTGTATGAAATTGGTGGTCGCGGCTTGACTGTTTGTTAACACGCCTTTGGACAGTTCTATCTCTCCTGTCATGTATTGCTTTTCGACCCAATCTTTGAAGACGAAGCAGTCCTCAATGGCATGACCTATCACTCTGTGATAGGGGCAGTATTTGGGGTCGTCGTTCATATTCGCTTCCTGCTGTCTTTTTGACTCTGGAAGTTGTAAACCGTTCCTCAGGGCGTTTTTGAATATTTTACGGATTTTGTCCCTTCTGAAGGAATAGACCTTATCCAGCTTTTCTTTCAATAGAGATTCTCCTCCCTCTCCAAAAACTGGCTTCCGAGGCTGGTTGGCATAAGGCCCGCTCATCCCTAACTTATTTCAGTTAGCCGAAGTGTTGAAAGATTCAGAATCATCGGAGTTTCTGGCTTTGCGATTTTCGACTTTTCGGTTTCTCCATGACCTATTTTTTTTGGGAATCCGAGGAGGACTCCTGCTTTGAGCGCTCCAGCATCTGAACTTTCCTGGTCAGCTCTTGGAATGTTTTGAGACCCGCGGTGCATAGAAACGGGGCCATCCAATTGTTGAGATTTCCGACAAGGAGACTAACAAATTGGTCCTGCTCTATCGGCGGTTCACATTTGACGGAGAGATTGTACCATCGGGTTATAAAATCCGTGCCGCTTTCATTGTTCTTTGGCTTGGCCCTTACGAGGTCAGCGATGGTGATCTTATCGCTGACACTCATGAACCTTTGTCGAAACAAAAATTCCATTTGGACGAAAGTAGTAACGAAGCCATCCGGTATGCTCGCGTACCAGTCGAAAGTGACATCGGTCAGGCTATTAACGAACTGGTGGAGGAGAAGCGCATCATTGCCCCCAGTATTCCCGCATGAGGCTTTAAAGTGGGCGCTCGGGCATGGGTGCTTTGGGCGCTAGCGCCTCACGTGCCCGGCACGTAGGCGCTCGGGCGCTGGCGCTTTGAGCGCTCGGGCGCTGGCGCTTTGGGCGCTCGGGCGCTAGCGTCTCCCGTGCTCGGCACGTGGACGCTCGGGCGCTAGCGTTTTGGGCGCTTGGGCGCTAGCGTCTCACGTGTCCGGCGCTCGGGCGCTAGCGCCTTACGTACCTGGCACGTGGGTGCTCGGGCGCTAGCGAGAGGAAGGGGTTTTTACCCCCAGAAATGGGAGTCAAACTCCTATGGTAGATTTTTTAGTGGAGTTAAACTCTAAAGGATTTAGATTTGGAGTTTTCGAGTTGAACTCCTTAAAAATATTCAGAGGTTCTTCTCTCTTGAGTCTTAGATCTTCTCTTGACTGGGATTTTGTCCAAAGTTGGATTTTTGGAGATGGGTCTCCTTCTTCCTCCTCTTGATCGGCTGGATCTTGGAGAAAAAGGGGTAAGACTTAAAAGTCTCCCCCTTTTGAGATATAATAGAATATCCAAGCTCCCCTTTGTGGGTTTTGTGGTGAAAAACTATTTAGTTTTTGAAAAGGAAGAGTAAAACTCTTGATTTAATTCAAAAGAAAGGGGAAGGTTTAGAACCTTGAGGAAGGAGTAGAAGGAGGCACAAACCCTAGAGTTTTAGAGAAATGAAAAGTGTCCCCTTTATTCATCATCATGTTGCCTTATATAGGCTTACATATTTACATATAGCCCCTTGGGCTTTCCAAAATAGCCTTTTGCCCATCCCATGGCTCATGTGCCATTTCTTTTTGCACATAAGCCATGGTCTTTACAAAAATTTGGCTTTATGCTCATTCATGCATAAAAAAATTACATTAAAATTATTTATTACATGATTTTATGTTGGCATGGGGAGGCTGGCCGCGGGCTCGACTTAGGCATGGGCCCGCTTGACCTGGGCTTGGGCCCACCTGGCTTAGGGTTGAACTTGACTTTGACTTGGTCAACCGGGGTGCAAAGTTTGACCCCAACACTCTTATTTGGGGTTTTACCCCACTGTAAATCTTGACACTTGTTCTAGAATTCGATTCTATCAATTAACCCATGAATTTTTTAGCATGGAGATTGTTCTGGGATTTGATCTCACTGTTTAGGGAAATTTAATTCCATTCTTTTTGCAGAGCTTAGCTCTAATTTGGATCTTAAGAACTTTGGGAATTTTATTCCCTTTATCGTTATTGTATGTTTTATTATTATTATTTTTATTTTTGGGGTTTTAATCCCTTCTTCTTCTTTTTTTCACAGATTTTAATCTGTTGTTTGTTTTAAAGAGCCCGTCTTTTGGGGAATATTGGGAGTTTTTAACTCCACTATTTAATGGGCACTATTTATTTAATGAGAATCCTTTTGGATTCTCACAATAAGCGCATGTCTCATCATTGATGAGCCATCACCTTGATTTTGTGGGGCCCACTGTAGTGATTTTAATATGCTAATCGCTAACTCTCCACTTATTTTTCTTTTCAGAAACCATAGCCGGTCGTCTGTATGACCTTGAAAAGATTATCACTTATGAGGAGATTCATATCCAAGGCCGCTGTCAAGGCCGAGAGTTTACTGACGCCCAATGCGATGAGGTGATGCGTCTCTTCGACAATTACAACGGTCGATTGCTCCACCGCCGTTCTGTCCTTTTGAAGATCGTAGTTGGGTCGATCTGGGAAACTATACCCGGACGCCTTGAGGTTATGCCACTTCAAGTACTCGATGATGCTGAAGACAAAGTGCATTATGTGTATATGATGGGGTTGATCTTGAAGAAATGGAGAGATAATCTCGTCGCCATCTTACACCGCGTCTTTCAAAAAAAGGCAATATTATCAGCATACCAGAGGGTGGAGGACATTAGTGGTGACCCTGACGGTTGCATCCGAGAGAAGATTCACAAAAAGATGGTCGATGAAGCTGAAGGCACACTGCTAAAACTTGCTTTTTGGACTTATCCAAGAGAATTTGTTCTCCGCCGAAAATAGAAACCGGGACGTTAGGACGTCTGGCCTGAATTTAGGGGCAGATGCTATTTAGACTTATCCATCCACCTCTCCGAAGATACCAAGTTGATTTATACCACCATGTATCGGAGATTTGGATAGATGAGAACATTGTAGCGTGACTTTATCAGATTCCACCTCGTTTGTGAGAGGTTTTTTGATTGTGGGGCGCTCTTCCCTACAGGCGCAAGCCCCTGCAATTAATTACGTTACCGCATTACGATAACCACTTTCTTATTCTCCAGCAGTTCACTTCGTGTCGTGTGTATTTTATTTGTTTTGGTAGCCCATGGATTGTATACGGAGACTAGTTTATTCCGTCGCCCGTAGGGCGCAGATTAGTCCAAATTCGTATACTTTAGATATGGGTTTGTTTCATTTAAGGACCGTTAATCTAGTTTGAGATTAAGATTAACTTAAATATATGAGCATTTGGGCTCAATTTATTTTAGCTAAGGATACGTTAGTCTAATTTGACACTAAGATCAACTTAGCAAAATTTCAAGGATCATTTTTATTTCAGACCCAACAACAGAGCATTTGGGCTCAGCTGTAAGAAACTTTTCAGAGAGACTTTGCCAATTTAGGGTTAGTCTGCTCAGTATTTTTTTGTTCAAAAATGCTAAGCACTTATTTGGGCTCTGTTTGTTCAGCCCCATTTTTTAAGCAAAAGTGTTAAGCACTTGTTTGAAGCTCTAGCGTTCACATGGGTATCAAGTGAAGCCTTCATTTATGGACGCTGCCTAATCAGTGCTTAGCACTCGGTTATTTTAACTGAATATATATATAGTGCTAAGCACTTTTTCTTATATGGCGTCCATGTGAGGAGCACGTGCGGTGCTGGGCGCTGCCCAATCAGTGCTGAGCACTCAGTTGTTTTGGCTGTATATGAAGTGCTAAGCACTTTTGTATGGCGTCCACGTGAAGGGCACGTGAGGCGCTGGGCGCTGCCTAATTAGTGCTAAGCACTCATCCATTTTGGCTGCATTTGAAGTGCCAAGCAATTTACTCGGTGCTCACGTGTATTTCATATGAGGTGCTGGCCTTCTATTTTGGGCGCCCGCGTGTTTTTCACGTAAGGCACTGATTTCCTTTTGTTTTAGGAATCTGTTGAAGGCGCCCACGTAGGAAGCAGATGCGGCGCTAATGTTTTTTCCTTTTTAGAGATTGAATCTCTGTTAATAGTATTTTGACCATTAATGGCACCAAGATTTTTGTTTTGAAGATCTGAGATTAGTTTTTTCCTCAAGAACTAAGTTCTTATGTCATTTTCTTTTATAAGAACTAAATTTCTTTTAAGGTTAAACCCTATTTTCTGAGGAATTAAATTCCCTAAGATAGGTTCTTTCCCTTTTTCCTTTCTTTTTTTAACCTAGTTCTTTTTTGAATCTTTGATTCTCAAGAACAAGATCTTCCTCATGAGAATTAAATTCTCAATTTGTGGGAGACTTATCTTGTGGATCTCAGATCCAGAGAAAGAACTAAGTTCTTGAGAAGGGTTAAACCCTTGGGTATGCTATGATAGGTAAATGAGATGTTTTGATCTCTGTGGTTTCTTTACCTAGGGTTTGAGAGGAAAAATATGTTCTTCTCTATTAAGAATTAAATTCTCTGTTGCTTTTGAGACTCTTCTGTATTTTTTGCAGAAGCTTATAGGGGGTTCCCTCTATATGTCTGTGTATGTGAGACTTGAAGTCTCGGATCCTATAAATAGTGGAGGCAAATTGTTAATTAGTTTTGAGAAAATCTCTCATTGAGAAATTCCAATTGATTTAATTGGTCTCAAAATTTGTTTGGGGAATTTTACCCACCGTTGGATTTTTGATCCAAGGATTTTTGTTTTACAGATTATGTCATCTTTTTTTAACAAAATTGGGGAAACATTTTCCCCGTATACATAATTTTATTCTGTCAAATGGTGATTTTTAATCACCATTGGATTTTTAATCTAAGAGTTCTCTGTTATATATCTTTCTTTATTTAGAAAGATATAGAGAAATATTTTCCCATCTCATTGGATCTTTGATCTAACAATTTCTTGTTCATTTAGAAAGATTAGGGGAATATTTTCCCTTAATAGAATTTTATTCTATTATTTGATAATTTATCATCACCATTGGATTTTTTATCCAACGGCTCTGTTTAATAGATAGTATCCCATTTGTAAGGGAAATATCCCCTATATAATTTAATTCTACTTGATTTTAACTTGGGCGCTGACGCTCACGTGTTGTCCACGTGGGCGCCACTTAAGAATTTAATTCTACGCGCTCTTGTGTTTTGCACATTGACGCCCACGTGAGCTTCACGTGCGGAGCCATCCTAGGATTCAACCCTAAGGGGTTGACGCTGACGCTGGCGTCCTCGTGGTGAGCATGTGAGGTGCTGCCTCGTTAAATTTAACAAAGCTTAGCTCTTTTATTATGTTTAAATATTGGGGGAACAAATGCGCCCCACCGTTGTTCTCATATGGCTCACACGTGAGTGCAACAGTGTCATTTTTTCCACCGTTTGATCTTCTAGGGAGTTGAACCGTCCCTTCACATTCTATAAATAAGGTATTTGGCCCTTGAAATGACGACGTTTCATCATCTTCTTTCTAGAACCTTCCTTTCTTTGGAGAATTTAATTTTCGTTTCCCTGAGCTTAGACCTCTGTCTCCTAGAACTATTTCTTGGTAAGAACTATGAACAGAGCTTGGCTCTTAACACCTTTTGAGCATATAAATTTTCTTAGTTTTGGATTTTAAGTCCATTATCAGTTTCAACAGAGTTTAGTACTTTTTTTTTTGAATCAATCTCTCGGAGATCTAAAAAACTTTCTTTTTACAGATCATGGATCTTAATGTTCTCATCCAAGACTTGAGATTCTTTAATTCTCTTATTTAAGGTTTTACCCTACTGTCAATCTTGACACTTGTTCTGGAATTTGATTCCATCAATTAACTCATGAATTTTTTAGTATGGGGATTGTTCTGGGATTTAATAACGCTGTTTACGGGAATTTAATTCCATTTTTTGCAGAGCTTTTGGAATTTTTGGAATTTTAGATCTTAAGAACTTTTGGAATTTTATTCCCTTTACCATTCTTGTATATTATTATTATTATTATTATTACTATTATTATTATTATTATTATTAAGGTTTTAATCCCTTCTTCTTCTTCTTTTTTCATGGATTTTAATCTGTTATTTGTTTTAAAGAGCCCACATTTTATGGAATATTGGGATTTTTTAACTCCGCTGTTTAATTGGCACTATTTATTTAATGGGAATTCTTTCGAATTCTCACAATGTGCGCATGTCTCATTATTGATAAGCCATCACCTTAATTTTATGGGACCCATTGTAGTGATTTTAACATGTTAATCGCTAACTCTCCACTGGTTTTTTTTTCAGGTACCATGGCTAGTCGTCTGTATGACCTGGAAGAGATTATCTCTTATGAGGAGATTCGCATCTAAGGCCGCTGTCAGGGCCAGGAGTTTACCGATACCCAATGCGATGAGGTGATGCGTCACTTTGACGATTACAATTGTCGATTGCTCCCCCCCTCCCCCGCCGCCGTTCTGCCCTTTTGAAGATCGTCGTTGGGTCGATCTGGAAAGCTATACCCGGATGCCTTGAGGTTATGCCACTTCAAGCACTCGATGATGCTGAAGACAAGGTGCATTCTGTTTATATGATGGGGTTGATCTCGAAGAAACGAAGAGATAATCTCGTCACCATCTTGCACCGCGTCTTTCAACAAAGGGCGATAGTATCAGCATACCAGAGGGTGGAGGACATTAGTGGTGACCCCAACGCTTTCATCCGAGAGAAGATGCACAAATAGATGGTTGATGAGGATGAAAGCGCATTGCTCAAACTTGCTTTTGAGTTTGAGAATCCGTGTCCAGAGTTTAGCGTCTTGCCGTTGTAGACCTCAGATGATGTAGTAGCATTTTTTTTTGCACCATCATCCTCATTATTGATGTATAAATTTTTTTTGACGTATGAATAACAAAGTCCCCTACCCCCCTTTTTTTACGCCAACGCTCACCTGTGCTTCATGTGAGGTGTTTTTATATAAAAGAACTAGCGCCAACGCTCACGTGTTATGCACGTGAGGCACTGCTATAGGACTTAACCCTAAAAAAAACTTGTGCTGACACTCACGTGTCATGCACGTAAGGCGCTGCTATAGGACTTAACCCTAAAAGAAAACTAGCGCCGATGCTCACGTGTCATGCACGTGAGACGCTGCAACAGGATACGAAGGAATCTTTTCGCCTTCTTACTCCGCTTTTCATAAGTCAACTATTCCTTTTCCTTTGCCCTTTTTGTCAGGACTTGGAAATAGTTCCACCATACACAACATTTTCTGTGCCTAGACTTAAATCCTTCTCTTTATAATATGAAGCAATGTTTCTCTTCTTCATCACTAGGAGAGAACCATTTTTAACAGACCAAGATTCATGGCTTGCAATCATCCACATGCTCGTCGGCAGCCATAGGAGGTGCATATCGAGAGAATTGTTCCTCATTTTGCTGCACGCTTGGTGAATTCCGTTCTAACGGATGAGCAATGCGACACGGTGATGTATGAGCTCCTGACTGGTAGAGGGTCTCCTCTTCCCATCAGCTCAATTTGGCTCCGGATGATCTTCCTGTCCATGCTTGCTGACATTCCCCCTCATCCAGTGGAGATGACTCCGGCGATACTCGACGCAGCAGAGGACAAGATCGAGTGCTTTCATGAGGCAGATTTGGTTACCCATCCTCTGAGGGATCGCTCTGTTCAGTTGCTAAGCCAGATACGGGCTCAACGGGCTATCATGTCTGTCTTCACTGACGGGCACGACGCTGACCAATGGGGAGCGACTCCTCATGAATATCGCTGCTTCGACATGGTGGAGAAAGCTGAGAGGGCTTTAGAAAACTTTGTTCATAGTTTTGTAAACCATTGTACTCTCAATCCCGTGTTTGGTGGTCTTTTTCATATGGAATAAAGTGTTTATTTAAATATGTTTCTTTATCGTTGACCGCTGAATGTTTCACCCCCAGCACATATCCATGTGGGCATTTTGGCTCTGCACATATACTTTGCACTTTACCCTTAGGAGTTTCTGATTCGTACGAATGCCAATGATGCGCGCATATGTGGTGCGCGCGCACGCACACATAAATATGCATCTAGATACAGGTGAACACTGGACTGATGTGAACAAGTGCTTCCCCCTACTACCTTGCTCATGGAGGTATACCTGTGAGTGAAGTAAGGTAGAGTAATGCATAGCATATGGCTGTTTTTAGGTTGGCGTATCGTATGTAACTTTTTAAAATTTCGACCCTTCTGTTTCTTGATATTTTGTTCTGGCGCGAAGTAGTTTATGCATTCATTTCGGAGTTTGTAGTTTATTCACTCGTTTCGGAGTTCGTAGTCTATATACTCGTTTCAGAGTTCGTAGTTTATGTACTCGTTTCGGAGTTTTGTAGTTTATTCACTCGTTTCGGAGTTTCTAGTTTAAGTACTCATTTCGGAGTTTTGTAGTTTATTCAATCATTTCGGAGTTTCTAGTTTACGTACTCATTTCGAAGTGTGTTTAGTTTACCTCTTTTGGGTTTACAGGCAAACTTGTCCTAACGTTGTATGTAAATAACCCACATTTTTTACGACAGGGGTCTGTTAGGTTTGTGGTATTAGGGTTTTAGTCCGTAGTACCATCGTGTTGGCCGATATATTCCTCGATATGCAGTCTCTAAGCCTCTGTTCGAGTAGCCCCGTGACTGTCGTGTCTCTGATCCCTTCGGGGGCTGGACAAGACAACTTCGGGTAATCTTCTTAGATCATATTACCGTCGGAAGAGTAAGCGTTAGGAATTTGCCATAAGCTTTTTACTTGAGGTTGGGCTCAATTTGGAGTCCCGATGAGTCATAACTGCACCCTTCTGGGATGGGATGATCTCCAATGATCTTTTAGGCTTCATATGAGTTGCCGTCAAGACCCGAAGCTAGGAATATGCCGTCACTTCGTTTTTCTTTTGTTTTGATTATGTCGCTCCAATTCATTGCTGAGGTCGGGAAACATCTGTATGATATCTATGTTGTATATATTGTAATCGAGATCTGGAGCTAGGGATATACCATTGCTCCAATTTCATTTGATAATGGCGTTCGTGTCACGCCCCGCTTCCCAAAATACAGAATACGAGGGGTTGACAAGGCCAGCCATGCTCCTACGGTCAAGGAAATGTCCTGCCGTAGTCACACTTCGGCTTCTAGTTTTACATGGTAAACAGTAAATAATGCGCAGGTAATGAGAAATGCAGTAACTGAAACAAAACAATATAAAGAACTGACCTGATGTGAAACAAAAAGGTATAACTCTGGATAGCTAGTCACGATGTCCGTGATGTGCATCTGATCCTGGTCCCGGCTAAATCTACTCCTCACACTGAGCATGCATACTCAGGTCGTCAGAGCAACACAATAGCAATATAATATATAAATCCAAGTGACAACTCTAACAGTGATAATAAATATATATACCATAAGTCAATGACGGTATAGGTAAGAACATGCAGTAATCAATACAGTGGAACAGTAAAAGCAGTAAAATAATATGCCAAGTATGTCAACACAGTAAGTATGTATATCGATGCTATCATCCCTATCAGTCTCTAAGTCTCACTGTACAGGTCACTAAGCCTATCGTCAGTCCAAGTGTGAGAGTCAACCACTCGCGAGTGTCCTCCACCCAAGGGTAGAACCCAAGGGCAAGGGACCACGGGCCCAACATGTAACTCACGGTAATAATCATGTACACTGTAAATCTCCATTTATCTCCATATATATAAGCCGGCATGGGACTCCCAAGATTCTGTTGAACTCACACTCAAACTACCCCACACCCCGTGGTCTACATCAAACACTAACCATAACCTTAAATACCAATCGGTCTGTGACAAGTCTGCGCAAGAACTGAAGGCAGGACCTCCATCAAACACGTCCCGACTAATACCTAAGATAAATGGCAGTGTGTGGTGCCTTATCTGTGACACCCATGCAAGAGCTTCCATAAGTGTCCCATACCACTTATAGTCACACGTACACGCGTTCCACAGACGTCGACAATGCAATAGAATAAAAAGGTTCACTGATTGTGTACAAGTACGTGTCACTTTCACTTATTCACTTATACACGAACACTAACGTACTTGCCACAATCATCACTAATACCTAACACTGGGTAATGCACATCATCACTAAGTTATCAATGCAGTGACATATGTATGATATGATGCGTAAACAGTATGTAAAGCATGATTAGGATGTCATGAATCAGTAATCTACCACTTGCAATATTTATCATAAATCAAACGTGTACAGTTTAGCGAAACGATAAATGGGGAATAAATAGTATGATTGATTATCTAACCAGCGAATTTGGTTTCACACCAATCGGGTTTCAGGATCACTAGTTATGGCCATTTCATTTTAAACGTTCACGGCTGGAAATCCAGTTTCAGAATCGGAAGTCCGTTTCGCAACGCATTTTAATCCCAGTTGGGATCAGATTTTAGCGACGCTAAAGTTTAATGAAATCTAGGATTTTCAGTAAGGTTTTCAACTCAATAGACGTATCTTCAATCGCGTCTATACGTCAGGAGATATATAATGTTCAATACTAGTAGGTCAATTCTGATTCTGTTGGGACTGTTATACGTCCCCATCTTTTAAATTACAGATTAAATAACAAACGATAACGAAACAGTATGAAACCACTTGTGTTGTCTAGCTAACAGATTCACCTTTAATAAACAGCAGAGTTCCGCAACCTACGAGTTAAGGAAACAGGGTGGTACCCATTACGGGACAGTAAACAACAACTAGAGTCACTCTGGACTGCAGTCCAGAGTCGCACTCCGATCCAAGTATAGTCACAATTGAAGTACAGAAATCATTAGAAACTTTCATAGGGTTATAGTTCGTCGAGTCGGCTTCGATTTAAGCCCTCGAACGCATCATTCCAGTATGTAATTAATTTATGGTGATTTTAATCGTTTTCAGATATGAGGAATTCCCAGTTTTACGGCGGTATTTGGGGGTATTCGTTTAGTCATTAACGGTCATATTTTCCAATGAAATTCACACACTAGAATCATAGCCATACAGGCCAGACTATACAATTGAGTTCTGCCAAATTAAATGAGAATTTCCAAAGAGAACACGCATCGAACAGTTGCGTCGTATAATTTAACAGAGAAGTAAAACATGGAATATATACGATTGTAATTTGTAATTAACATAAAGTAGCATGTAGCAAGTAGGGAACTTGCCTGGAGATGATGAATTGATGGCACGGTATGCACGGGCACGACACACGCGGCAACAACGGCAAGAGTTTGGCCTCAACTACGGTTTGGCCTCGGCTAGACGTGGAGTTTGGGGGCTCTGATGTGCCGCGGGTGGTGACGGAGATGGCAGGGGTGTCGGTGCTCAGGGTAGGGTTGAGGGCTCGGGTTTGGTGAAGGAGTTGATGGGGTGAGAGAGAGATCAAGAGAGAGAGAGAGATCAAGAGATATAGAGAGAGAGAGGAGTGTTGAGAGAGACAGAGAGAGTGAGGGTTGTAGAGGGAGAGAAGGTGAGAGGGATACGGAGAGAGAGAGTTGAGAGAGGGGGGAAAACAGAGAGAGTGAGAAGTGTAGAGAGAGAGGGAGAGAGTAGAGAACAGAGAGAGATAGAGAGGATGATGGCGACGGTGATGATGATGATGATGGGGTCGACGATGGTGCGGAGGTGTCGACGAGATGCAGTGGGGAGCTCGTCGACGTCGTGGGTGCCGGTGAAGGGTGCGGGGGTTCGAGCTTGGGTGTGCAGGGGGTCGTCTCGAGCTCGAGCTCCGGTGATGGAGAGTATGCCGGTGAGGGAGGAGGTGGATGAAGAGATGAGGTGGTCGGTGATGGTGATTGCTGCCGACGACGATGGTGTCTTGAGGAGCTCGGTTGCGGGGATGGGGTGTGCAGTGGGTTTTGGGGTGGGTTGAGAGAGAGTTGGAGGTTTGAGAGAAAGTGATGGGAGTGAGGGAGAGAGAAAGAGAGACGAGGCGCGCGTTGTGGGTAACGCTCGCGAGCGGGGCACGGGGCGTGACGAGCGGCGACGTGGGCGCAACGGCAGAAACGTGCGGGAATTATGGGAAGTAGCCGTTGGAGGAAGATGGGGGCGAAGCGGGTCGGGTCGGGGAAGCGGGCGTGGGTTGAGGGTGAAGCGGGCTTGGAGAGGGGACTGGGCCGGGCCAGTGTTAAAAAAGAAATGAAATCCTTTTATTTTGTGTGGGCTGAGGAGTAGTGCTGGGCTTGGGGAGTTGGGCGAGAGGGATTTAAACAAATGTTTTGATTTTTATTTGATTTTCTTTTGGGCTGAGAGAAGATGCTGGGCTGCAGGAAATTTAAGAGGGAAAAAATGGTGAGAAAAGATTGGGCCGGGATGGGGTTCAAAGAAAAAGGTTTTAAGTTATTTAAAGGAATGGGCTTGGGATTTTATTAAAAGAGAATGGTGTTGGCTGAGGGAATTAGTTGGAAAAAAATATACTAGGGTTTAAAATAAATTCTTTTTATTAAAATGCTGGGTTTAGGAGATGGGGAAAGGCCTGGTTTTATTTTGAATAGAAAATTGGGCTGGGAAAAGTTATTCAGTTTAATAAATAATGAAAGGTATTGGGCTAAGGTAAAATAATAAAAGAAATTATAGGGAGTTGGAAAGGGGGCCGGCTAATTGAGAAAGTAGAGGAGTGGGCTTGGTGATTGGGTTTAGTTTTAAATGAATAATAGAAATGGGTTGAAGGGAAAAATTAGGGTTTTGGGTTTAAATAGAAATATGAAAGGAGATGGGCGTATATAAATTGAGGTTTATATAAATGGGACAAGATCATAAGGAATTGGGATTAGGGTCTGAGAACGGAGAGGGGAAGAACTAAAATAGATTGGGAAAATTTTAAAATAATAAATAATTATAAATAAAATTTTATAGGTTAAAAAGAAATACGGATATAGGCGTATATAAAAGAACCGGGTATTACAATTCCCATCCTGCTGAAATGAGGAGGAACGCCGAGATAGTCTCTAGGTAGTTTATGTACCGTCGAGGCTTGGAGCTAGGATTTTGCTATGGCTCTATTTTTGCTTTGACCCTTGGCTCTTTTATTGACATTGCATCTGCATCCTGCTGGAATGAGAAGAACGTCGGGATGATCTCTAGGCTTTAGATGTTGCCATTAACACCTGAAGCTAGGATTTTGCCGTCACTTAATTTTTATTTGATTGTTGTGTCTGCCCCTGCTGGAATGAGTAGGGGGACACAGGGATAGTCTTGAGGTTGTATATGTATCGTCGAGACTCGGAGCTCCTTTTGACGAACCGTGATGGGAAAATATGGTCCCTTTTCCTTTATTTGTGCCCATGGATCGTATACAAGAGTCAATATGGACATACTTGCAGGGCAGAGGAAATTTTATTTTATTTCCGCGATACTCTATCTTTTCAGCTTTTTATATCGCAAAATTCACGATTACCCAATCAATTCGGCTATTTATCGCGGTGCCCAATTATTTCGGCTATATATTTTTTTATTTTTACTCGCTGATTTTTATTGCGAGTTGCCCAAACATTTCGGCTTTTTTTTGAGTTGGGGATTTGACGTTTGATACCAATCTTGGTATCAACATCACTACCACTGGGATATTGCCTGGAGCGAATCATCATTTGCCGTGAGGGGACTTGAAATTTGACACCTATTTAGGCATCAGCATCGCTACAACTGGGATATTTCCAGGAGCGAATTATCATTTGCCGTGAGAGGACTTGAAATTTGACATCTATTTAGGCATCAGCATTGCTACAACTGGCATATTGCCAGGAGCAAATCATCATTTGTCTTTGTCGATTTGATCAAACGTGGCTTAGCAAAAAGGGTTAGGATCCTGTCGGCTAAGGCTTTTTGACTTTATGAGCCATAAGGGTCTCATAAAGGTATTTCTCCCTATGAGTCATGAGAATCTCATAGGTGTATTTTCTCCTTAAGAATCGTAGGGATTCCTAAGTGATATTTTCTCTTGTAAGTCGTAAGGATCTTGCAAGAGTGTTTTCTCCTTATAAGTCGAGAGGACTTACAAGTGTTGTTCACCATATAGGGACATTTCTCGTCATTGGTGGAACTTGGTGGGAGATATATTTATTTATGCCCGTGGATTGTATACAAGGGTCGATATTAGACAGCCTATAGGGTAATATTAGGGGAATATGACGGCTTAAGAACAGGTTTAGATCCCTGTAACTTAAGGCTTTTGAATCCTATAAGCCATGAGGGTCTCATAGGGGGAAATTCTCCTTACGAGTCATGAGGATCTCGCAAGTGTAATTTCTCCTTAGGAATCGTGGGGGTTCCTAAGTGTGTTGCTCCTTTGTGAGTCGTGAGAATCTCATGCAGGGTTTTTTCTAACGAGATCACGCCCTTTCGAGTTTTCGCAAAGCTCGCCGGCAGTCCTGCTGTTTTTACTCACGGCGCCCTTTCGGGTTTTCATCCGTGCTCCTTTTTGCTCATGGAAATACCCTTTTTTTAGCGATGGAACTCCCGAAAGTAGTTTCGCCGTAGGAGCCCATCTGTTTGCCGGCGGGACTTGAGTTGCAACCCTCGCCATTGGGACTTCATTGCAATATAGATCTCAAGAGAGCACATCACCGTATTTGGGGTAATGCGCTAGTTTAGGGACATTTCAGTCCATTATCACCATATTTGAAGCGACGCACTAGTTTAGGGACATCTCGGTCCGTTGTTAGTTTAGGGACATCTCGGTCCGTTGTCGCCACGTTTGAGGCAGAGTTTTTTGGATACTACTTTCAGAGTTCTAACTCATGAAGATAGCGAGCGGACACAAGAATCGTCGTCTATCATTGACCTAAGTCATGACTCTTCAAGCATAGTACTTTTTGAGGAATCTGCCATTCATTGGCCGGAAGGGTCTTTCACCATGCATATCCATGAGCAGATAGGCTCCACCTTGGTAGACTTTTTCTATATGTACGGACCTTCATAGTTCGGCTCGAACTTCCCCCGTTTTGCATGATTGGGGATCATTGGTCTTTTGATGACTAGCACGAGTTCTTCTTGGCGGAACGTTCTTGTCCTGGTCAGTTTTTCGTATGACCGTGTCATCCTTTCCTTATAAGCCTCCAGAGAAGAACATCCAATATGCTCAGTTGCGAGGGTATTTTCCTCAGATGTGTTAGGACATTGTAATCCACCTTGTTTTTCCTAGGCGGGTCCCTTACTGCGAGCTCTTTGACCGCTTCTTCATCGAGGGCAATTTCCTCAGGGATTTTCCCTTTCCCTTTGTCTTTTTTATTCGACCCTTTGTTTGTAGGTCCTAGCTTCTTCTCAGGCAGGGTGCGGCTACGCGGCTGAATATTCTCGCAGTTCTTCTCCTCCTCTTCTTTTTCGAAGATGGAGTCTTTGAAGAGAGGGCTGAGAGGTATTTCATCCTCAGAATCGCTCCCAAAAGTAAGAACTTGGGTGTTTTCCCCTACCGAACTGGTACCAACCATATGACAGTTTGTCTTACTATTTTGCCTTCGACGAGCATGAGCATCGCGCTTCATCCTGTTGAAGTGTTTTTGATGGGCAACGTATCCTTGCCAACACTTCTTAAAGGCACTGCATTTCTCGGTGGGGTGGATGACCCTCCAATGATATAAGCAGTAGCTTAGATGCGATTCTTATCCATCGAGGCATATGATCCCGGTAGTGTTCCTCACGAGAGGTGGCAGCTTCATCCCCATTGACAGGGCTTTGGCAAACCGCTTCTCTATTTTGATCCTGCTTTTATTTAGAGGAGGTGTACTTTGGTTTGGTTGGAGTACTTTACGACTCATCCTTGCTGCAGCTTCTTTGTCCTGACGCTGATGCTTATCCTTTTCGTATATGGCTGTCTCGCGTTCTCGGTCAACTTTGCTTTTTTGAAAAGCTTATCTGGTCTTCTAGCAGTTCTGAGGATTTTAGCGCCGATTCTGCCCCCAGTTCCTTTATGTTGTTTCCTGACGCTAAGAGAGTTTTTTCGCTATATAACGACGAATGGGAGAGAATGTGGCAACTTGCTATACGTTCTTCGGTGTCTTTTGATGAGTCATTTCCCCCATCGTTGTCACTATCTTCATCTTCAAGAATATGCTTGAGGAACTCTTTGAGTGTGACCGGTGTCCGCGCCTTCTGGTTGTACTCCTCCAGCACGTCAATATATTTTTGTAGATCTGTGCGCTTGTCATCATACTCGGCAGACTGCACAGGCTTCATGGTCTTCTTCTTTTTCTTTGAAGACTTCGAAGGATTGACTTGGGGGGTTTTCCCCTCGTCAACAATTTTCGGTGTGGGACATGATTTCAGCATCCCTTCAATGATTTCATGTTCAAGTGGGCTTTTCTACCTAACTGCTGGACATGCATGTAGATCCTTCAGCATTCTTTCGGTTTTTGCTAAAAGAACGACTTCCTATGAAGTTTCTTCCACGAGTGAACATGATGCCCCCTACGCGTCCACCTATTTTGGAGTGTGCTTCTGCGGTGGGTTTACCCTCCAGTTATCAGACAGCGTGAATTTTCCCTGTTGATACTAGTCTTCGACCCAATTTTTGAAAACGTAGCATTCTTTAATTGGATGGCTCACCATTCTGTGATAGGAACAGTAGTTAGGGTTGTTGACGCGCCGGGTTGCGGTGGATGCCGTGGGTCTGAGGATGGGTGCGGATGCGCGTTGTTTTGGCAAACCGCCGGTTTTGGGCCACTCGATTGTTGTTATGTATTGGCAACGAAGGCCGCTTTCCCTTTACTATTGGCATTTCGAGGGTCCTTATTTGAGGGGGAAGACCCATGGCCCATCTGGTACATTTGGGACAATTTATCTATCAGAACCTGGAAGGTGGTTGGTTTGAAAAATGTCATGAACTGGGACACAGTCATTTAAGGATCAAGGGTCCCGATGAACATGCCTACGGCGGGAGATTCTTCAATGTGTTGTTCGCACTTAGACCATAAGTTCCGCCACCGGATCACGTATTAGACCCAGATTTCTCCCGGCTTTACCCTGGCATTGATTAATGCTGTAATTGGAGTGCGCTTGCTCGCGCGGGCGAAATGCTGTGTGAACAGCAATTCCATCTCTGTGAATGTTTTTATGGAGTCATTTGGGAGCTCCGAGTACTATTCAAAGGCTGTTTCTGACAGGCTGTCAACGAACTGGCGAAGCAAAAGTTTTTCTTCGCCTCTAGTGTTGCCGTACAGAGCTCTGAATTGCGCGACGTGCTGATGAAGGTAGCATGTCCCTTTGTATACATGGAATTTGGGGATCGTATATCCCGGCGGGTACTTGATTTGATCATACCAGCCTACATACGGTTGTCCGGTTCTGACGATTTGGCCAGCAGCTTCATTAGCTTGATGAGCTCTTATTTGTTGAGTAATATAATCATCAAGGGCGGCCTTAGAGATCGTTTCCTTCTTGGCTGCTGATAAGGCCGGAGGAGGGTTTGATGTTTCCCCTGTCATCCTCGATGATTATTGGCGGATCTTCGGCCGGGGGTTCTGGTTGGATCATCATTCAAACCATGTCTTGGAATAAGAAAACCATCTGCTTTATGTTAGCATCTTGCTCAGCGTCTTCCTTGTCCTTTCTCTCGAGCACCCTTCATAGAAACTCTGTATCGGTCTCCTGCTGTAACGACTCTGAATTTTCTGTACAAAATTTTTATTTTTAATGTACAGAAAGGAGTTTACAAGCCTGAGTACAAGTTATAAGTATATCTTGTTTAAGAACAACAAGAAGCCACTTGTAGCTCACTGATAAAGCCTTGCATTGCTGTGACGTAGCCCCTGTGTTCGAACCCCATCAGACACATTATATTTTTCTGATTTTTTTCTTCTAAACTTTTTGGAAGCTCAAAAGTTTACACGTGCAATGCACATAAAAATGAAAAGTTAGAAAAATTAAAAATGTGCAAAAAGATGTTAACACTGGCATGAACACGTGGCAAGAATCCAGAGCCCTAAAGCCCCAATCTAACCGGCCAAACTTCATAAAAAACCGGCGGGGACGGTCGATCTTGGCCTAAGCTCCTCCGTGCTTTGCATAAACAACTCATGGCCTACCCCTAACTCCCTTGCACTATTTGATTTCCCTGCAATCAAACAGAGACTCTTCAATTCACATTTATCCTCATTTTAATCCCAAAACTTTAATTTCACACTATAAATACTACCCCATGCCCTAGCCCTTCACCATTCTGAAAATTCTAGCCAAAATTCTCTCAAAAGTTTCTAGGTGCAAGTGGAGTAAAGTAGAGTTAGCAAGCGATCAAGTTCTAACGAGAATCGAAACTAATTCCGGTGATCCCGCGATGCCAGAACGACAAAAATCATTTCTCCTACCTCTTCTTAGTATAATCAAACGGTAAGCCCCTCCCAATCTCTCTTCTTCCTCTTTGAAAATCTTTTTTTAAAACGAACATTAGTAAGTGGAGTTAATACCGATGCCGATCTTCTAAATCCTAAAAAACTCATCCTTTTTCTTACATATTGTTCATACAACTTTTACACAATGGTTGTAATATTATTATAAATGTTTAGAATAAATTGTAACCTAGAATTCCATGCAAAATAACTTCAATTTAAGTTTTTCGTTTAAATACCATGAACTTCGCATATCTCTCTTTTAGTATTTTTGTTCATTATACCTTTAGAAAACCTCACGGAGTAATGACCTACCCTTCACAAACACACATGTTACCATAGCACGATACTCTTTAAACATAGTTTTTGTTACGATTACAATATTACATTAAAGTACCACTTACTATAAAAACGGTTTTCTTTTGAATTGTATTTTTAACTCCTTTGTAAATATGCCTCTACAACCCTTTTTAGGGGACCCGCTATTGGATGGTGTGGATTATCGCGCATCCTTGGGCTAGTAGAGCGAGATGCAGACCATCTCACGGAGCATTCGATTTCGAAAGGCTTTTAAATACGATTTTTAAGAAAAACGCATTTTCTAATTTAATAAAAATTATTTTTTTAATAATTATATAAATATTATAAATCCATATATTTTCAATATAACAAACTTACATTTTTAAAAGAATGAAAGTTCACAAGTTTCACCAAAATACCCTCAAGATATCAATACAAGTCCAGCTTTACAGTAAAATACCATGAACTATTCAAGCTAAGTATTTATCACTAAAATACCTCAAATCCCTAAAATTCACAAACATGGAAACTCTAAAAAATATAAATAACTTCTCGAGGTATATTTTTAAATTATATAAAAATATTTTTCATAAAACTCTCTCGAGCTATATAAAACACTGTTAAGGACTTTAGTAAATATAGGTTTAAACGGGATCAATTCTCTTGAGCCCCAAGAAGCTGGAGAAAGTGAGTGCTTGCCTATTTAATATAGAAAACTTAACGGTGTTATCAATGATAATTGTCTTGAAAAAAAACACAAATCCTGCCGTCCATGTGCAGCAGTTACCGATAATTCTTGAACCTGATTCAAGATCTAAATCAGTTATAAGTGTCTAACTCAAGTTTAAGTCTAAATCAAACTTGAAATCAAACTCAAATCAGAATCTAACTCAAACATGAATCCAAAGTCCGGCATGCATACTTGAACATGAACCTGAATGCCTGAATTCAGACATATATATCAAACCTAAGTACATGACTTGACTTGACTCAAACCATGAATACAACTTGACATGAATACATGAATACTTGATATGAATACTCGATATCGACATGAACTCTATCTTGCCACTTGATGTATTCATGGATTCGAGCAAGGCCTGTAAATTTAACTATAACGTAGAATACACGGGGTGCTGGGGTAGTTCATGCGTGAATTCAATGAAATCTCAGGAGTCCCACTAGATCATGAATCCATGTCTACTAATACAAGAAAGCTATCATGAAGGCCCGTGTTTCCTTACTCCTGGATTACAGCCTGTTGAGTTTGGAATACTTCAACACTAGGTTAAAATCCTGTTACTACCACTTGATTCGGGCCCGTGGTTCCTTACCTCTGGATTACAGCCTGTTGGGTTCGAGAACACTCTTGAGATTTGTTGACATTCACCCTTGAACTTACGTAAATTAGTATACCCAAGTAGAGACATGTTAAGACGCTTACATTCACTACATGTTCACTAAACTTACCCTACACGGCCATGTTACATTTGTTTGCCATGCTCATGCTATGTTGTCATGTTTATCTACTTGTCATATATTACCATACTTGTTCACATGTGTTACAATAAAACTACATTCTAAACAAACTTGCCAAGCTTACATTAAACGACATGCTGACACAACATACTTCATACTCACTTGTTCATAATAAACTTTTCCTTTATCATTACACTTTATACTTCACTTCATTTCTTGAGGACTTACCGAGTGAAAGTTCGTTGACGGGCATTCCACCCACCTTTGTTTTCTTGGAATGTTCATCAAATATGGTGGAGACTGAAGAGGTAGATATCTCAGAAGAAGAGCACGATCAGACCGATATCCAGGCCTAGACCAGTTACCTTTTCTCAGTATATGTATGCCACCTGTTTAGGCATTTTCATCCTTGTATTTTCTTTCAGTTAAAATCATGTATTGTAAATGAATCAAGTTGAATGTAAATAAAGTTGTTGAATTTTAAATCTCATGTTCATTCTCGTATCATTTTATATTGCTTATTTTACGCTTAGCGTATTTATTCCGGGAAATGACCTTCTCGAAATAAATACTTCACGGCCTCGTCACGTACCTGCTTCCGTACATTGGAAAGCGGGACGTGACACCTGCTCTTGGCGCTGTTCAGATTCTTTGTCTGGACTTTCTTTCTGTCCAGTAGGTGCTGCCATTTTGGTCAGCATTTCCTGGAGCTTCTGCTATTGCTCCTGAGCCTTGGTCAGCGACCGAGTTTGCGGTCGGTGACTCACCGAAGCACGGCTTTCTTCTTTTCCTGAAGCCATGTAGACCGTATGTATTGATATGCTCCCGGCCTTGGGACGTTTAGGTCTATTGCCTTTGGAATTTGCCGCGGGCGATAGAGTTTTTTCTAACCTCATTCTTTTATAAGAGATGGGAGTTGAAGGAGCCGTTATGACAGGCACCTGCTTAGGGGAAGTCCTCTGCTGTATAGTGGAGGAGTAGTCCTTTTCTTATCGAGCCTTTGATTTCTTCAGTCGACGAGAATAGTTCCAGTCAATCACAGAGTCCTAGACTTATCGTCAGACCCTATGACTTTGCGTGGAGAGCCATTGATGAGGATGCTCCATCTTTGCCTGCACTGTAACTTCTACAGGCGGGGGTGATTTCTTTAGCACCGTCGTTGGAGATTTTTTTTGCACCCTCTTATGTGGATCAAAGTTGTTACCGGTTGGAACAGCAGCGTCAACTTCCACCATTGGAGTTGGTGGGGTGAGTCCAGAGGGAGAGTTGCTCCCAGCTTCTCTCACTCGACGCCAGTGGCGATGTTGAGTGTGCCTTGTTGAAGGGACAACCTCAGTTTTGGAAGCGGCTTCATCACGCCCCTGGTTTTTCTGAGGAGCTGCAATTGGTGTCAGCCTGTTGAAGTCCGCCGTCCTTGTTAAAGTTTGGGGAGGGCCAGTCAATCTTTCGAAGACCGACTTTCTGATGTGGGAGGCACTTTTGACGGCTTTGCCTGTAGCAGGAGTTGGGAGAACTAGCTGTTTTGGGATAGCCCCTTCAGGTATCATGAGCTTCATTGCGGGCCCGTTTGAGTTCTTGATCAGCCTGTTGAAGACTGAGACGCCAGATTTGGACGGCCCGTTGAGAGGGGCCGTTATGGTTACCAGTCGATCGAAGACCGACATTTTGGGAGCTTTTTCTTGCGGCACTGAGACACCGAAACTCATAGGTGAGAGTATGGTCCCAATGAACAATCCAGTAGTGGCTTGTGTGACTTGCCCCACTAGCATTGAAAAAATAGAGGCCACGTTAGGCCCATAAGTCATTCCTCCAGTTGGGATGGAGCGAGAGTTGCTGTTGCATGCAGTACATTGAGAAACCATCGATTTTCTGCATAGGGGCAAAACACCAAGTTTTAATATCTCGAATCCAAGGGCAACCATAGAAAACTGTGATTTTGTTCGCGAAACACGACACACGAAGTGTGGAGTGGAAAGAGGAAAATGTCTCACCGGGCATGCCAGAATCTGTTCTCCGCCGAAAACAGAGACCGAGACGTTGGGACATTTAGCCTAAATTTAGGGACAGATATTATTTGGACTTATCCATCCACCTCTCCGAAAATACCAAGTTGATTTATGGCACCATATATCAGAAATTTAGATAGATGCGACCATTGTAGCATGACTTTATCAGATTCCCCCTCGTTTGTGAGGGGGGTTTTGATTGTGGGGACGCTCTTCCCTGCAGGCGCAAGCCCCTACAGTTAATTACATTACCGCGTTGTGATAACCACTTTCTCCCCCTCCAGCAGTTCACTCCATGTCGTGTGTATTTTATTTGTTTTGGTTGCCCGTGAATTGTATATGGAGGCTAGTTTATGTCATCGCCCATAGGGCACGGATTAGTCCAAATCCATATATTTTAGATTTGGGTTTGTTTCATTTAAGGATCGTTAATCTAGTTTGAGATTAAGATCAACTTAAATATATGAGCATTTGAGCTCAATTTATTTTAACTATGGATACGTTAGTCTAATTTGAGACTAAGATAAACTTAGCAAAATTTTAAGGATCATTTTTATTTCAGATCCAACAACGGAGAATTTCGGCTCAGCTGTAAGAAACTTTTCAGAAAGACTTATCCAATTTGGGCTTAGTCTGCTCAGTCCTTTTTGTTCAAAAGTGCTAAGCACTTATTTGGGCTCTGCTTGTTCATCCCCTTTTTTAAGCAAAAGTGCTAAGCAGTTATTTCAAGCTCTGGCGTTCACATGGGTATCATGTGAAGACTTAAGTTATGGGCGCTGCCCAATCAGTGCTAAGTGCTCAGTTATTTTGACTGAATATATATAGTGCTAAGCACTTTTTCTTTTATGGTGTCCAAGTGAGGAGCACGTGCGGCACTGGGCGCTGCCCAATCAGTGCTGAGCACTTAGCCATTTTGGAAAGTGCTGAGCACTTTTGTATGGCGTCCACATGAGGAGCATGTGAGGCGCTAGGCGCTGCCCAATTAGTGCTAAGCATTCAGCCGTTTTGGCTGCGTATGAAGTGCCAAGCACTTTACTCATCGCTCACGTGTATTTCACGTGAGGCGCTGGCCTTCTATTTTGGGCGTCCACGTGTTTTTCACATGAACCGCTAATTTCCTTTTGTTTTGGGAATCTGTTGAAGGCGCCCATGTGGGAAGCACGTGCGGCGCTAATGTTTTTTCCTTTTTAGAGATTGAATCTTTGTTGATGGTATTTTGACCATTAATGGCACCAAGAAAATTTTGTTTTAGGGTTAAACCATATTTTCTAAGGAATTAAATTCCTTGGGATGGGTTCTTTTCATTTTTCCTTTATTTTTTTTAACCCAGTTTTTTTCTGAATCTTTGATTCTCAAGAACAAAATATTCCCGATAAGAATTAAATTCTCAACTTGTGGAAGACTTGTCTTGTGGATCTCAAATCCAGAGAAAGAACTAAGTTCTTGAAAAGGGTTAAACCCTTGGGAATGCTATGATAGGTAAAGAAGATATTTTGATCTCTGTAGTTTCTTTACCTAGGGTTTAAGAGGAAAAAGGTGTTCTTCACTATTGAGAATTAAATTCTCTGTTGTTATTTAGAGTCTTCTGTATTTTTTGCATAAGCTTATAGGGGGTTCCCTCTATATGTCTGTGTGTGTGAGACTTGAAGTCTCGGATCCGTTATATAGTGGAGGCAAATTGTTAATTAGTTTTGAGAAAATCTCTCATTGAGAGATTCCAATTGATTTAATTGGTCTCAAAATTTGTTTGTAGAATTTTACCCACCGTTGGATTTTTGATCTAAGGATTTCTGTTGTACATAATATGTCTTCTTGTTTTCAACAAGATTAGAGAAATATTTTCCCCATATACAGAATTTTATTCTGTCAAATGGTAATTTTTAATCCAAGGGTTCTCTGTTATATAGAGCACATCTTTCTTTGTTTAGAAAGATATAGGGAAATATTTTCCCATCTCATTGAATTTTTGATCCAACAATTTTCTGTTCATTTAGAAAGATTAGGAGAATATTTTTCCTTAATAGAATTTTATTCTATTATTTGATGATTTATCATCACCATTGGATTTTTGATCCAACGGCTCTGTTTAACAAAGAGTATCCCATTTTTTAGGGAATATCCCCCTATAGAATTTAATTCTAATTGATTTTAATTTGGGCGCTGGCGTTCACGTGTTGTGCACTTGGGCACCACTTAAGAATTTAATTCTAGGCGCTCCTGTGCTTTGCACATTGGCGCCCACGCGAGCTTCACGTATGGCGCCATCCTAGGATTCAATCCTAAGGGGTTGGCGCTGGCGCCCTCATGGGGAGAATGTGAGGCGCTGCCTCATTAAATTTAACAGAGCTTAGCTCTTTTATTATGTTTAAATATTAGGGGAACAATGCGGATAGCTCAGGACTGACAGAAGCATTGGACAGATGAAAAGCGTCGACACCTGGAGTTCCAACCCAGAGAGCATGTGTTTCTGAAGATCTCTCCGAACAGAGGAGTGATACGTTTTAGCAAGAAGGGTAAACATAGTCTAAGGTATATCGGACCGTTTGACATACTTGAACGAGTTAGAGAAATGGCGTACTTCTTGGCATTCCCGCCCTCATTGGAAGGAGTGCACAACGTGTCATGACCCAATTTAGTAACGCGACCGGTACTTAAATCACACGACGTCAAAGACGTAACGCAATTCAAGTAAGCCGAAAAACCCAGAAATCTAAACCAAGAAAAGAAGTAAAGTGATAAAATAGTATGAAAAAATAATTAAAATCTCAAGTTATAAAATCTCAACTTAAATTTATTTTCTTAAAAATTTCGGCAGTGTCTCCTTTATAAAAACTAGCCCCAAACAGGAACAAGCAAAGAATATATATAAAAGGCATCCCCAAATAGGAGCAACTCATGCCAAAAGGCGAAACACAACCACAACAAGTATATACACGACGCCGTAGTGAAGAAATAAGCAATTAAAAAGTGAAAACGGCATAATAAGAGGTAAAAAAACGTCGCAACATAAATAAAAAGCCGGCTCACACGAGCACGACACCCAGAATCACAAATATTACAATATCGATCCTCACAATCTCGTCTCTAAGTCAAATACATGTAAATTGTAAATGGAGAGTACTAGATACAAAATAAGATATACAATAGAACCATACGGATACCCGCAAAACCCACCTACACCAAAATCACGACCAACAATAGCGGTATCCGCAGAAGTAGATACAATAAGAAGCCCTGCCGCGACCACACTGAGGGTCAAGCCTGCAAAACACTGTGGCACAATGGGGGTGAGTTGCCAACTCGTGAGCAGTAAATAACATTCTACAGATAATCGCAAGCATGCACGAAAAGAGATAATCTAAAATATGCAATCTGATGGCATAAGTATAACAATACGGATATGCAACAAATCATGATCAAGGTACGCCACCAGGGTACAACAACAACATAAAACAGTGCATGTCAAATAAATCCTGAGTATGGGATAAAATATAAACCTCATCAATGAATTATCATCATAGAAAACCAGTGTCCATCAACGACACCCCTAAATCCCAATATCTCAGGCGCCGCATACTCAGATCAGCCCTCATATCTATCTCATCTCATAACTCCAAAACGGTATTCTCTTGATATCCATCGAGTTTTCATACAATCACCGGTAGGTAGTACTCCCTCTGCCAGGCTCATCATCTACTCCACAAAAATCATTTTCTTGCCCCGAGATACCTTACTGGTCCACCATGTACCCGCAGACGGTTCATCCAACTCCTCAAATCGGGTCTCGAAAACAAGCTCAGAACCGAGAAAACTCATGGTGGACGCCTTGAAATCACATCACGAGAAACCGTGTTTTTAAAAAGATTTATAATTTCCTTTGAAATATATCCGCGGTTCTCAAATCCAGAAATCACATGAAATCAGTATATCAGTGCATATATCCATGAAATACGATGTATGCAAACATGGAACAGTAATGTGAGCATATCAAGGGAAAACCGCTCTTTTTAAATATATCAAGTTTCAAAGGTATCTTGCGGTTTCCCAAATCCACGAAATCGAAATGCAACATCATATGAGAGTATATATGCGACTATAGCAATGTATGTATTGTAAGTCCACAGTAGCGCCCGGCCATCTAACAGACGCCAAATGCGGAACAAAAACTTTTTACAACTGGCGCTATCGCGTACTATAACCCGGATCTGCCATTAAAGCTAAACTAACAAACTACAAAGTGGGTAGAAAGATTATACCGAACGATCCGAGTCCTTCGGTCTTCAACCATCATCCCACGCTTGTTGCGGCTGCTCCGATCTCCTGAATCTCCAATCTTTTCGTCCAGGTGACACCACGTCGACGGATCTTTAAACGGGCTCCCGCCTCTGAACCGAGACAACTTGATCGTCAAGTTTGCTAAAAGAGACGACCAAGATGATGTAGAGAATGAGTAGAACACTTTGTCTTGTTACGTCCAAAGCTATGGACGAACGGTTAATGAAGTTGCCTTTTGGATTCAACTGAAATGAGAAATGAATATCTTAAATTTCCATGAAGCCAAAACCTTAATCTTTTTGAATCAACAACCATATATTTTCCACCAAGGGGTGGCCGACCATATAAGTAGAGGGGGGGAGGTGAGTGTAGGAGAGGGGAAGGTGACCATAAGATATAGATCAATCATGAAGAGAATGAGTCACCTTAACATATAGTATGAACACATTAATGCAAGTGATGAATCACTAACCTTGTCATCTAAAACATTAAATGACCATTAATGCACTAATCCACCTCACCATCCTAGTCACCATTCTAGAACCTTCTAGAAACACGACTCACCTCATGACTCACCCTCAAGAAGAAAAGATAAATCCGCATTTAACCGAATGTTATAGAAAATTGGAAACTGGCAACTTCCAAAAGTGATCCTGAAACGAATTTCAGGATAACCCCGTAATGGTATAAACATACCCGCATTTGTATTATGACCGAATACAAATGCATCTAAGACAAAGATATTATATCTACACAGTATAATACTCGGATTCGGCTTAAACCAACGCTGACCAGTATTATCTGCCCGAAAAATGACACGTGCGAAAACGCACGTGCATTTTCCGAACCCTGCCATAAAACCATACGGCCTCTACAACGTTTCGCCCGAACTTGGGAAAGTGTCTGTGAGGGACTCTAATGACTCATCAACACACTGGCACTGGGTATAACCACTAGCACGTCAGAGGTACGAGCTGTATGTAACGGTTGCCTATGTATTGATTGGAAGGGAAGCTGACGAGCGAACTCATCCAGAAACCCTACTGAGCCTAACAGTGACAATATATATACAGTCCGGTCCGTTCGTCTATGAGTATCGTATATCTACCTAGGGGCTGGTAACGTCAGACCCCCATTAGCGGTATAAGTCGTGTCAGAGAGTGGCCCAGAACACCCTGAGATACTACTGGAGTACCTACCAGTAAATCTCCTGCCTCGGCCGAGGGCTTTGTGTAATGGCTCTCCTAGACACAGCGCGATCTCACCCCCAATACCGGGAGAGACAAATCCCCTGCCGATCCGCTCATTTGCCTCCATGTGGCTCGGGATTGTACCCAAAAAAGACCTGTTTGCACGACTCCTTTGAGCCGTGGTAGGGTAGAAATAAAAGCACAGTGGGAACTCACACGAGACAAATGACGACCTCAGGTCGATGAACTAACCTGTACACATGTCACCAGGGAACTGCTATCTGACGATATGTATAATACCAACTAGCATGTTCCCGGCGAGTCTTCTCCGGTGTACTCATAACCCAATGAGCACCTGTATACATCTTAGGTGATCCAACTGACACCAGTGGCTTGTGAGACCGGCCACCGACCCTCGTCGGGGTCTCGACTGTATACACTAGTCTACTCTGGAGTATCGATGCCCTGTCTCGAAACTCCCACGACTAGGGACACTTTAAGGATGTGCTTACAGACCCCAGCTCCCACGTATATGATCGCCATCATACTGCTGGTAGTCAAGCAAGAATCCTATGGGCTCTATCAATATGCAATAGCGAACTAAAGCATGTATACGATGATAAAGACAAACCAGATAGCATACTATCATCTCGAGCAAGACTGTCATATCGGTATAGGTCCTGCCTCAATCATTGCAATCACGTACCTGCGATCCAATAATTGACTTTGAGGGCACTATCTCCAACAATCTCCCACTTGCACTTAAGGCTAATTATTGTGATGTCGCATACTCACAGCTCGTGTGATACCGAACATCCAACTCCTCTACTAATCAGTTTTACAAAGCTAGTTTGTAAAACTCTTGTGTTCGAGGAATAGCCTCAGTGAGTGGATCCGCCCTGATGTTTCTTTCTATATCTCTCTTAATCTCAAGTTCGCGGAGAAAGCCATCTCCCGAATTGAGTAATACCTGTCTTAGAATATGTTTGGATATCTGATGAGACCTAGTTCATAAATGAACTCCAAATCCAAACTTCTTAGACTGTATCGATAACTAAACCTAATCAGTATCCAGCACCATGCCTCCCACAGTATCCTCTTGGACCACCTGTCCAAAATACTGTCCCTCGTCAGAGGAAAAACTATAACTCTGACAATCACTCTGTCATCCATGTCACCTTGGAAGCCTGGAATGACAACCGTCTCCCGAAGGAGGCTGCCGTCATCAAATCCGTAGAACATGTACTTATGTTCTAAAATTGCTTCCTTATGTTTCTTCAGGATTGGATTAATACAAACTTATTACATCTAGTGCAAAAACAACATCTGGTGTGGTACTTGACTTTTCACGATTGACTCAATTGCCTAAGCAAGTGATCTGCCAATCATGCACATCCCTCTTTCCTTTAGTCTGTAAGACACCTTTAGAGAGGGTGACTCCGTCACCTGCAGGTACTCTTCCATGCCAGGAGTCATCTATTCTAAAATACTATTAGAATACTGTCAAAGTACCCACATTGGGAAACTACCCAAATCTAGATCTAAAACCATAGATCTAGTAACCAGAATGTCTTATATTATATCCATGTCATGTCTGGAGAAACAACTGTGTGACGACCACAGTATAACCGATCGTAGTATAGGAATTTTACTTCCTACTCTGTGTATGTCATCCAAATACCATGACATCACACCCTACTACCTTCTAAACAGATCCATCCCCTATTCTGATGAAGTCAAACCTATGACTGTCACATCAAAATTAGATGATCTTATCTCCGCTATATCTGCTCAAGCCTATAAATAGACATAAGCTACTTGCCCACTATGCTTCCGCTGCTCCCACTGACTATGACAACCCTCTGGCAGAATAATATATACGTACACTTCTAAAGCTAGTTTAGAACGACGCTATACATAACCTCCTGCCGGGTCTCATAGCCTGGAACAACCGTAGTGTCAAGTCTGGATAAACAAGAACCTCCCTGTCATCGTCCTTGAGGCTACCGGAGTACCTCTCGGGTGTCTGAGGTTACCCACTATATCTGCGGAGTGGCTATTGGAATGTCAAACCTGATTGAATTTATAGGTCCTATTAAATTTTCCATAATCGTTTGCGGTTTTGGAATTACTTCCAGTTCTACCATACTCCCACTACTATTTTCTGAAAAAATCCATTTTAATAAAACTGTGGCGAGTCAAGAACAATATCACTATTGATCTTCCAAATGGTAGAAATGTCAACCCTCGTCATAGCCAGGGTCAACCCACAAACTGCCATTACAGGAACGTGCCTTGATTTATCCAGTGTCTGGTTTTAAGCATAAGCTGGACAACTTCCCGTATCTTAACATCGTTAAGATATGAACCATTCTATATATAATATAGAAATAGAGGCACTAATTTAATTGGAACCAGATTCAAAAACATGCAGCTGTCTCCAGTGCATATCAACTTAATGGAGAGAGGCTAATCAGCATTACTCAACTTAGGAATCCATCCAATTATGAGTAACCTAAAAGAGAAACAAGTTTCTCAAAACCATTACTATCATCTGAATACTATCACAAGAATCCACATCTTCGATCTCTTTGAAGAATCCCGATACTTGTGATACCTGGTTCTCTACTTTATTCTTATACCCACAACTTCTCAAAACTTAGACATTGTATTTCTACGAAACACTTGTCTAAAAACTAGAGAAGTCATAAGTAAACAGAACATAGTATGAGGACATACCCCTTTGTCCTGACGGACACTGGACAACATACAATACTCTGTATAAGTCCGCTGAGTTAAATAACTCAAAACCTGTGCGTCGTAGGTTGAAAACTGTACCCAGGCGATTTCCTCAAATATCACCAATTACAACGAATTCCGATATAATGAGGATGATCACCTAATTCCCAATAACTTACTCCTACTCATCATCTGTAAAACCATACAGATATGAGAATGAAACCTGGTAAATACATACCATGGAGTAAGTATGTTATCGGGAAATCAGTTTTCCTTTAACAATGCACTGAAACATTAAAATGTTTCGTAGGGGTATCCTGGTATTCTTAGTAATGCCTCTTCCATAATCCTATTCATGACTGTAACCGTATATTTCTTTGCCATCTCTCCAAATCCCTTTATTTGTCTTTAGTCGTTACCTTTTGTACACCTTCGTTAGGCTAAATGGTTTTCTTCCTTCCCTACCGTTCGGCACCAGCCTATGGTTTGGAAGAAGACTATCCAGTAAGCATAATAGGTTTACTCTCCTAATCCTAGGAGTACTCGCAACTTGAGAGAAGGTGATGATAAAAGACTACAGAATAAAACCTTATTCTATTTCTCCCGAACTGGGAAAAAACAAAGGTGAAATAGGAGTGGCGATGAAGTACGCGGTTTGGTCGTGAATAATAACAGTCGCAATTAACTTTGCCCTCTTTCTAATCCCTTTATTTTGTCTTTAGTTATTCCCTTCTGTACACCCTACTTAGGCTAATTGGTTTTCTCCATTCCCTACCTTTCGGCACCTGCCTATGGTTTGGAATAAGACTATCCAATAAGCGTAATAGGTGTACCCTCCTAAACCAAGGAGCCCTCGCAACCTGAGAGAAGGTGATAATAAAAGACAACTGAATAAACCAATTCTATTTCTCCTGAACCTGAATCCATCCTCGAAGAAGTCCCTTCGAGTTCGTATATAACCATATGATGGATCTATCCAATGGAAGTGGATGTCCGTAGTAATACGGGGTATTCTGAGAAATACAAAGGGTAAAAGGAAGAGTGGCAATGACTTATGCAACTAAGACAATCCAAAGGCCATTATTTTAAGAAGGTTCGGTCAACTTGGTCACTGAGTCATAGTCTAGGGTCGGTCAAAGGTCGCTGCCAAAAAGAGAGAGAGAAAAGAAACACTCTGCGTGCACTCTAACCTAGATCAGAATGGTTATCACTTTATCTAATCAGGAAACCTCCCACTGTAATCTCAAATTCTCCTCCAAACCTGAAAGAAGAATTAGTCGGGATCACCGAAGAGTAAACCAACTCATCAGTGAGAATCGGGATCCAACTATCATCGCATGATAACTTGATGGAAGCCACTCAAGTTATCACACTCCAGAAGGTATGCGCATGCATGGCAAGTTTCTTGTTTGTTTGAAACTCCCGATGTAAATTTTTGCCTCATGCTCTTTTGACCTTGACGAAGGCCAAAATATCATAAGTCACATGTCAAATTCTACCCGTCATTGTCCTGGTCAATTTGAACCCACCCGTACATACCCTTGACGAAGGCCAAAATAGTAGTACGACTGTCCCAAACCAACACATCTATCTATGCAACAAATGAATACCCCAGCAGCTACCAAACACTATGCCTTGACGAAGGCCAACATATATAGCTTGAATACTACTGACCATCCATAAGAAATGACGGAGGGCTACGGCTGGTTTTTGGCGAAAAACCTTTAACGTAATGAAATTGATCTCGTTGAAGGAACCTGATAGCTTTTTATAAAAATATAGTGACAAAAAACCTTTGCTAAAGAGGTCACTCCCGGTAAAGGGATCTCGGCTCTTTCCTTGTGGAATGAGGTACAGGATATTCTAACTGAATACCGCGATGCAAAGCAACTTTTAATCGACTATAGTGAAGTTATTACCCTGACGTAAACTTCTGCCCAAGGGGTCACTCCCGGTGAAGAGATCTCGGCCCTTGCCTCGTCGAATGAGGTGCGGGATATTCTAACTGAATATCACTATGCAAAACAAAAGGAAATGTCTTTGTAATAACACTTTTTAAAATTTGTTCCAACAACATCAAATATAGGTTTGTTTTACTTGCATTGATAAGAATCAATGCAGTCCCATCAATCAATCACACCAGAAAAGAACGAAAATAAAATGTACGTATATGCCATCCGCATTCGTCACTGGGTCCCATCATCACCCGTTAGGTTACTTAACTAACGACAGAGCGGGGGCTGGACTAGCGCGGGTGTAAAACATATACAACATCTAATAGTATATATACCAATATACAATAATCGCTCCAGGCGTGATAATATGCAACATTACAGAAAAGTAATAAGCATCACAGAACAATACAGATAATCTGGGATCCCCGGGTTTCACAGAGCCGCTACTGAAACCCGACGTTCCCCTGGTCGTGTGGATAGCCTGTGCAATGAAACCAAGACCCCTACGGGTGCGGCAAGTTACCCGCCAAAACCTGAAGCGAGGTAGTCCCCACAGCATAGTGAATGGAACACCCGGCACTTCACGGAATCCGGTAAATTGAGCACCCCTCCTTGGGTCAACCTGTACCCCCTACGGGTGCGGCGAATAGTCTGCCAATTCTAGAGTGAGGTCCCTCTGCCTCTCAAAGCCATGAGATACGGACCCGTTGCCCTCGAGAACCCGGCTATCCGTGCACTCCGTCACGGGGTAAACCTAGTACAGAAATAAAAATATGTACAACGGGTACATCGACCTCTACCCGGCCGTGCCCCAAAAGAATAATATACAAATAGGCAGTGACGGCAGTCCACATGTTGGACGCTCGCCCCGCAATATCAAATGTACAAATAAATCCAAACTGCACTATCATTGCACCCTGCTATCCACCACGACATATCCGCAACATCACAGCACAACACAGAACATCAACGCGAATGTCACGTTCGCAAACCCGTCTAAAAGAACTATAGCAATCAGACACGGTTTACCGATCAAATGACATTCCCGGTCGGAGATATAATGTAAATACTGCATACTAATAAGTTTAAAATTTCGATCGACTAAATTTCCCGAAGTGGGCCCCACATACATCTGCTGTATAGTAACAAAATCTGGGCCCAAAAGAACAGTACAAAAAACCACAATTTCCATATATAAAGACACTGTACAAATTTGAAGCACTGAACCCACAGACTGGCCACGGATGCACGGTCAAACCCTAGGTTTGACTGCGGTTCCGCGGCTGTGTTATAGGGTCACGTGACCAAATTTGTACAGTAAGCTTAGAAAACCCTGCTTAGATTTCTGTGATATGTAAAATTATTTTTGGACCCTTTTAAAAATCGACAGAAACTTAAGCACTTGAAAATTGTGATTTCGGAAATTCCGTTCGATCGATCTTTTAAACGCGTTAGCACAAGTTAGTAAAGCTTAATGGTGAGGCTCTGATACCACTGTAAGTCCACGGTAGCACCCCGGACGTCTAACAGACGCCAAATGCGGAACAATAACTTTTTACAACTGGCGCTATCGCGTACTATAACCCGGATCTGCCATTAAAGCTAAACTAAAAAACTACAAAGTGGGTAGAAAGGTTATACCGAACGATCCGAGTCCTTCGGTCTTCAACCATCATCCCACGCTTGTTGCGGCTGCTCCGATCTCCTGAATCTCCAATCTTCTCGTCCAGGTGGCACCACGTCGACGGATTTTTAAACGGGCTCCCGCCTCTGAACCGAGACAACTCGATCGTCAAGTTTGCTAAAAGAGACGACCAAGATGATGTAGAGAATGAGTAGAACACTTTGTCTCGTTACGTCCAAAGCTATGGACGAACAGTTAATGAAGTTGCCTTTTGGATTCAACTGAAATGAGAAATGAATATCTTAAATTTCCATGAAGCCAAAACCCTAATCTTTTTGAATCAACAACCATATATTTTCCACCAAGAGGTAGCCGTCCATATAAGTAGAGGGAGGGAGGTGAGTGTAGGAGAGGGGAAGGTGACCACAAGAAATAGATCAATCATGAAGAGAATGAGTCACCTTAACACATAGTATGAACACAATTAATGTGAGTGATGAATCACTAACCTTGTCATCTAAAACATTAAATGACCATTAATACACTAATCCACCTCACCATCCTAGTCACCATTCTAGAACCTTCTAGAAACACGACTCACCTCATGACTCACCCTCAAGAAGAAAAGATAAATCCGCATTTAACCGAATGTTAAATACGGCTGATAGAAAACTGGAAACTGGCAACTTCCAAAAGTGATCCTGAAACGAATTTCAGGATAACCCCGTAATGGTATAAACATACCCGCATTTGTATTACGACCGAATACAAATGCATCTGAGACAAAGATATTATATCTACACGGTATAATACTCGGATTCATCTTAAACCAAAGCTGACCAGTATTATCTGCCCGAAAAATGACACGTGCGAAAACGCACGTGCATTTTCCGAACCCTGCCATAAAACCGTACGGCCTCTACAACGTTTCGCCCGAACTTGGGAAAGTGTCTGTGAGGGACTCTAATGACTCATCAACACACTGGCACTGGGTATAACCACTAGCACGTCAGAGGTACGAGCTGTACGTAACGGTTGCCTATGTATTGATTGGAAGGGAAGCTGACGAGCGAACTCATCCAGAAACCCTACTGAGCCTAACAGTGACAATATACATACAGTCCGATCTGTTCGTCTATGAGTATCGTATATCTGCCTAGGGGGCTGGTAACGTCAGACCCCCATTAGCGGTATAAGTCGTGTCAGAGAGTGGCCCAGAACACCCTGAGATACTACTAGAGTACCTACCAGTAAATCTCCTGCCTCGGCCGAGGGCTTTGTGTAATGGCTCTCCTAGACACAGCGCGATCTCACCCCTAATACCGGGAGAGACAAATCCCCTGCCGATCCGCTCATTTGCCTCCATGTGGCTCGGGACTGTACCCAAAAAAGACCTTTTTGCACGACTTCTTTGAGCCGTGGTAGGGTAGAAATCAAAGCACAGTAGGAACTCACACGAGACAAATGACGACCTCAGGTCGATGAACTAACCTGTACACATGTCACCAGGGAACTGCTATCTGACGATATGTATAATACCAACTAGCATGTTCCCGGCGAGTCCTGTCCGGTGTACTCATAACCCAATGAGCACCTGTATACATCTTAGGTAATCCAACTGACACCAGTGGCTTATGAGACCGGCCACCGCCCCTCGTCGGGGTCTCGACTGTATACACTAGTCTACTCTGGAGTATCGATGCCCTGTCTCGAAACTCCCATGACTAGGAACACTTTAAGGATGTGCTTACAGACCCCAGCTCCCACGTATATGATCGCCATCATACTGCTGGTAGTCAAGCAAGAATCCTATGGGCTCTATCAATATGCAATAGCGAACTAAAGCATGTATACGATGATAAAGACAAACCAGATAGCATACTATCATCTCGAGCAAGACTGTCATATCGGTATAGGTCCTACCTCAATTATTGCAATCACGTACCTGCGATCCAATAATTGACTTTGAGGGCACTATCTCCAACATGTATGTATGCATATACGTATGATGCAATTCATAGGCGCAATATAACAAGAATTAATGTCTAACTGTTAATAATAATATAAGCGGTACACTATATTACCCATGGCAATTTCTATAGTGTGCGTGTCCTGGCAACGTGAACCGTTAGTAATGGTGCAGTGTCCAATAATACTATGTCCATGCACAACAGATAATGGGATGTGTAAAATGGTACTCATGCACAATCAGTAAATATACATATAAGCATATGATTATATCACTGAATCTAACCCTCAACGCATAACGCCATACGGGCGATTCCTCCGTAGATGTTAAATCTACTCACCGGATAATCTCCAGCTAGGTGAATCCGATCACCTCTTTCCCTTTCCTAGCAGCGTCCGATGTCCTCACAATCGATCATAATATAACACAAAATCATAACAAGTGAAATTAGAAACGTTTCGATAACATACGGAAACAACGCCAAACCAACGCATCGACTCCCAAAAGCTACCAAGTGTTAGCTTAGTGGGCTAACGTGTGCAGTGACACCCTAAACCAAACCCATGGCTGCAAGCTACACAAAACACGAAACGGAAGTCAGAAAAGTTCGTATCGCACGATATCGTAACGCTAGAAATAGCTAAATAGTCCCAGATTTTACCTACAGACAAAATAGGAAAAAAAAGTGTTCCAAATACCATAAGTAACCCACAGAGAGCTACACACAAAATACCAACACCTAACTCCACACAAAAACCGGCGCCGCCGGCCAAAACAAGAATCTTGTCGGGACAGAGGTGAGGGGTGGGGTCCGGATTTCTAGGATACACTCAAGGCTCTATCATCATACTACTGTATTGTTAAATTAAATTGTGGATCACTCTAACAACAGCAAATTCAACAGAAACACAAAACTAGCAAAAATACGATATTTTGCATAAAACTATAACTTTAAGGTTTTAAACTGAAACTAATACTCAAAACAACTTCCTTAGAGCCTAGTTAACAGTTTGAGATCATTACCTCACTACAACTTGAATGAAACCCTAGCCATCAAGCTCCAAATCATCACAATAGGGCTTTAGCATGAGTTATGAAGGGTTTAGTGAGGTTTGATGAAAGTTTAGGCTTAAAGTTAGTGAAGGAAAATAGGGATCAAGTGATGAATTTGGTGAAGGAGGAGAAGAAGAAGAAAATGAAATAGTTGTGAGGAAATGAGAGAGTGAGAGTGTGAGGTTGAATGAGCTACTCTCTCTCTCTCTCTCTCTCTTCATTAAACGCCCTCTATACCATGACCCATGTCTCATCATGCCTTCAAATTTTCAACTCTTCTCTTCATATATTTTCAAAACAAATAAAAATCATTTTACTTAAAATAGATAAATAATGTGTAGCATGGCATGAAATGGTTAAGTGTGCCATGGCTAATAAAGTATGGTTAACACCTGCTTAACCCTAAATTAACATGCACATATGTGTGCAAGTATTATAACAATTAAATAAAATATTAATTAATTAAATAAAATATGTGAAAATAATTATTGGTTAAATTTCATTAAAAACCTGCATTATATCGCTTAATTAACTCTAATCGCATTTTAAGGTGTTACAATCTTCCCCCATTAAAGAAATTCGGTCCCTGAATTTAAAAATCTTACAATGCGTACCTTCGAAGAGAAGAGAGAATCTATTCCACATCTCGCTCTCGGCTTCCCATGTGACATTTTCGCTATTCAGACCACGCTAAATAACCTTCACAGATGGTAAGACCTTTGACCGAAGTTTCTTCACCTGCCGATCCAATATAATTACCTGATGCTCAGTGAATGAAAGATCGCGCTCCAGCTGGATGGTTTGGTGCTGAATCATATGGGAAGGGTCATGAAGGTACTTGCAAAGTATCGATACATGAAATACGGGGTGAACATCTGGAAAACATGGCGGAAGTGCCAAACGATAGGCAACGGTACCAACTTGCTCAAGCATCTCAAAAGGACCTACAATTCTTGGACTAAGATTCCCTTTCTTCCCAAATCTCATCACACCTTTCATCGGAGAAATCCGTAGGAATACATGATCACCCACTGTGAACTCATGTCTGTGACGATGACGGTCGGCATAAGACTTCTGCCTGCACTGGACTGCTCTCATTCTGTCCCGGATCAACTGGATCTTCTCCGTAGTCTCTTGAACTAGCTGTAGTCCCAAAATCCTGCTCTCGCAGAGTTCGGTCCAACAGACTGGTGATCGACATTTTCTCCCAAACAAAGCCTCAAAAGGTGCCATCTGAATCGTCTCCTGAAAGCTGTTATTGTAGGAGAACTCTATCAAAAGCAAGTGACGATCCCAACTGCTACCAAAATCAAGCACGCACGCATGAAGCATATCCTCGAGAGTCTGTATAGTCCGCTCTAACTGACCATCGGTCTGCGGATGGAAAGCGGTGCTAAAACTCAATCGGGTACCCAAAGCTTGCTGAATTTTCTGCCAAAGACGGCTGGTAAACTGTGTGCCTCTGTCAGATACAATGCATGTAGGAACGCCGTACAAATGCACAATCTCATCAATGTACAATTGATCATACTGAGCATATCCAAAAGTGGTCTTCACTGGAAGGAAGTGAGCCGCTTTCATCAACCGGTCAATAATCACCTAAACGGAGTCATACCCTCGAATAGACCTGGGTAGACCCACAACGAAATCCATGGAGATTTGCTCCCATTTCCACTCTGGAATGGGCAAAGGCTGCAACTCTCCTGCCGGTCTCTGATACTTAGCCTTGACTTGATGACAAGTCAGGCACCTCGAAACGAAATCCGAAACATATCTCTTCATCCCTTCTTACCAGTAGATATATCTAAAATCACGATATATCTTAGTGGAACCTGGATGAACACTGTATGCTAACTGATGTGCATGCTCTAGGATCTCTCGTCTCAGCCCCTCGGGATCTGGTACACATAAACGAGTCCCAAAACATAGCACACTCTGATCATCAATCACAAACTCCGACTCTCTACCCTACCGAACATGCTCTAAAATATCAGACAAACGAGTATCGTCGGGCTGTGCCACACGGATACGATCAAGCAGAAGTGGACGGGCACGGACATGAGCGAGCTAACCTCAGCGGAAGTGAACTCGAACTGTACTCTACTATCATACAAGATCTGCCAATCTATAGAAGACTGTCTCTGAACTGTGCTCAAATGGAACAAGCTACCTCCAGGCCTATGACTCAAAGCATCAGCTACCACATTCGCCTTGCCCGGGTGATAAAGGATTTCACAATCATAATCCTTCATAAGCTCCATCCAACGACGCTGCCTCAAATTCAGATCCCGCTGCTGGAAAATGTACTTCAAGCTCTTGTGGTCCGTGAAGATCTGACACGACTCTCCGTACAAGTAGTGTCTCCAAATCTTGAGCGCAAAGACCACCGCGGCCATCTCAAGATCATGAGTGGGATAGTTCTGCTCGTGCTTCTTCAACTGTCGAGAAGCCTAAGCGATAACTCTGTCATGCTGCGTCAACACACAACCCAGCCCCACTCGAGAAGCATCATAAAAAACGACATAGCCGCCCGATCCTGAAGGCAAAGATAGAACTGGTGCAGTCGTCAAACGATTCTTCAACTGCTGGAAACTCTGCTCACATGCCTCGGTCCAAAGAAAAGGAACTCCCTTCTGGGTCAGTCCAGTCAGCGGTGTAGCGATACTCGAGAAATCCTGCACGAAACGGCGGTAATAACCGGCTAAGCCCAAGAAGCTGTGGACCTCTGTCACTGATACAGGTCTGGGCCAAAGCGGTACGGCCTCGATCTTCTTTGGGTCAACTTGTATACCGTCTCCCGTAACCCCATGACCCAAGAATTCAACACTATCAAGCCAGAATGCACACTTTGAGAATTTAGCAAATAGCTGGTGCTCTCTCAATATCTGCAAAATAATCCTCAAGTGCTGCTCATGCTCCTCTCGACTTCTGGAATAGACCAGAATGTCATCAATAAGCACAATAATAAACTGGTCAAGGAATGGCCTGAAAATCCGGTTCATCAAATCCATGAACGCTGCTGGGGCATTGGTGAGCCCAAACGACATCACCAAAAACTCATAATGATCGTAGCGCATACGAAAAGCAGTCTTCGGAATGTTATCATTCCATACCCGCAACTGATGATAACCCGACCTCAAATCAATCTTGGAAAAATATCCTGCACCCTGGAGCTAATGAAACAAATCATCAATGCGAGGTAAAGGATACCTATTCCGCACCGTAACTCAGTTCAATTGACGATAATTAATACAAAATCTCATACTGTTGTCCTTCTTCTTGACGAACAGAACATGAACTCCCCAAGGCGAAACACTCGGACGAATAAGTCCCCTGTCAAGCAACTCTTGCAACTGATTCTTAAGCTCTTTAAGCTCCGCTGGGGCCATCCGATAAGGTGGTATAGAAATCGGCCCCGTGCCGGGAATCAAATCAATGCAAAACTCAATATCGCGCTCTGGCGGAAATCAAGGTAATTCATCAGGAAATACGTCGGGAAACTCTCTCACAATAGGAGCTTGGTAAAACGATTCTGCTGTGGCTCCAATATCACGAATAAAGGCTAAGAATCCCCGACATCCTCTCCTCAAGAGCCGACTAGCGCAAAAGGCAAAAATCAAACTGTGAAAGGCGACACTATGGTCCCTTGCACAACAAGAACTGACTCGCTCGGAAAACAAAATCTAACCGCCTTCTCACGGCAGTCCACAGACACATAGCAAGTAGCTAACCAGTCCATGCCAAGGATAACATCAAAGTCCAATATATCGAGAAGGATCAAATTGACGGACGAATCTCTATCTCCACTACGAACGATACACGACCGAAACACATGTCGCACAACAAAAGACTCACCAACGGGAGTAATCACGACAAGAGGCTGTTCTAACAAGGAAGACTCTCGGCCCAACCTCGGTACGAAATGTGTGTGGACACAAATGAATGCGTAGATACCAGGTCAAAAAAAAGTACGCATCAAAAGAAAACGCTAAAATAGTACCTGTCACGACTGCATTCGACGCCTGCGCATCCTGAGGGGTCAACGCAAAAACTCGGGCCTGTCCTATACCGGCAACCGGCTGTCCTCCGCCTCTTCCACCTCGTCCTCTCTAAAAAAGACCGCCACGAATACGACTTCTCTGAGCATAGGTCTAGCGTGAAGCAACAACGGGCACAAGAGGCAATGCTCTTTGAGGTGGTAAAGTAACATGTGGAACTGCTTTCTCACCCTGGCGCCTCACGGTATAAAATCTGACGCGGTGATCTAGACTCCCACACCTGAAACATCCTAACAACGGCTGATGACCATGTGGATAAGAGCGATATAACTGGCCCATACAGAATCCGCCACGGCCTCTGTGAACCCGCCTATGAGCTGATATATCAGTACGAATCCGCTTTGGTCCCGGAACAACCGTAGGTGGAGCAACATCCGATCTCTGTACTCGACTGATCTCTATCAAGGATCCGATCATCTGACGTAAGTCCTGAATACTGGCCTTTAGCCTAGCAATACGATCTGGAGAAGGTGGATCAATCTGCTCCTGAAGAACAGGCGTACCGCTCCGGTCAGTCCTCGTCTCAGACGAGCCTGCCCTGGCCTCATCCCTGGTGGTAGCTCTCTGTGCCCTCTAGACTTTGGCAGCATAGTGGCCGTGTTCAGTCGAAAATATTGTATATTTGATGGAACATTTTCCTTACTTTTGTTAAGTACTTAAAGGTGTTTATTGTAATTATGGAACATATGTGGGTTTATCTGCAAAATACTCTTTATCATATGTTTTACACTATACTTAACATTATGAAGGAAAATATATGCATATAATATTTATATAATATTTTAGTAATTTAAATATGCATATCATATCAAATATCCCTAATCAATATTGTTAAAATATCATATCATATAAAATGGTTAAGATAATATCTCAATAGTAGAACAAATATTACTAACACTATGATTTGAGATATTGTGCAGATGTTAGCTCAGGTCCGGATTCATGGAGATCCGAGATGTCGAATCAAATCTGCCGAAATATTGAAGCAAATCACAAGATCTAGCAACGGCAGAGATTCAGAATAAGATATGCAGAATGTAGAAATCTAAGAAATCTCCAAATGTCAACACTAAAGACCATAATAAATCTCAACTCATGATCCACTAAACTACTGCGGTTTAGTGGCTAAATGCAATATATGCCGCAGATCCGCGGCAAGATCTTGGCCGTAGGATATGATATTTTGGTGGTTGGATGATAGTTGCATATCCTAACTTATGGGATATAGGGTTTGTATCTTCTGTGACTATTTAAAGGACCGAGAGCTACACTTGGAAATTATCGAATCCGAAGAGATTAAGAGATCCACAGCGATCCATGAATTCAGGAGATCAATCGACGCATCATCTAATTCCAACGAGAACAGAGATCGGGAGCATAAACTAGGGTTCTTGTACTCTAAATTCGACGGATTTGTAAATGATAGTTGATTAATAAAAAGATAAATCTTTAGTTTAGTTCTTTGCATTTTACTTTCTGCATTTACATTATGATCTCCTTCTTCATCTTCTCTTCTATCTCAACCATGCGTGAGTAATTCCACGCTTGATAGGGTTCGTAGGATTAGGGTAAATCAATGGATGATAAAATCTCTTAACCCCTTTTACATCTTTTAATGTTTATAAATTTAGTAAAGTAATTGTTAATAGCATAATAGGGCGCGCTACCAATTTATTGATAGTCTCGACCGCGATTTGAGATTAGATTAACAATTATTTTGGTAAAGGCTAAACATGAATAGAGATCAATGAAAAAATAAGGGTTAAGAGTTGGAACCATATTCCTTCCAAAAACCCTAATCTGCATTCACCACTATCGATCTAATTTTAAATCTATTAAAAGATTAAAAGTGTCATTTTTAATTAATCATCCATTACTACCAAATTCTATGAATCCTACAAGCCTCTTCTTCATAAATTCTACATTCATGTTCAACATAGATCTAAAAACTATTCACCCTATTTTCACTCAACTCGTCTAAAGCAAGTAAAAGGTTTGACGTTTCCCTGAGGACGATCCATACTCATTGCGGCTATCTACTACCAACACCGTTATTGATTGTCGTTACTTTACTTTACAAAACACTTCTTTTTAAAAACACATCAATCAAATGGCGCTGTTGCCGGGGAACGTGAGTAAGACATGCGTGCAAGATACCCTCACTTGTTTGTAAATTAGTCCTTAAAATAAATATAAATTTCGAGAACAAAATTTTTGTGAGGGTAGAATGTAACGACTCTGTTTTAATGTACAGAAGAATATGTTTAAAAGTTAATGTACAAATGAGTATTTGCAACCCTGTGTATGCTATAAGTATTTGAATTGCTTTTGAACAGCAAGAAAGCACTTGTAGCTCATTGATAAAACCTTGCACTGTTGTGACATAGCCCCTGTGTTCAAATCACCCCAGCCACATATTATTTTTATTGATTTTTTTAAAACTTTTAGAAGCTCAAAAGTTTACACGTGCAAAACACGTAAAATAAAAAGTCACAACAAAATCAAACATGTGCACTGAGGTATATGAGACGACTAGGACACGTGGTAGAAATCCAAGCACCCCACACTCAACTTGGACCGGCGAGATCATCCCAGGGGCCGGCGCCGCCGGTTTGGGCAGGGCAAAATGCAATTTTTTTTGTTGCCCTAACACCTGTTGGCCTACCCTATTAACCCCAGTCTGTTTGTTTTCCCTGCAATTATCCAGAGAATTAAAAATCACTATTAAACCAAATTTTAATGCATTTTCAATTATTTCTTCACTCACAAAACCCTAATCCTGCACTGGGAAGCGGGGCGTGACAGGTTTTGTTGGCGGCCTATGCAGATCAGTTCTGCATGGACATGTAGGTCAATTCTGCATGAAGTCCTAAGCAATATAACACAAGAATCAGCAACTAAAAACATTCTTTACATTTCATATTCCTTGAATCTTACAATTTCATATACTTTGAATCTATCCTAACCCTATTTTTTCTTTCAAGGTTATAGATTCTCCAAACAATACCAGCACATATTTCAACAACACACCACCACCTCTACCGCTTAAGCCTACCATTGCTGCTAGTTGTATGTATGCCCTATAAGCCATTGATATACATGATTGTATATTATAATGGATGCTTGGACATATAGAGAGAGGACTTTCTTGCTCGACATGATAGTATGCTATCTGGTTACTCTTTATCTTAACATGTAGACTTGTATTGTGATACTGTCTTACTCTCACATGTTAATAAAGCCCTTAGGATGTGTACTTGACTACCAGGACTATGATGGAGATCATACTAGTGGGGCCAGGGTAGTCCATAAGTTCATCCTTTAATTGTTCCTAGTCGAGGGTGTATTGAGACGGGGCATCGATATTTCAGAGTAGACTAGCGTTTACGCTTCTTGACCTATACGATGGGCTATGGATGATCCCACATCTATTGGGGTTTGACATCAAAGATGGTATAGATACACTGAACAGGACTCGCCGAGAACTCCTAGATGGTATTATACCTCACGTCAGATAGCAGTTTTCTGGTGACACTGGTACAGGTTAGTCTGTAGACCCGAGATCGTCATAGAGTCTTATGTGATTCCCACCGTGCTTTGATTTCAACCTTACCACGTTCAAGAGAACGTGCAAAACTGTGGTTTTTTGGTACAGTCCTGAGTCATATGGAGCAATGAGCGATAAGAGGGGTTTCGTCTCTCCCGGTATTGGGGGTTGATGTTGCGCTGTGCTCGATTGGCTATAATAGGAAGTCCTTGGCCAGGGCTGATTCGGAAATTTACTGGTAAGTGTTATCAGTAGTTTCTCGACCCATTGTGAGCCTCACATCGGCACAACTTATCAACTTATTGGGGTCTGACGTTTACCATCCCTAGATTAGATATGCGACATATCAGACGAAGAGACCGGACTGTACGGTAGTGTTACTTATCGGATTCGCAGGAGTATGAGCAGGCTTGCTTATTGATCTTCTGATCGCTCAATACCCGGGTGGCCGTTATGTGCAGCTAGTACCACTGCCGGCTTATGGGTGACTGATATGATCATCACCTACTGCATCAGCACGGTAAAATTGTAGCTTATGCGTCAAGACAGCTGAAGATTCATGAGCGCAACTATCTGACGCATGATTTGGAGTCGGCAGCCATTATCTTTGATCTTAAGATTTGGAGCCGTTATCTTCTTATGAAAGAGTGGACATATACGCAGACCACAAAAGTTTAAAATCTGTGTTTACTCATAAAGAGTTGAATATGCGGCAGAGAAGATAGTTAGAACTTATGGCAGACTTCGACATCAACCTACAATATCATTCAGGAAAGGTGAATGTAGTACCTGATGCACTTAGTCGCCAACCATTAGCATTGAATCTCACCGCATAGTGGAAGCTCCAACAAGATTTGCATCAAATGGAGATTGAAGTGGTCATGCCAGGTAACGCTTCGAGTTTGATGAACTTACAAGTTCAGTCTACTATTGTCAATCAGATCAAAGCGGCTCAAGCAAGTGATGTTAAGTTGCAAAAGATCAGAGAACAAGTAGAAAGTGGACTTAAAACAGACTTCATCATACACGACGACGGGTCTTTGAGATATGGAAGCAGGTTGTGTGTACCAAAAGGTTCTGTGCGGGAAGAGTTGATGAAAGAAGCTCACAGCTCTCCTTATTCAGTACACCCTGGAGGCACAAATATGTACAAAGATCTGCGAAAAAATTACTGGTGGTATGGAATGAAGCATGAAGTAGCCAGAAGCATCGCTAAATGCTTGGTGTGTCAGCAAATAAAGGCTGAACATCACAGGACAGCTGGTTTACTTCAACCGTTACCTATCCCAGAATGGAAGTGGCAACATATCACTATGGATTTCGTGACTGCACTTTCTCACAGCACTAAAGGTAACGTTGCGGTATGGGTTATTGTGGATCGACTCACAAAGTTGTCTCACTTCATCCCATTTCGAGTTGGCCAATCTACTAAGACACTAGTAAAGAAGTACATGGAAATAAGTAAGAATCTAAGTAAGATTTAACACTTCAATGTATACTCTCTCTAATACCCATGAACTCATGCAGGAGATCATGAGATTATATGGAGTACCGGTTTGCATTGTCTCCAATCGTGCACTAGATTTCGATCGCAATTTTGGCAGAGTCTGCAAGCTAGCTTGGGAACAAGTCTGAACTTTAGCACAGCGTACCATCCACAAACAGATGGATAGTCTGAGCGAACTATTCATATACTTGAAGATATGCTAAGAGCTTGTATGCTCGGAGGATCGTGGGAAGATCACCTATATCTTGTGGAGTTTTCATACAACAACAGCTACCAAGCAAGTATAGGAATGGCACCCTTTGCAGCTCTTTATGGAAGGAAGTGTCGATCACCATTAAGTTGGGACGACATCAGAGATAGAGAACTCCTTGGAGCTGAGATGATAGTAGCAACAGTGGATGTGGTTCGCACTATCAGGGAAAGAATGCACATAGCCCAAGATCGACAGAAGCACTGGGCTAATGCAAAGCGCCATCACTTGGAGTTCCAACCGGGAGATCATGTCCTTTTGAAGATATCTCCAAACCGTGGAGTGATTCTCTTTGGAAGACGGGTAAGCTCGGTCCAAGATATATTGGACCGTTCGACATACTCGAACGAGTCGGAGAAGTGACTTATCACTGGCACTTCCACCCTCATTGGAAGGAGTGCACAATTTGTTCCACATATCCCACTCAAAAGGTATGTGACTGACCCCAGTCATATTCTTGATCACTTCGAGCTTACTGTACAGCCGGATCTATCTTGTGAGCAACAACCCGTTTAAATCCAGGATAGAAAGATGAAGTCACTTCGGAACAAGGAAGTAAACTTAGTTTGAGTGATGTGGAGAAAACACTCACTAGGAGAATCAATATGGGAACGTGAGGAAGACATGCGTACAAGATACCCTCACTTGTTTGTAAATTAGTCCTTAAAATAAATGTAAATTTCGAGAAAGAAATTTTTGTAAAGAGGGTAGAATGTAATGACTCTGTTTAATGTACAGAAGAATTTGTTTAAAAGTTAATGTACAAATGAGTATTTGCAACCCTGTATATGCTATAAGTATTTGAATTGCTTTTGAACAGCAAGAAAGCACTTGTAGCTCATTGGTAAAGTCTTGCACTGCTGTGACGTAGCCCATGTGTTCAAATCCCCCCAGCCATATATTACTTTTACTGATTTTTCTTTCAAACCTTTAAAAGCTCAAAGTTTACACATGCAAAACACGTAAAATGAAAAGTCACAACAAAATCAAACATGTGCACTGAGGTATATGAGACGACTAGGACACATGGAAGCAATCCAAGCACCCCACACTCAACTTGGACCAGCGAGATCATCCCAGGGGCCGGCGCCGCCGGTTTGGGTAGGGCAAAATGCAATTTTTTTTGTTGCCCTAATACCTGTTGGCCTCCCCTATTAACCCCGTCTGTTTGTTTTCCCTGCAATTATCCAGAGAATTAAAAATCACCATTAAACTAAATTTTAATGCATTTTTAATTCTTTCTTCACTCAAAAAACCCTAATCCTGCCCTATAAATACAACCCTACACTTTGGCCCTCCTCATTTTGAAATCTAGTATCAAAACTCTCTAAAATTTTCAAGTCCAAAAAGTTGTACAGGTGGAGTTAGCTTAAGGCCAATTTCCGGCGACGTTTCGGGAAAATCCGGCGACGAAATGACTCTTCGATGATTCCATAAGCTTCCTCTACCTCTCCTCTTTCTTTCTAATCTGTAAGTCCCACTTCCCCTTCTCCTTCTCTTAAAACGAATTCTAGTTTCAAAATTAGTCGGAAGCGGAGTTAATCCGACTTCTGTTCTAATTTAACTAAAAACACCATTTATCTTAATAAAAAATTTACAATCTTTTTGTATATTGTGTAGCAAGCATAAACAAACACATTAGAATAGTTTCATCTCAAAATAATATGTATTGCAACTTCTATTTTAGTTTACGGTAAAATATCATCCTGTTTACATACGACATTGCTTATTCATTTTGATCATATTACCTTTACAAAACTCATGAGATAATGACCTATCTCATCACAACACACATTCTTGATATAGCACGATGACCTTTGGAACATTAGATTGTGGGAATTTACAAGTTTACAATAAAATACCCTAACTTTTAGAAAACCGTTTTTTTAAAAGTGAATTATTTAATTCCTTGCAATGCGTCTCTACAACCCATTTTGGAGAACCCCAATCGGGATGGTGCGGGTTATCACACATTCTCAGGCCGAGTAAAGCGAGATGCAGACCTTCTCACGGAGCATCCGATCTCGATGGAATTTTTAATGCAATTTTTAAGAAAAATGAAATTTCTGCTTAATAAATAAAATTTAGTTTTACTATATATATATATATATATAATATATATATATGAATATAAATACCTACTTTAAATATATTATATATATTCCATGTTTTCTAAATCAAAGGAATCACAAATTTCATGAAACTACCATTACAAATCAATACAATTTCAATATTACACTATAATACCATATAGAATATACTATTCAAGTTAGGTTTATATCCACTAGAATATTTCATTTTATAAAAATTACAACTATGAAAACCCTAAAAACGATAATTAAATACTTGAGGTGTATTTTGAAAATATACAAAACTATTTTTCATAAAACCCCCTCAAGTTATATTAATTTACAATAAGGACCCCAGTAAATATAGGTTTACGCGGGACCGGTTCTCTTGAGCCTCAGGGAGATGGAGAATATGGATGCTTGCCTTTCTGAGATAGAAAACCTAAAAATGGTGTTATCAATACAGTAATTGTCTTGGAAAAAGACACAAATCTTGACGTCCATGTGCAACAGTTACCGATAACATCAAAACTATTCAGAATTTCAATTCGTTTGAAACTGTCTGACTCGGGCAGAGTCTCAGTCTAATCTGAAATCAATCTATCTATCTATCCTTGAATATGATTCAAGTATAACTCCATTTCAACATGAATCCATTTATACCAAAATTCAATATATATCGGCATGACTCGACTGAACCGAACCATGGATATACTCTGATTACATGACTATTCATTTATATCCATTCCGTTTACATGATATCATGGTTTCAGCAAGTGTTCCATCTATAAAACAAAATAATACAATCAATACAAAAGACATTACAGGATTTTAAAGGGGTGGACTGGTACGAAATGTGTTAGAAGTGGCACGAGACTTTCACTTTAATAACCTAACCTGAATATCCATTGATGTTGTACCGTGGCTTAACGGTTCCTTGTGCTCTGTATACCTTAGTCTCCGGAATAGTGGGACTCCTCTCGTATACACTGGCATATTCTGTACCAAGCTACAAACAACTGTATTAACAGAACAAAAAAGATTACAATATACCAGTTATATTCTCATCTGTCTATTCTTACCTATCTTTTGTACTTACCGAGCGATTGTTTGCTGACGACATTCCTTCTCTTTTTTCGTTGGAATGTTGTCAGTGGATCGGATTCTCTGGAGGTCGAGCCCGGTACTGAAGATTTGGAGCAGTTCGCCATTGACCCAGAGCTCTAGATACTTGTATATATTTTCTTTTCAGTCATGCCATTGTTTAAGCATTGCTTTCCATTCCTGTATTTACATTTTCAGTTGTACTTGTAAAGAAATGTTTAAATAAAAGGTGTTGTTCATTTACACTTCATGACTTCTTGTGTATATTTACATTATATTGCTTAGTTACGCTTAACGTGTTTACTTCTGAATAAATACGTAGCGGGCCTCGTCGCATCTTCTTACCCATACACTGGGAAGCGGGGCGTGACAGAAATATTGTGCAGATGTTAGCTAAGGTCTGGAATCAAGGAGATCCGAGATGTCGAATCAAATCTGCCGAAATATTGAAGCAAATCACAAGATTTAACAATGGCAGAGATTCAGAATAAGATATGCAGAATGTAGACATCTAAGAAATCTCCAATGTCAACACCAAAGACCACAATAAATCTCACTCATGAATCCACTAAACCGCCGCTGTTTAGCGGCCAAATGCAATATATGCTGCGGATCCGCGGCAAGATCTTGGTCTTAGGATCTGATATTTTGGTGGTTGGATGATACCTGCATATTCGAACTTATGGGATATAGGGTTTGTATCTTCTGTGACTGTTTAAAGAACCGAGAGCTACACTTGAAATTATCGAATCCGAAGCAATCAAGAGGTCCATAGCGATCCATGAATCTAGGAGATCATCGACGCATCATCTACTTCCAACGAAAACTGAAATCGGGAGCATAAACTAGGGTTCTTGTACTCTAAATTCGACGGATTTGTAAATGATAGTTGATTAATAAAAAGGTAGATCTTTAGTTTAGTTTTACTTTTTGCATTTACATTATGATCTCCTTCTTCATCTTCTCTTCTATCTCAACCATGCGTGGGTAATTCCACGCTTGATAGGGTTCGTAGGATTAGGGTAGATCAGTGGATGATAAAATCTTAACTCCTTTTATATCTTTTAAAGTTTATAAACTTTAGCAAAGTATTGTTAACATCATAATCGGACGCGCTACCAATTTATTGATAGTCTCGACCGCGATTTAAGATTAGATTAACAATTGTTTTGGTAAGACTAAACATGAATAGAAGTCAATGAAAAGATAAGGGTTAAGAGTTGGAACCATATTCCCTCCAAAATACTAATATGCATTCACCACTATCGATCTAGTTTTAAATCTATTAAAAGATAAAAGGAGTCATCTTTAATTAATCATCCATTACTACCAAATTCTATGAACCCTACAAGCCTCATCTCATAAATTCAACATCCGTGTTCAATATAGATCTAAAAACTATTCTTCCTATTTTCAATCAACTCGTCTAAAATAAGTAAAAGGTTTGACGTTTCCCTGAGTATGACCCGTACTTATCGCAGCTAGCTACTAACGACACCGTTATTGATTGCGGTTACTTTACTTTACAAACACATTTTTTCCAAAAACGACACCAACCAGGCTAGAACAAGGACAGGATCCGGTCAGAACAGAGAAATCGAATCATAAGGATATATGAAATCAAGGAAGGAATTAAAAGAAAATATGTCTTAAGGTCACTTAGGCGGAGTACCATATCGTAAGTATATCGCGGAACATACAAACGCTACGTCACTCTGCTTAAGCTACCTACTCCATCATACCAAGGGTCATCCTACACTCCGAAAGGTAAAACCTAGCGCTCTAATACCAACTTTATCACGACCCAATTTAAGAACGCGACCGGCACTTAAATCACGTGACGTCACAAGGCGTAACGCAATTCAAGTAAGCCGAAAAACCCAGAAATCTAAACCAAGAAAAGAAGTAATGTGATAAAACAGTAGAAAAAAACATTTAAAATTGCAAGTTATAAAATCTCAACTTAAATTTATTTTCTTAAAAATTTCGGCAGTATCTCCTTTGTAAAAACTAGCCCCAAACAGGTACAAGCATAGAATATATATAAAAGACATCCCCAAATGAGAGCAACTCACGCCAAAAGATGGAACACCAACCACAACAGGTATATATACGACACCATAGCGAAGAAATAAGCAATTAAGAAGTGAAAACAGCATAATAAGAGGTAAAACAACGTCGCGACATAAATAAAAAGCCGGCTCACACGAGCACAACACCTAGAAGCATAAATAATACAATATCGATCCTCACAATATCGTCTCTAAGTAAAATACATGTAAATAGTAGATGGAGAGTACTAGATACAAAATAAGATATACAATAGAACCATACGGATACCCGCAAAGCCACCTACACCAAAATCATGACCAACGGTAGCGGTATCCGCAGAAGTAGATGCAATAAAGAGCCCTGTCGCGACTACACTGAGGGTCAAGCCTGCAAAACACTGTGGCACAATGGGGGTGAGTTGCCAACTCGTAAGAAGTAAATAACATCGTACAGATAATCGCAAGCATGCACGAAAAGCGATAATCTGAAATATGCAATCTGATGGCATAAGTATAACAATACGGATATGTAACAATTCCCGATAATATTCTTGCCCCTAGCGTCCTATGACCTTAACGCAGGCCAAAAAACCATAGTCCGCTAGTCAAGTTCAACCCGTACATTTCCTGATTGAATTAAACCCACCCGCACGACTCTTGATGCAAGCCAACAAATCGCACGACTACCCTAATCCAATCGCGTCG